>OX030952.1:129287297-130567309 GCA_943735915.1 Pherbina coryleti
GTTTGATATAAAGTTTGGAGGAGTAATCTTGGTCACCGCTTTTTACCTTTTTTTCACAGTGCTCTATAAAAAATGCACTGTGAAAATGTATCTACCTTAATATTAAATTTTTTTAATAAAAAAAAACTTTTTCGGACTCTGGATATATAATCCCCCTTAATTTGAGTTGAATAAAATTAGCATAAAAAAAAAACTAATTTTTAAAAATAAGTTTCTTCTAGGATAAATAGATTCTGTTTTCGTTTTTCATAGTTGGATAAAATTATATAAGTTTTGTTAGAAAAAATAATTTATTCAAGCTTATCTACTCTGTCTTGGAAACTCTATTTAACGTACTAAGTTTACCACATATTTTTTATCGGAACAAAAAGTCAATTAAATTCTTTTTTTATGTTTCATCAGTGTTTTATGAAAAAAAGCTAACCATGCAAACGTTGATTTGCTCAAACTGAATATTTGATGTATCTATTTCTTAAGTTATAGATAGGCGTAGCTAGAAAAAGGTTAAACATTTTGAAAATTTTATTTGTGCCTAAAGTTATGTAAAAACTAATAATTCGTGTAGAAAGTAAAAGAAAATTAAAAATTTTTCGCCACTTATCCAGTTTCACCATCAAAACCTGTACACTGAAAAAAAAGTTAGCTTAAAATTGAACACAATGTGTTCAAAAAATGTGTTCATAATTTGCTTTTTTTTCATGTTTTTCAAAAGTTTTAAACACATTTGCTCTTACTTTGACGAAATTTGTTGCAAGCTATTTTTTAAACACAAAATTCGTCAAATTAATAACAATTGTCGTCAATTTTAAAACATTTTTTTTCTGTGTACAACTCGGGAATTATAATGATTTCAAAAGTGGAAGTACCTATAGTGAAACCACGCCTACTTTTAGTACATTTGCTGACAGTAAAGATATGAACTAAACTTCCAAATTTTAATCCAATACGACCGAAACCGTCTGACATATAGCATTTTTATTGATTTATGGGCGGTGGCGTCCGTGGCGTAGTTGTTTAAAGTGCGTGGCCTCTATGTCAACGAACCTGGAGACCCGGGTTCGAACCCCAGCCGCGACAGAAAATTATTTCAATTAAAATGATTTTTCTGTACGGCCGCCACCTCTCTGCAGACAATGGCAAACCTCAGAGAGTTATCAAATGCCATGTAAAGCTTCTTGAGAACAAGAACATTTCGTTCATCGCCGTTCGGAAACGCGTTAAAACTGTAGGTCCGGTTCTCGGTCAATTGTGTACAAACTTAACAACACGCACAACACAATTGATCATAAGAAGCTAGGTCAAAGTCCTTTCAAGGGCTGAAATGGCCAGTTATTTATTTTTATTTATTTATGGGCGGTAAAAGGGGAAGAAAAGTTATAGAAACTGATCCTAGTGGGCGTGGATGAGGTCCAGCCGCACCAACATTTCTCTTAATGGTTTGTTTTGATACATTGCACCTTCATAATGAATTTTATCATTTAATCTTACACCTACATAGCATATTTTATTATGAAAGCTTTTACAACTCAGGAATAATAATTATTTATGAATAGTAGGCGTAGCTGTAGTGAGATTATACTCATTTTTAATACATTTGCTGACAGTAAGTGCAACTATTTTTTAGTGCAATATGACCAAAACCGTTTGAAATATACAATTTTTATTGATCTGTGGCTGTAAAAGGGGGCGTGGTAAGCCATTTTTGGTAAAATTTTCTACAGTTAACATAGAAACTAAATTACAAAAATTTAGTCAAATACTACCAAAACCGTTTGGAATAGAGCATTTTTATTGATTTGTGGGTGGTAAAAGGGGTAGTGGCAACCCATTTTTCGTACAGTTTCCGACAGTCAGCATACAAATTAAACTACCAGCTTTTAGTCTTATACGGCAGAAACCGTTTGAAATATAGCATTTTTATAAATTTGTGGGCGGTAAAAGGAGGTGTGGCAACCCATTTTTCATTCAATTGCCGACAATTAGCATACAAATTTAACTACAAAATTTTAGCTTGATTCGGTCGAAACCGTTTGAAATATAGCATTTTTATTGATTTGTGGGCGGTAAAAGAGGGTGTGGCAACCCATTTTTTGTACAGTTTCCGACAGTCAGCATACAAACTAAACTACCAACTTTTAGTCTTATACGGCAGAAACCGTTTGAAATATTGCATTTCTATTGATTTGTGGGCGGTAAAAGGGGGCGTGGCACAAGTAATATAGCCTATGTTCAGCGCAGTAATTAAGGGCATCGTTTGATATAGGTTTTATTAAAATATGTTAAGTAGTTTAGGAGTCTATTCCAAACATACATACATACATACAAACAAACAAAAATATTATATAGATATAAATAAATATATTAAGATGGTCCTTTTTTCTGGAAATGTCAATGTGGCACCCCGAAAAACTTTCCCTTACTCTATTATCATTTCAATATTAGTCATTGTTTCAGAAAATGTTAATACTACATTTTATTATAATACTGTCATATTTAGATTTTAAATAATTTTTTTGGTTTTTTTTTTTTAAAAAAGCATAAGAAAAAAATAAGGCGATTTTTTCAAAAAGTGAATAATCACAACTATGGTAGTTTTTCTCAAATTTTTATATTTGTAAACTCATTTTAACGAAAAATGAATTAAAAAACAAGGTGCCTACCATTTATTTGCAAATTTACACTTTACAAAATATTATTGGATTTAAAAAAAAATAGCTCCTTTTGTCCATATAAATACCTTAGACCAACAAAAGCTTATTGCGGCACTTCTAAATCTTCTTCGATCGAAGTAATATCTGAGATTCTTTACTTTTTCAAATAACGAAAGCTTTTTAGGGGATGTCCCGATTAGTATTGAGTTTTGAATGAATAAGGACCACTTTAATATGTATGTATATTTATCTATTTGGATGATATATTTTAGTTCTGATCTTTTAAGATCAGTTTTATTAGATTCGAGCTTAGTCCAATCATTCAAAGTTTTTTAAAGATACTAACTTTGTCATAAAATTACAACTTATAAGATAAATCCCTTTATATTGAAAAATATCTTCTTATATCATTCAGAATAACATTGTTGCAAAATTTGCTTCTTTAAAGCTCTTCTAAATCATGGGAAGAAAGCTCGAAGCAATATAATCAAGTAATTTTATTGTTTTCAATGAGTTATATGCGAAGTAATGTTCTCCTACCGATCCTTCCCAAAACAGTAACAAAAAATTAGTCTATGCATCTGATCTGATTTAATGGAGAAACTTAATGGTCTGAAAAAGATTATAAAGCTTACTAAACTATTATTCACCTACCTAACTAACCACTTCCGTTTCCATCTAGTAAAGGCAACAATTTTTATTTTATAAAATTTACAAAACCAACAATTCAGGTACGACAACCAACCAAATAATCAGGATTATTTGCAACTAAAACTACAACATAACCAACGCTTTACAGTGGGTTGAAAGCAAATTATTTGAAATCGGATTAAAATTGTTCAAATCCCGAGCACTAACACAAGCAGCCAACATTATTATTATTACTTTCGTCATCAAAATGGCAGATGAAAATTATTTCAAAACTTTAAAACATTTCCACTTAAAACTTGATGCGACAAGATGTGCATAAATTTTCGCAGAAGACCAACGGACACACAGACAGGCAAATAAGCTCTTTCATTCCCTAGGTTAGGCTAGGTCAGTTTAGTGAGGTTATGTTGAGGTTGAGTTCGAACTTTGCGCCAACCAGCTAGATAGGTTAGGTTAAGCAGCCACACAGTAAGAAAAAGCAAACTATGTCAAAGCAAACGAGTTCGGGGATGCTACAGCAGAGATGATGGGCATGAATGAATGAATGAATGAATGGATTCGAGCGAGGACGCAGCTGTTTCAAAAGAAACTTTTTTATTTCTGAAGTGGAACCACTTTATTTTATTAGTTTCGCAATAGTTGCAAGCCAACTTTTTGTGGGTGGTTAAAAAATATTGAAGAATTCAAAAAAGCGCGCACACACACTAGCGTGCTCATCAAAAAACTTACCTAAATTTCTTAAAAACATGCATCACATGTTCATAACTCTGGTGTTTTCGATTCAAACGGGAAACAAGGAACAAGTCAGAAGAAAGGAAGTAAAAAAAAAACATGGGCCAACATTTGTAAAGCGGCTGAAAAAACTGCTGCAACTGCTTTTGACAAATTTCTGTACTAAGACATACATAAATATTAAAACTTTGCCACTGGGCAACTCCTTTTTTGCAGCAATCAATAGGTGCAACCTGAATGGGTGTGTCCTCTGCTAAAAAGTAACTCCACGACTTACCTGCAGCTACAAAATCAAATAATTTTTAAACATTCAGCTATTTTTTGGCATTCAGCAAATTTTTACGGGCGTTACTTGCTACCTTTGAGTGGCATCACTGGCAACCGCTGCAGTCAGTACACTGTTGCCAATTGAATGCAAATGAAGGCAGTCATTATGCGATGCGAATAATGTAGACGCCATTAAATTGAGAACAGCTGCAGGAAGTGGAAGTCGTTGCAACGTCAAGACCTGCAGGCAATTGAGTTACCAGTTTCATCAAGAAAAGAAAATAAATAAAACAAGCAGCGAGTAAAAATATTTTGATTTTGTGCTAGCGTAGAATTTAAGAAACTGACTGACTCAGCACTTGATAAGCTATAAAGTCAGTTAGAAAACAAAATAGTGGATGCCACTTAAATTTTATGGCTGCACTCTTGGCAAGACAAACTTATCTGACATATCCTTGAATTCAGTGTCAATCATGCGAAGCAATTTAAATCAAAGGTATATGACTCGCATTCAAATCTAAAAAACAGAGCGCAGGCATTGCACATTGGGATAAGCAGCAGAACAAAGTGATCAAAAGCAGAAGATGATTTTTTATATTCACTGTATCAGAATCTGATGTGTAGATCCAATATGCCAGTCATGAAATTGCTATCTTTTATAACGAAACTGCCTAAGAATATAAATAAATGACCCAAAGCTTTTTTATAAAAGCAATAAATACCAACAATATGAACATTGTGGCCTGCGGTATGCTTACGTGCCATTTGAGTGTGAATTTAGCCATAAACTGACTGGAAACATATGAAATGACCTATTACATTGCATATGACATGACATGATATTAGATATATCATGACATATGACATGAAATGATAAATGACATGACATATGACATACGAAATGACATATGGGCATTTCCACAGTATGGTCTACCGGGATCGAAAATTGAAATGTTAATAAACAAATAATTTTTTTTAATATTATATTAAAAAATGCATAAATTTTTATAATATAATGCATTTACAGCTTATCTCAGTTGTTATTTTGAGAAAATTTGCCTGAAAACTAAAAATATATTTTTCTTGATCTTAGCTACTTTTAATGCCTTTTTCTCATTAGTATTTTTTTTTTATATATTTATTTTATGGTTCCTCTCGTCTTATGAAATTTTTCTACAAAAGACAAATAAATACTCAAAAAATGAAGAGACCAAACAAAGCTCGATTAACGGTAAATTTTTATTTTGCTTTCATTAATATTATAATGTCGCGTTCTTGTACCTGAAGTACCATTTATTATCAGTACTTCGCGATCGTTCTAGGCAAGAGTCTAAAAATTTTAATTCAAACCAAATTTGGTGGCCTCATCTTAAAAAAAAAGTTACTTCATAAAATTATTATACCTTAAATTTAATTTTGATTTATAAAGTGTGTCGCGTTCGCTATCGTACGTGTTACTTTTAAAAAGAAAAATTTTATTTTATTTTAACTTGCTTATATATTTATGCAGATGGGTAAAACACGTGCATAATGCATTATTCAACGCTCTTAAATGATGCATTTTCTCTCTTTACATGTGCACAAGAGCACATAACTGGCATTCACATCATGTATATTAGTGCTGACACAAGTAAAGAGATTTCGTCAAATTTGATAGAAAAATGGAAGGACATAACAAATATTCCAGCTATCCGGGAACTGTATTCGATCTCATATAAGGAACATTTGAAATTAACGGTAGCTAAAATGGCATATTCATTAAAAAAAATAATATTTCATAATTTTTTCAGTTGCCTGATATTTTTTCATATGTATTTTAATTTATTATTTTTTTTATTAATATTGCTAATATAATACTCACAATCAAATACATGACGTTTTTTGTTATTACGTTAATGAAATTTTGAGTTGAAATTTTTTAAACTTATACTTATTACAAACGCGATGTAAAAATATGTCGCGTGCTAGATGGCACATTACACTAAACATTAATAAAAAAAAAAAACAAATGTAAGTAACATATGTCAACATGACAACTATCATTAGAAGGCCACATTAATCCATTTAAGTTTAAAATAATTCGTTTTAAAATTTTTTGTTGCGTTTCGCAGATTTCTGCACTTTTCTATATGCAGTCGAAAACGAGTTCCATTTTTTGTCGCGTGCTAGATCCCCTGTTAATTGCTAATACATATATTGGAAACATAAATTCTACCGAATCCACATTTTTTACTAAACATATTACTACTAAAATGCTTTCGAAATCTAAAACAAAATTAAATTTTATTTTTAATTTTCTTCATTTTTTTGTTCCTCAAAGGCGTACGAATGTCGCACATAGAATATGACGTGACATTACACAATACATATGACATGACTTAAGAACTGATATATGACATATGACGTGAAAGAGACCATGGCATATAACGTGACATCATATGACATATTTTATAATATATGGCATATGACATGACATGACATATGACATGACATGACATATGACATGACATATGACATGACATGTGACATGACATATGAAATGACATATGACATGACATATGACATTACATATGACATGACATACGACATGACATGACATGACATGAAATATGACATATGACATGACATGACATGACACATGAAATGACATGACATATGACATTTATTTATTTATTTGTTTGATAAGCCTTTTAGGCTTTATAGCAATTTAAAAAGATTTTAAAATTAAAATTCATAATACAATTATACTAATACTAATAATGCTAATAATAATAATAATATAAAGAGCTCAGTTCATTTCAAATGCAAATACAAAACCAAAGTAAAATAAGTTCAGTTGTAATGTAATGTAATTTAAAGTATGAGCGTTTAAAAATGTACAGACTTAAAGATAATATGTATAAAGGTATTATAAAGCAAAAAAAAAAAAAATAAATTAATAATAAATCATCCAGAGGGTCCAAGGCGGTGGTATCGAGAATGAGAATATGTATAAAATATATATCGTTCTGTCTTGAAGCCAATGAAGTTTTGGCTGAACAAGTTGGTAATCCGACGAATTGGGTCGTATTTACCACACCAATTTCCTTGTACGAAAAGAAAATGGTTGCGAACGCAGGCGCTAAGACAAACTGGGTCTCATTGGCCACTCATATTAATATACATATAACACCTCGAAGCGGAAATGTGGTACATAGTATCAGAGTGTGCGATCTAGAACAGTGTTAGGTATCAAGGCAAACAAGGCCTGGTACGCCATACTGATAGTATATATACAATATTATTCATTCTGTGATTCTAAAGCCGATGATGTCTTGATTCACATTTTATTTATCACACCAAGTTCCTAGCAAGCTAAAACAAAGGTAACGAACGCAGGCACATAGACAAACTTGGTCTAATAAGCCACTTTTAGTATATATAATATAATAATAGTATATATTAATATATATACTATGCAGATCGTTCTCACGTTCTATATAGGAATAAGTCCGGCAAGTTCAGGTCCATTTAGATGTAAATGTGTAGATTGATTACCATCCAACAGTAAAAATTCCGTATCTGTTGAGAATCAGTGGCGGTGCTGCAAAAAATCTATTATTTTAAGTTTTATTGAGTATAGGGTTTAATTAAAAGATATAACATCTGAAACGGAATTGAAGTCTCCGCAAGCGCTTCTTAGTGGTTCATTTTGCAAGTAGTTAGTTCTACAAAAGTTCATAAAAAGTAGCTCAAAAGATCTTCTTGGTCGAAGAGGAAGATTAAAGTAAATTTTACTCAGTAAGTATGGACTGTCAACAAATCCATGTATAAGTTGATAAATCCAGCAAACATTAAGCATGATTCTACGATTTCTTAGAGAAGGTAGGTTAACAAGCTTTAATCGATATTCATAGGGTGATAAGTGAATGTTAGTATGACAATATATATTGCGTAAACAAAACAAAAGAAATTGTTTCTGAACTGATTCTATATCGTCAACATGACATGTGAAATGGCAAAACATAAAATATAACTTAACATAGGACAATACATAAGACATGATATATGACGTAAAATATGACGTGACATAAGACATGGCATATAACATGATATGATAGTTTAAAAAACTTTATGCATCCTCTAAATAACCACACAAGTCACATAAAAGGCCATATTTCTGGTATTTAACCTCAGAAATCTCGAAATCATGGCTGGATTCTTCTCCTGTTATCAGATTTAAATTTTTCACAAAACAGTTTTTTTCAAAAATCACCCTTAATTATCCAGAAACGAAACTTAACCTTGTGCACCTGTGTTTATTTTACCAAGCCATCGTTATGGCTTGAGATTCCGAACGTGACTTAGTTTATCAACGCTTCTAGGCAAGCAACCATTTTTTATCTAGTTATTAAGCCAACAAAAAGAAATTGCAGCAAAAATAAGCTTATTCACTTATCTAAACTCTCTTCCTGAGACATTTTAAAGAAAAATCCATTAACAGCTAAAGAGTCTAAATTATGCTGGCAATAATAGAGAGATTAAGAAGGGTAAAGTTCCCCAAGTACAAACATGATCCAAGCTATTATTTAAAGATTGATTATGTTGAGATATTCAAATTAAAAGCTAACAACAACTTTGAAACACAAAGAAACGTCGAAAACATTTGGCAGTTTGATCTTAGTAGAAATACTTAAAAAAAATACACTCGTATGTATAAGCCACAATAGAAACTTTGTGGTTGTGCGGTAAAAACTTTTAAATCTTAAACGAAATTCTTTTTTATTGTTGATACTCCTAGCAAAGTAGAACCATTGCATAGGGCTGATATCAGGACTAACGTAAATGTACCAGATATAACATACATACACTTCTTCGGCTCCAACGTACACAAATAAACACACAGCGGATGCCTTCAGGCAACAGCAGCTGATGCCACTTGAAATAAATTCAAAAAGTCAACGTGTACAACGCGCTATCGACTGAGCTTGCATGAAGCAGGTGTGCAGATGTGTGCACGAGTGCGCAGATGTGTGCAGCAGCTATGTTTAGTTGAGTGTGTTTACTGTGTACGTTTGATAGCCACTTTCAACAACTTGTACTGTCATTGAAGACAGCTATCGAAGCAAATTTCAACAAGCAGCAGTTAAGATGTTTAACGTCAAAATCATTGACTTATTTCAAGTAAATCCTCAAAGTAACAAGCACGAAATAGTTATAAGCTTTAAGCTCAATTGAAAGTTTTTACATACTTTTAGTTAGAATTTCCTATTAACCTAGAAATGCATTTCTATAAAATTATTTCTCACAGAAATTACAAATTGCATGACTCAAGTGCAAGTAATTTAAACCCTACTTACTTTTGAACAGCAATAATTATGTTCTAACTGCACAAACACAATAACATCAACATCTAAACGATGAAGTAAATTAATTCCCAAAATGTATAGGATATCGCTTGCATATCGCTGCTCCGACAAACTTTCCCAATTAATCTACATAGAATGATTCAATTAAACATTTCGATGCCAGAGCACGATTATTTTCTGCATGTTTTGTTGTAAATTTAATTAAAATTAATAATCGATGCACATGACAAAACGTACAAATTAGAGCGTGATAGCAAATTGTTGATAAATTTTTAATTGTCTGCAACAATAATTGATAAATTTAAGCAATTATTAATTGCAACCGCGCAGCAGTGATACGAAGCGTGATGTAAAATCTCTAAAGGATGCTCTTGAAAGGCTGCTTCAACTAAGAACAGATGAGTACATAGATAACCTTAACAAAGCCCGATAGCGAACAAACACAAAACACAACAAAATCGTAACAAAGTAATGATCTAAAATAATAATAAATTCTCAAGTGTCGCGACATATTTTAAATTCATGAGCTGTCATGTCAACAGGATGTGAACAGTTTTTTGACATCCTTTGTGCAGCTATATATTTTGTGCAAATTTTTTATGCTGGTGCTGAAATGTTGCCAAATAAATGATAACATTAAAAGGAAAGGTGAATAAAAGGAAAAAAAACGAAAATAATAATAAAACATAGAAATTATGAGTAGCTCACCTCTAAAGTGCATGTATTTTTACATAAAATTTTAGAAAAAAAAACAGACTCATGCAACGATAACAAAGGATTTCATATTAACTGAATGTTTTGGTGAAGGACTGGAAAAAATATACTCAGGAAAAAATATTCAGAATATTGTGGTGCCTCTTATGTGACGTTGTTGGTTGGTATGGGTAAGAAATTGTCTGACCGATTTCATGCTTTGAATAACTATGCTTAGTTAAGCCCTCTATACACATATAGGCCCGTAATGGATTTTAATTGGATTGGAATATTTTAATAATAGATTTTGCCATTAGTTTTTTGGAAAATGTCATTTATGTATATAAAGCAGTGTCGGCCGACGCCTATGCACGCGTGCCTCGTCAAACTTCGTATATTTACACCCATGGTATAATAATACAAGGTAGCATTGACAGTTGCTTGGGAAATCATATACTGTCAAAAAATATACTCAAAAAGAGAGCGCTCACAATCCGCCATTAAAACACAAGCAATGTTGAAAACGTTGAAGTGAAAAAAAACAACAACCACAGCAGCTGCTGATGTATTTCCACAAAAAGCTGTTTTTGGCAGTTTATGTTTTCCTGTTGAAGAGAAAATAAGCAGTTGTCAATGCTACCATGTATTATTATACCATGATTTACACCGACATAAAACTGGCTGTCGTGATTTTACACCGACGCTGCTGATTATTCGTAACAAGAGCGCTCAGTCGATGTTTCGCTTTTGACTAGTTAACACCACGCTTCTATGCAACGCATGTGCGCAATTTATTACGTAATTTTAAATGCTTACACGTAAAAAAAATCTTCAACCAAATGTGGGAATTAGAATATTTTTTCTTTAAAAATTGTTTTGGGGAAGCGAAAACTTAATTTGTCAGAAGAAAGGAGGGTGCGCTACCAGTGTTTTTTTTTATTTTGAAGTAATATGCAATATAAATAATATTATTACTATTAGGAGTAGGTAAAATGTTATTAGTAAAAGATTACTTTCCAAATAAATATGTAATATTGATATTAATAATAAATATATGCATATTGATATTATTAATAAAATATTAATATTAATGTTATTATTAATTATTATAAATAACGCAGCCCCTACACAATAAATAATATTCCACATTATTTACTTAGTAAGAAATTTCATTAATTTCAATTCACTTTCATACACCTGCATTCATTTAGAATTCCGCTTAATAATAATAATTAAAAAATTTTTTTAAGCCTCCTGCTAAGTAAAATTTTCACAGTGTAATCCAAAGAGATATTTTTTGCTCTCATTTGGGCGCACACTATTACAAAACTGAAAGAACTGTGTATGTATTTTTTTGACCGACACTGATATAAAGCATTAAAAATATAAATAATAATTTGCAATATTTTACTAAAAATATGTTTTTATATCTGGTCTGGATTTTATCAACGACCTTCTGTTGTTGACCCATAACCCAATTCACTCGTTTCCAAACGACAGCAAAATTTGTCATTTATAATCTTTCAAAAAACGCCCGAGCTCTTTAGAGATTGAGAGAAAGAGGCAAAATATGAATGACACACTGCTTAAGAGCCCGAACAAAATCAAATATCGTTGCGACCGACGATCTTCTCTGGTCGTCGATCGCAGAAAACACGTTCAGAATGAAACCATTGCGACTGACGATTGAAAGTTGCTTTTATTTAGTATTTTTTTATTTATTTTTTCTATTTCATTTCAAGCGACCAATACTTCAATTGTGTAAATACAACACACACAAACAAGAAATGTCAGAGATAACAAAAAACAAAGCAAATTTCATGAAACCCAGCCAATTCTTAGCAAAAATATGGCAACACTAATGGCACACAGAGAGAGAATCGTCGATCTTAAAAGAAGAAATAGATTAGATTCTAATTGTGCGATTTATCGTTGCGGAAAAAGAGCTGCGTTTTTTTCTACACTTTGCATGTATTTTCCAACAACAAAGATCGGCGGCCGCAACGATTTTTGATTCTGTTCAGGCTCTAATGGCTTAGGAAAAATCTCTGAGTGGGAGCTTGCTAATAGAGTTGAGTTTAATGCGAATGAATTGCCCCTTAGCTGTCCTCAATATAAACGGTGTAGATCTTGCTGAGTCAAATGCTCTTGACGTTCTGGGAATATCGATCAAATCTTATCTTCGTTCGAATGATCACATTTTCGATGTGTCGAAAGAAGTGGCCAAGTGCCTAGGTTTTTTTAAAACCAAAAAAATATTTGGCCGAAAATGAACAATTCGCACATTTGGGCAGTGGCTTCAAGATCTCATTAGGAGCTTCTGGACCGAATGCATCGACGTACGATATATCTGATAGGGGATGAAAACATTTCATCTTCTCTCAACTCTCTTGGGCATCGATGTAATGTTGGTTGCCTAAGCCTTATGTACAGGTACTACCATGGGAAGTATTCAAGGGAGATACATGACTTGATGCCATCAACTAGTGGGTTTTCCCGGTCCACTCGGGCAGCTCACCAAGCCCATTCCTTTACCATTGCCTTGATGCCCGATAGAACCTCGCATAAAATTGTGGACTAATCTCCTTGCAAGCATGTTCCCCGACAGTTTTGAGCTGTGTGAATTTAAGACAAATCTTCACCGACACTACTCTATCTTTCCACCCTTCAATTAACTATCACCCGTCTTCCGGATCAACACAATGCTTTCGCATTCATATGGGCGTTGGTTTAGTTTGAATTTAAAATTTTTTGAGGTATTTTTGTGTTTTCTAAAAAATTACAAAATTAAAAATATATGCTAAAAATATTCTTTTAAAAATCACACATATACTATGGGTATGCTGGGCATTTCTTGTTCGCGATTCAAACATTTTTTAGTTGATCTCTTTCGATAAGCATTCTGAAAGAACAGACTCGTAATCTAATCTTACCTCACCTTACCTTACCTTACCTTACCTTACCTTACCTTACCTTACCTTACCGTACCTTACCTTACCTTACCTTATATTACCTTACCTTACCTTATCTTACCTTATATTACCTTACCTTACCTTACCTTATCTTACCTTACCTTACCTTACCTTACCTTACCTTACCTTACTTTACCTTACCTTATATTACCTTACCTTACCTTACCTTACCTTACCTTACCTTACCTTACCTTACCTTACCTTACCTTACCTTACCTTGCATCATTGCATATTGCATTATTAAGTCTTGGTTTCATTTCCTAACTCCTGATCCACCTGGGATACATGAATAATATTAAAAATCATGCACCAAATTTTTTCGTTGGCTGTGAAAAAATATGACCATATATTTGAAAATGTATTCTCCAAATAAACATACAAAAACAATACAATGCAAACAGTGGGATTTGTAAAACAACAAAACAACCAGATCAACATAACGGTGCTTTCAAAAATAGTAAATATAAAAAAATTCTAGCAATACGAAAGCTAGTCACTAGTAGCCACCACCTGCATGCAGGACACTCAACGTCCTTCAGCTGGTGCGCGCCCGACATGACGTCCATTATGCATTTTTATGACGCTTTCATCTGTGTTAAGAATATCCTGTCCTCATTCGGACAAACATGCATGCAAAAACCAACATATAAACTTACATACATACATACATCTGCATACTCAAGGACGATACAGCGTTGCCACTTTGGCCAGAAAACAAATATTTCAAATAACTTGATTATGCTTGAAATATTGTGTTTGAGTTTGCGCTGAATTTCTTTTGCATAAAAAATTAAATAGTTTTTCTTTTATGCTGCTGAATACGCATTGAAATTGTTGAAGGCTGCGAATATATAACAAGAACTTATGAAGATTAGATAGCAGCACTATAAGAATAGGTTAATTTAATGGGGTTTTTTTTTGTCTTACTTCATTTATTTACTAACTCCGTCTGTTCTCACGAGAAGCCTGTCCAAGGCCAGGATAAAGAAGGATGGTCGCAGGCAACGGGTTCGCTCTATCCTGTGTAAATGAGAAGGGACTACCCAGATCCTGGAGTTGATCACTTAATCTGGGGAGTATGTGGATCGTTTGATTAAATTTACGGTAGCATATGCCAACGAAGGAATAGCAATGATCCTTGAAATTTATTAGCACGGGACTGTATTATTGGCACCGGCACATCTCTGGATAGTATTAAAAAGTAAAACGATGATTTATATCAAACATGCCCACGTAGTAGCCCATATGGCCCGCGTGGCCCTTCATACAAATTTTTTTCTTTCTTAATTTTGTCTTTGCGATAAGCCAAATTCAAAGAACGCATGCAAAGAAAAACACAAACCTCACTCGTTCAGTGTTCAGCACATTTTCCAGCGAACTTTACAAAAACAAATGCATGCAAAGCCAAAATAAAAAACGCACACTCGATGGTGTCGATGCTGAAGCTGATTGTCCCGTCACCTGTGAGTTGAGTAAGTTTTTATGCAAGCATTGTTATTGTTATAGAAATAAAGACTGGCAGTGTACTTCATGATATATAATTTTATTGCATTGTAATTGTTTTTGTTTTGTTTTGTTTGATTTTTTGTCAAAAGCAACGATGAGCAACATTTTGTGTTTGTTTTGTTATTTTAAGCATTGGCCCGCGCTTAAAATTTATTGGGCCCCACTGATTTATATGATGCATAAAATGCTGTATAAAGAGGTGTACCAGTTTGCAAAGGTGCAAAATAGTGGTGCATGCTTTGGAGTACAAGAGGTGTCAAATTTGGGTACTCTAAGGTGAAAAATCTATCTTAGTCGCCTCGGAGTACCAGTTTGAAAAGGTGCAAATAGAGGTGACCATGTGTCACACACATAATTGGTACTGTTGCGTTCCAGCATTGGTTGCTATCCAAACAGTATATTCATTAATTTAAGTATGGTGTGTAACCGGTGTTGGACGCGTCTGAAGTCATGGAAGTGATGCCCAGGAGAAGTATGATGGACGTCGTATATTCTTTAATCATGGCACAGACGTCCTGAAGATTTATCTCCTGGGCATCAATTCAATAAACCTCGACCCCATTGCCATTGGGCAACGTGGGATTAAGCCTATACGGCAGGTGTCTGCGTTTTCAATAAAAAGGAATTTCCTTCATTTATTTACTATGAAAACTTATGATCGATATAAGTTTAAAAAGATATTTGAAAAAACAGATTTCTTCTTCGATTTAATGCAGAGAATTGAGAAAGGTGCAAACTGCTTACACAAATGTACAACAAGGATTCAAACATTTGTTAAAATAGGACTTAAATTTACTCGATATAGCACACAAAAGTACTATGTAATTCATATTTTTAGGTCGGAAATAAGTAGAGCAGACATTTTGGAAAATTTTACTTATGCACTCAAATTTCTCATACATGAAAATTAACTTAAATTCTCTTTGGTTTACAGCAGCACAACTCAAGCACATCCAGCGCAATTACTGAACTTCTAAAACTTTACATTAAAAAGTCAAAACGATATAAAAGTCACTAAAATATATCACTAAATATATATTTTTCACTAAAATATATATATTTTTTTTTTCATTGAAGCACATGATAGCACATGTTGCAAAGTTTTCAGCACATTTGTTTTTTAATATTTTAATCCATTATGGCGGAGCTTAGGTAGGTAATGTTCACATTTACATGTAAAAATTCGTTCATAATTCCTTTTTTTTTATAAATTCTGAAAAAATACAAGAATTTCTTTTAAAACCCTTCTTTGTATCTCAAATAAGTATTATCACCTACATGTGGCAGCATTGAGCACACACATGCAACGTGTCATATAACCAAAATTTTACAATTCCCTTTCCCAACATATTAACAAGTAAGAAATGTGAAGTTTTTTTTATAATGCATGCAAATACAAACACAAACACAAACGCGAACACAACCAATCATACGCAAGCAATCAGTACGCAGAATGAGCAACTCATAAAACGTAAGTCAGATAAAAAAGTCCCGCTTGGCTTGTGAAAAACGCAACTGAAAATGAAACCAACCGTTGGCCGTCACGTTTCCGCCAAACGGATATCCGTGTTATATTTATGGCTTTATGAGCGCTTTTGCCTCATAAGTATCAGTTAACAGCAATAACCTTAACAGCCGCAATGTGCGCACACACTCGCCCACTTACACACACACACGCTCTGAAAATGTTGTTGTAATGATGAACTATGAATTTGTTTAAGCATATAACATGAAAATCACAAATCGTTTCGAAAGTTCATTGGAACACGGCTTGCAAATTGAATAAATAAAGATACAGGTAAGCAGAAAATGTAAAAATAAAATAAACCATATACGTTCGGTTAACTTTTTCAACCAGTTTAACTTAAAATAAACATTTCCTTCTTTATTTCGTAAGAAAAACTTCTCCAAACCGATATTCTTAACACTCGTAAAGAAAATGTAAAACTTGAAGCCCATCAAACTGACAAAAGAATTAAAAGCATCCTCGAGTTGAAGCTTAGTTGAATTGTTCAAGAAACAACAAAAACGAAAAAAAAAACTAAATTAAATTCCGACAACCGGAAATAGCGCAAACACTGAAGAGAGCAACACAACACACGAGAAAAAAAGGCGCGCACAACAACGATTCAGTTTGTTTGTATTTAAGCGCTACATAATTGATTTTTAATTGAATTCTCTGCGAAAATGGGCTGGCAATAAGCAAGAATTAAAACAAAGTAAGCAAGAGCAAGAACCAAAGTAAGCAAAAAAATCGATAAGACAAGAGGCAAGACTTCAACTCTACTCGCAGTTATTCGAAAAGGCAATCGAGATAAAATCATTTTGCCTTTGTTAAAAAGGAAAAGAGAGCCTCCAAGTGGTACTTAATTGAAGAAGAGTAAAAATACTCGGATTATAATTATGCAAAAGTGGCAATAAAATGATAAATCATCTTAAAGCAAATAAGTTGTCTCAGGCTCGCTGCCAAGTCAGTTGCGTTTTATGAAATTTTGTGCAGCCTCAAGGGTTGATGCAGCGCAAGGAAATTCATTTTTAATTTGTCTCGATAAAATTGAAATGATGAAGAATAAGTGAAGAGCATACTGGCAAAGGTCAATATAATCTCTGTTATACTCTTGATTTAAAGTAGCTTTTAAGCTAGAAAAAATTTATTGAATCGATTTTACCTAATGAGGGTTTTAAATCAAAGAGATTAGTATTCTTAGGCAAAATACCAACCATATTTTGGTGGGTAAATTTTTCTCACATAAGCTTTTTTTGAGCCACTTGTATTAATATCGTTGAAAATTTCAAAGATATTTGGATTGTGACTTTAAATGTGTTAATGATGAGAATGTGCGAAAAAGCTGTAGTAGCTAAACTCTATTGTTATTGCATATTGTTATTGCATGTAAAAATAAAACTCAATGAGAACTACCATGAGAACATGTTAGGCACTATCAAAGGGGCTCCAGTTGGGCCTGGATCCTGGGTCTGACATTCCCAGGGACACCGAAATTAAAACATAAGTGCCTCAAAAAAAATTAAAAAAAAAGTTCGTCAAAAAAGTTGATTTGCTTAAATTTCGAAATTATTCTTCATTCCGTATAGCTACCAAAACAAACAGACAATTTTTGAGCCGTACATGACAATAAAGGGCAAGAATGAAAACAGGGTAGCATAGATGACAATTTCGTTCCTAGGTGAGTTATTAGAAGTTTATTGCGTTCTGTGGAGATTCTTATAATAAAGAAGTCGATACTATAGGAACACAGCAAATAGACCACCGGGATAATTTCCGGAATTTTGCTCGCCTAGAAATTGCGGCAATCTTTTGCCTTGCATGTTATTGTTGTCATAGTCGCTGTTTAATGACCCCTATGTATTTTGTTATTGCCACGTGTGGGTGCATAGAATGCATGTTGTTTGTGTATTTTGCTTGCTTTGCTTTATGTGGCTTCGTTACATTGTTTTGTTGTTGTGCCAATTGATCATGCCACTGGCTTGCTGGGTCACAAACATTTCTTCGTTTGTTGTTGTTGTGCTGTTTTGATCATGCTACTGGCTCGCTGTATGCTTTTTTGTTGATTAATTCCGGATCGCCTAGCTGCCTGTTTTATGGACAGGGGCGGTTCGCGGGTTTTTGTCCAGGTGCGGTTTAGGGTTGCAGGGTGGATTCAAGTTTTTCGCGGCCCTTTGTGCAGCGGTGGTTTACAGGGAACTGTAAGGCATAAATTCAACGAATTTATGTTTCCTTACAAGATTCGTCGATTTTTGTTCAATGAGTCCGCAAAACCCTAAATAGTTCGAAGACTTATGGTCCATTTATACACCCAGAGGATAACTTATATAATAGAATCACTAGTTTTTAAGCAAGCAGTTCATAGAAGCCATAAAAGTTGCTATGGCTCATCTGAGAACTATGCTACGCACCCTTTTTATTTTTGCACATCGCCTTTGGAAAGCACCCACGATCTTTTATAGCTTTATTTACGAACACACTCGTAAGTGAATGGGTTCCATCTGTGGTGAATTTATTTAAAATTTTTCCGCATATATTCTAGACTGTGGTCATATTCATTGCAAATTGTCTCTCTAAATTAGATAAACAATTTCTAACATTAAAAAAACAAGACATTGAATTTATCTAAATTTTCTGAATTTATCAGATTGAAAAAAAAATCTGACCGTACTTTCTAGATGTGGTATCTCTCTACCAAGGTCGTTTTGGGAATACACACCTACACTGAGCACAATTAGTGCCTGAAGTCACTTTAAGTCTAAAACGTGGAGTTACTGTTCGTACAGTCCAAGTCTTGTCCAGAAAACAAACGTTCTTTACTGTTTCTTTGTAATCGACAGAGTCGGTTCAGCCAGCTCCATTTTACATATCTTCACAGTTTCTAATGTCATAGGGAAAAAAAAGGCCGGTCAAGGGCTAATTGCCTTGTAGGTGCGATATTAGAAAGTCGTTCAATAAAAATATGTTGATACACCCTGATATCAGTGGGTGATGCAACGATGCTCATCATTTAATCCATATTTTCAATCTTAGAAATGTGGTTATTCCTAGGTTCTCTTACCCTAAACAGGTTACATTGTATAGCTCTCAGTCGCTAAAATCAGCTCAAAATTTGCTACAATTACTAGCAAATTTAAACTATCTTAGATAAACATAGTCCATAGTCTGTGAAGTATACTGTCGATTGGTCTTTGAGTGCAAATGATAATAATTTTACCTTCTACCTTCACATCGTTAGAAGGAATTCAAGTATTTTACATCTTATGTAACGTAGACACCTGCCGTATGGCTTAATTCTACGTTGCCCCATGGCAGTGGGGTCGTGGTTCAAGGAATTGATGCCTAGGAGATAAATTTTTCAGGACGTCAGTGCCATGCTAATATATAATATATACGACGTCCGTCATATCTCTCCTAGGCGTCACTTCCATGACTCCAGACGCGACCATCGCCCCGTCATAGAAGTTTCAACACCGGTCGCACACCATACTTAAGGGTATATTTAATTTAATAAATATACTGTATGGATAGCAACCAATGCTGGAACGCAACAGTACCAATTATGGATGATTAGTTGGGTCACCATCCACATTTATTGGTGGAAATCGAGACCCATCTAACATCTCTTGCAATGTAAGGCATTGCCACCCGGTTGTTTAGCGCAACTCCACGCCGATCACAGACCTGTTCGCGACATTGAACTACCACAGCCAGCACGATACTCCCCGAAGGGCCAGCCCATCGATAGTCTCCCCGGGCAAAAGGGATTTACTTCGACACGCACTTATCACAACACCGATACACTTGCATTCATCACACTTGACTGTGGTGGAAAAACCACCACTACTTGGACGTGCTACAGCGTAGACCACATCGCCATTGACTGTGTGCGACACAAGATCGCCACTATTTGTTTCATTTCATACCGGTACCCCAAGACCACCAGGATGAACTCCCAGCACCAACAGCACTTCACGACTATTCGCCGTATCAACATTCATTGATATACACCTCATCAATCTTGTACTCCGAGGCTACTCAGATAACCTTTCACACTCGGAGTACTCAAATGACACTTCTTGATACACCTCAGTTATTACACCTTGGGACACCATTTCAACTCCTCAATACACCTCAATTATCACACCTTGGGACACCATTTTACACCTCATTAGTCTAGTGCTGAAGGCTACCAAGAAGAACACCCAGTGACTCAAAGCACCGGCATGACACCTCCTCAATACCACCTTAGAATCTGGTACTCCGAGGCTACTAAGTTTAACTTTTCACACTCGGAGTACCCATCTGACACCTCTTTATTCATCGTTTATACCAGCCATAT
Organism: Pherbina coryleti; assembly: GCA_943735915.1. Lineage (NCBI taxonomy): Eukaryota > Metazoa > Arthropoda > Insecta > Diptera > Sciomyzidae > Pherbina > Pherbina coryleti. The sequence continues at coordinate 129,307,964 of OX030952.1, forward strand.
AAGTCTTCCAAGACTTATACGACTATCCAGGAGACCATACGAATGCATCAGTGGGGACTTGCAACAATACGTTATGCCGAGAGTAACGACTATACCCGTGCTAACAAATTCTTTAGGATTATTGCTATTCCCTTGTAGGCATACGCTACCGTTGATCAAGTCAACCGGTCCACCTACTACCCAGATTGGGCGACCAACTCCAGGATCTGGGTAGTCCCTCTACTTTTACACAGGATAGGGCGAACCCGTTGCCTGCGACCATCCTCCTTTATCCTGGCTTTGGACAGGCTGCTCGTGAAAACAGGCGGAGTTCCACATCGTTAGAGTGAGACATGCATTTTCTTGAAAAAAAAACACATTTTACAATAAAGTACATCGGCCAAATAATATGCACTACAAATATAATAGGGCTATTCACGATTCGGTGCAAACGAGCTGGCAAAATTATGCAATTGGAATTTTTCACCATAGATTGTAAACGTACTTACACTCAGGTTAACTTTAGAATAATCGAAAAAAACACAATTCAATTTATTCTTTAAAATTAACTCTTTGTTTAATTTTTCCCGTTTAATTTTTTTTTTTTTTATTCCAATTTTAAAATAGTTTTGACTTTTATTTTGCGATGTCAAATAATTTTAATTAACAAATTATTTGAGCAAACATAGCATATTGTAGTATTTTTTTCATTATTATTGCAGTGAGAGCATTTGCAATGTCATTAAAGCATATAGAATATGTATGCAATAGGATTTCGATATAGCAAAGACCATTTTTGCAAAGCTATGGCAATTGAATTTCAATACAACTCATTGCTCTGACTGCAACTAGTGCAAGCATATATGCAAGACGTGAGAACATATTGTAAATTTCTGCCATAGGTTTTCAATATAGCGCTTATGCAAAGGTATAGCAAATTAAATTTCTAACAATTTGTTGTTGTGTTTACAAAAGGTTCTCAAAAATATTACATTTGCAGTAAGGCAATACTATTTGCACCGGATTGTGAATAGCCCTAATGTGTTTAATTTTTGTAAATGCCATCAATTTACTATAAATGTCAAAAATATCACAAGTACAAAATATAGGAACACATTGTGAATACCCCTATCGTATATGCAATCTTCAGTTTTGTGCTCACCTCTTCGTAAAAAAAAAAAAAAAATAAATAACTGGCCATTTCAGCCCTTGAAAGGACTTTGACCTAGCTTCTTAGGATCAATTGTGTTGTGCGTGTTATTAAGTTTGTACACTATTGACCGAGAAATGGACTTACAGGCTTTACGCCGACTCCGAACGGCGATGAACGAAATGTTCTTATTCTCAAGAAGCTTTACATGGCATTTTGATTACTCTCTGAGGTTTGCCATTGTCTGCAGAGAGGTGGCGGCCGTACAGAAAAATTATTTTAATTCAAATAATTTTCTGTTGGTGCTGGGGTTCGAACCTGGGTCTCCAGGTTCGTTGACATAGCGGCCACGCACTTTAACCAACTACGCCACGGACGCTCACCTCTTCGTACAAGAAATAAAAACTATAGAAGTATTCACGATCCGGAGCTCTTTGCTGTGCTCTTGTGTAAAAGGACAAAAGATTACAACGAACTGTGAACACACCACACACACAGGTCTAGAAGTTGAAGTAGAGTTCAGTCAGCAGTGATTTGTTTATTCAGTTTTAATTGTTTGAAAGGATTAAGTTAAAATCCGAAATTGTTGAATATTTAATAGAAGTTGCTGCCACAAAGCTTTTCACGTTTTCTTTCTGTTGATATAATTTTTTGTGGGGTTTTGCTTTTATGATCACAATTAAAAATAAAAATGCTTTGACAGTTAGTGATGTGGAATTGATTTCGTAACCAACATGTTTGCACCAAATATTTGTGTTATGTTTAAAAATATACGAAGGGTTTTGATATCTTATTACTTGTTTGTTACATTTCTTCTGTAATCAGCTGTAATCAGCTGAAATTATTGAAATTCACCGTGTGGCGGAATATGTTCAGTCTATCGCGTTATATGTGACCCGGTCTATGAAAAGGTGCCTTATGACTCAAAAAATTATTTTTCTTTTTTTGTTTGGTTCGGATAGAGTTTGAGACGCTCTTTCACATGGTGAAAAGCAGAAAGTCCTAACTTGCTAAGAAGTGTACTAAAAATGTAGAGAAAGAAGAGCACAAATGAAAGAAAAACTGAATTTTATTGAATTTTTTATTTTTTATTTAGTTATTTCTCGAAATTTTGTTTTTGAGTCATAAGGTACCTTTTCATAGACCGGGTCACATATATTAAACAGAAGTTGGTACTGAGAAGTGTGCACAATTAACCATCACTATTCATTTCCATCACTATTCAAAATTTCACAAAGAGCTCAAAAGCACAACAAAAGTACTATAGGGTATCGCCAGTGCAATTGTGCAAAAAAGCACAATTTTGACAGCACGTGTATTTTGTTTTTGGAGAGCTCTTTTTTGTTGCACTTTTACTCTTTTGCCCACCCCTTATGTATGTGCGGATTAAGTGCAGAATATAAGACTACTGTAGAAACAAATCATTTTAAATTATTTCGGTAATTTTTTTTTATGCAATTCAATTACATTCTAAGCATAAGCTTCACTGAAACAAAACAAAATTAAAAAATTTCCACAAAAAAGGCGAAGGCATCAATGGCGACTTATTTTTTAATATCATACTTAAATATTAAAGAATAGAATTCTCCCTGTTTAAGTGCAAATAGCTAAATTTAATTTGCATAACCTGTGTATTCTGAATATTTCGTTTATTTGTTGTAGCTTTACAAAATTTTTTTCTCAAAACAATAGAATATTACTTGGTTTAAATGACCACTACCCTGTAGGCACTTAAGTCTATACTCCCTATACACAAAATCCCTATGAGAATACCTAGCGATCAATTTGAAAACGGTCCCAAAAAAGCAAGTCAAATAAATTTAAATTTGCTTTCAGGGAGACTTTTGAAGCTTTTAGCCAGTATTTGTTCATTTCTACTGGCCAACACCATAAAACGCTGCATTTTCCTTAACTTCAAAAAAACACTTGCAGCAAAATAAATAAACTCATAAACATGAATGTTTATCACAAACTTTATTTAAATTTTAAATATTACAGCATTGCAAACAACAATAATTTCAACAACGAAATGTAACATCTTGTTTGCACACACACACAATCTCATTTAAATATAAATTTAACTTATATAATATTTTGTTTTGTTTCCCAAAATTGATGCAATTTAACTAAGGGTGAAAATGAAAAAAAGTACCTTAAAACGTGTATGTATATGTGTGTGTTTGTGTATGTTATAATGAAAAATGTTATGAAATTAGCATAAATTAGCAAACGGAAGGCAAAAAAACCATACATAATGTATGCACACAGCCATATGTTGATTCACGCAAAACACACACATACATATAAACACGTTGGAATAAAAATACACACATTTTAATAAAAACCGAAAAATTGCCAACATAGCATATTCAATTTGCTTCAATTCTGTGGTTGTTGGGCTCAAATATTTGCTCACTGCTGCTAAAAGGCTAAAATATTAGTGTGTTAATGTGTTGAATTTTATTGCTTGAGCATGTGACATGTACCGAGAAAAATGCAATTAGAGCAGGTTACGGCGCGTACGTAGGAGCTGTGCTTTTGCCTGGAGTGAGCTTTTGCTGATTTGTCAATTAAATTAATATCTTTAGGTGTCACATGCAGGATACAACTGTTTATCTGTAATTGTGATTATGCGTCCTCCCTCTTACTCCGACAATCTGTTTAGCTAACACTTTAGGCACATTTTATAAACAGTTTTTCCACCCTTTCACACACATACACATAAACACACATTATATTTTGGTTTTCTAATATTTTGCATGTAAATCGGTTTTTTTCTTCCACAATCCTTTGGCATCACCCTGATGTTAGAGTGTTTTTGCTGCGGAGAAATCAACTTATTGTCTGACTGTGTAAATTCCATCAATTTTATATTTTGCAGATGTTATTATCAGACAAAGCTTTTGCACAAAACTTTTTTTTCGAACTTTTCTCCTTTTTAGTCGTTACCACATCCGCTTCCGCCATCTACTGCCGCCATTACGTGTCGTCTATTGCTTATTCCTTGCTGCCATCAGCGTATAGTCAACATTGATCTCTTGATTTAGCTATCTGCCGCTGCCGTTGCTGCTGAGCGCTTTTATGCTTCCTTGCGTCAAGCCCGAGCGTCTTCTACGTTGGCCAGGCTTTATTTATGCTTATATGATTTGAATTTGCATATCAACAGGTATGAGCTGGAATTTGCACACATACTCTGAGTGTGAAATTACAATAATGCGATTTTCTTGCTCTGCGTCGACGTCGTCGTCGTCGTTGTGCACAGCTTGTGATACGCAGTGTAAGCGTTCTGCTGGGAAATAAGATTGAAAAATTGTGCTGCGTTGTGTGAGTGGTTTTTATTATTGGTGCCGTCTATAAATTGCTGCACAACAGTTACATCGGCAGTAATGGTGAAGCATTGTATTTTTTTTTATCGTAAGGGGTAGAGAAGAAGTTAATAATTTTGTCGATTTAATCTTTTTTTAGTAAAATTGATTTTCTGTTTGTTTTTTTGTATATTTTCAAAAAATATTGACACATATTTGAAGATATGCATAGGTTTATGGACAATGCATGTTTGAATGTGAAATTTTTTCTCAAGAATAAGAAAAACTAGAGAGCTATTCACGACCCGGTGCAAATTCGCCTGCAAAATTATGCACTATTGCATTTACTTGCTATAAACTGTGAACGTACCTGCAAAGCTTTACTTTGCAATACTGGGGTGAAGAAAAAAATTTTAAATTGACGCTCAGCTCTCATTTCAATCACATGTGACTTATTTTTAACTCAACTTTTTATTGAAAATCTTTCATGCATAGGTAATTATATGTTGCGTAATTCTTATTAAAGCTTTTCCCGTTTGTTCAATTTGTATTTTTTTTTAGTTTTTTATTTTTTCTCTCTTTCATTCTCACAGTTTTAGCTTAACTTTTCAGCAGTCAGTAAATTTTTATTAATTTATATTTGCATGCCATTGCAAATATTGAAGAAAGAGTACTTGCAATGACGTGCAGGCATGTTGCATATATGTATATGCAATATGATGATATGATTTGGGTATAGCATTTATGCAAGGCCATAGCATATGAATACAAATGCGTGGAATTTGTTGTTGCTATAATTCTTTTTAATATGTGAATATGGAAAAATATGTGTAAGTCTTGACTCTAATATGAACTGATAATAATTTCAAAGTCCTTAGTGTCCTGGTTAGTTTGGATATTATCTTAAAGTAGCATTGGACAGTGATTTGAGATATTAAATAATTTTTTAGGTTTTTTTTATAATAACTCTCTTAACTAATAATAATAAACTGGCGATTTCATACTTTGACCGAGCTTTTTATGATCAAATTGTGTTGTGCATGTTATTAAATGTTTGTGCCCAAATGAACGAGAACGGGATCTACTAGTTTCATTCTCCTACTCCGAACGGCTAATGTGCATGTTCACAAGAAGATTTACAAGGCATTATTTACTCTCTGAGGTTTGACCAAGAATGATAGAAACAAGATTACGCGTTCCGCAGTCCCGTTATCTAATACTCTCTTTCTCAATTGACTGCATGACGTCACACAGCACTTTTGCATTACAAAATGAATGCAAATGTGCGATCACTTAGGCAAATTGAGGAAATTGAAAGTAACTTCTTGCGGAAAAGTAAAGTAAAAATAACTACTCTTCTGTATAAAAAGATAGATATTTTCGTATACGAAAAAAATGTAAATTATTCAAACCTTCACGATTTTAATCTCCTTTACCATTCGAGATCAATACAATTATATTACACCAGTGATGCACACGAGATGCTTACGGAGCCACTCGGCTTTCAAAGCCAGAAATATGCAACCAACCATTTGTATTGTATGGAAATATTAAACAGCGAGTCTTAAAATTTTGCCAGAAGATGAAATTTATAATTTTAAGGCGTAGCCCACACAATAAATTTCTTATACCATCTTCACTTCGGACTATTTTGTGAACCAGTGCAAAAAATGCTATCGAAGGGGATTTATCCCCTAAATTGTCCCTATCTACGCCACTGCATGAACTGCATCTGCATAAATTAAAAAATATAGCAAATTATAATTTTGTGTGAATGTACTACATTTTCAAATTTACAATGTTTTGGTCACTTTTTACTGCATTTGGTCAATTTAAATTTTCAATTTTAGTCACATATTTTATTTTGAAGTGGCAACCGTGCATACAAGTCGTGTGTGCGATGGTACTGAACTTATACGACGCTAGCAGAGAATCAGTTTGCGTTTGCACTTCATGGAGGTAGTGTCTCATGCGCAAATTATTTTGTTAAATGCTGTACAGACGCATTAAATTAATGAACTAAACATGTTTCGACCTTTCTGGGAATTTATTTATATTTTTATTTAAGCCCTTATTACGAGCTTCAATCTTTATATCAAAAAAAACGTTATGCTATCATTTTACTCAATGAGTGTATAAGTATTAGCAAAAGCATTTTTTTTTCAAAATTCTGCTCGCACACACATACTAAAACAAACATGTTGCGCTTGTATTGAAAGGTCTGCCAACGCTGTGCATCACTGTATTACACCAATAGCCCGAGTGGAAATTTGCCTTAGGATAGAGTCAGAAAATGATCAGGAAATCCTTATTTTGATAAGGATCGGATCAGGTCACCAGATCAGCTGCTGATTTTAAACGTGACGCACTTTTTTATAATCATCCTGATCAGGTAACCTTACTACGTAGCATTGTCAGGTTGCTATATTAAACGTGATCAGGCAACCTGAAAAGGTAGTCTAATCAGTTTGGCATAATTCACCTGATCAGGTAACCTTATCAGGAAGCCTTATCAGTTTTGAGCACTTACCATGAACAAGGTTTCCTAGGGCCGAATCGCCGCATCCGTGACGTAACGGCTTTCGTTTGAGATAAAATTAATCGTATGAGCATCTCATGAGATTAATTTCGTATCTCATGAGATTCTCATACGATTAATTTTTTCTCATACGCAAGCCGTTACGTTCACGGATGCGGCGATTCGGCCCCTGATCAGGAACCCTGATTCAGATTTGTATTAGAAAATTATTTTGATTTTATTGAAGTGAGTATAAAAAAGGTAACCTGATCACAACCTGATCAGTATTTCATAAAAATGCCGTTAGTAAGGATCAGAAAAGGTCGTTATGATGTCAACCTGATGAGTATTTCATAATAGTGCCGTAAGTAAGGATCAGAAAAGGCAATCATGATGTAAACCTGATAAGAATAAAATAAGGTATATCTTATAAAAAAATAAAAGGTTTCCTGGTATTAACCTGATCATCCATTCTTCAGGATTCCTTGAGTAATGATGAATTCAGGAAAACATGATACGCACCTGATCAGATATTAATAAGGCTTCCTTAAAAGGGCTATCCGTATCATATCTGGATCGAATTCGGATCAAAATAAGGGTTTCCTTAACTGATTTCCACTCGGGAGGTTTAGGAGGTCCATATACATATTGGAAAAATAAGAAAAAAAAATACTTAGTATATAGAACATAAATGCATGCAGTTAATATAAACAAAAGTGCTGTGTGACGTCATGCTCTCTCTTTCTCATTTGTGGATAGCGTAATCTTGTTTCTATCGTAATTGTCTGCAGAGAGGTTCAGAGAGATTCAGAGAGGATGAGAAAAATTCATCTCAATTGAAAAAACGTCCACTGGGGTTCGTACCTGGGCTCGCATTGGCGTGGAATGGTCCACACACTGCTTAACACACTCAGCCAGGGCTGCCACAATAAAATGAATAATTGGAAATTATGGAAATTATTTTGCTATAAAAAAAGATATATTAAAAAAATATTTTTATAGTATACAAAATATTTCATATTGTTGCATAAATATTTAATATTTATAAATACATAAATATTTATAAATATATATGTAAAAATATTTCGAAAACCATAGCCACCAGAAAAATTTTGACAACGTTGAAATCTTTCGAATAAGCTTATTCTGGCTGATGGCTCTTAGCTTCCTTTTTCGCAACTGAGTTTTCTGCATTTTCCCACCCCCCTCCCCGCCTGCAACTTCCATTGCTTCAAGTTATTAAGGAGCGAATATAAGCAATGCTTTGTCCTAAGAAATTACAAGAAAGCATTTCATGGCTTTTCTTATGCCATTATGTTAGAGAAAGTTACTGTGAATTATAAAATCTGAGGAAAATGTAGTTGTAAATTTTTTCAACATGCATTTATTCAAAAGGCCCAACATCCAAACCACTATTTAAATTTTTTTTTCATTTGGATGTTGGGCATGTTGAATAAATGTGTAAATCAAGCAAAAGATATTGCAAGCCACCAAATATGCAATTGATACAATTAATTATTTGTCTCTATGGCCACGTTCGGAACATTGACATGGCTGCGAGATGTTGGCACCCCATTGGTTTAATTTCGACTGACCAATTGCATCATTTAAAAGGTCAGCAAAAGGTCAGTAAAGGTCAGTAAGTTTCAGTAATAGGTCAGCGATAGAAAATTTTTTATTCGCGGTTTAAATTTTTCAAGGTCACATCGAGATGTTGGCACCCCATCATCAATGAAATAAAAAAAAATGCATGAAATCAATAGAATATTGTCTGCTGATAATAGGTCAGCATAAATGAGTAATAGGTCAGTCGTATTTCTTAACCAAATTAATTAATTAAGTTGCATTTTCGAGATCGCCCATGGCGTATCAGTGATTTTTAATTAATATTATATCCCATTAATGTTGCGTATACGCTACGGTGACAAGATTCATCAAACAAAATACGGTGTATGGAAAAATTATATTAGATAAATATTCAATAATATTTATAATTAATTAATTAATCTAGATTATAATTAATTTTGAATATGGGTCATTCTTTTATAAATCGCACACCTTATTCTACTTGACATTTTAGAATCGGCTGAGTATTCTTTACAGTTAATATACATAAAAATAATTGATGGTGCTTGTTTCAGGATTTCTATAAAAAAAAGGTAAGGCTAGCTTACGGGCTATTTTTAGAAAACATTGGTAATATACAAATAAAAGGAAATAACATCAATTTAATTTTTCACATTGTTTTACATGACGTTAAACTAACTAAAATTATTTTTAATTAACACCATTTTGTTCGTTATTTTATTGTCTGCAAAAATCTCTTAATGAAATAACAGCTTCTCTAGATCGGAATATATTAAATATATACGAGCAGATCTTTTTTTTTCACGCATGTACGCATTAAAGTATCTGAAGTATAAGTTAAAAACAAATAAGCTTACGGGGTGTCGCTCATACAAAGTAGTTGAAGTTGGCTTGAAGTTGGCAGTTTTCAACTTCTTTCAAGGACACACCTTCATTTTATATTGTTAAAAAGGTAATGAAACTTAAAAACCAATGAAAATAAAAAAAAATTATTAAGCCTATTACTGGCACAGTATTAAACGTTGAAATCAAGAACAAGATAATTGACTGCAATTTTCTCGAAACTTTTATATTTTTCCCTTAACCCTCACTTTGGCACCAACCTTTTACTACGTAATCTGGCACTATTAATATTTGTAAATATTTTTTTGGCATTATTAAAGATAAATAGAAACTCAAAATTAACATTATTTTTAGGTGGAATATGAGTATTAACACCTTCTAAGTCCAATTCCGGAAAAATTTCACGCCGCTCTTAAGTGGCTTAGGAGTTATAGGGTTCGCAAGTTGGGAAAATGGGCCTGGAAAAGTTGTGTTTTTTTTTAAATTTCTAACAAAATCTAGCATTATGGGTATCAAAAGAAAGGTTATTCTATAACCTATTCAAAAAGTTATTAACCATTGAAATCCATGCATTACTTCTTACGATAAACCGTTTTACATATTACGCACACTTGACGGTCCAGCCCTTTGCGAAATAACCAAAATGTAAATATGAAGATCAAATTAACAAAAAATTATTAGTTCTAGTGAATAAACAAAACCAATTTCAATAAAAAATATACTTTTTTTGTTAAATTAGCACTTCCAGCTACAATAACAAAACATGACATATGGTTATAAAAAGTCGCGCTGTTTCCACACAACTTCAATTATTCCTTTTCGTTCATAAATTCTGTAAAGGAGTTTTGCACTTTGCATATTTTTTGCATTAAAGGAATCATTGGTTATAGCACAGGTCATTTTTTGGCTTACTGTAGAAGGACCAATAATCAATGGGAAATTCATAATGACATGTCACCCAAAGAAATGCGAATCACACATGACCCAACAATAACCCCAACTGCAGCAATTTTCGTAAGAGATGATGCTGCTTATTAGGGCACAGTTCATTTTTATTACATTATCAAAATATCTCACAAACTAAGAAGCAAAAAATAAAGATTTTGTGTTGAGTAAAAACATAAAAAAATAAAATCTATAATATCATAAAAAGTGTTCTCTCGGATTTTTTTCGTTCACTCTCGGGGTGAACGGGGCTAAGATTCATTTAACCGCTGAACCAATTTTAATAATTCTTTCATCCTGCTAATGGGTACTTCGTTTTTGGTAAAACTTTTCATATATTTCATTTATATATAGTATATATCTATAAAATTATTTAAGAATTCATGCATTTAAATCCATGCTGGCCATTGTATAAGCAGCACAAAAAAATATTTATAAAAATTAATTTATCTAATATAATTTTTCCATACACCGTATTTTGTTTGATGAAATCTTGTCACCATAGCGTATACGCAAAATTAATGGGATATACTATTAATTAAAAATCGCTCATACGCCATGGGCGATCTCGAAAATGCAATTTAATTAATTAATTTGGTTAAGAAATACGACTGACCAATTATTCATTTATGCTGACCTATTATCAGCAGACAATATTCTATTGATTTCATGTATTTTTTTTTTATTTCATTGATGATGGGGTGCCAACATCTCAATGTGACCTTGAAAAATTTAAACCGCGAATAAAAAATTTTCTATCGCTGACCTATTACTGAAACTTACTGACCTTTACTGACCTTTTGCTGACCTTTTAAATGATGCAATTGGTCAGTCGAAATTAAACCAATGGGGTGCCAACATCTCGCAGCCCATTGACACATATTATTTATCACAAGTTCAAGTCTAGATAGTATCGAAGGGTGTTTGTTTTTTAATGTTCTTTTTTTTTAAATATACTTTTTTTTTTTAAATATACTTTCATATTCAAAGATATATGAAATTTGAAACTCAATTTTGCTTTAAGGGGTTAGGCCACTCTAGAACTTTCGAAAAATCAATAATATTTTTAATGGTCTCTTATAACCTTAAAAAGCATGTCTCTTTGTCACTTGGTTTTTGAATTTCAGTATAAGGCCGTCTGGTATCACTACTACTGCTCATAATTTCAAACGCGTTTATCTCAAAACTGCATTTTGTTGAATTGGCCGGAAACATAACTCAGACATTTTTCAACCGATTCACTTGAAACTTTGAATAGATCTTGGAAAATATATTGTGTAGGGAAGTATGTAGGATTTTTTCATTTCATTTAGAAGTGCGCCATTTGGCCAAAAATCAATATATCAAAAATATCCTACGTACTTCTATAGCAGATATTATTTATAATTGAAAAAAATTCTAGGACCTTGGAAAAACTGAGACGTCATCGCAAAAACGTTGCACAGCCCCAATTTTTAAATTAATCGCTTCAAAAGAATTATTGTATACAGCCACTGATATGTATAACCATACTCCTTGTGTATTATCTCAATTTATTGTGTAGTATTTCCGGAAAAAAAATCCAAAGAGAGCTTATTTTTCCGGCGTCCAGAGAGGTCTAATCCTTTAAAAATTTATTTTTGGAGTAACTAATAGTTTTAAAAATAACTAAAATGCAGTTTAAATTACTTATTTCACCATATCTCCCCGACTTTAGGAGAAAAATACTTAAATTAAAAAACTCTCTCCCGAGTAATGCTACATAATCCGCTTGTGTTAAATAAACATCCAGCGTACAATTTCTTTTTTAAGCAAAGCTAGTTTCAACCAGTCAGACTTCCTGTTGAAGCCAAAACTTTTCTTTGCTTGAAAATTAATTACTTTAAAAACATTTCCTTAGAGTTTTAATCCGCATAAAACTCGACTTTTGAAGGATTTCCAACAATGTAGCTCACTCCAAGCTGCACTTCATTTGAATCTATAAAATTATGATTAATTTTTTTCAATTCTTTCAACTTTAGGAACACTCGGCATGACCTGAAATTAAGGATAATTTTTGCATATCTGTAAATCAAGCATGGAGCCAATGCAAAGAATGCAGCCAACCGAAGCTTTAATGGAGGAAATCGTAGCACTTCAGCGATATGTTTGTGCATTTCCAGCTACATGGTTATGGTTCCGGCTGGTGCCGTTGTTAATGGTTCACTGCATGAGCTTTGCTACTCCAGCTGCTGCTGCTGCTGGTGCTGGTGCTGGTGCTACTCCTGGTGCTGATGACGATGATGAAAACAAATGAAGCGAATATCGGTCGACACGTTGGGTTAAAGCAGCTCAAGCTTTACAATAGCAGAGCATTTCGGCTGACGTTGAGTTTCTTGGGAAAGCAATGCAAGCTGTTTTGAAGGACAACGTGCCGTATAAGTAGCGCAGCCATTTATCATGCTGCTGTGCCAACCTCTGGTGCACTGCTCTTTTCATTTTTATTTTTTTTTTTTTTTTTTCTATTTTTCTTTGCATCTCCAGAGCATATATGAAGTCATTCTAGTTTGAGATTTTCTAACTTTCATTGTTTTTTTTTCTTTTCTTTTTTCGAGAAAAATGTTTTCTTAAGATTTTCCATTTTGTTGGGTGCAGTTCAAGTATCCAAACCAAGAGCACTTCAGAGCCTCAAAAATAAGTTTGAAAGAAAAACGAAAAGAAAAATCCCAAAAACACTAAAAAAAAAACAAACAAATAACACCATAACCCAAACAGCCCTGAGCTTCTCCGAACATAGCACAAATATTGATTCAATGACGCTTTGTTGTTTTTGTTGTTGGCAAAATGGTTACGAGCTGGTTGCAATTGACAATCGGGCAAAGATGGAAAAAAAAACCAATTGATTGGTTTTTGAGTGCAATGGCAACATCAACAACAATGGGTCAGTTGCTCTGTTAGTGGGTGGCCATTGGGGCAAATAGACGGACATACGTACTGAACGACTCACTGCTGGGCTTTGGCTTAGACTTCATGGATGCTTGCTGCTTAAACAAGTGCTTTTTCTGCAGCATACTGCATGCTCCTCTGATAAAATGATGATGAATGAAGTAATATTTTTCATTTATTGATGTTGAAAATGATTTCAATTGAAAGCGCATAAGTAGAACGAACAAATGATGGAGAGAACGGAGAAGCGCAAAGAAACAAGTTTTTTCTATTTGTTTTTAATCAACAAGAGTTGCTGAAGTGCGGCTAGCTGTAAGACCAACAAATAATAGCGGCTAAAAGAAAAAAATACTATCATCTCTATCAATTCTGAAGCAAATAACAGTGCATGATTTTAGGCGCTTCTTAATTTAAAATAGTGCTTTTCTTTCAGTTTTTTTCGTTTTATTTTTGCAAATGCTTTAAAAGTAGTGAGCGGAGTTTTTTCAAAAATAAACACAAAACTTTACAAAAAAAAAATAACTCAAATAAAGTCAAATATTCTTTATTTCTTTGGACAAGCTGGAAAATTTTAATAAAAATCTACTAAAGTTGAAGAAAAAGTTTAGTTTTTCCACGATTCATTTCCTAATGGAATTTTGCGGAATACTTGAATTTTTTTTTATTTTTATACCCCTACGTTTAAAAAACGTAAACGGGGTATATTAATTTTGTCACTCCGTTTGTAACGCCCATAAGGAGGTGTGGTAGGTATAGAAAAGTATATATATTCTTCATCAGCATCACCACCCGAGTCGATTTAGCCATGTCCATCTATCCGTCTGACCGTCTGTCCGTCTGTCTGTCTGTGATCACGATTACAGCCGTAATGTCCAATGTCCTATCATCACGAAATTCGATATTTAAGCTTGTATCTAAAAAATAAAGGTCAAGTTCGAAAATTAGCTAAGTCGGATGAAAACCACGCCTACCTCCCATACAAAGTGACTTTATCAAAACGGTAAAATCTCTTAGAATTCCATAAAAATTAATATATAGACTTGCAATTTTGCATATGAACTTTGATATATAACATGTGCACTGTGCATGAAATTCAACCAAATCGCGTGAAAACCGCACCTACCTCCCATACAATGTGACTTTATCAAAAAACAAAAGAACATATTTTCTGTTAAAACTATGACAAAAATTTTTTTACAAATAAAAATTTTTTTGACCGCTTAAGACTTTAAATATATATTTCAATTCGGACGTAGGGGTATTTTAACTTCGGCCCAGTCGAAGATCATTTCTTACCAGTTAAAATAAAATTTTTTAAATTTATAAACAAAGCAAGATAATGGGCTTTTGCCTTTGCTTTTGCTTTTGCTTTTGCTTTTGCTTTTGCTTTTGCTTTTGCTTTTGCTTTTGCTTTTGCTTTTGCTTTTGCTTTTGCTTTTGCTTTTGCTTTTGCTTTTGCTTTTGCTTTTGCTTTTGCTTTTGCTTTTGCTTTTGCTTTTGCTTTTGCTTTTGCTTTTGCTTTTGCTTTTGCTTTTGCTTTTGCTTTTGCTTTTGCTTTTGCTTTTGCTTTTGCTTTTGCTTTTGCTTTTGCTTTTGCTTTTGCTTTTGCTTTTGCTTTTGCTTTTGCTTTTGCTTTTGCTTTTGCTTTTGCTTTTGCTTCTGCTTTTGCTTTTGCTTTTACTTTTACTTTTACTTTTACTTTTACTTTTACTTTTGCTTTTGCTTTTGATTTTGCTTTTGCTTTTGCTTTTGCTTTTGCTTTTGATTTTGTTTTTGCTTTTGCTTTTGCTTTTGCTTTTGCTTTTGCTTTTGCTTTTGCTTTTGCTTTTGCTTTTGCTTTTGCTTTTGCTTTTGCTTTTGCTTTTGCTTTTGCTTTTGCTTTTGCTTTTGCTTTTGCTTTTGCTTTTGCTTTTGCTTTTGCTTTTGCTTTTGCTTTTGCTTTTGCTTTTGCTTTTGCTTTTGCTTTTGCTTTTGCTTTTGCTTTTGCTTTTGCTTTTGCTCTTGAAGCAAGTAGAATGAACAAGAAACAGTTGGTGTTACTGCGCTATTGCGCTAAATTAAATAAGTGTGTCAGAGCAGTAACGCAATTAGGTGCTATTTAAAACCGTTGGACTTCTACCTTTGGAGTTATGCTACGCTAACTATCCGTTATCAATACCTACTCTCAAAGTGAACATTGAATTCTCCAAAGCCGAAATAGAGCCAGAATTTTCCGAAAGAGTATTCGCAAACTTCGAAAAAAGATTTAGGTCTGCAAGCTTAGCGGAGATGTTGGCTTTCGTGCAATATCTCCATGTGTTTACTTTAAAATTCAATAAAAACTTTAGAGACATTCGAATAATTGTTCATTTTATTCAAAAAACAAATCCTACACCTCTTGCTGATACATTGCATATAACAATAAATACAACGACAGTGAACTTTTTTTAGATTTGACTTCCTCTAAAATTATGTTTGCACTCGGTTAGTAATGTGGCTCAAAGTCCTAGAAAATTAAGCATAACTACCCATCTTGACACAAACAAGCAATTCAATTGATTATCTTACGAAAAAAAAAACAAATTTTAGCATAAATTGCGTAGCTCCTCCAGCGGCACATCAAATTAACGCCACAAACATACAAACACACACACACACACACAAACATTCATACATTGATACGTAAAAATAAAGTAAATGTAATCGAATCAAGCGAACATGTTCCTCCGTCTGTGTAACGGTCTGTTGTCGCAAGTAATTCTGGCAAAGTGCCTGGAAGCATGCCAAAGCATACACCAGGGATAACCAAATATTTCGTTCCATCAGTTATAACGGGTTTTGCACTATTTTATTTTTGATTTTTTTTCTTTTTTTTTATTTTGTTTCTGTTTTTCTTTATATTTTGCGGTTTGTTTGCTTGCCAATTCATAGCAAAAGAAAATCGATTTGATATCAACACGACATCGCAGCAGTGCGGTTTGAGTCAAGCACTCGCTGTGACAACTTTTGCCACATCAACATTGCTGCTCCTTTCTAACATTTTTTTTTTCTAGATCTTCTAATTCTGCTTCCACTTCCTTTTCTGGCTTATTTTCTTATTTCCTCTTTGCCAATATCTGGCTGCTCGGCTGTTACTGGCCACAATTTCATTTTTAGAGAATTTATCTGTTCATGTAATCGCACAAAACGGATAAAGACGAGGATGACGTCTGACACAAGAGGATATTTTAACATTAAGCACTCAATCAAATGAGTGATTGCTTGCATATGGCTATATGAGTGAGTGTGTGCGTTTGTGTGTTTTATGATGATTGTGTGAGTGTCTATCTAAATATCAGCATATTTTTTATGTCCTGCTGCTAGGACACGTACTTCAAGCGATCATGTTTTTTTATTATTTATAGAGCATGGATTTTAATCTTATTGCAATTGAGTGACAAGGACTTTCATAACAACAAACAAAGAATATGCCAAGGATTGAGAATCAATCTATGATGTTAACTTAGGCGATATATCATTGAGTCATATAGTAGACAATATTTTAAAAATTTATGTTATCCATTTATGAGCTTTTGATATTTTCATATTTTTTCAATATGACGATATAGAAAAGAATCACCGTTGTTCACCGTGTTGATTATTTCTACATGTCTTCTGCAGAAAGCTTTTTAAAAGCTCGTTTAAATGTTTAACTTTTATATATTACCATAGTATTTTATAAACATATTTTAAGCTTGCACACAACGGTTTTTTTCATTCAAAGGCAACACTGCGTCAGACAAAGCCAAGCCACGTTATAGCTGACAAAATGGCGCTAATTACCAGACCGCAAAAATATGTTTTATTTAAAGTGCAAACATTTTCGGTTCTTTGTGCATATTTCAAAATTTATTATTACAATTACAGCAAAATGCGGTCAGACCGCTAATTACATGACATGAACGGCGCACATGTTACACTGAGAAAAACATGGGCAGCTACCTTTAAATTATTTAAAGTATTTTTAAGTATTATATTTATATAAAATTTTCTAAGTTCCATTATTTATGATACACCAAAGAAGGGTTTTCCATTAAAAAACTTTTTTTAGGACAACTTTTTTTTTAAATAACACGCAAACCATTTGAGATATTTCAATAACTTTACTATCGACTTGAAGTACAATCAAAACATTTATGAATGGAATATCGACTTGGTTCATATGGCCACCGCGAGCACGTATGCAGCGGTCGATTCGTTGGACCCAATTTTAGATGACTCGGCCACACATTTCGGCCGAATCGGTCGCTATTTCGCATTCAATGTTGGCTGTGAGCTCTTCCAACATCATCGGCTTGTTGGCATAGACCAATGACTCGAAGTAGCCCCAAAGAAAACAGTCTAGAGGCGTTAAATCGTACGTACGAGACGGCCAATCGCCTGGCCCATTTCTTGAGATAACACGCTCATCAAACTTACTCTTCAATAAATCGATTGTAACGTGTGCTGTGTGGCTTGTGGCACCATTCTGTGGGAGCCACATGTTGTCCAAGTCCATATCTTCCAATTCGGGCCAAAAATAATCGGTAATCATGGCGCGATAACAATGGCCATTCACAGTAACGTTACGATCGTTATCGTCGACGAAAAAATATGGTCCAATGACGCTGCCGGCATGCAAACCGCACCAAACAGTTATTTTTTGTGGATTAAGTGGTGATTCATGAAGAACATGTGGATTTTCACCCGACCAATAATGCATATTTTGCTTATTGACGAACCCATTGAGCCAAAAATGAGCTTCGTCACTGAAGATGATTTTGCGATGGAATTCATTATCATGGCGCATCTTTTCCAGAGCCCAATCGGAGAAAGTAGGTCGCTTCAAATGGTCCATTATTTCTTCAATTCTGAGTCAGCTGGATCTTGTATGGTGTAAGCCAAGATCCTTACCAAAATTCGCCATGAAGTGGTTTGGGCGATGCCCAATTCTTAAGAACGCCGTGGAATTGACTGTTTTGTATCGTTTGCTACGGCAGCGATATTTTCGACACTTCGACCAACCCGTTGCCTCACTAGCACGGCAAAATCATACAACGAATATGTAGACTCAAATTTTTGTTGAATTTCGAGAATTACGACGGAAAATTGCAGTCCACGCTGTTAAAGTTGCGATCACCGACTCCGAATTTCGATGGTAAATTTTTATAATTTGAAGACGTTGTTCGTTCGTGTACTTTACCATGATGGAAATGTTGAGTTTACTGAATAAATTGACAGTGACAGTTCGATGATTAGTGAAAGGGTGCGTTCAAAAATTTAATTCAAAATTGTCAAGTTCCTATTGGAAAACTCTGTATGTCGATGGCTTGATATAGGAAAGACGTATCACGTTTTTGTTCGAAATCGCATTTTTAATATATTCTGGTAGACCACTTTCAAATACACGTCCCTTAAAAAAATCAATGCGCTTTTTTGTTGTTGTTGTTATCTATTTCAAATATAAATACCATTCAAAAGTTTTTATATCCAAAGTTTTCCAGATTCTATTTATTTCTTTTATTCTCCTGTAAAGTATCAAAAAATCGAGTTACGCCTTTTCTATATTAAGCCATCGATATGTAAGAATAGTTTTATATTCTCGTTGAATATTTTTGATTTAAATAAATTTCATGTAAATAGGGATCAAAATTTAAATTTCAAGAATGTGGTTTCATAACTGATTCTTAAAAGTATTGCCTAAATATAGTATTTCTTTATTTTTAAGAATTTTCAAAATATTACCTTAAAAAATAAGTTGCGATGAAAATTTTAATAAGAACGATTATTCCTTTTGAAAAATTGTTAGCTCCACTTTAAAAATAGAGTCAAACGAATATCGCAGGCTTTTTGTGTCTAATAACCAGAATTTTCAAAGATCTGTCTTCCAGAGTTTTACTCCGATTGGCTCATCACTCTGGGAATTTTTTTGCTCAAAAATTTTATTTGAGGCATGAAATAAAATAAAAAAAAAAAAACAAAAAAAATTACTTTTCAAATTTCAAACTCCATGACATCCCTTAAAGAATAGACCTATTAAATTGTTTCCATAGTTTTTCGCTCAAGAATTATAGAGGTTAATAGTAATATTTAGCACTTTTAAGCAGCTTTTAAGCTCAGGGTCAAGATGAGCTATGACTCGAAAATGGCTGTAAAGTCCAATGGTTCCAATGGGTTTACATTTTTTGGTAAAACAAAAGATATTTAAAATTAAAAAATTTCTAACAAGCTTGAAAAAATAAAAAAAAATTGTAACTCCAAAACTGTAACCTTTGAAGAAAGTTTTTTTTTTAAATTGGTCTAGAATTATTGAAGCAATAGATCAACAATTTCGAAAATTTCCAAAGAAAAATTCAATTTTTTTATATAAAATTTTAAAAATACGAATTTTTTTCGAAAACTTCAAACACAGCTTGAAATTTATTTTTTTTAGAGATACAAATTTATTGAAATTAGTGACAGATATCCCCAAGCTATTGTGAACCTAAGTTATATTTCCACAAATTTGTATTTCAAAATTTTTACAAAACGTGTCAAAAAGTTCTTTCAGAAACTTTACAATACATTAAGGAAACCATTTTTTTTTTCAGTGTAGCTGTGTTTACACAAGCACGGCACGGTTGATGCAAGAATAGCTAAAATATGCAGCACAATACATGGAACTGCATTAAATATAAAGCGTAAACAAAGCCAAACAGGCGCAATTATTTGCAAAGCAAAAACCAAAACTTTGCATGATTTGTGATTATGTAAGTGTCAACATGGTTTATTCTCTCTGTTTGTGTGTGTCTTTTGATTTTTGTAAAATAGCTAAATGGTGTTTTAAATTTTAAACTAGATTTTGAGGCTACCATTTTAATAAAATTTTCAATGTATACGTTATTTGATGTCTAAGCTCAGTTGTAAAAGCTCAGTATAGCTTTGTTGGCTGTGAGCAATTTTTTTATTATTTCATTGTTGTAGCATTTTCTTTGAAATTCTTACTAGACCTCCGGAAACATTTTACCTTCTCTTATTACGGCCATATAGAGTGACAAAATTTTAAACACTTCCTCTGGCAGCTTTAACATTTTTATTTTCAGCTCTGATAGTTTTTAAGCAGTTCCAAACCTTAGGACAAATTATAACAACGACACACTCTCTCATTCAGTATCAAGCAACTAAGACACACACAGCATCAATAGTAAAAGTTCGCTTAACAATTTCATTCATTCATTTCTTCACATAAACCAGATATAATCGTTATGAAATCAAAAGCATATTGAGCAAAAACAAAAACAAAAAAACAAGAAACAAAAAAAAAACAAAAGCAACATAAATGCTTCTTTCTGGAACTCAGTCACATCCATTTCTATCGATCTCAATCGAGCATGGCTGAGCATTTAAAGACTGACCATTGTAAATGGAGCAGAGAAGAGAGTAGCACAGAAGAGCAGTGAAAAAAATTAATAGATGTGTTCTTTGTGCACTCCGTTAAATGCTAAAGGATAAAAGCGTTCAACGTTAAGGATTCAATTGAGCATAAAATAAATAGCTTAATTCAATTAGTAGCAAAGAAGTGATTGGGTAGGGGCACTGGTTGAGAAACAAAACCGATTAAAGCTGAAATTTTGCTTAAACTGCGAATGTTGCTTATCACTTTGTGTGAAAGTGATGTCGAAGCTTTTAACGGCTTTTGATGGATTCAAAGGTTTTTGATTGCACTTAATGGCCAAGAAAGGCTAAATGTTGAAAGCAACAAACCTTTACGCACAGGGAAAGTTAAAATAAGAAACAACAAAAAGCCATCACTAAAAAAATGTAGGCCTTAAGCTGTAGGCTATGCTAATAACTAAGTTTTATTTTCTCAAAAATCGGAGTAAAAAATCGTTCGCTCGCGTGGTATTGTGAGCAGCTCTTTAGTACCTACTGAAACATAAGCACTCATGGACGAAAGCGCAGATGTGATTTTTAAAGCTTATGAAACAGTTTGTTAGCCGTACACGGCAAAAATGAAATCTGGGCAGAGTATAATTTAGCTCTCAGCTAAATCGATACAACTCCTTTTTGTGCTTTCATTGACGTTTTGCACACGAATCTATTTTTATATGGCCAATAGGTTCCACTGATTTATCTATGAAACAATAGTTCCACATTGAATCACAGTGGAACCTATTAATAATCATAAATATTTATCAAAGGATTCCACAGAACTTAAAAAAAAAATCCAATAACCCAACTTGTTACATAGATAATCCCAGTAAAACCTATTTAAATAAAAATTTCTGAACGAAATCTAAACAGAAAAGTTCCAATGATTTAACTAGTTCCGCAGATAATCCATATAGATGGCCTGAGGAACATCTATTATTGCTCAAGAAGTCCACGAAGCTCAAAACCACTTCCAATGTACCAAAAAATCATCGATATTTGTCCAAGTAGTCCATAGAACCCATTAACATTACTATGATCCATCTAGTCTAATACTATGTATAACTCCAGTGAACAAATTTATTACAAAAATATCGGTCGAAGAAGTTCAAAGAACGCATACAAATTACTGTAGCTTATCTGTGAGCTAATATACCCCCTTTTAATTTTAAAGTTTAATTAAATTATTAAAACTTCTTCATACACATCTTCATGAAAATTTACTTAGGAGACACTATACTCCAAACTCACACTAAAGCGCTTTTCGAACTGTTTAATAAATTTCAGAGCTGTAAATGATGAACTTAGGGAGGGTAACAGTGAAACATATAAAACTTTTTCCTTTTGTACCTTGTGATAATGGTCATAAAATAAATTTCAGCCCACAAACAATCAATGAATAAGCCACAGTTTTTATGCATACCTCCCCTTATGCTCCTCATTAATGCTCATTATTTAATTTTAAAGCTCTTTAAAAAGCTATTCATCTCTAATGTCCTTTAAAGCTCTGATTGATATTCTTTTAGTTGATTTTAATACAGTCTTTGTGGTAATTATAAGAACCTGCTTGATATCCATAGTAATTAAAATACCAACTTAGCATCATAAGACACTTTCTTGCTCTCTCTCTTTGTACCTCTTAATTCCTCCTATCCCTCCCTCTTCAAATGTTTAACTTTTTCTTCATCCACCTGCTTTTATGCGCTATTATTCAAAGTTGCTGTTAATATTGCTGATCCCGGAAGAAAACTTTTTATCTCTAGGGGACTTAATTTAAATTGCCAACAATATCTTTAATTAACAAGTTCATTTATAAAACGACTAAACTAACCTTTGAGAGCTTGTAACGTTGAGGTAATCATGTCCAATATTTGCATTTGAAGCAGAAATTTTTATGACTTATTTTCTTGCTCGTGAAAATTAAATAAATTTAGGCCTTTAATGTAAATAAAATAATTTTACAATCCAGTTGACTGACTTCATTAGAAAAAATTTATAAGTTTTACTCTCTATTCAAAAGTGTAACTCAATAGCCATTCGTTAAAAGGATTTCACAATAAATTTGATGGCGATGATATTAAAAGTTATTAGATAAATGAAGTAAAGTTTCATATTTCATTTGATTTTTAAAGTAAACCTTTTTATGGCTGCACCGAGAAAAAAACCATAGTGAAACTATACAAGTTGGCTTTTGTGAAAAAAAACAAAAGAAAATGTGAGGAATTGAAATATTATTGTATCATGGCAAAAGTTCGGTACAACTTTATAAAACAAAAAAAAACAAAATGTTAATAAGCAAAATATTTCAATATTTAGCAAAGTTTTGTATAAAATATACAAAGGCTTAGGTAATTTAATCCATTCTTCGAATTCCTATATCGTTAGATAAAAGCTGTGTGTTGTGGTAAGCATGGCTTCCTTGGAATCGCGAGGACGCAAGTGCGAATATTGAACTGGTCAATTTCCTGAGTCAGCATTACTTAAAATTAAATAATTTTGTGAATGATATGCCATTCTTTGATAAGAGTGCCTTGATGCAATTTAACTTTCCAAACAAAAAAAAAAATTTTTTTGACCAAAAAAAAAATCGGTCAAAAATTAATGATATGCCATTCTTTGATAAGAGTGCCTTGATGCAATTTAACTTTCCAAACAAAAAAAATCGGTCAAAAATAACTATTATTTTTTGACTTTTTTTAAAAAGTCAAATATATAAAAATCTTTTAAGATTATTATTCCTTAGCTAACAAGCATCGCACTACTTTATTCAAATATCGAAAAGACACATTTTTTTCGCCTGACTTTTTGAATCGAAATTTCGAAAATAACAGTTATTTTCGGTCCCTGAATAAAACCGTTTGAACATCAGAGAGCCGCATGCAGCCACAACCGAATTTATTTTTATGTATAATTTAATACATAAGAGAAGCAGAGAAGGCATACCAAGCAACATAAAGAAGTTGGCGAATAAAACCGGTTTGAATATGAGAGCGCCGCGGCAACCACAAGCGGAGGCATAAAAGACCAGGCACAGCATAGAAGCGATCTCTTGTTCATCGTACAGTCAAAGTGATCGGACGTTCGGAAGTGCAAAAGTGGTGAGTTTAACCTTGTAGAGTCAGAGTTCTTTTCGATTATTTATGTAGACATATTTCTGGAGGTTAAGTTTCCTTCCCCGGTTATATTTAGTTTCCACTCACAGGGCGCCACGATTAGGTATTGGTGGTTAAGTTTCCTTCCCCGATATCGTAATCAAACTTCTTAGTCAGGATTTAAAAAAAAAATAAATAACTGGCCATTTCAGCCCTTGAAAGGACTTTGACCTAGCTTCTTATGATCAATTGTGTTGTGCGTGTTATTAAGTTTTTACACAATTGACCGAGAAATGGACCTACAGGCTTAACGCCGACTCCGAACGGCGATGAACGAAATGTTCTTATTCTCAAGAAGCTTTACATGGCATTTTTTATTACTCTCTGAGGTTTGCCATTGTCTGCAGAGAGGTGGCGGCCGTACAGAAAAATTATTTTAATACAAATAATTTTCTGTCGCTGCTGGGGTTCGAACCTGGGTCTCCAGGTTCGTTGACATAGCGGCCACACACTTTAACCAACTACGCCACGGACGCACGGACTTAGTCAGGATTTAGAATAGTTTTTTCTCGATTTATGCAGACATATTTTCGGTGGTTAAGTTTCCTTCCCCGGTTATATTTTGTTTCCACTCACAGGGTGCCGGGATTACGTATTGGTGGTTAAGTTTCCTTCCCCAATATCGTAATCAAACTTCTTCTGCCGTAGCGATAGTCATTTAGTCACACTTCTTAGGTCGCAGGGATAGCTAATAGTTTCAAACAAGGTCACACAAAACCCAGAAAAGCACTCCCGACAAGCGTAAGCACTCGATTGGCGCTCGAGCCAATCAAAGCAGCCTCCGCAAGCACACCGACGTTACCATATACTCATTGAAGACAAAAGCGGTCGTAATCTACGCTTCAACTTCGCCACAGAGACTCCAAGACATCACCAATTGCCCCACGTCAAGGTCATCGTGCGTATACGCATTAACCTCAAAATCGGCCGTAGTCCACGCTTCAACTTCGCCACAGAGACTCCAAGACATCACCAACTGCCGCACGTCAAGGTCATCGTGTGTATAGTCATTAACTTCAAAAGCGACCGTAGTCTACGCTTCAACCTCGCCACAGTGCCTCCAAGACATCACTTATTACCGCCAGTCAAGGCCATCGTACGTATCCTCATAGGAATGTATATAAGACACTAGGATTAAGCCGTATCTTGAATTGTCAATAAATAATTATTATCTTACAAGCGAAAGGGTTTCTTTATCATATAAATTTTCTGCAACGAACGCTGGACACCGGCGAGTATATCCCCGCTCTAAGTCCGGAAAACGGAACTTCGTTACAATACTTATCTCTCATTAACAAGCTAACTGTCAACTCTTGACGTGTATAAACCGGGACTTACCGGCTATTTTGTTTCGCTATTTTTGAATTTAATTCACTTGTTGCTTTTAACCCTTTTACATTGGTTCTCTTTTGAAGCCAAAAAGTTGACGATACAACACAAGCGTACTATCAATTTTTTCCGTACCATCATCAAAAATTCCTTTCAATTATTGACCAACGTAAAAGGCGTCTTTGTTCAGCAACTACTGATGGATAATTCAGATTTGTTTTTTGTTACACAGGGTGATTTACAAGAATATTAAACTACTTGTGAGTATGTTCAGAGAGGTAACAGTACTGCCAATAACTCGAAAATTAGAGAGTCCAAAAAATTATTATTTCCGCCAAATTTACCACTTTTGGTTAAAAATTACCTTTTTACCTCTGCAATGAATCAAAAATTACCTCAATTAGGGAAATTTGCCTCAATCTGGCAACCCTAGTTCTGAGTAAAATGTTAAACTTTACGATGACAGTTTCAAAGTTGACTTATTCTCATTAGTGTTGCCATATCTCAAGACTTAAAAGTCAACCTACGTACGATACAATACCAACTGATAAAAAGTACAAAATATTCTTTTGCAATGAGGAAAATGTTCCTCAAATGTACTTTGTTAAGCATTTCTGCAAAATCTTCAAGTAGTCTTGACAACCACACTCAACTATAGCCTAAAAATATGCAATATATATTTGTCAGAAAACTGTTTAAAACCTCCGACCCACCCTTATACCTTGTTTTAAACAACGCCATAATCGCACAAAATCATTAGCATAAATTTGGCTTTTATTGGCATAAAGCTGCTTCTTCCTAATTGTAAGCTGCTTAAATTTATTACAGCATGTTTATGAAATTTTAATTTATTCTTCATTGTTCAAAGAAACAATATTTTACTTACTTGCTTGTTCAAGCTAAAGAATACACAATATCAACAATTAATTAAGCGAGGTAGCAATGTGTGTGTGTGTGCGTGTGTGTGTGGGGGGGGTTTTCCCTGAGATGTTGGGCACACATTTGGCAACTCTGGAGTATATGCTTCCCAACTCAGAGATCGTGCATGATGTAATCGTTGAAACAATCGCTACAGGCAACAATTCAAGCTGCAAGCGACTGCAGCAGCAGCAACATTTAATGTTTGTTGATTTCTAATATGTTAAGTTGTTGTTGTTGCTCTCTCATTGTGGCTGCTGTTGTTGCTTTGCAGTTAAATGCTGTTTGTAATTTTCTTAATCTTCAACAAAAACAACAACAACAACAATAACAACATTTGCAGGTTGCTCATTAATGAAGCACAACTTGTAACACAACCCAGCAGCAGAGTAACACGTGCTGCTGCTGCTGCTAATGCTCTCGATGCTGCTGTTGAAGCTCTTCCGCTTTTGTTGAATTTGCTGTTTGTGTTTCTGTTTTTGTTTTTCCACTGTAATTGTGTTGACAAAAGCAGTTCATCAGCACACAACAATGACAACAAAAGAAAACAGCAATCAACTAAAACTGTATTTCCTGTGTATTAAGTGCCACACACTGAGAGAAATAATAGTGTAGATGTATTTTTCAATTTCTTATCAAAATTATTAAGAATTCTCCTTGCATCGAATTAATGCTCGTTAGCTTGTCTTTGTCTGCGAATATAAATTTATCAAGTTGTACTCACGTCCTCATCGCCATGTTTGGCTTAAGAGACCCAAACCACTTAAGTCTGAGCAAATTTTTTCTGACAACAATCTTAACTGGAGCGTAACCCATGATAAATAGTTGGTAATAAAAAATTGTCTTGCAGTACTCTGACTGTTACTTTTTCTAGATTTCCTACTGGATTATTTATATGCTGCCACACTTTTTTTTTTTAAGAAACTCTCGCCACAAATTACTAACTTTTTGTCAAAGTAAAAACCTAAAACATTCAGCACAGCAGGAAATGCTACTGTCACCGTGTGAGTGTGTGTGTGTGTGTGTGTGTGTGATTGTTTTAGTGTCAGGACTTCCGTCGTCGTTCATTTCTCATGTCGTTTTGCCAAGTGAACAAGTGTGCCTGCGGAATGACACCGTGCGAAATGGTACAATTTTAAATGTCCTAAATTCTCAAAACACACACAAGAATAAATAAAACGAGTTTTTATTGTCTTTGCTTAACACGTTGCTGCGTTGTAGTTCCAATTGTTGTTACATTTGTTGTTTTATTTGCTGTTGTTGCTTTCGTAGTAGTAGTTGTTGTTATCATTTTCATTCTTATTGATGTTGTTGTTTGTGTTATATTTACAAAGCAACAATAACAACAAAATAATTACTAAGAGCGCTACACTTAAAAATGACACACTTAAAAAAGGAAATGATAAAAATAAAAAACAAACACACTCACAACAACAATAAATAAAAAAGTCCTTTCTTTTGCATTGCAAATGAAACAAGTAAAAAGAAAATAAAACAAGCAAACACAACAAAAAAGAAGGAATCTGTACATGTTGTTAGCTCTACATTAAATATGCATGAATGTGTTGTTAACTAAGAACAAAAATCCATGCTTAAACAAAAACAACAACACAAAATAACATTATACAACAACAACAACAAGAGCTTAAGCCCACTTGAATAAATTATTTATGTAAATAAGAAATGTTTGTGTGTCTATAAAGCCCGGTAATGATTCGAAACTAGTGACGAAAGAGAAAACGCTCCTGCTTGTTATACATACATATTTAGTTAAGTATGAGTATCATTGGTTGCTTTGGTAAATACGAAAAGTGTCAAAAATGAAAATGACGGTGATTTTGACAAATTTGTTTGCATTTACTTTTGGCGACCCTATTTTTTGTAGCTGAAGAAATGTGACAAATAAAGATGTTTTTATTGCGCTGAAAGTATGTCGACTGGGTAAATAGAAGCTTTAAATTAATCAGAGTAAATTATAAATAATTAAATTGTGGTACCCAGAGTTGGGTACACTCGTCACCATGAATCATCCACGCTGTAATATTAATTAAACACAAAAAATAACGTCAAGAAATATGATTAAAAACTAAAAAGTTTAAGAATAACTAGAGTGGTCCCCGTCGAAATCGACTTTTCTTTTTTTTTTTTTGTTTTTTAATTAGAAAATGAAAAGCTATTGTGGTAAAAATCCTTAAATAGGGAAATTTAGGTAACCTTTTGTGTCTTCTTTGGAGATATACTTCAGTTTTGACTGGTCTATTTTGTACAGTTTTTTTAATATCAATTTATTTGTTTGCCCCAAAAATTTGTACATAAAAAAAATCTTTTCCTCTCCATACCACCTCCATATGACTACGTAATTAACATAATTAAATAACATTTAGTAGGTATTAATTATACTGTTAGGAGAATTGTACCTTCGAAGGCTATACAATAGGGCGTATCGATTTAAAATATTTTTTCGAATTTCACATTCTAAGGGGTCTCAAAAGTTGTATGGGGTTGTCAAGATAACCCGAAAAAAATTAGGGGAAAAAAGGATGTCTTTCTCTCCCGGAAGGACAAAGTTGTTTTTTTTATGAAAACAGTAAAAAATAACAATCTTAAAATGCTTTGATTTTTATAAAAAAAAACACTTAAAGAAAAACTTTAGGACTTTTATAATTATTCAAACAAAAACGGGATAGTTTCAAAATCCACGAACTATGAAGGACTAATCCAAGTCTAAGAGGGATGTTTTTAATTTTCTTCGTTTTGACCGGGCCTTTTTTAATGACTTAAAGCAATTAATTTAAATGTTATATCGTTTGATTTAACTCTAGTTCGAAAATTCGTCTTGGGCTTGGTCTTGGTTCATTGGATGAAATTTAAGTAGGAATGGAAAGGGGAAACTAAATAAGCATTTGTTGGATATTTTGAGTAAAGCAGTAGAAACACACTTAATTTGATGCAAGTGTTATTCCTATACCTCAGCCAATTCAACTCTTTTAGTTTTACTATCGAAAATTCTGACCATCTTTATGTCTTGTGTGAAATGCTGTTTATTTGTAAAATAGAATAGTTACCCGTTTGGCGCATGGTATTGAACGGTGGTAAGCTTGCTACCACTTGTTTCACCGAAACTCAAAATATTGTGAGAGATGCCCGTTTTTCAACCTTGGTCAAAACATTTCAGTGATTCAGCGGTTCATATTTGCATATTTGGTTCGTTTAGGGGTTAAGTGGTTCGTTCAGCGTGTTCATATTTAACACTCATATTTAAAATATTTTATTTTGTAAAAAAAAAAAAAAACGGTAGCTTTTCTGTACTAATGTAAAAAAAGTGTACAAAACATATTAAAAAAATAACTTTTAAACAACAGATTATTCTACTCAATATTCAACTGATATTTAATATGAAGAAACTTCGTTAATTAATCGTTTGGATAGCTGTTTAGAGAAATTTCTCCACGGTTTTGAAAATATAAGAATTTTCTCGATAGTTGGCACATCTACATGACATTTCCTTTGTTTAGACACCTCAACTATATTTAAATGTATAGGCATTCTATCTCAGCGACTCCCATAAGAAAAACCATATCGAAATAATATACATATGGAAATTACATATATAGGTATATTGTTTTGGTTAAGTCCTGTTTTAAAAATTGGTGTTGATCTTGCTCTTGATTCGAAACTTTGGTTGCAGTTTTAATAGGAATGGAGAGGGGAAACCAAGAAAAGCAGTTGTTGGATTTTTGAGTAAAGTAGTAGAAACATGTTCAATTTAGTTTCGAAAATCTTAGCAACCTCCATCAACCGGCTAATAAGTTAGAAATTGTAATATACTGAGTGAATTGCTGTTTATTTACAAAAAAGAATAGTTACAAATAGGACCATGGTATTCAACGGGTCAAGCTTGAAATCAATTGTTTCACCAAAACTCCAAAATTTGTGGAAGATCCATTTTCCAACCTTGACCAAAACATCAGTAGTTGACATCAAAATCATTCATCGTTTTCTTGAATGATCCCGTTTTTCATTCACGTTTGTAGAACATATTTTCTTATATTTTTTTTTCATTTGATATTTTTTTGCTTTGTTATTTTAAATTTTATAACTTCAATCACTTTGTTTTTCAAAAACAAAAAAAAAACTTTAGCTACTCTGTTCGTATGTTGAAAAAGTTTGCAAAAAATATAAAATAAAGAACATTTAAACATTAGATTATTCTACGCAATATCCCACTGATATTTTATATCAAAAAATTTCGCCAAAGAATCGCTTGGATAGCTTTATAGAGAAATGCAGCCATTCTAACCACGGTTTTGAAAATATGAAAATTGTCTCCAAAGTTGGCACATCTACATGATATCCCCCTCATTTTGACATCTCAATAATATTTATACATGGAGCCGTTTTCCCTCAGCGACTCCCACAAGAAAAACCTTATCAAAATAATATATAGATATTAATAACAACAAATATAAAAAATACAGTTATGAGAAAATATAAAGATTCAGCTGTCTCATAGAATGTGTGAGGACTCATTTAATGTCACGCATATAATGTTGTCAAATATTCGACAAAATGTAAAAACCGGTTTCTCGAATATCCCAAAAATGAATATTTTTTAAAAACTGGATTTTCGAATACTTAAAAAAAAATAACCGGCTCAAACCGGTTAGCCGGTTTTTAATAAAATATATTTTTAAATTTAATAAAAAATTGAGAGAAAAATAAATATTTTCTTATTTAATATTTAAATATTTTTCTTTTATATATATATAGTCCATTTAGATAAATATTTTAAAAAGCGTATTTAATAGTACAGTAAGACAAAAATAGAAATAGTAATTTAAATCCATATATGTAAATCCATTTTATGTATGAAAAAAGTAAGGACTTGCAAGGAACATACAATTAAAAAAAATGAATCCATTAATATTAAAAAAATAAGTACACAGCTTAACATTTCGTTTCACGTTTAAAATAATATTTGAGGAATAAAATTGAATTTAAATGCTTTGGTGACAATCTATTTCTTTACAAAACAAAAAAAAATCTATTTCTTTGTTTTGATTTAAATGAAGTTGAAACGGAAAATACTCTTTCACTTATTGTAGACGTTGGGCAAATAGTTAGTAAATCTGTTTAAGTGTTGCACTTTAGTGGATGTGTTTAATAGACAAAATAGTACTGAAACTTGAGTTGCTGCAGATTTTTCTATAAATAAGCTTTTATTTTGTAAATAATTTTATACGCTGGATATTGACAAAAAATAAAAAAAAATGGAAAAGTTAAGAATTTTAAGTATTCGCAAATGTCGAACAACCCGACCAGAAAAACCCAGTTTTTCGAGTTATTCGAAATGCACAATTTAAAAAAAAAACCGAAACCGAAAAAACCGAAAAATCAATAACAACAAACAACATAACAGTTTAAGTTAAAAAACCATTTTTAACATTCTGTTATTGTAGGTAATCAAAAGGTTCTGTACGCTGCAGTTTTTGGCTGGAAAAAGCAATAGTACAATATGCATTACTTATAAACAACGATTCGTGGAAGATTGAGTTTTTTACTATCCCCCCCCCCCCCCTTAAGGAGGAAGATAGGTTTAGGTCTATATCTATTTAGGTCTATGGTCTACGTTTTTAAGTGATTTTTATGAATTTTTTGTCATAAATAAGCAAGGCTGTTAAATTCGCTCACTTTCTGAAAGATTTTTTTGAAAAAGTGTGCGTTTTTCCTTACTGTGCGGAGATAAAAAGAGGTCATTGGGTGCCAAATTAGGAAAGTACGTGCGATGATCCATTTATTCGATGTTTTGAGTGCTCAAAAACGTTTTTGTTTGAGCTCATGTTTGGGAGCTCCCCTTTTGATGGAGGATAATACTTCGGTTTTGGCATAGTAACGGTTTTGTCTTTTATTTTAAGTGTATAAAAGTGGGGAGAAGTGAAGCATCAATATAAAATATTTAATATTATGAAGCTTATTTCATTGATTTAAATATCGAATATTTTATGAATTTAACATGTCAACCGAAGTGAAGTGTGTATTCTGTACTTTACAAAAAAATGAAAGTGTGCATTTCTTTTCAAAAGAAACTTTAACCTACATGGAATTATAACATGCTATATATGGGTATTGGTGCAGCTAGGAGCTTTTTCCTAGCCTGAATGGTTGAACAAATAAAAAGTTAAGTACAAGTTAAATTGTAAAAATATTGAAACTTTATTAAAATAACCTTTTTATGCTACAACTAAAGTATATGTAAGTTGTGCGCGCTGCTGATGACGAAAGCTTAATGCCTTAACTGTGTGGAGTTCAAGTTCTTCAGACCTCAGCAAAAATGGAGAAACCAAGTTGCACTTCTCTACGGTCAGAGCAGTGATGTGATTCTGATTTAGTAAAAAATCCCGATAACATCCCGATTTAGACCTGTTTATCCCACCAAAATGACACGAAAAATCCACAAAAAATCCCAAATATTTATACAAATAACGATTTTTATGCAATTTTTGAAAAGAAATAAGGATGCCCACCTGCTGAACAGGCCCACCTACTGCTGAACTCTGTGAGCTCTGACGTCTGTATGATGCGCCAATTTGTAAAGTGTCGCAGTAACATCTCATTGAATGTTCACTTTTGATAAATCATTGAGCTGAATGCGTATGCTGCTTTAGCCCCACGGCCGTTGAGAAATAAAATATTCGAATAAAACGAAGCTGAGCAAAAATAGTTCATCTCTATTTAGTGAATTTCAGAGTGTTTCTTATCGATAAAAAAAGGTGAATATGAGTACATTTCTATATTTAATGTTTACTTTTCACAATTCGACGAGCAATCGAACAATATTGAGAAATGGGAAAAAATATTTCACGTCATATCATGATGGCGTGCCTGCCCACCTACTGAACAAAACGTTGTGGTCCACCTTCCGAACAAATTTTCAGAAGTCGTGTAAGTAAAAAATTGGCATTTATATGATTGAAAATAGTGTTTGAAATTAGTTAAAATAGTTTTTGTGATTGTCGTCCACGTTCAAATAAAATTTTAGAATGGCGTCGCCTAAAAAAAATTGAAAAGAAGAACGAATATAAATTCTGATGCGATTAAAATCTCTATTGTTTAAAGTTCAGTGAGTCATTATGCACTATTGATAGAATAAACTTTTTATAAACTCTCAAAAATTAATGTTTTTACTTCATTTTCTAATTTTCTTCAACGATTTGTTTTAGGTGTTCAGTAGCTGGGCCGATTTTTTCAGCGGTCGATTTCGAGACTTTTGCTAGATCGACTGCCAAAATTATAATGTTTGGAAATTTTAAATTTTGATTAAAATTCTTGTTAGTTATTGAACTTAGCTTCCAAATGAAACCAAGAGCTCTGAAAAATTATGTTTTAAACCAAAGGTATAGCCTCCAAGCAAAATGTGTTTAGTAGGCGTTCATCCTCCCCTACATGTTTTTAACATTATAATAATTTTATAGTTTAATAAAAAACATAGTAAAGTTTTTCAATAAATATAACAAATTTTCCACAAAAAAAAAAAAAAAAATACGAAAAGTTAAACACTGCGTTTTTTATAAAAACTCTTTAAAGTGTATGAAGTAATCGTAAATTTCTTTCGTTGCATCAAAATGAAAGTGAGCTTATATTTTTGTTTTTAAATGAGGATCTTATTTTCATTAATTTTAAGCCTCTTGAATACACATATCCCTTTCTTACATATTTAGAATCAATGAAACAGCAATTAAACGAAAAATTTTGAAAGATTACAAAAAAGTGATACCAACCAGTTTTGCTACTTTACACTTTAAAAAATTATGATTCAGTAGAAAATCCCACCTAAGCATCCGAAATCCCACACGTTCTCAAATAGGCCAAATATCCCAAAATGAGCCCGAAATCCCACCAAATCACATCACTGGGTCAGAGAGCCGTGCGCCGAAATGCATTTTTTATGCACGTACTTTCATATGCGCTGTTAAAAGAGCTGTAGATTAGAACTCATACTATAGTGGACTGTATATTTTTGTTGGTATGATTTTTGTCATATAGATCAATGCGATGACAAAGAGTGAGCGAGGGTGTTGTTGTTGCTATCATTCTGATCGATGCGAAGACGTTTGTGGTTGTTGTTGTTGTTGTTGTCTGCATAGCGAAAGTGTGGTGGTGGTGCGTAAATCGAAGAAGTTTACCGAAAAGTGGCGTGATTGATTTTGTTGGTAGAAAAAGTGTGAAAGTGAAGACCACGATGAGGTGATGACAAAATACTTGCAGCTGCAGCTGGGTACGAAGTTCAATTTACATGCAACGGAAAATAAAAGCCAACGTCAATAAAAAATGTGAGCAATTTTTGCAATCTTCATTACAAGCCAGTAAAGACCGGTTCTAAGTCCTTATGACAAAAATAGACAAAAAATCCATGACGTAATAAGGCCGCGAAGAGAGCCGCTCCAAGATTGAAAGCCGCCTAACATGCAACGTCGTTGCATGGAATTATAACTCGTTGAGTATATGCTCTACGGTAAATTTTGTACTACTTTTCAAATGAAGAATTTGTACTTAGCCTTACGATAAAAATAAAAATAAATAAAATAAATGCTTATGCAACAAAAATACAATATTGTTGTATGGAATTATCACTCTCTGAGTAGAAGCGACGACACCACTGAATGCAGTGAAAAAGCAACAAAAACAAGAAAACGTTGCATGAAATTATAACTGCGCGATTTTAGGAGCTACGGTATATTTTATGGATTGACAATAAAGCTGCAGTTTTCGGTCACGTGATAAAAATAAAACAAAAATTAAGAGCGTCATAAGGCTTTTCAGAGAACCGCTTAAAGTAACCTAAATACACCATTGTTGCATGAAAAAAAACAAAAAAGAAACAAAATTATAAAATAAAAATTTAAATAAAATGAAAATTAAGGACAAGTATTAGGACAAGAATATGAATATGGATAAAAATAAAGATTAGAAAAATAATGATGTAAGGATTTGGACAAAGATAAAGAATAAGTCTTAAATTTGAATACGGAAGTGTGGAAAAAGAGAGGAGTTAACAACAAAATAACACAACCTCAACATGCTCTGATCCCTGTAAACCACTGTGATAGAATTTTCGAAGATGCACATTAGTTAAGGCTATGCCTCAAAGTATGACACGATCAAGGTTAACCTTGACACAGGGGTGCATCGAAATAGATAAGAACTCGCATACCAATCTAAAAGCGTTCTCTCTGTCAAAATAAATTTCTGGGTAACTTTATTTCTGTATAACTCGGCATATTGGCAGTATAAG
Organism: Pherbina coryleti; assembly: GCA_943735915.1. Lineage (NCBI taxonomy): Eukaryota > Metazoa > Arthropoda > Insecta > Diptera > Sciomyzidae > Pherbina > Pherbina coryleti. The sequence continues at coordinate 129,343,293 of OX030952.1, forward strand.
TAGAACCTAAGTAGCTTGAGTGGATCACAGTGAAAATTCATGTAAGGCTACTGATGAGTTGGTGTAGCGGCCAACGGAACAGTCTGTCTAGCCTGCTGTGTGATTTGCTTTATACAGAGCCGTTGTTGTTGTTGTTGGTTGTTGCCTTCTTTGTCTTAATGTTGTCTTGTTGTCGCCTAGATTTCAATATTTTTCAATAACAATAATATAATATTTGAAAATATTGAAGTGACGGCCTGGTTACTATAACGTTAAATTCGGCAACGTTAATTTTTGAGTGGCTCTACAGGAACCACTGGCCAGACTAAAGAGACACCATCTCATGTACGGCAGGTATAAGAGAGTAAATCAAGAAAATATAAGGTTTGTTAAAATACCGTAAGTCTGCCGGCCACTCGCTCTTAGACTATTTACCATGATGCCAAATTGAGAGTTAGACAACATTTGAAACTAGCTTCCATTCAGTAGGAACTAAAGTTTTACCCTTGGCCACAGCAGCAATACCCCTTTCGGGCGTTCGCTTAAAAAAGTATTGCTTGTGTTCAATGTTAAAAGATGGAACATTACGCCTTCCTTCCAGACATAACAAATCATGTCAAATCTCACCATATTTTTAAGTATTTAGTTTTTTTTGGTATAAACCTACTGCGAATTATAATGATGCTTGGCATGCGAATGTAAATCTATGCTTGTTTGTTGTCATAAATTGACCTGCTGGCATTGTATGTGACTGGTAGTGAGGTATTGTGGTTGTTGTTGCTTCTGTTGTGGTTGTTGTGATTATTAATGTTGTAGATGAATGTGTGAGTTTAGCTGCGCTAACTGCGTTGTTATACTTTAGCCTTCATACAAAATACTGCTGCTAATGAAGTGTTGTTTGTACGGACTGAGCTGGCAACTATTTATTGCTAGAAGCCATTTATTGCTGCTGGTGTATTTTGTTATGCAGATTGTCCCTACAAAATTTACACATAATTAAAAAAGTAACCCTTATAGAACGTGACTGACTTTTCTCTATAAAAATAAAACTAAACTAAATGCAAAATTGTAAAAGAAAGTATTTATTTTTTATCCCTTAACAGAACATCCAATGAAAATAAGGTATTGAAAGGATCCCCTTTTAATATCAGTGTGGACTATTTTCAATGCTACTTTGACCAGAGTCACGTTTCTAGAGCAACCCAAGGCAGCTTATTTTTTTTATTATATATCTACATAATTTCACACCTTAGAGTCAGCTTACTGCCCATTTACCAACAGCTACCCACTCAAAGTTGAATTTATTTGCTTATGCGAAAACATGGCCATAGAAACAACATTGCGAGGATTCAACACAGCAATAATTTATTTTTATTTTTCAGCAAGTTATTGAATTTCTTGACTACAAGTCCCCCTACAGTAGCGACTATCTGTAGCTATTTCTCAGAGAAATAAATAAGTAGCAATAACATTTCAAGCTTTTTAGAGCATTTCGTGATTGTAAGCAAATTACAATAAAAGGTTAACAAGAGCGCACCAACGCAAGATGTTGCCAACGTTTTATGAGTTATGCAAACGTTAAAAGCCAAAGGGGCGTTTGGTTTTTTTTTTCTTCTTTTTGTTGTCTTCATTTTTTTACCTAATTTGGAAAATCCCAAATTGCACATTCTAACAAACACCCGCCTGTTGGCGCTGAATTTAATATAAGCACAGCACGCTGAGAGATCTACACGAGTACAGCGACTGCGGCAACCTTCAGTGGCAAGCTTCAGCAGATAGCAAGTCAAACAAACTCAGATCACGTGCGGTGTCTTACGTTGATTTTGTACTTTCTTTGAGGAATTTGATTTTATTTGAATTTTTTTTTATTTTTAATTCATGCTTGGTTTGAATGTTGGCGTTGGTTTTTTTTTCGTATTTAGTTGAGGCATGATTATTGTCGGGTGCGTGATAATTTATGTTTAAAAAACATATTCTACCAATTATTTATTCATTCATTCATTCCTTCAGTTGATGACTTCTTCATTAATTTCATCATGCTTCCAATGTATATAAGTGTGTACTAAATTATCCCCAGGGACATTCATAAATATTAATAAGTAGAAAAAATTAGAGCAGCAAGCCAAGTGTTCGGCCAGTGTTTGGTGTGTGTGGGTGTGTGTTTGTGTGGCTCAGCATATATTTGTCTTTGCCAAACTGCTGGTTTGCTAGTGTGCGTTTATTTATCTGAAGTTGTTTGCTAGATATGCTTTGCGTTGAGTCCTTTGTCCTTGCGGTAATGTTATGTACTATTTGCGGACAAAGTATCTCAGCTGAATCAAACAGCGCTGGTCAAACTTGAGTCAAGGTTAAAAGCAAGATTTTTGGGTTGCTTAGGGACACGCAATTTATTAAGCTTTAAGCAGTGGACAGCAAAATTCAACAAAAGAATTTTTCCAGCAAAAGTAGGCAACACTGAAATGAAATTTTAAAAATAACTCACTTATGCAAAGACAACAGCTAAAGAGATCAGCTCAAGTTAAACTTAGCTTATGAGCCATGCAGCGCTCTTTGATTCTTACAGTGATGGCAATAATTTATGGACATTGAGTTGTATTATTTTTAGCTAAATACTTAAAAGTTTCTGGGAACCAAAATTCAACGACTTTGTTGATAGGTGAGAATAAAAAAAATCAATGTTTCCTCTGACCTCAGACAGCGCGGGCACATCCATTCAAAATAACACGTTAACCTTCCTAAAGCAAAAAAAATGTGTAGTACGTATATATTTATTTTGTTTTTTTTTTTATTTTTTTTTTTTGCTTCGAGCAACTCATGTGCTAAATATTTATTTAAATACTTTGCAACACATCTAAGGGCAACAGAAAGAAAGAGAAAATTTAAAAAAAAAATGCTACGCTTATTTAATACATTCAAGTCATAAAGCGTTTATCACTTAAAGTACCTTATTTAGGCAGCTTCCTGTCGTTGTACCACCCACCAGCACGAGCACTACCAGCGCCACATGGTACCAGAAGCGGTACTTTGTATGTCTAGCAGCGTTTATATAAAACATTATGAATGGTACATTTTGACCATAATTTGTGGTTCTGTGGCTACACACTTTCTCGCACACACTCATACGTACACAAACACACAGACACACTTTGGTTAACTTTGATTCAAACAAAAAGTATAGAGAAAAAAAAAAAAACAATCAGCATTTAACAAGGCGCAAGTCGCTTAACGCACCTGCCACAACCGCTATGCAACCTTGTCTCTGTGTGTATGTATTCAAAATGCTGTTGCGTATGTATTGTGTTGCCTTGGACGTTTCTGAACTTGGCTCAAATTGCGTTTAATGTTAAGTGCTCATTCGTGTGAGAACACTATAGCACGGTGCAGAGCAATGTTTAGCTCTAACAAGCGAACGAGTCAGCTAGTAAAGCTGCTTAAGGTGAAAGGGAGCAACACAACAGAGCAGTTGCAATGTTATGTAAAGCATACTTTTAGGCGAAATTGACACAATCAAGTGCAGTAACACGCGCCGCACTTCAGGTCGTCGTAATTATATTAAATTAATTATTAAAAACTCGATTACAAAAAGCTTTGTTTTTACGAGCTTAACGAGCTTAAAGCTAATGCGAAAAAGTTAAAGAGATTACATCGCCATTTTTAATTTTCCATTTTAGCTATGCTATTTATATAATGAATTTGAAAATATGCATAAGCTGGATATAGCTTTATTTAAATGACAAACATTGGGGAAGGCACTTTACAAGTTTTTCGTACTATGCACAGCCAGAGAATGCAAATAAACAAAAACGAACCGTTCTATTTTGTTACGTTCGGATCTTTCAAGCGAACGAACCAAAAACGATTCAAACAACAAAAGAACGATTGGGCGTCTGTTTTGTTTTTCGTTTTCTGTCAATAGCGAAACCATTAACAAAACAAAACGATTGAGCGACGAAGTGACACAAATGAAACCGAAACAACGATTCGTTAAACAATCGTCGGATAACAACAAAAAATATGTTTTTTTAAGAGTTTTAAACATTATCCAACAGTTTTAGGGGTTCGCTGATTTCGAATCTGAAGTCAGAATTTTAAAATTCAAGATAGCTGATAGGATTGCCACCTATTTTTTTTATTTTGATGAATTCGATGCTGGGGCGAACACTAGGTAAAAATGGGTCGCTGAATTCGAATCCGTTGTCAGAATTTCAAAATTTTTTAGGTGGCAACCCTAAAGGGTTAAAAGTTTCACAATTTTTAATTCGATGCTGGAGCGAACACTAGGTAAAAATTTCTCGCTGAATCCGAATAAGTTGTAAGAATTTCAAAATTTTTTACAATTTCACAATTTTGAAATTCTGACAATTGATTCGGATTCAGCGACCCATTTTACCTAGTGTTCGTCCCAGTATCGAATTCGTAAAAATAAAAAAAAATAGGTGTCAACCCTATCAGCCATCTTGAATTTCAAAATTCTGACTTTAGATTCGAAATCAGCGACCCCCTAAAACTGTTGGATAATGTTTAAAACTCTTAAAAAAGCATATTTTTAGGTGACAACCCTATAGGGTTTAAAATTTCACAATTTTGAAATTCTGACAACGGATTCGGATTCAGCGACCCATTTTTACCTAGTTTTTAGGTTAGATAAAAAAAATTAGGTGGCAACCTTGTCAGCCATCTTGAATTTTAAAATTCTGACATCAGATTCGAAATCAACGCGATAGAAGAGGCAGGCATCATTCGCATGCTGACTCTTTCCACGGAGTTTCAGTTCAATGGCTTTTGCATACCAATGACCATTAATGAAACGTTTGATTTGGTTTCGTTTTCTATACTGACACGTTAGCAAAAATTATAAAAATTACGTTAGTTTTCTCTTCCACTGAAAAGTTTTGTGTTTCGTTAGCCCTCACGAACGAAACGAATGAAAAATAACGTTTTTCTATCACTCTCTGAGAGGTCGGTTCGGATATCGTTTAGTTCATTTGCGTTCTCTGTGCACAGCATACCATGCGCATCATACGTACCATATCATATCATACGATCCATCACCATCACCATCACATCATACAATATACATCTTACCATGCACATCCTACTATACTCATCATACTATCTAATAGTACTATATAGATAGTATAGATACTAACCATCGCACAAAAGCATACGTTACCCATCATCCCATTTTGCTCTGTTCATATCTAACCCTTCATACCCTTCATACCCTTCATACCCTTCAATCTCTCTCTTTATACAGAAAGGAGAAGGTTCTCAAGTTCGTTGGTTTCTTTTTTTTTTATGTGTATGTACTTCGATAACTGTTTGTAAACAGATAGAGATCATGAACACAGAGGTCCTTTTTTATAAAAGTGGGCTTTATTCGACAAAGGGACATGTCACAAAAAGACAGAGGTAGGCACACAAATTACAAATTACGGTCAATACAGTGGGCGTCATTTGAAAAAGGGGTGTGGCCATATTATAAAAACACGGTATCTCTAATAGTATTGATGCTAGGGTACTGAAATTTAGTACAGGAGTAGGCACAATTCTTATAAATTACGATCAATAAAGTGGACTTTATTCACCAATGGGGTCTGGCAATATTAGAAAAACACTGTATCTCGAATAATATTGACACTAGGGTACTAAAATTTAGTATATATAGGTGGGCACAGTTATTACAAATTAAGGTCAATAAAATGGGCTTCATTTGACAAAGGGGTGTGGCTATATTAGAAGAACGCTATATCTCGAATAATATTGACACTAGGGCAATAAAATTCGTTACAAGAATGAGTAGAATTATAACAAAACACGATGAAGAAAGTGGGCGTTATAAAACAAAAGAGGTTTGGAAATATTAGAAAACCCTCTATCTCAGTTAAAATTGACATTAGGGTATTAATATTTGGTCGGCAGGCTGGTGGGTGGGTAGAATCAATACAAAAGTGGGGGGTGTACATAGGGTGTGGCACTTTAAGGAAACTACTTTATATCGGTTAATATTAATATACTTGGGAACTGAAATTTGGCACAGGGCTAGGTAGAATCATTATTAATGTGGGAACAGGACAGAATAATGGCAAACAGGCAACACTGAAAACGAGAAGCGGACATACGTACATGGGACAACACTGACTGACAAACGGACGTTGACAATGGACGAATTTAACGAATGAAACGAAGCGTGGGTAGAGTTATAGTAGCGCTAGAGACGAACGGACGTGTTTGCTTTTACTCGAGAATTTAATTCAATGTGTAATAAAATCGCAATTCAATAAAACAGATACATGAAAGATTAACTACATGTGTATTTCAAATTTTGTGAAACCTTATTATTATATAAAGTTATATAAAAATATGAAAATCTTATTCAAACTAAGAGTAAAACTGTACTGTTCTGTGAAGTGAAATTGAATTAAACTACATATGTAAGCAAGGATTAACTACTTAACCTAAAGAATGTGTGGAACTATTATAAATCTATGTAAATTAACAAAATAAACAAATTTAAAACAATAAGTAACGAATAAAACTACATTAAGTACGATCAATAAAGTGGGCGGGATTCGAAAAGGGGTTGACACTTTAATAAAAATTGTAAGGAAACAGAAATTGAAAATAACCCACAAACTTTCAAAAATCAATTGTGGTGACTAAAAAATCGCTGGCGATTTAGCCGCACAAAAGCCAAGGTGTGAGAAGGATAGATGCAAGGTGTAGTGTGTACCAATAACCCACTCAACAGCAGCTATCATATGCTGACTAACTAGACCGTCGCTTATTGTTATGACACATTAGCAGCGTCAACTTAAAGTGTGACAAACTGCAATTTGAGCGACATGCAGAGCAGAATTGGTGTGTGTCGCAATGACTGACTTTTTGTTTCTTTTTGTGTTATGTTTTGTTTGCATTGCATCTACTTGTAAATATCGGTCAAAGATGATCGATTTACACATGTTACCAATATGTCACATATTCCCGTAATTGTATATTAGTAGATATATATGTTAAGAACTGTAATTAGAATATTATCTAGAATAAGAACAAGAATACCAAAAATCTTGGTATAAATACCAGTAAATTTTAATAAAGAATTCAGACTTGAATTATATCAAAAACAGTGCGCTAGTCGCTCTTTTATTTTCAAGTTCTCAAGTGGGGCATTTTAATGCTTTGAAAGTCGGCAAAGCCTTGCTGCAAGTTAACACAAAAAGGCAAAAATAGGGAATTAAACTAAAAATTATAAAAATCCTTTATCGTCGTTAAATTCACTACGACGTGTTTTGAACACACCAAAACTATATTTATTTACTTTTACATTTACACATGATACATAAACACTGAATTATCTAAATAAACACATGAATACAAAAAAATTAACACACATACAATTTCTTCTATTAAAACAAAGAGAGAGAAAGGGAAAGCATAAATAAAGTTGGAGACTTGCAAAACGTGCGCAAATATATGCGCAAAGCTGGCGTGATCTTGCGCAGAGTCGAGTAGTAGTGAGAGAGAAAAAAGTAGCTACAAGTTTCTGCTAGCAAAATTTTTACTTGCAAGAACTTGCAACTACCGAAAAAAACTGTTTGTCAAAAAAAAAACAAGCTGTCAAAAGTTATTTCTTGTTGATTTCGTATTAAAATGGATGGAAAAAGAAACATTTGTGATGCTGAGGAAAATATAAGTATAATGTTAATGTTGGTGAGACCCAAGAAATGATTTCAATAATTTATAACCATTTATTATAGCAGAAAAAACAGCATATGATGTCAATTCGTTTGATCAGCTGTTAACTTGCAAGTTTCTACTAGTTTTCTGTTCACGTACTTTTTCTGCTATTTTTCTCTTTGAAAATATTTTTATCTCAATTCTTCTTTTACTCTCTCCCTGCAAGTTTTTACAAGTAAAGTACGTGAACAAACCTATAATAAAGCAACAGATGGCAAATTGCTGGGCAAAAATGTTGAAAGTTTCTGGCGGAAGGCAACAACAAATCTGCACCGTACGGGACTTTATTTACGGGAAAATAAGCCCAGAACTTTTGAGAGCGGTACCTTGTTTGTCACAAACAAGAAGATTTATAAGATATAAATAGGCCGCAATCGAAACAGTCGGGACAGAATGTATTGTACATTTAAGGTGCGCAGTGTGAAATTAAAGTGAAATTCAAAGTTATTAAAGTAAATAATAAGACAGTGAAGCAGTGCAGCAGTTGGATCAAAAAGTATTAAAGGAAAATACGACGACCAAAGAAGAGCAACAGTGGAATGTTGCAAAGACAGAGGAGGTGAGATTTTGAGAAGTGAGATTTTTTTGTTAAAAGCAGAGTCGTTGGCTTGTAGGCTCACCTACAAAGGAATCGGTAGACATTTCGATGGCTTGTAGGCCCACTTGTTTACCCAACGGAAAAAGCAGAGTCGTTGGCTTGTAGGCCCACCTGCAAAGATAATCGGTAAACATTTCGGTGGCTTGTAAGCCCACGTGCTCACATTTTTTTCATCGAGTAACAGTGCCGCGGCTTAGAGACCCGCCTGTTAAGCCTAGACGCAGAAGAGAAATGACAGACCCGGAGAAATAAGGCCCATTAAACCAATATACAATAAATATATAAATATATATATCGTGTCAAATTGTAAGAAAGATAAAGGCCTCATTTTAATAAAAGAACAGATTTATGTATAAAGAAGAAAATATTGTGTAATTTCTTGTAAGAACCTTGGAGAACCGCTGATCTTACCCCAGCAAAAACAAAAAAACCAAGGGGGTTCGTTACACAATAAAAAAATTGTTTAAGAACAAGCAAAACAAGCTCGCTCACCAAAATCTGAAACTTACACTCACAAGTACTTACGAAGTATTATCGATGGAGAAAATCTCCAAGTGTCTCAGAAATAATAGCACACTGGAAACCTCTAAAAATCGTAAAAGTTGAACCTTTGCAAGTTTAATTGATAGTTGGGTAAAAAATCTCTCTTTAAACGACCTCTCTTAAAAATTTTTTAATTGCAAAAACTTTTTCCTGTCTTATTTAGGTATGAATTTCGATTAAGATTTACTTACCTTTTCACTCATTCATTCACTCATTGTGCTGACCTTTATCTATGATTTCATAACAATTTCCACAAATTTATATTCAACACGCAATCAGATTCATATTTCTCAGTATGATGCTTATAAGTCCCATTGGTTTTACTGGTGGGACTATTGATTTCCGCTTCGGTCCAATAAAAATATGCTTATTTCTGGCTACGCACAAAGGCAACAAGCTCCACAGCAAACTTTTAAAGCATAATTTGGAAAATTTGTCACATTCGCGCCCCAAAAGAATAACCCAGAATAAATTAAGTCGACTTGAGTTGGCATTTAAATAAAAATCTCAACCAACGCATACGGCGCAGGCAACGTCATACGAAGGTTTGACAAGGGTATCCCAAAGGCGGCTGCCACTTAATTGAGGTTTTATTATGAAAAGTTGGAGTTTAACGTTGGGACATTTTTTGCTGTCACAAATTTCTTCATTATGACGCAAGGTAAGAAAAAGGTCGTGCCCGCAATTATTGCTACAAAGTACGAGAAAAAGTAAATCCCACAAGATCCTGATTGTGTGAATGTTAGTGTATGCCTTGAAGTTGGAAATACTTTTACAATTTCATGCATATGGTGATAGAAGAATATACATTAGTTGGCGTCGTCTGCGTCGAAAACTCACTTGGAATTTTCGTTTTCGTTGAAAGTTTCAATTAAAATATCATTTCTTAGTTCATTAAGCACGCCAAGAAGTCGAAAAGCGATGTGCTTGCTTTCGCCAAAGTATTTGTGAGCGTGTTTAAATTGAGCTGTAGGTGTTTTAAAGTGTGTCAGGCTGTGTGTGTTTATTTGTGGGAGTTGGAATCCTTATGTGTGTTCAAAGCACAGCATCACTTTCAAATGGCTTTCTAGTAAATTAACCTAATCAATGATTCGTAAAAGCCAACTTTTACATTTCAATTACTTAAAGTAAAGGTTAACCATTGAAGTTAACTTATGTTGGTATTCCACATCGCACACAGAGACGCTCATATGCATACTAAAAAAAAACCATACTCTGCACACACATACCATACTCTGCGATAGATGTACTTATTCTAAGGCACACAGATGAAATCATGAAATATCTGTGATGTTTGTAAACTCTGCAGAGTATTTTCAAGAAACATTTTAACAATTTTTCAATACCAGAAACTTAATAATGTACAAAAAAAGGTTCACATTTGCTTGAGATTATCTTTGAGTGCATACATATATTAAGGAAAGAATAAAACACACTCATATAAAATTGGCTTTTAAATCTTTCAAAAAGGAATGTTACTTCTTTAAATTTTTACATTTAAGCAAGAAAATATCTAAGAATTTTCAACGGAAAATCATTACAAATGAAACACTTTTGAAAAAATCGATATTTTCTCATAAAACTTCTATAACAAAATTCTAAAATATTCTATTCCCTCATATCATTCCTTCAAGCCAATAAAACTTCAAAATTATTAGCGTGTTTTATTTATATGTATCTTACTTACAGGTTCGTAGGTTTTTCATCTAAAAAATCGTACTTGATAAATCACAATCGTCGGTGTAGTCTTATTTGTGTCGGTTTTTACTTTTTTTCTTTCGTTGCTTTATCCAAATATTATTCAACTAATAAGCTCAGCATCGATCTTTGCTGTCTTCTCAATTAGTTTATTTCTGCTTATTATCGATTCTCAACAAGACAGCTTAAATTGCTGTCATCTTTCATACTGGTGACAAATCAGTCGTGATTACATCCAGACGAATCAATTATTGGAATTATTTCTAAATCGTCTATTTTGATCCTTGTCACTGAGCATTTATGTCAAAGCTTCTTGTTCATTCTGGCGAAACGATTATCGTACTAAGAAAATAAAAGATGTTGCAACCTTGACTCGATAAATTAGCAAGTTAAGAGGAGCTGATTGCAAAAAATATTTTTTTAGCTTTGAACCAAGGATTTCAGGTGTAATGCCTATTCAGTCAAGTTTGCCTTGGTTCCAAATGGGGAGATAGATTATTGGGAGGGAAGGGGTAGTCAAGTTACACATGTGTAAAATGTTCTCAGCGTGGCGAAAAGCCATAGAAGCATGTGAATTTGAATCTGAGGCAAGTGTTATACCTTTACCTCAGTCAATTCAAGTCATAAGGCAATCCTCATCCACAAAGTTTTCTACAACCTCAAGTCCAAGGCCGTTTTAAACTATGCAGGGGCCCTTGGACACAATGCAATTTAGGGGCCCTATACAAAAAACGAAATATGTACATAAATGATAAAAAAGGCATTTACTTAAATATCTTGAAGAAATTCACATACATTTAATAATTTTATTATTTTCATGATTACCTTATGTGTAACAGTCAAATACATGTGATTACTGTTTAAAGAAGCAGAAAAAAATTAAATCACTGTATAAATGGTTTGCATGGTTACAATAATTACTTTCTGGATTTCTGTACTGCAAAATCTTCTATTAGATCGTCAAAGTCTACTTTATGAAGAATATCCCTTTCAATGCACATGATTGACAAATGAGTAAGTCGTTCTTGTAACATACTTGTTCTTAATCCATTTTAAATTCTTTTGAGCCGCAAAAATGAGCGCTCTCCACTACAATTGGTGACCATTAGTGAATGAAATATCCTTGTAGCAACTTCTACCTCTGGAAAAGTTTCCTCTAATTTATCAGCTTTTATTAATTTGTGTAAGGCTGATAAACTCAAGTCTTCTGATTCATTTGTTATGTTTTTTAAGTACTGCTTTAAATGAAAACATTCTGATTTGAGGTCATTAGCATTCATGTCTTCATAATAAAAGTCTGCAAAATCTTTGCATTTGCTTCTCAACTCGTCACAATCGATAGTTTTTAAATGAGAAAGAAAACTAAAACGTTTGTCAACTTCCTTGTATGCTTCAGAACGATTTTTTAAATGAACGGTCAAAGTGTCAATCATAGGAAGAAACGTGTTTATACGAAATTTTTCTTTGCCATTCAACTGTATATTCTCTGATGATACTTCAAAAAATGTGATTCGAGTGCTGCGAATTATTTTTCTTTGAGTATTATCTTTTTATTCAGCATTTGGTTTTTTTTCCTTGGCAGCCGATTGATAGTGATCGAAATTACTTCGTGTGCTGCTGACATAATCTGCCAGAGATTAAAAAAGTTTTGCTGCAATGTCTAAGGTTATGGTATTCTGTATACTTTTGCTTGTTTTATTTATTTTTTCCAAAAGGTCATTCCAAATCTGCGTTAGAAGAATCGTCTCAAATTTTTCAATTTTGTTCGCAAGGCTTAGAGCCTCATTTCTTGTTTCTCCTGATTGATCGCTATCTTTGACGATTGATGCTAAAGCTTCAGAAATATGATCATAACCATTCTGCAAAGCATTAAGAGCATCAGCACGTGCAGACCATCTAGTTTCCGAGAGAGACTTCAAAACTTTGTTTGCACTTAAACATTCTGTCATAATTTTCCATCGTTTGGTCGAACCCGAAAAAAAATTGAACAAATTTTGAATGAATTGGAAGTATGATACTGCTTGTGGAACACACCCAACAGCATGTACACCTACTAAATTCAGTGAATGTGCGGCACATGGGACAAAAATAGCAAATTCGTATTTTTCATTTATTCTTTTCTGAACAACAGAATACTGTACAGTCATGTTGGAGGCATTATCGTAGCTCTGTCCACGACAATCTTTTATTGATATATTAAGGCTCTTCAAAAATTCTAAAATTTCTGCTATATCGTCGTTTGTAAATTATTGTGTTCTATATCACAAAATTGCAAAAATTGAGATAAGACTGGTATATAGGCAAATTTTCCGAAATCTATCGATCTGTGTCATCAGTTTGCTTTTATCTTTTATAGTTTTCGAAATATGAGACATCGACTTTGTGCTATACAACACTGTTGTGACAAGCTTCGTAACCTATTGTGTTCTATATGCAAAAAATCGTGCATATAGAACAAAAACGAAGCAAAAATACTAAGTAAAAAAAATATTTTTTTATTTTGTTATATATGCAAGTCTAAATAAAGTTATTAAAGTTATTATTTGAAGGTCTTTGTATTTTGCTGTTTTTTTGTTTTTTTTCTAGTTTTTTTCTTAGCTTCACATTGCACTTGGCAAATGAAATGAAACAAAAAAGAAAAAATCCCGCTTTAGATTGTAGTTGGTAAATAAAATGAAACAAAAAAGAAAAGAAAATACCCATCATAAATATTATAAGAATAGAAGTTAAATTTTACAACAACTTTTAAAAAAAGCATAATACTAAGAATAAGAATGGATAAGCAATAGATAAGAAGATATCATTGGAGAAAGTAAATGATGTGAAAAGTTTATACAACTTTTTATCACTTGATGCAGTGGCATACTACAATAGGGGTATTCACGGGTTGATGCGAATTGCAAGAATGCGAAAATGCAACATATTTTTCGCACTAACGCGTGAGCATCAATATTGTAACTTTACGATAGCGGAAAGAAATATATTGCCACCTTATTTCAAAATAAGAAAAACTTATTAAAATCACAAACTTAGCCTTTTTTAAGTTTTACCCAGATGGCAACTATGCTTGAAAACACCCATAACATGAATCATCTGTTTCGCATCACTGTTTGTGCGCTTTCGCAATAGGTTTGAGCAGTGCGTAATTCAAGAAGAGTCCCAAAATTGCTTCTAATGTGTTTGTTGTTGGAATGAAGCAAAAATTCGCAATCTTGCATTTTCGCATCGTCGCAACTGTGTTTCGCATCAACCCGTGAATACCCATAATAATTTGTTTAATACAATTTAAAATATAAGTACAACTTTTTGTCTTCGTCTTTTTAACAAACTTGCTTCAATAAAAAAATCTCCGTAAATCAAGCATGAACTTCGTGGAATCGAAATCAAAAGAATTTGGTTAATTTTTTACTTGATTTTGTAGTCGAAACTTACCTTCTAAGAAATTAACAGGTATTGATTTAAGTGGACTCATAAGCACATATGTATAAGATTAAGTTTAAAATTAAGTTAATATTATAATATATGAAATAAAGTTTTTATTGAGTGAAATCACATTGCTTTTCATTTCTCCAATACATATTACAATTTGTTCTATATGCTATAAAACAAGAATAGTTTCGTAAATAAGTGCATATAGAACAAATTATTTTTTTTAAACGCATCTTACTCTAAAAAACGCTTCCAAGGATGAACATTTTTTTTGACAGAAAAAACCACAAACTTTTGAACTTTCATTGGTAAGAAAATCGCGGCAGATTTTTCGGTTCAGTTTTTTACTAAACTTTAAACTTGATTTACCAAAAAAACATTTTTGTCATATAGAACACAATAATTTGCGAACGACGATATATTGAGCCTTATGTTCTTTTATAGGTAAAAATGTCAAAAATCTCTCAATAGGCTCTCCGTCTTTTACATATCTAACGATAAATGTTAGTTGGTCAACATGGGAGAGATCTGGAGTGGAGTCCACGCTTATTGAGAAATATTTCGCTGCTTTTATTTCGTTGACAATAGTTGTTAAAACTTTCAGTCCCATTATATTGATAAATTCATTGCATATATTTGCAGACAAATATGATGTACTTCCTTTTCCACAATTTCCATACTTTCGCATGTGGTCAGCAAGAAAAGGATCAAATTCACTAATTAGTTCTAAGCATCCTAAATAATTTCCGTTATTTTGAGACCCCAAAACTTCATTATCACCACGAAACCCAAGTCCCCTAGAAGCCAAAAATTTCACAACTGAAACGATTCTTTAAAGTACATTTTTCCAATAATTGACTTGTGCATTATGTTGCGATAGCAACCCACTATCAATTCGTCCAGAAGTTTTGTTTCTTGCCACATAATTCAGCATGGATTGTCGGTGCTGTGAACTGTTCTCGTGCTCCATCAAAAAACTACTTATATGCTTCCAATCTTTATATCCATTTGGAGAACTCAAATTATGACCAGTAGTAGTAGTATTAAAAAGACGGCAGCAAAAAAAAAATACAGATTTCTTCAACGGCGAATATAGGAGCCACTTTCTATCTATATGCTCACCATTCGTCAATTTGCGGGTAAAAATATTTCGAGTCAAGAACCTACTTTTAGTCTTACCACTTGAATCGGGAAAACTTGTGGAAGTTTCTGAGGAATCACAATTTTCGTTTTGGAAAAACTCTGGACCTTTGCAAGCCCAAATATCACGTACTTCTTCCATAAAAATTTGATAACAGTACGAACCAGGATCGTTTGGTATATTTTTGAAACTTGTACTTGGTAAGAAGCTTGAATTGAAAGATTCAGAATCTAAGTCACACACATCTGTAATTGAAAGTTTTGAACTAATCATCACACTTAAATCATCTTCTATGTCAATCGCAGAGACCGTGTCCGAGCTTTGCAATTTACAGGAATCTTGATTTTGGGGTGAAGAGGTCGAAGAATCAGGCTGTCTGATATTTTCTTCAACCGTGAAAAATGTTGTAAGTTTAGGTAGTTTGTTGACATTTTCATTTTGTGCTGCTGCTTTTTTCCTTTTTTGTGAACCACTTAAATATGTTCTTTTCGACATTGTAAATAAGATTTAAAAACGATATATGATATACAACACGTCAACACTTTTATAATTGAATTAACTTATATAACGTGTGTTAAATAAAAACAAACGAGTACTTCTTTGACAGACATCGTTTATGTAGATGACCGCTAGATGACACTAAAAGATTTTTTGTTATGTGGCTTACACATATGCGAACTTGCATGTTATTCAATGTCTTGTATCTTGTATCTTGTATCTTGTATCTTGTATCTTGTATCTTGTATCTTGTATCTTGTATCTTGTATCTTGTATCTTGTATCTTGTATCTTGTGTCTTGTATCTTGTATCTTGTATCTTGTATCTTGTATCTTGTATCTTGTATCTTGTATCTTGTATCTTGTATCTTGTATCTTGTATCTTGTATCTTGTATCTTGTATCTTGTATCTTGTATCTTGTATCTTGTATCTTGTATCTTGTATCTTGTATCTTGTATCTTGTATCTTGTATCTTGTATCTTGTATCTTGTATCTTGTATCTTGTATCTTGTATCTTGTATCTTGTATCTTGTGTCTTGATTAATATATATATTCTATCTATGCAATATATATCTTGTATATTGTATCTTGTATACTGTGTCCGTTACTTAATCTCTTTTCCATATTCATCTACTTATTACTGAATCTTCATCTTGTTTTTGTAGCTTTATTTACACAAATTATTCCAAATTTAAAATAAGTAGCTCTTTAATTGATTAGATGAACCATAAAGAACTTCAACAGCTTATATACATAATACTTCCCCATTAAGCATTTGCTGTTGGGTAAGCAAAGTGTTTTTGTTAAATATCCTTAAACGTCACAGAGAATCGTTAATCTAACAATCCGCTGACTTAACAATTTGTTGCTTAAACTTTTCGACAAGATCTTGGTCATGGAACCGTGAAGCTTTCGGCACGCTTGTTTACCACTTCCTTCACAGAAGATTCCTTTGGCAAACGACGACAAAATTTTTCTCGTTGTAACTTTGTTAGTTTTTTGCCGAGCCACAAAGTGAATTTTCTACAATGGAGAACGTTTTATAGCCGCAAACAACCGTTAGGCAAACGGATGCCACAAATGGAACGAACTCTTGTGTCCTCCGCATGCATACAGACAAGCACAGACACAACTACAAAGGAAGAGCGAAACATTTACCCTCTCTAGGCGAAAAGCATTCATTAACGTTAATTTCAGGATGAAATGAATGAGCAGCAGCAGCAAAGTTGCAAATGTGTGCGCTCATCCAAGACCAAGAGCACCAAGTCGCACTAGTATCAACGGCATTTCAAGCACTCACTCGGCAGCTCGTACGCTAATGTACAGTAGTTACATAGCGCTGACATAATTAAGTAGCACTTCCGTTTCCGTTTGCTATAGCGCTAAAATTCACTTTGGCCCAAAAATGCTCTTGCAACGAAAGCCAACAAAACCGTCAATCAGCAGACGCAGAAGCTATCGCCAACAATGCAGTGGAAAATTGAAAATTGTTGTTGTTGCTCTGAAGTATGTTTTTTCTATTTATTTTTAATGCTTTGTAGTTAATGAATTCTCGAACAGAAACTAATTTGTGGCAAGCACAAAAGACATTTTAATTGCAAAATTTTAAGGAAGAGAAAAATATCATCTTTCATCTTTTCTACACACATACATATGCATTGATATCAATCGCTCTGGCCCACTTTGCAATCTTATAATAATTCGTTTCAGTTTAGGACTTAATTTAATTTTTGGGGATATGCAAATATTTTCCCTTGAAACGTTTGCAACTTTTGAATAATTTGTCATCTCTTTCTACGAGTATTTTCCATACAATATCATGATTGCATGCAACTACATGTTTATCCTGTTGATGATAATCATTATCAAACGAAATCATCAAATAACTTCGGGGCATTTGAGGCAAAGCATAGAATTACAAATTTTGTGTTTTCATTTAAAATTGTGCGTTACAAAATTGAATTTTACAAAATCATTGCTTGCTCAGATGCTTACAAAAACGACCCATTTCTAATTGTGAACAATCGCCCAACTAACGGACAACCCCAAAAAACATCTATCATCGACTCGATTGCTCTGAAAACAAATCGCTTTTAAATGTTTTTCATTTCCAGAAGAGAACTTCAAAAGTTGCACAGTTTAAGAGGCACTGTATGGGTTGGAATTGAATTGTTTTTTTTTTAATGAAATATTTGGATTAAAGCAAATTTTGGACATAACATTCAGCATAGGTTTCGATGCTGGATGGTGCTCAACTTAAAGTAAAACAATTTGGCAGAAATGGTTCTTCAAGCCTGTCTTAATTTTGAGGTTAATGTGTTGAATTTACATGAAAAAAGCCAGCTCCGCCATTTTTTATTAATTATAGGAAAAACTAAAACTATCTGTGTTGTCTCAGATGTGTGTTTAAAAAGAAATATTTTTTAATGGCATGATTTTTATGACTGGCCATTTTTTCAGATATTTAGAAATTGTGCTTTGATGTGTCCAAGTTGTGCTGCCATAGAAGGATTTAAGAAGTGAAACTATTTTCGAAATTTAAGACGTAAAGGCATTTTTTGTTTTTTTAATTCCAACGCTGTTTTCTTCTGGCTCAAGCTGAATATTGCTCAGAATATGATTTTGTATGTCAAGAAAAGTGTTCGTTTTTTTTCATAAGACAAGTACTTAATTTTATTAAGAAAATCTAAAATTTTTCATTTGCATGTGGCAAGACCTCATTTAAATTATCTGCATGACATCAAGCTTAAGGCACTCAGACTGAGACTTTCACCCATGATGCATGTTGGTCGAATTCTTAAGCTTCATGTAGTTTCTTTTCTTTTCGTTTTAGACAACTTAACCGCAATAAATTCGCACAAATGTGGCTTAATTAAATTGCTAGCCAACCGAAAGCAAACATAGAGCAATACAGCTTAGCAAAGAGGAAAGAGAAGTAAAAGAAAACAAAAAGGATAGCACTTTAGAGCTAGGAAAAAAGGACGCTACACAATAATTCAACAAATTTTAATTAAATTTCACTAAAAGCAAGGATCAAAATGAAGAGTGTATGTGCATGTGTATGTGTGTGTGTGGGCATATCTCTTCCTTAAGTTATGCACACATTTAGACAACAATACATTTACCCACACCTACATCTGCACAGATGCAGTCAACTGCAAGCTTGCCGCAATTAACACAAAACTGACGCTTACATTTTACTAAACGTTCAAGAAATAAAAAATTCCGGTTATGCGGTGCAGTTAGCAAAATGAATTGGTGGCTAAGGATATGCTACTGATGCTGCTGTTGTTGTTGTTATTTAGTATTATCAGGAAAAAGCTAAACACTTGGTTGGACATTCGAAAACCACTTGAAATTTTTTTGTGTTTTTACCAACTACCAAAGCATTTTTGTCAAACTCAACAAAAAGAATACCAGCAACCGAGACATTGAGGAAGCACTTGCCGCAACAACAATAACCACAACAACAATAAAAACCTGCTGCTAGGCAAACACGCTACAAATTGCAAGCTTTTAATGCCATTTGCTCCGTGTGTGTGCGTGGCACAGTTGTAACTAAAATTAAAAATCCAGCAACAGCAGCAGCAGCAGCTTACAAACAGCTGAACGAACAGACAGATAAACCAACAACAACAGCAGCATGACAATTTGTTCAAGCTGAATGCTAGCGTAGCGCCTGCCTTGATGATTCTCGACCTTAAGCTGCAACAAAGAGGTGTGACCGAGTAAGCTTTATATGCATATCTATTGTGTTAGGTGTGTGTGTGTGTGTGAATGTGCACTAAATGAATGCATGCATAGTTATGTATATGTATGTGTTTTAGATCAGTGTCAGTCATTTGCTTTGTCGTTTTGGTCTTCTCTGTTTCAGCCTTTGCTCCTTTGTTTATACGTCTGTTTCGCATGCTTCACTTCCGCTTCCGCTTGAGCGCTTTTGTGGTGCTCCACAATCGCTCTTAGTATTCTTCACTCTTACTGTGTGTGTGTGTGTGTTTGCTTAATTGCTCGGTCTTCTAGAAACTGCTTAAAATTTCAAAAGTTTTTGCTATCGTTGGTTTTTTATATATGTATTGTTTTTTTTTTATAGCTGCAGCAAAAGTTTCACCACAAATTTAGAGATTTTGTTAAATCGTTCTAAACAGAAATGAAATTAACAACATTTCGTTGCGTTGCGTTGCGTTGCGTTTTGTTACGTTGAGCAAAATAGATAGAAATTCTTGCTTGATTAGATTGTTTCAATGACGTTGCTCTGCTTTAAGTTCTTTCGGAATAACTGTTTGTCTGTGGTTTTGTTGTTGTGATTGTTGTTGTTGTTATTGCTTTTGTTGTAGTTGGAAAGCATCAACTCATTTATGTAATTATGGAACAAATTTTAAGTTGCTCCCTGTTATTCTTAACATTTCTTTCATTGTTGGTGTGTTTTTTTTTTATTTTTCAAATCTTGGCACATCTGAAATCGAAAAAATATCTTGAAGTAACACAGGCCTGAATTCTAAACTTAATTTAAATAAATACCACGTCTTAGTTTTTCAGGTCTGAGTTCAACCGTGAAGTATTTTGAACTAGTTAGGAATTATATTCGGCTTGACCGATGTTAAGGTCCCCAAAGCTGTATTGCAGTGTAAAGGAAGTTGTTAACGTTGTATTATTTTGATGACGTCACCTTGTATGAGCGATAAGTATTCGTAGTTGTCGACCAGCTTTTCCAAATTGCAAACTCTTTTAAACTCGATACTGTTTTTTTTTTGTAAAATTTCAAATCAATACATTAATTTTTTTACACTCTTTTTTTGCACTTTTTTGTGCAGTTTTGTTATTTTGATGACGTCACTTTGAATGGGAGGTACGTGGGTAAGCTGAAAAGTGCCTAAAAATGAAAACAGTTGGCACCACTCTCATGGATCCCATCTTACATTTGTGAGATATCATGTTAACCCTCTAATGCATGATTTTTGCATGCAAAACGCTCACTTTTACAGTTACAACTGAAAATAATTACAAAATGCGCTAAGCTAGAAAAATTTCCGTAAAAAAAAAATACCCGAAGTGCATAAAACTGACATACAATCTATGATTTGACTTCTGACTTTGGAAAAAAGGTTTTCAGTTTTAGATTTGAATACAAACGTAAGTGTGCCTAAAGGCATCGTTATGCAGTAGAGAGTTAAACTTGAACACATTAAAATTTTTAGACCGATATGTCATTCCATTCTGTTTTGACACCCATCGAAAGCAAGCAATCCTGATAATGAAAATAAGTGAATTTCACGTCATGATAAGCATTAAACCATTGTTTTGCATCTTTGACAACCCCCACTAACGATTCCCATGATGAACACAAAAGATGCCAAACGTTCTGGTCACGTCACCTTTAGATTACAAGGTCAGAAATCGTCAATAAAATTCATGTTGTTATATTGGATGATCGGCGAGTGAAAGTGCACGAGATTTCTGAGGCTATGGGGATCTCAACGGAATGGATATGAAACATACTGTATAAATTCATTTTGGATTTGAGAAAGCTATTTGCACCGACCATGTGACAACTTCAAAGGAGTGTTTGGCAGTGCTTAAGTGCAATAAGAAGCACTTTTTGCACCGTTTCGTAACATGGTTCCATCCCAAAACACCAAAGACCAAAGCACAGTCGAAACAGTGTCGAAAAAGAAGCCGAAAAAGGCCAAAATTTGTTTTTTGGCCAACAATTACAGCAATTAAAGTCATGGCGACAGTTGTTTGGGATACGCACTGTATCGTCCAAATCAATTATCTTGAAAACGGGGGCAAAAAGAACACAGGCGTTCATTATGTAGAGATGTTGAATCGATTCGTTAAATTTAACGTTCTGACCATTATCATTTTTGAAGACATATGATCAATGATTCCACCGGCCCATGAAGCACAACAAACGGTGAGTTATTCTGGATGAAATGCTGTTTCAAGTAAGGCTTGTGGATTATCATTGCTCCAAATGTGGCAGTTCTATTAATTCACGTAGTCATTTTTAACCAAAAGTAAGCCTGATGTTTTTTTTTCAAATTGAACTGTGTTTTCTAGAATAAATTTCAACAGTTGAATGCAGTTGAAAACAGTTTCAATTATTCATGATGAATAGTCAAACCAAACTAAGACCAAAACAAACGGAAAATATGAAATCGGCTGTCACAGAATACAGTGTTGCCAATTTAAAGTTCTCCGCCTCTAAACAATGGCAAGGCACTTATTGTACTTTCTACTAAAACTTGTTGCGAAGGGACAACAAAATCAATTTAAAAAGTTTATTTATAACAGGTGAGTGTTTAGATATTTACATAATTCCAGCAATTTAAATGTTTTCATAAAGCAGTTGTCGTTTTTCCTTGCTCAGGATAACGAAATTTTGGTTTGCAGACTTATTTTTTAAACCTGTTGAGCCTTCATTATCTCATTCTCAAAAACTCATCTTTTTCAAACAATCTTTTGATGACTACGATCATTTATGGACATTAGTTGATTTTTTCATCAATAATTTCAGTATGGTAACCCTACTTAAAAAATAAATTTTTTTTTATGGCTCTCAATACGGCTCCCTGCTATGGGCTCGCTTGTACTGAAGAATGATAGAAACAAGATTACGCGTTCCTCAGTCCCGTTATCTAATGGTCTCTTTCTCAACTGAGTGCATGACGTCACACAGTACTTTTGCTTGACAAAAACGTATGCAAATGCGCGATCGCTTATTCAAATTGACGAAGTTGAAAATAAATTCTTTCGAAAAAGTAAAGTAAAAATATCTACTCTTTTGTATAAAAATATTAATATTTTCGTGTACGAAAAATATGAATTTTTTAAACTTTCAAGATTTTTATCTCCTAAACTATTTGAGACCAACAAAATTTTATTGTACCAATAGGTTAAGGAGGTCCATTACATATTATAAAAATATGAAAAAAAAATATTTAGGTGTGGGTGTGGGAGTAAAATTATTCCAAAGTCTGACAGTAGCGCTTGTGACGTCATGCGCTCTCTCTCTCATTTGCGGAACGCGTAATCTGGTTTCTATCTATGATATAATAATACAAGGCAGTATTGACAGCTTTTCTCTGAAGAAAAAAAAAAAACATTTGCAACACGTTGCAAATAACTACAACTCGTGCATAAAACTACATTTCGCAGATACTGAAATGCATTCATAAGGAATGGAAGTGTGGGTAGCTTTCTTGCCACACTAACGTGCGAAATCTTCTTAATGAACTTGTTCTCGCTTGGTGGTTCCTGACCCCCGCATTATTTGTCGATTACTTGTAGGGCTCAAAACCACAATGCCACAAAATGCCGCAAAATGCCACAAAGAAAAAAAGACAATCAGAGAAATCAACGACAGAAAACACTTTGCCGCACAAGTTGTTGTCATGTTGATACCCTCGATAACTGGGCAAGTACTCGACGCCAATGCTGCCAGTTACCGCGTAACAAGTTCAGCAAAATTCAAATGAAGTAGCAAAATCTTCAACAACTTAACAGTGTATCCCATTGATAACGTCGGGATGCGGTGCTCGCAGTTCTCGCGAAAAAGTGTCGAATTTATGCTAATGAGTGCGAACAACACAACGGATGCTTGAGTTTCCAATGGCTGATTTTGAGCGCTCTCTTTTTGAGTATATTTTTTGACAGGAGATAGTTTCCCAAGCAACTCCCAATGCTACCTTGTATTATTATACCATAGTTTCTATCATTCCTGGATTTCCCATAGCCCGTGGGCATCGTGTGTTGTTGAGCTTTTGCCCACGAAGTAGCAATCGGTGTTTGTGCACTCCGTAAAACTTTGTTTTTTCTAATGTGCCTTCAATATCACGTCAGTATGCTTTGAGCGTTCATGTGGTATGGGAGTCGCTCGCTGTTTTATTTATGAATTTACGTAAATATTTTGTAGTGTTTCTGGAAAAACATTAATATTTCCTATTCTTTATTTTTTTTCCTTTTTTTGATATGTTAAAATAGCGAAAAACAAACACAAAAATAAAAACTAAATGATTATTTTGAAAATTCAACACTCAACAAGATTTTATTGCACCAAATGTTGTGAGAGCTTTTAATAACTTCAGTGTATCAGTGTAAAGCTCTGCACTCGGAAAGCTATTTTTGTTGTTGTTTGAATTGTGCGTAGATCACCACTGCATTAAATACGAGTAAAAGAGTTCAAGGTCACTATATTTAACCCTATGCAACTGACGTGCTCCAAATTTAACAATACACCTGACGTGGGGTCCAGCAGACCTCACTTTTAAACTGATTTCCTATGAAATAAATTTCTGACTGTAACTTTCTTGACCTTATTCCATACAACAGCAAATACTTATGAGGCTAATACTATGTTCAGACTGAGTTTTAAATGCGCATTTAGACGTTCGAAAATTCTTACAAATGTCAAGTGTTCAAACTATGAAGAAGCCCTTAATTCGCATTAAAATTGACAGATTTCTTAATATTATTTCTGTTGTGAAAATGCTGACATTTTAACAAAAATATGATTGCAAGAACGAACCAGAAAGTTTTCGGAAAATTGTAAATATTTATATTTTTGTTTTAATATAATAAAGAACTTTATTAATATTAATAATTAAACAAATGTATCATTGATAAATTAAGTAAAACTCACAATTAACCCAAACGATTTTTCTATATAATTTGCAATTAGCTTGAGTATGCGAGCCTGCGCAGGTGTCAATACTTTTCCTTCTTCGCACACAGTGTAGTCACTATAGAACGCTAGAATTCCCTTTGCAATTTGGTAGGCATACACAGTGAAAGCAAATGTGGTTCCAGTGAGTGTGCAAAATCTTCGGGTGGACCTCCTTTTAATACCACTGTTTCTGTGGCTACAAAAACACTGCGAGCATATTCTACCGCTCAGTAATATTTTGTCCAGTCACCTCTTGCTTTGGCGTTTCAGTGGCAGTCCATCCTGTCGCGAAGTCTGTTGGAAAGCCTGTGGAAACCTGTTTCAACTTCTTCAGCTTTGTTACGTCCCAAAACTATTTGCATGGTATGATTTTTACCAAAGAGAAATCTTGAGTTTGCTTTCCATTCTTGTCGTAGATCATTCAGCAGATTATTGTGCATATTTTGCACCTTAAAGACAAAGATGAGAGGATGTTTTCCCACGCAGCGGCGCACGTCTTCTATAATTTGTTGTTTTCAGGCCAGTCCTTTGCAATCGGTTTTCACCAACGGAATCTTCTTATTTATTTTTGAACAGGACTTTTTTGTGTATTTAATTAATAAAATTAAGAAAACAAAAACAAAAACTGTTCAAGTTTATCAATCGAATGGCGAACAGCTGATTGAATTTAATAACGAGTACTGTCAAAACAAACGAGTAAAATGTATTCGAACTTCGAAACAGAGTCGCAAACTGCTAAATGCTCATTTGAAGTAGAATTTATGTGAATTTACTTGACAGAATTTTATACGGGTAAATTCGCATTTAGAGAAGCATTAAGGAAATAAATGCGAATTAAGCTCTAAATGCGCATTTAGCTCCCAGTCTGAACATAGTATAACATAAAAATATAATTTGTAATAAAATACCTTTTTTTTAAAGATAAAGACGAATTTCTTATCTTCTGATTTTACGTTTGTACTTACGAAGTTTTGATTTTCGGTGTCTGTCAGACTACTGTAAGGAAACATAAATTCGATGAATTTATGCCTTACAGTTCCCTATAAAACACCGCTGCACAAAGGGCCCCAAAAACCACGAACCCGCCCTGCGACCATAAACCGCACCTGGACAATAACCCGCGAACCGCCCCTGTCCACAAAACACGCAGCTGGGCGACCCGCAAACAAACAATAACAACACATACAGCAAGCCAGTGGCCTGATCAATTGGCACAACAACAACAAACTAAGAAATGTTTGTGACCCGCAAACCAACAATAACAACACATACAGCAAGCCAGTGGCCTGATCAATTGGCACAACAACAAAACAAACTAAGAAATGTTTGTGACCCGCAAACCAACAATAACAACACATACAGCAAGCCAGTGGCCTGATCAATTGGCACAACAACAAAACTATATAACGAAGTCACAAGCAAAAACACACAAACAACATGCATTCTATGCACCCACACGTGGCAATAACAAAACACATAGGGGTCATTAAACAGCAACTATGACAACAATAACATGCAAGACAAAAGGTTGCCGCTATTTTTAGGCGAGAAAAATTCAAGGTCGACATCAGATGGAAATTGTCGACACAAACAAGGTCCCGTTACCCTTTTTGGGGATAAAAGGAGTCTGCGAACCAACAGTGGGTCTCTTTTGAAGTCAACACGCGAACAACGCACATCGGTGAGTCAAGTGAACAAGTAACAGAGTGAACAAGTGACCCAGTGAACAAGTGATAAAGTGAACAAGTGACTAAGCACGAGTGATTAAAGGCAGTAGTGAACAGTGTTTCTTGTCGGCCCGAGTGGTTTCATATCGGACGGCCGGTCATAAAACATACCAGTGGCATCACGAAAGTTGTTTTTTCTGTCGACCCGAGTGGTTTCATACCGGACGGTCTGCTCTAAAAGCATCCAAGTCGATCGCCCACTAGGTTCAGACCATATTTTGTACAAGGACAACGACCAAGCTTACACCTGGCCCGAGTGGTTCTATACCGGACGGCCCACCGTAAATACTCAGAGGACAGACAAACGAACGGAATTCAGGATCCGTAACTTCGAGGGAAATCAGGAGCAACGGCGATTATTTAGCAACTGAATAAAAAAATATGAATAGTTGTTTTTTTTTTCTTCTGTGAAAAACAAACATTTGAAATAAAGACTTTAATAGTGAAGTAAATGAACCCTTGCGTTTATATTTTAAAAAGACTACGGAAATAAATTTTTTGTACGAACCCCGGCTATCCGGCGAGCTAACCCCGGCTAGAAAGTTCGTTACACTACGACGTCAGCTGCAGAGGGTTAAAAATGGCTCAGGTTCTCCAAATCCCGTAAAGTTTGGAAAATGATGATAAACACATTTTAACGTTATTTTTAAAGCATTTACAAATGTAAGTTTGGAAAACATCTTATGAAATATTTTTAAGCATTATTTTCCAAACACGTTTGCAGAGAATTCTCTTGAATGTTCTCTGGGAAATAAGCAAAACATTCTTATGTAAATTCAATAATTAAATAAGCAAGCTTTTCCAAACGCATTTGCAAAGAGTTCACTAATAAATAAGTAAAAATGCTTAAACAAATTAACCCGAATAGACCGAGAATATTAAAGGTTTTTAAATGGATGAAAAGGTTTTTACTTCCCAAAAAGAACTTCACGCAACACACAACTGACGTGTTGCTTTGCAAAATAGAAAATATGTGTGTGTATGTTGCAAAAAAAATGTTTTCCCGTTATATTTTTAAATAGCCCGATTGCCACGGTGCTTTAATTGTAACTTTATGTTGCGTTACCATATGGGTGCGCCTGGTCAATTTGGGTTAAAGCCAATTTTCTGCAGAACCTTTTAACTATGCAAGTCACCTAATTTCTAAGTCACCTAGAATACCTCCAAAAACTTCAAAAATTGTACGCATAGAATTTCAAAAAGCTTTTCATTGAGTAGCTTGTCATAAGCATCAGCTTTACTGGGAGCTGACATTCAATACTACAGCTCAATCGAAGGTCATGCAAATTTCAATGCTGAAATGTAGAGAAGCTTAGGCAGGCACACACACATACACACACATACAAACCCAAATACAAACAGCAATAACCAACGACAATGAATTGCCCAAAAAAATGGCAATAAAAAGCAGCAGCGCAGCAGCAGCGTTATAATTACTTTTTGCGCTGCAGCATGGGAGCGACTAGAGTGGGATGATGCTGGTATTGCAATCAAACTATTAGAGGATTAAATCTATGAAGGATTCTACAAAAGTACTATGCAACATCAAGCCACACTCGAGCCAGCAACAATACACACAACAACGACAACAACAAAAACTATCAGCAATAGCCATAAGATGATTTGCATAATCCGCTGTATAGCGAGCTAACGTTGCCGCAACAAAATTTCATTCCCTAATCCTGTGATGCAAAAGTAATCCTGTACTCAAAATACGAGTAATAATAACAATAATAATAATAATAATAATCATGGCATGTGGAGTAGACTGATCGCTTAATACGCTTGACAACATTAACCATAACTTATTGACCAAATTCACAAGCCACAGATAGACATACTCGTAAATACAATAGGCATTACATGCATTCAATTGCTGACAATTAAATGTGGCTTAATGGCGAATTGACTCTTAGTCACAATTAACAACAAAAATGTCAACACAATCAAAAAAAAAACAACATACATTAAAAATAAGCCCACTTTTATTTCAAGCTTTTAATCATAAGCGCGTACAATCTCTACAATGCTAACGTATGTCCCAACTATGCCACCAAAAGCACCAAAAGCTACCAGCAGCATGTTTTTGACCAGCCAAATTCTCCAAGGTCCATAGCCGGTGCTGTACTGCACGCAAATCTGCAGCAGTGCTGGAAAAATCAAACCCAAGATGGACAGACAGAAGGCACCAACCAGCGACAAGAACAGCGATAAGTCCGGAATGACAATGGCGAAAACAACTATAAAATCACAAAATAAAAAATCGATGCAGCCAGCACAATTTATAGCTATGTATGTCTATTGCAGCGAGTACTTACATGTGAGTAGCACAAAAGCTGCGCGTACCAGCAGCTCGTAGAGCACATGTCTAGATGTGTCCTTGATGCGCTTCGAGAGATATTTATTCCAAACGATATCCGCCGTCACGTAGCCTTGCAGCGCATAGGATATCCAGGTCGTTATGGCGAAAAGGATTTTAACAACTTGTGCCAAGCTGGAAGGCAAATAAGAGAATTTATTTTTTAATGATAATAAATGAGTCAGCAGAAGCAGTAGAAGCAGCAGCAATATTTATCATCCTGTTTAATAAAATCCGCTTCAATGCTGATGCTGCTGCTGCTGCTGCTGACGCTGGTGCTGGTGCTTGTAATCATGGCAATTTCTGTAACACGCCGGAACGTATGAGCGATTTTTATTCAATGTTTAATTAAAACATTGAGTGTGCAGAATATTGAGCACTATTCGCAATACATCAATTATAGACAATGGATTGGAGCAGCCAGCAATGCTAGCAAAACCTGTCAGTCATCGTGACGTATGAGTGATTTTTAATTATCTACACTAAAGCAGCAGCAGTTTTATGCTTTCCTGAGCTTTATGCGCTAGTGTTTAAAGGCGTTTTAGCGCGTCCTTGACTGAGTTTGAAATATTTTTTTAAATCATTGACTGTGACTTGAGAATAGTTGGGGCGCAATTCTTATAATTTTAAGGCACAAATATATCTCGCTATATTCTGAAATGCGTAATTTAGCTTTTTATATGCTTTTGATCAGAAGTGGTATCGCTCTGCTGCCTGGGTGACTGTCGACTGAATAAAGGAGCACAATGATTGATAAATATATGTAAATTCAGTTAAAATCCTATGAAATGCGTTTTTTATGGTAATAAATGATAATTTATTTGTTTGGAGAGGACTGTGTTCTACTTATAAAATAATGGGTGACACATTCTTGCAAATGGCTACAACTCTTCTATTTAAAAAATGCTAAAATGTATTTGAGATACATTAGGGTAAAGGCTGACTGACATTTATTTGAATTGATTTTATAAAATATACTCAACATAAATGGGTGACAGATGGAATGCTCTTTTTTTCTTTTTTTTTCAAGTACATAATAATGGGTGACGAATTTTGTACAAAGTATTTGTATATTTTGCAAAGTACATCTCTAGCTAACATAACAAGATAATATTTTCGTCTGGCTTCAAGCGTTTTTAGATCTATAAGAAGACACATTTGCTCATATGATGGCCAAAATCTATTATTCCAACCAGTTTTTCTAAAGGCAAATCTGGTAAATCTCCTTTGTATTGCCTCGATACGGTTTATAGTAACCGCATATGAGGGATATATAACAAGCATACTCTAGTGTTGAGCGTATAAAGGTCTTTGAATTCACTAGTGTTGCGCTTAATAAAACCTAATAATTCATTAGCTTTTGTTATCAAAAATTACCCCAAAATCGATTTGACTTTGCACATTAGATAACAAATTACCTTGTATAAATTAATCGTTAATTAGAGAACATGGTGATCTAGTTAAACGTATGCTTTTGCATGTGGATATATCTAAGTGCAAACAGTTATCAGTGCACCAGTTTGACAAAGAAATAAATTCTTCTTGCAATAAAATGCAATCCTGCCCCTTCCTGATTGATTTAAAAAATTTTAAGTCGTCTGCATAAAGAAGACTCTTCGAGTTTTTAATAACATCCGGAAGGTCCATAACGAACAATATCTATATCTATACTATTATATAAAATGAAAGTGAAAATTTTTTGTGTCCGCAAAACTCCAAAAGTACTGGTCCGATTTTTTTGAAATAAGTTTTAAAATGTCACATTTATGCAACAAAAGGTTCATTGGTTATTTTCTTTACGAAATTTCAATAATAAGTATCTTTAATTAAAGTGTAAAGTTTTTTAAAAAATCATCCACAATGCCATGCATTGCTTGATCGTTAGCTTTTCATGCGTTTGTGCTGCGAGAGCCTCAATAAACTGCATGTTGCTCTCTACTATACTCTTTTTGTTCTCAGCAAGCACAAAACAACAAAACAAACAAACAAATACATATACATGCTAGCCGGGTATCGCAATAAAGGGCTGCACAAATGCATTTGCTTCTTTGATTGCACCAAGTACTTTAAGTTAAGCACATCAATTGTAGAATAATTCAGCAAAGAGATAGCGTAAGCGCGTTACTTGTTGCTCAGAGAACAATTAATATTTTAATTCACTCTCTAACGGATCAAATGCATTCGCAACTTGCTCTCGTCAATTATAAAAGTTCGCGTCCGCTATCAGGGCAAATGAAAAAATAACTATATAGTTCTACCTTGTACTCCAAATACTTGCGTATGTTAAAATCAAAAGGCATTTTCAGTGTGCTTAACCAGTTACAATTATCAGTATTTTCAGCTTAAATGGGGGGTCGGAGAGGGTTATTATGTATGACCGACCCCCATTACT
The DNA here is from genome assembly GCA_943735915.1 of Pherbina coryleti. NCBI lineage: Eukaryota > Metazoa > Arthropoda > Insecta > Diptera > Sciomyzidae > Pherbina > Pherbina coryleti. The sequence continues at coordinate 129,374,059 of OX030952.1, forward strand.
TTTTTAATAGGAACATTTTTTCCTTTGAGACTTATCCACTCCGACCCTTCCTTAGGTGGGTTCCCACACAAATTTTATGATTTTTGTATATTTATACCCTACACTTACACTTGAACAGGGTCCCAAAAGGAAAATATATTCCTCTTGCAAAAGTAATGGGGGTTGGTCATACATATTAACCCTCTCCTGCCTTCCCTTATAACCACACATGCAATGAAAATTTATCTTCTAAAATACGCAAATACTTATATTACTTGCTTACTTGTACTCCTCTTGCAAGTTATTTTTATTTAAAAAAATATTGAGTGAGAGTCAATAACTCATTTGTTTTGCCTTCAACTAGTTTTTTATTTACGCACACTACCAAGTATTTTCGCTCACGCCAACGCTATCCGCAATTGAGAGTAAAAGAGCGAAAGTAATTGCGCACCACACAAATGATTTGTAAAGCGATTCAAATGCATTTGTGCAGCCCTTTAATGAACAATAAGGGTGTCCTACATAACTCCCTTGAGAAACATCAGAGAGATTATGTATAACTTTAGATACTATTGATCCGATTTTAACAAATTGTTTACGGTCACATAAATAATTACGAAACCAATTTAGTAAATTTGAATGAATTCCTAATTTTTCTAGCTTTTTTATAAGTGCATTATGTTGAACTTTATCAAAGGCTTTGGAGAAGTCCGTGAATATACACTTGACCACCATTCTTCAAACCTTTCAGACAAAAATTAACAAACAACGCTAGGTTAGCGTAAAAACTGAAATTGTGGATTTACCATTAACAAATGCATGCTGTTCAGCCGTGATGCCATGTCTTACTTCCCAATATAAGCTCCTCTTCGCAATAGACTCGAAAACTTTTGGAATCAATTTCAGTTTTGAAATGCGTCTGTAATTGATAACTTCATTTTTCGAGCCTGATTTATGTATCGGAGTTATATATGAGACTTTCCATGTATCTAAAAATTCGCCGGATGAAAGGGACATATTAAACATCTTGGTTAGAGGTTCAGCGAAATTTCTACATAATTTTTTTTAAAAACGAAGGTGTTATGTTATCTGGTGAAACTTTATTACTATCGTTTAATGCGGCTAAATGTTCTTTAACCTCAACAATACTAAGCTACATGACATCCAGATTTGTGATGGGTGTAAGACTATGATATGTACCTACATGTATAATTCTTTCAAAGTTTTATTGGAAATATCTACCATCATATCGCAAATGTCCTTCTCGCCATTTGAACTACGATCTTTATACGTCATCAGAGCTGGAAGACCCAAGGAATTACGCTTTCCATTTAAAAAATGCCAAAAGGCCTTAGAATTCTTTTTAATATTACTTTCTATGGAAAACAAGTAATTTTTGTAGAGAAAGGTTTTTAAGGATTCATAATCTCTTCTAGAGTTATAATACAAAAAACGCAAATCAGGACAGGTCGTGCTGATCTTGCGTAACTTACACATTTTATTTTTTAAATTACTCAAACCTACTAAACCAGACGGCTTGTTGTCCTGCTTTGGTCTTTTCAACGGTACTAACTCGTCATATGCTTCTTTAAGTTTTCTAGTGAACGCATTATAACAAGCTTTTAAGCAAGATGAATCGAGAACAGAATCCAGATGAATCGAGAACAGAAGTACAGAATTAGTACTTTGAAAAAATAAATTAAGTCCAATAAAATCTGCCTTAGCAAAGTCTCTCACAGAGTTTGTGTAATTTTTAAAAAAATTTAGTTTATTAAATTTTAAACATGAAATTTTTATCTCCATAGCATTATGATCTATGCTATTATTTAATAATGGTGGCTGAACCAACATAAGACTGCCTACCAAATCATTATCTAGAAAAATCAGATCTAAAATGCGACCTAATCCGTTCTTCTCGTTATTTATTTGGCATAAATCCATTGATATAAGACAATATCTTTTCTAAGCATAACTATCTAAATAATACCGTATCCACCACTATTTCGAATTTATCAAATCACATAAGAAAATCACGAGAAATTCATGAAAAACATTTTTGAATAAGTAAAAAGCAGTGAAATATTTTTCAGTATTCGACAGAAACTTCTGTTCGACACTAATAAATATATGAGTCACATAAATCAGGTATATATACTTATGCACATTTGTTTAAATTTTGAATGTTCACCCACACTGTGACGAGTGACTGTGAGGGGGTGACACTTTGTATTGCGCTTTATTAACGTAAGCTTTAATTTTTGGATGACTTCGCTTTTATTTCTGTTATAAAACTATAAAACCTTGTATATATGTATCAATCCAAACTCACACTCCCACTTTCCATATATGCTCATAAATCACGTCACAAAACACTCTAAATTACTTCTAGGCGTATGATTGATATTTTATTTTCCTTAAAATTTTTCATTTATATGAAATACATTGCATAAATTTATTTAGCACAATAAAAAAACTCACTCCTAATGATTCTCTAAAGAATCCTTGAGAGTTTTTAATGAAAACTAAAGGAAAGAAACAAACACTTACATCTCTTGCTGCGGAATATTCAAGGTTACACTTCCTTCCGACTCAGTGCCATACTTCCAGTAGCCAAAGAAACCCAGCACAATGTACAGCGAAAGGACAATCAGCATGCCCATGTTCATGATGCCAAAAGGCTTTAAATAAGACTTGGGTGTCGCCATGTTTTCCTCAATGGCCAAAATCTGCGAAGGAAAAAAAAAAACAAAACAGAGACAATTAAGCAACATTTTAAATGAAAATCCTTGCTACAACAACAAAAAGCAACAGCAAGTTTTGCAGCAACAACTAAGTGGGAAAAATTAAAGCAATCAAATAAAATAAATTACAAACCACACCAACAGCTTCCAGAGCAAAGAGCACGGTGCCAAAGAAAATTGGCAATTTCGAGATATTTTCGAAAGCGGTGCGCTCCGAAATTGGCGGCAAGTCATCGAATATATAGTAGAGCACCACAGCAAAGCCTAGAGCACACCAAAAAGAAAAACGAAAAAAAAAAGAAAATTTTAAAATGTTCAACATGAACAAATGGCCACTTAATGCAATACAAAAACAACAATAAAAGCAACAAAAACAACAGTATTCAAGACATAAACATTAAGCGATACCAACCAATAAATAGCAGCACATTAGCTGCTGACGAAAATGGTGCCAATAATTTTAAATTTCGTATGCTGAAGATCACGAAGAGGGGCACAAGAACGAAGCACATGTGCAGCCGCAAATCGAGCTCCACCAAGTGTTGGTCGACAATTTGTTTGATACTCTCCGCAATGAACACGATGTAGACGCAGCAGATGCCAAAGTGATAGAAGGCCAGAAAGCCATCGACGAAGGGCCTTTGATAGTTGTTGGAATAGATGTTGTAGAGAAAATGTGTTTGTTTGTGTGTGTGTGTGTGTGTTTGGATGACAAATTATGTGCAAGTATGTGTTAGATGTAAAGCCTTTTAATATTGTTTGCCCTAAACTACAATGCGTATGAGTAACAATTAATTGAAAATTTCTCACTCTTCCTCTCTCTAACTAACTCTGAGCAAAATTAATGGTTATTCATACGCCATGATGTCAACATGAATTTAATTATTTCAGACACACTTACATGGCTATTGGCACAATGCACTTGAACATTGGCGGTCCATCTTGAAAGCCGATAGTCATCGCCTCCGAGAATGACAAATACGGCTTTCGCTTCCGCTTGCACAGCTCGTACATTGAACCAATCTGTATGGATATGGGCGTGAGTGTGAAAATTTATCTTTAAGCCTATCTATTTCAAGCGCTGCAAGCTTTGTTTTGCCACTTACCAATATATGTAGACAATGCACTGCTATGAAACCAATAATCATGGTCAGCACAAATCCATTAATGTAGCCGGCATTGGCAAAGGCACTCGGCATAGCCAGCACACCAGTACCAATGGAGGCTTTAAGAAAGTGCGCATAGGTTTGCATGTTCCTAGATATTGCATAAAATTTCTTCAAAATTTATCGCATATATTGTAATTCAGCTACTTACGTCGTGGGATTGGCCACTTTGCGATGTTCGTGTGGGTCATAATCATCGGCGGTGCTGATGTCCTTCGCTGCTGGCTTTGCAACAGTGTTAGTTATTTTTAGCTTGAATCTGAAAAGATTTTAAAAAAGTGTTTATTTTATGGCATGACTTAAGAATGTATAACATTATCTTTATAAATGAACCCATGCCAATAAATTTAGCGCAATAGCATTAAGTGTGCCTATTACTTCTCTCTTAGAGTTCTTATCTTTATTTTTATTTACACTTTCTGCTTCACAAATCGGCTAATGAATTAGTCAAGTATAATTTAATTCGCTTAAAGTTATGCTAACAACTCAAGTTAAGAAATTTAGTACCAATTAACTTATAACTTTAAGTTGCCAATTTTCTTGGCTAATCAGTTTTTTTAAATTATCTTAAAAAAATCACATACCTAATAAAATTAATTGGCACTTTTATGAAGTGCGATATACACATCAAAATAAAACTGCGATTACTTTATGCATGAGCTGGCTTATTTTAACTCAAGCAAAACCGTTAACATAAATTTAAAACAGTCAATAAAAGATATATTAGTTTAGCAATTTGTTCGCTTAAACTTTACAGGTTTTTAAACTTGTTCTTACCTTTATCTTTATTACTTCAATATTTCTGAAGATAAAAATAAACATTCAAGTGCTGAGTCAATTAGTAAGGATTTACAACATTGATTGGAATAAGACTACATAAGGAATGAAATTGAAATATAAACAATAAGTAATTTGTTTAAAGTTAAAGAAGCCATTGAAGAAAATCCAAAAAAATGCACTTTACATTTCAGCGCTGGTAAAATCATTCTTACATAGTGAAGATGCAGGATGGAAACATTTATATTTAGGCATTTGATTTATCTATCTACTAGATAACACCACCAACAACACGCATTTCTATTTCTCTTTACAGTTTAAACAGTTTAAACCTACTTGGACCAAATTTTAATGGGATTTACAATCCAAAAGCTTAGAGAGTTAAAAAACATCACAGAATGGCTCTTAAAGCTGCTATTGTATCTTGGATACTACTTTCACTCAAGATATAACTGGTCAAAGAGTTAAACCGCATCTAAGAACAAAAATATATATTTCATATATCAAATGGTAAAAAGCGTTTGGTGCAATTCTTTGGCTCCCCGCTGCCTCAATGCATTAAAACAAAAAGTTGTTACCATGGAAGTAGTAAAATAATTAAAACAAAATTTATTCTAATGAAGCTTAAGCCAGTCAATCTCCTTTAGTTAAAATCTTCATATTTAAATATTTTACTTCTTTCTCCTTTTGAAAATCTAAGGATAAGGATAAGGATAAGGATAAGCAACTCGTAGGTCAAGCAAGTTTTTGTGCTTGTTAAATAGTTTGTTGCTCAACGTTCTAAGCAACAATGTTGCCTGCAACTTTTAGAATGTATGGCTTACAACTTGAAAGCAGCTAGCCTAATAGATAAAGCTGCTTAAGCGGTAAGCATCAAAAACGTGCTGATACTTGCAAGCGGAGTCATAAAAACATGCTGACAAGCTGCTCAGCCCTTTTGTTGGGTAAAACTGTAAAACAGAAAAGAAAGCATGGCGCATAAAAAATAAAGAAGACAAAGTATAGAAACTATCTTTATTGATAGAACAGGTAGTTTTTATTTTAGCCATTAATGATGTAACCCATATCATTGAAAACAGAATAAATAATAAACCCTTATGAGGGGTAAATAATGAGGGTAAATAATGAGCCCTTCATTAGGCAATTTATCGTTTATAATTCGTTGCTTATGTACCGAATCATGTTATTGGGCCTCTTGAAAGGTTAAGCCACAGTCTAGCATAGTTTAATTTTTCCAGGCAAACATCGAATTCATTGATTTTTTATATATTTTCCATATTAATTGAAAGGCCACTGATTGTACTGATTTTTTTCGGAAAAGGTTAAAAGTTTAACAGGTTTGCTTGAATTTTCGCATTGTAACTGCGATGGCAAGGTTATTCAGGATCCACCTCATATGGGTACCCGGTCATAGGGATATCGAGGGCAATAATCTGACTGACAAATTGTAAAGGAAGGGTACGACCTCGAACACTATCTTAAATTACGATTTTATTGGTATACCCATGTCCTCCCATAAACTCCAGTGCAAAAACAAATCCTTGAGTCTTGCACAAATACGATGGGAACACCTTGTCACATGTAGGGTAGCTAAGCTAACGTGGCCTCGCTACGACTTAAAACGCACTTAATCACTACTTGAATTAAGCAGGGTAAACCTTTTTGAAAAATAGTAGGAATCCTCACGGGTCACTGTCTAATTGGAACACATGCTTTCGATTAGGACTTACATCAAATGATTCCTGCAGAAGCTGCAAATGCGAAGAAGAGGTAGAAAATGTCCAGCATTTCCTCTGCGAATGTCCGGCGCTAAGTAAAAGGAGATTGCAAACTCTGGGCCATCCCTTCTTAAATGGACTTACCGAAGTCTCATTTTTTTTTTTTTTTTAGCTTGAACCAAGGATTTCAGGTGGAATACCTATTCAGTCAAGTCTGCCTTGGTTCGAAAATGGGGTGATAGATTAGTGGGAAGGAAAGGACAATCAAGTGAAACACGTGTAGGATGTTCGAAGCGTGGTGGAAGCCAAAGAAACATGTGAATTTGAATCAGAGGCAAGTGTTATGCCTTTACCTCAGTCAAATCAAGTTATAAGGCAATCTCATCCACAAACTTCTCTACCATCAACTACAACTTCATGTCGTAAATATTGATGAATATTAATTTCAGTTGATTAGAAATGAGGATAGAAAATTTAGAAAGGTTTAAAGCGAAGGACCATGGCCTGGCCGGGAATCGAACCCGGGACCTCTGGGGTGGCAGTCGAGAATGCTACCAACTCCACTACCGAGGCCGCAAAAAACCAGAAGTCGCTGGGGATCAAATTTGGCGAGTATGGTGGATGAGGAAGCAATTCGTGGATTTTCGCCATCGTTTTCATCGATTTTTGTACACCGTGTCACATGTCTTGGTGAAAAATTTTTTTTCTTCTTCAAATGGGACCTATTTTTCGCGATTTCATCCTTCTAACGCTCCAACAGCGCTATGTGATAATCCCTGTTGATTTTTTTTCCCTCTTCGAGGTAGTCGATGAACAAAATTCCATGCGCATCCCAAAATACAGATGCCATAACCTTTCCAGCCGACTGCTGTGTTTTTGGTCGCTTTGGCCTGTTTTCATCGGTTGCTCTCCACTCAGCTGACGACCATTTTGATTCCGTTTGGTAATGATGGATCCAAGTTTCACGTTAGATTATCATGAACTTTTTACACGTATTGTTTGAAGGTTTGAACTATCGAAATATTATATCGATATTTCGTTAGAAGTGCCACCTAGTAGTTAATCTCGGGACTTATTGGACCAGGTGTTATAATAAAATTCATAATCCGTTCGAACTGGTTTGTTGAGAAGGGATATCTCTCATAGGTCAAAAGAGATTATGTGGTATCACAACGGGCCTGCACTGGCCTTAGTGTACGATTCGCCTGCTGACTCAGCCATCAAAACCTAACCTAACCTAACCTCTTTGCGATTAAACGCGAATTTTCGTAAGTACATAAATTTAACAAATTCTGTTCTTTCTTTCACTAAGTAGTGTTTGAGCGTAGATTTCCCGTGACAACTGCAACGTTTGACAACTGCTAAGCGATCAGCTGTTAAATAAAACTCTTTTGCAACGGCTCCCGGAAATTACGCCCGATGAACTTACGCCTGAAAAAAAAATGGTAAAAAGTCCCGAAATTCTCCATACAAAATCGGGCATTAATTCCTAGGAAAAAAAAGTTTATACCAAAAAATGTCGGGTCTTTTTTCCAAATATTTGAAATGGAAGAGAGGCCCGAAAAAAATGGAAATTTAGGCCCGAAAAAATGGGCCTTTTTACCAAATTAAAGTAAGAAAAAAACGCCTGATTTTTTGTTTGTATCCAAAAAGTTCAGAAATTTCAAACTCCTTATGATAGAATTGTTTGCCGTTGTACGGAAAGTAAAAAACCAAAACTTCGTATAAGGGCAAATTATTTTGTCATAAAAAAAGCACCCTTATCCATAGAAAAACATAAAAAAATAGAATAAGGAAATCTTTCCAGATAGTTTCACACAGAAACATTAATTTACTCCTCAAATCTATTTTGATAAACTTATAATCGCAGTGCAGCTGTGCACACATATCGTCACCCCGTCCCCCACCCCTCCGCCGACATTATTTCTATTTGGAATTGTTTGCTTACCAAATAAACTTCTTGTTTTGCAAAGAATTCTAAGCATGATTCATTGAATTAAAACTAGCCTTGAAAATTCTGCTAACTTCGTACAAGGGAAGTTTATCGCCTAGGAACGGCTCCCGGAATTTACGCCCCATGAACTTACGCCCGAAAAAAGAAATGGAAAAAAAGCCCGATTTTCGAAAGCATCGAATTTTGGAAAAAACCCCAAATTTGAAATGGCAACTGAGCCCGAAAGAAGGAAATTACGCCCGAATGGTTTGGAAATTAAGCCTGAAAAAAAATGGAAATTACGCCCGAAATTTTCAGCAGTGCTTCGGGCTTTATTTCCAAATTCTTCAGGCGCAATTTCCGTGATCCAGATTCAATGTATGACTATCAAAATATTAAACAACAGATTTGAGTAGTAAATTAAGGCTCTCCGCAAAATCGCCCAAAGAAAAATTGCAAAAAAAAAAATAATTAAAAATCACCCAAAAATTGGGCGATTTTACATTTTTTTTGGGTAAAATTTCGTTTTTTGCTTTTGGGGGAAATTTCACCCAAATATGTTGGGCGAAATTTCACTTTTCGTTTTTGGGTGATTTTTCGTTTTTTTCGGGTGATCTTTCGTTTTCAATATTAAATAAAAAACGTCAATCAGTTCTTAAAGATAACGGTATTTAAAGTAAAAGCAGCGGTTCTTCTTTTGTTTTTCTTTTGTGTTTGCATCATTTGCTTGAGTTTGCTTGGTCAAGTCAAAGGACATATTTAGTACCGTGGCCGCGCATTGCGACGCGGCGGATCGCGCGTATCGCGGCGCGGCGTATTACGGGTAGTGCGACGGATCGCACATTAAATATTAAATTTTGTTAATACTTTTTCACCATTCAAAATTTTAGTCTCATAATATATTTCAACGAAAAAATATATCAAAAATGTGGCTTAACCCACTTTAGAACTCAAGGCCTCATATATCAGCGCTTCTGCAATGTGTTTTCTTGCAATCTTCAATGATTCGATGCAATATTTTTGAAATAAAATTGGGAAGGAGCTTGCAGAGAACAAGTTTGGAAACGCTGATCTACATAACAGTAATAAAAACTAATTAAAATTTTGTTAAGCAAAAATTCGGGCTTTTTCCTTTTTTTAATTTGGTAAAAATGCCCGATTTTTTTTTCGGGCCTAAGTTCCAATTTTTCGTGTCTTTCTTCCATTTCAAATATTTAGAAAAAAAACCCGACCGCTTTTGGCACAAACACCCAAAAACATGACAAAATCACCCGAAATTTGGGGCATTTTTTCCTAGGAATTAATGCCCGATATTGTATGGAGAATTTCGGGCTTTTTTACCATTTTTTTTTTGTCGGGCGTAAGTTCATCGTGCGTAAATTCCGGGAAAAAATGAGCCCCTAGGAACAATGCAAAAAATTGGGCGGTTTGGCATTTTTTTTTTTTTTTTTTTTTTGTGAATTTACGTTTTTTGTTTCTGGGCTATTTTTCCCAAAAATTTTTGGGCTTTTTCACGTTTTTGTTGGGTGAAATTTCGTTTATTTCGAGTCCATTAATTTACTACTCAAATATGTTGCTTAATATTTTCATGGTCTTACACTGAATCTGGATCACGGAAATTGAGCCCGAAAAATTTGGATTTAAGGCCCGAAACACTGCTGAAAATGTCGGGCATTATTTCTATTCTTTTTTTTATGTCTAATTTCCAAACCATTCGGGCGTAATTTCCTTCTTTCGGGCGAATTTCATTTCAAATTCGGGCGTTTTTTTCAAAATTCGATGCTATGGAAAATCGGGCTTTTTTGCCATTTTTTTATCTGGCGTAAGTTTATCGTGTGTAAGTTCTGGGAGCCTTTTGCAACCCTACTTCTTGTTGATGCACAAAGCAGAAACTAATCCAGTTTTTTTTTCCAAAAAAGAATAGATAACTTGTTTATTATTCTACATTTGAATTAAGAAAATGACATCTTTTCACGTAGTCACTGTTGTGAACAACCAAGTTGCCAAAATCTCAGAAGGCTAAAGTTCACACTTTCGCTTTGGTTCATTAAACAACTTATCTGTAAATATTAAATTTATTATTTTAAAGTATATTTCTGGATCATAATATTTGATTTTAACGCTTATAAAGTAGTAAACCGTTCTTACCGTGAGCGTAAGTAAAGCTTGGTTCACATTTTATGTTATCATCTTTGAGCTCTGATATGCATGAGTTAAGAAGAAAAACAAGTTTTTGGCCATAACCGCAAAAATGTGTATTTTCATTAATTAAAATGCGTGTGGATAGAATAAAACATTTCAATAAAAAATATGGACTATTTTTATTCATTAGCGTTAATTTGGGTTTTTATGAAAACAAACACAAGCTTGGTAAATATTTAACCAGCTTTTTGCACGATATTGTGCTGTCCTTAGTCGGACTTCACACACTACATGGCATTTTTCGAAAAAAAAAATTAAATGAATTCTCTGTTAATTGTCTGTGAATTGTGTAGAAAACAATGAACTTTGCATTATTTTCTATTAAAACTCATTCTCTTAAACTCGCTGCTCATCTAGATTGAACTCATTGATACGATTGAACTTATATTGTTTGTTTTGAGCAATTGTACGGGTTTATCTATTTATTTTTTTTTTAATGAACTTCGTAGACGCTTTTCATGGATGTTGACTTTTGAAGAGAAGAAATTACGTCTCTTAGCTTCTGAGGTTAATATCAAAACCGGTTTTATTCAAAGTTAACCTTTTTTGGCTAGCAAAACACAGACATTTTGGGTTTGTTTTTTTTTTCTTTACTGGTTTCATAATAAGCTGTGTTATTTTTTTTTTTGTTTGTGTCTAGCAGCGAGCGAAAGTCAGTCATTACGAAGAAAGTAAAGCTTTTTTAACAACTTCAATAAAATTTTTTTATAGCTGTCATTTCTTTCGCCAGATATCATTTAAAACCTCAATCAGCGTTTTTTTTTTTTTGTTTTTGCAAACTTAGCGTTCACACAACACTTCCGCCCAGGACACACACACACATACACACACACACTTTGCTAGATCCTTTGTAATCACCCAGCAATTTAAGTTTAAAAATAAGTATAAAATTTATGTATTACTCACTTCATGTTGTTTAGGGAAGAGTTTAAATTATATAAATATTTGCAAAAACCTGCTCGAGGTCTTTTCAACGTTTTTATCTGAAGTGTTTACCAGATCGCTTCGAGAGCTAAATTTTTATTGACGTGCTAGCATGAGAGCACGTTAAAACAAAAACACTTGTTGTGGAACTATTTTATTTTGTTTTGGAAAACAATTCTTCCTATTTTTTTTATTGCTTTTGAAACCGGTATTTGCAGTAAGCTGCCGAAGTTATTTGAACCCAATAAATTTGAAGTTTTTTAAATATTCCGAATATTCATAAGCGGCGATGAAACAAAAATTCAATGAAAGCTTTATGGATTATTGAGTAACAAAGCTTTTGAACTTGAACTGGTAGCGTTTAAACTCGTATACAGTCAAATTAAAATTAGCAGATTTTAATTATTTTTTTTTTTTTATTATCATATATATCAAAATCAAGCGCTGTTTACGTTAGCCAACGTTGATGTTGAACAAAAAAGCACTAAGTAGCTTTTTGCTTTTCAAAACACTCAATATAGCCCGTTTGAAGTTTGACACTTGAGTGCACTGGCACAGCACAATAAAAATAACTCTATTTTTTAATAACAAAGCAAATAATTACACTAGCAATTGATTTTTTTTTCTAATACTATTTGCTGCATGCACCGTGTATTACCAACTTCAGTGTGTATAGTTTGATTAAACTTTAAGCTTTAGTCAAATATCAAATAAAAACTTAGCATGTTTTGCACTAATTTATAGTGAAGAGCATAAAAACAGAGTAAAAAGAGTAAAAAATAACAGAGAGCAGGCTCGTTTTGAAGTGTCTTTGTATGGAAAGTTATGGGTTCGTTCTAACTTGGCTTTGTTTGGCAGAACAACAAGCAAGTTGTGCCGTTAACTTGTTTGAGTGCTACGTTTGAATATTTAATGTTTTTGAAAAAAGTTTTTTTCGTATTCCGTACGCTTGCAGCTCTACTACCCGACTGTTAGACTGTTCAAGCTGTGTGCCCCGTCCGAGTGGCTTTCGCGTATGTGCTTGAATTAATTCTTATACAGCTCGTAATCAAAGCTAAGTCGCTGTCATAAAAATAATCATTATCATCAACCTTATCGAGATAAAGTGAAAATCAAGCTACATTTAAAACAAAAAAAAAAACATCTCAGTGACAAGCTGGCCCAACGCTATCAACAGCTATGCCATGTGTAGCGTGCTTAAGCCATAAAACTTTATAAGCTCAATTATGATAAAAAACAGTTACATTCTATAGAAGTTGCATTCGTACGTGGAGTTATTTATTTTTGCTTAAATAATGTTTTGACTTATATTATGATGGGTTGATATGTTAATTATTTAGGTTATAAAATATTGTTTATAATGTTGGTTGACTGGTAGTTGAACAGGCGCTGTTGGTCCAATTACTGAAATTATTATTAGAAGGTAGCATTTTTTTACTTTATCTCATCTTATAATGGCAAAAAATGGTTATTAAATACATTATATTTCAATTAATTCTTGTTACTGCTTCTCTATGGCTGCTCTTAGTCCCAAAATAGATGGTGAGTAAACATAATAAAATATTTGTATAAAAATTTGAATAATATTTTTGTAAGTTTGCATTGTAGTGAATGGAAATGAATCCAGCGAAAGTCCTTATCGACAAGGCATTGTGATTGCTTGAATGAAATGAAAGATAAAAGGTACCATAACCGTTATGATGAATTTAAGAAAATAGGAATAGGAATAGGAGTTTTATTGTACCTCTAAGCAAGGCCATTTTTTTTTTAACTTGTTTTATCCATATGAAATAAGGAATATGTTATTTATTATTTTTGCTAACAGAGAAATTTTTTATTTAAAATGTCACCATTATACCATACCCATCATACAATACTCGAAATTTTATGCTTTTCATATTTAAAGCATCATATGTATCATGACCTTTATAATCCCATTCATCCTTTCATACCCAATATATTTTTTCATCGTCTTATACTTTTTATAACACATCAGCAGGATAACCATCATACAATAACCATCGTACCATACCCATACCACACCATAGTCACTGTTTTATACTTTTCATAACTAAACCATAACATCACACTCTCCTTATCACACACATACTACCCATACAATGTAGGATATAACATCCCCATTCCTTTGAGTAGGAGTGTCGAACTTATTTTTGATAAAATATATTGTCTAAAAACTTCATACGATAAGTTTTCCCAAGAACAGATCATACAAAACCAAATTTAAAAAATTTTTAAAATTTGTTTTGAAGTTGGACAAAATGGAACGAAAATCATACCTATGCCCTATAAAAGAGACGTTATCAAAACAAATCTATGCAAGCAGAGCTTAATTCATAACACAGCACAGCTTTTGACTTGATAAGTGATGATAGATTAATTATTTAAATTGAATTTAATTAAAGAAATTAAAGTAAATTAAAGAAAACTTGTGTTATTAAATAAAAACATGTATAAATATTAATTCTACTAAAAATTCTATTAAAATGCACTATTTCTGTGAAAATTACGGCACATTTGACTATACAGACAAAGTAACTAAGTTGTGTAGATATAACACATACCTTTGATTAAATTTTTGTTAAAATCAAATAATGATTTTCGATTTGTAAAAATAGTAACGAAAAACTCGGCTAGTACCTTAAAAGAACTGATATTTTAATTTTTTTATGCTTCTAGAGAAATCTTTCATAAAAATCAAAAAGCTTTAATAAAGTTATTATTACGAAGCATTTTTCTTTAACGACAAACAGAACCGCTAGTTTTTACTTATTCTAACAATATTATTAATATCAGAACACTCAATTTTGCCTTTATATCACGAATCTAAATAAAAATAAAAAATAAACAAAAAAATTTTTAAATATTTTCCTTACATTTATATAAATGGACTAATTATATGACATGCACTGTTTTTACTGTTATGTGTAGAAAAGCTACAGCTAGGAATGTTAAGACAAGCTGTATAACATTTTTCGGTAAAAAAAGCTTTTAATAATAAAGCATTAATTTTTTAAGGTTGCAAGCTGTGCTGCATATGTTGTTAGCTGTATCGTTCAGTTTGAAAAATTGTCTCAGTTTAAAAGAGCTTTCAGTACTACCATCCGTGAACATAAAGCTCACAATTTAGTCAAACGTAATATAAATGTTAGTTCGTGCTGGAAATAGTTCGTGTACTGTGATTAACAAGTAGGCATGAATTTGGCTGTATTTCTGTTAAAAGCTTTTCTATACCGTAACATACACTCAGCCAAAAAAGTCTCAGTACGTAGTCGATTTGTATTGTTTCCAAATAACAAAAGACGGTTAATTGATATTAAATTCAAAAAAGCTATGTGAAGAACTTGATGTTAAGGGCCTACTAAAGTTTTTCGGAGACCAAAAATCAAAAAATTTTTTTTACATACATATTTCGAATGTATAACATCTTAAAAATATTCTCAGAAAGTTTTAAGTCAATTGAATAAAAATTGTTCCAGTTATAAGCACAATTGTGCGGCGAGAAGACGATAAAAAATATATGTACTTGCCTTACTGATACCAGCTGCTACAAACACTCTTCTCTTTAATATGTCTTTTATTTTTTCAATGCACTCTTTTAAGTGTCTTTTATTTTTTTCGTTCAATCTTTATATAAAAATGCTTAAGCATAGGCATCCACAGGGAGAACAAAGCGGGGAAAGGCCCCCTGGTCTTTAGAAAAATAAAAAACCTTATATTATTGTAAAAAAAGTAAAAAAAACAGTAATAATACCTCTAGTAAAGAACTTCTCCCCCTGGCATAAAATTCTGGGGACGCAATGTGGAAATTGGCATCAGTTGGGGCAAAACCTGTCATACATTTATAAAAAACGTTGATTCCACGCGTATTATTCTCGCAAACAAAAATGTACAGGAAGCCACGCGTGAGGGAAGAACCCTGAGAAAACAGAGGCAAGTTGAAATTTTTGACTCAACAATTGATGATGAGGGTATCTTATATGGTCCTGGAATAGATTATACTATATAAGCTGAACAAAATTAATGTATACCTAAATAAAGTACTTTTAAAACTTTAAACGCTTTCTTCTCGAAAAGGCTGTTTAAAACCGGTGGACAGCATTACTCGAAAACTATGCTAAGGATCACTACCAAATTTATTTCATTTGTTAAGTAAATATGACCGGTACTTTTGATCGTTCGATTTTTATTTTGGAAAAATACTCTTTTTTTTATAACCGTAAAAAAATTTACTTTAATTTACTTCAATTTACTAGTCAAAAATCAGTTTTTTACCTGCCATTTTGGTACAAATCAACATTTTTCTAAAATCTTCGATCAAAAGCTCAAAAAGCTTCAGCAGAACCTTAATCATTTGTACGTTTTGTTTTTAGATAAACAAGCTCTGAAAAATCGTGTCCACCGCATATTTAAGGTACTTTACTAAACTACGGATTCCTGCTATATGGTGGAATATTTGTTATCGAAAAATGCTAAATCTTTTCTTCAAAACATATGTAATTATAATGTAAAAAAAAATTTTACCTAAAATAAACAGAAGCTTAAAAATAAAACTTTAAATTCAAGTTTTTTTTTCGCTTAAAAAACTTTAGTAGGCCCTAGCGTTAAAGGGGCTGTGTGGAAAGTACCGAAGAGAATTACATTATGACCAAGTATTTATTTTAGAGTCTATTGAAACAAAATAAAACTAGTTTATTTGACTTCGGATTTCTTTTTTTGTCTGAAATTGAAGATATGGATCTGAACGATATGTGGTTTCAAAAATATGGGGGCAACAATCCACACAACTGCACCCATTAGGGCTTTGTTGTAACAGAAATATCCAGGATGAATTATTTCGAGATTTGGCCATATCAACTGGCCCCCGAGATCGTGCAATTTGACGCCTCTAACTTTGGTTTTGTGGGAGTACCTCTAGCGTACTTTTTTCATGTTTACCTGAATAAACCTCAAACTCTTGAGCACTTTAAAACCAACATTGCTCAAGTCATGGCCGAGCTAGTGCTCGAGTTGTGCATAAAAATCATCGAAAACTACCTCAAAAGGATTGAGTTTTGCAAAAACTCCGGTGGAGGACATTTAAATGATATTGTATTCCACTTCAATGGCAAACATCCAAACATTATAAAGAAAAAATAATTTAGTCTGCAATTTTAGTGTTTTTTTTTTAACTATACTTTCCGAAGGAAAAATGCATAACATTTACTAAGATATTGAAGTAAAGTCCGATTTAATGATATAATGTTAAACTGACGCCACTTTGGGTGATCTCAATAGGTTTTGGTAGGTAGGCATGAGTAGTGCTTGCATTATTTACTTGCGTTATCTACAATGGTTACGGTATTCACTACGACTATAAGTGAATCTACGACAACTATAAATACACCAACTAAAATTCACCATCAAAATATATTCACCACTACTGTTAAGTGGTTGTGGGCTTGGATGCATATTATGCTGAAAAAGTATATAATATGATTGTTGTATTGGATATAATTACTAGTCTAGTCTAGTCAATATTGAAGTTTCATTGTGTCACTAAGAAAATGTTGTGCATTTTAATTGCTATAAATTAGGGGTGGGCAAAGTTACACGTATGGGCATTTTGCCCGTACGTGTATTTTGGTTGCCCACTGCTTGCTTCACGGGCGACAGCATTGCTTCAAAAATTCGATGGTAAAGGAAACGAGGGACATGCACAAATATAATGAGATAGAGCGTAAGAAGAGCGTAATATAGATTATTATATAGAATTGTGCTCATTGCGCTCAGAGCAGTTCATAATCAATGTTGCATGCCATTTATATAAAAAAGGGGCGTTTTATAATTTTACTATTTAATTTTTTGAATTTAATCATGTTTATATCTCGATAACGTTTTGTGTCCAACACTTGCTTTTAAGTTGTTACGCGCAAAATAAAAGTATAAATTTATTATGGTGATTCAGTTCTAAAAAAATATTAGTTAAAAATATGTTCGGAGGCAGATGTAGAATTATAATGGTTGTATGCTCTTGCGAAACCCTTATAAATATGCCAAGAAGTGCTTTTTGCAAAGCGATTTTATAGCTGCTGGTAGTAATTTAAAAAAAAAAATCCTCTTTAATAAGCAATCCTCTTAATATCCTAGATATGCAACACTTACTTTTCTCAACAGTATGCTCTCGCTCTTACGGTTTCTATAAAGCACACTGAAAACAAAGTAGTGCTAAAGTGGTTTTTGCAGAAATTTTATAGGTATTAGAGATTTTTTCTTTGCTCTGATTTATACTGCGAAATGAAATAAATGTGTAGTGGACGGATTATAAAAATTAAACGCACTGACAGATGGATAAAGTGAAATACAGATAAGCAAACGGACATATAAAAAGCTGAAAACAATCCATTTTAAATTTTGGTTTGAATATCTCGGCTAAAAGTGCACAAAATTTTATAATGGAACGGCGATGGGTTCATGGGGAAATGATAAATGAAAAAAAAACAAAAAATTTCATACAATGTTAGATTTGATTTTTTGAAACAAAGATATTGTTATAGATCTTGAATGATTTTAACAAAAATAAAAAAAAAAAAAATCTGGCTTCAGGGTCGATGATTTATAAATAGTCGTATTTTGAGAAAAAATTTATAAACAAAAAACTACTGCAATAAAAAAATTATACAGAAACCCCACAATTTCTGAAAGTTTTTGTATAAATTTCGTTTAATATATTCTAATGTAAGTGTGCATTGAAATTTAATCTCATGTGGAAATAAAAACAAATTTCAGTACTGAACGTCTAATCGCTTTAAAAAAAAAATTATATTGTGGTTATACATATATTGAAAATATACTAAAATATAGTTGACAACAATTAACTTAAATATAGTTAACAATTTTAACAATGTAGTATAGAATTAAAATCTTAATCAATTTTAGCCTAATATTTCATAACAGAGCTGATCAGACCCCCAGAGATGAAAATTTTAGCAATCATTTAGAAAATACTCAAAGCAAAGCTAAGAGCATCAATAAAGAAGGTGCTTAAAAAAGCCCAAAAGAAACTCAAAAGAACTCTTGAGAATTTTCCCTTACCGGTTTGTACTCAAAAATTATAGAAACAAGATTATGTGTTCCGTAAATGAGAGAGATCTCTCTCGCATGACGTCATCCAACGCTATTGTCAGACTTTGGAATAATTTTACTTTGGGGCCTACGCCTAAATATTTTTTTTTTATTTTTATAATATGTATATGAACCTCCTAACCCTATTGGTGCAGTAAAATTTTGTCGGTCTCGAATTGTTAAGGAGATAAAAATTATGAAAGTTTAAAAAAATTGATATTTTACGTATAGGAAAATATCCCTATTTTTATACAGAAGAGTAGTTATGTTTACTTTACTTTTCCGCAAGAATTTATTTTCAATTTCGTCAATTTTCTTAAGCGATCGCACATTTCCATTCGTTTTTGTTGAGCAGAAGCGCTTCGTGACGTCATACAATCAATTGAGAAAGAGAACATTAGATAACGGGACTGCGGAACGCGTAATCTTGTTTCTAGTTATCATTCTTGATTTGTACTACTCTCTAAATTGGCAACAGCTTTCTAAAAAGAGCTCAACTATTAACAACTTTAGTAGTTAAGGTGAATAAAAGTCTCAATTAAATAAATTCACCACTGTCAATGCTTACTAGAACGCAAAAGCTTCAAATAATTCCAAATGTGAACTAAAGTAAATAGCCTACGCTTTGGCGATGCAAAAGTATAAAAATATCGCATAGAACGTTGCTGGAGACAGATATACATATGTATTTGTGGGGGAGAAAAGAATCAAAACAATAACCGGCACAAGTGTTTGTTGAAAAATTTCATTGAATTTGTTATCTGTTCACACTTCAACACACCTAAGCAGACCGCTAAAAAGCTGCATTCCAAAGAAAGTTCACCTCAGTTAATCAGTGTTTAACCGATAGATCGGTTGTGATGTGCAAACTACGCATTCGTATATCTTTCGTTTACGTTTAAAGTAATTATAATTAATTAATAAGCTCAGCTTGAATAAAATTTAACCAAGTTCACAAACAAACAAAGTTGTTGTTTATTTTTAAAATTTATTACAAAAATCTTGCTTTGAGGCTCTAAACTTAATTTAAACTGTTGTGAGTTTATAAAAATTGTTCCAACTATAATATTATATAAAAAAAGAACTGTTTCATTACAGATCAATCAAAATGTGTGCTTTTGTTAAATTTATATGTGTATTTGTAATATTATTTTCAGGCAAGTTTCAAGTGTTTATCAGGAATTTATGAAAATAAATGCAAAAAAAAACAAACAAATAGCAACGACAACATAAAAACTCTATTAAAAAAAAAACAACAAATATGGTCTATTCTATACAGGTAATTATATTTACGTGTTGAGTTCTTTATGTATGTAAATAAATAAGTTAAGTCATTAACAATCGAACATGTTATTATGCGGGGATTTTGGCAAACTAACAATCTTTTCATCATAGCGAAAATTTCCATGACAAAAATGAAGTTATTACTTTGCCTAAAAAGGTTGCTGATAAGAACAGTTGTCTTTTTTAAATGAGTGTGTTTTAGATACTTGTTTTAGATCATTTTTCTAAACTATATTGAAATTGGACAAAAATTTTAGTAGCAAAGCACAATAATTGAGATGAATTGTTTTCTAAATAGTTTTTAGATCCATGGAATATTATTGCTACAATGAAAAGAAATTAAATCTATTTTTGAGGTGTTTTTTCTCTCTTAATTATAAGCTCTTGATTCTATTCTTACTATATCTGCTCATAGCAACTATACTATTTTAAATTGTTTAAGGTACTATAATTAACAGCACGTCTGTATTAACCCTTTAACTTCTATTGTGTCTATTTGACTTGATTTAGTCAAGTAGTGATATCTTACTTAAGGCCAAGTGCAAAGTTTCTAAGAATATTGGGGGAAATAGATCATAACTTGCGCTTTTCTTGCAGTCTAGAGCAATCAGAGCTTAGAAAACGTTTTCATCCGATATTTTTAAAATGTTTATATTAACCAACTCTTGAAGATTGAAAAAATTAGCTGTATGAGCCTCCAAATTTGTATTTTTAAACACGCTACCAAATAATTCAATAAACAATTCGCTTACATCTAACGCGTTAAGCGCGATAATCTTTGTATTCAAGAGAATAAGGTAAGACGTCTAATCGTCTTTCTCTTCGAATTAAAGAACACCCAGAAAGCTTTTGAATTGGTTTTTATATCGCATTCAATAGAAGGTATATGATTTTGTACAAAAAATAAGAAAAAAATTCAAATTCTCGCCTTGGAAGATTGAAAACTGTTTTATCGTTGGAAGACCTGTTTTTCTACATTTGAAGTGTGCCTTGTTTTTTAGGTTTTTACCTTACTAATCTTCGATTTTAAGAGCTGATTGATTGTCGCTAGCTTTTCTGAAGTTAGTGGGTACATTTAAATATAGATTTTCATCAATAATGTCACCAAATACTAAGTTCCAATCGATCGATCATGGTTTGCTCTCCCAAAATCATATGAATTCATTCATAATATTGATAATTCCGATACATGTCGTTGTTTGGGTTTTAGAGAAACTTTCTCGAAAGGCGTTCATGTTTCAAAGTGATGTGAGAGTTTACAGGGCTTAAGGGTTATCGCGTGTCATATGTGGTATTAATGACCAGTATTTTCCTTTTTACCCTAATTTTCCATGCAGGATGGGTTTTGCGTTCGAAAATATAAAAAGGGTGGACCAAATGCAATCTTTTTTTAATGCAATAAAATGAACAAAATTAAATTTTTTCCATGTATTATGGCTTTATTTTGGAGAGCAAATATTCCCATTAAGGGCAGAAATGCATATAATAGCTCGAAAATCAGTAATTTTTCGTGAATTATTTTGAGGGTTATAAAATAATTAAATCATTTTACACTTTTGACATAATTTAATGACATGTGTCTGGTAATAAAAACAATTTCTTTTTTTTTAATACAAAATTGCGGCGGTACAGTCCTTCCACGAAGGCCGTTTTTGGCCGAAGTCGTAAAACGGCTGCCATCGCCCAGCTTTTTCTATTGGTCTGAAATCAAAAACAAAAATATTTCGATTACTGATGAGTTTAGGCATAGAGTAAACCTATAAAATTGAAAAAAAGTACGAAATAAAAAATTTGTTACACTTTTTAATAAAACATTCGTATTTTCGCCTATTTTTTTGACAGTTATTGCCCCCTTAAAATTGTTTATTTATGCAAAATGTGTAATATTTGAGGTTTATTCTATGGGTAATTATGTTGAGAAATTGCGTTTCAAATTTGAGGACGAGAAAACTATTAGTTTTTGCGACTTACCAATCAATCAGCGATTCCAGGCGCATAAAATAGCCCTTCAGCTTCCTCGAATAGCTGATTATCTTCCATTTGCTGCTGTTTCCTGGTAGTATATTTTACAGTAGATTTTACATGTATTTCTCCCCTTAAGTATGGAACACAACGTCGTACAAGTGGCTGCATCGGCTGGCTTCGTAGTAACACATTCTGTCACTTCAATTTTCCAAGACCTTGTTGATGGTTTCGGGCTGTAGCTCACGGATTTCTTGGATGATGTTGACCTTAAATGCTTGAATCGTTTCCGGGTTTGCATAACATCGGTCCTTCACGGTTCCCCATAAAAAATGTCCAAAGAGGTCAAACTGCAGCTCCGAGGCGGCCAATTGACATCGCCAAGACGGGTGATAACACGATTTGAGAATTTAGTGCGCAAAAGATCGATTGTAGCATCGTGCCCCATCCTGTATGAACCAGAGGTCGTCCAAATTCATGTCTCTAATTTCAGAAAAAAAAGTCGATTGACATGGCTCTGCAACGCCCACCGTTGACCGAAACGTTGTTCCCAGCCTAATTTTCGAAGAGATATGGTCCAATGATGCCACCACTTCACAATCCGCACCAAACTGTCACTCTCTGTGGAGGCATCGTCTTCTGGACAATAAGGTGCGGGTTTTCCGAGCCCCAAATACGGCAATTTTGTTTGTTAACGTAGCCGCCGAGATGAAAATGCGCCTCGTCAGAAAAGATGATTTTTTACCCAAATCATCTTCTTCTCAAATAACGCACTGTTTAGGCTACATAGCACTCACTTAAGAAAAGCGACTCATATCTTTCCGCGGAGGTATGATACTAACTTTATGTTAAGATTTGGTACGAGAAACAGCTGTCAGTGTCAATATAACCTTTGATTTAAAAAGAAACCACTAGATGGCTCACCCTGTACAGGTTTTTAAGATTTTTACAGTATTTTCAAAGAAGCATAAAAAATACTTTCGCTATGATTTCAGGCTACTAAGTAAATATGAGTAGATATGGCATGAACTAGAATAAACTGTTTATAGACAAAAATAACAAAATGGCGACAAAATCTTAACAAGATTAAGAATAATCGGCAAATTTGTACGAGAATATATTGAAAAGTCAGTGCATTTAATTTTGTAATTTTTTTCAAATTATGGCAACCCTAATTTTTTTCAAAATTTTTTCGAATTTCTTGAGAGAATTACAAATGTACCAACAAAATTTCAAAATTATAGCACTTTTATCAAAATTTTCTTCAAAATCCGGCTAGTAACACCCCTGAAATGAAATTCACTCCAATTTAATCTTAGATCATCTAAATTTAAGTAAACTTAACATTTATTTCGTTTGACTTTACAGATTAAAAAAAAACAATGAATCTATTAAAAATTATTATCTGAAGATGTTACTGTTATTATTACTGTTTATCTTTAAAACCCATCACCCATCAAGCCCATCAAATTATTTATTTTATTAATGTAATAAACAGAGCCTTTTTTGGTCATACTTATCTGGGTCCTTGAATTAATCTACCTTCAGAATTACGTCATAATATTTCAACTAATTTGCGAATATTTATCATCTGGTGCCATAAAATAGCCAAATCAAATGGTCTTCAAGACTATCTCAGGCAGACATAAGTGATTAAAGAGGAAATAGTTAAAAATAAAATCATTCCCTATTTGCTACTTAGTTGTAAATCGATTTTTAAAACTCCGTAAAATTCAATTGTAAGGCGTAGATAGTTTTATCAGTGCAAAGTTATACAAGTGTTTCTCCGTTTTCTTTGAAGTATCGAATACATTTTATTCATTATCTTAGCCTCAAATTTTTGCAATTAAATTTAACTTTATCGTTTCCAGTCTTTTTTGTCTTCATTTCAACAATTGCCCAGACATAGCTGGGCAATTTGAATAAATTTATTTTTTTCTGGCTTTTGTAGTGGCTCCATTTCAATGTTAAGCTCTTGTTATCGATATATTTCTTATCTGTTTCGAGCTTAAGTTTTCATTGATACCAATCAAAAAATGTGCTCGAACCTTTTATCGCGGCACTTCATAACATAAAGATTATGTGATTCACGCGTGCATATCGCACACCATCTTCAAAAGTAACACAACTCGAAATTTTGAAATTTTCAGGAGAGTCAAAAAACTATTTCGTTTTCAAGCAACTTCATACAAAAAAGGGATACGAAATTATTTTTTAAAAATTAACGAGCAATCAGATTAAAATAAAATGTTGACAGTCGATGGAGATGTGCATTACGAGTTGATTTATATTAAAAAGTCAAAACTGAAAAATTTCGAGTTGTGTCACTTTTGAAGAGGGTGTGCGATATGTAGTGTCGTCGTCTGAATGGTACACTGAGCTCAAACGAAAAAGCACAATTAATATAAAATGAAAAGTTTTTTGCTTGTATGCTGTTAAAACTTAATTTGTATTGAAATGTTTATTAGTTACTTATTCAACATTTATTTCGCTCAGTGTATTCAATAACTTGGATCAGATTTTTTGAATACTTATTAAAAAATTCACAAAAAAAAAAGAGAATTTATTGATAACAATAAATTTTATTTATTTGACAAACTAAATGTGAGCGTGTCTGTAATTAAAATCAAATCATTATCCATAAATATTGCATAATTTTGTGTTTCGACTAAAATTTACGCAATTCCTAATAATCAGCGTGTCGACTCTATACAATATAGCGGCCTCGGTAGTAGAGTGGTAGCGCACTTGACTATCAACCCAGAGGCCCCAGGTTCGAATCTCGGCCAAGTTATGAACCTACGCTTTAACCTTTCTTCATATCGTTCCTTATTTCTAATCAACTGAAAATAAAAATTCATCAATACTTAGTACGAGTCAAAAGTTGTAGTTGGAAATTTTTGGATAGGGTTGTTTAGTAACTTTAATTTACTGAGCTTAAGGTACAACACTTCCCAATAAACATTAACCTTGGAGATTGGCTTGACCTCAAGTGGAGCTCCAGTTCGTTTCTCCAATCTCCAGTGCTGGATCTCCACTTGACCTCCACTTGAGATCCAAGCCATTCTCCGGGGAAATGGACCTTCGATCTCCTGTTGCGATAAGGCTTGATCTCCACTTAATCTCCAAGCTCTTTCTCAAAGCGATCTCCAACCCAAAATTAAAAAAGGAATAGTACTTTATAAAAAAGCTTTTCGAATTATATTTTTATTTCAATCATTAAAAATAATTTTAAACATTTTGTGTAATAATATTACACATTTTTATAAATTCATGAGATTATTTGATTTTTTTGTTTTTCCTTTTTTGGAGAATAAAATAAAATAAATAAGTGTTTTCAGGTATATAAATTCAGTTTCAATGTTCTTGCATCTAGCGCAAGAGAACTGTCATGGTGCACTAATATGTCAATTTAGAAGTTATTTAGAACGGCCCAATTCAAAAATCACTTCTTAAAGTTACTTACGGGCGTATTTCTTCATTACATTCCACTTTTTCAGAGCTGTGTCCATTTTCTTCTTCTGCGCTGCATTGCTCCTCATCTGAAGTTGCCACAAGTTCAAAGTGCAATGCAGCTGCTCAGGCAACAATTGACGTTCCTAGCACTTCTACCGCTCCTATGCAGGGGAAGCTTCTGGTGCTCCCCCTGCATGCCTGTCTGATTGCAAATCTACAATGCAGCACTTTGCGCTTTATTCTTTTTCTCATCTTACCTTTTATTATTTTATTATTTGAATTTATTTATTTATTTATTGAAATAATTTGCTGCAGTTTTTTACTAAATTCATTATTTTGTTACAATTCACTTTGTTTAATAAATGTTCACAAATTAACAAAAAACACAATAACCAAAACAACCTAGTGTTGCCACATACAAAAATAAATCATTCTTTGAAAACTTCACCAATATTGACACTTTGAAAACTAACACATCTCAAGCCATGATACAATTATACAGGTAGGTTTGACAACAGCCTATTTTCTCACGAGATCGTTCATGGATTGTCCAACTCGTCTGATTTTTTTTTTTTTTTTTTTTTGTTTGCTTTGTTTTGTATGATTTTTGACAATTCATGTTCGATTGAAAACTGTCACACCCACCTGATTAATTATACCATGATCTCAAGCCAATTTTCAGTTCAACACCAAGATGTTGGAATTGACTTGGAGAAATGAGTTGGAGATCAAGTGGAGGTTGAACACTTTTTTTCCAAGCTTGGAGAAAAATATTTTTCTTGCTTGTTGGGTTGCCTCAGTTTCAAATTCACCAGTCATAAGAAAATCCTCCTACAAATGTTTCACTTGATTGTCCCTGAAGAATTCTGAATTTCTGAATGAAATTCTAAATGGAAGAAGCGTACTTCTCAGATATCATTGATTCCGTACTCACTAACTTCGGTAGGAATCAAAATGCTGAATATACCAAAAACAATTCAGAAATGAAAATTTTTTAACATTAAAGAGGTTAGGAACCCAAACATACTGGACAACTACTGAGTTCTCTTCGAAAATAATAAATCATAAATTTATTAACTTAATGCTTTCCAAGATATTTTTATCTTATAAGAAGAAATAAATGCGTGAAATATTTTTACGATTTTTGAAATTATTTTATTTGAAAGCGTTCCCGTACACTTTAGCTTTTCATACTATCTAAAGCTCTTAACAGCAGGTAAAAAATTGTAGTTGATTCTAATATAGTGCAAATGGTTGAGAACTGTGCCTAATAGTTTTATGCCGACTCCGAACGGCAAATGTGTATGTTCTCAAGAAGCTTTATATGGCATTAACTTATATTTACTCTCTGAGATTTGGCATATTCTGCAGAGAGTTGACGGCCAAAAATGCAACTTAGATAAAACTTTTTTAAAGTTTTCTTTTCATTACCATATTCAAGTCCCTATTCAGAGCAGACTCTGAATAACTTTTTCCTCTCCCTAATTTTTAAGCTAATTATGTGCATTTGGAAACTTCTATTTGCGAAACTAAACTCAACACATTCAGGATTTTAAGATTATATACCCGAAAAATTTTTTAAGGTCTAATTTTTAGATTATGTACAGTGTACACAACAGATACACTCAGTATTCAGTACTACTCTTGCCCGTCAAAATGAATAAGAATCTTTGATTTTTTTAATGCAAGGCTATGGCTATTTTCAATGACTTAATGAATGTCTTTGTTGAGCCATAACTTTGTCCTTTGTCCCAGATCATAGATAGTCATTCCCTTCTTTTTGAACTAGTCTAGTTATAAATTATGGCAGATAAGATTTAAAAATAACTTTAGGCGTCCTGTACAAAATATCAATAGTAGCCAAAACTCATTTCGGGCCGTATAACCTCAAGTATCTCAAAACCCTGACATAAAATGCAAATTTTGATTTGAGATTTGGATTTTTTGGGTGCTTTGGAAATGACCCCCAGTTGCCCAAAAGTAAAAACTTTGTTATGTCTCATAAAATAAATTTACCTCAAATAACTAAAAATCCTGACATGGAAAGTTAATTCCGATTTCAGATTTGAAATATTTAAATACTTCAGAAATAACACCTAATTGCCCAAAAGTAATAGTTTTTAGACCCGTGTCATTTAACCAAGAGATATATTTCATTCTTGGGTTATATTGGTTCTATCAAGACTTTTGCGAGATTTAATCGAGTACGCCAAAAACAAGATCAGGAGAAATATTTCTCTTGTTTTACTATCAACACGTTCAAATAACCTTTTAACGACTTTTGTAAATAGTTGTAATATTATCAGTACACAAAAAAAAAAATATAGTCCTGCTCTATCTTTGTAGTAAATCATTTAACTCGTATTTATTTAGTTTGTTGATATATCATAAAACATTTAAACTATCTAGTTATCAACAAGTGTGAAATTGTCTAAAGTAATCTTTAAGTAATTAAAACAGAGCTTTAAGCATCTCTAAAGCGATGTCAGTTTTTCACGTCATTATAATAGAGTTGTTCTATATAATTAACAGCTTTTAAAAATAAAATTATTAAAAAACCAACTAGATTGGAAGTTGGTTTTGTTTTTTTTTTTATTTTTTTCCAAATGATGGAAGATTAACCCCAGCATGAACTCGCTAAGTTATTTAATAGACTAATCAAAACAGTTAAACCAGGTTTAACGCTACCTATATCGGCGACAAGCTTCTTTGCTATCGCATAGCATTATATTTTTTAAACTCTTGACTGTTTTGTGGAAATTTTACCTCAGTTATTTCATCAACAGATAATCGATTTATTTAAGATATTATTACAGATAATTCTTGTAATAATTCGTCACACTTCTAACTTAATTCTAACTTATAGTTAAATTCTAACTAACTAACTTATAGTTAAATTCTAAAAACAATCTTTATTATAGAGTAAAATACTTGCTCCTATTACTTGCAACAATCGAACTGGAGAGTACATTCTAAGTAAATATTTTGATGAAGTCTTTGTGTTTCGATATAACCTTCAATGACCTTGATTTATTTACTGGCACTCATTCAGTTCTGGCGTCTCTACCTTACTACTAACTATGGACCACAACATTCAACTCGAATACCCTTGAGCACAGGAACTCAAGTACTCTCTCAAAGTTACACTTCACTCCTATAACGAATTTGTTTGAAGAAAGGAAATAACTTTTTATCATAAGGGTGCAAAATTAATCAAACAACTGCTTCTATTTAATTTTTTTTTTACTGTATTTAGCATTTCACTTAAAGGCAGAAAAGTTATTACTGCTCAGAAATAACAACTGACTCACTTGCTTCTGATAGACACTTTGTACATATTCTAAACAAACGAATAATAATTATTATAATCAATAGATTGAGACAACATTCGTTATCTTTGAAGAAAGCTTTTACTGGAAATACAACTTAACAAGTGCTGAGGATATTTCACCAAAATTTATTTTTGTTACAATAAACCACTGCCATTTCATTTTGAAAACGATTATTTCACAATATTCTCTAAAATTACTATTCATTTAAAACTGTAACTCTCCTTTGCAGGATTCCGAAACGGGTGAGGTTGATTACTATCATTGCGATAGCACTACCATAGAGCCACAAACATTCGATGAGGAAACCGGTGAGCCACTTAACGGCAAGTTCAAAGTTCGTTTTGTAAAGCATAGAAGTTTTCAAATTCCGAAGAAATATCTACGCGGCACAGTGTGTGAGGAAATCGAAAAGAAAATGATAGATGATGAATGGAAGCCTAACGAATATGTACCAATAACGGCGCAAGTTGTACCAACACCGGAGAAAAAACGCAAGACACAACATTATGAGCGAGATGATTACATGAAAATGGAGGGTGTACACAATGTAAGATATTTTTGTAAAGAAATACTTTTGAATAGCATAGAACTAAAAATGAGAAAAATATTAAAAATGTGTTTAAAAAGAAACATTTATCGTTTCTCGGGATTTAGAATTCTATGAGAGATAACACACTTGGTAGGCTAATCCGATCGATTTTTCCCTAGTGATTAGTTCGGATTACATTAACCTTTGTTTCAGTAGTGGATATACCTGAAAGATTCGACCAACTTTCGAATTTCCAATTTAATTGGAATTTCCAAAAAAAACCGTCAGTTTTTACCTTAAATTGTAAGAGCATAGTTGAATTATGAATACTAATATTAGTCCTTTTAAAAAATGGTCCCACAGCCTTTTCAAACCCAGCCAACTTTTTGCTTGGAATATACCCTCGCCACCACTGTGCAAAGTAGCAATACTGTAGTGAAGATATAGAGGTAAAGTAATAAAATTAAAATGTGTCACGTGCATTTTTCACGTGCTGATTGGCACTGACAAAGTTATCAACCCTGTGCAAAGTTTTGTTAGACATGTTAGACATAATTTCATGAATAAACCTATTTTCTGTTATGCAAAAAATTTAAGACAATTATAAAAACTAATTTTTCCTCCTTTGCAGGACATTATTCTTGGTTACAAAAAGCCTAACTTTCGCGTATTTTTGGTACCGACACTTTTCTGCTTTAACGTCTACATTGGTTTTCTAGTCGCTGTCATCGAGTCCATTCTTCACTATTGGGCACACATGAAGAACGGTTTGAACATGAACAAGAAAGTCTACTATCGAAGTCCATTGCATGTGCTAACCTCGCAGTTTTGTGCTCATTGTCGTTCTGAATCGGAAATGGAGTTGAAAGTATTTCAAATGTTGAATCAACAAATGCGCAAAGCAAGAGATTCGAAAACTTTGAAGGATGTCAGCAAGGCCATCAGTTAAAATGTTTTCAAGCATAATTGAAGAAAATCTTAGTTAAATTAGTTATAGAAAGAAAACAATTTTAGAGTTAAGAAAAAAAAAAATAATAATATTTTTATAGCATTAAGTACAGCTGCTTTAAGTATGCTTTAAAGTTTAATGTATTTTTATAAAATTTGTATGTTTGTTTTATAAAAATATAAATTTTAATTACAATTTAATTAGAAAATTAACAATTTTTTTAAATTACACTTTTTTTTTTTTTTGTTCTTTGTAACATCGTTTATCTATAAACTTGTCCGACTACAAAATAAATGCACACAATATCACGTTGGTTGGTCTAAACAAACTACTTAAACATATATCCTTTATCAAGTCAGACATATTTTCTTATTGCCAAATTGTTGTTAAATTTGTCCTTTAGTTGAGCGGGTTTTTTATTAAATTGAAGCATCGATTTGTCCCATTGGTTTGAGATTAGGTGAAACCGTAAATTTACAACCGGTACAGGCAATCACATCATCAACGGTATAGCCCTCAGCGACTTCTATTAGCGTCAAACCAACGCCTTTTTCTACAGTGAAGACAGCCTGTAAAAGAGGCAATTCATTTAAAAAATAAATGATTATCTTGCTTGCAATTCTAGCAAACCTTCTCCGTAATGATCATATCGATGACTTCCTTGCCGGTCAGTGGCAGCGAGCAATTTTCCAGAATTTTCGGCGAACCATTGCGTGCATTATGTTCCATAGTGATGATTACCTTGGTACCTGGGGCTGCAACCAGATCCATAGCGCCACCCATACCCTTCACGAGTTTACCCTAGAGAGAAAATAAATTAAAAAGTATAATTCTATAAATCTGTACGACAATTTTATGCTAATTTTGTCTTACCGGAATCATCCAGTTGGCCAAATCGCCTGTTGCTGACACCTCCATGGCGCCCAAGATGGTCAAGTCGACATGTCCACCTCGTATCATGGAGAAACTTTCATCGGAACCAAAGAATGAGGCACCGGGCACAATGGTGACACTTTCTTTGCCAGCATTTATCAAATCCGGATCAACGCAATCCTTAGTAGGAAAGGGGCCCAAGCCCAGAATACCATTTTCCGACTGCAGCATGACATTGATGCCTTGAGGTATATAATTGGAAGAGAGCACCGGCATACCGATGCCTAGATTAGCATACATGCCATCGTGGAATTCCATAGCCACGCGCTTGGCAATGCGTTCGCGCAAAGCCTGCCCGGGACTCACTTTGGCGTCTTTGGACTTAGCATCATCGTCACGTATGCAGAGACGTTCAACGCGTTTGTTATAATTGCTTCCTTTGTAGATGCGTTGCACATAGATGCCGGGCACGTGTATTTGATCGGGATTCAACTCACCGACCGGTACAATTTCCTCAACTTCAGCGATAGTGATTTTAGCAGCGCGACACATGGGCGCATTAAAGTTACGCGCAGCTTTGTTAAAAACTGAAAAATTATAAAAAATTAAAAAAAAATAAAATTTATTAGATTTCATAAAGTTATCTATTTAAAACTTTAGCAAGCTTCTAATGAGCTATTAATAATATGTGCTGTGATGTACTCCATGTGTGCTATGGAATGATATGCTTTAATTAGGTGGCGCTAGTTCACATGAGCTAACTTTTTTCTATCAATGAAATCGAGTTGTAAAAAGACGAATCTAACTTCATGTTAAATAGCACCACTAGAATTAATGCGACACAAAGTAGCACTCATCGGGGACATCACATGCCAACAACATTTTTGTTTTAAATATTGATTGCAAAATATATATAACTTGTGAAATAATAAACACACCTAGATTTCCGTAATGATCAGCTTTTTGTGCCTTAACCACTGCATAGTCAGCAAAAATAGCCTCCTCCATGACATACTCCCTGCCATTGAATTTCTGCACAGGCTTGGGGGCGCTGGCGATTTCAACTTTACCATCCTTGGAGTATTTTACAGGAGCACCACCCTGTTGTATGAGCGTAGCATAACCGGTGGGTGTAAAAAAGGCAGGTATACCTTGAAATGAAAAGGTAGGAACAAAAAAAAATACAGTTCTATTATGTAAAACAAGTTTATCGTTAAGCATCTCACCCGCTCCACCTGCTCGTATCTTCTCAGCCAACGTGCCCTGTGGCGTCAGTTCCACCGCCAATTCACCAGCCAAGAATTGACGCACCAACTCCTTGTTTTCGCCCACATAAGAACCGATTATTTTGGACACCTGCTTTTGTTTGATCAAAACACCAAGACCACAGTCATCAACGCCTGAAACGAATTCAAGTAAATTGCTTAACTTTTTCTTGGAATTTCCATAACTTACCGCCATTATTGGACACAGCCGTGATGTTCTTCACACCCTTCTGCTTGATGGCTTCAATCATTTTCTCTGGTATGCCACAAACACCAAAACCACCAAAGAGCACTTTTGATCCATCCTTCATATCGGCAACAGCATCGGCGGAGTTCTCATAAATTTTACTCGATTTTACAGACTTGCCACTTGTTGAGTAGCATGCAATGAGCTGAAAAAATTCCAATATTGAAGCGGAATTTTGAAATTTAAATTAAACTTAATTAAAGGTAAACAATAATAGCTTGGCAGACTTTTGGCTCTGTAATTTTGAAACTCAGAAATAATTAAAAAATTTGGCGCATTACAAAACTTTTAACACATTGTGGTCGGGCGTTTTGTGTCGTTGCATTATAGCTGGAGCGGGTAGATTATTTAAAAAAACTGCGTGAATTTTATTGCTGCAAATTAAAACCCGTATAGCCTCATTTCGCTCTTTCAACCACCCATCTATAAAAAACTTATAAACTACTTGACCCGCGCTCTACCCACAGTTTGCGAAAAAATTATTTTTACGTATCCCGTCAACCATGTGTTAATATCCATAACCATATGATAATCTTTTTTATCTGGCATGTCATCTCAGAATGTTCGACAAAAAAATGTTTTACATTCTCACATTTTCAAATGATTAAGCAACAAGTTCTTAAGCATCTTAAAATTGTTTGTTGGGATATGTTTTCAAAGGTGTGTTTGTAAATCTATCAAAGCTAAAAAAAAAACAAATACTGAGTGAATGTTTCATCCATTGAGTAATTACACCTTCAAAAATTTAAAAATTTAGTTTTATCAAAAATTAAAAAGAAAAAACATTTTAATCACCCTGTTCTGACTCTAACTATTAAGTTAATGCAACAGCGTGCTTATGAAGTTTAATTTTTAAACTAATCAAAACACTGCCGTTAAAGAAAAAATTTCAAGATTTCTAACGATACTTCATTGGGTATTCATACGAAAATTTGTATTATTTAGGACGAAAATCAACTGAATAAATATTTTATTTTTTACTGTAAGTCCACTAAAAAAAACAAAAACAATCAATAGTAATATCTTTACATAATAACTTAGAAAATTGCCTCCGATTTTACAATACATACTATACAAACTAATAAGCCAACCAAACAATTTCGCTCACGCAAACGATAAGATAACGGCACACGTCAGATTCTTAACAGGCATTCTTAAACAGAGGCGGAACCAATAAACATTGTCCGATTGATCAAGTATATTCTAGATGAATGGACGTCTTGCATTATATCTGTCAAAAAATAAAAACAGTGATCTCAAAACGAGATGCTACAAAGCTTTTTGTGATTTCTGACACTTTTGGCTTTAAAACGAAAATAAAAAAGAAAATTTTAACAGCCTTCCGACTGGGTGCAATTAAAAGGGTATAAAAATTACTTTTGTTGAGCCCCCAACAAGTTTGCAAAAAACTCACACAGAGAAACACTTCAGACATGCATAGTTTTCTTATTGCACCTGTTCAACCTACTTAAAAATCTTTTGATAAAGATAAGCAGTGAGCGACCTCTTTGCTTGTGCATCACTTTAAAAATATCTGTTATTTTTACAATATAGATAGTCCTCTATAGATAAGACCTATTTTAAGTGGTCGCTCTTAAGATACCTCTTAAATTGTTCAAAAAGAAAAATTTTTAATGGTAGCTTTTTGATTGTGAATTGATAAAATAAGCTTTTCTCCAAAAATGTTTGGGAAACTTTAGACATCACTTGAAAATAATTAGTCCGATTCCTTTTTATATCTGTACCCCAAATTTTTGACTTGAATTGAAACATTCGGCATTTTTTAACTATTTACACTACAGAACAAGCTTCTCTTGTCAAGATGCTAGAAATCTTTTTGCGAAGATGCCAGAAATCTGACTACATTTTTTTTTATTTTTTAATTTTACACAAGTTCAGTTAAACCGAGTAAAACCGACATATTCCTAATGAAACTGAAATGAAAAAATATACCGCATATATGCATGTGTCCGATTATTTTTGCTTTTTATTTTTTTTTTTTAAGGAAAAAATAATCAATATTTCAAACTTGACCGTTTCTTTTTTTTTTCATCTATAAAAATCGTCTTCATCCTCTTTTTCATTTCATTTCTTTTTATAGCATTGAGGATCCTTAACTTAATGAAAAAAAAAAAACAGTTCTTTAATATTTTGTATGCCTTAACAGAGCAACTACTTTTTTGGTATACTTAGCCCACTCCATTCCAAGTTTTTAATTCTTTCTTAATTCATTTTTAATCTCTCACTAATTGAAATCTTGGATTTTACTTTTAATAATTTCAATTCACACAAACGTAATACATAATTCTATAGTCAATGAAATTATTTGTTCATATTTCAGTCAGGAAGACTGTTATTTTGTCTGCAAAAGGTTATACAGGGTGAAACCAAATTCATATCCTGACCAGTAATTAAGAGGTCTTCAAATAACTATTCTTAAATTAGGACAGAATTTCAAGTAATCAAATGAAAAAAAAATCAAATAACAAATAATCTCAGAAAATTATTCACTACCATTTCGAAGATGGCAAAAACATCAAAAGGAATTTTGTATTTGTATTTCCGGCGAATAACTTAAAATGTATTCCTTTTATATCCATCAAATCTTTTTTAATCATTTCCACTCAATGCAGAGTTGCCAGCCCTTGTTCCTTGCCTGCTATTTACGTTCTTTATCACTACGCAAATGTTTCCAACCAGCAATTTTAGCTCACCTTTAACGAGTTGTTGTTGTTGTTGTTATATTTGCAATTGTTAAAAAACAATCGACGTACTTGTATTAACAACATTGTTGCTATTAAATTAAATAGAATAGAAGATTTTTAAAAGAATTTAAAAACAAAAACGCGTAGAATCCACGTTTTTCTTGTGCTCGAGTGCAAAAAACAACAACAATAAACACCTTATACGTAATCACCGACGAAACTAGACGGACCACCCTAAATTAAGTGACACAAATGAATCGAAAACAACCTAAGCACTAAGCTAAAATCATAAAAAGCGATTCCAATTTGCAATAGCAGCAGCAGAATAACTTAAATCTATTAAATCAAGTATTTTGCTAAGTGTTGCATTGAGGCAAAATAGTAGCATTTAATTTTAAAAGTACTTAGGCTTGTTAAAAAATCATTTTATGTGATTTTCATTTTATGGAACCAAAAAAAAAATATATTTAACGGTTCCCATGAGAAAATTTGATATATTATTAAAGAAGTATTAAGAATAAAATACCTGTGTATTTTTGTTTTTTCTGTGTAATGCATTTTAATTTCAGCATTTATTTTTCAAAAGAAGTTGTAATAATTTTTTATAAATGAAGTATTTATTTTAAATTTCACCTTGTTCCTTAAATTCTAAAACTAAATCGTTTCAAATACTTTTAAACCGAAGTCTTTCAGAACCAAAGATAATTTCAGATGAAAGGATATATATTAGGTTGCGATTAAAGACATTTTGCTTAAGACGTCATATGCACAGTCATGATCTGTAGGTGCTATAAAAGCTCATATCAATTGAGGTGATCAATTACGTTAATAAATTAAATTTTTCCCCATAAATTCGTTGATGCCCGATTAATTTTCAGAATGCATTTGGTGTAATTGCAGTTTTCTTAAAAGTTCTACAAAGTACGGCTTAACCGTTGTGTAATTGCAGTTTTCTTAAAAGTTCTACAAAGTACGGCTTAACCACAATAAAAAGTTTCTTTACCTAACAGAGATAATAAAAAGTTCTAATATAAAGTATTTTTATTAAGCGAATAAAAAATACGTATTAGACAAGAAAAATCTTTAAATTTTTTGAGAATTTGAGGACAAAGAGGTCTAAAAGTATTTTAATTGATTTAACTTTTGTATATTTTTAATATATTGGAATATTTAGAATTTATTATATTTGTTATATTTGAAATATTAAATATTTAATTTGAAATAAAAAACTAGGATACACGTTTACACTATTGTGGTAATTGTATTGTGTTGTGTCTCACTTGAGTGGAATTGTGTTGTGCACAACCAAAAATTTGATTGGAGAGGATTGGAAAGGAATCCAAAAATTGGATTGTATTAAAACGGTTGACGTGTTGGAGAAAGAACTTCAACTTTTTTTAAAAATAGCTTTTTAAAGAGTTAAGGAACATTTTTCCACCTTAAAATTGAAGAGTAAAAAATTTTTATTATTTTTACTATTGATGTCAGAATTTCAAAGGCATACAAGCACAAAAATTTGACTTTTTTAATTCAAAGATCACCATTTTTTGAGAAACAACGGAGACATCCAAAATTTTCAAGAAGATAGGAAAATTTCAAGTTATATGCAATAAAAGTAAAAGTCCTAGCAATTTTGTTAACATTAACAAATGTTTAATGCAGAAAAATTTTAATAGCGTTAAAATAACATTTTTTTATATAAATCGTTTTTTGACGTGACGAAGTTACGTTTTTTTTTTTTTTATTCAGTTATGACAAAACGTATCGGAACAAGATAATCCTTTTTCAATCTGCAAAGCTTCAATCTCTAACTTCAGATACTCATGACAAAAATCAAATTTAACATAAGTGTGGAATTCTTTGGGGATGACCTGGTTCCTATATTACAAAGGAGAGGATTATTCTAAACACATTTAAATTCATTTATTTAAGTTATTTAATAGATCAATTATGTTGTTTTTATTTTGCCATGATATGTTTTTTTTTTTTGCAATACTAGAAAAAAATATTTCAATTCATTCATTTTTCTATTTGTTTATTCAACAAAGATTTCCTTGCAAATAAATTACAAAGCGTTGTCCTGCATAACAAACAAAATTATTTTTTCCCTAAAATCAGCGTTAAAAAAAGAACTTGTACAATACTAATACATTTATTATTAGTTGCCACTTTTAACAGCAACTGGCAACATTGCTGAGAATAAATTTTCTATTGCATTTATGCTGAAATTATATCAACTTAATGCAACTCCCATCTGGATGAATATCAAATTTGCTACTATTCGTTAGATATTCCGTTGAAGGTTACGCTTTCACGAAAGTTACAAATATTCTGGACGCTTCCTAAACAGCTGTGAACTCGTACAATTTTTGACGTTTCATTATCAGCTGTTTTCTGATTGCCTTATTTTCATTTGTTTACATCTACACAAACAATGCAATTTTTTTTTTCTTTTTTTTGGTTTACTTCTCCGTCGTATTTCTTCCATTTATGTTGATTTTATTTTACTCATTTTCTGCGTTTTCCGTTCATTTTCATATTTTGCGTTGAGTTGTTAAGTTCAAAGAGGCAATTGTGTATAAATATAAAAAGAACCTAAAAATAGAATTGTTCGTAAATGTTTGCAAAAATAAAAACAAAACAAAAAATTGCATGAAATCAGTGAAAACAAATAAAAGTGTGAATCGTTCCAAAAAATTATAGATAAATTAATCTTGAAAAAATATACGCAGTAATTGGCATATTGAAGTTATAAACCTGAATTTGTTGTAAGTAAAAAATGTTGAAAGATTCTTGCTCTCATTACATATTAAGTCCAACATTTGGTTGAATTACCTTGTTTATTACACCAACCACTGCCTGATTTCCGATATATGTATGTAAATGCAAATATTTTTTAATACGCAGTTTCTTTGCTGATTTCGATTTTTATTTTCTTCTTTTTTTTTATGAGTATTTTTGTGGTTTTGTTTTGTTCTCTGACGATTACATGGCCGGTCGTCTTCAACTTAAAAATAATAATTATTGTTAATATTATTGGTATGGTTGATAATACCGTTGATTCTGCTGTTGTTGTTGTTAATCGAGTTCTTGTTTTTCCCCCAGAGTCAAGTGCAAATTGAACACTGCGTGTATCTGGCTGCCCTCTTTTGCTCCATCGCCAGATTTTTTTTTTTCTTCACAGCTTAGCGACTGATGCTGCTCTGTCGCTGCTCGTTCGTCATGGATTTGCCTTGATTAATTTGCACTTAAAGTTGTGCTTATCTTAAACTGTTGGTGTCAGTACAATGACTGTAATAGCGCTAATAGAATCTTCAGTTTTCTTTCGAGCGGCAGAGCAAAAGCGCAATTCTTCCAATAATAACTGTCTTAAAAAAAATGATGCAGTTCATCGATTTTTATAAACTTAGGGTAGGTCGCCAAGAACATAGGAATATATGTAGTATATGTGTGTTTTTGAACGATTTCAAATGAATAGTTGACTAGAAGAACACAAATGCAGTTGGGAACAGCAGCTGCCAATAATTTTAACATATGTAACATTTACATATGTGCATTAACCCATGCCGGTATAAATTCAAAATTAATGTGTGATTGGTAATGCGAGTTTTCATTATCTTTCTTTTTAATAACCGAACAGACATAAATCCCAAAAAATAACAGCCATAAATCCTAAGAGAGGTGAGCGGAACCCAAGACAAAGTGTTATTGGAAAAACACAAGAACATGACTGGCATACATACCATTAACTATTGCTGTTGCTTCAGAAATCTATTGATCAAACCTTTTTTATAACCTAGTCGTTAATGAGGACCTTGACATTGAAACAAAATATGCTCTGAAATACTTCGAGTACCTGTAATTTTGGTTTTAAAGTTAAAGTTTGGTTAAAAAAGTTTTGTTGACAAGGAACCCGATAAAGAGTCAATCCATCGACTACTCTACATGATTTATTAAATCTTAAAATATAAAATTACCAAGAAATCTTCAGATAAGCAAATAAAATAATTCAATTTACAGAAATTTGTAGAAGAATTTTTGGGATATCTGTATTTTCCAAACCTTCAAGCCTAACAACTTTAGGTGTGAGTCAACAAATTCATCCGTAATCATTCTAGAATATTAAAAACTGCAACGACATGGATGCATATTTCAAAGAAATCTGGCAAATATCAGTCATTTTAGAGAAAATTCTAAAGTTAAGAATCTAAACCAACGCTCAGAGAACTCCTATAAATGCGAAAGCATTGTTTTGATTAGGAAGACGAGTGATAATTAGAGGGTAGAAATGTGGAGTAATGTCACTGAAGATTTGTTTTAAATAAACATTCACAGGAAATTTACGCTCTCAGGAAGATTATTCTATAAGTTTACTGATCGGCTGAAGAACAAATTATATTATAATGCAGGGTTCAATTCAAATCGAGGAATCCGACGTAATTTTATTTAAAGAATAGCAATCGCAGATGTTTCAACATTCATCAAACTTATAAAAAATTATAATATTTGCTAAAAATAGGTTTTTTAGTTGAATGATATGGGTAACAGAGAAGAAATAGAATTCCTTTATCTACCAAAAATCGAAAAAAAAAAAATAAAAATAAATAACTGGCCATTTCAGCCCTTGAAAGGACTTTGACCTAGCCTTCTTATGATCAATTGTGTTGTGCGTGTTATTAAGTTTGTACACAATTGACCGAGAAATGGACCTACAGGCTTAACGCCGACTCCGAACGGCGATGAACGGAATGTTCTTATTCTCAAGAAGCTTTACATGGCATTTTTATTACTCTCTGAGGTTTGCCATTGTCTGCAGAGAAGTGGCGGCCGTGCAGAAAAATTATTTTAATTCAAAAAATTTTCTGTCGCTGCTGGGGTTCGAACCTGGGTCTCTAGGTTCTTTGACATAGCGGCCACGCACTTTAACCAACTACGCCACGGACGCCACAACCAAAAAAAAAAATCGAAACCTTTCATAAAAACCCCCGGTAAGGATATTGACCGGGTTGTTCGTGATCAATCCTTGTGTTTGAGTTGTAGTTATCTAAGAGGTATAAGTTATATGAGAAATGGCGGACTCTGGATACTATTCTCTGATCCGCCTGAAATTCAATTATTTCCAAAAATTCACAATGCATCAATTATTTGTTAAAATTTCCTTATCAAAATTTCATGCGTTTTCTTATCTCTCATAAAAATATTACAGATAATTTCTAATTTTCTGATGATTAATTGCAGTTTAAGAGGTTAGGTCTTCAGTTTAAGTATTTTTTTAGCTAATTATTTAATCCAAATAAAAGCGATTTAAGTTTTTATCCATACTATTACACGAGTTTATGATATGGGAGTATTCTATGCTGCTTAAAATGTAATGGATTCAAAAATATTTACTCTCTCTTAAATGTGGCGGCCGAAGCGTGAACCACTCGGTTGAAATTTTCGAGCTGCGAGGTCCGAGGTTTGAATCTGCCACCAGACACAGAAAATTTATTTAAGGTATAATATACGAGTAAACTTTTCGAAAAAAACAAAACATTTTTTTTTGTTTAATGTGTTCTTTATAGTTTTAAGAATATACATACACATTTTTAAATCGATATTTAAAAAAAAAACAGAACTTATAACGGTTTTCGTTAACCTATGTCTAAGCTCCATACAACAAACAAAGAACTTCAAACGCGATTTCCTCGAAACTAGTTTTTTTAAAACGGTTTGATAGACAATTCGAAATCTATTGGTTCAATTTCAATGATTTTTTTGCATTTTATTCGTTATTTCCTTCGTCCTTTAAGCATCCCCCCTAAATTCAAGCATCTTTTTTTTTTTTTTTTTTATGTAATAAGGTCCCTTGCGTAGGGGGGATGCTTAATATAAGGTCTATGCTTTAAAATGTCATTTGATTTTTGTTTCCGATGCATGGGAAAGGCCATATCCATCGAATCGTTTTGGATGTCTTTTTTTCAATGACATTTTCAACGCCCTCTATATAAAAGCCAGAACTGTATTTTTAAAACAAAAAAATATTTTTATAAAGTATTTTTTATGTACAATAACCTGTATAAATTTAAAAAAAAAAAT
Source organism: Pherbina coryleti (assembly GCA_943735915.1). Lineage (NCBI taxonomy): Eukaryota > Metazoa > Arthropoda > Insecta > Diptera > Sciomyzidae > Pherbina > Pherbina coryleti. Next base: position 129,415,301 of record OX030952.1, read on the forward strand.
AATAACTTCTTATAACTAAAAAAAATGTTTGAAAACAGCTTCTGTTTTTGGTTAATTACCTTAATTACCTTAATTGAAATTAATTTTTCTAACCGTCACCTCTCTGCAGACAAAGGCAAACCTCAGAGAGTAAATAATGACATGTAAAGCTTATTGAGAACATGCACATTAGCCGTTCGAAGTCGGCATAAAACTAGTTGGGTAGGTCCAGTTCTCGATCAATTGTGTACAAACATTTAATAAGGCCGTGTGCTATTCGGAAACTTTTCACTCGGATGATGAAATTTTGACAGTCTGAAAGAGAATATATGGCACTTGTGAGGTGAATATGATTGTCAAAAATTCATGTAGCCCCAGGGGCTAGTATAATTTTTGACAATCGGAAAGAGAATTTTTGACACAAGCAAAAATGAAAAAAAAAAACACTTGTGAGTTTGTGAGTCGTAAAGCAGTTAAAAATTTTGTGTTTCCGACAGCATAGCAACCAGAATCCCTAATTTTCAATATATATCAACAATTTCGCAAATTAAATTAAACTCTTGTGCTAATGCACTACCAAAATCTAAAACGTCAACATTTCTAGTAGTCAAAATTTCATCGTCCTTTTGGCACAGCAAAAATTACAAATTTTATTTCAACAGACAGAAATTGTATTCAACTCAGTAAATTCTCTCCTACCACGAGTGAAAAGTTTCCGAATAGCACACGGCCTAACACACACAACAAAATTTGATCATAACAAATTCGGTGAAAGTCATTTCAAGGGCTGAAATAGCCAGTTTATTTATTTATATTAACTCTCTCTTAACTATATTCTAAGAAATGAGAGTGAATATCTGAGACTGAATCTACTATGATGAAAATCAAATTAAATTGTTATTGTCGCCCCGGGAAGGGTGACAATAACTCAGCCCAACTTTTATGTGTTCAGATCATTTTTAAGTTTCGGACATCTATGAAATTAAAAATTGTTTTGACAAAAGTAGTTTAACTAATTAACGTTCTTACGTCTTGAACAGTAAACTTAAGATTTTTTAACCCGATCCAAAATATTAATGTTTTAAACACGTTCAGTTAATTTGTCCTCATTTAATTTGTGAGTGGGTAACAAGTGTTAAGATTTAAGTTAAAAAATTATTTAGTGTATTACTGACAATCAAGAATTGCCAGAAATTTCAATGCTATTCATTCAAATCAATAATTTTTCTACAAACGTATGCAAATATATATATCACAAAAAAAAATTGAAATAAAATGCAATCTTATTAAACTGAATTTTATTGAACACTGGGGACATTTTTTCACACAAAGTAAAAATAAGTGAAATATTAATTTTTACCCTATTTATATGAAACTCATAATTTCTGAAATTTATTTCACATGTTATTTATTTTAACGAAATGATTATTACTTTTGTTATAAAGTTTACACATTGGACATATCTCCGTTGAGGGTAAATTTTGAGTTAGAAAATCGATAATATTCTCAATTAAAATATTCCCATCCGTACTCAAAAAAAAATATAAAATCTCCTCATTCAAATATGAACTAAAATATTACCAAGCGGAACGATGTCGGAAGAAAAAATGGCTCCCATGATTTGAAATTCTACTTTTATATACTAAAAAGCTAATCTATAAATGATGAATACATCTTCTTCTTCCCAACGCATCATTTACAGATGAACTTTAAAGCAAACATACTTCAATTATGGAATGTTTGTAGGTGATTGTTTAAACTTTGCTGCCGGCACTTAAGTTAGCCGGTAGAAATCGACATTAACTTTGTTCTAACAATTATCAGTTATCTCTTTTCTGCTACACTTGGAGGTTTTTTTTAATTTCTCTTATTTTTATGTGTTTTATTTTTATAATTACAGAGCTGTTCGGAGCTGAGCTGAACTAAACACAAGCTAGACTCTGATGCGGTTAATCACTGCTTCGCAACTAGGTTTAGTTTTGATTAAACTTCATTTTCAGTGCGGTCAACGCCGTCGTTGTCGTTGTTGTGGTGTTGGTGGTGGAGGTTTGTTGTTGTCCACTCTGAAGCCAATCGATAGATAGACTTTGCAAACGCAACAACTTAGCGGCAGCAACAGCACAGACAAGAACTATATTAACAGCAACAGCAAACAGCGGGATTAAATGCTGTTGACATGGAGCACACCCAGAATGAAGTTTTGTTGACGGACACTCTGAAAAATATTTGGGAAAACTACTTAAATGCTGGCGATGATTTGGATGTCAGGGTAAGATTAGTATTAATAAAATTTAATGGTTTTGAAAACAGTATTCATGTCTTCATGTTGTCTTGTTGTCAACATACTTGGCCTAAAGCTCAAATTTGTTTTCAATATAAATAATGAAAGGTCATATTCAAGTTTTAAGACTTCATGGTTTTTTTTTTTAAAATACTTTCCTTTTTACTCTTTTTTTTCATATTTACAAATTTAGCAACATTGGCTGCAGTTATTTCTATACAATTTCCAAGATGTCAGCAACGATATTCTACAAATACCCGAATTTAAAAGGTACATTTTTACTTAGACTTACAAAATGTTATTTTTTTTATTTTGCGAAAAATCACTTATTTTTCTGATTGTTGAAATTCACTAGTGCGTAAATTCATTAAATTGCGTTAGTTTAGTTGAAGGCACCTGTGTGTTGAGTTTGAATTTAAACAAAACGAGTTTATTTAATCAATAAATAATGTCTAGTTAACAAGCTGTAATTGGAACCACCCCCGATACATTGCAATGCATTGATATTAAAATAACTTTGCATGGTGTGAACACAGGGTTTCACACCTAGGTAAACATAAGGGCCGAGTTTTCTTTTAATTGAAAAGTATTAAAGGCAACTTTTTTTGGCAACAAAAGAAAAACCTATACAATTATGACTGGTTAACCCAGTTTCGGCGCATCTTGAAAGATTCGCTTAACTCAAGTAACAAAAAACGATAACGAGACCTTGAACAATATTTTTCAATCTGAAAAATTATGTAACGAATTGTATAAAATTCATTTGCTTAACGATAAGAATTACAGGACTGATGAAGTAGAGAAACATCAAAAATATATTGCATGTATTGCTGAGCTCGACTGCAAAATTATTTTTTTGTGGAACTGAACGATATAGAGTGGGGATGGCATTGAAAGCCATTTTGGGTTAGTCGATCTTCGAAATAATAAAAGCCATAAACTCTGGGCTTAACTCGTTCTATTAGTTGCCAAATTATCAATACAATTTCTCGATTTTAACGGTAACCTTAATTGGTTTTGAATATTTTTCCTCAATTTTACATCACGGGCTAGTCAAATATGCAGGATAAAAGCATTGATTTCTATCAAACATTAGCAATCAACCAAATCAAATAAACAGCGAAAAACTGCTCTTGTGGCTGATACCAGAACCAATGCACAACAATTCAATTAGAAAATTTAAAGTGCAAATGTGTAAAGTGCATAAGTATAAGAAAAATATTCTCTGTATCGACTAATCCAAGCTTTATCGCTGAGATTCAGATGGAAAAATGTATAGTCAAAGTAGTCAAGAGTTTAATCTTTAGTATACTATATAATCAGTTAGTACGGTGTAGATGGTATCCTAGTTTGAGGAGACATTTTCTGGTACTGCGTAGAGCCGAGTTACGCGTCGAAGATTAAATGGATTTAACTATATATGTATACGAAGATTTGAAGCAATGAATTGCTTCCATGTGCAAGAGAGGGAATGCCTAGGATGTGAAAAGTTCAGCATTCTCTTGCAAGATTTTTGCTATTTTAAGGATGGTTTTTTTGATTTTATGAGGGTTTGCTACTTACTTTTTTCTTTTTGTAATTGATCTTTAAACCCAAAAATTGCTAAAATTTGGCTTATAGTAAAGAAACTTGTCAATTAAATTACCGTTAGAATCAGGAAAGCAAGAAGATACAAGGTTTTAAATAAAAATATCTGAAAGCCATGCTATGGTATTGGTTATACACTATTATACCCAATAATTTATTTCCAATAAAACATATATTATAATATTTTCTATTTGTTTTGATTATCTTGCAGTTTTTTCAATTCAATACCCGAAGAAGTTTGCTCTTTTTTGTTGCGAAGAGTTTATGAGATAATAAGTCAATCGGAGTATTATAATCCAACACAGCTGGGCATAGAAATATCACTGCATGAAGATGATAACGAAGCGCTGCACAAAACCGTTAAAATTCAAGATGTAACACAGCTGCTAAAGATCAATCACAACTTTGCACAAGTAAGCAACGAAAAATTAAAAACCTATAACATTTAAAAAAATGTATAACTAATAAAATGTGCATACTTTCAGCTTATCTTGCGTACTCCGAGCGATTGCAATAAAATTGTAGCATTGCGCACATATCTAACGCATCAACTGGGACAACATATACTGCACTTTCTACTACGAGTTGACATACAGGTATCGTCTCTTAGAAACATACAACCATTAAAGCTTATTCATACCATCTTTTTTTGGCTTACAGCTTATAGCTTCGCAGAAAAGTTTATGCAATTTGTGCATTAATCTTTTTCCCAACTGCCGCTGGGCTGACCCAACAATTGCACTAGATTTGCCAAGAGTAGCGCCAATTTTTGATTATGTAGGCAAGCTGCAGTTACATCATAGATCGCAAGTGCTACATAAAGAAGCCACAACAACATCTTTTAAAGATGAGCAGCAGCATGAAATTATTGATCAGGATTTACACAGTTTTGATAGTGGGACAAAAAGCAGCGACGAAATCGCCGTCATACTCATCGACTTGCTAACAAAATGCGTTGATAGTGAGCGCGATGATGCATTACTTACCGAGCAATCGATGAGCACAACCACGCTGAACTTTGCGCTCGAATCTTTGTTGTTGGAGCCAAATGCAACTTTTGACAATCTTCAAAATGCTACATTTATAAAATGCAAATTATTACAGCTGCTCGTGCATTGTATAAATAATCTTTTTGCTCATGAAGCAAATGTGAATGCTATGCAGTTGCAATTTATAATTGCGCGACTTGTGTCCGCCATGGAGACCATTCAAAGACAGAGCGCAAAAATAGACCATGATGCGAAACACATTTTATTTGGCTTGATTTACATCATCTTTGGCATACTCAACAATATTGTGACCATCTATGGCAATATCAAAAATGCATCCAGCACCAGAGCTCAACTTTATACTTTTAAATTCATTGATGAACCCGTTCTGGATATTTGCATACAAATCTTCAATGATCTGTTGCAAGAGCAGCGGGAAAAGCGTGATACTGAAATAAATATACTATGCAGCTCAATCTTCAAATTACTCCTCAAAATAATAGACAATCTGTGCAAATATGATCAACAGCAACAGCAAAGCGCAGTCGAAGTCAATCCACACAAAGCACCGCGTCGCAAAAAAATGAATACACGTCAAATGCACTGCCGCTTGCCTACCCTAAGCTGCTTCTTTCAAGGACTCTTGCTCAATATATTGCCCCACGTGCCAACGTCGCTGCAGGAATATGCAGCTCATTATTTAATGCGCTCTGGTACCTGTTGTTGCCACTATACTACGCTCCATCTAGCCACATGCGTGCAGTTTTTACCTAAAATTATGTCACAAGCACAAAAATGTATATACAAATTTATCTATAGAAAAGTGTTGAATGGCATATTTGTGCGCTCCACTCAGCAGCCAAATGGGAAGCGACGCACCATTCAAAATTGCTCGAAATGTGATGCTAAGTTAAGATCCTTGGAATTTCATGCTGATTTATTGCATCTGTATCGTCAGCTGTACGAGCAGCTTCATAAGTTAAACGATAACTTGGCTTTGATTTTGTATCTGAAGCACTTGAAGCATATAGCACACTTGCTCACAAACGACATAGCTGGCGGCATATTGGCGGAGATTGTTTTGCCCATTTTTCGACACTTTAAAACGAAAGCAGTAGCTCTGGCAGATTCACTCACATCAGAGTTTTCAGCAAATTCAACAGCTCCAACTGGGGTTAGTCACCAACTACTGAGTGCTAGTAAAATGAATCATTTTAAAATACTGAACGAGTGCCTCAACACATTCGTCATCTACTTAAGTGACTTGCGTCTCATTAAAGCCTTCTATAATGAAGAGAATATAAAGCACTTGGAAGACTTGCTTACCCAGCCGCAACTGATACGCGCTATTTGTGAGCTCATCAAGATCGGCATTGATAACATAACCTTCCTGGGGGATCATGCACACGAGCAGACATCCTTAAGTCGTCGCTTGATTACGTTACAGATTCGTAGCAGTGATCAAGCGGCACAACTTTTTACAGCAACCATTAAACAATTTGCAAAACGCTCCTCAAATGATGTTATTACAAGTGCTCAGTTTTGGCTCGATGATGTTAAAGAGCGCAACACAAAAACTAACATCAAGCTTAAACCTTTGGAAACTTTACACATAGCCGCTTTGCAGTGGTCGCTCAATTATGAGCTCTTGAAAACTAGTCAATTTTTCTATAATGAATTTGCAAAAGTTTACTCCATTGTTGCCGTGGACGACGTTGACAGTGTGGATAAGGAGATGAAGAATGTTGATACCGCTAAAGACCCATCAAGCAGAGATTTGCCAAAATCGTTTCTAAAACATGGTGATAAAACAATTATGGATATATTAAAATTAAACTACAATGCCTTGAGTAGCTTTTTGATGTTGCCAAGAAAAAAACAGACGGCACCAACACAAAATAAAACAAAACACACTGAACAAAATGATACACTCCACCACAAATCGATGACAAATTCACCCACTTCTTCTCAAACAGTTACCGAGAAGGGCGATTATTTATCCACTTCTTTGGAAACTCTTTTGAGCAGCATGATGAGCAACAGCTCATTAATTTCATATTGCAATGAAGCAGCTTATGTTGGCAGCATCAACAATTCAGCCAATAACTACGATATAGTCACAGAATTTTATGCTTTTACATGCACAGACTCATCATTTTCGCAGCAGTTGCAGCGTCGCAACGTTAACGATGATTGCTCCACTGTGCTCTTTGATATACGCCAACAACAAAAACTTGAACCAGCAGACCAACAACAAGCCACAAATGCTTTCGATTGCAACAGCACCGATTTGTCGATTAACTGCTCAAGACCTGAACACGTTTCTTCGTCAGAGAGCGGTATTATTTCCAAGCTATATGGCATGTTTGGAACACTCTTTGGTGGCAGTCGTTCTACATCTATGCATGAATTTAAAGAAGAACCAAGTAGCACAGTTGAAGTCAATGCTGCCGACGAGTTGCAGCAACTGTGCGAAGCCAACAGTGATTGTAAGAAATTGCTATTGAAACTTTTCGAGGCAACGATGGCAATTTGCATCAAAGGCTATCAGAATGAAGAGGGTAAGTTCCAGAGAACACAAAAGCTTATTGTATCTTATCTCTAGTATTTGTTTGTTTATGTGTTTTATAATGGTAGTTCATCTGAACAGCTAGTAAAAGTAGATGTTTTTTTAAGAAAATAAAAAATACATGCTGCTGCAGAGATAAGACTATGAATGAAATATTTTGACAGTGAATCATTTAAGTGATTAAAAGCTTTTAAGAGTTCAAATTAATGTATTGCATCGAGAGAAAGAATTTTATTGCATGGGGGAATCCTTAAAAAAAATTAAAGAAAGATTTGTATGTTTAAAATAGAACTGATTTAAAAAGATTAAAACTTAATATTATTAAAATTGCGAGATCATTTGTACTGGGCCTTTAAACTGAAATTCAAAAGTACTTAGAAATTCAAAAGTACTTATGGGCAGTATCTGTTAATGAAATCATTTTTTAACCTTTTGCAGTTTGAACGTACTTTTTTTTGGCGCTCTCAAGTGAATCTGTTTTTATCACTCGTCGGCCTAAAATGACTCAGAAACAAATCTTTTTTGATTGTGTTCGAAGCTCGCAAAAGAATAAAAAAATGTTTTTTTTTGTTTTCACTTTGGTAGATAAAAACAATTAAAAAAAATTATTTGCAAACGAGTTATACATAGTTTTACGATTGTTTTTTTTTTTTTTTTTCTTAGTGTGATTTTTATAGTTTTGTGTTTTTTTTTTATTAATTAAAAAGCTTGTGCTACAGTAAATAGTATATTGTTATCAGCTTTAAATCTGAAAGGTTTTTCAATTATTTAAATACACAGTGTGACGAAATCGACCAAAAAAAAAAAGCACAACCAAACTTTATAGAAATTCTTAAAGAGGGACATGTTGTGAGTCCTTTACTTCGTAAACTTTTTTTAATTCGTTTTTAAAGTTGAAGTGTTCGATTTTTGTTGCGCCGACGTTCATTGAATTTTTACAGCTATTTGCCTTGTTGAAAATGAAAAACAAATTCCACTTCTTTTCAGTAGAATTTCACGTAGAATAATGCTGTGTAAAAATGAATACGATAAAATACAAAATGAAGCGTGTAGCGAAGCAAATTTCTTAATTTTTCTTTAATTTCAAAAAAAAAATGAGTGTTTCTACAAATTTAAATGATATAATGCTGCATGAATGACATTCTTTTTTACAAAAATTCATTGCACGTAAAAATACGTTTTCATTGAATCCAAAACAATCAATATCGGTTAAGAATTGGGAAAATGGCGGCAGTTTTATCTTTTTTTTTTTTGTCATAAAACACTGATTCCCACGTATATGTTTGCTATCATACAAAATGCTCTCATTTTGTCAAATCTTAACCGATTTTGGACATCTTTAGCTCATTGGAAAGAAAATATGATGAGCAACATACATCTAGAATAGAGCAATATAGATCTTTGAAAAATATGAAAGTTACTATGGAACGTATAAACATATTTTTATTTTCAACAGAATTGTTATCTGAATGAATGTGTACGAGTGCATTAGACCGTAATGGAAAAAAGTAAGCTGCACACCGTCTAATCTGAAGCATTTTTTTAAGAAAATATCGAAAAAAACAATTGTTTTTTCCCGAACTTTTTGCTCTAAAAGACATGGGGGCCGAGAACCCCTTTCTAGTACTTACCAGATTTCAACTTTTACAGCATGAATTAAAAAAATAAGTGTCAAATCTAAAAAAGTCTTTTTGAGCCGTTGCCCAAAACCTTGTAGGCCCTCAATTCAATTTTTATAACATTTTTTTATCTATTAAATAAAACAGAGAACTTTTATAGTGGGTAAACTTTTGCTAAAAAGTCACTTTAATTATTTTAATAAGCCACTTTTCACATATAAAAAAGTAGGGTAAGTTTACCTACCATATACTTTCTCGTGGGTAAGTGCTAGAACGGGGTGATTGATCTCAATGCCCATTAGGGCAAAAAAGTTGACTTCTCGAAATAAAAACATTTATATATCTTTCTTTAATGGCGTTTTCTTTTCTTGGCAAAAAATTCTGCCCTCTGAGAGTGCAGAATATTTTACATTTTGACCTGCACTCCAAAAATGTTGAACTGTTCTTAGTCGAGAAAAGATCAGGAAAAATGCAACATTTTTTTTTAATGATGTTGTGTTGGCTGTACTGTTGCTTACTTTTGAGAACAATTTTTATAATATTTATTTTGTCATCCGTGTAAAGGCTCAAATTTTAATGAAATGTCATTTAATATTTTCCTAACATGTCACTTTTTTTGTTCATTCAGTTGGTAGCATTTGAGGGCAGAATTTAAAATCGTCGATCTTGAGAGCGAAAAATTCTGCATTTTTTCTACTTTCGAGGTCAAAATTGTCGAGTAAAGAACTCGATTTAATTTACAGGTCAGAATTTTTTTGAGAAAAGTAAACGCCATACGATAGTACTGTAAATGCCAAAGATTAACTTAAATGCTCGACAATTTTTTTCAAAATTTTCTTACAAAAATGTTTCAGATTATATGGTGTGCAGCGTACTTTTATGCAGTCGTACACATTCATTCATATAAAAATTGTATTGAAAATAAAAATATGTTTATTCGTTCCATAGTAGCTTTTACATTTTTCAAAGATCTATATTGCAATGTTCTAGACGTACATATGTTGCTCATCATAGTTTCTTTCCAATGAGCTAAAGATGTCCAAATCGGTTAAGATTTGACAAAATGAGAGCATTTTATATGATAGCAAACATATACGTGGGAATCAGTGTTTTATGACGAAAAAAAAAGATAAAACTGCCGCCATTTTCCCAATTCTTAACCGATATTGATGTTTTTGGATTCAATGAAAACGTATTTTTACGTGCAATGAATTTTTGTAAAAAAAAGTTGTCGTTCATGCAGCATTTTATCATTTAAATTTATAGAAACACTCATTTTTTTATGAAATTAAAGAAAAATTAAGAAATTTGCCTCGCTACACGCTTCATTTTGTATTTTATCGTATTTATTTTTACACAGCCTTATTCTACGTGAAATTCTACTGAAAAGAAGTGGAATTTGTTTTTCATTTTCAACAAGGCAAATAGCTGTAAAAATTCAATGAACGTCGGCGCAACAAAATCGAACACTTCAACTTTAAAAACGAATTAAAAAAAATTGTGACAACATTGAGAGGTCAGACCAAGTGCGATGGACTCACAACATGTCCCTCTTTAAGAATTTCTATAAAGTTTGGTTGTGCTGTTTTAGTCGTCACACTGTGATATCATTTCATGTTTTAAATCTCAGCATTGAAAGAATGCAAGTAATTTTTCTGGGGTTCCTGGAAATTGTTGACAAACTTTGGAGCAACATGTTATTTACTTTCTACCACAATTACCTTACCTTATTTGTACTACTATTGTTTCCTCTGGAGAACTCAAATATTAAGCAATATATTTGTTTTTCTCTTTTTGTTTACATTGCTATGTGTGAGGTGTTTGCTTGTGTGTGGAGCTCGAAACCTTGTTAGCATCATTGTGCAATGCTATATATTCATTCTCCATCCATCCATCCATCCATCCATCCAATACAACGCATAGATGAGTTAACAGTACGAAGCCATAGCAAATATATTTCAACCTTTGCTATTACAACAAGAAAGAATTGTTTAAGCAACAACCATAGCAATGAGCTCCATTCAACCCTCCACTTCAAGCCCAATCCAAACATCGTCAAGCAGAGACGTTGGGGGATAGACAAAGAATTGTTGCTGCTTGGGATTTCATGCATGCACTTAAAAAAATACAATTGAATTCAATTTAAAACAAAATAATTGTGGCTAAAATTTTGAAATTCTTTGTAATTTCAAATAGATCCTTACCTTGTGCAGAAAAAAAAGCTATGAAAAAATAAATACCACACTTCATAATATAATGCATTCGTGTAATGTCAAATACCGCAAAAGTTTCCATAGTTTTCATTTGAAAATAAAATAAAGTTATAACAAAAAAATTGTCGTTGTATACCTTCGATAATGGCGGCCATGGCCGAACGCGATAACATGCATGGACCGTTCGATGTAAACTTTACGAACCTCGAGGTCCGTGGTTCGAATCGGCCATAACCTGTACAGACATTGGCAAATCACACAGAGTAAATAAATGCAATGAAAAGCTTATCAGTATAACAACTATGTGGTAGGTCCAGTTATGTATCATTTGTGTATACAAATATATTGAAATATATTGAAAATAAAAAATATTCAAATTTGAGAAAACAAAAAATTAAAAGAATTCAATATTTAGCCCATGGGTGAATAAATAAGGTTGTCTCGTGGCTGATTGTACTCTCTTCTCAGTACCCATAATTGTCAAAATCAATGCAAAGCAACAACAACAACTTCATCGGCTTTTCATGTTATCAATTTTCGTTTAAAGATTTTGTATGAGCTGTCAACTTCGATTTGACATTTATGGGAACTCGCTCTCACCCATGCGACAACCTTATTTATTCAACCATGATTAAGCCCTAACCATTTACTTAAATTTAACCTTAAAGTGTGCTTTCTGAAATTTAAACGAAGAACAAAATTGTGGCGTCCGTGGCGTAGTTGGTTAAATTGCGTGGCCGCTATGTCAAAGAACCTGGAGACCCAGGTTCGAACCCCAGCAGCGACAGAAAATTATTTCAATTAAAAAAAATTTTCTGTACGGCCGCCACCTCTCTGCAGACAATGGCAAACCTCAGAGAGTAATCAAAATGCCATGTAAAGCTTCTTGAGAACAAGAACATTCCGTTCATCGCCGTTCGGAGTCGGCGGTAAGCATGTAGGTCCGGTTCTCGGTCAATTGTGTACAAACTTAAACACGCACAACACAATTGATTATAAGAAGCTAGGTCAAAGTCCTTTCAAGGGCTGAAATGGCCAGTTGTTTATTTTTTTTATTTTTTACAAAATTTTACTCCATTTTAACATCTTGACCTATTATTATAAAAATTAATTTTAACCGATCAATGCTTTCAATTTTTGGGTTAATATTTAAACAATGTATCTTGAAACTTATAAAGTTTTAAAGCTTTCCATAGCGGGACCTCAATTATACTAACCCCTAATTTTAATCAGGAAATCCTCAGAAAACTCTAGAAGAAAAGAAATTCAGTTCAAACTGAAAATTAGGGAGTTCTCAAATTCAGGTTCGATATGCAGAATTTCGAATATATACTATATATATATATATATATTTAATTATATCTTTTCCCGTACTTTTTCAACCCAAAAAAAAAAAGAATAATAAAATGGAAACTTGAAAGCAAAAAAATGCAGGAAAATGATTAATAAAATGTCTATTAGTTTATTTTTAATTTGAACTGATTCACCCAGTTAATTGAACAAGTTGAACAAGGACATCGAAGAATTTTCATTTTGCACTATTAATTATTATTTAGTGATTATTATGAGAATTTTAAAACTCTTCTTCGCATTTTTACAATTTGACAAAATTTCTCGAATAAAAAATAGTAAGTATTGCGACATCGGAAGAATTGGATTTGCTTTCTCATTATCGCTCCTTGTACTATTTTTCGAGTACTGAAAAATGTACGAGTAAAAATTATTAAAAACTTCATTAACCTGGGAAGACGGATTCATATATGTGGAATAACCGCATTTTCACTACTTTTTAGAATTCCATCACTACATAAATTCCTATGAACTATATAAGTTCCTTTTTGATTTATTAAAATAGTCCTTGGAAAGAAGATTATTTGGAAAAATTAATTGAAAATTGAATTAATCTATCAACAATATTTAAAAACAAAAAATCTGAAATTTCACTTTCTACATCTTTCTTCAACCGAAAATTTAAACTAAGTAAGCTCCTGAGCCACCAAAAAACTTGGTACCATTCAATAAAATGCAGAAATTTTATTTTTAGTGTTACTCTTTACAAGTGTTGGTTAAATATTCAACAAATAGAGAATGAATGCAACACAAATTGTTGTTATTGCAACTGAAATCAGATTAAATATCGATGTTGTTGCGGTTGCACACGTTACTGAGAGTTCACCTTGTCACTGTAGCTTAGTGATTCTATCTTAAACTACTGTGTTGTGTCGGTATCATCATCACCTTTATTTAGTTCGTCGGCTTTTAGTTCACAAAAACAACACAAACTATTTTCGAGGCATTTCAACGACGTTCGGAATGCTGAGATTAGTTATGCTACATTTTTTGTTCACTTGAGGGCCCAACAATAGGGTGAAATGTTTTTCTAATTGTTGTCTTTCTCTTTTTTTCATGCAAATATTTACATCTCAGCTTATCTTCCAAATCTTATCACTAATCATAATGACAGCAGAATCACCAGCAGCAGCATGATTTCAACTTCATTTGCCTTTTAATGGGAAAACATAAAACAACGTTCAGTTATAATCAAAGTATGAACGGTCGAAAATATATTATGGGGGGGGAGGGGGGTGCTATGCTTTAAAGAAAAAAAATGTGCTAATTTCTAAATAATTCTTTTTCAATTTGTAATTCTAGCGGAGAAAATGCAAAAACATTTGCGCAAACTTAAAGCGCTCATACTAAGCAGCGCTTCCAACAACTGGCAGCAGCATTCGGAAGAGCATGCACACAGTCAAAACCACATAACGCAGGCTCTACAAACACTGCTTAAAATTGCCGAACTATCTAACACCTTAAAAGATCCCGCAGCAGTGCTTAGCTCGAATAGCATACGCACAGATGAAGCCGCAGCCATGATAACTGACACAGCTCCTGCTGCTGCAACGCGTCCACGTGCACCATCCATCACAAGTAGCACACATTCACCACTCATAACATCTGGCAGTCAGAAGCCGCCGCCTTTCAGTATAGTCACAACATCCCCAACAACACGCAGCAGACCACTTTCAACAGAAAGTAACATGACTGAATTTGATTACTTCTCAACTCGCGCCTCTATAATACTGCCCGACAGCGAAGTGGAATTTAGCGAAAATGAGCAGGATGAATTCTATCTGACAGCCGATGAAGGCTACGAAGCCGATGCTGAATTTCCAGAAGTATCTGATTCTGAAGCAGAGCTGGAAGCAGCCGGTCTAGATTTGTGGACGTCATTTCAAGCTAGCTCACGTTATCGCAGTCATGTCTTGCATGCTGGGCTCTGTCAGCTCATAGTTGAGATACTTATTGAGCTATCCTGCTTGTGCGCAGCGAATCCTGTTGGTTGGTGTGAAAATCTAGCACAGCTTGCAAATCGTTTATTTGTGATACGGGAATATCTTGGTGGACCGTTGTTTCTATTACAAGGCTTTGCGCCGGTGCTAGAATGTAATGATATGCGTCTAAGAGGTTTGTTGGAATCAGAATTTAAAATGCAATTTTAAAATTACTAGCCCCTCTTATAAAATTCTGCCTGCTTCTAAATTTCTTACATATTTTTTATTACAGAACTACAGCAATCTTTATTGGAACTCATTGTGGATTTGAACTCCCCCGACGTCCTCTCCACTTTCTTTGGCATTTTGGCTAAAAAGAATCCACCTGTTGATATACTCATTAAATATATGAGCTACATTTGTGCTGCCAATGGTCAAAAAAAGGTTCAACCTACGATTGAGCTAGAATTTCCTGTTGCCATTGGTAGAACCTATTTCATTAAGAATCAAATAAAATTCAAATATTTGACATTTGTTTTATTTAAACTTGCAGATGGTAAATGCATTTCAACCAGTATTGAACATATCACAGAGCAAATCGATCAGGTGCGCAACTATCACTTACACATGCAGGCGATAACCCCATTCACAAGAGCACCCTGCATTATACCGCTGACCCATGCCAAACTCTGGACAAATGAGGGCTTAACAGTTTCCTTATGGGTTCAAGTGAAAAGTTCTATAACAAATCATAAGAGCTCCAGCCTAATAATGGATGAAGAAATACGTAGCACGGCGGCGGATGATTATTTGGTAAGACAGAGGATATTCTGAATTATTTAGAAAAAATTTTTGTTGAGTCCAAAATTTCCTCGCAACTATTTGAAATTACTCAACAGCTATATTGGAGTTCATTGGAAAAAACAACTAGTTACTAGTGAAATGAGAACTTATTTTGAGCAAGTATAAAATCTCACAACAGTTTGATTTGATTTTTCATGTTTTCGTGTTTCTTTTGCATTGGTGGTGGTATATTTCATGCGGAGTTTAACAATTTAATCAAAATACCAGATTCAATCTTCTTTTAATGAAACTAGTTTATCTGTATAAAAATTGTGATACTTTGGGAACAGTTGCTTTTTCGTGTGTCATCAACCCACAAAAAGCGTCAGATCAAATATTTTAAAAGTGTTCTCTACTAGGGCTAGTACTGGTCCTTTTTGAAACTTATTGATTTAAATGTTTTTGTTTTTTTTGTTTAATAGCATTTAATCATATTTTCCAGAAATCTCACCTCATCTCTATTGGCAGCAATCAGGCCATGTTGAGTATTTATATAAACAACAACATGAATTTAGTTTTCGAAGCCTGCAGACCGAACGCTCAACTTAAGACGACGACTTCACCACAGAATGATGAAGCCTGCGATACTCCAGCATCACCTGGATTAAATGCGACTAGTCCAAAAAACCCCAAAATAAGTTCTAGCGCCACCAACGCCTCCTCATTTCGCAATGCACTCAAGCCCATCAAGTTACTGGTCCTTAACAGTTTCAATCACATGCATATCTTCAACGGCCATGCCGCTGACAGCGCCGACTCGTATTTTGAGGGTTCCAGCGTGGATTTAAAGTACTTCCGTCTTGCAAAAAATAAATGGACGCATTTTTGCTTTGCTATTGACACCCAACCGGATTGCTTGAATTTAACTATATTTATTGATGGTTTGGAGCAGCATGTCATCAGTTTGCCTTTTCGCAATTTGCGTTCGCTAACACGCAGCACTCAATCCTTTCAGCTAATTTCCTTGGGTGATGGCTACACAAATGCGCTCAACAAGACCCCAAATCAAGCAACTTCGAGTTCCACGACAACCACGGAATCCCGCTCTACTTTTGATGGCAATATGCTACGCTTTGCAATTTCTAATCTTATGCTATTCAATCGCAAAATCACAGTGAGAGAGGTTATACTGAATTTGACCGCCATGGGTCCGGATTTCAACGATTTGACGCAATGCCAGGTTGGCAATTGGAAACCTAATTATGGGCTCTTAAATACGAATAAGATGTACAGCGCCAACTATGGCAATTATACGGAATCAATGAAGCTATTAAAGGATGCGCGCATCTTGACGTATACAGCGCAGCAGCCAGATGTGGTACTAGGCTGTGAATCGATGACCACAGATGCTGCAGAGCCAGCGTATGGTAATAGCAGAGAGTGAATATAGAATGATGTATTTTTTATAAATTTTACTTTTTCTAGCGTACCAACTTGGTTTGATGCTCTATGGTGAGCAGAGACAAAATCATTTGCCATCTTTTCAAACTGCAACAATACTTTGCGGAGGCGTTTCTACTCTGCTCTATCTCTTTGCACGCGTAAGTGCTCGATTAAAAAAAAATATATATTCTGCAATTAAAGTATATTTTCCCACATTTTGTTGTTTTCTTAGGTTGTTGAAATTAGCAACAATCCCGCAACAGAAGCATTGGCCTTAGATATTCTCATCAGTGTTTCACTGTCTGACTCGCAACTCTTTACCGAATTCCAAAGACTCGATTACATCAGTCTCATTGGTTTTGTTATACGCACTGAGCGCTGCACGAAGGATGTCCTGCTGCTTAAGAGCATCATCAACAATGCATGCTCACAACCGCTCATTGTTAAAAAAGGTAGCGAAGCTTTGCAAGTTAACGACAACTCTACCGCCTGTCTGGTTTATCCGCGCATCTTTATCTCAGTGTTGCATCGTTATGCCGACTGGCATCGTTGTGGTGCCGAGCATTCTGATGTGCTCGACATGCTTTTCCGCTGCATTTTAGCGCTCACGCGCGAGAAACATCCACACAAAGATTTCAACATGGAACAGTTTAACAAGTCTGGTCTTTTAAAGGAGCTTCTAAATCTGTGCAAAGTGTATGTCATAGAATCACCCAATCCTGTCTACATATCCAAAGATGCGGCCGAATCATTTGTACAGATATTGTCTATATTCGCTGGCTCGCCGCCATCGCCCTCCCTCATGGATGAAATAATGAAATTGTTGCTATTGGTGCACAAGCCCAGTGAGTGCTACGTCACGCATGATCGTTCCAAATTCTACTTCTTATTAAAACCGCAGCCACCTCCAACCAAGGACAAGTCGGCATCTACATTGGCGTCGGCAGCTAACTTTAGTCGTGTTGCTGCGCCATTTCGTCGCAGCTTCGGTCGTACCAGTACGGGTGCGGGTGCGGGTACGAGTGTCGCTGTGACAGTGAAGACTGTCGAAGCTGATTTGGATGTGCAGCGCGCGGCACGCATTAGTAAATTGAAAAAACTTCATGCTCGTAATTCACCCTATAAACGTGCGCTCGTAGATTTTGAGGAAAACCTAGAAAATGTTGCCGACTGCACGCGACTCAACAAACATGCGTTGCGCTTAGTCAGTCCAATAGAAGCCACAAAGTGGCGCCTGAAATTCAAGCGTCATTCTAGTCTAAATCTTGCAACAAGCCCTAAAAGGCAATCCATGCCCTATAAACTGCACAAGTCGCCATCTATAGCTATGCCAGCAGCACCAACAAAAATTGCACGAAAACGCATACGTATGCTTTCGGCGAATTCGCTACGATCACTAGCACTACCAGATAGTGAAAAGCGACGTTGCCAGCGCAGTGAACGTGATTCGCAGAGCAGTTTGCAATCCTTGGCTGCTTCCTTAGCTGCATTCGACAGTGATTTCAGGGCGTCAGCTAAGGCTGGCGATGTAGAAACATTAAATGAAGTATTCAGCGGGTCACCGCCGTCCTCTACATCAAATAGGACATCGAAATATTTGGCAAAAACAGATTTCTACAGCTCACTGGGCATTATTACTCTACAGGAGGGGCTCTTTACACTGCTCAAAGATTTCCTTTGCCTACTACCGGATAGTTCTGTGGAGGAGGTAAGCTCCAGACATACGCTAATTGAGTTTAAATTATCTTCTGTCTCTTAAACAATTATTCAGGTTCTACGACACTACGTCAAGGTGGAATTTTTGTTAGTTTTGGCGAATCATAACAGCTGTGCAGTACGCACTGCTATTATAAGACTGCTGGCGGCTCTTACAAGGCGCCTCACATCCGGCGATTTGCAACTATTAAACAAGAATTACTTTCCTCAGCACTTGGGCAATCAACTGTCAATCTATCCAACCGATGTGCACATGTTTGAAGCATGTCTGGAGTGGGTCACTGGTTATTATGGCTGTTTAGATGCATTCCAAAACTGCGATTGTGTGCGCATACAAAATCGGTTTGGTCTAAATGCGCTGCTGGCTATTTTAAGCAAGACGCTTATCAATCAGAGTGCCTTCACTGCCAAAGCATTTGGCGTGCTGCAGCACATTTATGTCAAGGTATGACTTCAAATGCTTTTTACAGTTTTTTTAAATTTAACCAAACACCTTTTTTCACCGACCAGGACATAGATGAAAATCAAACTCTACTCGAATGTGGTCTATTGCAATGCTGCATGAAAGCCTTGTACAACCTTTACACGCGAGCAAATGTTGTTCCTTTAAAGACTGAAGAGGCAATCGTTGAATTGCTCACAATAATCGGCGAGAGATGCTTCAAATCTGTTGGTCACATGAATGTTAGTTGAAGCCAACTGTTGACACCAGCTGTTCGCAATAACCGTTTATTTCTTTTATAGATCATTTGGGACATTTTGAATATGCTGTCGTTTTATCAGGAGCGAGAAACGACCAACGTTGTAAAGGGTTTTCGTTCAGTGCAGGGTCAACTGCAACTAAACTGGATAACTATGTTTTTTAAGAAATCCAGCACACCTTGTAATTTCAAGAGTAAGCTTTGTTCAGCGTTAAGCTGATAAACAGTTTGTTAAAATATCGATTTTTTATTTTACAGTTTCTGCTCTACCAGATGCCACTATCAGTATTGCCGAAACAAAGACACGGCTTGACCTGCTCATCGATCGTTGTTCGCAATTCTTTACAGTATTAGATGCAAATTACACACCCAGCGACAATGAAATCAAGCTTTTTGAGCTTTTAGTGTCATACGGTATTGCAACAAATCAACGGTGCAATAATTTTATTGCTTGGGGCTTGCAACCTTCACGCCCACATTCTTTAAGATCTTTTATAATTGATGCGCTCTGGATATCCTGCCAAGATGAGTTCGTGCCTTCGATAATTTGTGATGGTAAAATGATTAAATCGCTGCTCTGGCTCTGTTTGCTGGAGGATTTGCCGCAACCCATAGACAATTTAGAACCACTGTGTCAACATTTGGGCATAAATGAAACGGATTCGACTTGGAATCTGGAGAACGAACTGGGACGCATAGAGGTGAACCGTTGCAATATTTCGGTTAAGCAAAAATCTCTGCTTGAAAAGACTGTCTACAAATTTGAGCCACTTGCTGTGAGTTGCATTGAATCTTCGATGGTGCTGACACGGCGAGTGGCGGAATTACAGGTTTGTTGGGTAAACTCGAGCGATATGAGAACATTTAATATTTATATATGATCAAAATTTAAAAAATCTTTTTCGAATAGAATGCTGAGCGGAAATTGATCATGAGCCATATGAAGGAATATGATGAGACTTACATTTATACCAAATGGTTGGATATTATCAAAGGAATGACACATGAAGGTGCTCCTTGGTACTCAAAAGATTATACGGACAGGTAAATGTTTATTTTTTTTACACAATAATTGCATTTTTTATAATTAAATGAAAACACTTAATGTCAGCTCTTGGGAACTTGATGATACTGAAGGTCCTTCTCGTGTACACACTCGTCTACGTCGTTGTCACTTGGATATCGACAAACGATTTGTAATGGAAGATTATAGACGCTCTAGTAGCGCAGCCAACAGCTCTGCTAGCAGCTCAACTTTGATGAACTCGATCCACAGCGATGATTACACTCGCCCTTTAGACTATTTAGTGTCGAGTTACGATCAACAGTTAAACATTTCGTTCAACTCACATATTCTCTATAATTTCCCTGCCAAATATTTACCAGTTGATGGTGAGATCGATGGTGAAATTATTGTTACCGACCATAAGCTTTACTTTTTGGCCACTTACCATTGTAAATACTTCTATGTATGCTGTGATATAACAAACATTACCGAAATATGGCTCAAACGTTACCAGCACCAGGAGAAAGCGTTCGAAATATTTTTAGACTCAAATCGTTCACTATTTTTT
This sequence comes from Pherbina coryleti, assembly GCA_943735915.1. Classification (NCBI taxonomy): domain Eukaryota; kingdom Metazoa; phylum Arthropoda; class Insecta; order Diptera; family Sciomyzidae; genus Pherbina; species Pherbina coryleti. The sequence goes on from OX030952.1 coordinate 129,436,027, forward strand.
TCATTACAAAATCAAGAAGATTGGAAAATAATGCGTGATGTTTTTTGTGATAAGATTGTTACGCCGCCGGATCAAAGCAAAGTGCTGCTCATAACTCAACAGTGGCGTGAAGGTTTACTCACCAATTGGGAGTATTTAATGACATTGAATCAGATCGCTGGTCGTACTTATAACGATTTAATGCAATATCCAGTTTTTCCCTGGATACTTTCCAATTACGTTTCGGAAGTGTTGGATTTGACGGATATCAATAATTTCCGTAAGTTAGAGAAACCAATAGCGGTGCAGAATGAAGAGAATGAACAGCATTATATAAACAACTACACGGTAAGCATTTTATTCAAATCAGTATTTAAGAGTTTATGATGATTTTCAAACCTCACAACACTTTATAGTACATCAGCAATACAATGACAAACATGGGATCAATGATACTCAAACCATATCACTATAGCTCGCACTACTCAAACTCTGGTACAGTTTTGCATTTTCTGGTGCGTGTACCGCCCTTCACCAGCTATTTCTTACGCTATCAAGGTAATAACAATTATAAAAAAGAAAAATTCAATAATTCTAACCCTTCAAATTTATTGCAGATAATAATTTCGATCTGCCCGATCGTACATTTCATGCGCTCAGCACTACTTGGGGTCTAGCTAGTCGCGACAGTCCCACAGATGTTAAAGAACTTATTCCAGAATTTTTCAGTCTCCCCGAAATGTTTGAAAATTTTGAGCGTTTTAATTTTGGCTGTCGTCAGAGTGGCGAACGTGTCGAAGATGTCGCCTTACCGCCTTGGTCTAACAGAGATCCACGCTTATTTGTTCTAATTCATCGTCAAGCGCTCGAAAGTGAGCATGTGCGCAATAATTTGCATAATTGGATTGATTTGATTTTTGGCTACAAACAAACAGGCGATAATGCTGTGGACGCTATTAACGTATTTCATCCGGCGGTAATAAAGTTTATTCCCAATATTGTTGCGAAGTTAAAAAATTAAAAAATTCTACCTTTCAGACCTACTCCGTTTTTATTGAATCCGAAATAACAGATCCAATTGAAAGAAAAGCAGTAGAAACTATGGTCAAGACTTATGGTCAGATGCCTCGACAACTCTTCAAGCATGCTCATCTACCCACTAAAATACTCAACTATTGCCTAAGCAGTGATAAGGAAATCATGATGAGTGTACGTGGCTTGCGTTGGGGTGTGTATGCCGGTTCTCCACAGCTACCCAAACCCATACTGGGTAATATTTACAAATTACCCGGTGCTGAATATTTGGTATCTTTCAACAATACCAACGTTGTTTATGGCCTGCCTACGCGTTCGTGTGTCATGCAAGGTGCTGAAGCCGATACATTCAACGTCATATCCTGGGGTCATGAAGATCGCATTGTACGCATTCAGCCGCTCAATAAAATGTGTGCAAAACCCAAAAATTTACTTCACAACACCACCTTCGATGACATCACCGCCTGTGGCACGGATCCAAACTCAAATCAACTTTGGTGTGGTCACCGCTCTGGTCGCATCAGCGTCTACAAATGTTCCAGCAGCGATGTCATGCTACGCACAGCTAAGGGTCGTCAGAGCTATGTACGTGGTTTGCGATTGTCGTATAATTCCGCCTTTCGTAAGATAACCACTAAAAGCGGTTTGAAACTAGATGCAGATGCTGATGCCGAGGCATCATCACCTTCATCGCTTTCAGCGTCTTCAATTGCTTCAACAGGAGCAGCAGATGGCACGCAAAAAGACGGTGCCGATTTATATTGGTGTGGTCCCACGGTTCTAGTGCGGCATACCGATGAAATAACATGTATTACTCTGTGTGTGGAATTTAAAATAGCTATATCCGCAGGACGCGATGGCATTGCAGTTATTTGGGATCTTAACAAGTGAGTCGAAATGAGTTTATATCACATTTATGCATTATTTTATTTTTTTTTTTTTTTGTGAAACAGTAAATAAAATATAGTTGAGAAATTTATTATTTGAAAATCTGAGCGGTGGGGTTGTTTTTTCGTTTTTTTTTTTCATAAAATGAACTATTTTTAACAAGACGAGCTTAAAAAAATCCGTGTTTGGCAAGCTTTCCACAGTTTTGGGAAAGGAATAAAATCTATAGACTTAAAGCTTAAAATGTGCGTACATTTTACCTTAGCTCCTCATGAATACGCAGTGGCCATTAAAATCGAATGCATCTTTATTATTGTTCATCTTTTTTTTCTTTCTATTATTGTTTTTAAGTAATCTGAAACTATATATTTCATTAAAATCGTAATTTATCTTTAAGTTGGAGCTACATACGCACCATTGAGCGTCCTGCAGAAATTCATCACTCGCCGATCACACAGATTGCAGTCAGTCCCACTTTGGGCGATATTGTAACAGTACATACTATTCCCCTGTACAGCGGCATTAACAGCATTGATGATGAAAGCAATGCTGAGCTCTCTGCATCTAAACTGCTCACAACAGCGGCATCTCCAGATGAGTGCTTCGAGGTTACGGAGGAGAATTTAGATGATTTTGTTAATGTTTCCGTTAATCCGAATGGAAAATCAATTCTACGCTTGCACTCTGTGAATGCACGCTATATACAACATATTGTGAACGAAGAACGAATATTAGCTGTTTGCTATTCATTCATTAAGGAGGGCGTTGGAGTAAACGTTGTAGCCACTGCATTGGAAGGTGGCCTTGTTCGTTTATGGTCAAGTTGGAACTTGAGCTTTGTCACCGACATAGTCACAGGAATTTCAAATATAAAAAGGTAAGCAAAGTCAAAATGGTGAATTCATTGAATGCATGTATATGTTCATATCTTTTTTTTTTAGTCTCACTTACTCAACGCATCAGCATCTAGTTGTATTAACAGCAGAATCGAGAATACAAGTGTGGGAAACTGACGGTCTTTATGGAAATCCGCCAAAATTTCCACAAATTGCTTATAAATGAAGTCAACGCAAATCAAAGTCAATTGAAACATAATCAAAATATTATCATTTAACTAAAAGCTTTATGAATATGAAACGATAAAAGATAAACATTAATATTAACTATTTACTAATAAGCTGCTTAGGTTAGCAATGAAAAATTGTATTTATAGGCAATAAAATTGAAAAAAAAACTTAATGGTTTATTGTATATAATTAAATGTAGAATAACTGCAATTTTTGATATGTTAAATTTTGGAAAAAAACTATTCTGATTTGTTAATTAAAATTATGTATATGATATTTTATTCAATATCATTTATCAGTGAACAAATTTTAAATATTATGCAATCAATAAAAAATTTACTTTCTTATCAAAAATATATGCTTTAAAAATAGTTTTATTTTTATATATATATAATAAAAACAACTAGCTTAAAGTCTGCTTCAAGGCTTTTACACGTATAAGTATTAAATCTAAAATTATAAATATATATATATATATATATATCTTTATATATAATTCCAAAAACTATCTTAGTATTAATTAAAATACTTAGTTAAAAATATATTTGAAAATTTTTGATTGCGACAATGCAGGCACTTCATGGTTTAAAGAAACACTTACGAATTGCCATATCAACTATGCCTTCCAAGGTGGCTTCCCACTATTTGTGCGTTTCATTGTTTTATCCAGCCTGCCTGCAGTGGATTTCGATTTTGTGGATAGTGCTAAAATTTCATCTAGCCTATCAAAATCGCTTGGCGATTTACTTAGCAACTGTAAAGGAATAATTTTAAATATATTTCACGAAACAAAAGGAAACTGAGATATTTACCAGTTCGATATAAGCCTGCAGTCTGTCCAACTGTGGTGAAGACTTTTGTACAAAATCGATTTCATGTTTGCTTGATTTTGGAGTGTCTGGAGAGACATTCGTTTTGTTTTCTTTTACATCATCATCTGGCGATTCTGCATCACTTGGTGTTACATTCTTTTGTTTTAATTGACTGGGTGATGTCAGAATTTCCAAGGCTTTCTGCCACTGTGTTTCCATCACATCATGTAACTTCTCTGCGATATCAGCCCTGCAAAAAACATCCATTGACATTCACATTTTTTAGTTTTCTTTATAAATTATACCTTTTTGATTTGTACGCATTTAATTTCAATTCCATGTCATCAATCTTTTTAGATGCATTAGCCAATTGTATGCGATATAGTTCAACTTCTTCATTTTGTTTCTCTTGCATTAGATTAAGTTCTAGTTCATTTTTTTCGTTAATCAATTCTAATTGTTTAACGGCGCGCTCGGCAATTAGACGTTCACGGTCGCGTGCTTCTGCACGTAAGGTTTCTTCTGTTTTGTCCAATTGCTCCTGAAATTCTTTCAGTTTTTGTGCAACAACGTTTTCCAGCTGCTGTTGATAGTGAGATTTCAGTGTTTTTTGTTGCGACTCAAGTTTCTTTTTAAGCGTCAACTAAATGGAGTGGATAAAATATTTTATGATTATATTGTTGCTTTTAAAGTACTTTTTTACCTCATTTTGTGTGAGATTTTCTAGCGCGTCCTGCAGAGACTTTTTCTGTGTTTCTAAGGAATCAGAGCGATTCTTTTGCTTTTGGTGATAGTCTTGCAGCAGTTCTTTTTGTTGACGCAATGTTGAGCACTCCTTTTCGAGTTCGTCGCAGCGCGGTTTTAACTATTTAAAATAAGATTTAAAAAAAATGTAAACAGTACCTTTTACTTTCGACTTTACCTTCTCGTATTGATATTCAGCTTTTACAAGTTTATCCCTTGTTTTATTCAGATCGTTTAATGTACCCTCTTCCGATTTTTTACAGCTCTCTATTTTGAGTTCCAACTCCTCGATTTGCTTTTTTTGCATGCTCGAGCATTCATTTGTCTTTCTGTGAATGAACAAACTTATCATTTAATCAAATTTCTTTCATGTATTATGATTGCCTATGTCACCTTTGCAAACTAGCCAGTTCGATCTCCAACTTTTCATTTTTAGCTTGAAACTTTGATGCCATATTAACCGCCTGTGAAAGTTCATGCTGTAAAGATTCCTGCTTATTGCTATGTTGTCGTTGTTCGGTTTCCAGTTTCCCGACTGAATCACGCAACTGTCGAACTTCCTGTTGCAAGCTGAAAATTATTTTTAATATTTCTTCTAATAACTTCTTTTGAATAAGATATCTCTCACCTCTTAATCTCAGTCTGCGCAGTCGCCAACGCCGCATCCTTTGATCTATCAACTTCAATAGCCACCGAAAGACGTTGCTGATACTCTAGCAAACGACTCTGCAATGTACGTACTGTTCTTTCCAGATGTTGCCGTCGCAACTGCTCTTCCTTAAGTGTCACAATAGGCGCTCCTGTAGTTGTCATACCCGCCTGACCGTCCTTACCCCAGATTTCATTAAGACTAATAAGATTTTCAGGTTCTGCTGGTACGTGCGATCGCTCCGCACAATTATTGAATTTATTCTCCAAGCTGACACGATTGAGTGCGTTCGGTAGAGATGAGGCGTGTTGCTCCTGTTCCAAAACTGGTTCATGTGGTTGAGCGTATCGCTGGCAATCGTCGCTACGATTTCGACCACCATTGACAGCATTCCATTGAGTGCCAAAGTTACGTTCATCTAAGAAACTATCGATTTCATTTAGAACACCATCGCCTGCCTCTCCATTAAACGGTTTGCGCATCGGTTGCTGCTGGTACTTGGGCGTAGAATGGGAGAGTCCCAGTTGTGCTTCCCGTCTCTGTGGCTTGTAGGCGGTACCGCCTTGCTGTGTGCGTATCGTACAGTTAGATATGGTAGATATATCAGAAGCAGCAGCAAAATGATCTTGTTCCATTGTGGCTAATCGTGAATTTATGTGATTAAGTTCAGCTTTTCTGCGAGTTGGTAAAAACTGATATGCCGCAGTAGGTGGTGGCATTAGAATAGATTCGCCTACTCCATCGTGTTGCAATGATTCCATTGGGTTAATTATATGCTCAAAGTCACGTTCGTCGTCTTCGTAGCTGAAATCGCGCAAGGCGCTTGAGATTGTCTCATTAAGGAAATCCTTTACTGGTGAATAATAAAGCAGTTGCCCTTGTTGTTGTTTCATCTGCTGTTGCTTGTTCAATTTGCGAATTTTTTCCTCTGCTGATGATATAAAGAAATTAGGTGGAATAAGCAGTAAGATATCCGTATCATCCGAATCACTCATCACATTAAATCAAACACCATTCCGCTTGGGTAACAATTTAATAAACTAAAGAATTTTATTTGTTTATTTCATAAAATTTTTTTTAAGCTATTTGCAAAAGCAGCTGCATCCAAACAACCAAGAAAGTTACTTAAAAGGCTGCCACCCTGAAGAGATAAATATTTTTAAATCGAGAACAAACGACAACGCAAGAGCCAGAACACATTAGAGCCTGAACAGAATCAAAAATCGTTGCGACCAACGACCCTCTCTGGTCGTCGAACGCAGAGAATGTGTCCAGAATGATGCGATTGCGATAAACGACTCAAAGTTGCTTTTACTTTACTGCGACCGCCGATCCTCTCTGGTCGTCGATCGCAGAGAACACGTCCAGAATGATGCGATTGCGACTGACGACTCAAAGTTGCTTTTATTTAGTATTTTTTTATTTATTTTTTCTATTTCATTTCAATGTATGGTCTCTGCAATTGTGTGAATACAACACACACAAACAAGAAATGTCAGAAGATAACAAAAACCCAAGCAAATTTCATGAAACACAGCCAATTCTTAGCAAAAATATGGCAACACTAATGACACTCAGAGAGAGAATCGTCGGTCGCAAGAGAAGAAATAGAATAGATTCTAATTGTGCGATATATCGTTGCGGCTGCTGACCTGCGATTTCATTCTGGACGTGTTCATACATTTGCATGCATTCTATTGCTTTGCGATATCGCAAATCGCAACGATATTTGATTGTGTTCGGGCTCTATCTTGTGGGACACTATTTTCTGTTTCCGTACTTTCTGTGCTTAAAATGGGAGAAGAAGAACAAGCATAAAATCACTCTCTCGAGCACACAAAGTGCACAGACATGGTATAATAATACAAGGTAGCATTGACAGTTGCTTGGGAAAACATCTCCTGTCAAAAAATATACTCAAAAAGAGAGCGCTCATAATCGGCCATTGAAAACCCAAACAATGTTGAAAACGTTGAACTGAAAAAAACAACAACCTCCGCAGTTGCACATGCATTTTCACAAACAGCTGTTTTTGACAGGAGATGTTTTCTTGTGGAAGAGAAAATGACCAGTTGTCAATGCTACCTTGTATTATTATGCCATGGTGCACAGAGAGTGCTAGAACTCGAGACCAGTGTTGCCAGAGAGAAAAACTGAAATTTACCACTATTTGGGAAAGAATTTACCACTTTCGGTGAAAATTTACCGTTATAATTTTTTTTGTTAGTATACATATATTTATCTCTCATCAACAAGTTGACCGTCAACTCTTGACGTATATAAACCGGGACTTACCGGCTATTTTGTTTTGCTGTTTTTTAATTTAATTCAATTCTTGCTTTTACCCCTCTTACATTGGTCAAGAGTTGAAAGCAATTTTTTTGACGTACTCTTTTGAACCCAAAAATTTTACCATATAACACAAGCGTACCGTCAATTTTACTCCTTTCTTCTCAGCCAATTCGCCGCAATTAGCCAACAAACTCGAAAAATTGCTGTCAAGTCTTGACCAATGTAAAAGCGGCGAAAAGTCCAATGCAACTAGAGATGGACATAGTTGAATAAATAAGGTTGTCTCGTGGCTGATCGTACTCTCTTTTCAGTACCCATAATTGTCAAAATCGATGAAAAGCAACAACAACAACAACTTCAACGGCTTTTCATGTTATTAATTTTTGTTTTCAGATTTTGTATGAGATGTCAACTTCGATTTGACATTTATGGGAACTCGCTCTCACCCATGCGACAACCTTATTTATTCAACCATGGAGATGGATAATTCAAATTTTTTCTTTTATTTTGCTACACAGGATGATTCACAAGAATATTAAACTGATTGTGAGTATGTTCAGAGAGGTAACACTAACAAGTCTAAAAGAATTATTATTTTCCCAAAACCTACCAATTTTGGTCAAAAATTACCTTTTTTACCTTTGTCAAAAATTACCTCAATTAGGGAAATTTACCTCAATCTGGCAACAGTGCTCGAGACTTCGAGTAAATTAAGAACAAGCATCAAGAAGAATAAGCATCAATAAGAAGAAGCAAATGTCAAATTACATATCATAATTGTTTATGTTTTGCGATAAATAAATTCACAAATTGTGTGCTTAAAAAGAAATTTACGTACAATAAATAAATAATAATAAATAAAAATTAAGTAATTGTTCAGTTTTGCACTAAAAATGGCTTTTAATAATTTGAGTGAAAGTGTTTTAAATTTTGTGCTGCCGTCTGCAGTCAAAATCAGCTGTTTTGTGCTTGAAACTTACTAGAAGCTGTTTCCGTACTTTTGCAACTAATCTCACATTTCGTTTTTACTCTCTTGCACACATCTTACACAAATCTTACACAGTGTAAAGTACGGAAACAGACCTATCCGTAAGCACGATATAATTACCTGGCATGGTATAATAATACAATGTAACATTGACAACTGCTTATTTTCTCTTCTACAAGTAAACATCTCCTGTTAAAAGCAGCTGTTTGAAAAAATGCATCTGCAGCTGCTGAAGTTGTTGTTTTTTTTTACTTCAACGCATGGTATAATAATACAAGGTAGCATTGACAGTTGCTTGGGAAAACATCTTCTGTCAAAAAATATACTCAAAAAGAGAGCGCTCACAATCCGCCATTGAAAAAACAAGCAATGTTGAAAACGTCGAAGTGAAAAAAACAACAACCACAGCAGCTGCAGATTGATTTACACAAAAAACTGTTTTTGACAGGAGATGTTTTCTTGTAGAAGAGAAAATAAGCAGTTGTCAATGCTACCTTGTATTATTATACCATGACTTCAACGTCCTCAACATTGTTTGTGTTTTCAATGGCCAATTGTTAGCGCTCTCTTTTGGGTATATTTTTGACAGGAGATGGTTTCCCAAGCAACTGTCAATGCATTGTAAACTGCTTATTTTCTCTTCTACAAGAAAACATCTCCTGTCAAAAACACCTGTTTGTGAAAATTCATCTGCAACTGCTCATGGTGTAATTAACAAAGTGATCGTGAATTTTTAGCTTATCTCAAAAAAATTTTACCCACCCTTGTCAAAAACAGCTGTTGGTAAATTCCAACCAAAAGTTGCAAAACAATCTTTACAATTTTTTATTTAGTGCAAGCGATTTGACACTTTTCTTATTATACCATGGTATAATAATACAAGGTAGCATTGACATTTGCTTGGGAAACCATCTCCTGTCAAAAATATACCCAAAAAGAGAACGCTAACAATCGGCCATTGAAAACACAAACAATGTTGAGAACGTTGAAGTCATGGTATAATAATACAAGGTAGCATTGACAACTGCTTATTTTCTCTTCTACAAGAAAACATCTCCTGTCAAAAACAGTTTTTTGTGTAAATCAATCTGCAGCTGCTGTGGTTGTTGTTTTTTTCACTTCGACGTTTTCAACATTGCTTGTGTTTTCAATGGCGGATTGTGAGCGCTTTTTTTTGAGTACATTTTTTGACAGGGGATGGTTTCCCAAGCAACTGTCAATGCTACCATGTATTATTATACCATGCTTCGTACTCAAAATAAAATAATTAAATTCTTAATAGCACAAACACAAAAGTATTTTATTGTGCATCTCTGGTGTTGACAACAAAAAAGAACCAACGAAACTAAAACCAGTGGGAAAATTTGTAAAATTAAAAAGAAATAAAAGTGAGTGTATTAAATATATTTAGTAAATACAAGCATTTATACAGTCAACAAATAAGCAATAAATAGTATATATTTTAAATAAACTCCTCTTTAAAAAAGCATGTCTTCTATGAGTCATTCTCAAACTTGGCAATATAGCCGGTAAAAACATTGCAATGGGACTATTTTATAATTCATGTAATCATTCAAGTTTTTTGAACAAAGTACCATGAGCTTACGATTTTCAGAGCGCCACGATTGGATTTGTAAAAAACAATAAAAAATTGGGATAATCAAGAGAATAATCAAAATTTTTAATATTTATAAATGATCTTCCTAGGGTCATACGTCATTCCAAAAGCCTTCTTTTCGCCGACGACCTAAAACTTTTCCGGCCTATCAATTCAGACGCTGATGCCATTCTTTTTCAAATGGACATTGACTCAATCTACACTAAATCAATTAACAGCTAACATTTGCAATGTTTCCAATGCCAATGTTTCTCTTTTTGTATATCATTCTTAACTTCCGTTAACAAACTCTTATTTCATTAACTCGTGCCCACTTGAGCGAGTTACCTCTAAGAAAGACCTTGGAGTTATATTAGACCCTCGTCTTTACTTTAAAGACCATATTAACTTCATCATCAACAAGTCAAACTCGATGCTTGTCTTCCTAATAAAGAACTCACAGGATTTTAAGAATCCCTACACCCTCAAAAGTTTTTACTCGTCGTTAGTCCGTCCACATTTAGGGGTCTTTCTCGCGTACCTTGTTAATTCAGTCTCAGTCTCTGTTGCTTAACTATATCTTACTCATCCAAATTCTTTTACTGTTTGTTACTTTAATTTAATTTCTTTTATCTCTCAACTTCCTTAATTCTAGTTTTATTCCAATTCAACATTCTTCATAATTATAATTTTTGTTTATCCATTTATTTCACTTTGTGTTAATTGTAATTTATGTAATTAATGTAATTGATAAGTTATTGTTTATGTATGCATAAGTAGTCTGTAAGAGTTATTGTTTCTGATTGACGAAATAAACGAAATAATGAAAATAAAATAAAACTCAGATTTGTTTTCAAGAACCATATTCTTCTGTGTAAAAGTAACACATGAAATTTTGATTACCCATTGAGCTTTTGATTTACTAATATTGAAAGTGATTTGATTTAATAAAATACCCACAAACAACAAATTTTCGTCACTGAAAATTCTTCTGTAAATGAATAATTTTAGTTGAACAATTGTTGCGATGTGGCATCCGTGGCGTAGTTGGTTAAAGTGCGTGGCCGCTATGTCCAATGAACCCAGTGACCCAGGTTCGAACCCCAGCAGCGACAGAAAATTATTTGAATTAAAATAGTTTTTCTGTACGGCCGCCACCTCTCTGCAGACAATGGCAAACCTCAGAGAGCAATCAAAATGCCATGTAAAAGCTTCTTGAGAATAAGAACATTTCGTTCATCGCCGTTCGGAGTCGGCGTTAAGCTTGTAGGTCCATTTCTCGGTCAATTGTGTACAAACTTAATAACACGCACAACACAATTGATCCTAAGAAGCTAGGTCAAAGTCCTTTCAAGGGCTGAAATGGCCAGTTATTTATTTATTTATTTTTTTTTATTGTTGCGATGTTTTGAGATCTTTTAAAAAAAAAATTCTGAACAAGATCCCAAATTTTAATTTCTTAAAAAATTAGATTTATTTTAAAATGTTCTGGAACTAGCAATTTTATTCATACAAAAATTTCGAGTGATTTTCATTTATGATTAGAATAAAATATTTTAAAAAAATTAAAATGAATGCTTAACTTGAGTCTACTGAATCGCCGAATTCTTTTAGTGAATGTGAATTTCGAAATTTTGTGCACGGACTTTTTTTCATGGGTACAGAATCTAGCCTTTAAGAACACCCTTTACTTTAACGACCCAAAATTTAATGCCTAGCTAAAAATTAAATTCCACTGGTTGTAATCAAAAATGTTTGTGCCTCATATGAAAATAAAAAGCAAAACGGAAATATATTAAAAACTAATGTCAGCGGCAATGGCGACCATGGCGCAGTGGGTAGAGTGCGTGACCCATACGCCAAAGAACCCTGGTTCAATTTATCTTTTTTTTTTTGGCCGTTTGATCCTCAAACACTTCATAAACAAGTTTTATGCCTCAAAATGTGTGCACTGAGACGAAAATAATGCTATCAATAGTTTTATAGTCGGTCTTGAAAAAATGCAAATTGCCTAATATTTTTGAACGAAAAAATAATATGCACAAAATAACTGCTATTTTTGACCGATGTCCAAAATAATATGAGGCACCAAATAACAGTTAATTTTAACTTTCATAGTAACTGTCGAAAATTTAAAAGGCGTTTAATATTCGTGAAGCTGTGGCCATTGCGATAATGGTATAATTGAAAAAAATGGTGTGATTTTTTCACACAAAAAATTTCGTCAAAAAAACAAGTATTCGGTGGATTTGCTAGAAATTTTCATAGTTAACTATTACTATGTTAAAAAGTAAAAGGGGCCATAACTTTTATATCATGATATCAACAGAGACGATAAATATTTTGTTTTAGAAATTATAAAAATTTCTTTAAAAACTGTGATTGCGTAAAATACGTTGAGTACTTCATATTTACAACAAATCTTACATAAAAAGAATTAATTAGACTGCAGAAAATCGTCATTTTCTTTTGAAATTAAATTATAAATACGGTAAAATTAATACGAATTCTTAAAGCTTCCTTTTTACATTTCATTGTCGATTATATATAAACTTTTTTTATAAAAATAATTAAATAGAGTAGATTTTATCCACGATTTTGTTAAAAAAAATCTGTTGTTCATAATTGGTGTAAACTGAAAGGATTTTGTTATTAAGATAATATTTGCTTTCAAAAAAATCTTACAGATTAAAATTGTAAATAAAAGAAGTTAATAGTTTCCAATATGTTACCGACCCCGATATTTTCTTAAAAACAAAGTAAACTAATGGTCATTGAAAAAGCAATCATGAAAGAGTCTCTTAATCCGATTACTTGTACAAACATTTCAATAACAAATCGTCGTTGCGCATACAAAAAAGGTTATGTGTTTTTGAACAATTTTTCAGGAGACGAAAAAAACATTTTTGTTTTTTAACAATTTCAATACTATTTTCACATAGCTGGCTAACTTTCACATTTGTTTACTTCTGAACCAATAAGAATATCAAGAAACCATTTAGTGAATAGATGGGGCATACATATGGCTATTAAATGGTAAAATAAAAAAAAAATCGAAATTTTTCACATAGCCTTTTTTGTATGCGCAACGACGAAATGTGATTATATGAAGATCCAAGTCGTCACCATGATTAAGTTGCTGTAAGCAATAATGTTTTTTTTTTTATGACTGTAAAGCAAAACTCCGAAATTTTTAAGGCAAATTAACCTAGATTAATGTACATCTAATGGTTGTATGTGCATTAATCTCTTCCGAAAATTTGTTTTTTTTTTATACATAAGCGTTCGTCATGAAAAACAAATGTTGTTCTATTGTATAACTGACTTTTACTATCGTACCCACCCTTGCTTCCATTAACTTAAGGTACCATACATATATAGGCACAAACTAAAAAATATAACCACCTTTCCTCTCGCATTTTGTAAACAATTTTTATCCAAATTAATTAAAATGTTGCAATGCTCTTCTCGCAAAATTTACTTTGAGAACTTTTCTATGCAAAAAAAAATCGGTCGACATGTTAATTTCTACTTCAGACTTGTTAAAATTTTATTAATAATCTTGTCTTTTTTTCAACAGCAAAAATTAATCCAAATAATTTATAAATATTTTTATAAAAATTTATTTTTATAAAATAATTGCACTGTTTGAATGTATCAAATGGATTTAGTATAGAAAATATAAACTTTTTGTTTTTGTAAATGCGTAATTTTGTGGTCTGTACCAATATCTTAAGATGTTTAATAAATGCAAAACTGGTTTCTTCGGACGACAGCACGGCATATAACGTAGAGTTGATTTGCCATCAATTAGATTTAATTGAATTTTTCATTCTTCATGAAGTCATAGACGACAGAGAAATCTTTGTTGCCCAAGCCGTGACTCTTCAAGGTACGATAGATTTGATGTGCCAGAGCACCCATTGGAATTGGTGTATTCGACGCAGTAGCCACACCGGAAGCCAATCCCAAATCCTTGGTAATTAAATCTGTAGAAAATCCTCCCTTGTATTCATTGTTGGCTGGAGCGGTTGGCACTAAACCAGGCACTGGATTGTACACTTCAGAAGCCCAGCAGCGACCAGTTGATGAGTTGATAATTTCAGCAAAGGTCTTTGCGTTCAAACCCAATCGAATGGCTAAATTCATAGCTTCGGAGACACCGATCATTGAGATACCCAACATCATGTTGTTGCACAGTTTTGCTGCCTGTCCCATTCCATAATCACCACAATGTGTGATTCGTTTGCCCATGCACTCCAGAACACCCTTAACGGCATTGTACTCAGCTTCAGTGCCACCTACCATAAAGGTCAAAGTTGCTTGCTCTGCGCCGGGCACACCACCAGACACAGGCGCATCGATGAAACGCGCACCTTTCGAACTGATCGTTTTCTGCAGCTGCTTGACCAGATTTGGATCAATTGTGGATGAATCAATAAAAATAGTATTTTTATTTACACCATCCTTGATCATCTGCTCGTAGGCATAGTGTACAATGTCATTGTTCGGCAGCATGGTAATAACAAAGTCGGATTTTTTTGCCAACTCAGCAGTGTCTTCGTACACAGTGGCGCCATTAGCTTTAAGATTATCACAGGCTGGTTTTGAGATGTCAAACACATGCAATTTGTGTCCACACTTCATCAGGTTACAGGCCATATGACCGCCCATGTTGCCTAGACCGACAAAGCCGATGTTCTTCGAGGCCGATTGCGACGACATGCAACGGGCAAGCATTGGCTTGACATTTTTGGACAAACAGATGATGCGTAGAGCCATTTCAATATTTTGTTTTATTATTTTTTATCTGCGCACCACAAATTTAATTATGTAACACAAAGCAAGTGTTCGAATCACAAATCCGCGAAATCACACCACCAGCGAAGACGATCTTGCTGAGTCAATAAGAGGGCACGTTCTTATCGCGAGGGCCTACCCAGAGTTTGCATTTGGCTAAACTGCAAAGACGCAACAACAATTTCTATATCTAAAAAGTGTAGTTTTGTGTATGGAAAAATACGATAGTAGTATTGACAAATAATGTACGTAAGTACTAAAATAAGATTCGATGGTAGAGCGTTGCCACAGCCATGGATTCGATATGAATTCAAATGCTAAATAATACAAAAATAAAAATGTAACAAATTATTTTTAAAAATATTATTTAATTTATTTAAATATTTAAGAAATATTAAAATAGATTATATTATCTTGAATAAAATATCCTTTAAATGAAAAATATCTAATTAAGTATCAAATGATAATTTATAAGAAAATATAACCTATTCAGTTTCTCAAATTTAAATTGAATTAATAATTTTGCAGGTGAAAA
This sequence comes from Pherbina coryleti, assembly GCA_943735915.1. NCBI lineage: Eukaryota > Metazoa > Arthropoda > Insecta > Diptera > Sciomyzidae > Pherbina > Pherbina coryleti. The sequence continues at coordinate 129,451,413 of OX030952.1, forward strand.
TGGACAATAATTTTGTGCGATTGAATAAACTTCCCTCCAATGACGGTTACTTCCTCATCCAATCAATTTGGAGTACCGATAAAGTCCAAATTTATATTAATCAACCTACAACAACAAAATCTTTTAAGGGAGAACTAACCTCAGAGGAAATAGAAGAATCAGCAAAAGAATTAGAAATTCCACTCAGTATATTCCGTAAGGAAATTATTGCGGCCCTAACGACACACCTGGGGCTTCCAGCATATAGTTATGAACTTGATATCGGAGAGAAAAAGTTGGTTCTTAATAAGAAGGCTGCATTTACAATACAATATTTAGATATACAACTGAAGGAAAATACCAAAACTACTGGGAAAATGTTGGAAGCAGCCATTGATTTCATAAATGAACAAAAACAACACAATTTGGAGGTGGAAGAACTCAAAGAAAAAGTCCAAGAAAGCTATAAAGCAACTTGCGAAGCTTTTGAAAGGTGTTTGGAAGAAAAGCGTAACATGGAAATTATACTTTTCAAAAAATTTACGTTACTTCTAAATACTAAGAAGGATAAAATAGCAGAATTACAAGAATTGTTAATGGAAAATCACAACAGTGGGGAGGAAGCAAGTGAAGCTGAGAACAACGATTTAATAACAGAGCCAAGCACAAGTGCCGTAGCTAAAGCTAGAAGCCATAGCAAAAACAAAAAAGAAGATATGCAAATAGACAATGATAATGATGATGACTTTCTTGCATCCACACAAGTACTGACTCAAACTCCAACAGATGCTGTAATACTTCCAAAGCGTAAAAATTCAAATGCAGATGATGATGATCATAGAAAAACTACTAAACTTAAACACAAAACGGTAAATTTTGATGATAACAGCAATTAAACTGAAGCCTAGCAACTTCAAAGTATACCCAACCATTAGCGCTTTAAAAACTATAAGTATTTTAAATGTACTTGTCTAGGATGTTTTTAAATATCGATTGTAAAAATAATTTAAGAATATATATAAATACTTTTTATATATATGTAAATATTTTTTATATTTACACGTACCAGTCGCCAAAACTGAGAGCTAATCAATGGAACTTTGAATTATGTAGATTGGTCTAAAACGCTGGTTATAAATCATGGTATAATAATACATGGTAGCATTCATGGTATAATAATACAAGGTAGCTTTGACAACTGCTTATTTTCTCTTCTACGAGAAAACATCTCCTGTCAAAAACAGCCTTTTGTGTAAATGCATGGTATAATAATATAAGGTAGTATTGACAGTTGCTTGGGCAACGACCATCTGTCAAAAAAAATGTCTAGAAAGAGAGCGTTCAATTATTTCTTATGTTTTCGCCATTGTTTATGTTTCAGCGCTTGCAAATAACCAAACATTTTCTTACAAAATATTGCCTATTTTATTTAATCAATAGTGAATTATTATTACTACAACGAAGATAACTTGTGAACTTTGTGTTATTAAGTGCAAACATAAGAAAAAATGTTGAAAACGTTCAAATGTAGCAACCTCAGCAGCTGCAGATGCATATGGACGAAATTAAAGAAGTTTCCAATTATTATCAAAACACCACGGCTGGAAAACGTTAAACACATATCACACATAATTTTTTCACAACTTTCATTATTATAATTGTGTATTTAACGCACATATTTTGCGGAATTTATTTATTTTTACATTCGTTTAATTCTTGTTGCACGAACAACTGTTTTTGACAGATGGTCGTTGCCTTGTTGCTGAGAAAATCTATACTTGTCAATGCTACCTGTATAATTGTATCATGGAGTAAATGCAGCTGCTGTGGTTGTTGTTTTTTTTTCACTTCAACATATTCCATGGTATAATAATACAAGGTACCATTGACAACTGCTTATTTTCTCTTCTGCAAGAAAACATCTCCTGTCAAAAACAGCTTTTTGTGGAAATACATCAGCAGCTGCTGTGGTTGTTGTTTTTTTTTTACTTTAACGTTTTCAACATTGCTTGTGTTTTCAATGGCGGATTGTGAGCGCTGTCTTTTTGAGTACATTTACATGGTGTAAATGCAGCTGCTGTGGTTGTTGTTTTTTTTCACTTCAACATATTCCATGGTATAATAATACAAGGTAGCATTGACAGTTGCTTGGGAAAACATCTCCTGTCAAAAAATATACTCAAAAAAAGAGCGCTCACAATTAGCGGTAGCATTGACAGTTCGTTGGGAAACCATCTCCTGTCAAAAAATATACTCAAAAAGGGAGCGCTCACAATCCGCCATTGAAAACACAAACATTGTTGCAAACGTTGAAATGAAAAAACAACAACCTCAGCAGTTGCATGGTGTAATTAACAAGGTGTTCGTGACGTTTACTAATTTTCCTACGGTTGTCAAAAAATGTTGAGAAAGTAAGAAAAAAAGAGACAAGCTGCGGAAAAGTGTCAAATCGCTTGCACTGAATAAAAAATTGTAATAGATTGTTATGCAACTTTTGCTTGGAATTTTGACAAGGGTGGGTAAAATTTTTTTGAGATAAGCTGAAAATTCACGATCACCTTGTTAATTACACCATGAGCAGTTGCAGATGTATTTTCACAAACAGGTGTTTTTGACAGGAGATGTTTTCTTGTAGAAGAGAAAATAAGCAGTTGTCAATGCTACCTTGTATTATTATACCATGCTTATAAATAATAGACGGAACGGAACGTTGAGAAATGTCACTTTGCAATCTACTACATTAGTTTCTTATATGTGTGGTTATAATAAGACTGAACGGAGCGCGACGTTGAGATCTATAGATTTCGTTGCGTTATGTGACTCTCGACACCGTTCCGTTTCGTTTATTATAATCAGCGCTTAATTATATATAGAAAAGGTAATAAATTGTTGATTCCTATTATTTTTTTTTATAATAAAGAAACAGGTGTTTATTAATATTTAAAAAACCAACTGAATAATTGACAGCTACAAAAATTGTTTCATTTAATTTTAAAAAATATTTTTTGCTACGTCTTCGGTATGTCCTGCTGAATGCCGACTAGTTTTGTAGTTGTCATGAGTAAAAGTGGAATTTCAACTGTTTAAGAAATCTATCCATCCTGCCTCGCCTAAATTTTGCGTTCTACAAAAAAACTGTTCTACAAGTTTTTTTGAAGCGAAGCTTTTTACGCCTCGTTCTGCGATTTGCTAGAGTGAAATCAGAAAAAACGACACTTTTTTCCGACACCTTTTTTCTTAGAATTGATATTGTTTTTTGCTTGCATCAATTGAACCAGAAAATGTTAAATTAAAAATAATTTCTTGCCCGCTGCAGGAATTGAACCCACAAACTCATAGTTTTATCGTTTGTTGGTACTTTCCTCTAACCATTACGCTAAAACCCTTTCTTATTTTGTTGATTCAGTGATAAACATTAGCTAAAGCTATGTTTCAGCAGATTACTATAATCTATTACTTTAAGAAAGGATTCTAGGACTGTGTATTGGCTAGCCAACCGACAAAAGTAGCAAACAAAACGAACTAGAGCAAAGATAACTAAATTTACCGAGCTATGGTTTGAATCTTCGGTTTGTCCATGCGAACTAAAAGACCTAACGAACTAAAAGAACGAACGAACTAAAAGAAATATTCACTAAGGATTGTGTATTAGATGTTGTTTCTACTTCCTACTAAAGGTCGTTATAAATATCGTTAAAAATAAACAACCTGTAAGTTGATTAAATTGTAATAAAATTAATGATTTTTGTATATTTATTCCCTACAACTGAACAGGGGGCTTTAAGGGAGGGCCGAAGAGGGTTAATATATATGATATATATACTTTGTTATTTTAAAGTTTTGAATTTAAAAATTATTTTAATCGAAAAAACGCTATTAATTATCAAATCTATGAATTTGCGAAAATGCTTCGATTCTCTCGTGTGTCCAGTGACGCACATGTGTTTTTTTTTTTAATGTACAAGAGCTCCCTTTCGAGTACCTTTTCGAACTTAATCATAACTTTGCTTCTTTTCATCAAAATTTTATTTTTTTAGTAACGATTACACTTGCAGTCGTTTAATTTTTTGCAAATGCATAGGTGCTCACATGAACAGAAAGACCATTTTTTATTAAATTTATTAAATAGCTATTAATTTGCTTAAATAGCTATTAAGAATAATCCTATTTAAAAAAAAATTAAAATTTTTGTATCAACTGTCAAAATATTTCATATCTCTCTATCTGTAGTTTTAGTACAGTGATAAACACTGACCACAGCGCCGCGGTGAAATATTTTTAAAAAATTTCAATGCTTTGTTAAACTGTGCGATAACAAAATCTGAAAACATCATACTTTCGGTAATAACTTTATTATTAAATAACCGATTTAATTTTTTTTTAATTAGTTCGAGAATCGAAATCCTTGTATTTTGAAGAAAAAAAAACAAAATTATGTCAATATACTTTTTTGATTTCTTAACGTTACAAAATGCAAAAATTAAAAAAAAAACTTGCGTTGATTGTTTTAATGCCTATTATTTGCAAATTGATTGGCATATTTCTATTATTTAAATTAGAATAAAAAACTCCAAGTCTTAACTTTTTTTTTTATATAACGTTTTTTAAAATCAATTTCAGAAACAATCTGAAGCTACTCAATCAGAGAAGAAGCAATATTATGACATACCAATTAAGGGAAGGTACGAATATTTTAACTAAATCATTTATGAGGTTCTTGACAAAAAATTCGAAGTAATACAAAAATTTAGAGAATACAGTCATTATTTTTTATCACTTAATGAAATATATGATGTCTTGTACAGTTTTCATGTAGAGGAGAGTTATTATTATGAAATCTCACTCACCTAAGGCGAGATATAAGAACAAGCCATTAGCTTACAAAGGGCTTTCAACAGCACTTTGTGGGACGATAAACTTATGCATTGACATGAATGTCACTATAATATTTTCGTTATGTATTATTTCAAATGTTAATTTTAAGCGCATGTTAATGTTATATATTTCAGTATATATGTATGCGTGTAGGTAAAAAATTATAACACATTTAAGGAATTTTCATTATTTATAAGTTTTAGTGAATTACATAGATCTGTGTTGTATTTAAATACAGCAAAAAATAGCTTAAAAACAATGCGTATTTTAGTGTTTTATAAAATAAATTTGGTGAATGTGTGTGCATGAATATATTATTAGAGTGAAAAAAACCAAAAAAAAGAAAACATGCCTTTCAAATGGACTTTGGGATATTTAGTATATACAATTGAAAATATGTTTGGGTGATTAAATATTAACAATTTTTTAAATACTTAAAATAAAAACAAGCTTAAAATTATAACAAATTTTTAGATTATAACAATGAAGTTTGATTCTATAAAGTAGGCTTTGAACCGAATAAAGGGAAAAGTTAAGTGATAAAGTGAATATGTTGAGAAATTAGAAAAGGTTAGTTAAAGAAATGTAAACTTTTTACACGAAAAGAGACCAAACTGGAAAACAACTTCAGTGAATGGTTTTCGAATACTTTATTTTTTCGTGTGTTGTTATTTGGTTTGATTGAATCAACAACAGTGGTGAAGTGTTCAAGCGATGTAAAGCTCAGAAATTAACAAAAAGAAAAGCTTCTTTCGTTTTCAATATGTGCGACTGAAGTAATCATGTAACTATATTAGATATAATTATTGGTTTAGTATTTATGCATGCTATTATATAATTAGAGTTAATTTTATTATTTCATGTTGTGGAAAAGCTCAAAGCTTAAGTAGATCTTCTTCTTCTGGTTTGGGCATTGCCGCCTTTCGTTGATGTTGTTCACCAGAGTTGTTTGCTGTATTTGTTGTTATTTGTGGAGCTGTTGTTACACTAGGCAGGTTTTCGGCAGCTGCAGCTCTCTCTTCGAGAAATTTATCAAATTCTGTGCTGGTTAATGTCTCCTCAATACCCTCGGTTTCTTTCTGAAAATTCATCAAAATCAAGATTAAGATAAATAAAAATTTACAAAAATAATTAAAATTCATACATTTTAATATAAAAATTTTAAATAATTGAAAGTAAAGAAAAAACAAAATATATATTTAAAATTGAATAAAATCGGCAACAGAATCTAAACATCTTTAATCATTTCGTTTAACTTGCAAAGAAATGTTAAATTAAATATAAATTTCATACAAATATTTGAGTAACGATTTTCAAATTTACATAATTATCTAAGAATAATGACTGGAAAAATACATTGGAAAAACCAAACAAAATGCTTTAGTTTAATTTATCTTTATGAAATATTATGAAATCATTATGTAACACGTATTTTGCAATATCTATTTTTTTACCAAATTAAAAAAGATTACTTACGGAATTGCTTAACCACGCTTCCATTTCATCGAAATCACTATCTTTTGATGGCAGCTTTGGTTGTTTAATTTTGGAAACCAAAAAGAAATGTGCAGCGAAATCAATTCAATAAAAGATAAAATAAACGAAGCGTAAATGATAAAAAAAGAGTAATTTAAAAAATTATTAAAACAAGTCATAAGAAATGAAGATAAAAGGCATTCGTTTTAATAAATAATTAAAAATTTTTAAATTTTAATTCAAATCAGAAAAATCAAATTGAAAATACTTCTATTAATAATTTTTCAAAAATTTAAATACTCACTTTACTTACCACCAACGGTGGTTCACCGCCGGTTCTCTTAAAAGGTGAAATTACGCTGCCAGCAGCGGCATCAACAGAAGGAATGTCTTTGAGCAAATCCGACTTGCTAGACAAAATAAAATTAACAAACATTAGCATGAGTAACACAGAAAAGTAACACAAACTAAACTTACGCATTGCCATCCGAACGTGACTGGGCCAACATATCGAATTCATCAGCATCTTTGCTATGTGGTTGCTGTGGTGGATGCGATGGACTTATAGCTAAATAAAAGAATTTCATATATAACTTCAACAATCGTAAACCATCGCTTTTTTTCGATGTTTCTTACGTACCTAAAGTACTAAAAGTACTTTGTAGTTCGCATTTATCCACCAAATCAATAAGTTTAGGTTGCACTGGCGGTGACGTTGAACGTGTCACAGCAACAGCGCCTGCATCAAAATCTGTGGATGGTACACCACTAGGCGGTACACCAATTGCTGCGCCAAGTATTGCCGATGGCGATGTTGTAGTGCTACTAGCACGATTTTTTTCAAAGCGCTGATGACGCAAGAATAAAATATTGAGCTCATCATTAAGACGTAGCAGTTCAGCGGTTATTTCATCATCATTGATGCGTCCAATGAGATCAACAATGCGTACTTGCATTTCTCTTAAACAAGAAACCGATAAATCAAAGTTAAGAAATTTGTATTCGCAAAGAATTTATATATAAAAACACCTACTTGCATGTGCTTGTTAGTTCATTAAGCAGCGCATAGTCCGCCGGTTCTTCTTGTCCAGGCTTCAATTCGTTGAGCATTTCGCTTAGTACGGACATATTAAAGCCAACCACTTCCAGTTCAGATTGAATTTTTGCTGTCTGTTCAGGTGTCAATACAATGGGACCCGCAGGCTAAAAAGTAATTAAAAATCTTTAATATTATGAGTTTCTAATTGAGTGCATGAAAAACATTTTTATTTTTTAGTTATAAAAATTAAACTTACTTGAGCTACCGGAGGCATAATATGTTGCGGTGAAATGATTGGATGTGCGACCACCTGTGGCGGCATTTCAGGCACACTCTTTAAGAAAAGCATACATAATTCAATAGATAAATTCTGAAATAGACAAAATTAAAACATACCCGCTGTGGGGTATAAATCGGCGCCATGGCATCCAAATCGGTTTGTGGAAATTCTATTCCCTTATTTTTTAACTCTATATAGACTTGAGTGACACCATTAAGATCGGGCTGATTCTTAAAGGCATCAGCCCAAATTTGAATTAAACTCAAAACTTTCTCTTGCACCACAGGCGGTGGATCATTTTTAGGTCCAATCAGTTTAACAAGTTCTTGTATGAACTCTTTATTGGCCACAAGCACATGAAAAGCTTTTCCGCAGTTTTTCACACATGTCTCTAGTACGGTTAAGGTAAACATGATCACTTGATTATTCTTGCCGGCATTTTGTGTAAGACGCTTGCGCATGGCTTTCATGGCATCACGTGCAGTATCGGAAGACTCGTTGATTAAGTCACAGATTTCCATGTTAAGTGCCCAGTTTTCGGAAGCCAGCGAACTGTCTGTAGCTTGTTCTGTGAAAAAGAGAGGAAAAAATATTGTAAAATTAAATAATTCAAGAGGTGTTTATATTAATATTGATTTATATAATTTTTAAGAATATCGGAGGATGATAATTTGTTTTGATTTATTTTAAAGACTCTAACTAGAAGGAATCTGTAGAAGTTCATTTTTATGCTGAACCAAGCCAAGGTCGTAGAATTCTGAGAGTTTTCGGTGAAGTGTGTTTTACTTTTTGTTTTCGAATTTAAAGTTTATTCACTTGGGGTCAAATGTCTTTAGTTTTTTAATTAAGGGCCTCTTTGTGACATTCATTAAGGAGTAACTTTTGAGTTAAGAAAAATACGTTTTTAACTCAATTTCAATTTATCTCTATAATAACTTATTTATTATTTTTTCAAGACTATTTTTATATTTTGCGGTTATTGCAAAAGGAAACAAAGCGAATCATTGTGTTGTGATGTAATTGACAAGTTTCGCAAGTAGATTACTGATAACATACATACAGTTTAGACCGAATCCGAAAGTTAAGTTCAAAATAATTTTATTCTTCTGAAATCTGAACTATAAAATTCTGCAATTTTTGAATCGTTAGTAATACGAAGCTTCCTTGTTAAATACAAAATTTTAATATCATTCTTTTTATCATCATCATACTCGCTCGTTTTGGGCATTTGTAGGTGAGCTTTTTTAAAAAAATTTTTAATAAATTGAAAACGATTCAAGAAAAACACTTTAACAAAGAAACTTTGAAAGAAACTCCAAAACAGAGACGAAAATTTTTCCATGCCTAAGAGTCGCAGGTATTTGTTTCAATTAAGGCATAAGCTCAAATGCAATAAATTTGATTAGTGTTGTTTCTCTTCTGGGTTAAATGAATATATATATATATATATATATATATTTACTGACATGGTGTGATTTGATGCATGACTTCAATTTTTACTAACGTAACTCTTCTGTTTGAACTTTTTTTTTAATTTTGTACAGCCATTTCTACGTATATACTGAAGTATATTACAATGTTTATAACGCTTAAATTAACTGCGACAATTTTACAACAGCAAAAATAAAAATAAATATGCCAGTTCAGCTGTAATCTAATCTCTCTGGTTTTGATATGTATCCCTGTTCAATAATACGTAGACATTCATGAAACAAAAATAACAATAAAAACAAAAACAACATATCGGTCAAGTAAGTCGCAACAGTACGAAAAGTCATGGAGTCATTAAGTAGAAGTTAAGCAATTTTAAAATATAGCAATGACTAATCTAAATATATATACATATATATGCGAAGGTGTTTATACAGCTGAACCAACCATACCAAGCTATTAGAGCCAACCAAGTTGCCAAACATAATTTTGACAATAACTAATAAGGAACCTTTTGTTTCTCTTAGATAATTTTGTCTAAAAAAAAATGTCTAAAGGAATAATGATGAAGCAGTGTAATTGCTCAAGATAGCAACAATATGTAAGTGCTCTTGGAATGCTTGCAAAATTGTACGAATGTCTTATGACAAGATTTGTTTGTCTATTGCACTCATTGCAACTATACTTGGAATCCCATAATCAGTATAAAGTTAAGCTCAAATGGCTATCCTTAAAGTGCTAATAAAACCCATACTTATAGATTTAGAATTAAGTGAGACAAACATTTTAAAATGCAGGTGTTAACAATCACATAGATAGCAGACAGACAGAAATTTTATTAGTCTCCTCACTTTGATATTGCTACCTTCTGTCCACTGATTGAATCTCAGCTTACTTTTTATATAGTATGGTTTCAACAGTTAGTGTGTTTATTTGTTTGTCGCTTATTAACCACTTTGGAGAATGATGAAAAGTGCAATATGGGAAAAATTATAGTTTGTGCTCATTAATCGTATTTAATTAAATTACCAATTCGCTGTCCGACTGGGGTAGAGAAAGGGTTTCCAACCAAACCACCCACATTGAAGAATGATGCCATTTTGCAATCTGCTGCGAATAAATTCCTATTTTTGTCGATTTTATCTTCAGTCTGGTTTTATTTATACTCAATTTTCACATTAATTGATGTTGTAAGTGGACGATAATTGGTAAAAACACTATAATTATTTTTTCTTTCTCTGACACAGAAATTTTGTTCCAGCAACTCTTTAACAGCGAATTCAACACAAAAAATTAAGCAGCCAATGAATGACAGTCGTCAAATGACTGTTGTTTTTGTTGTGAAGCAATTATTCGCCGTGCTGTGCATTTCAGTGTTGTTGTTTTTTCTTGTAATATATTTTTCAAAGTTGGTAACATTTCAATGTGATTTCTTTTTATGACTGTACACTGAGAGTAAATTTTATATAAATTTATTCAATATAAGCGCACCAAAAAATTATTGCAATACAAGTTATAATAGAAATATTTTTAATACATGCATATAATGTTAATCTTAAAGTTGTTTAAATGAACATGATTCTTCATATACGCTTTGAGATAAATAAATTACTCCCACTCCATAAACAGCTATGAAGAAATAGATTTTTTTTTAGATGTTAAAAGTGGAATTTAAAATTTTGAATACATATTGTAGAAATGTAAGTAATTCGAATATAAATTTTTGTACCCTAACGTTAAGATAATTAATTTTGGTTTTAACATCATATTTTGTCTAGCTTATACTAGATATAAAAAGATAAATTATATTATTTTAAACATATTAAAATATTCTAGTCATACTAAACCTATGTTATGTCAAGTTAAAATCCAGCATTCTTATTGTTTATTATCAACCTACACAGTTTTTGATAACTGAAGAGGAGATTTTTATTTGTGTTTGAAATAAATTCAATTCAAACATAATCTATTGACAAAATCATATTCTTTTTATTTTCACATCGAAATTTGTATGCAACAATAAAAGAGTTTAGCTACTTCAGCTTTTTCTCACATTCTGAGTATTAAACCATTTAAAGCCACAACCAAAAAGCCTTTGAAATTTTCAACGTTATTTGTGCTATTGGTTCAGAATATGTAAGTAAATGTGAGAAAAATGTGTTCAAAACGATTTTGTATTCTTTCTATTTGATCATCATGCACACTGTAACTTGGGGACCAAAGTAGACTTGCGTACTCTTAGTGAGGAGGCACGATTGTATAATACAACGTTGTAGTTGTAATCATGCTATTGAACTTTTTGGCACAGCGTTTATAAATTCAAGCATTGAAGATGATTTTTTAGAAATGTTTTTAACATCCTAGAAATTTTTTGGATGAGTTTTCGACGATTATCTTGAAAAAATTGTGATTGGCATCGACTCCTAAAAATTATATGAAATATAAATATATAACAGATTATTCTGACCCTTGCTACAATTATAAGTTAATGTTAGTTTCTTTGAAGTCATAAAATGAGATTGGAGAGTGTTTTAAAAATGACTTCATAGAATACCATCATAAAGCAAAAAAAGTTTAATAAAAATCATTTTAATTGCCTTTGTGCTTCTAATAAAGTAAAGCATATTTATTGAAAACAAAAGGATCTTAAAAAAAAGTTTAATTCAAAATCTTTTACCATATGACATTTGACAAGAAAAAAAAATTTAGGTCCTTAGATATGGATCGATATCATTCACACAACGCTTTGAAGATGTAAAAAATCGTTCCGGTGATTTTCAATGAAAAATGTCAGGTATTAATAGTTGTCGATTAACTTTAATTTTTGCCAACAAAAATACAAGTCAATTTCTGAATATTATTTTTTCGGGCAAAAATAACGATTACTTTCAACTTTTATTTTATCGGTCAAAAACAACAGTTTTTTGTGCTTTTTACTTTTTCGGTCAAAAAGATCAGGCAATTTGCATTTTTTCAAAGGCTTTTTGACCGACGTAAAACTATTGGTACCATTATTTTTGTCTCTTCAGCGCGAACGAGTTTTATGTTGTAGTGTACTTACATAGTCATTCGGACCGACCATAAAAAGACCTTAATTAATACAAAAAAAGACCTTAATTGCCTAACACATGACAGCAATAAACCCTAAACATATCAACAGAACATGTTCACAAAATAAAAACACAATTTGAAGAAGCATAATCCCAAAAATTTAACGTTAACAATTTATTGAGCTCAATGCACTTAGCACCCTTTTACGCTTGTGCCGCTAGATACCTTTAAAGCATAAGCGAGACAGCGAGTGTTGCATTGCACATACATTGCAGAAAAAAAACACTACACAACAACAACAAACAATAAATTGAAATAGTGCCGACACTTTGGAGTCAAGGCTATAAATTTGGCGAACCATTTATTATTAGAATTGATTATGAATTTGAGAGGAATTAGGAATACTTAAAAAAACTTAAAGTGATCGGTTACTTACTGAATTTTGAAAATAAATCTGGAAATTATGAAAAATCTTTGCAATTCCAATTATTTGAAATTTTTAATGTAAAAAAGTTGAATATTCATACAAAGCACATACATACATATTTTATGCCCCTATTGTGATTTACAACCAAACTAAGTTGAGTTGTCTCGGATACAACTCAACTAAAAGACAACTGGAATTTTTTTCGGTATTGTGACTTACAACCATTTTAAGTTGAGTTGTAAGGAAGTTTTCTAGTCTTAAAATGGAATGTATCAGAAATTTTTGACAGCAGAATATAAGTACAAACAGCTGTTTTTGGCCACATCTGGGTGCCACAGCTGGCCACATCTGGGTGCTTCTCCATTAAGGAAACCATCCTCTCGAACTGTTTCTTGTTAGTAATTTTCCTTAATGGTAATTATATTAATTAAAATCGTTTTTTATTAATAAGTGTTGCAACTTACAATATATTTGCCATCTTTCCTTTTAAATACAACCAACAGACAACCTCAAAAATGCAGTTGTAAAATGTTGACATTTGACACAACCGCATCCAAGTTTGGTTGTATTTCATAATGCCAAAAATTGTGCATACACAACTGGAAGGACAACTTTGCAGCTGGAAGTTTGGTTGGGTTGTAAGCCATGATACCGATTTTGATTTTACAACTCAACTTTAAGCAAAGTTGTAAATCATAATAGGGGCATTAAATGTTAGAAATCATGCTCAATTTGATTTTTATGTTGGCAAATATTTATATTCACTAGGCTTACCGATCTTCGGTCCAATCTGCGCCAATGGCGAGTACCGAATTCGATGGAACCACGAGCTGTACGCTGACATCGACATAGTTAAGCGCATTAAAATCGAGCGGCTCCGCTGGCTAGGTCATGTTGAGCGAATGAAAAACGACGCTCCAGCGAAAAAAATATTCGATTCGGTGCCCGGTGGTGGTAAACGCAGAAGAGGACGCCCACATCTTCGTTGGAAGGATCAGGTGTTGGATAACCTGACCACGCTTGGTGTTTCCAACTGGCGCCAGCAAGAGCAGAACAGAAATGGCTGGCGCAATTTCTTATACGAGGCCAAAACCGACTTACGGTTGTAAGCGCCAGATAAGTAAGTAAGGCTTACCGATGCCCAGGAATTGAAACAATTTTAAGATTTTAATTCTGCGAAAACAGGAAAAGCATTTTCTTTTGTCCGCATTTTTCTGCACTTATTTGTTCTTTTTTCGAAAAAAATTCTGACCTGTAAACTAAATCGTCTTCTTTTCTCGAAAATGTCCTCGAAAGTAGAAAAAATTAAAATTTTTTGAACTCGCAAGATCAACGGTTTTAAATTCTGCCTTTAAATGCTACTAACTGAATGAACAAAAAAGTGACATGTTAGGAAAATATTAAACTATCTGTGACATTTCATTAAAATTTGAGATTTTTCACGGATGAGCAACAGTACAGTCACTCTCAGAGGGCAGAATTTTTTGCCAAATAAAAAATATTGATCTTTTACTCAGTGTAGTACATGATATAATTATACAGGTAGCATTGACAAGTATAGATTTTCTCAGCAACAAGGCAACGACCATCTGTCAAAAACAGTTGTTCGTGCAACAACAATTAAACGAATGTAAAAATAAATAAATTCCGCAAAATATGTGCGTTAAATACACAATTATAATAATGAAAGTTGTGAAAAAATTATGTGTGATATGTGTTTAACGTTTTCCAGCCGTGGTGTTTTAATAATAATTGGAAACTTCTTTAATTTCGTCCATATGCATCTGCAGCTGCTGAGGTTGCTACATTTGAACGTTTTCAACATTGTTTCTTATGTTTGCACTTAATAACACAAAGTTCACAAGTTATCTTCGTTGTAGTAATAATAATTCACTATTGATTAAATAAAATAGGCAATATTTTGTAAGAAAATGTTTGGTTATTTGCAAGCGCTGAAACATAAACAATGGCGAAAACATAAGAAATAATTGAACGCTCTCTTTCTAGACATTTTTTTTGACAAATGGTCGTTGCCCAAGCAACTGTCAATAAATACTACCTTATATTATTATATCATGAGTGTAGTAAAAGCACTTTTCTTTTTTGGCAACTTAATGTGTAATCTATTACATTTACATGATTTGACAGTTCTGAACATTTTGTGACTTTTTAGTTCTCGTAGTTGGTATGAGTGGCAAACCTTTTTGGTAAGAGCAAGTGTGAGGATAAGAAACGATCTGAAAAATTAATTTTTTTTCCCCAACGATTAGATTTGGAGAATTTATAACTTAAGAAAATTAACCAGAAAAATGGCAGCCAATGCTTGCAAAGCTCCTTTCCTGCGTGTTGTTGCTGTAAGTTAAAATCAAACAATAAAGTCATCATCTCAAGCAGAAAACGTAACGCAGAGCAAATTGAAGAACTCTGTGTTGTTACGTAAATGAAAATCAAACCTACATTATGAACTAGAAAAAATCAACAATGTTATTTAAATAGATTTTTTTTATATAGAAACGAGGTTTTGCTGCCAGCGCGTGTCCACGTCCTTTGGGACAAACTGCCGAAGTGGAAACCTGCATCTTGCCCAATAAGGTAATTGTTGCCTCAGCAGAAAGTGTGTTGCCAATTTCCAGGGTGTCTGTGGTTTTCCGGTAAGTTTTTGTTTTTGTAAAAATTTCAGAAGCAAGTTGACAACTTATGAAACTTTACAGCGCTGGTTCACGCAATGAGAGCTACGAAAATCAAGGAGCTTCTCACATGCTTCGCATTGCCACTGGGTTGAGCACCAAGAACTCTACCGGTTTTGCTATAACACGCAATATTCAGCAAGTTGGTGGAAGCTTGACCACCACTGCCGACAGAGAAATCGTCTCTTACACCGTTGAGACAACATCCGATAAGATTGAGACAGGTCTGCGCTACTTGCAAGATGTTATTGAGCCTGCATTTAAGCCTTGGGAACTGGCCGATACCGTTGCACGCGTACGCACGCATGTAGCTGCTGTGCCACCACAGGTGAGATCAATGCGAAGAGTTAAAACGCTTATAAAATTTGTGGATTTTTTAGGTGCGTGCTGTTGAACTTATGCACCGGGCTGCCTTCCGTAGTGGACTCGGCAACTCGATATTTATCCCCAAGTTTCATATTGGAAAGTTGTCTAGCGAGTCTTTGTTGCATTATGTCGCTAGCAACTGCACTGCAAATAGATGCGCGGTTGTTGGTGTGGGCATTGATCACAACATGCTGTCAGGCTTTGCACAGAGCTTGGAACTGGGCAGTTCCAGCAGTAAGGCCGACTCGGCCAGTTACTATGGCGGCGACGCACGCAAGGACACTCCTGGCGACATTGCTCACGTTGCTGTCGGTGGTTTGGGTGGCTCTCTGCTAAATCAAAAGGAAGCTTTGGCTTTTGCCGTTCTGCAATTGGCTGTTGGCGCTCCTCCTGCTACTAAGTATGGTAACATTAATGGTTCATTCGGCAAGGCCTTGTCTTCAGCCGTTAGCGGTGCTTCTGTGTCCTTTGCTGCACTTAATGCAAGCTACACCGATACTGGTATCTTTGGCTTTGTTATCTCCACTGACGCGCAGCTCATTGGCAAGGTGAGCAGATTTTACTTTCATTTAAGGCTAATATTAATGATTTTAAAAACTTTCAACCCTAGGCTGTAGATGCAGTTGGTCGTGTTATGAAGTCCGCCAGTGTATCCGCTGATGATGTCAACCGCGGCAAGGCTTTGCTTAAGTCTCACATCTTGGAATCCTATTCCACCGACAGCGCTCTGATTGCCGAAATAGGCATGCAAGCTGTGCTCACCAAACAAGTTATGACCGCTGATGCCCTGCTCGCTGCTGTTGACGGCATTACACAAAAGGATGTGCAAGACGTAAACTGAGTTAGAGTTTGTTTTTTGCATTTCGCTTATTTTCTTCTTCTTCCAAATCTAGGCTGCACGCAAAGCTGGTTCATCCAAGCTGTCTATTGGCGCCGTCGGCAATTTGGCTCATGTGCCACACTCTACGGACTTGGCTTAAAGTTAAACTAATGTATTGTTGTATAATCTTAATTGATGCTAATTCAAAATAAATAGAAATAAATAAAAAACGAAAATAGTAATTCTACACGAGAATAGAAAATAAATCAATAAATAAAACGAATAAAGAAGTTTTTACTTCCTCAATATTTATTTTGTATACTTAAATAAAAAAATAGTTCTATGAATATTCTCATACAGACATGAGTGGTATATATAGTGGTTGATTTTGGTATAATACAGACGCTTTTTACACAAAAAAAAAGAACATCAAGGGTACATAAAATATAGATTAAATTTTAGCTAATAACGATAAATAAATGCAACTACACCAGAGCAACAATGATGATAGCCACAAAGAGAGCGATTATGACTATCCAATAACCTAAAAAGATAAGTTGAACAATTAAGCTGAAGGACTCGCCAAATGCTTTCTTACCCCATGTTTTATCAGTGCGGTTGACCAGACCAATATTGCCAGTCTCCACATGTACGCTTGTATCAACACGCTCCATGGTGTCTGCCAAGTTGTCCAGTATATCTAAAAAATTGAATCAAAAGTAGCTTTATTATCATCTGCTAACACCAAGCAAACTTCTACCATTTTGTTCCTCGACTTCCTGTCCCAGTTGCGATGCTAAATTTCGCTGTCTCGATATCGTTTTCGAGAGGGTTTCTAGGCCACGGTTTTGATCCTCAAGTATTTCTATTTGTCTGCGTTTAAGTGTATCCACATCGTTACTATTAACTATGGGCTCATCATTAATATCACCAGCGGAAGCACTCTGCCATGGAGAGCTTGAATTTGCACTTTCATTTAGCAGTATTGCTCGATCTGAACGTGTTGCGTTCGTGTTTTTGCGCTTCAACTGCAGCAACTGTGACTGTAGTGTGTCCACCTGTCGCTGGCGTCGCTCGATTTCTTCGAAAGTTCTGAAATTAAAAACACCTACTTCAGTTTATGTCTAGCTTTCAATCTTTTATTGGCTTATTGAAACTAACATGGATCGACTTTTGGCCGATGCATCTAGTTTTTCCTTCAGTTGTTTCTGCTCCGTTTCAAACTGGTTAAGTCCTACTTGTATGCTGGCTGTTAGTCGGTTGAATTCTGGTGACAATTTTGGACGCTGCTCCCGTTGTGTGATCTGCGTTAGTATTGTATGGCTAAGACGATCGCAAGCTTCGTATTCCATCAACCTGTTAGGAATTTGCACTCGGTTCAAAGATGCATTTAATAATTTGGGTTCATTTAATTTCGTTACTTACCATGAATCAACATCTACCAGCGACATTTTTACTCTTATCTGTTTTTTAATACTTTTCTTTTTAAACGAACAGCAAAGAATTTGCGCATAATAAAGATCAGAAATAATTTTCTGACATTTCTTTCATCAAACGTTTGCGAATAAATACGTTGCAGTGCTTTTTTAACTGTATAAGTTTAAAGAGAATTAAGGGTGAGACTATATTTTACTTCATGGATAACCATGGTATAAAGCCGCGTTTCCATGCTATCTTCTATGATCTTCTCCTATCCCATATCAAAAACTTTTGCTATAATGAGCGAGATGGTTATATGTCACTATAGCTATAAAAGTTTGATATTTGTAAATGTTTGTAAGCAAATCAAAAATATATTTGTTTTCCAAAAAAGCCTAAACAAAAGATTCCGCCAGCCTCAACATCAGATGGAACAAAGCTAAATCAGGCCCGGAAAAGTGTATGAAATAAAATACAACTGTGTATCCACCGCAGCAACCCGAAGAAGAGTCACGCAAAGCGGTAGGTTTTTATTCCGTTTTTTTTTCAGATATGAAATAACTCGCTTTTTCCCCATGCAGTACGTTTGTCATGTGTGCAAGAACATTAAATACAGCTTCCAAAAGATATGGTTTACAATGGCAATGTGTGAGCATAACCATTGATGAGGCTGTAAAACAGCTGAGCTTCACGCTGAAGAAAGGTGCCACATCCGTAAAAGGGGTTGTACTGGAGGCGCAGGAGCTGGCAGTGACGCAATATTAAGTATAGTTACAAGTACAAGTAAATTAAAAATGTAAATCAGACCCTCAAACACCGTAGAATCAATGTGATTAATTGAATTTGTAAAAAACACAATTCGCAAATAAAATCAATATATAATATTTATTCAATATAGAAAATTAGTTTTACAAAATTGTCACACAAAATTGCAGAAATAACATAAATAAATAACACAAAATATAAAATGTTTGAAAACTTCTTGCGTGATTTTATTATTCGAAAAAATTTATTATATTTTTTTTTCATTCATTGTCAAAACTTGGCAGCTCACAAACGACAACTATAAAATGTTAATCAAATTTATAGCAAGTGATACACTTTTATAGCAAAAGTTCAAAAAGCTGAACTTTTCCTATCTTCTAGTATCACATGAAATCACAGGGGATATCACATGCTATAAAAACAAAAAATTAATGCCTGTTTCACACTCACATTCGTCAATCCCATATGGTGAGGGTCACATGCTTTTTCTTTCTAACAAAAAATGTGATTGTGGGAGATCGTAAGTGATAGCATGGAAACGCGGCTTAATAATTACAAGGTAGCTTTGAGAATTGCTTGGGAAACCATATCCTCTCAAAAAACATATTCAAAAAGAGAACGCGAACAATCAGCCATTGAAAACACAAACAATGTTGAAAAAGTTGAAGTGAAAAAAACAACAACTTCAGCAGCTGCAGATGCATTTTCACAAACAGCTGTTTTTGACAAGAGATTTTTTCTTGTAGAAGAGAAAATAAGCAGTTGTCAATGCTACCTTGTTTTATTATACCATGATGGGAAACATGAATTTCTACCACTATTTATAAGAATTTATTGGATCGTTTTGACACGTTTTAAGAGAATTGCTTAAGTTGTACTAAAACCGTTTACTAAATATATTGAAAATTGAGGAAAAGTTCATTTTTTGTTGATCTGTGAAATTTCTGTTAAAGAATAAAATGAAAAAAATATTCTCATAGACAGATTCGACAACACAAGAAAACTAATTACAAAATTTTTCCATTTAAAACTACATTTTCATTAAACTAGTTTTAAAGTCAAGAAATATTTTGGCAGCACCACTTTTATCCACAAATTTATTAAATAAATATAATTATTACGTTAAGACGTGAGCGAGATTTTTTAACGAAAAAGTTATAATTCCTCCAGATTACATTGTCCAATCAGCAATAATTACAATTCTATTCAATTCAGTATTTTCTTTCGTATCGCAAGAAAAACTTTTCCGAAACATGGACTTAGCAGTGAATAATATAATTTAATAATATATGCTCTGTATTGTTTGTTATGATCTTTTTGACATTTTCGAAAAAAATTCATGTATGAAAGCTTCAACATTATTATTAGAAACATGAATTTTGTCCAATCATAGAACAACATTTTTTATTACATACACCACCTAGTTTTAAACCTATTCATAAACGAAAGTATGCAGTCATTCATTTTTATAAAGACAGTTATTTCAATCCCAGGCTTACACTGCTACTTTATTATGCCATTATGATATTAATAACGAGTTAAAACAATGAAAATACCAATTATACTTAATTGGAGAGGTTACTAGAGATACTTAACACAATGACATACAGACAGAACTTTTTCTATTTATTTTTATACCCTCACGTTTAAAAAAAGTAAATGGGGGTATATTAATTTTGTCACTCCGTTTGTAACGCCCATAAGGAGGCGTGGCAGGTATAGAAAAGTCTATATATTCTTGATCAGAATCACCACCCGAGTCGATTTAGCCATGTCCGTCTGTCCGTATTTCTGTCTGTGATCACGATTACAGCCGTACTTTTCAAGCTATCATCACGAAATTCGATATTTAAGCTTTTATCTAAAAAATAAAGTTCAAGTTCGGAAATGAGCCAAATCGGATGAAAACCACGTCTACATCCCATACAAAATTACTTTATAAAAACGGTAAAATCTCTTAGAATTCCACAAAAATTAATATATATTGCATATGAGCTTTGATATTTAATATGCACTCTGAGTATAAAATTAAACCAAATCGGATGAAAACCACGCCTACCTCCCATACAAAGTGACTTTAGCAAAAAGGTTTAATATCTTTAAATTCCACAAAAATTAATATATGGACTTGAAATTTTGCAAATCAACTTTGATATGTATCATATACTCTGTGTAAGAAATTCAACCAATTCGAGTGAAAACCACACCCACCTCCCATACAATGTGACTTTATAAAAAAACAAAAGCAAACGTTTTCGGTTAAAACTATGATGAAAATGTTTTTACATATTAACGGCTGTATTCATAAAAAATTATGAACCTCTTATAAAGCCTTCATAAAATCGCTCTCTCGAGCACACAAAGTGCACAGAGAGTGCTAGAACTCGAGACTTCGAGTAAAGTAAGAACAAGCATCAAGAAGAATAAGCATCAATAAGAAGAAGCAAATGTCAAATTAAATTTCATAATTGTTTATGTTATTGTTTATTTGTTTATTTGTTTATATTGTTTATTTGTTATAAATTCACAAATTGTGTGCCTAAAAAGAAATTAACGTGCAATAAATAAATAATAATAAATAAAAATTAAGTAATTGTTCAGTTTTGCATTAAAAAATGGCTTTTAATAATTTGAGTGAAAGTGTTTTAAATTTTGTGCTGCCGTCTGCAGTCAAAATCAGCTGTTTTGTGCTTGAAACTTACTAGAAGCTGTTTCCGTACTTTTGCAACTATTCTCACATTTCGTTTTTACTCTCTTGCACACATCTTAGGCCCATATTACACTATGATCGTTTGATCGCGGTCAAAATATTTTTGTTGTTACTTTCAATGCGAAACATCCGCTCTGGCTCTGTGTTTTTTGACAGTTTCGCATTGAAAGCAACAACAAAAATATTTTTAAATTACATTTTTAATTTGATTGCTCGTTAATTTTTAAAAAATCATTTCGTATCCTTCTTTTGTATGAAGTTTCTTGAAAAAGAAATAGTTTTTTGACTCTCCTGAAAATTTCAAAATTTTGAGTTGTGTCACTTTTGAAGAGGGTGTGCGATATGAGGATTAATATTATAATTTTGCAAATTAGCTTTGAAATTTAACATGTACTCTGAGTATGTAAATTAACGAAATCGGGTAAAACCACGCCAACCTCAAATAGAAAACATTTTATTGGCTGCTTAATATTTTGAATACACTTTGGTTCGGCCGTGGGGTATTTTAACTTCGACCCAGTCGAAGATCATTTCTTACTAGTTGGTTATCATTTTAATTGTGGATGATGTTTATGGCATTGATATACTAGATGTACTCCACAAGCAACCTGTGATGTACTTTTTTGAACATAAGATTTGCAAATGTTCTGGGAGGGTGTCTTGACCTTCTCTCATCTCTGACAAAACAGTGGGATTTTTTGTATGATTTTAATTAGTGTGGGATAAATGAGTGATTTTTTTAAATACCAAAGATTTTTTAATTAATAAGACCTAAGGGAGATTTTATTGTTAATTTTAATCAGCTATTTTTGCGAAAAAATTGAGGTTACTCAATATACTCTATGAATACTCACGGCTGTATTCATAAAAAATTATGAACCTCTTATAAAGCCTTCATAAGGAAAAAATCGAAAAAAATTGAAAAACATTATTCATAAACGTTCAATAGCGTTAAAAGTCTCTTTTAAATGCTTTATAAATGAGAGAATTTTAAAAATAGATGAAACCTTCAATAAACCCTCGATAAAGCATTTTTAAATTTTATTTTGTTTTCACCTGAGAACAAATTATGTCAAAAATATATAAAATTGTTTCAAAATATATCAAAAACAGAGAAAAGGTCAAAAAAATTTTTGCAAATGTTTGTTTATAAATGAGAGGATTTTTAAAAATGGCTGAACGTTCAATAAACCCCTCATACAGCATTTTTAAAATTATTTTCTCTCATTTGATCACAAATATTGTCAAAAATAATTAAAAATATTTCAAAAATTTGAAAAACATGCCAAAAAAATTCAAAACAAACTGAAAATAAAAACAAGAACATTTGTCAAAACATTTCAAAATATTTACAAAATAAGATAATAAAATTACAATTTTTTCAGTGTAGAGGGTACCTTCGAAAAAATATTGATGTTTAAACATCAAAATGTTGACGAAATTGTGACAAATAAATGAAAAGTCATTGAATTTATCAAATACACAAACCATTATTGACACTCATCCCACATAAAATCGAAAGTGTTCCTATTTTAACTACAAAGCAGCTACAACATTTTTATGAATAACAAAATTTTAAAAGACTTTTTAACATTAAAAAGCTTTTTAACATTAAAAAGCTTTTAAACTATTGAACGTTTTAAAGCTATTTTAAGATATTTTTATGAATACGGCTGTATATTTATACCGTCAATTTGAGTGCCGATTTAAAGAATCCAGCACGCGCGATCAGCGTACTAATTTGTTCGACGTAATTTTGAAAATGAGAATAACATTACATCAAAAACCCACTCTTGAAATATTGCCATTGCCTGCAATGGATTTTGACAGATGGCATGCAATGAATTATTGTTACTCGAGAAGCCTGTGGCGACATGTTGTAACTTTTCGTTCGACAGGCGATTTGTTTTCTTTCGAAGTTATGTTCGAATATTTGTCAGTTGCACGCAAGCCTTTTTTATAACAATTAAAATTCAATGATAGTAAAAATGTGATTGCATTTCATGTGACAGTTAATTCTTGCCACAAACTATGCATGGTTTGGTTGTTGTTGGTGCGCATAAATGCCTTGCTGACCATATCAGGATGCCGCTCCAGAAATTCTACCAACCGCTCAAATTGTTTTGATGTTATTTTTTAAGAATTTCTGGAAGAGAGGTTAGGTGTAATAAGAGAAACCATGTTTAAATAAATAAAGAATTACATTTAGTTTTGTTTCGATTCTCGTTCACCGCCACCAAATCAAAGTGATATTTTATCGCAAATATCGCCTGTCGAAAGTGTTTAAACATAACGTCTTTCAATAAATTCGACAACTTCGAAACTTTCGAAGTTACAACATGTTGCCACTGGTAACATTTTGATTAAAATTCGACAAAAATAATAGAAATCAGATTACGCCATCAGAGGGAGAAAAAGTTGCACCGTTCTGCGCAAGACGTTAGGTCTTTCGTGACGTAGATAGAAAAAGACACTTTCTCTCTTTTTCTCACTGATTTTCTGTTCGTGCAAGAAAGAGACAAAACATAGTGCTATAGTTCTGTGCGATTTATTTTCCAGTTACAGTTCTGTTCTTTTATGTTTTGCACAGTGGAAAACAGCTTATTTTGACAATGTGTCGATCATGACGTATGCAGACATGCGCATGGCATAATCTTGTATATATTATTTTTGGAAATTTGATGCATTCATTATATTGAACAATAATGGCAACGCTTGAAACACATACGATGTATGCGGACCCTTGACTTCTGTGGAGAACAGCAAGAAACGTCAAAAGATAAGAAGCGATTTCGCCGAATGCGCCCCCCGCAAAGCACAAAAGCAAATGCGAAACTCTACACAAACACACACAATACGAAGTCTCCACAAGTAATGGAAAATCGTGAAAATTTTTGATTTGGTAGGTACAGAGACTATAGAGGTACTAGAATAATTTTCCACAGCCACACCACAGCCAAGAACTAACTAAACTGAAAGCTAGTCGTTCAATCGTCAAACAGTTCCGTTGAATTCTGATTAAATTTCTAAAAATTCGTTACGCTCTCCTGCTAATTCAGGTTAATTATTAGATAAATGAAAAGTTTCTGAATCGTTGAAATCGCAAAACCGCTTAAAAATAGTTAAAAAAGTGAAAAGTTAACCGCACAAAACGCAAAACGCGAGCAGAGCCAATAAGAAAAGTCGAGCTGTTCTTCCGAGCCAAGAAAAAGTTTTCCCAATTGCAAAAGAAAATTATATGTGGGTGCCAAACGAACGATAAGGCAGAAAACTACCTTATATAAAAAAATAATTGGAAAAATCAAAAGGCAACAAATTTATTTTCACATTTTCCAGAGGCAACAAAAATCGAAGCAACACAATTTTTTGCTTCAAAGAATTGTGAAGAATTTCAAGAAAATAGCAGAAAAATATTTATAAAACGAATTCTTGATTTATTTCTATTTGTGGATTTTTTTATAACAATTAAAAAAGATCGACGAGTTGAACGAGGACAATTAACGGTAAGTTTTTCGATTATAGTAAAATTCCATGAGTGTCAAAAAATAAATTTCATTCATATAATTTTTTTCTTTCTGTTGACGATTTCTATACAATTTTTCGCGACGTAGTTGCTGCAGCAACAACGGAAACTGCAAATTAACAAAGTTAATGCAAAAAAAAAAAAAAGAATAAAGATGATAGAAAAACTCGCGGAAACCTCAGCAAACTCAACAGCTAGGAAACGTATAAGTTTTTCTTGTCAGCAACTCGAGCAAAACCTGAAGTTTTCCTGCTTCCCAAATAGGGGAATGTGCAAAGACAGTGAAAACCTGTTAAAATCGTATCCCCCGATTTGGGTCAGTGTGTCAGCTAGACACCGCTCACTCACACGCCGTTTTTGCTACTCGCTCCATTGGATATGTTTTTACCGAGGTTTTGTTATTTCTGATGTTACTCCCGTCCTCTTTCCTAACATCGTGCCTCCATCGCGTCCTCTACAGTTGCATGCGCCCGCCTACTTGCAGCTCCATGCCAAATCTACTTACAATTTGCCATATTTGCTTCTATTCTTCTTTTCATCTTCCACTCCACAACGAATCTTGTATCTGGTTGCGCTGCCTCCGGCTTCAACAAGCCTTTATTTGTCTCTTGCTAGAGTTTCGGTTAACTGCGATTGTAACTTGTTTTCTGAGTTGTTATTTATTTTTCCTATTTTTTTCTTTTGGCTATTTTCTTGATCTTGGAGACAGGTGAGCGCAGCATGTGACTTCGTTCTTGCTTGATTTTGTTTTTTTTGCTTCGTATAGTAGTTTTATTGGTTCTCTTTTGGTGTTGTTTTTGTTATTATTTGATGCTGTTATTTTTTGCACTTGTCGCTATGAACTCAATCGCGTTTTTGTATTCTGATTGCATTTTTGCTACCAATAGCTAGTTATTGGTTTTTGAATCAGAATAAAAACAAAAAAAAAATGCGTAAACTTCTAAGCTGTGGTAGTAGCAAAGTTCAAGTTCTATTTTTCTTCTCAATATAACTAATATGGAGTTAAAAATAATTAAATTTTAAACTACCGATATTTTTCTTTGATAATTATGTATTATTTTATAAGGCAAATCCTTAAAAAATATATATATTTTTTTCAATATAAAATCCATATGGAAGTCAAACTCTAAATAGGGCTAAGGAATAGTTATGGCAAAATATGGCTTCAAATGTCAATTATTCGGATTTCAATCAGTACGATGACACAGACTTTTCGTTACAGAAAAAAAAAACATTAAAAAATAATTAAGACCTGTCAAAATTATACAAATTTCTATCATCCCAAAATAAAAGTAATAACATTTAACAAGGGATCCCTATATTTTTTACTCTCACAATATTTCAATTGGTAGGGTTTCTTTCTATATATATGTATATATATTAGCGTGGCCGTTATTTCTTTTTTATTTCTTATATCTCTCCCCTCAAATCGGTTCAGTTTTATGTAAAAAAAAATACAAAAAAGTTTCAAAGCGATAAGTTGTGTTTTAGGGGTGTCGCCTGCCCCTCAAAGTTGGCCTTCAAGCCCATTTATTCAAATGTAATTTGTTTGTATATGAGTATCTTTTTAAAAAAACATTTTACAAGGATATGATGTATGGCAATATTTTAGCTCTTTTAGTCAACAACATTAGCCTCACAGAAAGTTTTTTGCTAAAATTAATATTTTAGAAAATAATGAAGTAAATAACCAACAAAATACCAAAAATTATATGTACCAAAATTATATTTATATGGAAATTATTTTTTCTAAGCATGTGCGGTAAAAGCTTGTCTATTAAATTATTTCATACATAGTCAAAAGAAAACTAAACAAAAACAAAGTTATTGAGTTATATTAAAAAATTTATAACTCTTGACTTACAGTAGATTTCTTAGAGTTCGAAAACCGGCGACGATAGTCGCTAACAACCTGCAGTACAAATTGTTTTTGCTCTTCATTTCTTGTAAAGAGCTTATTATACTCCTCCATCAACTTCACTCCTCTTTCATTAATGGTAAATAATTATTTGAAAAACAAAAAATCTCGGATTGTAAGTTTTGTTAACACAATCTTACAAGAAGTACAACCTAGAGAGGATTATAAGGATTATAGTGGCGTCCGTGGCGTAGTTGGTTAAAGTGCGTGGCCGCTATGTCAACGAACCTGGAGACCCAGGTTCGAACCCCAGCAGCGACAGAAAATTATTTCAATTAAAATAATTTTTCTGTACGGCCGCCACCTCTCTGCAGACAATGGCAAACCTGAAAGAGTAATCAAAATGCCATGTAAAGCTTCTTGAGAATAAGAACATTTCGTTCATCGCCGTTCGGAGTTGGCTTTAAGCCTGTAGGTCCATTTCTCGGTCAATTGTGTACAAACTTAATAACACACACAACACAATTGATCATAAGAAGCTAGGTCAAAGTCCTTTTAAGGGCTGAAATGGCCAGTTATTTATTTATTTTTATGCACATTAGAATAAAATTTTTAAAAAAAGAAATAAAGAAAACAAAAATAATCAAAAAGTTATGGTCAATATTAAATTAGTGAAAATAAAGCTATAAAATAACTAAAAACTTCGTTGTTTCAATTATAGACACATTGATTCAAATTTTTCTTATTTACCTTATATAAAATTCCTTTTCTATGTGTTTATCCCACATTTATGAAATATACAGAAAAGTGGTATCGCTAAAATGCTTTTTGACATAAGCAGTAGGTCTTGTCAAAGCTCCTTACCTTACCTTCTTATTGTATCATGATTTTTAGAGAGAAGCATGGTATAATAACCCAGGTAGACTTATTAGAGTTGAGTTCCTAGAATTCGACCTGCCTTTGCTGTCAAACTCTGCGCTGATATTGCCACATCTTGAATTTTGTGGGAAAAAGTAATTAGGTTGGGATTTTATAATGGGCTAAAAGGATAAAAATAATATAATAACAGAGCAACCTTAGTTTTTGTTTATTTTTGATAATTAACTAAACTAAATTTTTAGATTCCAATAATATATTATATAACAAAGCATCATTGCAATATTTTGACACAAATACTAACTATGGTTTTATTAGCACGCTTTGATTTTCATACATACCGCACTTGTATACAACGTAATAATAAAGAAATTCAATGAACAGAAGAAAGTACTAAACTGTACTAAAGTACTAAATTAAACGCTTAATTCATATAAATTTATTGTACTATTTTTTGTTCTTAATTTATATATCTATTATAATTCCATATAATATTAAAACATTTTCTTCTGAAAGCTCGGATTTTTGCTTTAAGATATGGCAGCACCGTATTTTGACAGCAAAGGTATGCCAACTTTTACTGTCATTCTAATAAGTCTACCTGGGTTATTATACCATGGAGAGAAGTAGAAAATTCGAGGCCACCTGGCCTATTACATCATGCGGTCCCCTTATTTGAAAATGAGTGTGAAAATATCAATTCATATTGACAGAACGTGAGCACAGTTGCCTGAAAATCAAACTTATTGAAAGTAATATTTTTACAAAGATACTTTTGTATACTAGTTTTATGCTACAATTTCTGTTACACGTTACATTAAACTATTACATTCAGATAATCGAATTGATCAATAATAATTTAAATAGTGGATCTATTTTATAAAATCTTAAGTTGTCCTATTCCTGTAAGAGATAAGTGTGGTCTTTAAAAATGTAGGTTATTTTACAGTTTTTAACTTGCGGAGGGTTAATTTTTCGTACGTTCTTGCGCTTTTAAATTTGGCATGAAATGTTCGCATTAAGGCAATTTATAAATTTGTGTTTTGTTAATAGGATTTGTTTCGAATGATGATTAATTTTACTGTAAATAACAAATACAGTATACGGCAAACTTTCAGGGTTTTAAATAATTAAATAACTAGTAAGAAATGATCTTCGACTGGGCCGAAGTTAAAATACCCCCACGACCGAACCAAAGAATATTCAAAGTCTTAAGCAGTCAATGAAATTTTTATTTTTTTATTTATTTGCAAACTTTCAGGGTTTTAAATAATTAAATAACTAGTAAGAAATGATCTTCGACTGGGCCGAAGTTAAAATACCCCCACGACCGAACCAAAGAATATTCAAAGTCTTAAGCAGTCAATGAAATTTTTATTTGTAAAAACATTTTCGTCCTAGTTTTTACAGAAAATATTCGCCTTTTTTTTTTTATAAAGTCACTTTGTATAGGAGGTGGGTGTGCTTTTCACTCGATTTGTTTGAATTTACGTGAGAATATACACAGAATACGTGTTATATATCAAAGTCCATATACAAAATTTCAAGTCCATATATTCATTTTTGTGGAATTTAAAGAGATTTTTCCATTCTTGTTAAAGTCACTTTGTATGGGAGGTAGGCGTGGTTTTCATCCAATTTGGCTCATTTTCGAACTTGACCTTTATTTTTTAGATACAAGCTTAAATATCGAATTTCGTGATGAAAGCTTGAAAATTACGGCTGTAATCGTGATCACAGACAGACAGACAGACAGACAGACGGACATGGCCAAATCGACTCGGGTGGTGATGCTGATCAAGAATATATATACTTTTCAATACCTGCCACGTCTCCTTATGGGCGTTACAAACGGAGTGACAAAATTAATATACCCCCATTTACGTTTTTTAAACGAGGGGGTATAAAAATCGAATGACTTGTTTACTTTTTTTTAATTTCATGTAAAAAAAATTAGAAACATGAAATTTCTGTGAAAAGAAAATGAAAGTTCTGTTCAAGGTATATTCAACAAGGTAGAATCAATGTACCCTCACAAAAGTAAGGAGAACAAACTTACAAATTTGGCACAGCACATAGATCAACTCAAGCAATAGGATGCAATGGTAAAAGAAAAATTAAAATTTTTAGATTCGCAATTTCACAAATGTAACGATGATATTATAAATTACTAGAATCCTATAAATATCATAAACGTGGAATAAAGCTATTTCCCAAAATTATCCGTAGTCAAAAAGGTACCCAAGTTATTTTAACTATTTATAAAAGATGAAAATATAGTATATACAAAGCAACAGAAATTTAATAAATTTTAAAATTTTCTACAATATTATCATACATAGCACCCCATGTACGTCAAGCAAACTCTATGCCCAATCTTTTTTTTACTTCCACCAATCAATAAAATATTAGAAAACTACTATTGAAAAAAAGAACCACACACAAACACTAAATCAAATTTTGTTTTTTTTATAAATATTACAAACCCCTTTTTGAAATTGTTGTAAAACCGTAGGAATATTTTAGTTTTCATGATACAATAATGTGGCGTCCGTGGCGTAGTTGGTTAAAGTGCGTGGCCGCTATGTCAACGATCCTGGAGACCCGGGTTCGAACCCCAGCAGCGACAGAAAATTATTTGAATTAAAATAATTTTTCTGTACGGCCGCCACCTCTCTGCAGACAATGGCAAACCTCAGAGAGTAATCAAAATGCCATGTAAAGCTTCTTGAGAATAAGAACATTACGTTCATCGCCGTTCGGAGTCGGCGTTAAGCATGTAGGTCCATTTCTCGGTCAATTGTGTACAAACTTAATAACACGCACAACACAATTGATCATAAGAAGCTAGGTCAAAGTCCTTTCAAGGGCTGAAATGGCCAGTTATTTATTTATTTATGATACAATAAGAGTATGTCAAATATCTGGCCACCCTTATATTATTAAATCATGCTCGTTCCCTAATGCCCCTGTTACCGTTTTCCTGTAGCATCACGTCACCAAACAGTAACATCATTCTGAGTGTAAATTGAGGTTGAATACTGAATTCCAAGGCTATGCGACCTATTATTCCAAAGCTATTCGATATCGTAAATTTGGGTTGCATAGGAGGTTCCATTCCATCAAGGTTCATCAAACTTAACAGTAACACTCTCTAGACTTTGGTACAGTTATCTTAAAAATTCATGATAATACCTATGTAATATGTTTTTAACCTAATCTAAAAAATCCAGGCTTAACATATGCAACTATTACGACTGGACAGATAATGAGTCGAAAAAAAATTTTGATTACAAAGTAATTTAATGAACAATATATTAACCATTCATTATTTACAGGCTATAACCATTTAAAGTAAAAGTAAACCTTTTTCATGAGTGTGGCGTCCGTGGCGTAGTTGGTTAAAGTGCGTGGCCTGTATGTCAACGAACCTGGAGACCCGGGTTCGAACCCCAGCATCGACAGAAAATTATTTGAATTAAAATAATTTTTCTGTACGGCCGTCACCTCTCTGCAGACAATGGCAAACCTCAGAGAGTAATCAAAATGCCATGTAAAGCTTCTTGAGAACAAGAATATTCTGTTCAGCGCCGTTCGGAGTCGGCGTTAAACCTGTAGGTCCGGTTCTCGGTCAATTGTGTAAAAACTTAATAACAAGCTCAACACAATTGATCATAAGAAGCTAGGTCAAAGTCCTTTCAAGGGCCGAAATGGTCAGTTATTTATTTTTTTATGATTTTGAAAAATTTCGAAAAAAAAAATATCACTTACTTTTAGGCATCACATAGAAAACGTACTTTCTTTGCAGAAGATTGTTTTGCTTTTTTTTTTTTGTTTAAATACACAATATTTAAGAAAAAGTAAGACGTTATTGCACATCTGCGGAGCAAGACCTTTCTGTGATACCCCATTTATAATATGGATGGAATAATATGGATTCTATAATTTACGGATCTCGATTTCATTCATGAGGTTATCAAAGCTGACTTTGTAGAAGCGCCAACAAACAAGTCTTACGAGGTTAAAACAGTCGAGTTTTTAGTCGTGGTCCTTAACAGACAAGTTAAAACAGTCGGGGGTTAAAACAGTCGAGTTTTTAGTCGTACTCCAGTAGGTTGTTCGTTTAACTGCCACCCCAGAGGCCTAGGCCGGGCCTATGTTTTAACCTTTCTGCAATTATTTCATCATTTCTAATCAACTGAAATTAAATATGCATGAATATTTACGACTTACAAAAGTTGTTGTTGGTGGTAAAGAAGTTCGTGAGTTCTTGTATGGAATTGCCTTATAACTAGAATTGTCTGAGTTAAAGATATAACATTTGTTAATGTATAACTCAGATTCTAATTCACATGTTTCTATGGTGATTCCGCTAAGATTATTCTACACATGCTTCACTTGATTGCCCCTTTCCCACTTATCTATCGCACTATTTCGAACTAAGTCATACTTGACTGAATTGGTATAAGACCTGAAATCCTTAGTTCAAAGCAAAAGAAACAGGCGTACTGCGTAAAGGGTATATTTACTTTGTCATAACCTTTGTTTTGTTAAACCGTTAGTAGGTTATAAGAAAAATCAACTGACCATAAGAAATGTGGTAAGTTGATTACACTGTGCGACAGTCCAAAATACCTGGGATATAATGCTATTTTTCTTGTAGGTCTTGTCGAGTTAAAGAATTCTCTATACTTGAAATTTGCCGGACACCCCCAAAATCTGGACTTATGGTCAAAAAACCGATTTTGCCTACCTTTGCCCACTTATTGGCTTATAACTTACCTGATTGCCAACCGATTTTTAAAATTTAACCGGATCCTGAAAGACGATACTTAAGCCTTTTTAACGATATGTATATTCTTTGGGACAACTTGAGAAAGCTGTGTGTACTTACTCTGCAAATACAAATTTTTTTCAATTTTTTTGACTTTTTTCAACTTTGACGATTTTTTTATACACTAAATCATATTGAGACTACACTAGTCCTGTACGGATTTATAGAAAACATTTATTAAAAATTTAAACGAAATTTAGTTTTTAAAAATTGGTCAGTAATTGACAAAGTTATTCAACTTTTAATGAAAAGAGATTTCTTTCCAAAAATACATTTTCGATATGACAACTCAAAAATGTTTGCTTGATCTTTTTTTTTTTTAAGTCGGCATCATTAGTTTCGCGTTTTAATGACCAGCAATATTCCGAAATAATTTTAATTTTATTTTTTCTTTCGAAATGTTTTTCTATTGTTGCTATTTCTTGGTGAAAATGTTCTCCTTGCTCATCGCTTAACTGGCCTAAGTTCTCTGGGAAGAAGTCCAAATGCGAATGGAGAAAATGAATTTTTATAGACATGTTGCATCCCATTGCACCATATGCACATAAAAATTCATTCACAATTGCGACATAGTCGTCGCTTCTATGGTTTCCGAGGAAATTAGTGCACAGCGAAACAAAACTCTTCCACGCACGTTGTTCCACGAAATTTAACTTCCTTACAAAATTTGTATCTCTCATAACTTTTCGGATTTGAGGTCCAATGAAAATACCTTAAGTTCATAAAGATAAAAATATTAAAAGTAATAGATATGAAAAAATATACATTTTTACCTCCTTTTATTTTCGCTTCACTTAATTTTGGAAATACCCCTTTAAGATAAGCAAAAGCTTCGCCATTTATATCCAATTTTTTAACGAACTGTTTCATATATCCGAGTTTCAGATGCAGTGCAAGTAGAATAACGTTTTCAGCCTTGATTAAAGGAACGTTAAGAACGTTTTTGCAGCCTATTTTATGTGATTCACGAGATGGCCATACTTTGCGATCATAACGATTCGGCGCACGACTATCCCATTCACAAAGATAGCACGGAAATTTTGTGTGTCCACCTTGCATACCAAATAAAATTGTTAATACTTTTAAATCAGCGACTACTTTCCACTTCTGCGTGCTGTAGTTCACAAACCTAAGAATTTTTTCCATAACTTCGTAAGTTTCTTTTATGTTGGTTGCATATGCGATTGGCACCGCTGCTGTTAGAAGTTTTTTTGGCCTGTTGATTTAGTAGAAGCTGAACGAAAGAGAGAGTGAAAAACACAACACAAAAACACTCTACTGGCATTTTTTACGGCGAAACTAATGATGCCGACTTAAAAAAAAAAGTATCAAGCAAACATTTTTGAGTTGTCATATCGAAAATGTATTTTTGGAAAGAAATCTCTTTTCATTAAAAGTTGAATTACTTTGTCAATTACTGACCAATTTTTAAAAACTTTATTTCGTTTAAATTTTTAATAAATGTTTTCTATGAATCCGTACAGCACTAGTGTGGTCTCTATATAATTTAGTGTATACAAAAATCGTCAAAGTTGAAAAAAGTCAAAAAAATTGAAAAAACGTTGTATTTGCAGAGTAAATACACACAGCTTTCTCAAGTTGTCCCAAACAATATACATATCGTTAAAAAGGCTTAAGTATCGTCTTTCAGGATCCGGTTAAATTTTAAAAATCGGTTGGCAATCAGGTAAGTTATAAGCCAATAAGTGGGCAAAGGTAGGCAAAATCGGTTTTTTGACCATAAGTCCAGATTTTGGGGGTGTCCGGCAAATTTCAAGTATAGAGAATTCTTTAACTCGACAAGGCCTACCAGAAAAATAGCATTATCTCCCAGGTATTTCAACTTCGTTCCATTTTGTCGCACTGTGTTATTCTTATTAGAATAACAATCTGAGTCGATGAAGTAATGGCCGTCTGTCTGTCTGTGTGTGAGCACTATTACAGGAGTTTTTGAGTTATCGCAGTGAAAATCTATGTATGTATAAGCTTCTTTCTAAAAAAAAAAAATTATAAAACTTAAAAACCATGCCTATCTCCCATACAAAATGATGTCAGCAAAACTTTGAAAATTCCATAAAAATGAATGTATTGACTTTATTACATACAGCAGCCTTCGTATTTAAAACGTACTCTTTTTCTCTTAGTCGTATCTTCTAAAAATCACGCCTATCTTCCGAAAAAAGTGACTTCATCAAAATAATAAAACCTTCATTACTGCGAATATACTTACACACGGCTGTGGGAGTATTTTAATTGTGGCCTTACTAGCTTCAAATATTTTCGGAGATTAACTTTTCAAAGCACAAAGATGAAAATAGTGTTCAATTCCCAAGAGTACAGAGAATAGTTTATTTGTTTCAAAGCTCTTGTAAAATGTAAAAGCCATAAATTCCACATAAAACGAAATTTGAGAGAAAATTTTAATGAAATTAATTAATAATTAAAGCCATTAGAGCCCATAAAAAGGACTTCTTAATGAAGCTCCCGCAGTGTTCCCTCTTCTGTTTTTATATGTGTTGTTAATGTTTTTTTAACACTCATAACCAACCAAACCTTCAGCTGATGTTCGATTACGAACAGCTTACGTTACGTCAAAGCATATTCGAGGAAAATGCTCCCCCTGTGGGTTCCTTCTGCAACCAAAATATTTCTAGAGTTTTGTAATATTTTAAGAATTTTTTTTGAAATGTTGAACTTTTTAGAAACAAGCGCAAATATTAATGCTTCTGACAGCCTGGTAAAGAGGATTGTAAATTACAGTTTCAATTTGAAAAAAATGCTCCAATGCAGATTGTATAAAAAACTTCTCCCTGACTTTTGACAAATTAAACTACTTAACTGTGTGTAAAGAAATTACGAAAACACTTGACTTGCAGATAAAAAATTGAACAGCGTTAGGTTCATTTTGTAGAATTTCTATGCATTCTTCTTGACCAAAATCGATAGTTTTGCAAGTCTTGCACAAGCAGCAACAAAAACAACAAAAACAACAAGAACAACAAGAACAACAATAACACAAAGTAAACAAATGGCTTAAAATTAA
This sequence comes from Pherbina coryleti, assembly GCA_943735915.1. NCBI lineage: Eukaryota > Metazoa > Arthropoda > Insecta > Diptera > Sciomyzidae > Pherbina > Pherbina coryleti. The sequence goes on from OX030952.1 coordinate 129,486,872, forward strand.
AATCAACACTATGTAGGCAAGGATGCACAAGGATACCTACACACCCAGTCACTGACACAAAGTCACCCACTCACATGCTAGCAAACACGCATACACACAGACACTCATCTGCATATCCTGAAAACTTTGATAAATTAAAAATTTCACAAGGATTCATATAACTAGAACGACGCATACAGAAACAAAACACACAAACACATACCAGCACATATAAACACATCCTTTCAAATACATAAGAAATACAAACATAATAACTGGAAAAGCAAACCAACCGCTTTTGTGCGCCTTGATTTCCGCGCTCTGTTCTCTCCCTTGAATTTGAAACTGAATCTTGATAATGCGCTGCCGTTATGACCAACCCAAGCTTCCGTCAGTCACGGAGTAGTTGCTGTTGCCGCTATCGTCATTGTTGTTGCTGCTGTTGCTGTTGCTGTTGTTGGTAGTAAAGTTAAAAGTTGCGTGAAGTCAAGTGTGGCGGCTCGTTGCGCACAGCGTTGAAATGAAAGCTGGTGAAGATGAACGCAAGAGTGATTGCGGGCGGTAGTTGGAGTGGGTGATGCCGTCGCTACTGCTGCGATTAGCACGCGATTGACACTGACAGTGGTGGAGGCTTAAGAGCGATAAATTATGCAAGAGAACGAAAGCGGTTTGCAAAAAGAGATTCAGAAGAACAGCTTATATAATATTATGTTTCTGTACATACATACATACTGTCTGTATGTGTGTATGCATGTATATATGTCTGTAGGTCTTTGTTGGAAAAATTAAATTGCTCGGGTCTGCCACCCGCTAGAAGTGGAAGTGGGAGTTAAAGCTGTTCTCAATTATGAGAGTAAATTTATGATGATAGCCAACACGAGCGTTGCAAAAAAAAAATCACAACACGAAAGAGAAAGAGAGAGGAAAAGCTAGAGCGCGAGCTTAATATGCTCAATATTTAGTTTGTTAGTACTTTTGTGGGAGTAAAAAAAAAGGTTGTTGGTTGGGGCAGAAGAATGGGCGCCTGAATACATAAACTCTGTTTAACCTATTTATTTGAGTTTCCTATGGTTTTCATGCGATGCTTGTTATACGTTTTCCCACTCCTACAATGCATCATCTCAGTCAGGGTTGCCAAAAAACCACACAAGCTCTATAGTTACCCACGCACATACATACATACATACATACGTACTTGTATGCCTTATAATTATTGGTTAAGTATACGCATCGGTGATTTTAATTTAATTGTTGTGTGCTTCTTTTGTTATCGTTGTCGTTTTTGTTGTTATATTTTATTTCGATTCTATTTCTTTGAGATAAATATTTTTTATGTGAAACGGCTGCTGCAAAAATTAATTAACATTTCACTGTACATTGATATGTTTGTTTAGATGTCTTCTATAAAAACCAAAAATAAGAGCAAAGAGTTTAATAAGTTTTCCCTTTTAACGAAATTTATATGGTTTGAGTGTTAATACAATGTTTACTTAAATCTTATTTTTTTTTCTATTGCACCATTCAATGATTACTCACCAATGTCTACATCCATTAACTCTAAATCTATTATTTTCTTCTATACCATTTTACTCACGGCACACAAAACATGTTAATGAGCATCCTTCTGTACCGTATTTGTTCGAACTATTGTTGTTAAATATACGACGAATCGTAAAAAATAAACTGTTTATCAAATAATCCAAAAATTGACGATTCTTTAAAACCCAAATATAAAACCAAAAATAAAAAAAAGTAGGTTTTTTGACGCGCTGTATGGCATGTGGCGCACTCCTGTTGGGAAAACATGTCTTCAATAAATATTCTGTTCAATTGGGTCACGAAATAATCAATCCATGGCTCTTTAGCGTTCATCGTTGACGGTAACGCTCTCGACGGCTTATTTTTTAAAGAAGGAGGAACTTATAATTTTTCTGATCCATACAACGCACTAATCGGTGAGTTTTGTAGATTAAACAGTGTCTCGAGTGAATCTTGTGGATTTTCTGCACACCAAATTTTGCAATTTTCCTTATTGACATGCCCATGAGCCAAAAATGAGCCTCATTACGTAACGGGCGTAGCGCACGTGAAAAACCCCGAACTGAACCATGATTTTTTAAATAAATTTGCATAAGCGTTGTTCTGGAGCTAGTCTGTTCAAAACAAAATAGTAAACCAAACTGGGCTGAATACACAATACAGTTGCCAGATCTGACCACCGTATGACAGTTTAATCCTTATCGAAAAAGAGACCATCTGAAAAAACACGCTCTTTACATGCGACGCTTCTAGCCGACTCTCTCCCAGAGTTTCACTTGCATGGACATGGAAAAAAAAAGATCTTGGGAAATATCAAAACCCCTGTAAACATTTAATACTGTACAGGTACATTTTAACTTAATGTATTATTTTTATTTTTTAAATTTCAATGAAAAAAATTAAGGGTATTATCTTTATATTAACAATTATATTGATTGTGAACAATAATACTCGGTTATTTTAAAATTTAAAACAATTTTTATGTCCAAATTGTCTGTTTTGCCTAAAGAATATTTTTTAGGAATAAAACATTGAGGGATTTTTGTTTTTCACAGTACTTTGTTCCCTAAGTAAGGAAAACCAAGAATTAAAAAAATTTTTATGTCCAAATTGTCTGTTTTGCCTAAAGAATATTTTTTAGGAATAAAACATTGAGGGATTTTTGTTTTTCACAGTACTTTGTTCCCTAAGTAAGGAAAACCAATAAATACTAAATGAAAGATTTTAAAATATTTTTAATAGAGCTTTGTACTGATTGAATAGCTTTCTTATCATCTTACTCTTAAAAAAAAAATGCCTCACTAAATTCAATTTCTGATTTTTTTCGAGTCTGAGATTGTCACCATCTTTATAGCAAGTTTTTTTTCGATAATATTTAAAGAAACATTTTTTTAAATTTTAAGCGAAAACTTAACGAAAAATAAGTTAGCAATGTAGACAAATGTCGAGCAACCCGACTTAAAAATAACCGATTCGTCAAATAATCCGTATTTGTTCATTTCAATAAAACCTAAAACATTACAACCAAAAATGAATTCAAAACTAAAATTTCAAATAGTCCAAAACTGAGTTTTTCAACTCTATTCAAAATCCAAAAGTTTATAAATAATAACAAAATTGTTTTCTACACAATCAATGATGATGACAAACACCACTTAAATCCTCATGGATCATTGCACAATTAATACTTTAGCATATCAGCAGTAGTAGCAACCGTAGCAAGAGCTACAAAAACAACAGCTATAGCTACATATGACTATTTTTAATGTCATTTATTGCATACATATTCATTTGTTACAAATACAAACATATCGGCACATAAATATATTGTAGATGTAAAGATTTGCAATTGATTAGCATGGCAATCCTTAAATAATTCCTAGTGTTTTGCCACTGCCATGCAAGCAATACAATTTTTAATGGCTTTATTTAATTTGCTGCTCATTTGAAGCGCTCTCACTTATTTTTATGCTCATGTCTTTTTGCTACGCTCACTTCGTACCGTTTAAATTTGTCGCATGTGTCTCGTAGACGTAGTCTAACCAGCCCACTCTCCGCTACATAGAATACAACATTTAATTATTGCCATATAATCCAAGCCATCGAAGTTTATTTTTATTTTACCCAAATCCCACAAAAATAAAAAAACAAAAAAAAAATATGAAAGTAAAATCCAGCGGTTTATTATTTTTTTGTATACCTTATGACAGATTGGCAGCTGTATCAAATCCATCCATCATCTGTCATTGATGGGCAAAATAAAAGCATAAACCTTAACCCAGGCACCAGCTTGAATTCGATCAGTCACAACAGGTGATGGATGGATGGCTTGATGATACCCTTTAACTTAACCAACCAAATGGCGAATAAAAATAAAATGGTAATATTTTTAAATTTGATGAAATCTAATTTATCCATGAAAACATAGAAATCGTGCCTATTTTTCTAATTACATTCAAAATATGGAGAGTTTGAGATAAATTTAAAAGCATGACAGTACCTACACAATTAGTTTATCACAATTTTTAAAGTTTTATCTCATGTTTATCTCTGATGGAAGTTAAGTTTGAGGTACCACTAAAAAGCTGAGTTAAGCAATTTAACCCTCACTTTGGCACTATTTACATTTGTAAATATCCCAATTTTAAATTTGCCTTAACTCCTTTCTTTTTATTCGATTTGAATATAGCTTGGACTCTGTGGCTATTTTTTCGTTTTCTTTCTGAAAATGTCAAAAACTTTTTTTAATTTTAGAATTTTCTGATACTTTTTGAAAATTTTTCATTTTTATAACGTAGTGTGGTACTATTTACATATGTAAATATATTGTATTTTAAAGGCTTTTATGGTGTTTATGGTGTTTCGGGAGAAAAATAACGGTACGCAGAAACGAAACAGTGAAAAAACAGTTGTCAACGCAGTGTGCTTTTGAAATGCAAAAACCCCCTTACAGAATATATGAAAAAAAGGAACAATTGAAGTTGTGTGGAAACAGCGCGATTTTGTTATTTAAGCTGGAAGTGCTAATTTAATGAAAAATAAGTATATTTTTTGTTGAAATTTGTTTTGTTTATTCATTGGAACTAATATTTTTTTTTTTAATTTGATCTACATACTTACATTTTGGTTATTTCATAAAGAGCTGGACCGTCAAGTGTGCATAATATGTAAAACGCTATATCGTAAGATGCATGGATTTCAATGGCTAATATCTTTTTGAAGAGGTTACAGAATAACCTTTCTTTTGATACCCATAACACTAGATTTTGTTGGAAATTAAAAAAAAACGACTTTTCCAGGCCCATTTTCCCAACTTGCGAACCCTATAACGTCTAAACAACTTGAGAGCGGCGTAAATTTTTCCGGAATTGGACTTAGAAGGTGTTAATACATATATTCCACCTGAAAAATAATGTAAATTTTGAGTTTCTGATTATCTTTAATTATGCCAAAAAAATATTTACAAATGTAAATAGTGCCAGATTACGTAGTAAAAGATTGGTGCCAAAGTGAGGGTTAACCAGAAGTAAACCTTGGCGTTACGAAAAACCAAAATAATGCATGATTTAACCCAGCTTAACCGACAAATGCTCATAGCTTTTATGAACCACTGTAAACATGCAGAGTAACTGATAATCAAGCATGGCAGCTATTGGTGTTGCGAATTTAAATATTAACACGATTATTTTTAAATTTGCATAAAAATTCACAAGTATAGAAAATTACAGGTTACAAGAAATTAAACAGGTTTCTCACTTCAAATTCAAACATTTATACAACAAATTTAATTTGTCTAGTAGAAAGTTGAATTTGAACTGTAAAAGTGGGTATATGTAAACCTTTTTTTAGCTTTGAGCCACGGATGACAGGTCTTATACCTATTCAGTCAAGTCTACCTTGGTTCGAAAGTGAGGTGATAGATTGGTGCGAAAGAAGAAACAATCAAGTGAAACATGTGCAGGATGTTTTACGCGTGACAGGAATCCGAAGAAACATGTGAAGTACTGAGGCAATTGTTATGCTTTTATGTTTGATGTATAATCAATCAATCCAAGTTATAAGGCAATCTCATCCACAAACTCCTATATCACCAAGTACAACTTCAAGTCGTAAATATTGATGAATTTTCAATTTCACTTGATTAGAAATGAGGATAGAAAATGCAGAAAGGTTAAAGTGTGGGCAAGGCAATCCCATCCAGAAACTTTTCTAGCACCAATTAAAACTTTTTAAGTCATAAATTGATTAGAAATGAGGAAAAAAATGCAGAAAGGTTTATATGTTAGAGGATGGTCTGGCCTGGATTCGAACCCGAGACCTCTGGGGTGGCAGTCAGGTGTGCTACCTACTTGACTACCGAGGCCGCCATTCAAAATGGGACAGCAAGATTAGGAAAAAGGTTCAGGGAAATAACGAAAAAATTTTAAAATAAGTGAAAAATAAGAAAAACAACTATTCTAATAAGTTAAAGAGGCTTTCTTTGAACTATGATAATTTTATTGACTATGCGCACGAAATAGTAAAAATCTTTATTAGTTTTCACAGAACATTTCAATATTCGATAAAATTTTGTAATGCATGGAGCTGAACTAATATATTACGCAATACTTCATATTGGTCAGTTGTCAAAAGAGGCAGTAGAAGTGGTGGCATTAATGTTCCTCGTATAGATTTAACTCATGCAGTCTTTTCTGGTATTTTGTCAATGTTTCGTATTTTAAAAGTTATTAAATATTAGGGTTATTCACGATATGGTCCTGTTGTGTTATATATTTTCAAAAATCTTCTGCAATCATATTTGTAGTAAATTGTTGTGCTCGTTTATTTATTTCACGTTATCAAGGAAAACTTTTCGTTAGGAAAAAATATTGGTATGGTAAATACTCACATAAACAAAATTTACTATACATACAATAGGCTTTTTCGTTGCATGTTTGATAAAGCTGTATAAATATTTTTTGGTTTTCAAATCCAAAACTTTACTACATATATCAAATACATATATCACAAATTCACAATACAGAGACCAAATACACAACATTGAGAATACCCTATTTTTTTTTTTTTTTTGTAAAAATTTACTTATGTATATGATATATATATAACTACTAAAAAAAAATAAATAACTGACCATTTCAGCCCTTGAAAGGACTTTGACCTAGCTTCTTATGATCAATTGTGTTGTGCGTGTTTTTAAGTTTGTACACAATTGACCGAGAAATGGACCTACAGGCTTAACGCCGACTCCGAACGGCGATGAACGGAATGTTCTTATTCTCAAGAAGCTTAACATGGCATTTTTATTACTCTCTGAGGTTTGCCATTGTCTGCAGAGAGGTGGCGGCCGTCTGGAAAAATCATTTTAATTCAAATAATTTTCTGTCGCTGCTGGGGTTCGAACCTGGGTCTCCAAAGTTCGTTGACATAGCGGCCACGCACTTTAACCAACTACGCCACGGACGCCATATATAACTACTACGCTACTTAATAAATGAAATAAAAAAAAACATGAAAATGTAAAAATACTCAAGCAAACGTCATATTTAACTCAATGCTACTGTTGCATGTCAGTGTCAACTACGTTGGTTAAATATTTTTTAAAGCTTGCTTAACTCTCAACTCAAAAACAAAGCATAAGTTGTTAATTTTTTTTTTATATCATCCTTAATACCTTTTTCGAATGTTTCCCAAAACAAAAAACTTTTGTAATGTCTTCCCAAGAGAGACTTATCTGGCGACAGTGGTAATGTTGGCAACCATGGTCGTCGCATGTGTGTCGTATGGATTTTTTCAACACATTGAATGTTTCAAACAAAAACAAAACATCAAACAAAAAAAAAAAAAAAAAAAAAAAAACGAAAACAAAAACAACTACGTACCAACTGGTACATTTCAGTGCGAGGAATACTCAGCAAACTCTAAATGCTGTTTTGTGCTCACGGCAGGTTGAGTCGATGATCTACTGGCGATTGCAACACAACACATCGAAGCACAGAACAGAAAGCAAGCAACCTAGAATAGTTGGGTTGGTTTAAGTCGTTACGTGGTTGCATTACGTTACGTCGTCAAACGTCTTTGTGTATGAAATACTGTACCGCCAACAACGTGCAGTGTCAAAAATAGAATGATAAATAATATAATTCAAAAACTAAATCTTAAAAAATACGTGTAATAACCTGTCGCGAGAAAAGAAAAAACGAAACATTTTGAAATTGTGTGAAATTCATTTCTGTCTTGCTCTTTTCCTACTTCTTTGCTCCCACCCCCCAATATCATTCATCATAGTATCTAGTTTTTTTTTTTTGTTTTTGCCTTTTCCTTTTTGTTTAATTTTATTTGAATTTTTTTTTTTGCATGACACAGAAAATTGTAACAGGATTTTGTGTATACAGCGAAGGCGCAATCATCGGCAGCATCGTCAGAATCACCAACAACGTCGACGGCCTCTTTTCAATTTCAGTCTCAATCTGCTCAGCATCCGTAGAAGAGTTTTTCTCACAACGTTCTTGCCTTCGTTTTTCTTACACATTTTGACAAAATAAAAATAAAAAAAAAACATAAAAATATAGGAAAAAGTATAGAAAAAAAATATATATAAAATAGCAGTTTTAACCGATTTAACAGTCGACCGATTTTTAATTAAGTGTTACTACGTTGAAGTTGTATTTGTTTTCGAAAGCTTAACGAAAAAGTGCGTTTGTTGTGCTTATGAATAAAGAAAAAAAGAAAATAAAAATAATTTTAATAAAATAATAATTGTGTGATAAAATTATTCTCAATACAGCTAAAAAAAAGGTGTTAAGTCTAAAGTAATCACTAGTGTTAAAAGCGAAAAAAAATACGAGTAACTTTAGCTTAAAAGTGAACCTTCAACAAGAGAGCTTTCAAGGAGAACAAATTGAAGAAAAAGTAGCTAAATTAAAAAGAAAACCAACGTCGAAGAAGATAGTGTCGCCGCAGCGAGCGCTACTAACAAAACGGTACAAAAATCAAGGTACAGAAAAATAATTTTCTTTTTTTCTAATGCTAAAAGTTGCGAAATTTAATTAATCTTAAATTTAAAATCAAATCTATGAAGGCAACAACAGCAAAAACAAAAAAAAAAAAAAAAAATATATATATTTTTAAAATAAATTCTGTATTTTTGCAGTCTTGTTGTGGCAGTTATGTCAGCAGAACTTAGAACAAAAACAACAAAAAAGAAAACTAACGAAAAATAATAGAACTCAGAAAATCGAATTTCGCTGTGACAAGTTAAAATCGCGCACACTAAAAGAAAAATCTGCAGAATATTAAAAGAAAAATCAAGTTTTTCTTGGTGCTTTTGTTTTTTTTTTTTTAATATTTTTTGGGTGGCTACTGTTTCTGAGCTCGTTACTTTGTGTGGCGACTCAACGTTGTTGGTTGTTGTTTTCGGTAAGTCGGTCGGTTGGGTCGATCGGTCGCTTAGCGTGCTTGTCTGATTGTCGTTGTGTCACCTGGTCCATTGGTTATAGTGCTTTGGCTGCTCACTTGCTTGCTTGTTTGTTTGTTTGTTTGTTTGCTTGGTTGCCTGTCTAATTTGCTGTAGATATGTTTGTGTGTTTGTCTAGCTAGATACATTCACAACACTTGCCGATGCTGCCGACAGCTTTAAAGTGTATCTCTTAAAGTATAGTTTATACCTCTATGTTCTCTATATTATTTTATTACCTTTTCTTGTTGTTCTGTTGCTATTATTGTTGTTGTTTTATTAGGCTCCACATACCTACTTAGATATCAACTAAGAGCAAAAAAAAAAAAAAAAATACATTCTGCTTATTACAACAAAAACATAATGCACGGATTGATATTATTTATATACGCGTTTATAAATATTTACTAACACATGAGCTTAAGAAATTAGCATATTTTACTCGAGCTTACAGTGAGCTATGTACCTATAGTATATTTGTGAAATTCAATTCTCTGAAGATTTTGTGCCCTTGACCTAAAACAAATGAGATCTTCTTCTTGCTCACCCTTAAATTTATATTTTATCCTGCTTTCTGTTCTGTAAAATGTGTAAATTATTCATTCGAATAGATTTTTTCGGGAACTTTTTATCCTCCTAAGGGTTTTTGCTTTATTTCTTAGGATTTAAATTTTATGAATACTTTCTCATAGTTTGAATAGTCCTTTATGTAGGAAAGTGTAGTGTTGTGTGCAAAGTAGTGGGCAAGTCTTTCATTTAAATGCTAATATCCTTTCTCTGTTATGACCTTTTATAATGTCTGTCTCCTGATTTGTTCACCTAAGTTTCCATTCATATAACTTGATTCAAACATCTTAGTTTATATGAATTATATAACTTCTATTAACAGTGGGCTTCTGTTAACAGTGGGCTTCTATGGAAAAAGCTATTTCCTTCTTTTTTTCTCCTTATGAAAAATCTACATAATTAGGATTTTTAATAGTTGATACATAGTAGCTATGTAACATAATTATCCAAGGATCCGGCCTTTAGTCAAGGAGGAGTTTTTGTGTTAACCCCCCCCTTTACACCATAGGGTCGAAAAATAAACAAAAAATTCGTACAAATCAAATCAACCGAAAGTGCATGATTTGCCTGTATATTTCCGATTTATAATTATTTCGAAAATCGTGGTTCAGTTCGGTTATTTTACCGTGCGCTATATTCATTTACGTCGTCGTTAGGTAGTGCGCTTGACTGCCATCCCAGAGGTACCGGGATCGATTCAAACTTAAATCGCATTTTTTAAATTAATGCTTATGTGCAAAATTTACAGTTTTTAGATGAATGTTTGTAAAGTTTTTAGAGATTTTACCATTTTGACTTTATCAAAACTTTGTATGGGAGGTAGGCGAGATTTTAGTCCGATTTGGCTAATTTTCGAATTTGATTTTTATATTTTAAAATATGATATTTTACTACGATAGCTTAAAAGTTTAATTATAATCGTGACGACGGACAGACAATCAGGCATGGATTATAGACTCAGGTGGTGATCAAGAATATACATACTTTTCTATACCTGCCACGCCTCTTTATGCGTGAAGTAAATATGTCTTACGAAGCATGCGTTGTATACATAATAGATCCACTTGAAAAATTCAGAAAACAATAGATCCATTGGAGAGATCCAATTAGGGAAAGAAACGATAGTTGATCTTCTCGTTTAATCAGTAAAAAAATAGCTTTTTTGGGTATTCATATTTATAATGGCGGTTTTTGCTTTACAAATTAGAGATTGAACAGCTTTATGCATTGGAAACGACGGGAAATTTTCCCATATAAAGTGACGTCATAAAAACTAAAAAATCTCTTAAAATTCCTCATAGAATCATTGAATGAATTGAAAGTCCGCACATCAGCTTAGATATTTAATATTCACTCCGAATGTCGCAATCAAATGAAATTTCTGCCTTCCTCCCATACAAAGTGACGTCATCAAAATTTGAAGACCGTCGTAAATTTTACAAAAACTAGCGTGAGGGTTGATTTTTTGTGCATAATCATTAATACGCACTCTTGAGCAAAATCGGTTAAAAATCACGACCTCTCATACAAACTGACGTCATCAAAATGTTAAAACTTAAAGAAAACTTATTTTAACAGTTAAAACAGTTGCAATGAGCAAAATCAATTCTCTTTGTTCGAAATTTTTCAAAATCGAAAGAAAACCACGCCTGCCTCCCATACGTAGTGACTATATCAAAATGCTAAAATCTCCATAAATTCCACAAAACTGAATCTAATGACTTGAAATTTTCACATAAGCTTTGGGATTTTTTTTATGTAGCCTGAGTTAGAAGTTTGTCAAATTCGAATGAAAACTACGTTTCAAAATAACGTATAAAGTGACGTCATCAAAATAACAAAACACAAAAATTTATGTATTGTATTGACTTTGATATATTAAACGAACATTGAGTTGAAAATTTGAATGAAACCATATTGGATGAAACTCCACTCCTTTCTCCCTCACAAACAACTAACGTCATGTAATAAACTAACATCAGTAAAACCTTCATTACTTAAAATTTACTTAAACCCTACTGTGGGGGTATTTTAACTTCGGTCAAGCCGAAATAATTCCTTTCTAGTTTTAAAATATTTGTTAAACAGAAGCTTTTGTTTGGAAAAGAGATACAGGAAACCCTTTTTTGGAAATAGAAATCGAGTTGAATTAATTTTTCGTCCTGAGTCAGTGTTACACTGTGTAAATGCAGAATCATTTGTGTTTATTGATGTTTTGTGTATATTTTGGACGCAAAATTGACTCTTAAAAAAAAAATTATTTATTGAGGACGTTTTATTAAATAGTTATATTTTCAAATAAAAAATCGAATTCGAACATTTTTTAAAAAAAGCTCAGGAGTAAATAACCCCATAAGTTAAGGTTCGGGGAAAGATCCCAAGATCGACAAAAAGAAAAAAAAAAAAAAAAAAATGCGAAAGCCTAAAATCAAAAAAGTAATAAAGCCCTAAAATATTGAAATAACGCCAAAATGCAAATGAAATAACACCCAAAACTATTATAAATAAATATTTTTGTCGAAGTATTAATTAATGACTAAAATCAAAATCGCAAAAAAGCTCCAAAATATTGAAATAACACCCAAAATTTTTATAAAGAAATCGATTAGTCATTTTTTGGGTTTTAATTCATAATAAAATAATTTTCATATTTTTCTTTATTCAAAAAGATCTCAAAATTTTAACTCTGATTTAATGTGAAATAACGTGCAAATTTGTATGGAAAGTTTTTGAGCTTTATTTGATAGTTTATTTTATAGCGTTATATCATTGGGCGTTATTCACTGAACCTAAGTAAAGAGTAGAAAAATCTCACAAAAACATGAAAGAAATCATTATTGAACGAACACGAATTGACAATTATGATCTTTTTGATGTTTTTACTGTTTTTCCTTTTATGTGCTCCGTAAATGAACTCTTCAAAGGTAACGGTATTTTATTGAGTTTATGGTTAAAAAAAAAATTATGGTTTTAACCCTCTATTGCATAACAATGCCTTCAGGCACACTTACGTTGTTTGTATTCAAATCTAGGACTGAAAACCTTTTTTTCAAATTCAGAAGTCAAATCATAGATTATATATAGGTTCTATGCACTTTGTAACGGAAATTTTTTCTATCTTAGCGCGTTTTGTAGTTATTGTCAGTTGTAATTGTAAAAATGAGCATTTCGGACATAAAAATCATGCATTAGAGGGTTAACAGTAAATTATCGATGAATTAGTTCTGTTATTCCATTAAATTTATAAGATTTTCGAAAATATCGGGTTTGTTATAAATTTTCATATAGATTTAATTTGTTTTTTATTTTGAAAAAATTAACTTTTAAAGGAAGTCTTCACCTGCAGAATCTATTTAAGAATCTCTGCTCTAGAAATTCAGCTACTTCCGCCGATATTAATAATTTATTTAACATGTTAAGATTATTCAAAAAATTTGATACTATTTAGCTGAAGATTGATTAATTGATTCTTCGAATTAAGCACTTGCGTTGCGTCGTTCAAATTAAAATACGAAGAATTAAATTTTTTTCTTCGATCCACTGTGACCAACAACTGAACTAAGCGTTTGTGTGTATGTGAACGAACATACATTAGGGCTGCCACACGTTGACAAAACTTCAACAACTTTAAATGCCGTACACAACAATGCAATTTACAAACAAACACACACACACACACGTACACATGCACACGCTCACTCTTGAACATACATTAATTTTAGTACAATTATTTTTGTGTGTTTGTTTTATACGATTTTAAAATTCTCTAAGGTACTTTTTAGCCGTGTTTAAATGCTTGAAATTTTTTTAATTGCTCGCTGCCATTTTGTTAGCCCTGCCAGCCAGCCAGTCAGCCTGCTGGTGTTTTTTGTTTTTTTCTTGTTTGTATATTTGTCAACGGCATCACTTGATGTCCGTCTGTTTTTATTCTGTTTGGCAGTCCGCTCGTTTATGCTGCTGTTATTTTTTAGTCATACATATCTGTATGTATATAGTTAAAATATATGTAATGCATGTGTATATTTATACATATATATTTAAATATATATTTTGGCACAGGAATGCGTACGTATTTTTAAATAAACGAAAAATAAGTCGCACATACCACAAACAAACAACAAATAACAAATAAGAAAAACACAAACATTAAAGCTAAAAAAAAATTAAAGCATAAAGAACGACAAGAAAATCTCAACAACGGAGATAAATGTTACGTATACGCAAGAGTAACTAAGTTTTGTTGCTGTTGGTGTTGTTGGTGCTTGTTGTTGTTTCCAACTTGTCATCCTTATTTTCTATTTTTTTTTTACTTTTTTCTGCTTTGCTATACATATGCATAGAATTACTAACGCGCTCCCTTGTGTGTTGTAAAGTTCGATGTGGTTGCTGTTGCTGCTGCTGCCCCGTTGAGTTACATGGTTTTATTTGGCTCTTATTGTCGTTGTCTTGGTCGAAATAATGTTTCCCACCCACCCTCTCACATTGCTCTCTCATTCATCTATCTTCTCTTGTTATATTACCAACTTCGTCTCTGCGTTTTTTTGCATCTCGGAGAGAATTGAGACTTATGTATTTTTTTTCTTTTTCTTTTTGTTTTCCCACTTTGTACATGAGTGAGCGTATCACGTATGTAATCAATTATACACTCACACGAGTATGTGTATCCTTTTTGCCGCTGGCTGTTTCTTAAATGGATTTCTTTTGTTAGTACTTGTGAAGTGAACAGTTGTAATAAATATCCTTATTCACTCCTTCGCATGTGCTCTATTTTCAAAGTATTCATCGCTCTCACTTCTCTCTCTTTTTTTTTTCTCTCTCTCTCTCCCTCTCCCTCTTTCTCCATTACTCTTTATGTCGTTCTCTTCATCTCGTGTGCTCCTTTTTCTCTATTTATTCGTTATACGCCCACTTTGTTTGACCTTTGACTCGTGTGCTTTATGTGTGCTATTTTATTTTCGATTTTCTCTTCTGGCACGTACCGCAAAAAGAGTTTAGTGTGTATTAACTAGTTTTTCTTGTGGGCTAATTGCATGTTTGTGCCTGGAATGTTGGACAAGCTTGGTATTATTAATGCTGTTTTTGTTGTGTTAGCGGGAGCTTCCTTGAAATCCTTTACGTTCTGGGAATTGAATTATTTATTGGTTTTTGGGTTGGCTTTTGTTTTGGTTGGTTTTATAATTTTTTTTTTTTTTTTGTTACAAGGACGAATGTTGTGTATTTCGAAGAATAAGCGTATTCAACTGCCAGATGAAAATAATGTAGGTCATTGAAGTTTTATCGTGTTGGCATATGTCCTGTTATGCAAAATGGTTGGCAGTCTTATAATTTGGCAATAACAAACATGCATGCGGTGGTTTCGGTTGGAAAACCAAAAAAAAAATTACCTTTGGTTTATCCGTTCGGTTGTAAAACAAAAACATGAACAAGGTTACTTTACAAATAAAAAAAAAAAAAATCCGTCCATGCCAGCAGGTGTTTTAACTATTTCAGATTTTTAGTCAATTTTAAAATATTCGACATTGAACTGATGTACATTATATACTCAACGCAAAAAAAAAAACAAAATGTAAAAATTCATCATTTCTGTATGTTGCTTTGGATTTTAATTTGGCCTAAAGACACGTATAAGCGCGTGTATGACAAACATTATCTTCGTTTAGTTTTCTGTTAGCAACAATCTAACCTCAACGACTGCCGCCACCTCTTGACCTTTAAAAAAAGCAAAAGCGACCCTTGACTTTTGATACTAGCAAAAAAGTGTTGCTTTGTGGTTTGAAAATAAGTTACTTTGCTTCATATGATTTTTGTTTGTTTATGGCTTAAAGCTTAAACGCGCATTTGAAAAAAAGTGTATTAAAAAATGTACTTAAGTAATAAGTTGTTATCTTGATCTCTGACACGCAACAATTTTTTGCTAGATGTTTTGGCTAGAAGTTATTCGAAACATTAAATGTATGAATAAAGCTATGAATAAATAAGAATATTAATTATTAAAAAAAGGCTTACTTAAGGTATAATATACGTGTAAATTTGTCGAAAAATGTGTTCTTTATAGTTTTAAGAATATAAATACACATTTTTAAACCAATATTTAAATAATTTTAAAAACAGCCCCTGTTTTTGGTTGTTACACGTATATTATACCTTAAGACTTCGATTATGACTTATTAAAAAACCATTTAAGAATAGTTCAACATAAAAAAAATAAACTGCTAAAAGTTTAAAAAACCCAACTTTATGGTGTAAAAAAATATAAAAGTGGAGAGTTAAAGCGGGCGTATTATCAAAAAGACGCTTGATGCAAATTATTTTTCGTAGCATTAAAATGGTACGAGGGTTGCTACATAAATTTCGGGAATAAATATAGACAGATTTTTTTCCATTAAAAAAAGATATATTTTTTGTAATGTTCTTTATATAAATACAATTTTACATGCATTCCAACCATTTGTCATAACATTTATCCTATTCGGTTTGAGACACCTCCAAATCATAGCATCAACGGCTTCTTCTGACATCGAAAATCCACATTGTCCACGCAGTTTGTCCTTGATGTTCGGGAACAAAAAGAAGTCATTCAGATCATTCGGGTGCTAAATCAGGACTGTACGGCGGATGAACCATTAATTCGATGTTTTCAGTGCTCAAAAACGCTTTTGTTTAACCCGAATCTCCCTACGTAAATTTTTTTTCGAATTTCAAAAAGATTTTTTACTAGCATAATCCTTATCTGTAACATAAAAAATTTGCATCATTGGTTTTTTGATCCTGCACTTAGGGTCCTCAGAATGTCCTGTTGCCATATGGCAACGCTGGGCAGGCTAGGGTACTGGTTTACCTATATAAGCAAAATCGTTATTTAACTTTAGAAATTAGTTTTTGTTAATATTTATTCGAAACAAAGAAATACTTTTTACATTTGTGTTGTCCAAATACAAACAACTTCTTTTTTATTCTTTAAAAAAATTAAAATAACTCAAGGTTTTGTATGATAAGGCTTGAAACATGGCAAACAGAGCCCAACATCGCATTTGCCACAAGCTGTTCTTACGGTAGACTTGCATGTATCTCCTCCACATCGGCGCTTTTTTCAATTGAAGTAACAAGATGATAGGTTCGATCATAGCGAAGAGTATTTTTTAAGGAATCCATTCGTTTCTCTAATGGTTTATTAAATACTTTTGGCTCCTTACCGTAGTGCATGCAATAGTATATTGCAACTTCTCGCTTGAATTCCATGAATGTTTTATTTTGACAAGCACTTCGATAAAGGAGCCACCTATTCTGAATGCTCGCATCGATGAGCCACGTAAAAATGCAATGCCACCATTTTGTGCCTCGAAAAGCTATGCGGCTTCCCGAAACATTTTGATCAAATCGATCAACGCCGGCCATATATTTGTTGTACTCGGCTACAACATTTTAATTTAATTTTTTATGGGCATTCGGACAACTTTTAGGAATTCGATTTTCTCGAATTGTTCCAGTAGCGTGGTAGCCTCGGTTTTTCAGATATGCTAACAATGGTATACCAGTGAAGAGATTGTCAAAATAAAATGCAAATGGAAGTTTTTTTACATCTTCGGGAAAATCGTCGATCATACACAGAAGTGAAGCTGCGCAGGTTCTGAATCTTTCCTCGTATTTAGGATCAGATCTTGGGTTCTTACCTTGGTATATTTCGAAGTTGATTATGTATCCACTAGGTGTGCAATGCATCTAATTTCATTTCATTTATCTAATAAATTTCATCTCAAATTAGTCTCCGAAAACCGGATTTTCGACCAGAACCGGGCCATTTTTGACAATTCTTGGACTTTTAAGAACTCTAATTACTTCATTTGCAACCATCGTGTTTTTCAAGGGGGGGGGGGGGGGGGGTTGCACGGAGGATCCTAGATACTTAAACAAAATCCATACAAATGTGACTTGCTCTAGTGTGCATAGAGACCAAGATTTATATCCAAAACGAATCGGCTTCAATTTTATAAACTGCTTGCAACCATGGCGTCCGAAATAAGTAATCATACTCTCATCGTATGAGAGATTTTGCGCTGGGTGAAAATTTCTAACATTTTGGCCTTGATATGATCTGTTAGGGGACGTAGTTTCCATAATTTGTCAGGCCTGTCAGAACTATCTTTCGGCATACATAAAGATGATTCGAAGTGTAGCATGAAATTTATCTCTTCGAAACGATTTTTTCGCATAGCATTGAACACCATTCCATTCCGTAGATCATCTTCGGTTTTCCACATGTTTCTAAAAGACCCTGTTTGATTGTAGCCAGTCACAATAAATATGAGTTACAAAAGAAAAAAAAACTTGCTGAGTAAGTTAACCTGTTATTTGTAGCGTTTTTGATGATGAGTAGCATATACATTTGAACATTTGCAGATATGTTCAAGCAAATCATCATTAAAAAATTTTTCGAATAATTCATGTGGTTTCAGTTCACGGCAGTCTTCGTAATTTGTTTCGGGAAAGATTGGAAAAACTGCCCCTGAATTAACTTTGCGCCACGTACATTTGCTGTCTTTGTTAGCTGGTGGGATTGGAACATTAGGCTTCGAAGGATTAACGCGACATATCCTCTTTGATGAAATTGGCAAAGAATCATCAACCATATCAAAAGAAATGGTCTCATTATCGAATCCAGTATCAGAACTAGATCGGATGCCTTCAAAGCGTTCAATTCGTCATCCGTTTTCCAAAATAATTTCGAAACCTGATTTCCACTGCACTGGGTATACATGGTCAGGTATTCCACCATCATCGTCGTCACCATCATCTTCGCCACTTAAATCCCCCTCAATATGAGCTGGCTCGATATACAGTGCTCGCATATTGGTTGGAGCTTCACTTTCTTCTTGAGCACATATTTCTTCTATAAAGTCCAATGCTTCTTGCAACGAGAGTGGTCTTTGAAAAATTAAAAACAAAAGGGAAAAACAATAAACCACCAACAGATTTCTAACAAACTCAAAGAAAAACAAATAAAACAATCCAAAAAATATATCACAGAAAACCAGTACCCTAGCCTGCCTAGCGTTGCCATATGGACACATGCACAAAAAACTTAAAATAAAGAATACAAGAAACATTTTTTAGATAAAAACACTTATAAAACATTATATTCTCCATCAAACACTGCAAGAAAAATTACGTTTCATTACGCGATCAGGATAATAAATATATATTTCAGGCTAACTAACTTTTTCATATGAATTTTTTTTGCACTCATCATTTTTATGCACTTGACGACGCACTAGCTCTTACGCTCAAACACTCACTAACATCCAAACGGTTTTAGTTGGAAATACGAACAATTCCGCGTTCAGTAAAAGCTTAAAAGTAACGGTGGCTGCGTTCTACTGAATGTGATGATCATATAAAAATGTATCTATCGTGCGTTGCCATATGGCAACCACAGGGATATTCGGGTTAAGCTTATGTGTGGGAGCACGCATTGTCTTGATGAAAATTAATTCTTCGGCGCTTGTTTGTTTTTCTTATTTCACGAATTGACCGTTGTATGTGTCTCAAGTGGTACTGAGGTCACATGAGCAGTTTTTTGGAAGAAACAGGAGTCTATTTGATTTGCAGTGCTTTGAGTTCGAACAACTTTTGTTGGGACTGTATGGGGTTGGACCCATACAGTCGACTGCTGTTTACTTTCAGGCTCATACGCAAATATCCATGTTGCGTCACCAGTCACAATTTTATATACGTCTTTTGAAGCACCGCGATTGTATTTCTCGAGCGTTTTTTTGTACCACTCGTAAGCTTTTTTTTTTGAGCGATTGTCACACACAGAAAAAAAAGAGTAGAACTTTTACCTAAAAATGTAGTCAATTCAGCTAAAGTAATCCGGTGATTTTCAGTCAACGAATTTGATTAGGTGCGCTACCAATTTCTAAATGTTAATTATATGCAATTATATTGGGTAGTTTAACTGCGAGAGTAGCTAAAAAAACCTAAATATTTAGGTGTACCTTCAACCATAAAATAGATAAGACACATAATTTATTAGAAGAATAAGCTAATTTTTTTTAAACTATGACCAGTTCAGATTAGGCAAGCCACCTACTAAGTGTAGAAAAATCATCTAATTATTTAGATAGCATTCCCACTTAAGAGTGGGAATGCCGTGCAAAAAATATGCAAAAAATATATTTTTTGTTTTGCAATTTCTATTTTGAAGTGAAACTTTTCTTATGTGACTTTACTTCATTTCGTCACATCATAGATTAGAAAGATTTGTTTTATAGTAAACAGAATGAGAGAGATATATACATTGTATAAATGACTGAAAAATTTCTTTGCCACCGCTGAGAATCGAACCTGTGATCTCAAGATATCAACAACCAACGCCTTATCTATTGAGCTAAATTTCCAATTGAGGAATTTACGCTACATACCAATTAATCAAATTGCTGTAGATGCCCATAATTTCAGAGTTGTGGACCTCATATTTTTATATACATTTTGTTCACAAGTTATCAAACGGCGTAACAGCACAGCTGTAAAGCGTTTGACTATAACGCAAGCGGCCCGAGTTCAATTCTCGCGTTAGACTTTACTTTTTGTAAAATTTTCTCACTTTGTTTTTATTTATGTTTTTTATAGGAGAGCGCTGTGCTCCTATAAAATTCAAATACGGGGAAAAAAAAAGTTGTAAGGAAAGCATTTGATTTATCCACGTAAATATTTATATAAAATTTATACTGAGGCGTGGATAATGCTAATATGCGTTATTTCCCTAGTGTACGAACAAATCGACAACTTGCATTAGGTAAAATAACTAGAAGAATTAGATGATTTAATAAGCAAAATTTTAGTTGAATTAACTAATTGTAATTAGGTGAATTACCTAATGCATGATTGTTAAATTAACTGTGTAAGTAGAAAAGTTGTTGAAAAGATTAGGTGAAATAGAAACTTTCACATTAGCAAAACTAGTTTAGGTAATAAATCAATTCTTTTATTTTCTGTGCATTATGTGGAATCCAATGTGAACAAATGTTTTTCACAACTATGTGTTCATGTAAAATGGTATGCATGCTGGTGGAAATAATGCCCAAGGATGCCTTAATCTCACGATATGTCACATACGATCAACGATTATCAGTTCGCAGACAGCATCAATGGCACAGTTTGTGGCACAACAACTGATTTTTTACGCTTTTCACAAAGTTCGTAAGTGAGCAAAGTGCGACCCCGCTTGAATTCTGTGTACCACCGATAAACAGAGGTTTTTCCTTGGTGATTCGATCGCCAAAAGTCGAATTGAGTTCATCGACGCACTACTCTTGTTGAAATAATTCACGTCAAAAGTTGTAAAAAATAATCGCACGAAAATGTTCACGTTCTAATTCCATTTTTATACCCCTACGTTTAAAAAACGTAAACGGGGTATATTAATTTTGTCACTCCGTTTGTAACGCCCATAAGGAGGAGTGGAAGGTATAGAAAAGTATATATATTCTTGATCAGCATCACCACCCGAGTCGATTTAGCCATGTCCGTCTGTCCGTCTGTCTGTCTGTGATTACGATTACAGCCGTAATGATCAAGCTATCATCACGCAATTCGATATTTAAGCTTGTATTTATTTAAATACAGGTCAAGTTCGAAAATGAGCCAAATCGCATGAAAACCACGCCTACCTCACATACAAAGTGACTTCATCAAAACGGTAAAATCTCTTAGAATTCCACAAAAATTAATATATAGACTTGAAATTTTGCACATGAGCTTTGCTATTTAATATACACTCTGAATATGAAATTCAATCAAATCGGATGAAAACCACGCCTACCTCCTATGCAAAGTGACTTTATCAAAAATGTAAAATCTCTTTAAATTCCACAAAAATTAATATATGGACTTGCACTTTTTCATATGAACTTTGATATGTAACATGTACACTGTGTATGAAATTTAACCAAATCGAGTGAAAACCACACCCACCTCACATACAAAATGAATTTATCAAAAAACAAAAGAGAATATTTTCTGTTAAAACTATGACGAAAATGTTTTTACTAACAAAAATTTTTTTGACTGCTTAAGCCTTTGAATATATTTCAATTCGGACGTAGGGGTATTTTAACTTCGACCCAGTCGAAGATAATTTCTTACTAGTTTTTACTGAAATACAATTTTAAAAGCACTGTTAGCAACACAATAAGCGTTCGTACACCAAAAGTTTGCGAGTTTGTGAGTACGTATAAGCGAAAAAATGTCTGCAACGTCAGTTTGGCGTCAGTTTATACGCTTACTTAGGTGGGTTTTTCGTATTCTAATCATATTCAGGAAAACATGTATTCTTCACTCATATAGGTGGGTTGTATATTATTAATTTGTGAGTAACGCAAGATGCAAAAACTAATGACTCATGTTAATTAACTCATCGAAACATCGGAAACATTCGGCAAATTTAGAAAGTATATATTTGCATATTCAACTATTTTTCTTAAGCGATAAACTCTCAACAAATTCTATGTACATTATGAATAAGATATTGTATAGAAGTACAGGATGTTTACTTTTTAAAATAATAGGAATAATTATTGGGTAAAAAGTTATTGCGTATGTTTGCAACAGATGATGTTAGTACAGTTTTGGTAGCACTGGAGTCATTTACACATAGCTATATTGCCATATGACAATTAAACAGCTGGTTCAATTACCAATAAAAATTAACCAATTTGGTTTTGGAGCTTTTAGAACAAGTCTAAGATGGAAGACCAAACAGTGTATTTGCTCCAAATTGTATTGTTTTACTTCCATAATGGGAAAAATGCGGGTCAAGCTTGTGAACAGTTTCGTTAAGTATACAGTGACAATGCTCTTAAAGAACGTGAGTACTAAAACAGGTTCAGGAAATTCCACGCTGTTAGAATTTTAATATCAAACATGCTTCTCGTTCAAGAACACCCGCCGAGATTAATGACGAGAAATTAAAGGTACGAAAGATTGCAGAGATATTAAAAATCAGTCAAAAAAGTGTTAATTCCCACCTAAAGAGGCTTGGATACATAAGTAGGCTCTATATTTGGATTCCTCATGAACTCAAACCTACAAAACTTACTCGTAAGCTTTTAAAATAACTTGCAATATAACATTGACAGTGGATGGCGTTCTCGGTAGTCGAGTGAGAGCGCTTGTGCTCTCAGAAAGGTCCCTGGTTCGAATCCCGATCTGACAATGGTCCTACGTTTCAACCTTTCTTCATTACTTTCCTCATTTCTTATGAACTAAAATTAAAAAATTCATCAATACTTACAGTTGTGGTAGGTGGTAGAAGATGGGTTTTTAGAGAGGATCGTAACTTGAATTGACTGAGGTAAAGGGATTACACTTTACATTCATTATATATGCTGCTAAAAACTGCATCAAATAATTGTTGAAACAGTCTTAACCCTGTTTAATGGTTAACATGCTTAAAATTTGTAAAAAATAAATGTATATTGGGTGCTATGAATTTTTAATATTTCTGTCGTCTTTTATGGGACTTGATTAAAAATGTTTGCAGTTGATGTAGGCCTAAATTTAGGTTAAAGATAAAAAAATTCAGTTAAAAGTTGTCATTATTAAATGGTGAGTAACATCAGGCCTTCCAGCTTATTTCTTTGTTAACGAATAAAATTGTTAGTCTTTCGAAACATTTTAAAAATTTTTTAATATAAAACTCATATTCACGACATGGTTTTATTTTAAAATAATTTGAACGATAATTTTTATAACTAATTACTTATAATATTGAGTTATTATGATTTATGTATGTATATTCTCCTCCATAATTATGCCTTCGAGTTACCCAATTAAGGGAAAAGTGTTTCTTATTTTCACCTTTTTATGCACTATTCAAGAGACAAATATATGATAAAAATAAATTTTTATTTTAGAAACTCTACTTAAAAGAAAACACTCTAAAATCACACCAATCACTTAACATGCCATTATAAAAATAAAAACAACAACAACAGTTCTGCTCCTAAACTACCCCCTACTTACGGAAATTATATATTTTGAGAACTATTTTTGGACACAACCATATGTCACACAAAGCACGGCGGGGCCTCACATGTGTGTGATAAAAAGACACAGATACACACACACAAATGCACAAACACACACAGGCTCATATACAGCATGATCGACTGATGAGACCCTCAGAGCTGCATATAAATTCACCTTCAGTGAATAGAAGCATGCCTGGAACAAAAGATGCTACAGCTACTTCGTTCTTGCTGTTGTTGCTGTTGCTGTTGCTGCTGCTGCTGCTGCTGCTGCTGCCGCTGCTGCTGCTGTTGTTGTTCAACAACTAAGATATGACAACACATTGTTGTCGCTCAGTTACCTAAATAATGGCTGCTCTTCTGTCTGTTATCTGTCAGTCTGTATGTCTGTCAGCTAGTCAGTTGTTTTGTCCCATTGTAGCTGCTCGCACATGGAAAATTCTATTTATAAAAAGCTTCAAATGGAAATTAAATATCAATTTTAGAATCAAGCAACAATTTTTTAAAGAGTTTCATTAAATATAAAAGCAACAATTTCAACATTGTTGAACTTAGTTGTAGCCTTGCAATAAAGTTGCGTTGATTTAAGTTCTACGTCACTGCAAATATGGCACAAACGCATTGGACCATGAAATAGCGCCCAACCCCGAATTGTTCCAAGTTGATGCTTGGCAATTTTTTTTTTATTTTTTTTTTGTTTTTTTTTGTTGTTTTTTTTTTGTTTTTTTTTTTTTTTGGTTTTGGTTTTAATTGCGTTGAGCGGAACTAGAAGCTTATAGAAGCCAGCAAAATTATATCTATAAAATAGCTGAAACTACATCGAAAAGGGTGCATAAAATGCTAAAATTAAAAAGAAAAAATAAAAAATATAACAAATAAAAACTGGTATTATCAAAATCAAATTAAAACTCATGTTCATATAGCGAATACATTTTATCTACACTCTAGTACACTTTGATCAGTAATTGGCTTTATTGGTATTTTTAGTTGATACTGTTATGTTCGCCAATATGTATTTTTATTTTATTTAAATACATTCAATTATTTTGGTGAATTACTCTCTTTGAGCTTAACCTATGTTTTTCCCTCAAAATTTGAATAAACACGTTATTGCTATTGCCTATCTATGAAAAGTTCTGCTGTTTACTTGTTTCTTTTAAAAGTTATATGTCTAGAAATTATAATAGTTATAGAATTACAGTTCTATAGTTTACTAAAAATTTGTACCCACAACGTAAATAAATATAAAGTTTACGTCATTACGAAATGATAAACGTTATGAAAATAATGGTCTATTTTGTCAATGGTTGATTATAGGAGGTCCAAACCTAAAATGATTAATGATTGGATCATTTGTAATAAAGGTTATTCTTTATAGCAGCTCAAGCTATCTTCAGAACGACAGTTGAGATGGATTTTATATATTTTTGATGCTTTTAAACCTTAAATTATTCAAGTTGTTAACTAAAAATATTGGACTCCTCGGAAATTCACATTATATTCTAAAATTAGTCGAGTGTTAGGCTTACGTAGGTAAGACACTTTGCTTGATAAAGCTTATTTTGAATAACAAAAGTTGTCCGATGGGCATTTAAAGCTTTTGCAAGATGATGAAGAGGATTGTCTTTAAATAGGTTTTAATATGACCCCCATTAATAAATCATAGCTATCTAGAAACTAAAAGAGGGTAATATACAAAGGGTTGTATACAAAGTGACCACCTGATCTAAAATGATCTATATATGAGGGTTAGTACATATATTTCGGGAACAAATGTAAACACCAAAAATTTTTTTCAATTTCTCCCACTATGCCACTTGAGTTATGTAAAAAAAATATTCTGTGAAATAAGAAAAACAAACAAGCGCCGAAGAAGTATAAAACATCGAATTAATGGGTCATTCGCCGACAGTCTTGATTTGACACCTAATAACTTCTTAGGACAAACTGCGTGCACAACGATTTTCGAATAGGATAATATAGGATAAATGTTATGGCAAATGGTTCGATATCATGTAAAAATCCATTAATCATAAAGAGGATTATTTCCTAAAACAATAAAGAAAAATTTCGGTCTTTATATTTATTCCCGAAATATATGTTGTAACATACGTAGTACTGAACTTTTGTGCCATGTGTCGTGTACCAAGGATATGATTCGGGTACACCCAGATGTACCGTTGTTATAAATTTCACGTGTCAAGGAACGTTAATATGTTACACTTAAAAAAGAAAGAAAGAAAGAAAGAAAGAAAAGACGATTTGGATATTGGTAATTATGTCAAAAATAAAAGTGTAAAATTGAACACATTTTATAGTCGCTTGGACTACTTTCATAGTCCATAATCAAAAAACCGGTAAAAAAAAAAATTGAAATTTCACAAACAAAAAAAAAGGTGGAATTATCATTCGTGCTCAGTTTGGTCTATTTTATCTACTATATATGATAATATGCATCCGCAAAGACAGTGTCCACCGAAGAAACAATTGACGCTGTAGAGCGTAGTATAAAGGAGGACCCAAATCAGTCGATTCGTAATCGCGCGCAGCAAAAATTTCATGTGAAGATTTTGGGCTACAAGCTTATAAGATCCAGTTGGTATAAAAATTAAAGCGCAATCACCAATGTTTGCGCCGAACGTTTGGTCAATAGGCTGAAAATAAACTGATAAGCCAGCCCACTGTTTTATCACTCTGTTCAATGATGAGACTCATTCTTGGCTGAATGGGTATGTTAATAGGTATGTTAATGCCACCACGGAATGTTTTCCACCTCTGGATAAACTCAGTTCGATTGAGCAATATTACAGCGAGTGGCAAAATTTTTTTTTTTTTGTTGTATGCTCTTAGTAATACGAAAAAGCTGGTCACCTTAAGAATATATACATGTTGCTATTTGGAACAACGTAAAAAAATTTGAAAACACATTTATTTCATTTAGTTTTGTTTTTTTTTTCTAAACCAAAGGCAATTAAAAATAACCGTTTTGTCATTTGCTTTGTTTCCTTTTTTGCAGAGCTTTCCAGCGCTAAAAATACAACCTCAACGTCGTGTGTCGCCATATTTGAAAATAAATTACTAAAGAAGAAGAAGGAGCACACCGCTTGACTGAGCTGAAACTCATTTCATAGAAAGAAATAGAAGAAAAAGAAAAAGACACGCACACAAACAAATCTAGAAAAAAGACATCTCACGCATACGCACACGTACGCACGCACGCTCTCAGCCAGTACTTAACGTCGAGTGATCGAGTTTTGGGTGTTTTGCTAAAGATTCTAAAGGAAGCGGCAATAAAAAACCGTCAAAATTCTATCCTTTGCAAATTTTAAAATCCAACCACAGCCAATGCACAAAATGGCAGCACCAACTGGAGCAGCGCCGCCGGCATTGGAGGCCCCACTGTCAGCGCCCAAATATGGCACTCTGATACCAAATAGAATCTTCGTAGGCGGCATAAGGTGAGTTTTGAAAAAAAAAAAACAATTACTATGACAATGAGTTCTACAGTCACTTTGACAATCATTTTAACAGTTTTAATCAATACAATGATCACTATGTAAAAATAACTATAACTATGACAAGTCCTTGTCATTTTCATACAATGACCATGACAATAACTATGGCAATGACTATAAAAATGACAATCACAGTCACTAAGACCATGACAAGGACTATAACAGTAAATATGGCAATGGCTTTTGCTATGACAATAACTCGCCATGTTAATAGCTGCGTTCGATTCGCCATTGCTCAACTCAATTACGAAAAAACGGCTACTCACTTAGCTGCTACTTACTGCATAATTGGCAACACTTTTGTTATAACATACCACATAAAGTCTTCCAATAAATTAATTTTGTTTTTGTACTCACATCACATTTTGACAGAATCTATTACATTTACCTTATTCCGTACACAAACCAACTAAAAAATAAGAACTTGGCAACTTGGCAACGCAACTTTACCAACTCAACTGATAATTGACCTTCTCTATACTCAACAAGCTGTGGACTTTGTTGTGGTTTTCTCACACAAATTTTGAAATAAGCGACATGAATTGAGTATAGGCTGGCGAATCGAACGCAGCTAATATCATTGCACCAATGACCTTGACTGCGGAATTGATTAATATGACTAGTGACTAAAATTTGTCACTTCCAAAGACAACAATGGTATTGTTATAAGTAGTGCAATGAAAACTCGTTAAGATCTACAATTGGTATTCTAATAGTTGGAGCGAGTAAAATTATCAGGAATTACAGTAAGGTATTAGATGTTCATGACGGTAAAATTGACATTTTAATTCAAGTTTAGCAATCAACGTCATCGACAGTTAGGTTATGAATGTCAATTACAATAAAATTTTCAATATTAAGGGGGGATTTGAATAGGTTTAGGACTACGTTTTTAGAGTGGATTTGAATGGATCATGGATTTTTTTTTTGTTTTATAAATGAGGATTTTATAAAATTGTATACATATATTTAAGTAAGTATTGTAATTTTTGAAGTATTTTATCATAAATTTCGTCGTAGGTAACGTAGGACTTAGCTGTTTGTGCACATTCTAGATGTCACAATGTCTGTCTTCTATATAAACCTTACTCCCCTAAAATAATTAAAAACTGCATTTTTTAGAGGTGTCTAAACAAGAAAGTATATTTGTCATTTTTTTTACGATGCGACTTCGGTAGTCGAATGTTAGTGCGCTTAGCTGCCAACCCAGAGCTCCTGGGTTCGAATCCCGGCCAGGCCATGTCCTACGCTTAAACTATTCTTAATTTCTTTTCTTATTTCTTGTCATAAAGTTGTAGTTATGGGTAGAGATGGTTTGTGGAGAGGGTCGCTAAATTATTTTCATTGACATTGAACATTCTACACATGTTTCACTTGATTGTTTTTTCTTTCCTACTAATCTATCAATTTCGAGCCAAGGGACTGACTTGACTGAACACCTGAAATCATTAAAACATGTGCTCACTTGTTAATTCTTCATAACATTACAACGAATTGAAATTTTTATGTTAAACTTTGGGAACATATTTTATGGTGGTTTTACTAGGAATAAAAAAAAATAATTTTCTTTCAATCATCTAAACCAGTGATGGGCAAACTAACAAATAGACATGCATACTTGTGTGTGTGCCCGAGAGAGCGCGGCAGCTCTGCTTCAATTTACACTGTGAAGGAAAAAAAAATCTTTGAAAACAATATGGTAACTGAACTGCAGATTCTTATGCTACCCAGCAAACACTTTGTGAGTCCTCATAAGATATGAGTCATTTTTATGCGTGTTTTATGATACTTCACAAAAAGGACTCATAAAACACTTAAAAAAGTATTCATTAAAGAGTAATTTTTATGCGTGTTTTATGATATCTAAAGCTGGGAACTTAAAAAAAATAATCGCAATCGTGTGTAACGGAAAGAATTTTCTACATATCTTAAAAAATATTCAGCTTGTAATTCCAAAAGCTTCAGTTTTCTTTCTTCACCTGAAAAAGAATTATAATTTGCATGGTAAATGGAGAAGTGTCTTTGCAAATACATATTTGCAGAACGACAAATAATGGCTTCGCAAATTAAACATTGCTATTCATCATTTATATTTTCTATGAAATAATAATCGAATTCCCATTTTTCGTTAAATATTTTTTTTTGTGTACCTGAAACAGTTAAATGAAAAAGTTGCGCAGCGAGGTCTCGCCCTCATGAGTGCTGAACGTCAACTGACATGCTTTGTGCTGAGAGAATTTTTCTTACTGTGCGGCCGAATGCTATTGTTCGTTCATTGTTCGTACGTTTCACGAAGTTGCTTATAGCGTAGGTGTGATAGCATTGCGTCGACAGCAAAAAGCAGCCTATTCACACGTGAATAGGAAATTCGAAAATGCCCTTCACTGATCTAAACCTATCCCTCCCCCCTTAAAATAAAATTGTCAATAAAACATGCAAGTAAAATTCTAAACGAACATGTGTTCAACTTCAGAAAAATTCTCAACGGCAATGGCATTATAGCGATGCCTACATTAAAGGTGGCCTGAACCACGAAAGTAAAATTTTACAAAATATTTTTATGGCAGTCATATTTTTATAACATTTTAATTAAATAAAATTAATTCATCAAGAATATTATGGGTCTTAATAAGAATTATGGGTTCATGGAAAGTTATTGGTTCTTATGACATAGAACCCCAAAATAGATAAGAAATAAAGAAATGCCAACAGAATGGAATTTTGAACATTCTCCGACCTCTTAGATAATTTAATAACTTTGTATTTTATGACAGATTATATTTAACTCATTGCTTGACATTTGAGGAGGTAAAAGTCAGAGTGGGCCAAGCCAAACATATTAAATATTGATATCAAATGATATGAAATAATATATATTTTTGAAAAAGACTCTTCTCGAAGAATTTTAAATTATTTAAAACGCTATAATAAACACTTTTTGTTATTTTGTTATAGTGGTTCCACTCAAAATACTTCATTTAGAATATTTATGTTTGCGGCTTGGACCACTTTGCATTCAGCCAATCTCCTCATATCATTGTTGATTTTGGGCGTAATTTCTCTGAACCAAAATTATCAATAACAATAAAAAGAAACGCAGAAAAACTTTGAATGACAGTTACCGTAAAAAAAAAAACGAAATATATGACAGCAATATGATAACAGGCAATTACACAGTCCATGAAAATGCTAGTAAAAATATCGCCTGTGACAGTATAAAATGTAGTAAAAATTACTCACCAAACATTCAATTTATATTTATCAACAGCGGCGACACAACAGAATCTGATCTGTGTCGCGTCTTCTCGGCTTATGGCAATGTCAAGTCAACGAAGATCATTGTGGATCGTGCCGGCGTCAGCAAGGGCTACGGTTTCGTTACCTTCGAAACGGAACAAGAGGCTCAAAGGCTACAAACCGATGTAAGTAAAAGAAAATCAAACTTTTATCTTTTTTCATTTATTAACCATAACAAATGCGAAATTGTAAACATTGCTTAAAAGTAGCGATCAGCGGAAAATTATGAAAAACAAAAAACAAAAAATTTTTTTTAAAGACGATTAAAAATTAAATATAACCAAAAACTTTGACACAAATACTTAAAATTTAGTAACAGCAATTCAAATACAGTTATTTTTTTACGAATCTACTAAGCCAGGACTGAAAGTTGCAAAAATAAATATATAAGTAAATGCTTAAGATTAGGTACACATTTTGACATTAATGGACATTTCAAGTTAAAATTTAAAAGAAAAAACATGTTAAGGATTCATTACAATCACTCCGTTTAGACGACGCTTCAAATCGATTCGATTCCAGTCGTTTTGATTCAGTCTGCATAAATTATGTTTCATACCAATTTGTCGAAATTTCAGATCAATTCGGTACAAGCTCATTTCTATTTGGTTCTTAATTTTTCAAGTCGGCTTAAAAGCTCGCCTAAGAACCGGTATTTATTTTCAAAAAGATTTGTTTAAGCCTGTGAAAAAATATTTTAATAAGTTTAAAAAAAAAAAAATAAAATTATAATATGTAAATGGCTCCCAGTTTTCCCAGTAAGCATTTAAACGCGCAGGTTTCCAAAAAAGTAGAAAACTTTTTTCCAAAATGCATCGGCGTTGCATGGAGTTGTTACTCGGTGAGTTAGGTGCTGCGATATAATTTATGGTAGGACAGTAAAGGTTAATTTTTTCACCTTATGATAAAGTTAAAAAAAATGCTGACGCCATGGGGACGCGGAGGAGGCAGCTGCTTAAGCAACGAAACTGCAAATTTGTTGCATTGAATTATTGCTAGCTGAGCAAAGGTGCTATGGTAAAAAAATATCATACGTCAGTAAAGTCTGATAGCCCTCATGACAAGAGATCTTAAAGCGGCCACGGAGAGAACTATTCTTAAATCGAAAATGCAGTAATCAAGCAACGGCGTTGCATGGAATTATTACTCTGTAAATATATGCGATAGGAAAAAAGAGAATACGTTCTTGGCCTTACGACAAAAATAAAAAAATAATTGATGACGTTGTCAGTTCTTGGAGGTAACAGCTTATGCAACAAAAATGCAATAATGTTGCATGTATTTATTACTTAATCTGAAGAGGTAGCACGGTAAATTAATTTTTTCACAGCAAAGATGTCAAGACAGACGTTTACGGCGTAATGATGAAAATAAAGAAAAATTGATAACGTCATGAGGCCTCTCAGGGAACAGCTAAATGTGCCTTAAATGCACAATCGTTGAATGGATTTATTTCATGACACTCAAATAAATGTAAATGTTTCACACAACAGCAAACGTAAAGGCAAAACCGATACGTTTTTAAAAGGTTTTACAGAAAAAGGTAAAACGAAGGTTTGACGAAATGATGACATTGTTACGTCAATACGACAAAATTATTATTTTACTGGTTTTAATAGCAAAGGAAGATTGCTATTAAACACTACTTTCTAAAAGAAAATGCCCAGGCAGCAAAGTTAATGATTCCCTTCCAAAAATAAGCATAATTGTAAGATCCAAAAATTATTGGTATTTTAATTCATTCATGTATTCTAGTAGCGAGCGTTATTGAATGAATACTGGCATTCAATAACGCTCGCTACCGAATATTAAAATATATTATATATATATATATATAAAATATTGCTGCTTGTGTCAAACCGATCTGAGTGAAAGCGATTTTGATCAAATCGAATTGAAACGACGAATTAACGGGATAAATGACACACTATAAACTAAATGCTACACATTTAAAACAGAAACATTTAAACTCGAAATATATTTTTTTTTTTTGGCATTTTAACATTAACCTTGTTACATAACACATCTTTGGATTTTGAATCTGCAACTGAAAAATGTTGCCATATGTTGCGAATTTTCTATTTATGCCAGTTTATTTTTATTTTTTACCATTATATATTTTCATCTTATTTAGGCGATTTCTTGAAAGAATAGAAAGAATGCATGTGTTGAAAGAAACAGAAACAAACAATGAAAGAAATAATTGAAATAATGAGAGAGAAAAAGAGAGAGAGAGAGAGAGTGTATAAAAAACAATACATTTTCGCAATTGTCGTGGTCGCCAGCAACTTTGTCGTCTGCGTTGTCGTCTTCGTCGTCGTCTTCGTCGTCGTCGTCACCGCCGCCGCCGCCAAATACGGACTCGTGCAGACAGACGAGACACGAAAGATTCGAATCGATCAGATCATACTCTGCTACATGAGTTCTTCGTGCATTAGTTTCTTACCGACGGTCATGTGCCGTCATGCGTTACCGTTAAAGATAACTACTACTACTACCTGTACTCTTCTTCTCGTCTACTACTATTCCAACTACTACCACCGCCACCACTATAACTACTACTACTACTACTACTACTATAACTACTCTACTCCACTATGAACATGCTCAACATTCAGGGAAGATTTTTTGAAAAACATGATTTTGTTCGTTAAGTTTTCTAGTTTTTTCTTCATTAATTATTACTCAATCAGTTCTATTATTAATTAATAATCAGCAAGCAAAAATTAAAACAAAATTTAATAACAGACAACTTTTAAATATTGTTAATGTTCTAATTCTTTTTTTATTTTTTTTCGCAATTAAAACTTTGTTGTATAAAAAATAATAAAATGCAAAAAATATATATATACATACATATATATACTATAATAATTAACGAAAAAAGTAAGCAAAGTGTTGAAAAATTTTGTTGCTTTTTCGATGTTATTAACTTGTTGATTAATTCGTTTATAATTCGTTGATTTAAAGTTTCTTGCACTTTTTATATGTTTGTGAGTTAATTCAATACTACAACAGCAGCAACAACAGCAACTATAAAAACAACAACAACAGCAACCATAGCAATACGTTGTTTCGTTTGTATTGAATTGCGTTGAGTTGAGTTTCGTTAAGTTTAGCAGCTAGTTTTTAGTTATGTTCTATTTAATTTTCGTTGTTTTTTTTTTTATTGGAATTTTCTAAAACAAGTTTGTATATTGATTGAAATTGTCTACAGCGTAACAATTACAACAACAAAAACAACAACAATTTTTTATATTAAATACCACAAAAGCAAACGATTTCCTGTGCATTGAATTTAAATTTTATTTATATTTGGTAAAAAAGTACTAAGTTTCAAATCTTCTCATTTTCCAAGCAGCACCTACGCAGCAAAAGCTTTTCCTTTTTTTTTTGTTGCTGCAACACATTGCAAGTGCCTGCAATTTGGTTATGTAAGCTTAAGTGTTGCTTCAACCTACTTGCGTTGTTTTTTTTGTACCTTGTTACATACAACACTCCCTTTTTCCAGGTACATTTCTGTAAGTAGTGAGCGTAGGTTTTTTGTTTTCTATTCGATAAGAATTTTTTTATTGTAGGCCTGTGCTTTGTTTTAACCTGCTTATAATGCTTAATATATTAGCTTGCTTCGATTGTAAATTAATTAGAAATTAAAATAAAAAATTATACAATTGCATATAATTAATTAGCATACGAGGGCAATTTGAGAAGTGAGTGACTTTTTGAATTTACCGGATAGTAACTTTAAATGCAACACTGATCCTGTTAATTACCATCAAATAACACATTGCGGTCGGGCGTTTTGCCGTTGCATTATGTCTGGCAGCGGGCAGTTTATTGAAAAACGTGCGTGAATTTTTTTATTACAAATTTTTTTTATTACATTACATTTAATAAAAATTATATTATTATTATATATAATTATACAATATAAATTACAAAAAATGAAATTACAAACAAACTTCATGCTTAAAAAGGCTATAAGTATTTACTTAAACTTCATTTAAACCCATTTATAAAAAAACGTATAACTACGTGACGGCCGTGGCGCATTGGGTATATTGCGTGATCCATACTCCAGAGAACCTTGGTTCAATTCCATCTGACACAGAAAGTTTTTTAATTGAATTAATTTTTCTGTTCGGTCGTCACTTCTCTGCAGACAATGGCAAACCTCAGAGAGTAAATAATGCCATGTAAAGCCTCTTGAGAACAAGCACATTAGCCGTTCGGAGTCGGCATACAACTAGTAGGGCCAGTTCTCGATTAATTGTGTTCAAACATTTAATAACACGCACAACACAATGCGATGTTCAATCGAAATTCGAAGGAGTTCTTACGCCGTTTCGTTACCGTAGAGGAAACATGGATACATCACAACACACCAGAGACCAAGGAATATTCAAAGCAGTGAACTTCTCCGAGGTGAAAGTGCAAGAAGGTCAAGGTGGACCTGTTGGCCAACAAGGGCATTCATATCATCATTGCCTTGAAAAGGGTAAAACGAACACTGGCAAATATTATTCACAACTGTTAGAGAGACTTGACATTGATTTGAATCAAAAACGACCGCATTTAGCGAAGAAAAAAGTTCTCTTCCATCATGATAGCGCACCGGCGAACACATCTGTATTTGTAATGGCAAAAATCCATAAATATTCTCCAAATTTAACCCCTGCGACTATTTTCTATTTCCAAACCTGAATAATTGGTTCGGCAGCAAGAGATTGGGGTCGAAAGAGGAAGAGGTCATCACTAAAAAAACGCCACTAAAAAAGCGCCTCAAAAATTGGAAAAACGCTTAATTTACCGATCTAAAATGAGACTGTACTGAGAAATAAGACGATTTTTTCCGAAAAAAATTTCTATTTATTCAGAGTCACTGACTGATCAAATTGCCCTCGTATATTTTTTTAATGATCTCTACTTGCACTATTTCAAAGCTAAAGGAAATCGATTGAATAAGAAACTGAGTCGGCCTAATCAGACTTTCAGTAATTGTCAGAAGAGATGCTTCTTTTGTTTTGACAATAAAATTTATGCTTTAGTAAAATAGTTTAAATTGCATAAAATAACAAAAAATATTCTATATTAAGTTTAAATATAAAATAAGTAAAGTTTTTATATCAAAAAAGTTACTTTGACCTTTACGAATGTTCTCTTTATTTACAGTTGTGATCGAAATAATTCGAACAACCAAAGTAAGGGCTCGTTCATAAACTACGTTACCTTCTTCGTAGTGCATTTCTCCCCTCATAAAGTAACGTAGTATATGAAATAAAAAAATTAATTGATTAAAAAATATTTGAAAATATATTGAATATATAATAAAATATAATATATTTTATAATATATGATAAAATATAATATATTTTATAATATATAATATAAATATATTAAAAATTGACTAGCTCTTGGTAGGTGTGCTATCATAACTAGATAATTTTAAGAACAAATGTTTAGAATCCATTATTTTCATCGATAAAAACTATTCCATCTTCAATCCAAGATGCTATCAATCACTGGAATTGAAGAAGCTGGAAACTTTGGGGACTCTTCGAAATAAAATTCTTCAACGGATTCTATGTCGACCCATTCAAGTTTATCCTCATTTTTTATGCAAACAAATTTGCCTGGTGTTTGAGAGAATACCCGTAAAGGCTGCACCTGTACAGCAACAAGTTCAGTGTTTTTATAAGTATGCTTCCTTAAAATTGTTTTAAATAGTATGTACTTTTTATACCAATTTATTTTAAATTCAATAAAACTCACTTATGAGAATTCATTGATGTTTTTGAAACGAAATACAAGCCGCAATACATATATAGGACACAATCTTGAACTGATTTCAGAATTTCAATTTTTTCAAGGTTTTTTTTATTTTTGGTCACGTTACTATATGTGAGACCCCCTCCCCCCTATCGTTACTTATCGTAGTACATTTTAAAACCCATCCACTCATGGTTTCACTTTTATTTTAATTATAGTTATTTTTTTCTAAATATAATAAATAATATAAAATGAATATTGATATATTTTCAAATATTTTTATTAGTATAAATTTATGTAGATTTCAATCTCCAATTTTTATTTATATTATTTCGAAAACAACTGTACTGTGTTTAGCTGTATGTAAGTATTGTGACGTATTTTTTTCAATTAAATAATTAATGAAGTTTTTCTTTTTGACCCATGCTAGAGTACCAAAGAAATTTCATTTGAAATTTAAATTTTAAGGAAGCAACTTGCCACAATGCTATATCTCTTTCGCTTGCTTGCCCGTTGTTAGCTCGCTCTCAAATTGTGCAAATTTTAAAGCTCTTGCCTTTAGTTTTTTCCTATTATTTATCTTTTCTCTCTATAAAAATGCCAACATTGCGTCGCAACTTTAACTTCCGCTTTTTCTAAAACTCATTTAGTTTGCGTAGATTTTATAATATTACAGTTGTTGTTTTTGGCGTTGTCGTTGTTGTTGTTGTTAAACCCCGCTATAAATAAAGCCTTGCCAGTTTATAAATTGCAGAGCTGTTCATACAAACCTATGAAAATTGCAAATTATGACAAAGTAAAAGCACAGAAAAGCAAAAATTGCAGTATGCAATGCTAGAAGTTCACATTAAAAAAAAAAAATAAAAAAACAAAGTTTTAATTATGAAAAATTCGTGAAGTCGTTCGTCCTTTTTATTTAATGCCATTATAGTAACCATAAGTTTCTTATAGTTGAATTTTACACAGTAAAAAATGTCCTTTTCAAATTACACCAGCAGTTTTTTGCTCATAACTATTTTTAATTACTTTTGGCTTTTGTAGAACATATTCACAAACACATTTAAATACTTTTTTTTATTCTTTTTATTTCTAACATTTTTTTTAAGCATTAACATAACATTAAGCATTTAAAGTTTATTTAAGATGAGTAAAGAATTCTGTGTCGATAAACAATAACTGTTTAAGTCTGATTCTTAAATATTGAGAAATCTTGCTTCAAAATTATCGTTAGCCATATAAGTTCCATTAACGTTTTCTTTGATTTTTGTGTCATAACATTGTTGGCTTGGAACACAATAGAAGCTTTAGGTATTTTGAGTGCGTATAGAGTTCTACTCATGCATTATAAATTGCTTCATAAATTACTCAGTTTTGCTTTAATTTGATTTGACGATTATTGCTTCTGGGCACAGAAATAATGAAACAAAACATATGGAGTCCTTCCTTTCTTTATAGAATAAGGGCTAGAAATTGCTCTTTCGTTTGCAGCACAGAATTCTAGAGCGCGTTTTTTTTTTTATTTGTAGCTCAAGCTAACTTTCTTCTCTCCCTTTCATTTAATTTCAATACTAGATGCTGCTTTTTTAACTTTATTCTCTCACTTCATTTCAATACTTCAATACTGCTGCTTTTTTTGCCATTCACTATGCCAACCAAGCACATCTTCGTAGATCTTCTTTAATAAATACATTTTTTTGTCAAATTTAAATGCTTTAAATTCAAAATACAAAGTTAATTGATCAGTAATAGCCCAGTCTCTCAATCTCCTACACTATTAGTTTATACTCTTATTCTACTTCTTCTTCTCTCGCACACTTTTACACTAAAATCTGTCACACTTAAGTAAAACGCTCAACAGCTAAAAAGTCGACCACGTTTGTAGTGAAACTTTTTCTCAACTAACCATTAAAAACAATTCTTATGTTGCGTTAAGTTTAGTTTTACTTAAGTTTTTATTTGTTTCGTTAAGTTTTCTTGTTAATAATTGGTAACGGTGCCTAATAGCGTTCTTTGTTTTAAATTTATATATTTTTTTAATATCGTTTTGTTGGAAAGAGTTCAAGCTCAGGCAATAATTATTAGCGTTACAATTTTCTTTCTATTACTTGATTAATACTGGTTACACTTTTACATATATTTAAAAATATATAAATACGTTTCCGTTTTCGTTGTTTGTCGTTCACTTTTCCATGATGTACCACGAATTTTTTATTTTTAACAAAAAAAAAAAAAAAAAAAAAAAATTAAATCATTGGTTTTGGTTTTGGTTCTTTTTTTTCGAACAACGCTTTTTTCAGCATTATTAATTATTAATATTATATAATTACTTGAAAGTTTTTCTGTTTTCATTTTGATGAAAATGTTACACGAGTTTGTTTGTTACAAAAGCCTATATAGTATTTTTTAAAAAGTTTTGTAATGAAGTGCATTTGACAATGTGTTTTTTTTAATAGCAACGCAAAATTTGATGTTTGATTTTTGTTTTATTTTCTCTTTCTGTTTTTCCATCCCGTTCTGCTCGTCGCTAACTTGGCTTACATTCTTCCGTTTCCGAATTTCATCACTACAGGGTGAATGTGTTGTGCTGAGGGATAGGAAACTGAATATTGCGCCAGCAATTAAAAAACAAGTAAGTATCGACTTTATTTTGAAAATTATCATCCTATCCTTCCCTTTAGGTAATTTTTTGTACATTTGGTTTACATTTGGTAGGACATTTCGGAAAGAAAGGATTTAGGGTCTTAGAGTGGTCTGATTTATTTGACTACAACATTTTAGTTTGTAGAATTTCTTCAATAAATCAGGAAGAAATTATGTTTTGAATGTCTATGCGCTAAAATACTTCGGGACATGTAGTTCGTTCAAATGCATCATAAAAAATACATTTGCGTTCTCGGTAGTCAAGTGGTAGTGCTCTTGACTGTTACTCCAGAGGTCCCGGGGGACCTCTCATCAATACCTACGACTCTAAAGTTCACATGTTTCCGCCACACTTGGAACATCCTACACATGTTGCACTTGATAGTCCCTTTCTTCCCACTAATCTTTCACCAAATTTCGAACTAAGGCAGACGACTGAATAGGTTTAACGAATATGTTCAAAGGTAAAACAAAATTCACATTATTTTGAGGTCCAAAGAATACGAAAAGGAATTTTCACTGATTGGTTCTGTAGTCGTCATTCTTTTGAAGCTAAAATTATTTTTGTTTGCTCGAACGATCCATTGTCATTATGGCATGAAGCTAATTATTGCCATAAAATAAGAACTATAAATACCAATATTCTACAAAAAAATATATTAGTTCAAAAGACTTTAGAGTTCTTGTAAAATGACTGCTTTTCAAAGACATTTGTTTTTGGTGAATAGCATTACAAGGTGAAAATCTGGTCTCTTAAAAAATATTTCTAACCCAGAAATATAACCTTTTATTTTTGCTTATCATCTTTGTTGTTTCTTGAATTGACCTTGGAAAACAGTTGTAGATCACTCCTGCATTATATCCTATTATTTACCCAAAACATAATTTAAAGTGTGTTTGTGTTGAGTCCAGATGGGAATCCGAAACTTCGATTCTATTATTTTCTTATATTAAATATACCGGGAATCAGGTGATCTGGGAATCCTATCGCGTTTGTTAAATATG
Organism: Pherbina coryleti; assembly: GCA_943735915.1. Taxonomy (NCBI): domain Eukaryota; kingdom Metazoa; phylum Arthropoda; class Insecta; order Diptera; family Sciomyzidae; genus Pherbina; species Pherbina coryleti. The sequence goes on from OX030952.1 coordinate 129,526,663, forward strand.
AAGCTTGCATCTACCTTGAACTTTTTACTACTTTTATATTCTTACGCTTCTCGTTCTTTTTACTATCCATCTAGTCCATCGTCGCAACAAATGGTGCTGTCTACTATACAACAACACCACCAGCACCCATCAGCAATATGCCGATTGATCAGTTTGCCGCCGCAGTCTATCCACCAGGTACTTGAATATCATTGAATAGCAACAACAAATGAAATTTGCATTTCTTTTAACAAAAAGTTAACGATTTTACAGCAGCCGGTGTGCCAACAATTTACCCACCTTCGATGCAATATCAACCATTCTATCAATACTACAGTGTGCCAATGGTAAAGTTTTTGTTGTTGTGCTCTTTACTTATTTAATATCTGATAAGTTTTCTAATTTCGCTTAATTTTTTTTCAGAATGTACCCACCATTTGGCCCCAGAATTACCAAGGTAACTAAACAACTACTAGTAGACAACATTGTGCATCAAATCCAATGCACTCTAATAGACACAATAAAATAGAAACATACACATGCAGCAACTGCAATTGAATTCTTTTACTTGATCTTCGCATGCGCTAATTGATTAATTACTACGTATTAAATGCTAATTTTAATTTTCATCTAATTATATTTGATGTGTAGTTATTTCACATGCTTTACTGTTGAAGTAAAAAAAAAATTTGTGAACATTTAAGCTTAAGCCTAGTTATCGATGGCGTAGTTTATTTATATTTTTTTTTTTTTTTAAAAAAGCTCTAAAGTTGTATAGTTTTAATTGTTTGTCGTCTTAAAATACATTTTTTTTTTTAATTTATTTATATTAAATAAGTTCAAACTTAAGTATTTCGTAATGTTCTTGTTTTGTTTTTGTTTACAACTTACATGATAATACAAAAAAACAACAACACTAAAAGTCAACAATATGTAAACATTTACTTTATAGGAATTTATCCGTGTTAATTTTGAGGATACAACGCAACAACGACGCAAAACAACAACTACAACTGTTACTACAAACAACAACAACAACAACCAGAACAACAGTGATATAAGCGCGCTTAAGAGGCACGTTAAAAAGATAAAATGTTAAGATAAATATACACACACAAATACACAAACATTTACACATACCCAAATAAATTCACACACACACATCCACATGCCGACATGTGCGAGTGGTCCTAAAAGTGACGCAGTGACGCAAAAATAAGAGATCAGCGCAACACGCTGTACTACAAGACTACAAACACATTGATGCAAGCTGCAAATAAAAGCGTGTAATGAGCGGAAGCGGCGAGAGGTTGGTGTGTGGGTTCTGTTTTTTTTTTTGTGGTTTATATTTATAATTTAATGCGGCTAAAACCAAAGAAATGTTAGGTGAAAACAATAAATTAGCAATAAAAAAAAAATTAGAACAATTAAAGATACGAAAACACAAACCCATACACGCACACACACATGCACACAGGAGCATCACACCTAATATACTACAAAAATAAAAACAAAAAACATCCAGCTGAAGCTCGACAAAAACAGCCCACTCAAGCAAAAAAAAATAAGAAAAAAAATATTAAAACTCGTGTGTGTGAAAGTCTAAATTTTATCAAATACAGCAAATATTGATATATTTAGTATATAAATATACACATAAGTATATATTATGTTGTCTTCTTTTTAATTTGTACAAAAAGTGCGCTGCGGTGGCGTTAAATATGAACGAATATTTAAAAATGAAAGCTTAAATGATTAAAAATAGTTTTTGTTACAAAAAACAAAAGTTTAAACAAAGTAAGCAACATATTGTTTATTAATAAATTATTATTATATACAAACATCTCTATATATGTATAATATATATACATAATTACAAAGAAGTAAATATATATTATTATAACTATTATATTATATATAGACAAATTATATAAATAAGCATTCAAAAATATACATATACGAATAATATATATATATATACATACATAGATATCTTCAGTATATGTGTATATATAAATATGACACGAAAAGAAAAAGATATTGAACAAACGCAAAATACTTAAAGACATATAATAAACTATATTATATACACACATATATATATTGAAAAATATATAAAAGGCAAACATAAAATAAAAGTAAAACCTTAACCTAGCAGTAATAAGTGAAATAAATAATTATTATTAATGACAAGAATAAAAGAAAAAAACTCACAACTAAATCTTATATAGATATATACATAAATATATATACAAATATATAAATATTACGGCTCTATATTTAAATGTAAATTTCAAATATAAAAAAATATATATACACAGTACATCAATGAATGATGCATAAAGCAAAAATATTTATTAATATTTATTAACTAGCTATAAATATATATTTGAATTAAAACACAAAAAAACATGTAGTTGGGGGTATGTAGCAAAAACAATAACTGCTACAGCAGCAAAAAAAAAAAACATAAGCAATAACTACCAAATAAATAAAACATATGAATATGATTTAACTACAAAAAGAAAACTACACAGCAGCAAATATTCAACGTAATGGGAATTCGTAATGGGAAGTTTTAGGTGTTAATTATTTTTATTTTAATTCTTTTTTTTTGCCTCACTCGCTCGGCATTGATTTATCTGCGATTTAAAATGTATAATAAAGCTTATTATGGAAGAATTTAAAAGTTGTGAATTATAAAAAAACAGTTTTGTTCTTCCAAGAATTTTCTTGCAGCTTAGTACTTGGAAAAATTAAAAGATAAGTTTTCAATGTCGTAAGGATCAACCACAAATAGTTCAAAATTCAAAACTTGCTAAACGTTTTAAAAAAAAAAATTCTAGAAGTCCGTCGTGTACTATTTGATTAATAACTTGCAAATGTAATTGATATGTGCTATCATCTGCCGCATTCGAAAAATAAATTTATTCTTTATGTAAAACTTAAGTTAAGCATTTATTTTTTATTGGAATTTTAAAATTGTGCTGTATTATGCTGGAGATGCACACTAATTTGATGTTGAAAGTTTAGCAAATTTCGCATAGACGTTATTAATTTTCTTCGAAGTTAGCTCCTTTTTAATTTTGTTTTCCAAAATTCGGCTACACTTTTGTGTTGTGCTGGATTTTTCGAGCAAAATGCAGTTTAAAAAAAGGAATATGTACATTAGGTCTCTACATTCTTAAAGATGTAGATTTGTTTAATCTTTTTATGGTACATTTATGCACATCATGGCACAAAGTGCAAAACTGACTTCAACTTATAAAAAAAGTATTAGCTCATGAGAACTCATACGCTTAGAATTAATTTTTTCTCCAGTGCAGCATATGATAGCATATATCGGTCATATCCTCAACTTGATCGCTTGCTAGCGTAAATTTTAAACTTTTTGTTTATTAAACACGATATTAAATGGTTGGTCCTTAAGTGAGCCAAAAGAATTTTATAAGTTAAACTATAAAATGCAAGTAATGAAATTTATTAAAAATTCGACGTCAAAGTTGTTTGAACGTCAAAGTGAATTTAAAAACGAATAGAAAAAAAAGCAATAACGAAAAAATATTGATAAATGAAATATTAAATTAAAATACATGAACGAAACTTAATGTTAGTAAATGTTATAATGCAATGAATTAAAAGATAATTAATTTTTTGTCAAAAACATCAATTCTTAAATTAAAACTAGCACACTCACTAAAAAAAGAAAAAAACAGAAAAGCTTTGTAAAATTACAAAGAAAAAAAAAAAAAAATAAATGAAAATAATTCGTGATATTTTTTAAAATATAAAACAATTATTTAGGTTTAAATGAAGTGCAGTGCTTGCAAGATTGAAAACAAAACACACATGAACACAAATATAAACACACACGCACACAGACACACATACAATAATTGAAACTATCAAATTCGTAGTTGTCTTAACGATATTTTGTTTAAGCTTTAATTTGGCCTTCAACTGCATTGTATTAGTTGCAACAACAACAACTGCATTAATTAAACAAAAGTCAACAATGCTACATTTTAATTATTTTTAAGTTTAGTTTATAAAACCATTAAAAAAATAAATAAGAAGATATAATTTAAGCCATTAGAAATTAAAGCTCGAAGCTAAAAACTCTCTTTAAAAAACACCCACTCTCAATCATTTCTATTGTATAAGCAGCCATTTTGTTAAAATGCATACATAAACACACTCACTCACACAAAAAAGAAAAAAAATTTAAAACTTAAAGTTAAAAATGCGCTCAAACATTTTTTAAATAACAAAACAAAACTTAACAAAAACTAGTGATAACTTTTAAGCTAAATATTATTTATTATAAACAACTAGTTGAATTATACTAGATTTGAATTATTAGTAATAAAACGAAAACAAGATCAACATAAAAGAAAAAAAAAAACAACATCAAAACTAACATCAACAGAGCATTATATTTTAAGCCATAAAAGTTGTTAGAAATACTAGAGAAAAAAATCCACCTAGAAAGAATAAAACAGAACTAAACACCTATTTTAGAGTAAAAGAAATGTTCAATTGTAGTTAAGCTGCAACTACAAATTTTAAGCAAACAACAACAACAGCCATACAATGTTTGATTTGAGTTGTTATATAAAATATAAAAACAAGAAACGAAATTTTATCAATTGACAATTTATTTAAAATTGTTTAATTTTGCTGCGTGCTGCGCGCTAATTTCATGAAAGACAATAATTTAACTTAACAAAAACGAAAAAAAAAATGCAAACTGAAGGTTATGCAAATAAAGAAGTAAAAATAAACAAAAACTTAATCAAATGATTTAATATATGTTTTAACGAATATGTTAACGAATATGTATATAATTTGGCTTTATATGATTATTTTGTAAGCTTAAAGCTTAACAACATGAGTTGCAAAAAGGGCAAAGTTTTAGGCGTTTAATGGAATGACTAACAGCAATTGTCGAAACAATTGTAAAATCAACAAAAACCTGATTTTTCGCGGTACTTTCAAGTCACTGAAAAACGATGCCCCTAAAAATATGCTATACATATTTGTTAGCAGCTTCACTTCATTTTTATTTCGTTTGTAACTTTATTGCGATTCTTCAAAATCACAAACTTGCTTAAAAACGCTATCTTTTATGCAGCTGATTTGATGTAGAATTGATTTGCATGTATTTTTCGTTATGTTTTCATTGACATTTCAACACATGTTATTTTAATAATTTACAACAAATATAAAATCCACTCAATTTTCTCTCACCAGACATTTAAAACAAGAACAAGATGTTGCAATAATTATAAAAATATCTAACAAAAACAAAAAAAAAAAAAAATCATCACAAAATAGACGAATAAAAATAACACTGAAATCTGCCGTCTACGAAGCAAAAATAATGAAAGAGAAAAACAACTAGAATGCATTCGAGAAAATGCGCCGCAAGTGCTGTGAAGTATGCAGTAAAAAGACAAAAATAAATAGCAGACGAAAAAAATTGTAATTGGCAACAAAACCAAAAACAAGAAAAACAAATCACAGCTCAATGAAGATTGCTCGAAACGAACAACAAGCAACAAGCGCAACAAAAATACAAATAATACTAATTCAAAAACTACAACACACACAGAAGATGAAGACTTGATAAGTTTTTTTTTTTAATTTATTATTATTTTCTAATGCAAATTCAATTTAAAAAATAAGCTACTCTTACGTTAATTTAAATAATTCAATTAAATTTAAATTAAATTAATTAATTAAATTAAAAAATTTAATTTAAAGAAATTGTAAAATTATTTTTATATTATTTTTGATTTTCGCTTTTTTAACAATGTAACTAACTAACCCATGTATTAGCACTTTGAACTTTGAACTTAAGTTTTTTTTTCACTTTTCTCTCTGCTCATTTCAACTTTCGCCATTTTGCTTTTGTACTTTTGCCTTTTGTAAAATTGTGAACATTATCAAAATCGAAAAACATCAACATTTTTTAACAAAAAACATTTAAAAAACACTTGTACACTTACATACACACAGACACAAAGCCACTGAGACGCAAACCAACAAATTTGTTCGTTAAATTTTAGGCGTTTGTGTTCGAAGCTTTTGACTTTGTCAATTATTTGTGTTGTTCAAACAAAAACATAAGCAAACGAAAGAATAGCAAAACAAAACAAAACAAAAAACCTACAACAACAACTAAAACAAAAAATTATGTATTATTGTAATTTAGTAAATTATTGCTTAAACAATTAATTGAATTGATTTCTTTTATTTTTATTACGAATGTATTGGAAAATGTCGTCATGCATACACTCAGAAAAAAAAAATAAAAAATAATGAAAACAAAAACAAACCAGCAACAACAACAACTTATAATTAAAAATACAATATATTAAAATTTAAAAATAGCATATTAAATAAACATAAATAAATAAAAAAAAAAAACAACAACAATCGAATGAAAACTGATCTTTTTTTAATTTTGTGTTTTTTTTTTTTACTTTAGTTTATATTGGCGCATTTTTTCAATAGCTATATTTATTTGGTCATGCGAAAGTTCTTTCGAAGCCTCGGAGCAAACTCTGGGACAGCTTGTAGGCAAAAATTGAGAATTTTAAAAGCAATTTTTAGATTCAGTTTCTGTGTTGAAGAGACATTCCTTTTTGGAATCCAATATTGTGCTGAATTTGTGTCAACCGTTTTAATGGGCAAAAATAACATTCAACGATTTATATTTCAAGACTTTTTATAGCATAAAAAACAAACTTGGTCATGGTATTTGACATCATTAGACATAATTTTACATGAATTAAACTATCAACTGAAAGTTAATTTTTTATTTTCGTAAGTATAAAAAGTCCATAATATAAATAAAAGGTTATGAATGTGATGTGTACAAATATTGGAAAAGAATTCTTCATAAAGAATTGTAGTCTTGACCATGTTGTCGCCCATACAAGCTGCCCCATAATGCGATGCTTGGACATTTTTGCTAAGTCAGGTGATAATATGCAATTTTGGTCTAAGTTGAGTAGCTTGCGTTGCTTTATAAAGCATAGAAATAAAAAATTTCTAAACTTTTCGCAACCAAATGTTTTTTTTTCTTTTCAGTTTTAAGCTTTTTATCGTATTTTGATTTTTAACGTGCTATAAAACATTTTAACAAAAGATTGAATCAAGTTCATGAAGCCAAAAATATTTTAACAATAATGTTGTTAAAAATCTGCAAGTTCAAAGTAAGTATAGATATTTATTAACAATCTGGTAATATTTGATTTTACAGGGAAAGACATTTCGAAGAATTTCAAAATGTGTTTCATCATCAGCACAATGATAGAAAAATGTACAATACTCATATCTATAGATTCTAAAAATAGTTACGTTTTTATTTCTTTTTATATTTATTTAAAGTTCTGTCCAAATTTTCATATTATTTCTTTATGTTAAGCTTGTTTGAATAAATTTCTTTCAGCAAAAAGGGGAAAAGATAAAATATTCAGATTCTATGGGATTCCTACCTACCGTGTAGATGTAAAGATTTTATTTTGTAACTGATTTTTTATTCTTTAATTGCTTTCAGCAACATTTCGATCGTTGTTCAATCGGTGCTCAAAATAAAAATATATAGATAAAAAAAACAACTGCAAACGAATAAAAGTTTCACATAGACAAGAACAAATAAAATTGAAGAATTAACATAAATTAATAGAAAAATTAACGGTTGTGTCAAATTAGATGTAAACTATATAAGCTAAAAATTACAACATTAAACATGATATTAATTATTTAAAAACAAAAACAAACTATTTAACACTCTTTCCACTCTTCTCCTTCATACAATATATAAAATATATGTACTTATTTAGTAAAGAAAATCAGAATTAATTAAATGTCTCGATGGCGTCATTAAAAATTTAAATAATATTGATAAGAAAAAAAAAATAAATTAAAAATATTAAATTTACTGAAAACGAAAAATAAACTTTTTTAAACTCTCTACATGTGAAAGATATTTCATTTAAAGTAAATATTTAAATATATATATATATATATTTATGTACATATATATATATATATGCATATATACAAATTAAATATTTATTTCTATGCATATAGATGAAACTTTATTATATACAAAAGCAAGTAACGAAATAATTTATCGAAAAAATGTATATAAGTGAAAATAGCAAAAATGCAAAAGTTATGCAGGCAAGCCACTTAAATTTTTCTGTATTTTTTATTAATTTCAATGAACATTAACATAAAGTGGATCCAACCAATATTTGAACAAACTTTTTAGTTTAAGAAAAATTTGTGGAAACAAGTGCAAAGGCATATAAAGATGATAGTTTACAGAGGCATGCAAAAGTTTAAATATCTATTGCGTTAGAAATACATAAGATCACTTTATAATTATTTTTTAAATAAAAAGTTTGTCCATGAATTCGTTGGAGAACTGTAATATAATAAACTTGTTTAATGTCATAATTAATTTGACAAGACTGAACATTAAAAAATACAGTAAATTTCAGCTTAATCGAAAACAATATACATAAAAATTTATGTAGTTAAAAAAAATGGTTTGACGATGTTGTGGGAATTGCTTGAATGATTTGCAGGCATTTTTGTAATTGAACAGAACTGTAAAATATTGCACCCGATCCTGAGCTTTTTCCATGGAAGTCACAGGTAAAAAGAGGTCAGAATTGTTTTGTTTGAAACTGATTTTTAAACCGTTTGTGTGAAACCGTTTCAACTATTCAGCATATTAGATCTGTTTCCGTACTGGTTTCAAGTTACTTTAAGTTACTTGATAGCGTTTCCGTACACATTTTTCCAGCACGAGAGAGAAGAAGACCAATCAAAATGTCACTCTTTATTACTCAACTTGAGAATTCAAGCACGAATCTCGGCAATCACGCTTCATTCACGCTGATTGTTAAATTGTTGTGAAAAAAATGTATGGAATTGGTTAGAAAATTAATAGAAATAAAGTTAAAATTAGCAAAATGAACGCAAATGGAAGCCAAGGTTCCTGGAACACAATTTACTTGCAACTTTGAATTTTCCATTCTTTTAAATAAACCAACCAGTCAATTCAATATTTATTTAATTTCATTTAAAAAAAAGCTGTTGTACTTGAACTTGATGTAGTTTTCGTACTTTTTGACAAATTTTCTCATTTTGTCAGATAATCAAATTTCTCTCTATTACTCGAGATTTACTTGAAACGAGTACGGAAACAGACCTTGTGTTGATCGTATTATTCGTAATAATGCAATCTAAGATAACACACAGAAGTGTACCATCAATCAGTTTCAAAGTTTTTGTTTATACAAAATGCTAATAAAATTATGTTCTCAATATGCTTATATTCTCAATAGGTTTTGAACAAAACTATGTATTTAAGGAATAACTATTCCATAGCGCTCAACTTTAGCTTCGGCTCGTTATTTTATTGAAAGATTCATGTTAAAGGTTTGTGGTCCTTTACGTTGAAGTGTACTGGAACTGGTTCACACTAGCATCCATTTTTGTTAATAACCGAACAAATATCTCCCAAATTGCTCATATTTTTCCATAGTTTTTCCTCAAAAGTTCGACAAGAAAATTCAATGAAAGTTTTCGGTTTCTTGATAGGAGAACATTATGCATTATTTAAAATTGCAATATATGGCAGCGGTATCGTGAAAATTCAACGTTGATGTACAAATCCAGTATGAATGGATGCTCCAATTCAGTTAGAGACAGTAAATTATAAAGAACAAACTTGAATGACGGAATCTCCTGGAATTAAGCGGATGTTTGTTTACACGTGAGAACTACTGCCCTCATAAATCAATTGCAAGCTGCTACGAAAATTAATCAGAATGACTAAGGCTGTGTTCCTTAAAGGTTCAGAATTCTAAAGTGTATTTAAAGTTCTTGCTAGACTTACAAATTTAAAAAACCTTTTTGGCGGTTGTGTAGAATGATACATATCTGTGTCATTTTATAATAACATCTTAAGTGGACTTAAGGCAGATCTGAGTTATTGATGTAACTTTTTTCTACGCATATAGTACTATAACCACATCTATCTGAAGCTTCAAGCATGACCGTAGCCAAAGTTATGGCCCAAAAACTAAACATCCTCTCATATAACTTGTATGGCGAATGAAAACTTTGAAGCAAGATTTCTCGAAACATGATTTTTACACTTAAGAAAAATAAAATAAAAAATAAATAACTGGCCATTTCAGCCCTTGAAAGGACTTTGACCTAGCTTCTTATGATCAATTGTGTTGTGCGTGTTATTAAGTTTGTACACAATTGACCGAGAAATGGACCTACAGGCTTAACGCCGACTCCGAACGGCGATGAACAGAATGTTCTTATTCTCAAGAAGCTTTACATGGCATTTTTTTTTACTCTCTGAGGTTTGCCATTGTCTGCAGAGAGGTGGCGGCCGTACAGAAAAATTATTATAATAATTCAAATAATTTTCTGTCGCTGCTGGAGTTCGAACCTAGGTCTCCAAAGTTCGTTGACATAGCGGCCTCGCACTTTAACCAACTACGCCACGGACGCCACGTTACACTTAAGATGTTATTATAAAACGCCACAGATATATAACCCCGTTTGAATGCATAAAATGTATAAAAACTAATTGAAACTCTTAAAGTAATCTGTATCGACAGTTATTTATTTTAATAAAAACTTACAGTTGATAAAGTACGCTAACGGTACTGGTTGACAATTTGTGACACATCTAAAGCAGAGTTGCCACTTACAGACAAAAACTGGATTTTACTTTAAATGAAAACGGAAATCTGCTTGGCTGGATATTGGAGATAAGGCCAAAACACATAGAAAGCATGCATGCCTCAAGCATGCATCATGCCTGTGAAGCATGCTTGGTTAAAGCACATTGAAAGCATGCATCGCTTATGTGATAAATTTCAAATATGTTAAACTGAGTAGAAATTTTAAAGAAAAAGTAGTGAAAATACATTAAATTTAATCAAAAACAACTAAAAATGGAATTTGAGGATATTTTATGCTTATTGGTTGTGTTGATATTGCTATTATTTCACACATGTCTTCTGTCAATGCTTTGATGCCTGCAAAAAGTTAAAAGTTCGGCAACTTCAGGCATGCTTCAAGCATCATGCATGCGTGCATGCTTTTAATGTGGGCTACTTCATAAGAATATGTATATTCAATCACAAATGTCAGATGCTTGAAGCATGCATGCCTCCTATGTGCTTTGGCCTATAAAGTGAGTAACAGATGTCAAAGTCAGCTGTCGATTTTTTTAATTGTTGCTTTTGTCATTTGACGTCTATGGCACCAACAGCTTTTTATTTGAAAAATGACGCTGTCCAAAATTTTGATCATGGTCCAAAGAAATTATATTTTCTTTAATTTTTTTGTTTTATAGCTTCTCTTTTTGACAAACATAGAATTTAGGTAATGTAATGAAATTCTTATATTTCGGAATTTAGAGAATGTTTTAATGATATAACCTTTGTACAAGGGGGCGCAAAGTTTTTTATAAATAAAAAAATTATTTTGAGTGATGGAAATCTTTATTTGGACCTTTACAATTTTTTTCTGTTAAGTGGAAAAAATTATATCCGTCGAGTGGCTGCCGCCAGTGTTGATACACATTTACCCATTTTATCGCATTTTCCATGACTTTCCGCAGGATTTCCGGTGATAACTGTTCACATTCCTGTCGAATATTCTCCATAAGGTTTGCGATTGACTGAGGCTTGTTGGCATAAACCTGCGACTTCAAGTAGCCCCAAAGAAAGAAGTCTGAAATGGCTAAATCGGGCGATCGTACTGGCCCTGCCAAATCGCCAAAACGGGAAATTACGCGATCAGGAAACGCTCCTTTCACAATATCCATTAATTATTCCAAACTTTTGCGGAGTATAGCGCGCCATATCTTGTCTATTTGTATTCTGCAGCTGACTAGTTCACAAATGTCATATATGATTGACGTACGACGTCATTTGCAAAAATTATAACCTCTTCCGATAGGGTGATTAATATTGCCACCATATAACCCTTCAGGTGGGAGGAAATGTTATTATAGAAGTGTTTTTCGCTGTAAATAACCTCAAGAACATACTCCTGACTTAAATTATTCCAGGTTTACAGAAAATTGAGTCCATTTTTCTACAATCATACAAAATTTATTATACAATATTTGATGCCTAAGAAGTGTTTCCCCATAAACATTGCATAAAAAATTTTAAAAAGTTTATTGCAGAATCTATCATTTTCGAATATTCGAATATAAAATAACTTAAAACGCGTTTTTAAGAGTAATTTCTGACGCAATATCAAAAGTATAAATTGATTGGGTTTCGATACTTTTTAACAAAGATGCAGATTGGGAGAAGGAAAGAGTAGTGACTGAAGTTTTCCACAATTATTGTCGTTCTTTTATTCACTGCCCCTAGTAATAATAGGAGAAAAATGGTTAGTTTGGTTGAATTTTCTGTGAAAGTATTACAAGATGTAGTCCGAAAAGTGTTTCCCTTGCATAAGTATGTTTTCCTCTGTCTGCGAAAAAGAGATTCTGTCACTAGGTAAAGTTATGCGTAATTGTCTTCGCCCAAGAAAAGTAAAAAAAAAGGTACTAATACCTCTATTACACCTTGACAAAAGCAGAAATATGGGGTTTTTTTAAGCCTTATGTATTAATAGGACGATTTTGAATGTTATATTTTAACTGAAAATCAAGAAACATGTTTTGTTTTCTTTTGTGATAACATTTCTGAAGAATAAATTCGTTCGACTTAAAATCTCATAGCATCATGTGAGCCACTTATTGCTTCCTTTTACAGTTCAGTTGATTCACACACTCCCAAAAACACGCGCACAGAGAAATGGAAAACGGCTAGAAAAAGTTAGTAATATATATTAAACTCTACATACAAATGTGTGTATATAAATATATGTATATACATGCATAAATATATATATATATATATATAACATTTAATAAATAAGAAACCTGAGATATATTTACAAACGTATTGAATATTTAAACAAAATATACAGTGTTATTTTTATTAACATAAAAAATAGCAAATAAAAAAAAACTGATTTCAAATAATTTAAAATTAAACTATATTTATAACAATACGATTTAAGAAAAGATACACGATTGTGATGAAAATATCTTTTTGAAATAAGTTGTCATTCATACATGCACTTGTACGAGTATGTACAAGTATAAATAATACACATAGCTTTTAGGTACTACATTAAATATACATACTTATATACCTTACCTTAAAATATATAGAAACATACATACATAAAGTAATTATAAAGCAAGAAAAAGATAAAAATTATATGAAAATTAAGAAAAATAATTATGGATATCAATTAAATTAATTTTAGAAACTAAATACAAAAAGTAATGAACTTAATTAAAAATATACATACATATAGTTATATATGAATATAGATATAAATAACTCTTAGTAAATGTAATAAAATGCAGAAAGCAAAAACTTTCATACAATAATAATGCAACGAAAAATATACAAATATTAAGAAAAAATATTATATTTAGAACCTAGCTACTGATTTATATATTTTAAAATAAATTATTCAAAATATTTCAAAGCGTAACCGGAACCAGGCAACTTTCAGAGTATCGCACACGTCTACAGATATGGGATTTTTTCTATTTATCTAGTAATTGATTTCGGGAACAGTTACAGAACTTTAAAAAAATTGATTTTTTAAACCGATTGCAGATGGCAGCAACATGGTGAAAAAGGCCAAAATTTATTTATAAGTTATAAGGAAAAATTTAGTGGTAATGGTGTAACGACATAACTCGATTGCAATAATGCACTGAACACATTGACGATTTCAAGACTTTACGATGAGACTGAACAAAGAGTCAACAATCTGGAAATATCAAATATTGTTTCATTCACGCATGTACAAATCCAAATACAAATATTTTCACTGTTGCCGCTCGTTAAATTAGAAATAATTCTATACCGACATCAGCAACATTGCTATGTGGCTGCGACACTTTCACCACATTCATCTCTATAAGAAAAGCATGTAAATAAATTTGACAGATGTCGTAACGTCGTTCGTAATGACTTTGATCTTGACTTTGATCTATTAATAATTTTGAGGGTGACAACGAGAAATTGACTCATTTTGCGAGGGCTTGTTTATATTTTGGTCGCGTACCCTCTTGTCGCTACCGCGATCAAAATAATCAAGAAGTCGTTAATATTATTACATTCCTTCATTTATGACGTGACATTATGCTGTCGTTTCCAATGTGTTTAAACTACTAACGATAAAAATTGTTGTTACTACTAACGAAAAAATAAGGGGGTTTCGCATGGTGCAACGACAATGTTGGACGACGAAGTCGGATGGAAAACTAACGGGAAAATTTTATTGAGCTTTCGGACGATCCTACAAGTGCGACGACATCATTATTTTGTAACTCTCAAGCAGAGCACTTCGGCGTGATAGCTAAAATATGTTTGGGCTATTTTTAGTATTTTTCGGTTAGTTTTAACCAAAATTTCATATTGAGAATCCTTGCCATATTTTTGTTTTTACGATAGTATGTTGTTCACTCGCAGATAATTTTATAAAAATGAAAAAATGCAGCGAGTTGAACCGAAATGCGTTCACATGTCTAACATATCGGACAGACCGGCAAAAAAATCCAAAAATATTGGTTTTTATCCAACATGTCGGACCAACTGTCGTTTTAGCTTACGAATGGTACTACATGTCGTCCAACATATTGGACCATGTGAAACCCCCTATTGTGTCAGTCATGTTGATAGAAGAGGACAGCTTGAGTGAAAGACCCCAGCTTGATGTGTGAACACTCATCAAATTGTTTGTCAAATCGTTTGACGAAAATCAAAATATTTTGATTTTTCTGTTGTTTGACTAACAGTTTGACCAAAAATTTGACAATGTGAACACTCGTCAAATTTGGTAGTAAAATTTTTGTCAGTTGAAAGATATCAACGTGAGCACATCGCGTAAACATGAAAAGAGTAGGAGAATGTTTTTGGAACAAATTAATAAAACATTATTGAACACATTCAGAGTTTGCTTGATTATTTTGCTTTATTCATTAATGAAGTATCAATTGAAATTGATCCGTCATGGCAACGTTTTCGTTTCGGTGCTCAAGCCAATAATGAAATTTGACGAAAAATTTTAACACTTGCGTTGTCAAACTGTTTGTCCAACAATTTGATGGACATTTTGATAATATGAACACACCTATTGGCTTGTGCATCGAAGTGAAAACGTTGCCATAACGGAGCAAATGTTATTGATACTTGTTATTGATACTTGATAAAAAAAGCAAAAGAATCAAACAAACTCTGAATCCGATAATGTTTTATAAATCTACTATTTTCATGTTTACGCGATGTGTTCACGTTGAAATATTCGTTCAACTGACGAAAATTTCTTTAGAAACTTTGACGACTGTTCACATTGTCAAATTTCTCGTCAAACTGTTGGTCAAACAGAAAAATCAAAATATTTTGATTTTCATCAAACGATTTGACGAACAATTTGATGAGTGTTCACTTATCAAAATATCGTCAACTTCCAAATATAAATATATTTTTTTGTCGAACTGTTCGACCAACAGTTTGATGAACATTTTGATAATATGAACACTCCTAATCACACTATAGGGAACACTTATCTAACTTTCTTGTCGATAATTTGAACGTGGGAATATTCACAATAGAGTTGTTCACATAGTCAAAATGGTTCGTTAAACAAATAATTTAAGAGTTTGTTAATGTGAACACAAGTGTTCTTTGATATATAAATCACAACAGTCTTAAAAGATTTGGAAATCCGCTATTTTCATATTAACAAGTTGTGTTCACCTTGAACTCTTCTTTGAACTGACTTTAATCGTACTAAAAACTTCAAGAAGTGTTCTTATTGCAAAATTTTTCGTAAAATAGTTGGTCGTTATGACAAACAGTTTGAATATCGTTTACATCGTCAGATTTCCAAAAAATTCCATACTTTTTCTGTTCGTCAAATTGGTTGATGACTCTTTTGATTTGGCGAGTATGAACAGTGCTTAGCAGTTTCACACGAAATCATATTGAATAATGGTTATCGTTGGCATTGTTCAAATACCGTATTAAGGTATTAAGCTTAAATGCTTAAAATTCTTTTAACTTCAGCAAAAAATCCGTATATTTTGAAAAAGTGTGTCGATGAAAGTCTGTAATAAATTGTTTTTTCTTTAGATTTTTTAAAAATATTCTGAGATGAAGTTATTCAAAATGAAATTAATAAATAAAAAATAGTTCAATGCAATAATAATATATTAGAGAATATAACGCCGAATATGACGTAAAAAACACTAATAAAAATAGCCACCGATTTGTTACTAAATGTAAAAAGGAGAAGAATCAAAATATTGTTTCCTTGAAAATGGTTCGGAATTGAGTTGTCGATCTTTTGAAAGGCAGTTGAGATGAAATGAATTATTTAGTACTTCGACTTAAAACCACAAAAAGCGAAAAGCTAAGGCATGATATAAATATATTATCATAACCTATGTTTATTAGTTACAAGAAACGCGGATTCGGAATTATTATTTTCATAAATTTTCAAAATGATTTGTTTTGAAAAAAATATAAATTGTGAATGTCGAATGCATTTAATTTATATAGAATGAAAAGCAGCGATAATTGATTGTAGAGCACATACTTATATTCAAACATTGGCATAAAAAATTCTAAATTGATATAAAAGGTCAAACATAATAAATTATATTAAAACGAAATGGTTTCAACTGCAAATTGTTGAGTATTTTTTAGTCAAATGATATTTTATATCGGAGAAACGATGCAAATTAATGTAAAACAAAAAATTTGTTATTTTATACAAAAGCACTTAGCAATATATAAATATATATACAATAAATATATATATATATATTTATCTTAAATAAAATATGAAAGAAATCGTATCAAACATACAAATATATATATAAATTTGATAGAAATATATATATTTAGAAAAACTTAGAGATGCGCGATAATAGTAAATGTAGCACGAAGAAGAAATGCAAGAAGTATAGAAAATATTTGTAGAAAGTAGAAGCGAAATTGTATTTATAAGACGAGAGGTAAGTGAAAGAAAGTAGTTTTAGTTGAAAAATTTGAGTTCTCAAATGCATTGCACGAGTATTAAAACTATATACTTTCAACAGAAGCAGAAAACAAAAAATCGGGCTGGGCGATTTATTGATAGTTCAGCTACTACTGACGTTTAATTGGAACAAAATTTTGAACAAATTTGATTCAATTATCCCAAAATGAATTTATAGTTGAAATAACTTTTTGATTTATCGCTCTGCTCTTATGACGAGCTCATAAATCCATCAACAGTATGTGATAAAGTTGCATTTTATATAACAGCAAACAAGGTCGGATTGGGTAGCTAATGGTTAGTAAGCAGATTAATATAAGCAAAAAGACTGCCCACATTTCAGGCTTTACAGTAAGTAATTTTTTTTGAAAACTTTAGAAACTCATGAAAACCGTTTGTCAGCTTTTTATACTGGCTTGAAATGCAGCTTTCTTCTATACTGCTTACGAATGCAATTTTGAAAATGATATATCTCTTGAATCAATTATGATTTGTATTTATATTTAGTTAACAGTTAAAATTTTTAAATTTAAGAAATACAACTTTTGACATAGTTGACCTGAGCTATTTTCAATTTTATATTGAACAGTTGAAGTGTTGGATAATCTTCAACTTCTAATTGAAGCCGAGACTTTCCACACACATTGATGTATTCCGTTTTGTGCCTAAAATGTGTACCAAAAAATAAAAAGGCAGCGAAAAAATTTGAGTTCTTTTGTAGAATTATAATCAACCAAGGATGGGTTTAATTTTATTATTTTACAAAAATTGTGAGTTCTACGCTTGCACATTGTATGTAGTTATGTGTAAGAATAAATGTAAGCTTTTCAGTGGAATAATTACTCAAGAGATATGATGGAAAAACCGTCGATTCAGTTGTGAGATTTCATGAGACTAACTCATATGGTAAAATTTATATCTAAGTCAATTGGAAAAATAACTGACAAGATTGAAAATTTCGTAACTTAAAAGTTGAGACATTTAACTAGATTTTGACTGGAAATCGAATTCCAGTTAAAGAGGCTGAAATTCGATCTCACAACCCAACCCAAAAATCAAACTATTTATTTGTTTCTCACATTACATAGCTTTTCACAAATAATGACTCGCGTGTAAGCTTAGAACTCAGAGCTTCTCTTATTTAGAAATTCTTTATTGTTATTTTAAATTCAAACTAAAATATTTTTTGAAAAACTTCTTATAAAACTGCAATAACAATGGCAACGAATGATTATAGCAATAAAATAGTGAACAATTTCAAATTCTTCCGTGTTAATTTAAGTTGCTTGGCTTTTTACTATCATCAACAATAACAACAATAACAGGGCTATTCACGATCCATCGCAAATAGGCCGGCATTATAATGCAATTGCATTTATTTGTCAAAGATTGTGAACGTACTTACTAAGCTTAACTTTGCAGTATTGTGCAAAAAAATTGCAATTGACAGTTAGTGAATCTATCAATCGCCTTCAACTTACCTAAATTCACAACTATTTTGACATACATTTTTAGCTATGAAATAATTTGTATTCACAAGATATTGTAGTATTTCTTAGAATTGAAATAAGAGCATTTCCAATGACCTGAGAGCATATTGTAAATTGCATATGCAATAGGTTTTTGCATTAATGTAAGGGCTTAGCAAACGTAAATGAGTACAATTCGTTGTTGAGATTGCAAAAAGTGCAAATATATAATTTACATTTGATATGATGCAAGACTATTTGCACTGGAACGTGAACAGTCCTACTAAAAAACAAAAATTTTATAATATTTTGTTCAAGTTTTAACCAAAAAAAAAAACTTTGCAAAACCACTGATATAATTGACGTAATAGCTCAAAATTCAATGTAAAAATATTTTGCATAGCTTTGTAGCAAAATCAGATACGAACATACCAAATATCAAAACATAAAAGTACACATACAATACAAACATAAATATTTGAAAAATACATACATAAATAAATACATGCATAACTAAAGAATTAAATATGGTGCAAAAATTAAACTTAAAATAAACAAATAAAAAAAAAAAACCATAAACTATGACAAAACAAAAAAATAAAAAAAAAAAAATACTAAAGAAGAGAATACGAAACACTGTAATTGTTTCTTGTACTTTCTTGTACTTTCAAGTAATTGAAGCACATAACAAACAAAAGTTTTGTTATTTCAGCAGATCATTTCTGTAACACAAAGGTTGATAAACTAACGATTGCAATAAATGAAATAAATTTGAAATGAATTTAGTAAAATAGCAAAAAATATATATAAACATTACTTAACATAAGGAAATAAAAAGGAAAATAAAAAAAAACAAAATAATGTGTAGAAAAATCCAAGAAAAAATCTCACATTTTATCCAAAATACTTGTAACTGATTCCAAAACCTTAAATATTTTATGATCAAAATTAATTGTTATTTGCGCTTTCTGCAAAATTATATTAAATATAATTACCATAGTAGGTATGTATTTGCATAAAATACATACACACTTACTCAAAACCAACATAGATACTTCATCCATATATCATTAAATTTTATTGGTAACCTTAGCAAAATATAATAATTTAGCTCTTTAAAGATAAAAAACTTCAAACTATGAACAATTGAAATATATTAATTATACAAAAATAGAAACCGAAAAAAAAAAAATTTGGATATAACAATAGCTTAAATTACCATTACTAAACTTACTCCTCCTACTTCTTCCAAGTAACTTTAATGCCTAGTATAAAATTTCATTGCGTACAATCCCATAAAATCATTGTGTGGCAGTAAACAGCTGATTTGGCATAAAAAGAAAAAGAAATCAAGCAACGATAGATAGTATTTTATTTTATTCATCCAGACTTCAACGAAATCAGTTTAATCCTATCTTCATCATATGTTCATGCATATGTTTCTAGAGAGAAATTATTTATTTTTAGTCAAAATTTACTCTAGAATCATGTGTTTTTAGAAATTTTATTTTTTTAGAAAACTTTGTTGATGCTAAAAAACAATTACATTGAAATCTAAATACAAAACATGATCATATAAACAACAATAACATCCAATTATATCCTTTGTTCAATTTTTATAAAGAGAATATGTTTTTTCAACGGGTTGTTTTTGTCAAAACATGACAATAGATAAGCAAGTTGGTACTAGCTTTGTTTATATTTTCCAAAAATTTAAGAGAAATATACTACTTCATGGATACAACCTAAAAAGTTTATTTCAATTTTTCTTAAAATTTGTCTTTTACTCTATCTCGTAAAATACAGTCTATTATAAAAACCAGAAACTCAACGTTTACCATAATCATTAAAGGACACACGGATGTTAAACGGGCGTTTACGGGTATTTTACCGAATCAATGCGTAACAATACGCCTTCAAATGTTTTTCTTTTTTTGTGAATGCCAAACATTTTAATTTGGCAAAATACTCTGGATCCCATCTTGAACTTTTGTGCAAAAAGACTCAACATAGACCTAGTAGAAGAAACTTGTTGCAAGACTTTCATAAATTGTGCAGCAGTACATTACACAAATGTGGCAACATTTTACTAAATAATATTTCAAATAATATCTCTTTCTCACTCTGGTAAGTTCAATTCTATATTATAAAAATTTTGTAGATTTTTTAAAAGGCAGGAGTCCTCTTTGATCTCAGAATTTGATAATTTGAGTAATTTCCACCTTACTCAATAACCAATTAAAAAACTCTTCAAAGTTTTATTGTTTAAAACTCTCATTATTTACTTATTAGTAAAATAATATTCTTTTTAGCAAATAAAGGTTTGAAGCAAAAACAAAAAACCGATTTATATAATTTTATATCCAGCAAATTCTTGAAATACGTAAATCATAAAATAACTTTCGGAACCCAATATATTTAAACACTAAATTCATTCATTCTGTATCTTTGACAAAGAGTACACCTTTATTATAACTACAACAAAAACTTATCCACGAATAAAAGATAGTTCAAATGAAAAATATTTTAAAACAACTTAAAATAAAGTCAAAGAAAAACAAATAAAGCAAGTGTGAGATATAAAAAACAAAAATACAAAAATGCAGATTGTCATCTAAGATAAAAAAAATAAAATGACTTAAAAATAAATTGATCTCTATTGTGTTCTTCTGAAAAAATTAAAAAAAAATTAAAAATACAAAAAAAAAAAAATACTAACATAAAGAACTTAAAATACAATATTAAATCAAAAACTAAGTAATCCTAGATGTCATAAAAAAATAAATATTTTATTGCATAAAAATTAATAAAAAACAAATATTTTTTCTCTTTTGAGACTTAAAATTCAAAAACTAACAAGATAATGAGTATTGATAGAATTTAGTAATAATTAATAAAGTGTGGCAGAAAACATTAAATATGCGATGATAGCTGAAATTATTCCCAGAAAATGGATACACAACTACAAAAATACACTAATATCTAACCGATATGATCATTGCTATTATTAAGAAAAAAAAAAAAAAACACAACACTATATAAAAAGATAAATTAAAAATACCACACACATACAAAGACACTCACAACAAAAATCACATACAAGAAAATTTAGGCTTAAAGAAAAACAGAAATAAATATTGTGGAAACGAACCTTGAAATGCAAAAGTATCTAGTACAATGCAAAAGTTAAAATAACATAAATATATATTATATCTACTATACATAAAAATATAAACGAAAACAAAAATTCAATGTAAAACATTTAAAACATAAAAGTAAATATTTAAAAAAGGCTGTAATTTTAAGTGAAAAATAACATTAAATTTAATATTAATGTAAAAAGAAGCTAAAAAAAACGAATACTTCAAAACAAACTCAAAACATACACTAAACATACAGAACACTCAAGAAAAAAATCTCAATATAAAGTATATACATATATGTATACAAAGTAATAATAACTGTAATCGTAAATATATATATAACAATAACAAATATGTATGTTATTATAATAAAATAAAAAATTTGAGAATACATTTAAAGCAAAACAAAATAAAAAAAAGAAGTAAAAATAAATAATATGAAAATAAAATACATGTTTTATTTATTTGTGGTCTTTTTTTTGCACATTTAAGAGGTAAGGATATTTGAAAAGAAGTTTTTAATTGGCCGATATGCATTAATAATATAATGAATTCTCAGCAAATGGTTTAAACAGCAACAAACCCATTTTCTACCGGACTTGCTATTTTTTCAAGAAAATGTCACAAACTTCTAAATAACATCAATCGAGATCTATTAATGAGTTACAAATACACAGATTGCTTTTTGAGTTGCAATTTATCCCGTTAAAAGAAAAAATGTCTGAAAAAAGTTTTACTATCAGTAGGTATCAACGTTTGACTAAATAAAAATTTGATTGAAAATATAAAATGAATAAAACGCAACTTCAAAACCTTTGTGAAAAGAAAGATGACCCAACAACGACCACTGAGAGCAGTTCAATTGCCAAGACCCACACACCACTGAGTAAATTCGGCGTGCCGAAATGTCGCAAACCGGCTAATATTTCATACTCTCGAGAGACTGAGTTAAATGTTCCGTTTGAAAAAGTCGAAAAGGTTCTTTTTCATGTGGTATTTAACGTTACATTTACATTAAAAAAAAAATGTAACGTTCAAGAAATGAACAATGTTACGAAATGAAATTTATATCGCCAGCAATTTACCAGCCCAAACTCCACGCAGTGAACATACCCACTAACTTCATTCTGTTTATCAATGCAACTCTGGGTTGGCTGCTGATATTTTCTTTTGATTTAACCCTCTGATGCACAGGAAGCCATATATGGCTTTTCATTTTAAATTTCGAATTTCCAACGGATATTTATTTATTTATTTGTTCGGCCTACTGATTATAAACAATCTAACAGACTAATTGAATTAAATAAAATTGAATATAAAGTTTAGAAAAATAATAATAACGTAGCAATATAAATTCAGAATTAATACATAAAGTGATTTCTGGAGATATAAACGCTTAATAAATACAAAAACTAGATTGCACTAAGAAAGGCACAAAGCAAGTAAATTAAAAATATTTTAGCTAATTATACAAAATAAATAAATCCAGTTTAAAACGCGGTAGACTAACATTAAAATTTAAAACACATGCAAGACTATTGGAGAGACGTTTACATCGAGTTATAGGCGAATAAAGTGCATAGTTAGTTCTGTGAGCGCTATCCTCGAATAATCTATTGTGCCTTAAATTTCTAGGAGGATCATACAATTGGAATAACATTAATATATCGGGGCAATTAATCTCAGCGGATAGCACGTTATAAACAAATATTAAGGAGCAGTAAGAGCGTTTATCTTTTAGTGATTGCAACCCTAGCAACTTCCTTCTAGACTCGTATGATGGAAGACCATCAGGCCAACTTAATTTGCGTAGAGCATATTATGTGAACAGCTTTTGAATTTCTTCAATGCGATTTGAGTGCTCATCAGAAAACGGATTCCAAATAATCGCACAATAATCAACCTTTGATCTAAATAGAGAGACATACAGGGCGTTTAAGTTAATGGATATTTAAAATTAACCGAATTTCTCTTAATGAATCTAACAAGGCGAAGGATTTGCCAATAATAATCAAAGTGCTTCTTAAAATTAAAATTTGAGTCAAAAATAACTCCCAAATCATTATTTTCAGTTTTACGTATCAGAACACAATTTTCAATACTGTGATCGAAGTGAATAGGTTGAACGCTTTTTGAAAAGGAAACTACACAACATTTATTGATGTTTAATTTAAGGTTGTTAAGCAAGCACCAATTGTTGAATTTATATAATTCAGCTTGCAATTTTAAGCAATCAACAGTATTTGTAATCTCCGAAAAAAGTTTGACAAAAAGTAAACACTTAGCAAAGGAGAAAATTTTTGGCAGATCATTTATGAATATTAAGAAAAGTAAAGGACCGCAGTGCGTTCCCTGAGGTATCCCAGAAGAGGATTGGATTGCATTACTCTCCTAATTACGAAAAAGAACAGTTATTAAGATGCATTAGTAGACACTTGTGATTATGTGGCGAATATTGTTCTCACTTTATTTTGCACAGCTGCAAAGAAAATGTCAGTTTAGATTATCACTGGGTGTTAGTTTGTAGCTGGAAGTAAACCGAACTTGGTGCGTTAAAGGAAGGCGACTTACCTATTTTGGGAACGGCCAGAGGCGATATCAGCAAAAAACGTATCTAATTATCCCATTTAAAATATAAATCCAAAAAGGTATTTACGATTCGGAGCTCGTTGTAATGCTCTTTTGCGAAATTAGTAAAAAGAGTAACAAATAAGTGCTCAAAAACAGAAAATAAAAATAACAAAATACACGTGCTGTCAAAATTGTACTCTTTCCCACGTTTGCACCGATTGAAAGCAATTTTTTTGACGTTATTTTGAGCCCAAAAAATTGACGGTACAACACAAGCGTACGGTGCGACACGCGTCGTGTATTTTCATCGATATTATTGAAGAATCAGCGTATAAGAGCAGACATGTAAGAAACAAGTAATAAAATATCAAAACCCTTCGTAGATTTTTTAACATAATACAAATATTTGGCACAAACATGTTGGTTACGAACTCAATTCCACATCACTAACTGTCAAAGCATTTTCATTTTTTATTTTGATCATAAAAGGTCCCACAAAAATATGACATCAACAATCAAAAAACAAAGAAAACGAGAAAAGTTTAGTGGCAACAACTTCGTTGAAATATTCAATCCTATTCGACTTTTTCGACTTTTGTATGCATTCTATGTATAGTCTTTTTTAACTTAAGGGCCTACTAAAGTTTTCGGCGACCAAAAATCAATTTTTCTTAATTTTTCGAATGTATAACATCTTAAAAATATTGTCATAAAGTTGTAAGTCAATTGAATAAAATTTGTTGCAGTTACATGTACGATCGTCCGAAGAGTAGACAATAAAAACATATATGTATGTTCTTGCCTTACTTATACCAGCTGCTACAAAAACTCTTCTCTGTAAAATGTCTTTTATTTTTTCAATGCACTCTTTTAAGTGTCTATTATTTTTTTAATTCACTCTTTATATAAGTATGCATAAGCATAGGTATCCACAGGGGGAGCAAAGAGGGAAAAGGCCCCCTGGTCTTCAGAAAAAGGAAAAACCTTATATTATTGTAAAAAAAATAAAAATAACAGCAATAATGAGAACTTCTCCCCCAGGCATAAAAGTCTGTGGACGCAATGTGGAAATTGCATCAAATAAAAAACGTTGATTCCACGCGTATTATTCTCGCAAACAAAAATGCACAGGAAGCCACGCGCTAGGGAAGAATCCTGAGAAGACAGAGGCAAGTTGAAATTTTAGACTCAAAAATTGATGATAAGGGTATCTTATATGGTCCTGGAATAGATGATACTATATAAGCTGAAAAAAATTAATATATACCTAAATAAAGTACTTTTAAAACTTTAAACGCGTTTTTCTCGAAAAGGCTGTTTAAAACCGATGGACAGGTTTACTCAAAAACTATGCTAAGGATCGCTATTACATTTATTTCACTTGTTAAGAAAATTTGACCGGTACTTTTAATCGTTAGATTTTTATTTTATTTTTAGTCAAAAATCAGTTTTTGGTAAAAATCAACATTTTTCTAAAATCTTGTGTAGCTTAATCAATCAGCAGAATCTTAATCATTTGTATTTTTTTTTTTTAGATAAACAAGCTCTGAAAAATCTGTCCAGCACATATTTAAGGTAATTTACTAAACTACAGATTCCAGCTTTATGGTTTGATATTTTTTATTCAAAAATTCAAAAACTTATGCAAACATATATAATTATAATGTAAAAAAATATTTACCAAAAATAAACAGTAGCTTAACAATAAAACTTTTAATACAAGGGTTTTTTTCGCTTTTTCGCTCAAAAAACTTTAGTAGAGCCTGAACTCTTTTAAACAAATAAAAATTGAATAAATAAAACACAGACGACTGAATTCAAATTCAACTGCTTGGTCTGTGTATGGGATGTGTTCACAGTTTGTTGTAATTTTTAAACTTTTACACAAGAGCACAGCAATGAGCTTCAGATCGTGAATACCTCTAATAACATTAAGAATTTATAAAGCCTTGTAAGAAGTATGTAAAATATGGCAAGATAAGTTTGAAATGGATCCTAAAGCTGTTTTAAATAATATAAAAATTAAATTTTTTACTAATTTTCCGCTTATAATCCGCCATATCTAGTCCGACTTCAAACACAATCAAATTGAGGTTTTTCTTTCTAGTGAAAAAAAAATCCAATACAATTTGTTCCGATCTTTAGATTTTTTTTGCGTGGATTACTTTTCAACTGATTTAAAGCATTAAGCAACATATAAACCCAAAAAATCTTGTATTTTTAACAATGTCAGTGTTGCATTTATTACTGAAAATGCTTTTAATATAAAATGATTTTCGTTGTAGCCGCAGATTGTTTTTGATCAAATATTTTCCTTTATATATAGTACGTGCTGTTGAATGAAGTAGAACCATGTTTTTATGTTAACAACAAAACTTGTTAATAGACGATAGAGTTTTTATTTCAATTTTATTTCAATATACAACACTTTTTTTGGTGTATGTATATTCTAAATTAAAATAAAAAATATTATATTGTAAAATGATAAGGACTCAATTAACACTTCCATCCAAAAATGTTTGTCAAGGCCTTATTGGCTCTGATTCATTTAAGCAATGTGTAAATGAACTCTTAACTCAATAAAAATACAAATTTTTAACACCTTAAAATCTTGGCTAATATGCTTGAAAACAAAAGAGAATCAGCTTTGGAAGGTCCTAAAAATAATTTTTAGAATTTATATAAGAAAAAAACAAATTTTTTTAAAATTATTTTTCTGATGGTAAGTTCTTTTTTTATTATTTATTTAATTTTTTATTTTATTTTTTATTTTTTCAGTTAAGATATAACTTTTTTCTAGTGTTTTTAGATTGTACATTTTTATTCGATTTATTTACAAATCATACCACTAACAAACATTTCTGCAAACATGCTTGAAACATATGATCAGTGAATGATCGATCAAAGTTCATTTTGTGCACCACGATTTTATTCATTGACACACAAAACTAATTGTATTTTTCTTCTCACTTGCTCTTCTTCAGAATTCACATCATATTTCTTCTTCTTTTAAACAGCAAACAAACTGTTATCACATCACTTATAAATATAGGCAAAAACAATAAAAACTATAATTTTTTTTTTCAAATTTAGCACTAACGAAATAAAAAGAAAACAATAATCAAATTATTTGATAACAAAAAAGTACAGCTACACAAGATCACAGATCGAGCGAGTGTCGATAACTTATAACTACGGTTGATCAATGCTCCACAGGACCCTGCCAACGATGGCCATTTTACAACCGATACCGCTTAAACTATGACTTAGCTACTAGTCCTTGGCGGACCTGAAGCTGTGGTTGTAGTTCTGGTTACGCATCGTCGCTGGAAGCTTTTGTGCTTTGTCGAACTCGCAGGTGTGGTTATATTTCATCATCTTGCCATTGGGTCCCGGCAAACGACGCCAATAGACAGTTTGCACAGCGTTGCGTCCTGCTATGTAGCGAGTAGTAGCTCCCACCAGCGAATTGATGTTACTTGAGGCGACCATTTTTTTTTTATTCCTAAGTTAAGGATATTTATCACAGTTTAGTACTGGTTTGCAAAAATGAATCCAGATACTGGTTATAAGTTCTACACTTATTTTGACTTATTCAAAATTAAAAGGTACTTGATCCTTTGGCTTTATAATAACTTGTCGCGTTACAGTTCTGATTGAATCTAACTTTTCTGGTGCGGTGCTTGCTTGTTTTATACAAAAAGAAAAATTATTGTAAATAGCATTTGTAGCTATCTTGCCTGAAGTCTGACTATCTGACCGTCTGGCGGCCTGGCTGACGCACGAACTTACTGTACTAGATGGCTTTGTTTTGAATTGCTTACAACAACAAAAACACACAAGAAACCCTCTTATCTGATATGATTTGTTGTGTTTTAGTTTTATTGGTTCAGAGTTAATTCGTAATCGTCTTATTTGCTTTTAATTAAGGGTACTCATAATTTCATGTTGTTGTTGATATTAACTAGTTTCTAGGGTTTCTTTTTTATTTTACAACAAAAACAAAACAAAACAAAACAAACATTTTTTTAAATAAATATTACGTATTAACAGTAACTATATCGGCGTGTGTTTAAGAACGCGCATCGTAGTTGCTTCAAATTTCATTTACAATCCAGGAAAAAAAAATGAAGATATTCGATAATAGTCATCTTCTTACAAAGTAAAAGTAATTTGTGGTCACATGTTAACAGTCAAGGAATTTGCTTAAGTACGGCTTTATGTCTACTCTTCCCGGAATGAACTAAGTTATTGGTAACTTCTTGGGGTATATTCTCCCATATATCCTGAATGACATTTTTGGGTTTTGTTCCTCACATGGCACTCACATAATTTTTTTCCATGTTTGTCCACAGGCACTCTATTGGGTGAAGATCCGGCCTCTGCGGAGGACGTGGAAGTACTTTTTTTACGTTGTATAGAAACCATTCCCTTACTATTAGCGTAGAATGCTTATCCTTTAACATTTTTGAATAGTCCAATTTGTTCATCGTCCTTTCTACATAAAATAGATTTCCGACGCCATTTGTAACCATTGCTCCATACACATGACTACCACCGCTACGCTTTATTGTTTTGTTTAAATTCTTACTTTTTAATGGTTCACCCTTTTTTCGCCAAACGAACCGCTGACCGGCAGATCCAAATAAATTAAATTTGGATTCATCTGTGAAAATAACCTTGTCCCAGAAGTCATCAGACTGATGAATATATTCCTTCTTTGATTTACACTATTTGTGACAATTTTTTGTACTAAAAACATCATGGCAAAAAAGTTATCCAAGAATAACGCGATTTTTTAGAGGTTTTATTTTTTAGAGGAAATATTTGGGGAACCATCATAACAGAGACCAAACTTTATTTTGAGCGAGGACCCGGACGACTTTTTTTTGTGAGGCGCCTTTATGTACAAGAGATGTTAAGAGGGCTAATGGGTTATGGGTTTTGAGCAAAATTGCATTTCTCAAATTCACAAAAATAATAACACAAAAATAAATTGTTCAACAAAATTTCAAATAAACATTTTGTAAAGCTATTAATTTCTTCTGAAACCCCTGTGATTTTGTTGGCTTTCCTTCATTCTATTTTTTACTCATTCTAAGGTCAATTATTCCGAAATCGTCAAAAACATCACTGTGATGAAGAGATACAAAATCGCAGTAAAAATTTGTGATATTTAGTTCTTTGGCTGTAAAGACGTTGTGCTAGATGCATTCTTTGAAATGTCTCAAATAGTTTTAGTCTCTCATTGGGTCTTTCAAGTGCCATTTCTTCTATTCCAGAACCAGTTAAAGGAAAAGTTTGTATGACAATTCTTTTTTGGGAATATGGATAAGTTTTTCTTGTTTTTCTTTTCTTGTTAATATAAGGCAAGGTTGTAGCAGTCCTCTATCGGATCTTTCAAAGCTATGTCTCTTAACTCAGACGAGATACAGTAAACCAAAAAAAAGTTGTACAGTAAACGATTCTATCTTCGATTCTATATCGACTCATAACCGCCAAAATATCTTAAGCGCCAAAAAGAAAATTTTACAGGAGAAGGTTTTTTTTTTAATTATCTTTGCTATTAATTTTATCTTTTATCTCTTATCTCTTTGCTATTAATTTTATTTTAATAATTTTATCTCTTATATTGATTAATTTCTTTTAGAGAATTTCCTCTTAAGCGACACTTTGCTGTCATGAAAAATGTAAACAAACATGTAGTGTGTAGTACAGTGTGTTAAGTACACTGTGTACTTAAGCTAAAATTGCTTTTGGTTTAAATTCATAATCTAATTTCGTACACCTATGAAATTTTGACAGACGATGTAAACCATCGCAAATTATCGATTTTCATCAAAAAACATAAATCGGATATTATGTCGCTTAAGATATTTTGGCGGTTATGAGTCGATATATTAGAATATCTACGTAAATATTAAAGCTTTTAAGATAAAACCAAAAATAATAAAATGGCAAATATATCTACTTTCTAACAACAATTCATATTTATTTCAATTAATTCAGTTTAACTCTAAAGTCATTGCCAACTTAAAATAAGTCGATTTTTCAGAACTAAAAAAACTTTTACACTTTTCTGTAAGCTCTATAACATAAATGAGTTACTCTATGAAGTCCCGTTATTTTCTCGAACTGCTTCTGTAATTTTGATGGTTCGTCTTTATATCGTTCCATATCCAATTAAAAACAAATACAAAAAAGCAAACCTCCAAAGATTTGAAAGTATTTATTATCGATCATTGGAAGGAAGGCAATTGGAAGGCATTGGAAGGTACACGTAAAATTTGCGAAATTGTGAAAAACCACACACTACTGTTCAGTACTTCATAGCAAAATTAAAAAAAATTAAAAAAAAGGTTAAGAAAGACCATGCTGAAGAGGAAAACCAAAAATATTTGTTCATCACCGGCGGAGAGAAGCATTGCTCGATACATCAAATTGGATCCCAAAACATCCGCAGTAACTATCGTCAAAGAATTAAAATAAGCTGAGATTGTTGACGTCCATCCGCATACTATGAGATTTTTTTTTTGCATTTACTTGATTTGAGAGCATACACGCCACGCAATAAACCTTTGTTGCAAAAAAAACATTGCTAAGTGCTTGAAATACACGAAGGAATAGATTCATCAGTCTGATGACTTCTGGGACAAAGTAATTTTCACAGATGAATCCAAATTTAATTTATTTGGATCTGCCGGTCGGCGGTTCATTATCATAACATAAACCAAAGATTATTTTGAGGGGGGAATCCGGTCAACTTTTTTTTCCTCAATAGAAAGTGAGGCGCCTTAATGTAGATGTAGATATCTATTGAACCACAGAACCTTTCTTTTTTTTTCAAATTGTTTGTATAGGCGAGAGATTATTGTTTTTCAAAAGCTTATAAATTTCGTTAAAATAAAATATTTCTTTAAAAAAAAATTTTTTTTGAAGAAATAAATATGATTTATGTTGAGAAATGTTAATTAAATTTGTTTAACCGCAATATTCTGACACAAATAAGTGAAGGTCAAATTTCTGGTGAAAAATTTCTGACCATCAGTGTATGTCTGATGTTCACAATTCAATCAGATGTTCCGTCTAGTTGCGTATTTTCGGATTAACAAGACTATGAATTACGCTTTTGCACAAGCTGTTGTTCTGACAAATAATGAGTAAACGCTCCAGCTTTTACGCTCATGCAACTTTATGACGCACAAATTCAGGGTTCGTTCTCATTCACATTCAGTGATAATTTTTATTGGCACAGAAACTAACGCCATTGAGTACAATGGAAAATAAATCGCAGAGAAATTTGTGAACTTTGTTTTTAAAAATATTTGTTGTTTGCTAAATTTTATTTCCTAAAAATGTTTATTTCATGAATTTATGAAGGTTTAATGAGAACAAAAAAAAAAAAAAAAAAAAAAATAGGACAGATGACGTCAATGGGAAATATTGGGCCATTTTTGTTTTTAGTTTTTTATTGCTTACTCAGTTTATACATTAAAAAGTTAAAAGTTGTTAGATGTGGCAGTTGAAATACCCTGATGAACGCTGATGAACACTGATAAACGCCATTGTGAACTTTGAAATTTAACTGACATCTAACTGTAAATATGTAATTATTCCAATATGTAATTTTTCTTTTTTTTTTTTGAAAATTTCCCAGACTTCAAAGGAATAGTTTCACTTAGTTTTTCTGCTTCACCTTATCAATATTTGCAGTGCTGAATATCTGCTAAGTATTGAGCAAAAAGTTTGATAACTACAGCTTTTTTATTAATTATTAATAATATTGCATTCAAATCAAGGTCAAGTTCAAGGAGTTCCTAGTAAAGTGTGCACCCACTTGGCTGTCTTATCAGCACATGACTGCATGGTCAGTTCAGTTATTGCGATTCTATTGCATATGGTGTTTATAGTGCTGAAACTGAGAAATAAAGAAGTCGGCCCATTTTTGCCTACCCTTCTTGAAGTATGTATGTTTTCTTATAGCTTAATGAAGTCATAACTTTATTTTAGTCACTGTGTGTCAATAACTTGATTATTGTTTGACAAAGGAATATTTTTTGAAGTTGCTGGTTACTCAAAGTTACTTTTCTCAAAGTGTCCCTTGAAAGTTTTCCAATGTTTACCTTTGCTTATCTGTAACATATGTATGTATATAATAATTTATAAAAACAAATGAATACTTCTTTGAGCTTATCTGTCTAAATAAGAGGTAAATAATAACAAACTTCACATATGGCGTTAATTTATAGTCAGAGTTGGACTGTTACATCACAATTGGACTCTTACTTTAAGGGGTCATTCGGGATTTATTTTTTTCAAATTTTCGATTTTCGAAAAACATAATTTTCATGCTCAATATAATTATAGAAATACTGTACAAATACTTGTTTTGTTCTGTATGTTTCTTGTGATATATTATATATGTTTTTAGGAAACGGAAACTTTAACCACGTTTTTCTTGAAACAACGTTTTTTGAGTCGGTACATGATTTAGGCTGCGAACATAGTGAACGCGAGTTGCTGAGCCGAGCAGAAAAACATATTAGAGCAATACAGTACGCAAGTCATGTATCTCTTTTAGCCGAATGCGTTTTTGAGTTTCAATCGGCTCGGATCAGCAACTCGCGTCTACTATGTTCGCACCCTTAGAAAGAATTATTTGACCTATCGCGCTGAAATTTTGAGGGATTGCTAAGCACACTTATTAGCTTTAGCACGTAGTAAAATTATAAATATTCGTTTTGATTTAATCCCATCATCAAACAGTTGTAGGGTAGAAGAGGGAAAAAAATTACGTCTACCGTTTTTTCGAAGTCTCTATTCAGGCGGCCATTTCACAAAAACTAAATTTATCTTTTATATGATTTAAGGATGTAAAATAAATATTTATAGCTATAAAAAATCATTGAAAAAGTAGTCAGTAAACCCAGAATGCCCCTTAACTCTTGTTACATCTGTTGCTATGCCTCATTTTACAATATAATATATGTAGACGAATTTTGTGATTATTCTGTGGAAACTTATCACTAAGCCCGTGGCAGGAAAAAGATAACATGAAAAGTTTACATTTTGGAAAGCTTCAAATTAGGAAAAATGACACAAGTCCGGGTTTATAAAGAAATAACTATAGAGCAGTGGTCAACGAAATGAGTCGATGAATTTTTTCTTTATTATTATTCTGATTGTTTTCTGTTTTTAAATTTGAAAATGTTTCGATGGCAAAAGGTTAAAATATATTTTTTGGACTAAATGGACTAAAGTTGAAAAAGAAATTCTTACTGATAAATTTTTACGAAATAAATTTAATTTATAAATAGAGACTGTCTCCATTCATTTTATACAACATTTCATCGATTCTTTAGCGATGGTAGCTGAAAATTTTTTAATCAAAGTACGGAAAGGGTCGCTCATATAAAAAAGCGAGACCATACATATGTAGCTCATTTTGGCACACGCTCGTGAACCTTTTAAAACGTTTCACACTTCATCACGAACGGCAGTTACATTTTAATATCAATCGCAATTGCTCATGTACAAAAACTAAAATATATTTAAACTATAAAAATATATTTTAACGCTTCCACAAATGTGTTTAATGGGGTTAAATAAGGATAGATGGTCCATAGTCATTTTAATGGGTTCTATAGATGACTAGTTGGACAAATATTGACTATTTTTTTGGTCTCTGGAAATTTTTTGAGATTTGTGGTTTTCTGGGCGATGATCGATGTTTCGAAAACTAATAGGTTTCACAGGAATAATCCACAGGAACTAGTTAAATCATTCGAACTTTTTTGGTTTTGTGAATTTTTTGGACAAAAAGCTATGATTCGCAGATAAAAAGGTACTACTGGGATTATACATATATAAAACTACTTGAACCCTTTGCACTTAATTGAGTTTTGTGGACTACTTGGATAAAAATCTTTGAATATCAGTCAGATAAGTTCCACTGGTATAATCTGTGAAACTACTTAGATTACCGGTTTTTTTTGTGTACTGTAGAGTTGGACTCAATAATGTTATCTGGCAACTCTTTTGGATTATGTGTGAAAATTTTATTGACATTGATGCGTCGTGTTAAAAGTTATTGTAAAGAAAAGATAGGTGGAATTTCAGAAAAAAATACGTTATATTTAACTACGACAAAGGGCAGAATACGTCACAGGAGTGGTAAAAGACTTATGATGTTTATGGTGAAGGTGCTCTATTCCAATTAACTGCCAGGAAAATATTCGCTCGCTTCCGTTCTGGAAATGTTTAAGTGAAAGATACTCCTCACTCTGGTTGACCTATCATCCAAAAACTCAGTGAAATTATGGATAAGGTTAAAGTAAACCGTCATGTGAGCAGTAGCAACATTATTAAGGAACTGAAGATTAACCCCAAACCAGCTTAAAGCCATTTGTAAAAGTTCGTTTCAAAAAGAAGCTCATCGTTTGGGTGCCTCATGAACTGTAATGGATCGAATTTTCATCTGCAATTCGCTGTTGAAACGAAACGAGATCGAGCCATTTTTGAAGCGTATGATACCAGGTAATGAAAAGTGGATCACATACGATAATGTTTTTCGAAAACAGTCTTCGTTGAAAAAAGGTGAAGCTTGGAAGCGAAAGGGTCCATGAACGGTGTCAAAGCCGGGATTGACGGACTACACTGAGAAAATTGAACGCCTTAAAATCAAAGAAAAAAAGTTGTTAAAAGACTGTAACCAAAATATCTTTGCTACAAAGAAAAGATCGTTGCACTAATGATTTATTCTTTAAAAGCAACTGCTGCATCTTTGAAACAAAAGACTGAAGTTCTTTGAAGCTAAATCAATCAAAAAATATTTGCCGTAAAGATAAATTATTTACTATAACGATTTTATTCTTTGTTAACAAGAATTTGTACGCAAAATCAACAAATTTTCTTTGTTTTCTTGAAGCTAAGCATCGTTGTTTCAAAGACAAAGTCTATAACTTTAAAGAATTTTTTCTACAAAATCATATGTTTCTTAAAAAAAGACACGCTTATAGTTCGCAGTTACTTTGTGGGCAATATGTAGTATATAAGGCAATTGATGTATTAATATGTATAAGTTGTAATTAGCACTAGATTAAATCGTATAGGTTAAGGGTCAAGGGGAAGGGGAGGAGGTGGGAAGGAGAGTGAAGAAGGGGTGAGTAATAAAAAAAAAGGCGGACATACAAAGATAGTATTGAAGAAATCGACTTTTTTAAAGACGTACATCTTTGTCACAAGAATTTAAGACTTTGATATAAAGTATATTTTTCATGGGAATTTAACAATCTTTGCCGTAAGGATGTTTTATCTTTGGGCACAATCTAACCAATAAAAGTCTTTGTGGCAAAGTGTTTTTTCTTTGGTTTTACGATTTTTTTCCCTGAGTGTACAAGGGTATCATCCATTATGAGCCACTACCGCCTGGCCAATCGATTGATTCGAATCTCTACTGCCAGCAATTAATGCGACTGAATAAGATATTGAAAATATAAAAATATCAATAGATGTGTGTGTCCAATGCTCTCTGTTGGGGACACACACATCTCTGTTGACCTGGCAAAAATACCCGGCGAAATTTTAATAAAATGTCTCTAAAAATGTACAGGAAGTTTAACGTTTATAAACAATTAGGTCGCAAAGTAACAAACGGTAACAATTAGGTCACAAATGTATTAAATGTGCGTCAAACGCCCAGTGACGCGTGTCCCTGGGCACATACTTTTTAATATGAGATGATGCGCTCAAGTGGCATTGTTCAAATTATGGTAACAATTTTGTGATGGTAACAAAATCTTTGATGAGATAAAGAGACTGGCTGGGAAGTTTTGATGTTCCGATCTCTTCAACACTCTCTTCTTGAGAAAAATTGGTATCAAAAAGCGTTAGTTTTTCAAAGATAAAATCCCGGAATTCTACAATTTGGAATCCAGCCGAAAAGTGACAAAAGGTAGTTGAAAAGAATGAACGATATTTGAATTATAAAATGTTTTTTGAATAAAAAAATTGTTGTATATTTATTTGTAAGTGGAATCTATTTTGCATAAAATCATAGATTATTTTGCAATGACTCAGCTGAGGGCTAAATTTCTTTTTGCGCTGCCTAGTTTTTATTCTAATAGGGTACGCGGCCGAGAGCTATACGTAACTATTGAACTATACCGAAGAAACAATTTTTTATAATTTTTTATTTTTATAATTTTTTTTTTTTAATTTTTAATTAATTTGGAAGGAGAGGGGGAGTTAAATTAGCTATGGCGAAAACAATTGTTTACCGTAATATATATGTGTGTAAACATTTTAAGTACTTTGTTATATTTGTTATCAAAGTTCAGAAAGAAAACTAACAATACCTAATATCGTCTCAGACTGTCTACCGCCCACAAGTATTAATTAATAAAAAGCAGACAGATAAGCTTAAGGAAAATATTCCAATTAAAAGCTGCTTTGGACTGCAAAGAAGGTAGAATATTCACAAATTATTTAATTAAATTTCAACCATCCTACATATGTAGAAAACATACAAAATATCAGAGTTCCTTAAACAACTGCTTGCGTGCCGCTTCAATTTGGTAATTTGTCGTCTTACGTTTGAGAATGTAAAACATTTGTCATATTGTGAATGATATCCATTAACACGATGTTAGTTGCAATATGTAAAGTATTAGCAGTATAGGTCGTCAAATAGTTTGAGAACTTCTGTTCCATGCCAAATTACATTAAACTACAATTGATTTTAATTGAATAATTAAAACAATAAAAATGGTCTGCTTTGAGTTCATTTTTCGTTTGGAGAAGATAAAGTCACTTGCAGCTTAAATGAGCTTAGACTGTTTTTACTTATAATGAAATAAAAATAAATCATTTACAAGATGTTAGAATTAAATTAATTTAATTTTAATGACACGGATATGTTTGTTGAACAAATACTAGGTCTAACTTCGTTGCTGGAATTAATGTTTTCGCACAACAACATATAAAGAACCCAACATAAGAAACAAAAGACCAAACCATGCGCGTTTACTGACCGCCCCCGAGCTGCAAACTTTGTGTATAGTATCGGTGGAGAGCCCTCTTCGGGACAGCATGTTCCGAATGCCACGTAGGTCCTGAAAAAGAATTTTATAAAATTCATATTATATGCATAACCGTCGTTCTCTTAAAACTGCACTCACCTCCAAACTCAGTCCCTCTGGCTGACGACTCAGAACAATGCTGTATATGGAGCTTTTTTCATCGTTGCCACAGAAGGTCAGCACCAGATGATCGTGTACTGCCTTTACTACTTGTACGCTACCGCGGAATTGTGTGTATTTATTGAGTACCACCAACGAACCGCGTTGATCATCAACATTGTTCCACAAGCCGGGCATGGATGCGGTATAGTTGAAGGTGTACTCCAAGTTATCGTCTTTTTCGCTCCATA
Source organism: Pherbina coryleti (assembly GCA_943735915.1). NCBI lineage: Eukaryota > Metazoa > Arthropoda > Insecta > Diptera > Sciomyzidae > Pherbina > Pherbina coryleti. The sequence goes on from OX030952.1 coordinate 129,564,441, forward strand.
TCAAGCGCAAGTATTTTGTGCTTATTTGCGGCTGATGTTGTTGCTGAATTTGTTGTTGTTGTTGTTGCTGTTGGTATGTGCCCGTTGATGTGCGTCTGTAGTTATTGTAATTGTAATCGCGCATACTTGCCTGCATCTGAGGATGATTGCATGCAAATAAAATTAAAAATTAAATTCAATTAAATAATAAAAGAGTCAACAAATGAGTAAATCGGAAGTTTGAAAGAAGAGTGAAAGTAAAAGATATAAAGCGTGCGATATCAGTAGTCCAATTACTACTTAGAGTAATATTTAGCAATAGTTAGAGCAATAGTTGCAAAAATTGGATGAAAAAAATTTATTGTAAAAACCCAACGCTTCCACTTAGAACATCTTAAACTTCAAATTATATTTAAGTTAGTTACATTAAGTCACTAGGGGTGATTTCTTCAGGGGTTTTATCATGTAAAATTAATTTTTTTAAAAATATATTTATAGTAAATTTTTTAAAATGCTATTTTACTCTAAATATATTTTTGATTTAACTCGTATAATGCAGAAAACTTACCTGTTGGGTAACATCAGACAGATCAATCACAACGCAGCTATTAATGTGAAAGATGCCTGGTACTTCCTGAGTATGTTTTATTATTTCATTGCCATACCACATTCCCATTATCTGCAAATAGAGTTTAAAAAAATTAGATAACAATGAAAATATAAAAGGATATGGCTCTAGAACTCCCAACCATAGTTCTTTTCCGCCCAAAACTAAGAGCTGAATATGCTAAGAGGATATGCCTCTCGAACTCCCAACAATAGTTCTTTTCCGCCCAAAACTAAGAGCTGATAAAATTCAGCCTGAAAGTATGCGTTAATTCGCGTTAAGTGGCGGGTGCAAAGTCGATAAAACTATCTATGCTTTTAAAATTTTTTTTCAATTGAAATTCATTATTCTGATCGGCCGTCATCTCTATGCAGACAATGGCAAACCTCAGAGAGTAAATAATACCATGATGCCAAGCTTCTTGAGAACATACACATTAGCCATTCGGAGTCGGCATAAAACTAGTAAGTCCAGTTCTCAATCATTCGAATACAAACAAATAGCACAACACAATTTGATCATAAGAAGCTCGGTCAAAGTTCTTTCAAGGGCTGAAATGGAAAATTGTTTTTTTTTTTTGTTTTTAAAATATTTCAAAAAACAGCAATCAAATCATAATTTTGTTTTAAATATTTCTTATCTGTAAAAAAATATAATCGATGAAACAAGATGATCACCTTTATATGGTGAACTATATTGTCATCAACTGGCAACGATCCCCACAAAAATTATTTGAAGTGTGCAGCAGAAATTTTAACATAAAGTCAACATCAACAACAAAGCATTGGATATGTGATGCAATGAGAATTTATAAGCAATGAAAAACACATAAAACCAACAGAACAGATATGAATTTAGCAATTACGAAAAGGACAATTTACCGACAACGTCCGCGACCGCGCACAAATTGGAATTGTTGAATACACAGCATGTAACATTGAGATCGATGGTGATAGCAAGGTGGAGAAGAAAATGAAAACAATCTGGTGAATTCAAATACACTTTAAAATATTAGAAAGAGTAAACTGATGGGCATCGCTGGTTTAATACACCGGTCCAACGTGAACCCTTCTTTTCACTGATTACTTTAAAACATGAGTTATGATACAAGTTATGATACAAGTAAGAAATTCAATATTACAATATGTTTTTATTATTATTTTATTAGCAAATTAAAATATGTTATTAAGGGGTTTCACTATTCACAGTCTCTTGCTATTTTTACACAACAGTTGTACAATTTTTGTTATTGCCTTCCATATAAAATTAATTTACAACAGTAAAATCGCATTTGAAATATTCATTTTTTGTCGTATATTTCTAGTGCCGTTTTTGTTTTTTCTTAAAAAAATCCGAAAAACGACACCTTTTTTCTTAAAAAAAATCTATTGCAACAAGAAAATGTTAAATTCAAAATGATTTCTTATCCGCTGCAGGAATTGAACCCATTCCCGTCGACTGATAGTTTAACGCTCTAACCATCAAACCAAGAGCACTCGTTAATAAACATCGCTGATTCAATATTAACTATTAACTAAAGCTATGTTGCAGTAAATCACAATAATCTATTTATAGGAATGTGTATTGGCTACACTCAGAAAAAACCCATATCTTTTCTCCATAAAAAAATTTCTATTTTTGATTATAGCAATTTTCTCTTTTTGAAATAAAATTTCCTACAATTAGAATAAATTTTCACATATTCGAAATAATTGTTGTTTTCGTATTCCGAAGTTTGCTTAAATTTAATCGTCTCTTTAGTTGATTAAAATTAAACGTCGCAAACTTGCGAAAAAAGACGTGTTCAATAACCATTAGCAAAACTGTTTAATGAGTTTCAGTCATTGTGAATATGTAAAATTAGAATTGTTTAATGAGTTTTAGTCATTGTGAATATGAAAAATTCGATAAGAAGAAGATCATTATGTCAAAAACTTAAAAAAGCGGTTGGACCATGGACAAATCTAATAAGGTAAAATTATCTGATTGGATCTTAAATGAATTATTGAATATATTGATAATTTATAAATTTTTTCTTTCAGAAGCTAAAGCGAGAGTTCAATCACCGTTGGTCAGAAAAAGAGACCATAAATTTATTGGAAGCGATCATCAACAAGGTAAAAGAGAACCCGGAAGGATTTGAGGTGAGCACTTATCAAACCATATCAAGAAACTTCATGTAATTATTTTTAACATTTTAGAAGCCAACGGCGCAAAAATTTTATGATGCTGTCTGCTGCAAAGATCCAGCACTACAGCCAATATCGGCGTTAGGATGTGGTGCACTTAAGAATAAGATGCGATACTTAAGGAAGACTTTTATAAGTGCTGAAGAGTGGAAGGCACACACTGGAGCTGGGTTGTTGGAGGAAGGCAACGAAAAAAGTGTGAAAGGTAAGAAGCCTATGACTTTCTAAGACAAATAATTAGATTTTCTAAACCAATAGTTTCCTGTTTTCAGAATATATTGCGAAAATTTGCCCACACTACAGCTCTCTCGAACAAATTTTTGGGCAAAGAAAGGCTGTTGTTCTGCCATTTATTTACGACTCGTATGGTGATATTGATGTCAGTGAAAATATTAATTTTGAAGAAAGTTCTTTAGACTGCATAGTTGTTGCAGAAGGCACAGAGGAAGTGGAAGTGCAAGCGACTGAGGCCATAAAAAACAAATTAAAATTAACACCAAAACAAAAAAAAAGCAATACAGCCTTAGGCTGCGAACATAGTAGACGCGAGTTACTGATCCGAGCCGATTGAAACTCAAAAACGCATTCGGGTAAAAGAGATGCATGACTTGCGTACTGTATTGCTCTAATATGTTTTTCGGCTCGGCTCAGCAACTCGCGTTCACTATGTTCGCAGCCTTAGACTTCCTGGTGCAGTGCCAAGAAAAAAGGAATGAAGTGGAAGAAATAAAATTACGCTTGCAGGAAAAAATGGAGGATCGTAAACTTAATGCTCAAGAAATGATAGAAGAAAGGAAACTCAACTTTCAGCGAGAGCAACTACAGTTCGAGAAAGAAAGGCACCGAGATGAAGTTGAACTTAAAAAACTGAAACTTCAAAACGACATGGAAGTGAAAAAATTCGAAATTGAAATGAAATATAAGAATAATAAAATATTATAAGAGTAAAAACAGAAATGTACAAAATTAAATAGTAATATAACTATACTAATATAACATATAACATATAATATATAACATATAACATATAACATAACATATAACATAACATATAACATATAATATATAACATATAACATAACATATAACATAACATATAACATAACATATAACATATAATATATAACATATAATATATAACATATAACATAACATATAACATAACATATAACATATAATATATAACATATAACATAACATATAACATAACATATAACATAACATATAACATGTAATATATAACATATAATATATAACATATAACATAACATATAACATAACATATAACATAACATATAACATAACATATAACATATAATATATAACATATAACATAACATATAACATAACATATAACGTAACATATAACATATAATATATAACAGATCACATATAACATGTTTTATATATTATATATAGCTTATATAAAAGTATGCTACTTAGTTCTATAAAATGAAATAACTATTTTATAAATGAAACAAAAAAATTGCATTCCAATAAAATACAGAAAATGAATTCTTTAATAAACCAATAAATTTTGTTGCTTTGTGTAGTTGTGTTAAATTTATAAGATATATAAAAATCTATTATATATATGAAAACATATTGGTATAGATAGATATATGCAAATATAAAGATATAGATATAGATATAGATATATATATATATATAGATATAGATATAGATATAGATATAGATATAGATATAGATATAGATATATATATATAGATATAGATATAGATATAGATATAGATATAGATATAGATATAGATATAGATATAGATATAGATATAGATATAGATATAGATATAGATATAGATATAGATATAGATATAGATATAGATATAGATATAGATATAGATATAGATATAGATATAGATATAGATATAGATATAGATATAGATATAGATATAGATATAGATATAGATATAGATATAGATATAGATATAGATATAGATATAGATATAGATGTAGATATTACAGTCTTATTCTCAAAGAACAAGTTCGTTTATTTAAAGAAAAGTGTCATAATATCGAATTTATAATAAAACATAAATCTGTTAATGATAATTTTTAAATATTAATTTCTGTCCATTAGTATTTCCAATATTGCTCGTCTCTTAAATTCAGCATCTCCGTCCGTTCCTTCATAATTTCCAGCATCATCTTCACTTATTAAACAGTTGTTATAAGTCGGATCCTCTTGAGGAAACTCGTCCGATCCAATTGTTCTGATAATGTTATGTAGAACACAACAAACAAATATCCATTCGCATGCAAATTGATTCTTATCGTCACTGCCTAAAACTAGTTTTAACTCTTTTAAACTACAAAAACGTTCTTTCAATGACCCAAAACAATTTTCGATCCGAATGCGGTATTTGCTAAGAGAACGGTTAAAGTCATTCCTTTCGCTTAAGGTTCCTTGGCTCGCATTAGACCGATATGGAGTAATCATTGTTTTCGATAGCTTATATGCACTGTCTCCGACTATCCATTCATTATCAGAAAAGTAGTGGGATTGTTTTGTTAACAGCGAAGAGTTTTTAAAAATTCTGCTGTCATGAACGCTTCCTGGATATCCTATGACAGTATGTATAATTTTCATATCGTGATCACAAACAGCCTGCATTTTTATGGAATACTGCTGCTTGCGCGAAAAATATGACTCAGGGTCTATAGTAGGCTTTTCAGCTAGCCTAATCTCTGTTCCATCTACATAGCCCAGGCAATATGGAAGTTCATCATAAGTTTCTTTTACAATATCCTTTCGACGATCGGAGTCAGGCCAATTTAAAAAAAATTTTGATTTGTTGCATAAAGCTTTAAATACTCTTTTGGTTATTTTAGCAATAGTCCCTCCGTCACCAACACCGAATAGTTTGGATATTTTACAAATTGAAGCACCCTCTCCACTAGATCCAAGTCTATATAAAACAATGGCTACCTGCATTTCAACTGAAAATTGCTTCCAAGAGTTTTGTCCATTGAAGACTGGATCATTTTCGATTAAATGGCAAATATAATCGAAGGAGTTCCAATTCATTCGGACAATTTGCCGAAACCGTTGCTCGTCTAGATTTGGTATAACGTTACACAAAATATCTAAGCTTCTAGCGACGGATCCTAAGTTAAAAGGAATTGCATATCGGTATGACTTTATTGCGGTTAAAGCAGTGCAAAACTCATCCATAACGACATCTATCTGATCTGCGGAGTCTAAGAATGTAAAAAATAGAAGTAAGTAAAGTAATTTCGCTCTCTGTCGGTCTTAAAATAACTTGCCAGTGTCTTGCAGGACCAATACATCCTGTATAGTCTTATCCAATAGAAATTCATACAATTTAGTTTTTTCACTTTTTTTTGGCATTCTTCTTTATTAAAATTAAGCAACCACTTATTTATAAGAAAACACGAACAAAATTATTTTTTCTGTTAACATTTAATAAAATTTTAGAGATGGCGGCTTTGAGTTTGACAGATGCATATGAAACAAAAAAAAAACTTTAAAACGGTCGAATGAAAAGTTTTCTCTATTATAGATAAACAATTCACTACGCGAAATATTTTCTTCAATAAAAACAAATAATTTCTGTTATTATAAAAAAAATAATAACAACAATAAAAGTCTTTTTCTGTAAGAACGATATATTTTTGTTATATTTCTCTTTTTCATGGAAGCTTTTAACCATTTTTAGGGAATTTTTGGTATCACAATTAGAGGAAAGCATTTTCTGGAGCAAACTCTATACCATTTTTCTCTAAATATGATGCCTTTTTTATCATATTCCGAGAGACTTTTTTCTGAGTGTACATATCCTTCATATCTTACAACAACTTTTAGCCATTACACAAAAAAATCACTAAGGATTGTGTATTGGATGTTGTTTCTACTTTCTAGCAGAGGTCGTTATGCTTTTAAATAAACAACCTGTTATTTTTTTTTTTTTAAATTAAATTGAACAAATTTAATCAAATTGATTATTGAAGTTGGTCAAATTGTAAGAAATTTAATGATTTTTGTATTTTTATTTCCTCAACTGAAAAGGGGGCTTTAAAGGAGGGCCGGAGAGGGTTAATATGTATGACCGACCCTCATTACTATTATGTTGTTAGTGCATGATGTTGATTTTTTTTTTTTTTTTGTTTTTGCATAGAGCGAAGGAAACATTAACAATTGACCAAAAGTGCGTTGACAAGTGCATTTTCTTAGTGACAAAAAAAAAATAAAAAATAATAATGAAATATAATAAAACTTACTGGTGTGAAGATAAAAGTGTTTTTTTTAGTTCACTTTGTTATTTTAAAGTTTTAAATTTAAAAATTATTTTAATCGAAAAAAAGCCATTAAATTATCAAATCTATGAAATTGCGAAAATGCTTCGCTTCTCTCGTGTGGCCAGCGACGCACCTATGTTGTTTTTTTTTTCATGTGTAGTTTTCATAAGTAACATCACTACTATAACAGATTTTGTTTTAATATTTTATTCAAAATGTTCAAACAAAGAAATTGAAATTCTTAATGGTTTTGAAGTGGAACTGCTTTCGCATGTTGAATTTCGCTAATAAAATATTTTTTCAGACCATTTTTTTTTTCTTCACTCAGCTGTATTAATATAACATTCAACAAAAAATACCCCTAAAGGGTGTTCTTAAAACTTAAAAATTTCAACATGTGATATCCCAAGGAAAAAAAGGGATATTTTAGCAAACTCAACGGAATTTAAAAGAGGGAGCCTTGTACTTTTAAATTATATGTATGTTTTTTTTTTTAAAGAATAGATGGCATTACTATATAACCTCAAGTATGACGAAAAACAGTGTTTTTTTGACTTTTAGGTTAGGATATCTTAAAACGGATGTTTTCAAGATGAATATTTTCTTAAAACTTCATAATTTCTGGTTTCCACTCTACATTCCTATCCATTCATCAAACTCCTGCATATAATTTCAATTCTTCTGTTTCTTCAAAACAAATAATTTTGTTTTCTTTCCTGTTTTTCTTTTATTTTCTTTTTTTTTTTTTTTGTGAAACTATTTTTGTACTATTCTTATGACAGGCAAATATTTGTGATTAATATAATTCATAAATATGCCTGTTGTATGCACAGTTGCAGAGAGTTGAAAAGGGTGTTTTTTGTAGAGGTTTAATTTTTCGATAAGGATTAAACTGTTATACTTCGGTTAGATCTAGGAACTCTATTATCATTTGTGGTTAATTTGGTTTGCGGTTTTATAATGAATAGACTAACGCCAGAACAACACTACTTCAATGAGATGAAAATGAACTGGAAGCCAACCCATTGTTTTAGCACTAAATTCTGTTCAATGATGAGGTTGTTTTCAGATTTAATGGGAATGGCAATGCAGAATTACCACATTTGGAGAGCAGAAAATCCACATGAGATTCTTGAGGCACTATTATATCCACAAAAAAAAAAAAAACACTGTTGCGCTCTACAAGCCGGTGGCATCATTTATCCTTACTTCTTTAAAAAAAGGCCAACCAGAGCGTTGCTGTCAACTGCGAGTAATTAACGGCGATTGACAGATTTTATGGCGATTGTTTCGTGCTCCAACTGAATAGGATGTATGTTGAAGACAACAGGACGGCGCCATGTGCCATACAGCGCGCCAAGAAATCAAAATATTGATGGAAACATTTGGCAACCGCGTTATTTCTCGAAATTGACCAGTCAATTGGCCACCAAGATCGTGCGATTTAACGCATTTGGATTATTTCCTCTGAGGTTATGTGAAGTCACTGGTTTATGTGAACAAATCAGCAACTACGGACACCTTGGAAGACAAAATTTTACAAACCATTGACGAGATGCGGCCCAAATGCTTGAATAAATGGCCAAAATTGAACTTCCAGATTGCGGTACATCCGAGTCAGCCACGACGGCCACATGCGCGAAATCATATTTAAACTAGTGTCATAAATTATCTTTCTAATAAAGCCAATTTTTACTTCCAAATTGTGTAATCTCGGTATTTTATTTCAATTCATTTTGGGCTGTTTTGCTCAAGTTATTTTTGAATGTTTAATAATAAAAAATGAAAATTTTTTATTCCAAATTCTACGGACGTAGAGTACATTTACAGGATCGACACATTCTTTTTCGATGCTGATATTTTGCGAACATTTTCAATATTCATCGTGAACTCTTTTCAAATACATAATTTTTTTTTTAAACACAAACGCACTTGTTCGATATCCAACGAATGTTGTGGTTTGACTTCAATACAAAAACCAGAGAAATTGTTCTCCTTTCCGCCATTATCGTGGTCATCGTCGGTGTTGCTATTGTAGATGGTATCACTTATACAGTGCGGTACAAAAAACAACACGGAAAGAACAACACAAATACACAAGGAAAAATTCATATCTTTAGTAACTGATTAAAATAAGGAATAAAATAAAACAAAAATTTTTAATTTACGCGCGCCGGGTTCTATAGAGATAATTTTTCGAAAATAAATCACTTAACGTCGTTTAGTCGTGTGCGACCGAGCGATGCGAAATCCCTCAACTTAATAAAATAGCCCAAACACACAACAGTTCTAGAGACGTGATGATCAGACGGACATCTGTTGACTGGGATGCAATTGGAATGGAGGGTAAAAAAGTAACCAAATAAAATTAACACAACTTACTGTTATTCTACAGTCCGGAATCACGTACTTGGCTTTAGTATTGAGTGTAATAGCTCTAAAATTAATTGAATAGATTTTTATGCCGTGGAGGAGCTAGCAGAGATCGCAAATTAAAAAAACAACAAAAAAATCATTATTACCGCATTACGCCACCAGTGCAGAGTAGTAGTTCATCAATTAAAAAAGGCGAGGAGTTCATGTTTTTAAGCAGCTACAAGTTGTTCTGTCTCACGCCTGGTTTCACGTCTCGCAACCCACAGAGTGGACACTTAATTGAATGATTCATACATGCACCGTGAAATAATATGGAACATGAGCTTAAGAGCTGTAACAAAATTTGAGGGTTAGAGAATTGAACGCCAAACGCACATTGCACGCAGCATGTAGTTATTATCATAAAACCGTTTTATACAAAATGTTTTTTTTTTGGCATTTATTAAATTAAATACTTTATTGCTGTCCATAAACCCTGGAATATGTTACTTTATTTCTTTTTTTTAAATGTATGGTATTCTGTTCCACTGTACGTTGTCGTTATCAATTAAGGAACGCACATTTTCTTGAACTCAGTTCAATTGAAATGTGGGTGTAAGAGTTACTTAACGCAAGTATAACACATTGTTGAGTATCAGTTAAACGATAATAATTGACAAATTTTTGCTGCTCCGTGTGTACAGTGCATCGATGACACAGACAAAATAATAAATAGATTTCAAATCAGACAGAGTTTTTAAAAGACATAAAAATGAAATACGAGATTTTTCATAATTCACCGCTTAAATTCCACAAAATAAAGTATAGCCCTGTTGGATGAAATATCAGGCTTTGCTTCATATTCAAATAAAATGTTATGTATTCAGTTTTTCAGAAGAAAATATTTTTTTCATAAAAAGTATAAAGGTCATTTTGGAGAGAATTAATAACAGGAAGAAAAGTAGGGTGCAGAAATTAGATGTGTAGAACTTTGAACCGAAATAAAATTGAAAACTGAATTTTGAAATATGCTGATATGATCATAATACACTGGAAACTGCAGCAAAAATGCATTACTTATTCTTCATTAATATGTGTATGTATAAAAATCCAGACATGGTGTCCTCTTTTCAAACTATCGGAATTCATTCCTTCATGTCAATGCTTTCACCCTTCAAGTCTTACTGTAAACAATAATCCTTCCAAACATGTCTTCGAATGTGGTCCAATAGTACCAAAAAATTCCACAGTCCAAAGAATATATAACCATTTTAATCAGGGTGATGTACCACATACCGAAGTGAATCCCAAAGAGGTTTTCTTATAGTAAAAATACAATTATTCATACCTATTCCTTTTTAAGTTGATCTGGAGGTAAAAAATTATTCAGGTATTACCAAATCGTCCTGGAATTATGACGGCTTACCAGGGAATTTTTAAGATTTCCATGGCATTTAAGTTCAATGATTTAATTTTCTATGAATTAAAACGTGTCCCAACTTTCACCAACAATTTTTGTTCAATGACATTACTCAGTTTTCCAATAGTTTCTCCGACCCATTTTAATAAATTAAAACGCATACAATCGATTAACTAGTATTCATTTAGTTTTAATTTGAAAAAAAAAATAAATTATCTTAACCCAAGAAATGGTTTTGATAAATAAAAATTTGCATATTTAGAAATATAAAGAAAGAAACAAAGAAATGGGTTTGATAAACAAAAATTTGCATATAAAAATGGTTAGGAAAAAAAAGGTATTTCGATTTCCATAAATTATTCATATTTTCTTGTTTCCGTGTTTTTACAAAAGTTAAATGTTTTTGTGGAACACGTTGGTTAGTTTTTGTAAAAATATCTCCTTTTTGTATAAATTATATATTGATGACTTTTTTTCGAAATCGCGTTTTTAATATATTTTGGTAGAACATACTAACACCTCCCTAATAACATCAATGCGCTTTTTTGTGTTGTTGTTATTGTTGCATATTTTAAATAAAAACTACATTAAAAAAGTTTTTATATCCTAGGTTTTCCAGATCTTCTCCTGTAAAGTAACAAAAAATCAATTTACGCCTTTTCTATATTAAGCCATCTACACTAAGGGAAAAAATATTAAATTTATCCAAAAACTTTTTTAATTTATTCAAAAAGGGAGTCATTTTTGCACCAATAACGCATTTGCATAAATCGACTACGTAAATATTTAAAATTTATTTAAATATTTTCTTAATTAAATAAAATATTTAAATATTAAACAGAATTAATAAAAACTAGTAAGAAATGATCTTCGACTGGGCCGAAGTTAAAATACCCCCACGTCCGAACCAAAGTCTTAAGCAGTCCATAAAATGTTTATTTGTAAAACCATTTTCGTCATAGTTTTAACAGAAAATTATTTTATGAAGTCACTTTTTTAATGAAGTTACTTTGTATGGGAGGTAGGCGTGGTTTTCATCCGATTTGGTTGAATTTCATACATAGAGTGTATATTAAATAGCAAAGGTCATATGCAAAATTTCAAGTCCATATATTAGTTTTTGTGGAATTCTAAGAGATTTTACCGTTATGATAAAGTCACTTTGTATGGTAGGTAGGGGGGATTTTCATCCAATTTGGCTCATTTTCGAACTTGACCTTTATTTTTTAGATGAAAGCTTATATATCGAATTTCGTGATGATAGCTTTAAAATTACGGCTGTAATCGTGATCACAGACAGACAGACGGACAGACGGACATGGCTAAATCGACTCGGGTGGTGATGCTGATCAAGAATATAAATCCTTTTCTATACCTGCCACTCCTCCTTATGGGCGTTACAAACGGAGTGACAAAATTAATATACCCCGTTTACGTTTCTTAAACGTAGGGGTATAAATATATTTAAATTGTGCACGAATTTTTTTAAAATATCTTTCAATAATTAATATTTGAAAATAAAACTATCGCATTTAAAGAAAATTTATATAAAAATACTGAATTTAAAGAACAACATATTAAAATTCAATAAGAATTAAAATGTATAAGAAGAAAAATATGCAGGTAAATAACAACCAGAAAATATCAAGTTGTAACTCAACCCTACATCAATCCATAAAACGACCACCCATCGCATTCACAAATCATCTTGGCCAAATATCCACCCTATATTACCCTTGCAACATTAACTAAATGAGAACTATAAGAAACCTGCAAGAAATAAACTGCAGGAACAGAGTGAGATGCTGTTGCTGCTTGTCGGAATATGTGTGTACGTGTGCGATGCTGTTGCTGCTTGCTTGTATGGAATATGTGTGTACGTGTGTGGTATAAATAAAATTTAAATACGGGAAAAAACGAGTTGTAAGGAAAATATTTGATTTATCCACGAAAATATATAAATAAAATTTATACTCAGGCGTGGATAATGTTAATATGCGTTATTTCCCTTAGTGTATATACAAAAAAGAAGCAAAGTAAATTCAAATTATATGGTATCAAAAATACCAGGTTTATATGCTTCATTCATATTCTGAATAAAAAATTTAAAAGCGATGAACTTTTTTCAAGCTTAAACCAAAGATAATCACCTAAATAATTGTTTTGATTTTTCAAATTATTAAATTTCTTATTTTTAGAATGACAAATTTCATTGTTTTATTAAAATCGATGTGTCTGAAAGTAGACTGTCTGAAATACTCGTAGCGTTAAAAATCTGACATGGCATACTTTGTACAAGAACCTCGCCAAATCAATTTTATGCACAACGACATCATATTCAATAACTTATGCAAGTTAAAAGAATTCTAAGAGCCTTTCATTGTGTTCCTCTTTTTGTATAGAATTGATACACTGTGCATCAGCTTAACGCATTGCAATGTAGGGAACTAAAATTCTCTTCTGGCAATGCTTTGTTTCTATATGAATTCAAGCATTCTAAAGACGTTATCAAAAATTGCTAAAAATACATCCTTATCTTCCATATCTATTTATCTCTAAGAAATGGTTTTACTTAAGGATAATTTAATCCTTATCGAATAACGGACACACAAATTTGTTGTGTCTGCTTCTTTATTTCTTCATTATTTACATTGTATTGCATTTTAGCATAATCTAAATGGCACCTGGTTGTACCTTTTAAAGCATTAAAAGGTTTCCTCTTTACATTTCAAAATTTACATTTTGGCTCTTATAAAGTATATATCTTTTCTTATATCTTTTTTTTTTCTTCCCTTTTTTCTATCTCTTATATTCAATTTCTGTTAGATTTGTCTATCAAAGCTGGTCACTCTCAATTAGAGGTTTGTTGCATGGAAAAATTTATTTTCTCATAAATCCAGTCGATATATTTTTCAATGCGCACATACACGCCTGGCTTGTTTGCAAAACCGCATTGTTGACCCCACGATATGATGCCGTATAGAGTCTCACCATCTAAAAGCATACGTTATAGTATTTTTTCACCGTTTTAAATTTTTTTAAATCTTCTCACCTTCGTCTGAACAAACTAATGGGCCACCGGAATCACCATCACAAGCATCAACACTCTCATCCATGGAGCCAGCACAGAACATACCCTCGGTCATGGAAGTACCATAGACATGGGCCTGTTTGCAAGTTTCATCAGATAGTATAGGTAGTTGTGCCGCTCGCAAAATATTTGATGGAGCTATTTGAAAATGATTTGTTAAGTTAAAGCAAAAAATTGTACAAAATCAAAAACTTACTGGATACACCCGATTTAATGGATCCCCAACCTGAGATTGTGCACATGCGATTTACTTGCAGCGGTGCATTCTTGTCGGGCAAGCATATCGGTTGTATATAGTCATTAAAGCGCACCGGGTTCTTAAGCACAATCAACGCTATATCGTTGTTCATGTGCGTCTTGTCTCGGAACTTTTCGTGTATGTACCAGTTTTCAATGTATGAATCGATTTCCGAAGCCTCGGCTATGTTGGCATAATGATCACCCATGCGAATAAAGTAGGCACCTTTCGGATAGCCTACCAGACAGTGCGCCGCTGTAAGTAGATGTTTCTTAGAGATTAGCACTGCGCCACACCAATGACTCGAAATGCCGCCACGACCTTTGGTACGTATTGTTGCTTGCCAAGGATGTTGACCGCGTTTTGCCATGGTGCCATTGACAACACGTTCCTCGGGATGTTCGTACTCATCGATCAAATTCTCCTTGAACTGACCACAACGCTTTTGGTTGTTCGTGTCTAAGAATTTACTGGAACGTTGTACCTGGCTACCGTACAATCCGATATTCTCAAGTGACGAGCTGCTGTCTTCGAGACTTCGTTGCGTTTCAGCGTTAGTAGCACCACCTTTAGTTCCAGATTTAGATGTCGTTCTTCGTGGTGCTGGACCAGCCGTGCATCTAAGCCCCACATCTTCGGTGTGATTACAGTTGTGTTCACCCCAAGTCCAGTGATTGCATTTATCGATGGAGGTTTCATTGCCAAAGCAAGATACTTGATCCAGCCAAATCGGACCACTGCCAGGACCAAATATATTCTTCTCTATTTTCTATATTTGCCAGAAACAATTAGGTTTGAAATAAAATGTTCAATAGTAGAACTCATACCGGTGTTCCGAAGAATCCTAGAGAATTGCACAAGACTTGCGCTTCATTGAGTCCAAAATCATCGTCACAAACAGTACCCCACTCGCCACGGTACATAACTTCCACACGTCCCACGTTAGAGCTGCGTCCACCTTCCAAACGATACTCTATGGGTGACTTTTGTTCAAAGATTAACGCATTGTGTGAGTCATAGATAGAACAATCAACTTACATTGCAAACTCGTTCGCTTTCATCGGATAGATCCTTACAGTCGGGAGTATTGTCACATACAAAAGCTGGTGGTATGCACTCCTTCGATGTGCTGCAAAGCCAGTAGTTGTTGGGACACTTCAGTTGCGGTACTTTGCAAACAACGCCCACCACTTCATCGGGTCCGCAGTTATTAACGCCCCAACCCTTGAAGACACATTGTCGTAACGAGGTTTCGTTACCACTGCAATCGACCTCATCCATGACAAATGAAAAGTTCGAGTTGGTAGGTGGATAAAAAGAATTTCCACGCACCTCACTAGCGCCTAGTTTGAAGCCAAGCTCCTTACAAACGACATCCGCATCGAGCAAGCCAAATTTGTCGTCACAAACGTAACCCCATTTCCCGAGAACTTTAGGAGAAAAAAATTATAAGTTGACGCCTCATAACTTTTATTTTGAAATTTTAAATGAATTCTATACCATTTTCTCTCTCAGAAATAAAAATGGTTTCTGTAAAGGAGTTACTCACTCTTTACTTCGACGCGTCCCATATTTGTACTCTCTCCACCACGCAGACGTATTTCATAACCAAGATGTTCGCATTGAGCTTCATCCCTTCTATTTCCACAGTTGTTGACACCATCGCAAACCTGAAGGAATAGAAAAATGACTCAAGTAATAAAATCTCCTAACATATTTAAGAAATTAACTCAAACAAACCTCAAAGTCCTTAACACATTTTCCATCACCACAATCAAATGGACATTCCCCATCCGCAGTATCCATCCGTAAATCTATATCTGCGTGAACAATACGTGGAGTTGTTGTCTCAGTATTGCGAGGAATTGTTTGCGAAGTCGTCGTTTCAAAAGGATTAGGTATATTGGGATGGCTCATATGGAAATTTCTACTATGCGAATGATGATGGTGCCTATTCTGTGGCCATTTGTTATTCTGTGACGAATCTGAACTTGAACGCTCGTCGGGTATAAGGGGACTGGGTAGGTAAGGATGTCTCTGATGAAAATCGTGACTATGCCAATTCGTGGTTCGCTCTGATTCTGGAGAATTTTCCTTCTTTGTATGGTTCAATGGGTATCTTGGATGCATGTGTGTAGACGTATGAAACTCTGAGCTATTCATTGTGGTAGCATTATTTTTTGGAACTGCTACTAAGCTATGTTGTTCACCTGTAAAAATAAGTTCAACATCGTCTTCATGGTCGCTTATGTGACTACGTGGTCGGATAGTTGTGCTAGTGGTAGTGGTGTCGGTGTTAGTGCTAGTGTTGGGTATAGAAGCCGCTGCGGCAAGATTCATTATATGAGATTCAGCCAGAGCAGCTTCATTATCATCAACAGTGCCACTGCGATTGAAATATGGTCGCAGAAGCATGCGTAGAGCATCACTTATGGGCAGTTGTTGCATTGAGTCATCGGGATCAGTTTCGTCGTTATGTTGTGTGAGTTGTGAAGGATTATAGTACTGTCGATTGTAGTTTCTTGGTGTCTGACCAATACTCGAATCTCTGTTGGACTCTGGATTTGTTTGTGCATGTATTGAATAATCATCCACGGAAGGCTGAGGTGATTTAATGCCTACGTTGGGCCAGGAAGTATTTCGAGAATGTGCTACACCGGAATATGAGCGACTGTAATGTGGGTTACGGGAAAAACTTTGGACTGTTGCATTTCGAATAGAAGGATAAATTTGATAAACATGTGCCTGTGTTTCCGGTATATTTGGTTGCTGATTTTTGCGAACGGAAGGTGTTGGATGTGTTGGTGGACTTAAGTATGTGGTTGGAGTTGCTAAGGCTTGAGTGGGGGTAGATCTCGGTGGTTGAAGGCCGCCATACAAATTTGATTCGTCAACTACATCCGGTGTACGTCCAGAAGACGATGTGAAGAGAGGCGTTTTTCTATCATTAGAAATGTTTAATGGCCATATTGTACCGGGTAAATTATCCAACACAATAACTGTGTCATTGTGTTCGAAAGTTCTTGGTTCTGTTTCAGGGAACTGACGCGAATCAGTTGAATGTGGTGGGAATAAACGAGTAACAGGCACGTTTATCGTTTGAGGCACGCTATTCCTAGAATCGGAGTGCGAAGAAATTGGCTGTTGTTGTGAATTGAGGTGGGGAGTGGTTGATTGAGGCGGTTTACGGTTTAGATTTGGAATAGGTAGGGAGTCGTAGGAAGGTTGACCTTGAGCAGTTGGAGTCCAGATGTTCGATCTGCTAGGATTAAGATAGGTTGGGTATGGTGGTTTGTTTGGATCGAGATCACCAATTGATATGTTATCGAAAATTTCTCGTGAATCCTCCTGAGATCCAACAGGCTGAGCGTAGTAAATATTGGTAGATGGTATGGGTGTGGTAGATGTAGTCGGTGCAAATGGGGCTAGTGGTGTGGAATATTTGCGAACATTAGGTGTATAGTTACGATTTGGTTGAAGTGAACCCTCTGCATAGAGAACTGTTTGACTGGGGTGCTGCTGATGTACTGAGGAACCAGTGCCAGACCATGACGATGGCATGGTGCCATATGGCCTTCTATTTGGGACGTTTCCGCTTTCCCAATTAGTGTTGATCGGTTGCTGGCCGTTATCGTTTATTCCAGGGTAGTAATTTGATTGTGGGGCATCTGAATCGGGTGCACCAGGACGCGGTCTTTGCATACCTGTCCAGCGATCATTGTAACTAGGCTGTGAATTGAAAAGATCAGTCCTAGGGGTCGTTGAATCAACACCATAAGATCCGTGACCATAACCATTGAAGTGCTGTGGTTGTTGATGTGAAGTTGACGGTGTTGGTCGATAGGGTGGCCTCGGCTGATAGCTGTTTTCTCGATTATGTGTTGTCTGTGCAGTTGGTGGTCTCGGTTGATATGTGCGGCTATTAGGGTAGGTTGTTGGTGCATTCCATGGATTTGGTTGAAATTGTTTTGAGCCACTATTGTTATTAGCTGTTGGAAAAAATTAATACAGCTTTAATGAATTATAAAGTACTTTTGTTTCTTCCTAACTCACTGGTGCCTGCATTTGGTAATTTTTGAGGGATAGAGGTAGGAAAATAAGTTGTATTTGTATTATTTTGACGAGCACAATCGACATTCGATATAAAATCACAAACTTCCATTGCTTTGTTCCAGGCAGTACCAGGACCACAATTTTGTATATGTGTGATACCGTTGGCACAGTTCAGGAATTTCGTGCAATCATAAGGATGCGGTTGCACACCAGAACTGGACTCAGGACACTGCACTCTAGTGCTAGGTAAGTTACCTAAATGATTTTATACATGCCAAGGAATTTTAATGAATTAAAGGTGGAGTTCTAGTTACCAGTTCTTACAAAATCTTCTGATTGTGGTGTTTGGCGACTTGCACAATCTACTTTGTCCTCGAAATCACACATTTCCAAATCGCTACTCCAGGCAGTACCAGGGGCACAATCTTGTATATGTGTGACACCGTTGGCACAGTTCAAGAATTTAGTGCAATCGCTAGGATGGGGTAACATCCCAGAGGCACCAAGTGGGCAATGAACTCTAGGGTTCTGATTTGAGCTCAATTGAGTTGCTACAAAATACAGAAAAAGAACTTTCAATAAATGAAATGAAACTTTCAATAATTTTGTTATGAAAATTACGGTAGTTAATAGGAAGTGGAAGTGGAACTGAAATAGGAACTGGAACTAAAATTGTTTTAAGTTTTTTTGATGAAGAAGAGAACGATATGCAAAATGGAAATTAAAATAGAGGCGTTACAACCCTAGAATGTTTAAGAAATAATAGAACTGGACAGGAAAATTTTACGAAGAATATAACAAGGGAAGAGGTTAAGATAAAAAAACCGTGAGAAACTAGGACGAAAATATAGCTCGTCTTAAGATCTAATCCAAATCATGGACTTTCAGATCAGAGAAAAATAAAGCGTACGTTTTTTTTGAAAAACCTATTTATTCTATACTAGTTTAAATAACTATTTCCTGTGCTTTCTTAACTTTTCGACAATATTAAAGTTTTATTCAACATTAGCTGCATTCCCGTGGTCGTTGATCAACAGCGCGGCCCTATTTTATTCACGAAGCAAGAACAAAAATTAGAACCAGCTCTTTTCCTGGCTCTATTTCTGATCTGAAAATGCTGCCAGGTTTAAAGCATTTTTTGTTAAAAACGAACATAGTTGGCAAATCTAAACTGTGCTGTTTTGTATTGTTATTGTTGTTCAAACACCTTTTTCAAGACAGTGGTGCCAAATTGTTATAAAGTTGAACTAAAGTTGTTCTACTGAGATTTGATCTGATCCAGTGCCACGGGAATGCAGCTATTATAAAGGTTTCAAACTCACGGCCATTAAAATCTCCCCATTCCGGGTTGCTCTCTAAAGTGGAAACAAAACTGACATCAGCTGGATCTTGTGAAACACATTGTTTACTCGCTAGTTCAAACACCATACCAGGTAGACAGGAATAGGTAAAGGTGCGATCACCATCACATTTGAGATATTTATTGAAATCAAATGGATGGAGGTGCATACCAGTGGCTCCCGCTGGACAAGAGATATGATTAGCATTGTGCAGCGTATGTTCTTTTAAAATATAAGAGAAAATTTGATTAAAATATTTCGTATATTGTGTTAAGATCTTAAACTTACGGAAGTTCCCAGCTTCCGTTTCATCCATAAGTTCGTGTCCGTATTCATGCACAAATGGAACTCGATCATTTGGCTGGACATGTTCTTTTAGTTCACAATACTTCTTGGTTATACTAAATACGCTACCGGCAATACAGTTTTGAATAATTGTGCGCCCATTGCGACAGTTCAAATACTTAGTACAATCAAAAGGATGTGCAAAGAGACCCGTGAGACCGGGCAGACATTCAATAGCTTCATTATAGCTGTATTGCCACGGCTTTATTACATTCATTATGGAAAAATCTGCGGTTGAGCCATATCTATTGTTGGATGATCGTGTGACACAGTCAACCTGATCCTTTGGAATACAAACTTCCATAGCAATATCAAATGCTTGTCCAGGGTCACAACTTCGTATATTCGTGATACCCTCAGCACAATTCAAGAATTTTTTGCAGTCCAAGGGATGTGGAAAGACACCGATGGCACCCGGTGGACAAACAACGTTGTCTACTTCCTTGAAAGCAAGATCTTTACCTCTCGCATATTCATTGCGATCACTTGTGGAACTATGCTGCCAAAGTGCTGAAGTTTCCAGAGAGAAAAAGAAAATGAGCTTATTAAGAATTTTGTTTAAGCGTAGATATGAACTCACTATTGTTCGATTCATGTAGCAGAGGTTTGTAGACCTCCTCAAAATAATCGACACGATCGAAAGTTTTCACTTGATCTCTTGCTATACATTGTTGCCTTGAAATGCTGAAAATAGTTCCCGTTGGACAGTATTCTACGGATCTCGTGCCATCCGAGCATCTCAAATAAGCGGAGCAATCGAAAGGATGCAAAAATAGGCCATTCATGTCCGGAGGACATACGAGATTTTCTGCGGCTATTAAATTACTTATTATTAGATTTGTATAAAATACCCATAATTTCATCACTCACAATTAATATTTTTCTTAGGCAACTCCCTACCTAGATAATCATCATTTTGGCTGAAAGCTACACGTTCGCTTGCATCAACGCTTTCCTTGAGATCGCAACGTTTTGTCGACAAACTAAATACTCTGCCGGGATCACATAACTCGACAGTAATTTGACCATTCTGACAACGTAAATATTTGCCACAATCAAATGGATAAGGATATATTCCGGTACCACTCGCCGGGCAGTTGACAACAATTGTATTTCCGCCATACGGAGCTGGAGTATGAGTAGAGAATTGTTTAGATAATGAAAAACGATGACGGAACAAACTTACTCGCTCCATGTGTGGCACTGGCAGTTGGCTTGTTCAAATCACGTCTCAGATCAGTGGGGTAGTCAACCCTATCTTGAGCCTGTACTAGTGACTCTGGAAGACACTGGCTTCTTGAGTGACTGTAGACCATACCGGGTGCACAACTCAGGATTGTTATCTGCTGATTCTGCATGCAGCTCACATACTTGGTACAATCGTAGGGATATATATGGTCGCCATAAATGCCTGGTGGACAACTCACCACGGTACGAGCTGTAGATTTGAGCATTTTTTTTACTAAAATCTTTAGCTATGTGAGTATATAATATTCTTACAGTATTCAAAGTTTTTGTCCCGGATTGTGTTCCTTACATGATCGCGTGGATCTATCTCGTCGCTTGCATCACAAAAACGTTTAGAAATGCTGAACATCGTGTCGGGCACACAATTTTGTATAGCCGTATTACCATGATTGCAATGCATAAACTTGCTGTAGTCGAATGGATAGGGAAAGTGTCCGCTGACACCGGTCGGGCAAAAAATACCATCACTTTCATTGCTTTCGTTGGGAACGTTAGTGTCTAGGGTCAAAATGTAGCCGTTAACAAGATCATACTCGTAATAATCAAAAAGAGAATTTGAATGGATCAAGCATTTTTACGATATATCAAATAAAACAAAGATATGAGCAAAAGAAAAATGATGGGCATGGTAAAAAGTTATACACTCACTGCCAGATTCACCACCTAGCATATCCATAATCTCCGAGCCATATTCAGTGTGACTTACTCCTTTGTTACCGGAACTGAGCTGGTTGTTTACTGGTCGGTGAAGGGTATGTAAAAGGATAAAATAGAAGAGTAGGATTATAGGGATTGGATCATAAAGGATGTTTGTGTTAAATGTGCTTAGTAGAAATTTTGAGAACCATGTGATATATTAAATAATTTCTAAACTATTAACTACATGAATGATAGATAAATGTTTTTTCTAAGTTAACGTGTTCCTTAACATCAGAGAAACCCTCTCCTAAACTAGTTTTAAGAATTTCGACAATGAAAAAGTTATGGACTATTTGTAACGTTACCTACCCAAGGTAAGGTTAGGTTTTACTCGACCGATTTAAAAAAAAAATCAAAACGCATTTGATTCGTTATGACAAAAATTTGATGGTGCGTCTTTCAAATTTCCTTTATTGTACAGGAGTAATTTGCCCCAAAAATTGAATTTTTCTATATCTTCATCATCACAGAAATTGTAAATAAACGATGGAAAAAAATTGTCCGCATTTAATTTTGACTCTTTTTTTAACGGAGGGTCTTTATTTGTTTTACAACTTCATAAATGTAATAGATTTTAAAAAATATATTTCTATTCTAAAAGCGGATGTCCACTAAAGTTAAATTAACCTATGTACCTTTGATAGTTTTTTAGTTGTATGGGTACCTATATTGTTTTTCTAAAATAAACATTTCTTCCAGTACCTCTTGGTATTTTTCCGAATCCTTCATTAAAAACCATGTATTTAAAAATGTCAACCTATCAAATCCTGTGAGCATAACAGGCCTGTCAGAATAATCTAGTAAACTATTCATCAAAATGTTGTCCCAAATCAAATCTCAGTCTTCACATGTACAGGATCAACCATTTTCTTGAAATTTACGTCAAAGTTTTTGTCTGCTATTATTCTTAGACCCATAGACCCATAGCTCTTAACCTGGACCAACCAGGCTATAAGTTTGTAAGGCAAGAATTTGCTTTGCGAAGCAAGATTGCTAATATGTAATCAGTAGCTGTGATCGGTTTTTGTTTTCTTATTCGAGAAATAGTTTAATAAGTCAAACCACTTTGGAGCCAAGTAGACCTTAGGTTTTGTTTTTCTTTTTATTATTTGTTAATTTAGAATAATTTCAAGTGTTAACTGAACTTTGATCAATTTTCCTATGACCAATAGAACCCAGGACTAGAGCACAGAGGGTAAAGGAGGAGTATTTCGAATATATAAAGAAACATTTTACGCAAGTTTGGTACTAATGAGTGCGTATTCTTTAATTTCCAACTCCTCAATTTAGTTCATGCTTTAGCGTCTGAAAATCTTTGTCATCTGTATTACTATTCTTTTGTAAGTGTAAACACTCTGATTTTTGGAAAAGTATTCCTGTACTTCTAAAAACAACTGTTCAAATCAAATTTCTTTTTAGAACTATTAAAACATTTAACTTTTAAAAGATCTCGAACAGTTTCTCTGGTAAAGAAATTTAAACCGACTCACCATAAGTTGTACGTAGCTCTTTTCCAGCGCCAATATCACCATTTTCGCGACCGCTGCAATCCACTTTGTGTATAAAATCACACACCATCATCGGAATGCTATACGCTGTACCCGCTCCACAGTCCTGTATATGCACATTGCCATTGGCGCAGTTCAAAAACTTCGTACAATCCGTAGGATGTGGATGAAGACCCGCCACACCAGCTGGACAGAGTTGCGGAACATGTTCAACCTTGGCATCGAGCAAGCGTCCAGCACGATAGTTAGTGTTAGAAGGACGATTTTGAGGAGCCTTTACACTGCCTACTGCGCCGCACACTACCTTATCAGGTCGATCGCATTCCAGCGTATCCGGATTAAAAACAGTACCCGGTGCACATGACTGTATATGACCGCGTCCGTTCCAACAATTCAGAAAACGTCGACAGTCATAGGCATATGGTAGTTGACCCGTAAACTGAGCCGGACATCCTGAATAGACATCGGTAATGACATTCTCGGCATCATCCCAGTTGCTGCTGCTGATTGGTGTTGATGCAATAGCAGCATGGCGTTCATGAAAATTGCGCTCATAAATAGGTTGCTCTCGATGATAGTGTTGGTGATTTGGTTGTTGTTGTGCTTTGTTGTAATTATCATTTGCTGCTGATAACCTTTCGGTATCTTCGCCATTGATTGTTTTTGTTGGACGCTGATAATTGGCTGCATGTTGATAGTTATTGGCCGTGAAATGTTGTTGTTGTTGTTGTTGTTGATTTTGCTGTTGATATTGTAAAGCTTGCGCAATTTGTGGATCACGACGATATGTTTTTGTTTTGATCCCCGTGTATGCTGGATCATGAATCTGGGAAGAGTAGAGGTGGAAATACAGCGTATGTAGGAATTTGTAAAAAGTTGACCAAAAGCCAAGTACTTAAGTAAGTAGGACACGATCGCTAACAATTTGTTAGTGTTTCCTAAAAATTTTTGATATTGAATCTCAATAAAAAACCATTTCCACCTGTTTGGGAACTTTAGAAGTCGTAATAGTTACTCGTTCATAGAGGTTAGTATTCTACTTTAAAGAAATTGGAATACAATAAATTTTTACTTGGACCTGTTCTTAAATCCTAAAACGCAAGATTTTAAAGTTTTTTTTACTTCATTAATTGAGTTTTGCGAGGTGAACCACTCTCAAAATTTTCTAATAAAATTCGGAGTTTTATTTCCATACTTCTTTTATAGTTCCAAAGAAGCAATTCAATCTATTTTATTCCAATCTTCAATTATTAAAAAAAATATGTGGCCATTTGAAGCCTTAAAGGGATTTGACCGTGCTACTTATGATAAAATTATGACGTGCGTGTTATTAAATGTTTCCACACAAATAATCGAGAACTATAAATGGCTAATCGATCATTCGATTATTCTATTTTTATAAAAAAAATTCCGAAATAAACGTTATTTTCGGGACTCTAGAGCGAATTCCATGTTGCGTCCGTGGCGTAGTTGGTTAAAGTGCGTGGCCGCTATGTCAACGAACTTCGGAGACCCAGGTTCGAACCCCAGCAGCGACAGAAAATTATTTGAATTAAAACAATTTCTCTGTACGGCCGCCACCTCTCTGCAGACAATGGCAAACCTCAGAGAGTATTCAAAATGCCATATAAAGCTTCTTGAGAACGAGAACATTCCGTTCATCGCCGTTCGGAGTCGGCGTTAAGCATGTAGGTCCGGTTCTCGGTCAATTGTGTACAAACTTAATAACACGCACAACACAATTGATCATAAGAAGCTAAGCTAGGTCAAAGTCCTTTCAAGGGCTGAAATGGCCAGTTATTTGTTTTTTTTTTTTTATATAGAGCGAATTTCATGATGAATTTAAACTAGAGTTTAATGGCTTAACCCTATAGAGCTCCTTATTTTGTTTGATTTGCTTGTATGGTTTTGTTTTTGTGGATGACGAAAGTCAGTGTCGTGAACATGCACTCACTTGTGCTCGCCACTGTAAATCTTTGTAAAGCCGCAATCTAAATTCTGTTCCTAATAAAGTAACTACTACGGCTTTCGCAGAACTGTGTCCAACCAGTTGTTTATAAACAGGATCCTGATTTGATAAATATCAGTTTATTCCTTAGACTGCTAACTACACTCAATCTAAATCAAATTTTCGAAGAAATCGTTCAAGATCATTATTTTTCCAAAAAGTAAATTTTCAAGACAAAAAAAAAATTTTTGTAGGGATATCTTTTAAACTAAAATAGTTGACGAGGGATTTTCTTTTGCAAACATGCATGATCTTCAAAAAACCCAAAGTCACAATTTTTTATAGTTTATATATAGTTCCTTTGGAACCAATCAAAACATTCTGACAACTTTAAGATTGAAAGCAAGTTGTACGCGTTTGGCCCAAAATGCAAAAAAAAACTATTTCGGACTCTAGCTTATTGTATCTACCGCATACACATATATACATCCTAACTAAAGTTCTTGAATATTTGTTTTTTTTTTCTGAGTAGTTTTAATGTTTTAAAGTTTACTAGATTTCAAACTCAAATTTTTGAAACCAATAGTTAAACAACACATCTGTTAACATGCCGACTTGTCACCAAAAGGTCAAGAGGTCCGAAAATGTGTGTTCAATCTCCTTCAAAGAAAACTGTAACACTTCTCAATCATCGCCATGCGACGCAGCTCTTGATGTAATTAAGACATGATTTAGTTAGTTGTCAAGTTATTTCGCTTGCTGTCTGTCGGCGTTTTTTTTTTTTTTTTTTATTTCAGACAATTAAACAGGCATATTTATTGACGCATTAAGGCAGACAAAATGTGCGTGTGAATGAATCATTTAATTGCACTTAAAATATTTCCCGCGCCCGCTTTTTAGGCGTTAAAAATATACAAATTTATAGAAAAAGAATTTTGTAAAAAATAAAATAAATAGTCGTTGTTTCTTTGTTTTTGTTGTTGTTGTTGTTGTGAATACTAACAGAATGCACGGCACCAACGACAAATGCTAACAAGACAATATTTATCTTCAGAAAAATGTTCGCCATTTTCAATCCTTAACTTGGCTGCATTGGTTGACGTTGCAAGTATTTCACGAATGCACTGGCACTTGGGACGAATACCGTTAATTGCAATAAAAATTTCGCCGCCACACGCTGCGTTTTAATGTTATATTTTTATTCTTTTGTAAAATCTTTTTTTTTAAATGCATTCAAATTATAAAAAAAATTTAATGGTTCTCACAACACTGTCCCATAATCTTTAAATGGTTTTTGTTTTTTTGTGTTCAGTTTTATGCAACCACACAAGATTTTGAATTCTATACGCAGCCCGCCGAGAATTTCGTATACGTTGTTGTTTTCACGCCGAACATCGTTTGCGTTTTAAAGTAAGACACTCTGAATTAATTTTAATTAAGCGCCTCTAAGTAATCAACATTGTTCTAAGAATCGTACAAACACACACAGAAAAGCACACAAACACGCACACATCTTCATATATAATCACAGCATGTTGAGCTAGCAGTCAAACTCACAAAAACTGCCACAAGGGGTGCGAAAAATAGGGCTGCTTTGGTGGAGAACTTTCCTCTGTTGCTCCAACTGTGTTATCATCGGGGCCAATCTCTTCGGACCGTTTCGGTTAAACTCTTATCAATTTCTTTTAATTTATTGCTCTGGTTTTTAAGAAAAATTTTTGGAATTTGTATAAATCTCATGTTTATTTTTATTCGTATCATATTTGTTCTGCTTCCGTTTTGCACAGTGACGAGACTTATGCTTAAAAATGTTTTTTACTTTAATTATTTAATTATTAATACAATTTCATTAGGCACATTACCTACTCAGACTTTCTACTGGTTGGTTTATTGCTGGTTAATAAATACTAGTATCGCCTTTGGTCGAAATTCGACCATTTAAAAATTGATTTTGGTTTTTGTTTTTTTGTAAGTTTATTGATCTAAAAAGTATTTGTAGAATATTTATGGGGGATTGCATTGTATGAAATCTTTGGATACTATTGGAATATTAAACCATAGCTTCTTGGGCCAGTGTAGAACATCGGTGACGCTTGATTTAATCGCTTCTATAATACAAATGAAAATGTAACATAGATGAGTTGAAGGTTTCTGATTTCAAAAATTATATCATAATTGTAAACTTAAAAAAAAAATGGTGTTAAGCTGAATTCACGATGATAAGATGTGATCAATGTCCTTACATTTTGAAAAATGTTTGTTAGATAAATTTACGTTTTTTAAAGTTTGTTAGAGAGTTCATTTAAAATTCGAAGCTAAAATTTGGAAATTCAAAATAGAGATCCAATGTCCCTATTTTGCTATTAAAACAATTTTTTTTCTGAATTTGATGGTATTGATTTCAATTAAAAATTAATTTGTTTTTAAAAAAAAAAAAAATAAAAGTAAAACAAAAAAACATATTTTAAAAGTGTTAAAATCTCTGATTTTGAGAGTGCATTAAGAAATAATAGATGATATAAATAAAGAAATTAGCTGCATCTCTACATAGGCGGAAGTATTGACGTTTCAACGTTTTATTTTTCGTTTTACTTTTCCTCTTGCTTTTGATTTTGATTTACTGTTGCTTTTGCTATTGCTTTTCTTTTGCTATTGCTAATATTAACCTTAGAGCCATGCATTAAACGCAACGATGATCCACGAAACGATGATGCATTTACATAACATTGAGCGGTTCCCTGAGGAGCTTCACCAAGTCATGAATTTTTTTTTTTTTTTGTGGTATGGCCTAACACCTCAATTTAATTTTTGTCCAAAAACCTTTCGGTGTCGCCAATAGTCACGAAGATATAATTCCATGCAACGTTTTTTCATTGTTGTTGCAATTTCGCTGCATTAAGCGGTTTCAACCGTGCTGTGGCACCAAAAATTTTGCTTTTAAATTTCGTTATTACGTCAAAGAACCAATCTTTGTAAAATAAAATTTATAGTAGCACTTCTACTAAGCGAGTAAAAATTCTATGCAAGAGTTTCGAGTTTTTGTTACATATCGAAAGGTCTCTGACTGAACCTTGTAAGTCAAAAAATCGAGGTTTTCAGGAGAAGCAAAAAACGGATTTTTTCTTTAGGGAGAAATAGAATTTGTAATCTTAATTGTAATTTGTAAATTGTAATTTTATTACAAATTATATTTTTTCCTAAGGAAAGACCAATGAATTATCGATTATCGATTGTATTATCAATCGATTTTGATATTTTTTTTAAATCAATAAGAGTAGTGGAAGGGAAAGGGGAAGTAGGAAGAAGAAGTGCACTAAATATTTAAGGGGGGCGTGGCACATCCCATGCAACCAAAATTTGCTATATCGAATAGCTTTAGAGTTATAGGTCACACAGCCTCAAAAATCGGTATTCGAACTCATATCACACGTATTCGACCTCATATCACACGTACACACGTACCATTCCACTGGTTACATTTTATAGACGTTGAAAGAGGGGCGTTACCACTTTTCAATGGACGAACTATATGTAACAAATCAATGAAACTCGGTAGGGACTTCCTATTTAGTCGTGTTCTTCGACTGGAAAAATTGAACGAGCAGACAAGGGGCGTGGCACCACCCAAACAATTCAAAGTTTTTACATCGAATAGCTTTGGAAGTAAATCCCGTATAACAATGAAACTCAATATGGAGCTCCCACTTGGTGATATCTTCTACTAAAAAGTAGAATATGGGAAGTAGGGTACTGGGACGAAATATCAAATACCTTTGAAAGTAAAAGTCACAGAACATGGAAACTCAAAATGGAGTTAGTTTTTCGTGAATCGTATGAGTTCAGTTACGTTTGCACATATGTGAAGAAGGGACCAACTTTCTCAGGCTTTTTTTTTTAGTAAAATTTTGTGTGCCATCACTGTGTATTCAATTCATGATGTTAAAAGAAAACGGTGTTCACATGAAAACCCTTTTAAGCTTGCTATTTTATCACCAATAAAATACAGTAAGTATTTTATCACCCCACAGAATCACAGAAGAATGACCCTCTTTTTCATTTTATTTCCTTTTTTAAAAGTAAAAAAGTAAAGTAGTGGTACCTCTACTTTTGCTGTACCACATTTTTTAAAACGGTTTATTTACGGAGATGTACATGTACGAGTATTTATTAAGTTCAACTCCGATGAAAGTATTCCACTGTTCAATGTTGTTCTTTTTTTTTTAATGTAAATAATTGTTACTCATGTCACTGACTGTAATATTTATTAAAAAGTTTGTTTATTTAAATATAAGTTGAACTTTTCGAGTTTTTATCTAGATGCGCGTGTGGGTGAGTCGCTGGAGGTCTTAGAACTTTCTTCGTTATAATTTAACAAAAGCTTACTCACCACGTCTTTCGATTCACTACAATTACAAAAAAATGTTCCTAATACATAAGTTATTTGGAAATCATTTCGTCTTTCTGTTATATTTTGTTTTTGCAGAACAATTCTCAGAACCAATGTTATGAATTAAAGACGGAAGATAAAGCTTATATAGACCCGGACGCAAGAGAGAATAAGGTGTAATGACAAATGATTTGAAGGAAAAAGCACTTCAGAAATAAATAACCCAGTTCTGGTTACGGAATAGTTCACCATCCTAAAAAAAATTGGACACTAAATGTATTGAACCATGGGACCGAAAGGGTTAAGATTACTTACTGTAAATGGTAAATGAGGATACGTTTATGAAATATAAAACATAATATATATCATGAATTCCATGTCACGTACTGTTACAGCTTGCGAATAATTGCAACTGATTTACTTAAGAAGAAATTTTTGCGAAAACTGGCTTGCAATTTTTATTAATTTATTTTACGGTCTATTTAAAATGTGTAAAGGTTTAATGAATCCACTTATGAATTTCGGTGATATTAAGCAAAATGTAGCGTACGCACGTGCTACAAAATTTTCCCCTTAAAAATTTGATGTCAGCTTCTATCTGAAATTTCTGCGAATTGACTTCAGATAGAATTTTCATATTTTTTTACAGCAATAAGAGGTTATCCTAGATTATATTAGTAGTTAAATTATTTCGAAAAAAAAAATTATAAAACAATTTTTTCAACTTTAAACACCGTCACGCACATGTTACATTCGTCACGCACAATTACACCGTACGTTCATATTACTGTTACCTTCGACCATATTTACTAAAAACTGAAATACAAAACAAAAGGATTAAAAATTTCTTATTTTCTTTTTTTTTAATCTCTTTTATGTCATGACTAGATACATTAAAGAAAAAAATTTGAAAATCAATTATTTTAATCGATAAAAACTATTCTATTCTATTCGATCCAAAAGTCGATGCTCTCAATCACTGGAATTGAAGGAGCTGGAACTTTGGGGACTTTTCAAATTCTTCAACAGATTCCATGTGGACCTATTCAGGTGTATTTTCATTTCTTATGCAAAGAAATTCGCCTGGCCTTTGAGAGAGTACCCGTAAAGGCTGCACCCGTACATCACCAAGTTCAGTGTTTTTGTGAATATGATTCCTTAAAATGGATCTATTTGAATAATAATTTATATTCCGATTTATTTTAACCCTTAAATGCCCAACAACACCGATATCATTAAAATTATGTTGTTCTATGATGAATGACCCCGTTTTTATTTTTTTTGGAAAAAATTTTTGTTTAAAGAAAACATGGTTGTATACAGTGGGCATTCTGACGTATACCATCAATCAGCTTGGTTGTAGGAGTTCAAGGCAAAAACGTGGAAAACGATTCTTTTTATGATTAATCTAAATTTTTTTGTTAAATGAAGGTACTTCATGTCAAAAAACGAACTTTCCGTAAAAATGAAAAAACTTTTTAATTTTACGGTCAATATTTCCCAAGCCAACAAAGTTATGCCAATAATTAAATTTTTGTTTTATATTTGAAATTTTCTGAGTGAAACTAAATATCCAGCATTTTAATTTTTGCAATATTTTAAAATAAATAGCTTATTTTCTCGGCTGTATCCAAAAAGATACACTGGGCATTTAAGGGTTAAATTAAATAAAGCTCACTTATGAGAATTCATATTGACACTTGTCAATAGTTAACCGTCAATTTAGACGTTTGACCGTCTAATGCTGATGTAAGGATGGAAATTTTTTAAATGAAGGTTGTATTAATTTCAATTTTTTCGAGTTGTTTTATTTTTGGTCACTTTGCTATATATGAGACCCCCCATATCATTACTGATCGTAATACATTTTAAAGCCCCTCCTCCCCCCTAAATTGGTAACGTTATTTATGAACGACCCCGTAGTGTATAAAAACTACATTGTTGTATAGAAAAAAGTGAAACATGTGCGAAACGCGTGGAATTTGTTTCAATGGAAATAGTAAAAAAAATGTTTTTCAATCTGGTTTGCCATCTCAATATCCACACATAACAGCATTTTCCGCAAAAAATTTCTTATATTAGAGTCTGCATTGAAACATATATCAATATTGTCACGCACCTGCTACATATTTTCTAAATTTATTTAACTGCTCTTACCACGGTATGTCGTTGATAATTATTTATTCATATATATGTATGATTATTAGGAAAATATTAAAAAATTTGAAGCAAATATTTTTTTTTTTTTATTGTTGTAATAAACAGCGCACGCCCTCACGGCAAATATCAAAATAAAACTGCAAAATTTTCGCTCAATTTATTCACCATGCGAAAGTAAAAAAAACACAGAAAAACTACCGTTATCTTGAAAAATTCAACTTAAAACGTGTTGTCCGAATTCGATAGAATATATTGTATATAGTTTATCTTCTCTCTTTACAATTTGATTTTTGACCTATGAGGTTGACTTTTTTGTGGAATTCGTGATATACATTTAATAAATTAATTAAAATGTATACATTTATCAACGCCAAGATATAAAGTTATTTTTAGAGAAACGTAATTATATGAAAAAAATCCAAGGAAATTAAAGCTCGGCATTTGGTTTCCCCAGGGAACTGTTTTTTTTTTTTTTTTTTTTTTATTAGTAATACAAAAGCCTTTTTTTTGGCCAAAAACTATATTACAAGCATGTATCTATATTCGAGAGATATCTTAATTAATCTAATTTAATATGTGTACCTATTTACGACTTCTCTTACATCTATAGGAACTATTAAAAATTATTGGATTTAGGGTATATCCCATGTCAGCAGCGACAAAATATTAAGATGAACAAAAGATTTAAAATTTATAGGTCATCGGTAACGGTTATAAAGGTCATCAATATTTTTATTGTGTATTCAAATGTGTTTCAGAAGTTTGATTTTGTAACTGTTTGAAGTGCCAGAAAAGGTTCGCATAGCAATGGGAAGCTTATTCCAAATAGGAGCTGTGCGTACTAGAATTTTTTTATAATTTATTTAAGGACCTCGAATATTCAATCACTAGAATTTTTCAAAAGAAAGTTTCATAGACAAGAAATCGAATGAATGAGTTTGTTAAAAAACAATTTGAAAAGAAAAGATAGTGTTTGTAAAATCTAGCTTGTAGTTTCTTTCTTGAAATTTCTGGAATTTCTTAGTTCTTAAGTAAAGCTTTTCTATCCTATCCTACTCAAACTTATTCATAATATCCGATAAATCTCAAGACTCTAACAAGATTTTTTATGAATTTTATAAATATGCGACACAATTTACTGGATTCTAACTAGTTTTTTTTTACTTTTTTTAAAATTGTCCTAGTTAAATTTAAGGTTCCAGCTCCCCCAAGAGCTTAATCTACATCCACTACTCATAACATTAGTGGTTGCCTGTTGGTCATTTAAGTAATAAGAGAATAATAACAAAATATTGAGTCTTAATTTATTTCACGCTTCTTCGATTTTGTTCCATCTACTGTAACAGAAGATGAAGTTGTCGGTTTGGTTGGATTTATGTCATTCGGTTCTGCAGCGGGCTTAGCCTCTATTTGCCCTGTTCTTATTTTTATAGTCGTCCAGATGTGCTCATAAGGATGTGCAAACTCTGTGTTTGTTTTCGGAATACCAACCGCACGACGAACTGCTGGAGGTAGCAGTAATATATTCTGTGCCAAGCCATATGTACTGGAAGCAACCCAATAAACACAAAGAGCCTAAAGTGGAAAATTTTGGTTTTTTTAAATATAGTGATTAACTTTTTTGCATTAAATTATTATTACTGAAGGTACAGTGCATGCAACGGGTACCATAACAAGACTAAGTACACGAAAGGCATTTGTGGCAATATTCTGTAGGCGCGTTGGCGGTCGAGTGCGTAGCATCGATTGTATCTACAATTTATAAGAATGTTTAATAAAAATTAATATGTATCAAAGGTAATGGTTTAAAGTATACCTCAATAATTCCCAAGTTAAGCACACCTAAAGCCACTGGCAGTATGTAAGAACTATCGACTTCCGTCAAATTTGGAATCCAGCCAAATCCGCCGATGGTCAGTTCAGTGAATATGAGCTTTGCTTGCAGTGTATTGGGATCAGGTAACATGTGAATAAGATTACGTAGCGCTACTGACTGGCAGATCCACAATGGAATTTGACCCCAGAGCACAATCAACGTCTTGGCAGGATGACAGTTGTCACGTACAACAAGTTTGTTCCATTGTTGCTTCAGCTGTGGGGGTTTGGAACGGTAAATATTTCATAGCACAAGAACATCGCAGTACTCACTGAACGATTGTACACTAACCGCGTATGTTGCTGTGTCCAGTTGAATTGTTTCATGGCTATAGCAGCCTCTCGTTTAAGCTCCGCCACTAGTGCTGGCATTTCCAATGTTATATTTTCAATACGCGCTGTTATCTTATTTTGATAGATGGTCAGTGGCAGCGTGATAAGCGAACGGAATACAATTGTCGATAGCACAATCGTTGCCCACCAGGGCAAGCCGGTTGTATTATGAATTTCAATGATTCCTTGTTGGACATAAGCCACTGGAGTACTACTTGACAGCATTTGCCAGAAGTTCAGAAGTGCCGATGATGACTCTGCAGCACCGCCTACAGTAGAGGTTAATCGCTCGGAGCGGAGCGATGACAATGCCATCTGATGATGTCTTAATAGCTTTTGTTGTTGCTGGCAATCATTGCAAGTTGGTGAAATTTTTGAAGCTGACCAGAGTAAGGAATAAGCTCGACCTCTCAGGACTGCACAGTGGCTGGTTGCCAGCACAAATCTTGCAGTGGACGCTTTTTTCATTAACCTTAGTGTCTGCATAGCTAAACCTATTTGAATAATTTTTTTATTTATCTTAATCTTATTAAAATCCTAAACCGCTAGTTTCCGAACATGGCTAATACGTTAGGCGAAAAATGATTTTATAACAATAACAAAGAACAGCTGCTTTTGACATTTATCAATAAATTTACTCCGAAACGCAATTTCGAAATTCGACCTGAGGTTTCTTAGGCACATGGTTGCATTTACAATCATCTCTGTTGGTACAATGTACATTAGTAGTTAGTACGAAGTGGGAAATAAATAACATAGAGTACAACCTCAGATATTGAAACTCTACGAAATAAAATACTAAAAACTTTATTTTTACTAGATAAAAAATTTTAAGTATTAAAACAAAAAAAAAAAATAAAATAAAATAAAAATTTTGAGTATGATAAGCACACTTGACAAAGTTTCAAGATTTTGATTTAATACTATCGAAATTAATTCGCAAAAATGTTTTGTAGAAATCATATTACGGATATCCAAACAGAGTTAAAGGTATTAAAACATATTATGTTTTTAAAATTCACGGACCAAAATATTTATTACGATACAGATGGTTATGCGAAAATTGATTCAGAATGATGATATAAAACCAGTGCGATGCATGGTATAATTACAAGGTAGGCTCATATTTTAGAAAAATGTGAGCCAGATGTCAAAATCAGCTGTTGATTTTCAGTTTTGCTAATTGTATTGTTGCTTTTGTCGTTTGAGGCACTTATAGCTTTGTTGTTGTAAAATTTCACATTTGAGCAGCCGCCTCCCTTGTTATGGTATCGTGACCAGTTCCATGATACAATTACAAGGTAGGATAATATCGGAGAGAAATGTGAGATAAATGTAAAAATCAGCTGGTAATTTTGAGTTTTTCTAATTGTTGTTGTTGCTTTTGTTGCTTGAAATTTGTATCTCCTACAGCTTTGTTGTTGTAAATTTTCACATTTGAGCAGGCAATTTAAAATGACCCTACCTTGTTATTGTATCGTGACTTGTACGATATATCAACTAACAGATTGGTGCTCATGGAACTTGGGAACAGCCAGCCAACAACTTGTTTGTCGTCTTCTACTCAGTTGCAAACAATACGTTGCGGGCGATACAGCGACAAAATCCAAAGCTTTGTAAAAAAATATACGGATGCACAGTAGCTCGAACTGATTTCTTTTACTCAGCTCATATTTTTTTTTTGTGTTTTTATTTGAACGAGTGCAGCTAATATATTGAGATAAATTTAGAAGTGAAAAAATAACCACAAAAAAACTACGCGAACTCATCGAATACAATATGGAAAACAGACAGACTACGGACAACAAACAAGATATTAAAACTTGGCGCGCAAGCGTTCTACACTTTGTGTTTGCAGCTAAAGTTGTGCTCATGTATCTTGTATCTCCAGCCATTGCTAGTATCTGTGTATCTGCTTGGTGTTGTGCATGTGGCAAAGTCTTGTATGTACGTGGGTAAATAAAAAAAAAACAAAAAATAAATAAAGATCATTCATTTTGTTCTGCTCTGTTGTTCTGCTGTGCCGTTCTGTGCTGGTGCTGTTTTAAATAAAGCAAATAGTAATAAAAGTAAAAGAAAAATATACATAAAAAAGAAAAAGTTTCACAATTCAGAGATACACGACATGAAATTGGCTCATCCAAAGTTGTTGCTGCATTCTTTGGATAAAATGTTTTTCGTTGTATCTTTCGAAATTAACATTTTGTGAAATTTTGTAACTTATAGTTCATATTGACTTTAAAAACTAAAATAGATTTATTACAAAGTGTTGATTTATTCTTTTTATTAATTGCTAAATCTTAAATTAACTTTAAGTGTAGTAAATCGCAACGAAAAGCAGTTAAAAAAAATCAAAACGTATAAATGACTCAAGCAAAACGTTCTCACAAATAAAAGTTAGACAAGGGCGGCATAAAAGTGAAACTTCATGCTAACTCATGGCTTCGATCAAGAGTTTCTATTGCTATAACAACCGGACTGCCTAACATTAAGGCAAAACAGCCAACTACCCAAATCTAGGTACTCTAAGCTACTTATTTATAACGAACAGCTAGAGTAATCAATAGAGCACGCAGTGTGTCCTACCCACAAAAGTTTCGCTTCTTATTTGGATTTGCGGATTTAACAATTTTAAACTTTGGATAACTAATCAAAGCAACAACAAGAAATTCTACTAAGACGTATGTGGTAAGTTTGAAGTTAATCTTAAATGTTTGTTAGTCATTACATGCCTTTGCCTACAACTTTGAATTTATAACCGTTGTTTGCTTCCAAGTTGCTGGGCATGATACCGTTTTTACCAATAATCAAGCCATGCAAAAAAATTGGTCATCCATGGTTGGCATGCAGTGAAAACTTAAAAATGTAAAACAACAAAAAGCAAGGAGGCACAATATAAACACTCATAGATACCATTTATGTGCAGGTTTGTTGTACCTAGTGATGAGTGAGGTTCATTCACTTTTCAGGCGAGTTTAAACAGTTTTTTGTTGTCTTCAACACCTTGGTAGCTGTGCGGTTATTGTTCATCGCACTGATTGTTTTATTAATTGACAACAAATTAAAACCATACAGATGTATGTATATACGACTATGTTTGCACAAATGCACATAGATACACGTATGTATGACATATCGTATACCTACTAGGTAGGTAATGCTCAATAACAAAACTGCCAAGACTGGTTTTAAGCCAAGACTTAGCATTCGCACATCAACAATTTACCTTAAAATGCAAACAATTCTCTATAAATTGGAAAATTGTTAATGAAATTTTGTATACATACACATATATGCTTAATTATTTACATAGAATAAACAAATAACATTTATTTATCTCTCGTTCGTTCATCTTATTTTTTCAATTCAAATAAATGCGGAAAGTTTGACGTAATTCTAGATTCTATTTTTCTCGCGACGTAAATAGTTAATACTGTATAACACAAAACTCTAATGAAATAATTTCGAAAATCATTTAAGAGCAATTAAAAAGCATTTGCATATCCAATTCGATTAGGGAATGCATATAAAAAGTTAAAATTTTCAAAAAAAATATTAAGAATTTCTTTAGGTAACGGAAATAGTTTCTAAGAATGCATTTATACTTTGAGTTTCGTTGGTATGCTTTTTTAAAAGAGCAAGTCTGCACATTTAACTCTCATTACTTTTTTAATACATAAAAGTATTAGTCTTGATGACTTGACTAATGACTTTACATGTTAATGACACATGTAAAAATCGCAAATAATCATTTTTATATAAAATAGCAATCAATATTTTTTACATTTTGATTGAATTAATTTTTATTTATGATTATAATGAAAAAACTTTTGAAATTAACTCAACATTTAATGCCCGAAAATTGTAAAAATCTGATATGAAAAATATCAAATTGAGCCGATTTATCCATTGAACCAAAATCTCAAGTCAATTTTATAAAAATTTTGACAAATACGGACAAAAATTCTGAACATTAATCCGTATTTATCGTAATACGAATATTAAGGATTTCTAAGGTAATGCCAACTTAATATTTTGATTTTAGGGAAAAATAAATTTAATTTAAACAAAATGATAATCACTTATGTGACGTAATGAAAGCGAACCTCAACATCATCTGTACTCTGCAAACAAAACTGTGTGCTATTGCCCGAATATTTCTCGAGCAAAAGCAAATAAATGAAAAAAAACCATATTACTTCACCTTACTTCGAAATAATTAATTTTTATTCAGACTATTGCCTATAAGTGACTATTCATGTAAGCAGTTATAACTTTTTATCGTTTTTTGAAATGTTGTCACCTATCTGTAATGAAGACCCTTGATAAAAGCTTTTTATAAATAGGTATTTTAGTACATTTATTTATATAGGCTGAGTTTCATTTGGAAACTTTTCACTTGGATAATGAAATTTTGGCAGTCCTTTCTTAGATATTATTAACAATTTGGCAAATTAAATACAATAATTGTGCTAAAACTAACCCCAAATGTTAGATGTCGAAATTTCTACATTAGTTTTTTTTTAGTAGGACCAAAACGTCTGTTTGGTAGATGTGTTTTTTTGACTTCGACCAATATTGAAGTAGAGCAATTTAATCCAGGGCATAATTATAAAATCAATAAGATAAAAATATTCACAATAAATACAAAACAGGGTTTCATTCTTAATAATCTTATGTTGAAATATTTTTCAATAATTCATACATCAATTTAACATTTTCCTAATTAAATTAAACAAACAGAAATTGTCAAAAAGGTTGACAAGTATAGCAATAACTTGATGCTTATCGATTTGAAATTGTTTGAAGAGCACATCAACACTCGATATTCGAAAATATTTCTCCACCATGTCTGTGTGCTATTCGGATTCACTCGTGGTAAAAAATAAATTACTGAGTTGAATACAATTTCTGTCTGTTGAAATATAATTGTAATTTTTGATGTGCCAAAAGGCCAATGAAATTTTGACGTTTTAGATTTCGGCAGTGTATTAGCGCAAGCATTTAATTTAATTTGCAAATCCGAGTGAAAAGTTTCCGAATAGCATACGGCCTAAATCGTGAATACCCCTAATAAGTCTTCAACTGTGTTTTGAGTTGATGTAAAGTTTCAAATCGAGCCGATAACCAACAATAAAAGCAATAAACAACACCAATTCGTACCACAATTTTTATATAAAAGAACGTAACAAGATTTGTTTTCCTAAAATTTCGGGTAAATTATTTGAAAAAGTTGACATCTTCTTATTTTTTTGTTTTTTTTTTTTATGATGTTATCTATTCGCTCCAGAGAGAAAACGTTATGAAACATGTTAATACGAAATTAAGTTTACCAAAAACAAATCGAACTCACTTTCAAAATAAGCTGATATAATGATTAAAGGCGCTGCTTATTAAATATTACACCCAAAAAAAGTCTTGTATATTTAAATAAAATTGTTCTCCACCGAACAAGAATATTGTTGTTAAACGTCCTCAAGAAATCTTGTCAATATAAAGATTTGAGTAAAGTTTGTTGTTAACAGAACAACATGATTCAACTTCATTCAACAACACTTGCTACATATCTTTTTATTAAAAACACAGTTCTCACTTGTATATGAATAAAAATGTTTTAACAAAAACTATCTGGTTGCTATAATGAGAATTATTTTATATTACCATTTTCTGAAATAAATGTAACAATATTGACATTGTTAATAATACAAGATTTTTTTTTGGGTGTAGTGTGCTTACTGTTACACAGAGCTGGGCGATAAGGATTACGATTACCACACGATTATAATGGCATTAATAAAGCAAACTAATAAAGCAAAATATGCAGGCAAATGACAATCGGTGCGACACATTCGTGGGAAAATGCCGAGTTATCACTCCACCCTACATAATTGCATTATTTCAGCACGCAATCGCTCATGCGTACGGCCAAATATCCCTGATATACTACCCTTGCAACAAAAACGAAATGAGAATTATAAGAACTAAGGTTGCAACTGAAAGAAATAAACTGCAGGAACAGAGTGCGATGCTGTTGCTGCTTGTCGGAATATGTGTGTACGTGTGCGATGCTGTTGCTGCTTGCTTGTATGGAATATGTGTGTACGTGTGTGGTATAAATAAAATTCAAATACGGGAAAAAAACGAGTTGTAAGAAAAATATTTGATTTATCCCCGTAAATATTTAAATAAAATTGATACTCAGGCGTGGATAATGTTAATATGCATTATTTCCCTTAGTGTACAACTGCAGTAATCTTAAAAAAAAAAGAAAATTACAATTACCACTAAAGTAATCGTTCATCGAACGATCTTAAATTACGATTACAGAAATCGTAATTTCGAAAAAGTTGAAATTGCGATTACAGTTATCGTAATCAAAGCTCAGACGATGAACATTTACTTTAATCGTAATCCCATTTTTCTTTTAAAAGGTTTATAGTAATCGATTACAAGGACTACTTATATTACTAAACTAATGGTTTTTATTTTATAAAGTGTATTTCAATGAGAAAAGTTTTACTTTTTTGTAGTTTTATTTTAAAACTTAATGCTACCATTTCTAAATATATGAAACAACATATTAAATAAATTGGTATATGTTTATATTCATTCTCGGTCAATTTTGTACAAACTTCATAACACGCACAACACAATTGATCATAAGAAGCTAGGTCAAAAGGCTGAAATAGCCAGTTATTTATTTTTTTTTTTTAAATATATTAATTACACGTATGTATACTCATACACAAAATAACAAATTACATATTTTTACAAAGGTAACAAAAGAATCTTTGCTTCAAATAACTTTGATTTTTCCACAAACATACAATTTCCATCATCATGTTTTCGTTTCTTGTTCTGGGTGTTTAGCGAAAATTCGGGATTGATTGTCTCATCATCTGCAGAAAAATCGGACTCAAGAAGATTGGGACAACTCATCGCAAATTGAAAATTTTCCTGGGTTTTTTTTTTCTCAAAATACACGATTTTTTTCACTTTTAAGACACTAGGAATCACAAATATACTAGGAATCATTCGAAAAATCACATGCACCAAAGAATTAAGTTAACAAATTGTTTGCAATGCTATTGCTCTTAATTCCCGCTTAGTTCTCTCCTATGATGCAATACAAAACTTATTACTTAATGAACTGGATGGTAACAATTGATCCATCGTATAGAAAATTTTTGATCATTCAGTTGTAAAAAAACAGTTTGCTATAAATAAATTGAAAGAAGAACATGTGCGTCGAATTTGGTGAGCTAATTGTACTCTTATACCATATGCTTGCATATCTCAACATGCACTTGACAACTCATCTGTTGCTTTGATCCAGTGTTAGAGTGACTAGTTAACCCACTTGTTGTTATCGTAGTTTTAAAATAATAGGCCGGAAAAAATCAGTTTTTGAAATTATTCGTTTTCTTTCTACTTATAGTTATAGTAGATCATTTTACTATCGGTGTTTATAAACGACACCGTTTTTCCAATTTTTCATAGGAGCAAATTTTTTTAAAGAGTTATTTTTCCAGTTTAATTTAGCCGATTCCAAAAGAAATATTATGATCGGACACAAAAATATCTTTCGATAATATCCGGGTTAATACAGCAACTAAAAAAAGTTACTATTAAGTACAGTTAATAATTTGTAGTATGTACTTATACCTTCAATATGAATTCTGGTGACAGGCTCTCATTTCTTTTGATCTCTGTTACATTGTAAAAAATATGCTTTTTGTTAATATTTAAGATATTTAATGATGGTAGATATGTTGCTATTGATGGCAAACTTCAGTTCATTGTAACACACTTTGTTGTTAAAGTAGTGATTTTCACTAAGAGTTAAAAAAGTAATCCTTGCAATCGATTACTGCAATCCTTATAAAAGAAAAGACGAGATTACAATTAACGTAATCCTTCATCGAATGAACTTAGATTATGATTACAGTAATCGTAATTTCGACTTTTTCAAAATTACAATTGCTGCAATAGTAATCTAAGATCGTTCGATGAACAATTTGCCGCAATCCTAATTTAAAACATTTTGAAATTGGGATTAAAATAATCGTAATCCTTGCCGCAATCAATTACACATGTAATTCTTATCGCCCAGCTCTGCTGTTACATATATATTTGTATTTACTTAAAAGCGAGAATATTGAGTCTCATTTCAAATCATTAAGTGTATGCAACAATGATAGGTTTCGAACTATGGAATACTTTTTGAAAATCAATCAATGCAGGTTATCCAAAGTACGGCCCCTTCCCCACTAAAAGTGCTTATCATAAAAAATCCCATTAGTCGACAATTGTAAAGTGTAACCATTTCTCTTATCAATACTTCTGCACTTAAATTGAGTGAAAATTATGTTATTAAACTTTCATATATACTAGATCGCTTTATATAGTTAAAAAATATGATTGCCAACGCTTCAAATCAGATCTTAGTATTGTTCAGATACGTTTATAACAGCACATACATATGAAGAAAGTATTGACCACAGTTTTAAGTCATTTATAATAATAAAAAGATTTATGAGGTCAACTCATCCAACCGAACTTTTCTCTCATTATCATATCAATAAATGAGTGAATGTTCATAAATAGTGAGAAGTAGATATATGTGTCTACTAAAAATATATGATTTGCATGTGAAAACACACATTGATCATAATAACAAAAGATAGACATCTGTCAATTTGGTATTGTCCCAAATCAATTTGATTCGAATATAAATAAAAATTCATCTCATCATACAAAAGAAAGAAAATGTTAACACGAAATATAATATTTAACAAAAAAAAAAAAACAAAAGAAAATATCATAATTGCCCTTTTTTTATTTATTTTTTTTTTAATTTTCATTGACTCACTCCAGTTAAAGCATTAAAGCTGCTGTAGCAAATTGTTGACTATAATTTTTTTTCACATTGAATTTTTTTGAGTAAGGTCAGTATTGCCAAAAGCTAACCGCTTACCTAGCATTTTACCACAGCGAACTCAAATTTCTTGCGCAGTGTTGAAATGTATACATACTTACATAGCTACCTATGTGTAAAGATATAAATATATGGAGATGTAGTTTATTTAATAATTGAGAAGCTTTCAAAATAAGTCTTACGAAAGTGGCTTCAATAGGCGTGAGTGCGTAAAGTTGGCAAATCGAAAAAATTAAATTTGGTTACATTAACTACGTTTATATAAACTGTGGCTTGAACTTGTAGCCAAATTAAGTCTTAATTTATTAAATTTTTTAAGAACTTATACATAGAAGAACCCAATCTCTGTAAGAATTTCAGAGGAATCGCAAAGTATGTAGGTTAAGTAAAAAATCTCTCGTATAAAGTCTGTTAAAATTCATGCTTTTTCAGTAAAAATAACAACTTTGGAGGAGTCAGTCAATTTTTGATCAGCATCGAATCAGTTTGTCCGTCTGTTTTGCGGAACAATATCAAGTTGAGATTTTTTTTTTTTGGAGAAGATTCCACCTCCAATGCTCCATATATTGCATTAAGATCGCATTTAAGAAACGGAACTAAGTAACGAGGAGTTTATTGAGATAAGATTTTAATAAAGTGCCCAATCCCGGCGGTCTAGAGGTGAACAAGGTGATAGCATTTGCAGACAATGGCAAACCTCAGAGAGTAAATAATGCCATCAGTTCTCAAACATTTAATAATACGCACTGTGAAATAACTAACAAAATAAAAATTAAATAACTCACAAAAATATATGAACAATTTTTACTCCCTCCCTTGAACAAAATTAATACTTAATTTTCAATAATTCCCAAAAATTGGGAGTTATTTCGTTTTAATTGGAAACTGTTTGATTTTTTTTTTTTTAATAAATCTAAATCAGGTAATAACTTCCAAAAATTTAAGAATGAAATCAATTCCAAAATATTTGGTTGGGAGTTATTACATTTTACTTGGGAGTTATTTCATTTCTCATGGAAGTTGTTTCATTTCTCTTGGGATTTTTCATTTAAGTTGGGAGCTATTTCACTAAGAAGCCTAAAGTGCTTCTTTCAAAAAATGATAACTTACATTCACGGTTAAAAATGCAACCAGTGCTGCCGTGCGTGCTACTTTAAAAATAATTTT
Organism: Pherbina coryleti; assembly: GCA_943735915.1. Taxonomy (NCBI): domain Eukaryota; kingdom Metazoa; phylum Arthropoda; class Insecta; order Diptera; family Sciomyzidae; genus Pherbina; species Pherbina coryleti. The sequence continues at coordinate 129,608,599 of OX030952.1, forward strand.
CACACAATTTTAATAAACATTTTTTATAACAATTTTTTGAAAAATTTTTCATTTGCAATTTAGGGCCTTATTACATTATGAAAAATTGCGAAACAGAAACGCAACAAAATAACGCCTCATTTGTTTTGTATATTTCTGTTGTCAGAATTGCTTTCTGTAAAATTTTAAACCTTTTTATTTTTGCCCTATTATTTTAAGGGTGTATTTTCGATTGACCAAATATATTTAGTCGCATTTGAGAGTTATTGCATTTATTTTAGGAGTCATTTAATTTTTCTTGGGAGCTATTTAAACTCTTTTGGAAGTTATTTTATTTCTTTTGGGAGTTTTTTTCGTTAATTTTATTTTTATTGGGAGTTATATCATTGGGAGTTATATAATTGGGACTTATTTTAATTTTTGTTTGGGAGTTATTTTGTTTTGATTGGAAGTTATTTAATTTTTTTGGATTTGGGACTTATTTCGTTTCTTTTGGGAGCTATTTCATTAGGAATTATATAATACTTTGATTTGGGAGTTATTTCACTGCGCCGTACTGGCCCATGGTATAATTATACCAGGTAGCATTGACAACTGCTTATTTTCTCTTCAACAGGAAAACATAAATTGTCAAACACAGCTGTTTGCGGAAATACATCAGCAGCTGCTGTGGTTGTTGTTTTTTTTCACTTCAAGGTTTTCAACATTGCTTGTGATTTCAATGGCGGATTGTGAGCGCTCTCTTTTTGAGTGTATTTTTTGACAGTATATGATTTCCGAAGCAACTGTCAATGCTACCATGTATTATTATACCATGGTACTGGCCTATAACTTTGATGAGTAAAAGTTGTTAGCGTAACGTTCTCTTTCGGAAAATTTCCAACTTTACTAACTTGAAAAAGTTATGTTGAATTATATTATCTCATTTTTTTTTCGTAGAAATTTGTATGGATATAGAATAAAGTTCCAGCATAAATCTATAATGTTACAATAAAAATACGATTTTACTTAGGTGGCATTAGTATGTTTTTCTTGCATACATAATTCGAACACATTACATCTATTCAACTTAGTTTTAACTCTTCAGGCAAATATTAAATTCAGTTTTAATTGAACCCCGCAGAAACAATGCTCTTGACACAGTTAACCTACTTATCAAAAATTATATTCTATACTCGCGCAGAGTTACCTGAAATCTTCTTGGCTATGAATTGAAGTTACTCTTTTTCTCACTTTTTTTTAAGTGGTAATTGAAACCTTTTGGTTTAACCATTTACAAAACGTTCTGTATTGTGATAAGGTTTTGATTTCAGCTTCCGTAAAAATAAAACAAAACAACTCAAATTTAAGAAAATTAAGAGATTTCAAGGATTGTCGAGCAGAAGCGGCAATAAAAACAACTGTATACTAATTAGTTCCAGGTGTTTGGCAAATTAAAGTTTCTAAACTTGAAAGACGCTATAAAATTTTGAGCTGGCCGCTTGACACATTCGCTGCGCTACAAAACAAAAATACAGTGTAGACAAACTCACACTCTCACACTCACACTCAAAATGCTTTTCAATATTTATAAAGGTTAACATAATTAGCATTGAGGTGTATAACGCGAAAACAAAAACAATAAAGTGATGGTAGTTTCAGCGTTTGTGGTGATTTTTAATAGACCTGTTATTGGGGAAAACTATTTCGCTTGGGTTTATTACGATGTCGCTAACTTGAATCTAATGAGAGGATTTTCCGTTACAATGGAAAAATTTTCAAGAATTTAAAATAAAAATAAAATGGAACATGACTTGGAATTTGTAGTTGTTCTTATATGTATTTATCTATATTTAAGGGTTTATTTTGCAGATTTTTAAAAGATTTTATATTCAGTTTCAAATGGTGTAACAGCCAATTCTTCTGCTGGAATTTTCACCAGCTTTCCGTTACAATAGCAATACAAAAAATTATCACCACAAAATTAGGGTCCAAACCTCGTTTGATTTTTTCCTATTCCTTAGAAAACATTTTCAAACTTAATAAAAAAGAATTTCTTCATAATTAAAAAGAAAATTCTTGTAATTTATTGTGTTTTTTCAATAATTGATTTTAACTGAATTCATTAATAGGTGTAGTCACAGGCGTTCGCATAAATTTTTCAAGGGAGAGCAAAGGTATGCATTGGTGTGCACGTACATGAAAATGATGATATGAAAATGTAACATATACATACACATAGGAAATAAAAATATGTATTTAAAATTTTTCCAATCCAGGGTTGAGGGCAAATTGGGCCTCCCTTCCTCTCTCCCCCCCTGTGGACGCCCTTGGATTTAGTTTTCTTAAGAATACATAAAGATTAATAGAAAATTTATACTAACATCATCGAGTTTGATTTCAGTGAAAATCAATCGAGATTATTGCCATCGATTATGGGAAATTGATAGTTTGCTGTGTTGCACATTTGTACAGTAGGTATTTGTGGAAAGAACGTTGGGCATTCTTCCGCTATAGAGCCTTATCTAGTGCCATAAGAAGCACATGGTAGCAGATAAATTTCTGTACTCGCAAGCGACAGAATGTCTAAAAATGCTTGAAAATTTCAATGCATATAAGAACTATCTGCTATTACCTTCTGCAGAGAACACTTCCCACATTTAAACATATTCTAATCTCAAAAGATAACTTTGTTCGAGTCTGTAGTCGAGCAAATTCTCGTTGTGTGCTTAGATAATGAGGCAATGGCTTGACGTAAGGCTTCTTCTATTTTATAAAAGGAATCTATCGCAATATTGTGGAAAGTGCGTTTGTGTTACGACTAGGTTTCTTTATATTTACGTAGTGTTCAGTTTATTTTGCACCTAAACCTTTTGTAGGTGTTTTTAAGCCCATGTCCATTTCCTTTTTTGCAAAAATTGCAAATGAGGTCTGTAACCACTTATTATGTGATTGAATTATCTCACTGCCAAAAAATTTTCTGTTTTTCCCTGTCGCCAAAGTATTTTATATAAGTATAATCTCTATCCAGACATAAACTTTTTCGATGCCCTGCAAACGTTAAACGCGCAATTTTTATTACTAGTATCGCCTTTGGTCGAAATTCGACCATTTAAAATTGGATTTTTTTATTTTTTTTGGAAACCTTTTTTTTCTTTCCTCACTCCTGTGCAAACGTAACGAACTCATACCGCACCATACCAGCAGGAAATCACAAAACAGTAACCCTGAGTTTCCATGTTCTGTGACTTTTATTTTCAAATCTATTCGATATCAAAAACATGTCCCAGTCCCAGTACCCTACTACCCATATTATACTTTCTAGTAGAAGGATATCACCAAGTGGGAGCTCCATACTGAGTTTCATTGCAATACGGCATTTACTTCCAAAGCTATTCAATATAAAAATTTTAATTGTATGAGTGGTGCCACGCCCCCTTGTCTAATGATTGTTAAATTTTTCCAGTCGAAGGAAGTCGAATAGGAAGTTCCTTCCGAGTTTCATTGATTTGTAACTTATACTTTGAAAATTATACCGAAAATTTGGGCTGCCACGCCTTTATTTCAATGCCCATAAAATGTAACCAGTGGAATGGTACGTGTGATTTGAGGTCGAATATCGATTTCCGAGGCTGTGTGGCCTATAACTCTAAAGCTATTCGATATCGCGAATTTGGGTTGTATTGGATGTGCCACGCGCACCACAGATACTCAGTGCACTCCTTCTCCCTACTCTTACATGCAATAACAATCGAGTTTAGCTACTACAGCTTTTTCGCACATTCTCATCATTAACGCATTAAAAGTCACAGTCCAAAAATCTTTGAAATAATTCAACGATATTGATACTAGTGGCTCGAAATAAGTCAATGTGAGAAAAATTTACCCACCAAAATATGGTTGGGCTCAAGGACAACACAAGACGACACGACTAACCATGCAATTAAACAATAATTTTTAATCTACTCTTGAGTTGACCTTTAGACAAGTTAACATCAAAAAAGCGACAATCGTTAACTAATTTACTCATACGGTTTAAAGGAGCAGTTAACATATAATTTGTTCTACTAAATGGTAAGTAAATTAAATTGTTAGCATTTCTACTGCTTCTACGATTAGAGTTAAAATTTATAAGAGAAAGAAGTTCTGGAGAATCGAATACACCGGTGATGAGTTGGTGCAAATAGACGATATCTGCAGACTTCCTTCGCTCACTCAATGATTGCATTTTGAAAAGTTTTAAGCGATCCTCATAAGGAGGAAGGTTTAAATTGTCAAATCCACTTAAGCCCCTTAGGGCAAACCGAACAAAGCATTTTTGGATTCTCTCTATTCGATCAACATGCACATTGTAACTTGGAGACCAAACTTGACTTGAGTACTCCAAGTGAGGACGCACTATTGCATAATACAACGTTGTAGTCGCAATCATGCTATTGAATTCTTTGGCCCAGCGTTTAATAAATCCAAGCATAGAAGATGTTTTTTTACAAATGTTATCAATATGAATGTTAAAGGATAGCTTAGAATCCATACATATTCCCAGATCTTTAACGACATCCACACGACATAAAGCAGTATCTTTTATTTTATAATCAAAAACTAAATTATTCCTTTTTCGCGAAAAGGTCATAGTTTGGCATTTATCTGGATTAAGAAACATATTATTTTTAGAACACCAAACTTCAAAAGATTTCAGATCGGACTGGAGTTGTCTTGAGAATTTATTTTCCTGTATATCTTCATATCATCCGCATAAATAAGCAGATGAGAGTTTTCAATGATATGGGTCACATCATTAATGGCTAAAATAAACAGATGTGGACCAAGATGACTTCCTTGAGGAACACCTGATAACGCAATAAACTCAGTAGACAAAACCCCTCGGAATCGTATTTGATAAGATCGCTCTGTCAAATACGATTTAATCCACTTAACAAAATATTAGATACCGTAGACCTGCCATTAACAAAACCATGCTGACGAGTTGTTATGACTTCACGGCAGTGAGTTTTTACCCGATCATACACGATTCGCTCAAAAAGTTTCGGAATCGATGACAGTTTAGCAATGGGCCTGTAGTTATTAACATCATTCCTGCAACCATTCTTATAAATAGGACTGATACTCTTACTGATTTAAAAAAAAAAATATCAAAATCGGTTGAGAAACACGAGGGAAAATGGTTCTTAACTGTTCTGCCTACAGTTTTATATAATTAATAAAATAAGTATCAACCTTTTGATGGTATAATGAATTATTGTTTACTATTATGTTAATGCATTCACTTTAAAGACTAACCCCCACTACGTTTATACGGATGTGCCCACATTCTTCAGTGATGGTCGCTTTTATCGACGTGTCTATAATAGGTACTTCATTCATCCATCAAAATTAAAGTCGATGGATAACTTTATTTCAATATTGTGTTCAATTTTAAAGCATTGCTGATTTGTCGACATCGAAAAGTCTCCAATATGAGCCTTATAATTGTATCATGACTTCAGGTATGAATTTCAAGTGACAAAGGCTACCAATAATTAATACTTACAGTTCAACTTTAATGATCGCCTAAAAATTTAAGTTCTGCTGTCACCTTACTTTTGAGTTAAAATTTCGAAGTTTGCTATTTTCAGTGCAATTTTCGAGGATATATAGTACAAAAAGCCGAAAGTGTTTTGAATGATCATGTTTCGAAATATTAAGAGAATGAGAGATATAAACTCATTTCCAAAAGAATAAAGTCACTTTGTGAAAGCCAATTATTTCTTCTCGAGATTTATTTTTGAATAGGCAGTATATATTTATAAACCCATCCATAAACCTATTTAATTTCAACTTTTCATCACAGTTTCTAAGAAAAATGTTCTTATGACATGATAACTTTTCTACGCTTTATCAAGATAGTCACTTTCGGTTCATTAATGCTATGATTCTACTCCTACGGTCAACAGTCATTATTCCAAAGAACTCGCCATTAGTTCCCAATAGTTGGAGCGTAAAGACACTTGCTGGTCATTGCATAGAGCTTGTATTCTGACAACTCTTTCACAGTTCACAGTTATAATTTTGAATTGAGAATTATGTAGATTTTAAGCTGGATTTTGCCTGGTGAAAAGTGAGATCAACACAATAATGTCTCTCAAAAAGTAGTATTTTACTTTACTCTAGTCACGATAGAAGTTAATTGTAAATAAAAATTGTTTATCGTTTAGATAAAAATTATATAGAAGTCATTTTACGCAACTGGTCCATCCAGGGCAAAACCTATTTCCATCGAAGTGAAAGGGTGCTTTCTTCAACTCAACCAATTATACGTAAATCTTTGGAGAAATGAATCGATAAGTCATAAAGTATTTGAATTAAATTTAATGTAACCTTTTCAGTCAATTATATTAAAACTAATCGTTGAGCTTTAGGTCATGTATGTTATGAAGAAAACAACTAACAACAACAACGGCTCTGTATAGAGCAAATGATACAGCAGACTAGACAGATTGTTTCGTTGGCCGCTACACCACCTCATCAGTAGTCTTGCATTACTTTCACTGTTATCCAATTATTTCGTATTTAGTTTTCAAAGATATGTTAAGCTTAAACCTTACTTTTCAAACATTTTGTTGCCAAAAGAATCGCTTCAAATATAATTTTCACGGAGATATAATATCTTTCATACAGTGTAGCATTGAAATGCAGTGTGTATTATTTCAAAATAAGAAAATCAATTTTCAATTCAAGAATATCTCTTTCATATTTGCTTGCATTATAGGACTAATAGAAACAATTTTTAAATGAAACAATTTCTTTGTATCTCTTTCAGATTTACCAATGATCGGACGTTATGATTTTTGAAGAACGTAATATTGACGATGACTCATCCGAGGTTGTAAAACTGGAGAGCAATGGCAAAACTCTTTTTGCACAAATAACACGTGGCAGCAATAGCTATGCTAGCCTGCCAAATCATGGCAATTCCACAAAAGGAGGACGTACATTTTTCACCGCTGCTGAAATACCGAAAGCCCGAGCTTCAAATAATGTTGCAAACTACTGTACAGTGAACAGAAGACAGTCAACAGGCAGCAAGAAAAAACAATGGCAAAAGACCACACCAATAACAAAAACATCACACACCAATGAGACTGAGGCAGCACAACAAAAATTACCACCGTACATGAATCTACACAATGAATCCTGCGATAATGATCATTCGTTTGGTCTGTCAAATGATCTATCTACAGAGTCGATTAAAAAAGCCTGCGATCGATATGAAGACGATGATGATAATGATGATGATGATGATAATGATAATAATCTTGTTGTTACTGATGACGTTAGCGATGATGATCTAATCGAAGTACACCATACACCGCATTGCTTTCAGAAGACAAGTTCTATGCGACGTTCTATGAAACAACAGACTGCGTTGACAATCGATCGTCATAGAAAACGCCGTAAGCTTGATGAGCATCCACTGTGCACCTTGCCGCGCAGCAATAATTCGACAAAGCAATTGGATAGCATTCATGCAAAGAAGTCGCCAACGAATGTGGCACAAGATGAAGTCATAGATGTACTCAACGAATTAGATGCTATACTCGATGATCACACCGCTTCGAGCTCCATGTTGGACATTTCCCTACAGAGCACTTTGAGCAATGAAGGCGAAACTAAAATCGAAGATTGTCTATTGGACTTGGATAATTATTTGAATGGCATTGACGATGGTAGTGTCATAAATGACGATGATGTTGATGAAAGAAAGGAGGTTTCAAAGTCAACATTCGAGCATTGCACACGTCGCAATAGAACACTGCCCAAAAATTTGTATGCCTTTCCAGCAACGTCAAATGAGCAGCAGAGTGAAGAGAATAGTTTACAGCTTGGCCATAAATTGCGTAGAACAATAAGTTCGGACCTAATGATTACTCGCAATAATCGTGGCAATGGTAAGTATCTTGAAAAAAAAATGAAATATTATATAACAAGGCTTCTGTTCAGTCTTCTCCATATATGGCCGATTGTTACGGTGCTTTAACTGTAACCTTATTTTGCGTTACCATATGGGTGCGTCCGGTCTATTTGCGTTAAAAACGAAAAAAATTCTTTAGTCTGAGTTTCTTTAGAATACCTAGCTTTCAACCTAGAATGCCTAACTTTCAACACGTTGAGTAGAGATAGTACTTTTCTGCAGATCTTCTTGTCCAGCAAACAAGTTTTTCCTCTCCAGCTTAAGAAATTCCTGACTTAAATGTTCTAATTGAAGTACGTTTGTACTTAGTTCTCGATCAGATTTTATCGCTCTATGCATAAATTTCTTTAAACTTGTTTTTCTATTTAATTAAGAGGTCAATTAATCATTGCTTGACCTACTAGCTCTCTGCTTTCGAATGTCTCAACTCACTGGTCTATTGTTTCTATTTTCAGCAGCTTTGCCTACATCGAACACTTCAATTAATTGGTTTAATCCAGCGCGCGCAACCGAATTAAGCCAAAATTCCATGCTTAAAACAGCGGCGCTGATTTTACCACCCTCAGAACAAGATGAATGCAACGCTGTTCCACCAGCAGAGGGCGCTAACAACGAAGCCGTTGAACCATCTATCCAACCTGGTGAGGACAACTATGATTGGTTGCAGCTAGAGGTGGCGCATCGCTTCGGTACTTCGGGTGATCTAAGACGCTGCTATTCCCAGAGCCATGTTCCCACCACCACCGATGCATCTCTACCCAATCCCAATGAAATGCTGACTACCGCAAATATTTTACAAAACATTCTCGTCCAGAGTGAAGCGGCAGCGTCTAACACAACAACACAAGAAAGACCGCGTCAGTTTGGTCGACGTGCACTCGAAGGACCTGTCGGGCGTGTGCTTACCATGCATGCTGATGCGCATGATACCAACAACTGCCTAATTCAAGCTAGTGGTAATCAACGCCCCATGAGTGCGCCGGCCGCATCTGCTGTTAGACACTCTTTAGGTTCGGAACTTAGCTCGTTTGGCTCCTCACGCAATGCTAGTCCAGACTCGCTTGTCTCTACTAGTACTAGTACGGATGACTCCAGTTCTACAACCACTTTACACATCACAAATACTCACGAACAGTTATCCAGTGCTGAGACGACTGTGGATACCAATCTGAGCGCTGTAGCTTCCGATGCACCCTTAGATCCGGACAACATACAACTCCTAGCACGTCCTGGCAACAATGCTCTATGGCCGCACTCCTTTAGTCGCATCTTGGCCTTAATCTGCTGCAGTTTGGGCTTGTTCAATATATGCCGCTTTGCCATACTTACCATACAATATGGCGGCAACTTCCTGCTGCAGTTTTTGTTGTTGTCATTTCTTTTCGGGATACCATTGCTTTGGCTACAAATGTGCCTGGGTGCGAAGATTAAAGCGGGTCCCGTTACCATGTGGAAGATCAGTCCGATTTGCAAAGGTGTTGGCATTGCACTCACGCTGTTGCAGTGCATTATGACCATCTACTCAAGTATTGGTGTTGCCTGGGTGCTGATCTATTTGCGCGATTCCTTCCTCGATAAAACGCAAATGCTGTATCGCTGGCAGGAGCCTTTTTTTAACTATAGACATAGCTCTAATAGCACGGCGAACCTTACGGAGACGGTAGCAGACTATTTTAATGGTTTTGTATTGCAACGAGTGCAAATGGTTTGGCGCTCGGATACGGCTGCTGTGCGGCTTCAAGTCAGCGATCGGGTAAATATGTGTAACATGTGCTCTAAGGAATAAAAATAAAACCTTTAATTTATTATCAGCAGCTAGCCTTCAACTTGGCTCTTATCTGGGCGTTTGTCTTTCTGGTGCTATGCAAAGGCTTGAAATCGTACGGTAAGGCTGTGCTGGTTCTTGCCATCATACCTCTTCTGACGATGATCGTGATAACGTGCAAGCTTCTTACAGTGATTGATCTTACAACACTGCAGGTAAGACATCGTTGTGGTAAATTATTTTTTTTAAAATCATATTAGCTCTCATATATATGAAAAAAAAAAATTTTGAGCAACGAAGATCTTCTGACAAAGCTGAGTGTTTCTCAACATGGTGCACATGACCCACCATAAATCAATTAGAATGTTTGAGCTCTGTTCAATTAAAATTTTGTAAAAGATGAATTTTCAATTTGACTTCGAGCTAAGCTAAGATCCTCGAAAGGATTGAAAAACAGTGAGTTTAAATTGAAATTTTGGAGGTGCAAAATTTAGAGTTCTTGGATTTACTTAACGGCTCTAGGAAATAGCGTCGAAAAACAAATATTAAATTCAGACCAACGCCAAAATCTTAAATTGAAGGCCCAGGAGAAAGGCCCAAAATGAGTTTTGTCATTATAAAACAGAAAATAAATATTCTTATAAACCTTTATAAATATAAATGAACGCTAACTCCGATCTTTTCTTCAAATTTAAGAATATATTTTCTGCTAATGATTTCGAAGACTTCCTGGTTAACTCTAAGACATGGGCGGCAGCCGCTCAGGAAGCTTTCCTCACCTGGGGCTTGTGGGGTCCATCGGTGATTGCAATGTCCAGCCGGCTACATGCAAACACTCAGAGTAAAGATGTTCTACGTCGAGATGCTATCCTCGTTGTTGTCACTACACTATTTGGTCTCTCAGTAGCTGCTTTATTTGGTCTAGCATGTGTGCAGATCTTAAATGAAAACTATTACATCTATATTCCTGGATCATACGGTAAATAAATAAAACGCTTAGCGAAGTAACTAGAAACTCTAAGTTTATTGAAACTCTTACCAATTACAGAACATATGGAGTCCTATACGTCGGTCTATTCGCGGAAAGAACTTATTAACACTGCCTTGATATCGTTTCCTACCAAATGGCTACCGCACTACTCGAGCCTTTTGGGCGAAACCTATAAACGTCCTTCGTCTGCACTCCACCGTGAAAGTGGCTATCAGGCATTGCGTCTCATAAGTGAACTCTTTCCAGCAGCTATGGCCCTCTGCACTGACTCAATGTCTTGGATTTGGGTTGCTGTGACATTTGGCATGTTTTTGCTTTTTGGTTTGGCTCAAATGTGTGCCATGTGGAAACCTATATCCAGTGCTCTGGGCAATTCAACCAGCTCTGTGCTGCTTAGCTGCGTTACTGCTCTTCTACTCAGCATACCTTTTTCCACCGAAATGGGTATATGTATAGTTCACTATATGGATCTAGTAATGGGTGGTGCTTGGATTTTGCCAATACTGTGGACAGCGCTAATATTTGGCGTCTTTCTCATACGCGGCAGACCTTACAACGGGGATGATCTTGTCAACGATCTACGCATGTCTGGATCAATGTCAGCCTTTTTGGCCTTGTCTTGGAATGTCTTGCTGCCCATTGGCTTGGTAGCGCTTGCTGTTGTTGACTATAAAACCTCCAATTCTAGTCAGCTATATCACTGGCGTGGCAAATCTTACTTTAGCTTATGGGCGAGAAAACTGGCTGGATTGATACAGATAGCTTTTTTGATGCTTGTACCATTAACGGCCTTGGTTCAGATATATCGTTATCTAACAAGTGGACCCCCAGATATTTTGGACGTAAGTTAACTTTATGGATTACTTGATATATGCGTTATTTTAATCAATGTGCATTTTTGCAAATTTCACAGCGCATTCAACTACTTTACCGTCCTTCGCAAGCGTTACTCGATACAAGAGCAACACGCGGTACCTCAAACGATAGAAATAACTTGAATATAAATACGAGAAATGCATCAGCTTCTGGACGGGCAGGAAATATCACTACGCACACGCAGGATGATGCACCGCCAAAATATACACCTCCGCCTTCGTATACAACAGCAACGGGCGCACGTTTGGCAAAAATATTACGTCAGAGTATACGACGAAGTGTAAGACGGTAAATAAAATACTTTGTTACATAATTTAAGATTTTTAGTTAGAATTTGTTCTATTTTAACAAATTGGTCCAGTTTGAACCAAATATTTCATAATTTTTATTTTAAAGCTTTGGGCAAAAAAAGATACAGTAGTTTCGACTATGTCGTAACACAAGACGTAGAATTATTCAATTCGCTTTTGATGACATCTTTTTATACCCCTACGTTTAAAAAACGTAAACGGGGTATATTAATTTTGTCACTCCGTTTGTAACGCCCATAAGGAGGCGTGGTAGGTATAGAAAAGTATATATATTATTGATCAGCATCACCACCCGAGTCAATTTAGCCATGTCCGTCTGTCTGTCGTCACGATAACAGCCGTAATTTTCAAGATATCATCACGAAATTCAATATTTAAGCTTTTATCTAAAAAACTAAGGTCAAGTTCGAAAATGAGCCAAATCGGATGAAAACCACGCCTACCTCCCATACAAAGTGACTTTATCAAAAAACAAAACAGAATATTTTCTGTTAAAACTTTGACGAAAATGTTTTTACAAATAAATATTTTGTTGACTGCTTAAGACTTTGAATATATTTCAATTCGGACGTAGGGGTATTTTAACTTCGACCCAGTCGAAGATCATTTCTTACTAGTTTAAAAAATATTTAGCAAAATATTTATTCCATACACCTGAGAATATGACCTTTAAAAAAGTGCCGGAGAGGGTTAATATGTATCACCGACCCCCATTACTTTTGCAAAAGAAACATTTTTGCCTCTAACACTTATTTCCTCCGACGACTCCTTAGGGGGGCTCCCATACAAATTTTATGATTTTTGTTTATTTATTCCATACACCTGAGCATTTGACCTTTAAGAGAGTGCCGGAGAGGGTCAATATGTCTTACCGACCCCCATTACTTTTGCAAAAGGAACATTTTGCCTTTGACACCTATTCCCTCCGACCACTCCTTAGGGGGGCTCCCATACAAATTTTATGGTTTTGTCGATAAAACCGGAAACTGTCGATACATAGGTAGCAAGTTTAAGCAAACAAAAACATCAAATGTTGGCTTTATATTTAATTTAATTGTGTAAAATTTATGTAAGTTAGAGAGTTCTAACATGAATTTTTGTCGCATTGAGGATCAAGCAGACCAACAAGTGCTAACATCAACATTGTACGATCAGTACTTTAGGCCCACCAAAGGCTCAAAAAGTTATATAAATACCGACACCTGATCAGTATCAACCACCCTACTTACCTCCAAGAATGATGTATTCTACGTCAAAAAATTATTTATTTTCGAAAGCGAGCGAAAAAGAAGATATAATTGGCCGAATATGTATATTTTTTCTCAAATTGTAAAAAAATGGTTTAAGAGATACAATGTCGCTAAATTTGGTGTTAAGACCGTATTTAATACTGTCAAGACCGCTTGAAGCGTAAATAATAATTACAAAGAAACAAATTCCCTTTTTGTTTTTAGTTTGTGAAAACTTTAGAAATGTTAAAACGAAAAAAAAGAAGAAATGTTAAAACAAAAAAAAGAAGAAATGCCTTTTAACTTAATATTAATTTTAAAAAAAAGTTTTTGAAGACAACATATGTATTTAAAAAAGCAAAAATAAATTATTGCAATCAATATTATAATCTTCAATATTATAATCTTCAATAAATCCAGGGACCGCAAATAACAATTATCGCTATCAATCAATCAATCATTTTTTAACAATTATTTTTTTTAATCGTTATTTTTTCGATCAGAAATAAAAATTATTTTTTGATCGTTTTTTTTTTCAATCAGAAAAAAAAGTTATTTTTTTATTGTTATTTTTCGATCGGAAATAAAGTTATTTTTGGTCGTTATTTTTTTCGATCAGAAATAAAAATCATTTTGGGACTATTATTTTTTCGATCAGAAATAAATTCATTTTTTGTGGTTATTTTTTAGAAATATAAAATGAATATTTTATATTAGAAATAGAAATATAAATAATATAAATAAAATATTAGAAATATTAAATGAATCATTGATCTATATTTTTCCGATCAGAAATAAAAGTTACTTTCGATCGATAATTTTTAGCCCCGAAATAAAAATCAATCATTGATCGATATTTTTTCGATCAGATTAAAAAATTATTTTTTGATCTATATTAAATCGATTGTAGCTTTTTTGATGGTAACTTATCTAAAGGTCAACTCAAGAGTAGATTAAAACCTATTGTTTAATTGCATGGTTAGTCGTGTCGTCTTGTGCTGTCCTTGAGCCCAACCATATTTTGGTGGGTAAATTTTTCTCATATTAACTTATTTCGATTCAGATTTTTGGACTGTGACTTTTAATGCGTTAACGAGGAGAATGTGCGAAAAAGCTGTAGTAGCTAAACTCGATTGTTTTTGCATGAAAAAAAAAAAAAAAAAAAAATTCGTTATACATATGTTATCTGGCCATTGTTTTATTCGCATCTTTTTAGATTAAAAGTATACATTAATACTCTTTATAAATTTACCCTGACAAAGATTGTGAAATATTGGTAATTTCCTTATTTCTGATGTTATTTAATTCTTCATACAAATTATTTTCTTTCAGCTTTATCAACAGTCGAGCACGTCCAGAGCTTTCAATAGATGCAACGGATCAGCCAAGTCTGCCACCAGACTATACTGCTCTACACATGAGCGAAAACATTGAAATTGGTCAAAGACCATTGGCAAGCAGTAACAGTGAACAACGTGCGCTATCGCTGGGTCGGAACATACATTTACAAAAGCTTAACTTATTGGAGACAGCAACCATGCAACAGCGACCATCTTCAGCAACACCCAGCACTGAGCACCACTTGAGTAGAGACCGTCCAGCGGGCAGACCCTATACAGCGCAGGATGTAGCTACCATCTTAAGATCATCGACGAGACGTGTTGCTCAAAGACGTATTGCTGAACCTATCAGAGTCGATGCTGATTACGCTGGTGAAGCGAACTGTTCATCCTACTCCGCCGAAAATCTAATATTAAATGCTGAACCTCTTGGGGAGAGTGCAGCAATTGCAACATCCACAGTACAGCAAATGACAGAAGATGCATGTCGATCGAGCTGTGCTGGCGACAGCGATGTAACTGTGATTTAATGAAATCTATGTTTTCTTTAATCTGTTTGTTTGTCGATTTGTTTGTTTTTTTTTTGTTTGAAAGGATTACGATTATTGCGAACTGTTGAAACGACACACAAAATTGTGCCTTAATCATCGAGGAAGTTACTGTCCTTAGCTGGATTTTCTGCAAATTGTAATATTACTTAGTTTCCTAGCTAAGGAGCATGTGAGAGAAAAATAGTCTGTATTTATTTATTTTTTGGTTTTTTGTTTTTTTTTTTTTGTTTAGCGCTAAAACTCTGCATCACACTTCATAGAACATAGTCACTAAAAAATAAGTTATGTAATAATAGTTATATGTAGGGATATTTATTTTTTTAATAAAAATAAACTCTATTTTAATAACAATATCCGTCTAATATTTGTTCGGACTAAGGCAAAATTTTATATACCAAATAAGAATTGGAATGACAATACTTAGTGTGCATAGTTAGCTCCGTTCTTTTTGATTTGAAGCTAAAGCAAAAATGTACTGCAATCCGCTCGATATGTGCCATTTTTTTGCCACACTTGAAAGAAAAAAATGCTTATATTATAGAGTATGATTTTAATGATTTAGTAACTTGTTTAAAGTGATTATAGACTTAGATAGTCGCTTTTTTAGGATTCGAAAATTGTGCTGTGATGTGATGTGATCGGGCTTTGCTACAAGGTTTTTAGATATTTTTAAAAAGTTGGAATTGTTATGTACTATGGGATGTTAAAGCATTTTCTCAAAACATTCTGCAATGTTGTGCGATAAGTTGTTAAGTTTAAGACACTCTGAATAAGTAGGTTTTAAGAATTGAATACAGTTCAATTCCAGATGTATAGCAACTAGTTTAGAAATTGTTATTTAATATGGAATTTTCCAAGGATAGAAGTAGAACTCTGTTACGGGTGCTAACACTTCAAGCCCGTTCAGCTACGATCGCAGCTTTAAGTTGCTATCCTCACTTAAAAATTATAAAAGGGCACATTAAGAGCACATTCTGTCACACATTTTTTATAGTTATTAATCAAAAGGTGCGAAGCTAACTTTATGCAATCAATACATTACATAATATTACAAAATTTCAAAAATATTTAACAAAGAAAAATTAAAAAGTAAAACGGCAGACATTAACTCCTACTCGGTATCTGGACATTAACTCCTACTCAGTATCTGGACATTAACTCCTACTCAGTATCTGACATTAACTCCTACTCAGTATCTGCAGTGAATGTTTGGCTGCCGATTTCTTGGCATTCGTCTTATTCGTGCCGAAGCCATTGACTTCACGACGCTCATTGAGACAGGTAAACGAACACTTCACCATAACGACCTCATTGTCAACAATGGGATCGGTAAACTTAGGATCGGCACCTTTGCACTCGTACAACTGACGAACTGGATCAATCGGAGGTTTACACATAAATTGATTTATCTCCTGTTGCAAGAGATGGTAGATAACATTCCAGGTAATTATTAGATCACGAGAATCCAAGTATACGGCGGCTATCAAAGCTTCGACTATATCACCGAGCGTTTTAGGCACATCAATGTTAACGGCCAAATTCAACGAATCCGCCTCGCAATCATTCTCCTCCATTAGAATGCGCACCTGATCCGTTACACAATAGTTTTGTGTTTTTTGAAATTCGTCAAAATTTTTAATCGCCTCCGCCAATACTGCATTCTCCGAAAGCAAAAAAAGATGAAACCTATGACGTACACAAACACAGCTCAGTGTTATGTTGTTGACCAGCGCGGAACGCAAGTCTGTCAGCTCGCCAGGATTTTTGGACTCACAACGTTCGAATATATAGCACGACACCAAAAAATCAAGTATTGCGTCTCCTATAAACTCCAGCTCTTGATAGCAGCCAGTCAGGCGATTGGTTGGATAGGAAGGATGAGTCAAAGCTTGCAGCAGATAGGCGCGATCTCGAAAATGATAACCCAGATTATCTTCCAACTGTTGATAATTTATCAAAAAGCCATCGACTTCACGCGTTGTTATGTTTGCGCGCAACAGCGGCGAGCCCAAATTGAGATCGAACAAATGCGCTAATGACTTGCCGTTGATGTCCTTGCAAATGCCGAAAAATTCCAGCATGCGAAAACTTCGTTGTATTCCGTAATTCTGAACACAAACACCTAAAATTGATTCGAGTGTGTCAGCTACTACTTTATCCGAAATCGATTGCTTATAAATGAATGTAAGTACATCGCTTTCGAATGTCATCAGATTCGCGAATGTCTGGTGCTGACTGCAACTGTTGATGAAATGAGTCAATTGTTCTTTTGAACATTTTCCGCTGAGCACTTCTTCTTCACTGAGTTCGATGCTGTACAGATCAGCTGGAGCAATATGTGAAATTGTGGGCGGTTTTTGCTTGAGAAGTTCTAGTATATTGCTAGGTACGCTAACAAGTGGCGGTAACCACTCGCTATTCGGTTTAAATGCTGTAGCACAAATGCGCTGCGGTATATCAGATTCAAGCATGCAATAGAGAAGATTACGATTGGAGACAAGTTTTGATTTGACCTCAGTCAAGAAACCCTCGTGCCATTTGGGGAACTTGTGAATTAAATATAACGACATGGACAGCTTGAGAAACGAATCTCCTAATACTTCGAATCGTTCCATGTCGAAGACGTCATTTGCGCCAGCAGTGGTAAGAGCTGCAACAAACTCACTCTGTTCGGCACTATAAAGAACTGTTGATGCGGATAAGCTACGTTCTAGAATTTTTATGCAACGTCTGTCAGCCAAAGGCACATCGGCAATGCCAAAGGTTTGCCCTAAATCATTTGCAGGCGTTGAAATATGCACATTTTTCGGTTTGGGCATGCTAAGTTGAGAGTTCGTGTACTCTTCTGCATCTTCTAGTACGAGTGATTCTAGTCCAACCGCCAAGCCCGATATGAATTTATAGTAATAGTCTATCTCCACTGGGAATAAGGAATTAACATCCGTTTGGACATTTTTATTTGGTTCCACGTAATCCTTCCAGGTGGCCTCATGTGACAAGGTGTGTACTTGGAAATAGTCCTTTTGTTTTTGAACAGCGGGTAAAGCAGGCAGCAACTTTTGCGGTTCCTTTAAAGACAAGAGAATTTGTGCTTTTTTACTAATTTAATAAAGGTTTTTTGTGTGTGTTGATAATAAAGTCAAAAAGTTTAAGGCCGATTGATGTGCAACTTTTTCAGTCGCCTTTTGCAATACTTTCTGAAGATTATAAGCTTTCCAACATTTCGAATAATAAAAACAGATGCGAGCAGTGACCGTTAAAGTAACGGAATATAAGTAAATTTTAAAGGCAATATACGAATATAACACCGTAGTGGTTATACCGTTTTTGAAAACATCAGAAATTCACAGTAAATTAGAGCAAATTTTACCTATTTTTAACTTTATTTTTATCACAAAAATATTGGTATTATTGTTGCGAAGCATATCAATATTTGATATTAAATCTTTAAAATATTGATATTAAATCTTTCACTGCTTAGTCTTCCACATTGGAAGACCTAAAACGAGAATTTTGGTCTGAAGTTACTCGAAATTTGTATAGCTTTATAGAAACATGTCTTACTTTTCAAGGGGTCTAAAGAGATCGAAGACCTTAAATGTAAACCAAGCCTACTTTATTACTTACCTCTATTGCGTCGATCACGTTTCCATCGGCATCAACAACGCGTTTTAAGCTTGAGTCTATTATAAGAGACTTGGGCTGATATACAGCTAGAGTCGTGTTCAAACCAAGAAAGTTATTAACACGAGTACGCAGATTTTCGGCATGTAACATAAAATTCAAACGATAAAGTATGCTGGGCAAAAATAATGCCTTAAGCCACATGTCAGCGGGATACATAAAATTATGGCACAACTCTGGTATTAACACAATTGTTGCCTGTTTTCTATTGGCCATATTCTTGGACATCTTATTTTTTGCGTTAACAAAGAAATTGCGACGTGAAGTCAGACACCTTACTTCAATCAAGAATTGTTGCTTATTAATGATCTGCTCGTTATATTTTTGTTCCACGAAATCCGCATAGCTGCCAAAATTACCACTAGGGAAAGGACTTTCAGGATTTTTATCTAAGAGCACTTTGGTCACGACATAACGTTCGCTATCGTTTAAGGAATACCATGTATTTACAATTCTACCAATGTAATCCTCCGGATTATATTGCTTCTTTTGTCGCTCCACTGCACTATATTTGCGAATGGGAGACAAACGCTGGAAGTTGCTAACGAGGTTCCAATCAATGTTCCCATTTTTAAGCGGCGTCAATAGAAAAGAATTTTGCTCATTGCGTTGATCTATCACAAAGAACTTTTTCTCTTTCCAACATTGAAGCAGATCGCGGAAAATCATTGTGTGATACATGAGCAACTGTTCCAGTTGTTTTTCGTTTGCAATCACAAATTGATAAGATTCTCTAGCTATTTTCACCGCTATTTTTCCTTGAGTCATAAACAATGGCATTTCGGCGAGTGGTGGCAAACGTTTGCTCAGTAGTATGGCATAATTTGAGCTAGACTTCATCAGATCTATGAGATGGGCATTCGATTCATCAAGTTCGAATTCTGGTTTAATAACTATTTCGTAAGCATAACATGGCTTGCCTACGATCGGCATAGCTTGATAAAGTTCCTCAGGACACAGGCGTTCATAAGATCGACGATTTTGCTTGCTTCCAGCCGTTTTTTTATCTGTAACCGGCGCGAATAAGGAAATATAATTTTAATGAACTGCATTATTTAACATATAAGATTAAAATGTCACTTTTCTGTGTATTTTAATTTTATCATTTGCTTTTTGTTGTGTAATCAATTTTTTTGGAGATTCTAATAATGGACGAATGGTCAAAGGAAGATCATGATTTAAACTTAAGCAATGATATGTATGTGCCAATATCTATTACAGTGTACTAGTATATATTGTGAAAAAAAAATATATATAAATTATACACATACTATCATCGGTGTATTTTTCCCAGTGCTGGAAAAATATATTCGTAACATTTGCGAGGCATTGACGTTTCGTGATGGGTAACAGTTGCTCGTTCAACTCGCCGTTTTCATACAACTTAACACACGATTTGAAGGCTGCAGATATTTTAGCTAATTTAATGGTTTCCATAGGATCACTCTATTGTCGTCAAAAATATTGAATATCAGTTTTCGTAATATTTTATGCCAATCAATACTCACAACTATGGTTTCCTTCACTGTCGATTGCAATGGGAGCTTTAGTGTTACAGCCATTTTACCTGCTACTTTTTGTAGAGACCACCAGGGTGTGCACGCACCAAACACATCTGATGGTAGTTGTTGACAGTAGCGAGATAAAACCTGCAATGCTGACTCAGCATTTAAACGGGCGCCACTTTCAATGATGAAAGGTTTAATGCATTCAACAAACTGTTCGGCAATTTCCTCTTCTTTGGGATCATCCAGATCTAATGTGCGGCCAATGAGGAATTTTTTTATAATTTCGTGTATCTCCTGATAGTTCTTTATTTGAGATATAACTTTATTCATGTCCTCCTTAGATGTAAAAATCGCATACGTCGATCCGGTTTTACGAGCACGTCCTTTTGTTTGAATATATGAGCTAAAGGTTTTAAGCGGATCCAAAACGAAAACATAATTGCAAGCTTGCACGTCAATGCCCTCCTCCAGCACATTAGAGCAGACTATAATATTGCATTCCTTGTCCCGAAAGCGATCAATTGCCTTTGAGAAAAAAAAATATATAGATTATGAATTGTTCAAAACATGTACTGTGGTATATTTATATATTATATTATAAATATATTTATTTATTTATTTATATATATATTATATTTTTATTTATTTTTTTAAGATGCATTTTTTTAAAATTTTCATCAGCGGTTGGTATACAACACTTTATAAATAAAATTTCCGGTAATCATAAGTTAGTTATTTTTAATATAAAAGAAATATTTTATGTTTTGTACAATTGCATGTATTCTAAAGAGGTAACTTGGGACAAGCTTAATACAAGGGAGGGATGTCAAACTTCAATAGAATTTAAGTTAAGTTTAATGGAAAAGTTAAAGCTATTCCCGGTACTACCTTTGTTTTTTATAAAAATAAATATTGCTTACATCCTTATTCCACTTTCTGTCCAATATGTTCTGTATGCCTGGCGAGATCGTATTGCGTCCGACCATAAATTGTGGCCGTAACACCTTTGCCAGCGAAGGTACCGAATCTACATATTTCTGTATAACATAATAAACACATTTAGCAGTATAACGCCGTTCTACAAATATTAAACAGGATATATCATTAGGTTCCTTGTTTTCAAATTTTGACTTGAGGTACATCAGCAATGAACGCATTTTTGGTGATGAAAAGTTCAGTATAACATCTTCTGTATCAATGTCGCCATCTATTTCATCAACCAAATCATGTAATTTTTTTACAAGAAGGTGTCGAATGCGTTCACAATGAGTAATGGTACAGCGATATAGATTTCGTAGAGCTAATGTTTCCGCCTGACGCTTCTTTATTTCCAGCTCGACGATAACTGACATTATAGCTATCGATGCGCCATAAAGTCCAAAATCGTTCATTTGATGAAGGAAATCTTTTAGAAGATTTTTAATAAAATTCTTCTTGTTTGGTTCACGAATCTTACAAAGCCCTTTTGTTAGTTTAATTGCTATATTTCCCAAGCTCCAGGCGTCAACAGCAGAGCAAGCTGCAGTGATAATTTTAACAATAATACCCTCTAGTTCGAATTTGTTAGACATGTCACTGTAAGTGATAATTTCTTCTTTCGGTTTAGTTGAATAACTATAGAATAAAGAAAAAAAACAGGTGATGGGCATCACTTAATATTAAGATTTAAAACTTACATCATCA
The DNA here is from genome assembly GCA_943735915.1 of Pherbina coryleti. Taxonomy (NCBI): domain Eukaryota; kingdom Metazoa; phylum Arthropoda; class Insecta; order Diptera; family Sciomyzidae; genus Pherbina; species Pherbina coryleti. Next base: position 129,630,467 of record OX030952.1, read on the forward strand.
CATTGTGATACTGTTCCATATTTGATACAGTTATAATATTTCCACGAAATGTTGCTTCAAGTGCTTTCAAATCCTTTTCAATATTTGTCAATTTATTTCCTTTTATTAATACACCGGTTAGCCCGATAACACGTGGTAGCCGTGTTTGGTCTGCATACTGTAAGTTTGACAAAAACTGGTGCATGGGGTGGCCGCCAGTTGCATGATGGCATTCATCGAAAACAACGATGCTAAGATCAGTCACTTTTATATAATTCTGATTGACAATATCGACAAATATTTGAGCTGTTCCAACCATGATCTGCGCGGAAAAATCGCCAAAAATAATTTAATACAAATTATATGGAGTAGTTACTCTGGACTATAACCTGATTTTTTTCAATTTCCTCCTCCCATGTTTTACGTGTCCAATCATCGACACCACGTTCGCCCACATATAAACCTACTTTCAAATTTATGGACTTTTTCAACTGCAATGCCTGTTGACGAGCCAATTCGACTGTGTTGCACATAAAGAACCCGCGTTTGCCACCTTGGCTGACAGAACTATGATAAAGCAAGCAAGGAAATTGAAAAATGCCAAATTATCAAATTTAAACAAAACATAGCCAAACTAACCGTTCCATTTCATGCGAGAAACGCTTCAAGGCCAGCAATGCCACAAAAGTCTTTCCACTTCCGGTGGGCAAAAATATTATGGCATTGCGATTTACCACGTATTCCAGTAGCTCCAGCTGATAACTCCTTGGCTGCAACACTTGCTGTATTTTATGCAGCGGAACAAAAATCATTACTAGCCATAAAAACTAATATCATGTAAAATACTCTACTTACGATTTCCTTCTTAGAAGTCATTTTATTTTCGTTTAGTTAATGCAGGTCTAATCAGATCAAAATACTGATTAAGCATCAAATTAAATAAAAACTTGCTTACTGAAATGTTTTCCGCTTGCTTGCAAAATTATAAATTTGTTATTTTCTTAACAGTAGATCTTTCTGTATTTGACGGCACTCAAGTTTCTTCTATTTCACGATCTTGGGTGTGGACGGATTGTAGGCTTTTTTTTCTTTTGACGTGGCTCCTAATTATTGGTTACTTTCTTCTGGCCCCCACTGATTCCAGGAATATGAACAAAATGCACTGCAATTTTACTGAATTGCAATTACTGAATTGCAAGGCAACCCATCAATCTGTGATTTCCCTTAATTTATATATAAAAACATTTTGTAAATAAAAGATTCAGGGAAGAAAAATTAAGATTGAAGAATTTACTTTGATTCCATGGTATAATAATATAAGGTAGTATTGACAGTTGCTTGGGCAACGAGCATCTGTCAAAAAAAATGTCTAGAAAGAGAGCGTTCAATTATTTCTTATGTTTTCGCCATTGTTTATGTTTCAGCGCTTGCAAATAACCAAACATTTTCTTACAAAATATTGCCTATTTTATTTAATCAATAGTGAATTATTATTACTACAACGAAGATAACTTGTGAACTTTGTGTTATTAAGTGCAAACATAAGAAAAAATGTTGAAAACGTTCTAATGTAGCAACCTCAGCAGCTGCAGATGCATATGGACTAAATTAAAGAAGTTTCCAATTATTATTAAAACACCACGGCTGGAAAACGTTAAACACATATCACACATAATTTTTTCACAACTTTCATTATTATAATTGTGTATTTAACGCACATATTTTGCGGAATTTATTTATTTTTACATTCGTTTAATTCTTGTTGCACGAACAACTGTTTTTGACAGATGGTCGTTGCCTTGTTGCTGAGAAAATCTATACTTGTCAATGCTAACTGTATAATTGTATCATGGCAATAGCATGATACAATAAATAGAGGTAGATGCAGACCTGACTGTGCTCTCTTTTAATACTGCCGTAACTGTCAAAATCCATATAAAAAAAGTTGTTTGCTTACATTTAATTTCTATGAACTTTTTTATAGCTTTGAGATTTTATATGCGTTGTCAACTTCGTGTTGACATTCGCGGCAGTACGCTGTCACCCAGCGAATCTACCTGTATTTATTATATCATGGGCAATAGGTCTGTTTCCGTACTTTACACTGTGTAAGATTTGTGTAAAACGTGTGCTAGAGAGTAAAAACGAAATGTGAGAATAGTTGCAAAAGTACGGAAACAGCTTCTAGTAAGTTTCGAGCACAAAACAGCTGATTTTGACTGCAGACGGCAGCACAAAATTTAAAACACTTTCACTCAAATTATTAAAAGCCATTTTTAATGCAAAACTGAACAATTACTTAATTTTTATTTATTATTATTTATTTATTGTACGTAAATTTCTTTTTAGGCACACAATTTGTGCATTTATTTATCGCAAAACATAAACAATTATGAAATGTAATTTGACATTTGCTTCTTCTTATTGATGCTTATTCTTCTTGATGCTTGTTCTTACTTTACTCGAAGTCTCGAGTTCTAGCACTCTCTGTGCATTTTGTGTGCTCGAGAGAGCGATTTTATGCTTGTTCTTCTTCTCCCATTTTAAGCACAGAAAGTACGGAAACAGAAAATAGCGTCCCACAAGTTACACAGTGTGCGTACGGAAACAGACCTAATGTTGAAAACGTTGAAGTGAAAAAAACAACAACCACAGCAGCTGCTGATGTATTTCCACAAAAAGCTGTTTTTGACAATTTATGTTTTCCTGTTGAAGAGAAAATAAGCAGTTGTCAATGCTACCATGTATTATTATACCATGCTTTGATTCTGATCGATTAGAAATAGTATATGTGAATACTAATGTATTTACACTGCTTTATCCCATGGTATAATAATACATGGTAGCATTGACAACTGCTTATTTTCTCTTCAACAGGAAAACATAAATTGTCAAAAACAGCTTTTTGTGGAAATACATCAGCAGCTCCTGTGGTTGTTGTTTTTTTTTCACTTCAACGTTTTCAACATTGCTTGTGTTTTCAATGGCGGATTGGGAGCGCTCTCTTTTTGAGTATATTTTTTGACAGTATATGATTTCCCAAGCAACTGTCAATGCTACCATGTATTATTATACCATGGCTTTATCCATGAGTTTTCATGGATAAGTAGATGAGAGATCGATTACTCGAATAGGGGAGTATTTAGTATATTGAGTATACATAGAGTATATAGAGTAACCTCAATTTTTCGCAAAAATAGCTGATTGAAATTAACAATAAAAACTCCTTTAGGTCTTATTGATTAAAAAATCTTTGGTATTTAAAAAAAATCACTCATTTATCCCACACTAATTAAAATCATACAAAAAATCCCACTGTTTTGTCTGAGATGGGAGAAGTTCAAGACCCCCTCCCAGAACATTTGCAAATCTTATATTTGGTCTGTTCGAGTACTGATAATTTGTGAAAATTATTACAAATTATGATACTCTTATATGAACGCTTTTGGCGTTCGAGTATGCAAAAAACTAACCGAGGGTTTCCACTGCCCGAACGAACGAAGATTTCTTCGTTCGTTCAGGCAGTGTAAACAGTTTGGTCCGAACCAAGGTTCGGAACATTGGTTTTTTACAAAATGCTCGCGAGCGCTATTCGCGCAGTGTAAACACTTTTCCAGCACGAACGAACGAAGATTTCTTCGTTCGCTCTGATCGGCCGACGCTCGATCTTTTTGTGCGAATCCAGTGCTTATTTGCGCATAGGTAGTAGATTTGTTGAAATTGTAGTTAATAACGTAGGAAAAACAAAAAAGAAAGAAAATATATTGAAAATTTAACGCAAAAGAACTTTGTTTTACTTTCTTATTTTATTAGCACTTTATATAATCAAATTATTTATATAATATTCTTTATATAATAAATTCTTTACATAAATACTTACATAAAACCTAAATTAAAAGGCATAAAAGTAGTAAAAATTAATCAAATTTAGTACGTTTGCATAAACAAATATTGATCAACGCTGATGCTCGCAAGCATTAGGGGCTTTCAGACGAACGTACATGTCAGCCGACATTGTACGACGACCAACTAACGGGAATATTTTGTTTGAGCATTCAAACGATCGGACATGTGCGACGACTTCATTTTTTGCAGACTCTCGAGCGTAACACATCGGTAAAAACCGAAGTAAAAACCTTTTTCGCTTTGCATAAGCCGATGTTCACTCGATGAAAACTTTATAGAAATGATAAATGCAGCGAGTCGGACCGACATGCTTTCACACGTCGGACATGTCGGACCGACCAGCAGAAAAATCAAAAATTTTTGATTTTCTTCCGACATGTCGGTCCGACCGTCTCATTTGCTTTCGAACGATCGTACATGTCGTCGGACATGCCCAAGTCGGATGACATGTACGTCCATGTGAAAGCCCCTATTGAATCATGGTATAATAACCCAGGTAGACTTATTAGAATGACAGCAAAAGTTGGCATACCTTTGCTGTCAAAATACGGTGCTGCCATATCTTTAAGCAAAAATCCGAGTTTTCAGAAGAAAATGTTTTAATATTATATGGAATTATAATAGATATATAAATTAAGAACAAAAAATTGTACAATAAATTTATATGAATTAAGCGTTTAATTTAGTACTTTAGTACAGTTTAGTACTTTCTTCTGTTCATTGAATTTCTTTATTATTACGTTGTATACAAATGCGGTATGTATGAATATCAAAGCGTGCTAATAAAACCATAGTTAGTATTTGTGTCAAAATATTGCAATGATGCTTTGTTATATAATATATTATTGGAATCTAAAAATTTAGTTTAGTTAATTATCAAAAATAAACAAAAATTAAAGTTGCTCTGTTATAATATTATTTTTATCCCTTTAGCCCATTATAAAATCCCAACCCAATTACTTTTTCCCACAAAATTCAAGATGTGGCAATATCAGCGCAGAGTTTGACAGCAAAGGCAGGTCGAATTCTAGGAACTCAACTCAAATAAGTCTACCTGGGTTATTATACCATGCATTGAATTTAAGTGTTTCCACTGCACGAACGAACAAGATGGCGACTTACCAATGTTCGCAACTTGTGTTCGTGCGGTGGAAACAGTTGGACCGAACGAAGAATTCATCGCGACGATTTGTTCGCGATGATTTCTTCGTTCGTTCGGGCGGTGGAAACGATCACGGTTATTTTTCGATCAGAAATAAAAATCATTTTGTGACTATTATTTTTTCGATCAAAAAAAATTCATTTTTTGTGGTTATTTTTTAGAAATATAAATGAATCATTGATCTATATTTTTCCGATCAGAAATAAAGTTACTTTCGATCGATAATTTTTAGCCCCGAAATAAAAATCAATCATTGATCGATATTTTTTCGATCAGATTAAAAAATTATTTTTTGGTCTATATTAAATCGATTGTAGCTTTTTTGATGTTAACTTATCTAAAGGTCAACTCAAGAGTAGATTAAAAACTATTGTTCATGGTGTAATTAACAAGGTGATCGTGACGTTTACTAATTTCCCTACGGTTGTCAAAAAATGTTGAGAAAGTAAGAAAAAAAGAGACAAGCTGCGGAAAAGTGTCAAATCGCTTGCACTCAATAAAAAATTGTAATAGATTGTTTTGCAACTTTTGCTTGAAATTTACCAACAGCTGTTTTTGACAACGGTGGGTAAAATTTTTTTGAGATAAGCTAAAAATTCACGATCACCTTGTTAATTACATGATACAATTATACAAGGTAGGAGTGACAGTTCTTTCGTCTTGCGCTAACTGTCAAAAGTAGTATAAATTAGAGAACGAAAAAAGAAGAAAAGAAAATAGAAAACAAAATATACAGGCAATTGACCATGGTCATGATACAATTATAAGGTAGGCCCAGGAAAAACACACTCTCTATGACTACAAATTGACAACAAAACAATAACAAAGGCGTAGGTATAATGTCAAAATACAATACAAAGTGATGCAAATAAATTGGTTACTGAACAATCGAACTAAGAAGTCGAATGAAAATTATATAAAAAGTTCACTTTTATTTGCTTCGTTGAAAGCTGACATACAATTCATTTTATATTATATCTTAAAACATAACTCATTTTGTTAAATTTTTGGGGTTTTTGGTTACTTTTCTTAAATTATTCCACATAAAATCTGGGTACTCAATACCCAATACCCATATTCATACTGTTAAAAGTAATTTATAAGTCCCTATCGCTGAACGAATAAACGTCAATTGTTAAAAATGACATTATACCTACGCCAATGTTTTGATTTTCTTTGCTTTGCTTTGCTTTTTCGTTTTTTTTGTCTCCGAATTGGGCCTACCTTATAATTGTATCATGACCATGGTCATGGTATAATAATATAAGGTAGTATTGACAGTTGCTTGGGCATCGACCATCTGTCAAAAAAAAATGTCTAGAAAGAGAGCGTTCAATTATTTCTTATGTTTTCGCCATTGTTTATGTTTCAGCGCTTGCAAATAACCAAACATTTTCTTACAAAATATTGCTTATTTTATTTAATCAATAGTGAATTATTATTACTACAACGAAGATAACTTGTGAACTTTGTGTTATTAAGTGCAAACATAAGAAAAAATGTTGAAAACGTTCAAATGTAGCAACCTCAGCAGCTGCAGATGCATATGGACGAAATTAAAGAAGTTTCCAATTATTATTAAAACACCACGGCTGGAAAACGTTAAACACATATCACACATAATTTTTTCACAACTTTCATTATTATAATTGAGTATTTAACGCACATATTTTGCGGAATTTATTTATTTTTACATTCGTTTAATTCTTGTTGCACGAACAACTGTTTTTGACAAATGGTCGTTGCCTTGTTGCTGAGAAAATCTATACTTGTCAATGCTACCTGTATAATTGTATCATGGACCATGGTATAATAATATAAGGTAGTATTGACAGTTGCTTGGGCATCGACCATCTGTCAAAAAAAAATGTCTAGAAAGAGAGCGTTCAATTATTTTTACATTCGTTTAATTCTTGTTGCACGAACAACTGTTTTTGACAAATGGTCGTTGCCTTGTTGCTGAGAAAATCTATACTTGTCAATGCTACCTGTATAATTGTATCATGAATTGTATCATGGCAATTGACAATCGGTGCAAGGTACTGGTGAGAAAAAAGTAAGTTGTCACTCCTACCTTGTATAATTCTATCATGGTTAATTACACCATGCTATTGTTTAATTGCATGGTTAGGGCGCGTTTATAGTGCCGACTTATTGCCGAACCGAACCGAACTGAAAACGCGTCATGCTGAAAGAAACTGGTAGTGCGTATAGTGCCGGCTTTCCGCGGCCGACTTATTGTAGCTGGTTTTTAACTATTTTGGGTTTGTTTCTTTATGTAACGTTTTTTTTTTTTTGTTTATTATTGCAATTTGAGCAGCAAAAAAGTCGCGTGATTTCTTGTCTGCTTTTTTCTTTACTCAAATCAGCGGACAACAAGAGAATAGAGAAAAAAGCGAACGCAGACGCTTTCAGAAACTGAAAGCTGCGTTAAGCCGCGTAAAGCCACACTTGTTCGACTTTTTTCCAATTGTTTTCTACTGTTTTTCGTTGTCTTCTTTGTTTAGATAAACTTTTCGCTGTTTTTTTTGTTCTTGATTTTTTTATTTTTACAATCGAAGCATCAAAACAGCCACATGATTTCGTGATTGTTGTAATTCGCCGAACCTTCCCAGACGCAGCTGCACCGCAACAACACAACGTGTGTTTGTTGTTGTTTATTCTTGTCGTTGTTGGTAAATTAGCGCATGCGACTGCGTACAACTCATGCTACGCTGAAGGTTTCTTGTTGGTAATTTTGCGTATGGTTTCGTCACCGACTGCTTTTTGTTTGTGTTTTTTATGCTACTAATTCCTGATTGCACTACGTATCCAACGATTTGTTGTTGTAAAAAAACAACAAATAAAAAAGAAAAAAACAACAACAAAAAATAAAGAACTACGTGTACGTATGTATTTTATTTGATTTTTTCTTGCTCTTCCCTTTTTTTTTGTTATTTAATGCATATAATAAGTACCCCATGTGTAAAATAAGACAAAACCATGCAAACCGTGCGAGCGAGCGAGAAAGCAACAATCGGCACAAGCTGCTTTAAGCTGCTTATTCAGCTGGCACTATACGCAGTTTGAACTTATTTCATATGATTGCATGTGCAGCGTTTTTCAGCTTTTCTTCTCGGTTCGGTTCGGTTCGGCAATAAGTCGGCACTATAAACGCACCCTTAGTCGTGTCGTCTTGTGCTGTCCTTGAGCCCAACCATATTTTGGTGGGTAAATTTTTCTCACATTAACTTATTTCGAGCCACTAGTATCAATATCGTTGAATATTTCAAAGATTTTTGGACTGTGACTTTTAATGCGTTAATGAGAAACGAATGTGCGAAAAAGCTGTAGTAGCTAAATTCGATTGTTATTGCATGAAAAAAAAAACAAAAAAAAAATTCGTTATAAAGGGTGATTTTTTTGAGGTTATGATTTTCATGCATTAGTATTTGACAGATCACGTGGGATTTCAGACATGGTGTCAAAGAGAAAGATGCTCAGTATGCTTTGACATTTCATCATGAATAGACTTACTAACGAGCAACGCTTGCAAATCATTGAATTTTATTACCAAAATCAGTGTTCGGTTCGAAATGTGTTTCGCGCTTTACGTCCGATTTATGGTCTACATAATCGACCAAGTGAGCAAACAATTAATGCGATTGTGACCAAGTTTCGCACTCAGTTTACTTTATTGGACATTAAACCAACCACACGAATGCGTACAGTGCGTACAGAAGAGAATATTGCGTCTGTTTCTGAGAGTGTTGCTGAAGACCGTGAAATGTCGATTCGTCGCCGTTCGCAGCAATTGGGTTTGTGTTATTCGACCACATGGAAGGTTTTACGCAAAGATCTTGGTGTAAAACCGTATAAAATACAGCTCGTGCAAGAACTGAAGCCGAACGATCTGCCACAACGTCGAATTTTCAGTGAATGGGCCCTAGAAAAGTTGGCAGAAAATCCGCTTTTTTATCGACAAATTTTGTTCAGCGATGAGGCTCATTTCTGGTTGAATGGCTACGTAAATAAGCAAAATTGCCGCATTTGGAGTGAAGAGCAACCAGAAGCCGTTCAAGAACTGGCCATGCATCCCGAAAAATGCACTGTTTGGTGTGGTTTGTACGCTGGTGGAATCATTGGACCGTATTTTTTCAAAGATGCTGTTGGACGCAACGTTACGGTGAATGGTGATCGCTATCGTTCGATGCTAACAAACTTTTTGTTGCCAAAAATGGAAGAACTGAACTTGGTTGACATGTGGTTTCAACAAGATGGCGCTACATGCCACACATCTCGCGATTCTATGGCCATTTTGAGGGAAAACTTCGGAGAACAATTAATCTCAAGAAATGGACCGGTAAGTTGGCCACCAAGATCATGCGATTTGACGCCTTTAGACTATTTTTTGTGGGGCTACGTCAAGTCTTAAGTCTACAGAAATAAGCCAGCAACTATTCCAGCTTTGAAAGACAACATTTCCGAAGAAATTCGGGCTATTCCGGCCGAAATGCTCGAAAAAGTTGCCCAAAATTGGACTTTCCGAATGGACCACCTAAGACGCAGCCGCGGTCAACATTTAAATGAAATTATCTTCAAAAAGTAAATGTCATGGACCAATCTAACGTTTCAAATAAAGAACCGATGAGATTTTGCAAATTTTATGCGTTTTTTTTAAAAAAAAAGTTATCAGGCACTTAAAAAATCACTCTTTACATATGTTATCTGGCAATTGTTTTATTCGCATCTTTTTAGATTAAGAGTATACATTAATACTCTTTATAAATTTACCCCTGACAAAGATTGTGAAATATTGGTAATTTCCTTATTTCTGATGTTATTTAATTCTTCATACAAATTATTTTCTTTCAGCTTTATCAACAGTCGAGCACGTCCAGAGCTTTCAATAGATGCAACGGATCAGCCAAGTCTGCCACCAGACTATACTGCTCTACACATGAGCGAAAACATTGAAATTGGTCAAAGACCATTGGCAAGCAGTAACAGTGAACAACGTGCGCTATTGCTGGGTCGGAACCATGATACAATAAGAAGGTAGGGTAAGGAGCTTTGACAAGACCGTCTGCTAATGTCAAAACCATAAAATACAGTGCTACCATATCTAAAAAAAAATCCCATGACAAATCCATGTTTCATGGTTTCAGTAGGTAAGCGTTTCATATGAAATGCGTTGCTGAAAATTATGATAAATTGAGCACTGCATCAACTTTCAAAAAAAAAAAATGTTTGATATATGTTCAACAGTTCCACTGTCAGACAAAATAAAAAAATTTTTTATTAGATATCGTATGCACATTCGCATAAAATTTTTAAATAAGAAATTAAGAATACAAAAAGCTAAGCAAAAAATTATGGGCAATAGAAAATTAGTAAAAATAAAGCTTTAAAATTACTAAAAAGTTTATTGTTTCAATTATAGATAATTTCATTTAATATTTTTCTTGTTTGCCCTACACATAATTCCTTTTCTAAGTGTTTGTTCCACATTTAAGAAAAATACAGAAAAGTGGCAACGCTAAAAGGCTTTTTGACATAAGCAGACGGTCTTGTCAAAGCTCCTTACCCTACCTTCTTATTGTATCATGGGTCGGAACATACATTTACAAAAGCTTAACTTATTGGAGACAGCAACCATGCAACAGCGACCATCTTCAGCAACACCCAGCACTGAGCACCACTTGAGTAGAGACCGTCCAGCGGGCAGACCCTATACAGCGCAGTATGTAGCTACCATCTTAAGATCATCGACGAGACGTGTTGCTCAAAGACGTATTGCTGAACCTATCAGAGTCGATGCTGATTACGCTGGTGAAGCGAACTGTTCATCCTACTCCGCCGAAAATCTAATATTAAATGCTGAACCTCTTGTGGAGAGTGCAGCAATTGCAACATCCACAGTACAGCAAATGACAGAAGATGCATGTCGATCGAGCTGTGCTGGCGACAGCGATGCAACTGTGATTTAATGAAATCTATGTTTTCTTTAATCTGTTTTTTTGTCGTTTTGTTTTTTTTTTTTTTTGTTTGAAAGGATTACGATTATTGCGAACTGCTGAAACGACACACAAAATTGTGCCTTAATCATCGAGGAAGTTATTGTCCTTAGCTGGATTTTCTGCAAACTGTAATATTACTTAGTTTCCTAGCTAAGGAGCATGTGAGAGAAAAATAGTCTGTATTTATTTATTTTTTGGTTTTTTGTTTTTTTTTTTTTGTTTAGCGCTAAAACTCTGCATCACACTTCATAGAACATAGTCACTAAAAAATAAGTTATGTAATAATAGTTATATGTAGGGATATTTATTTTTTTAATAAAAATAAACTCTATTTTAATAACAATATCCGTCTATATTTGTTCGGACTAAGGCAAAATTTTATATACCAAATAAGAATTGGAATGACAATACTTAGTGTGCATAGTTAGCTCCGTTCTTTTTGATTTGAAGCTAAAGCAAAAATGTACTGCAATCCGCTCGATATGTGCCATTTTTTTGCCACACTTGAAAGAAAAAAATGCTTATATTATAGAGTATGATTTTAATGATTTAGTAACTTGTTTAAAGTGATTATAGACTTAGATAGTCGCTTTTTTAGGATTCGAAAATTGTGCTGTGATGTGATGTGATCGGGCTTTGCTACAAGGTTTTTAGATATTTTTAAAAAGTTGGAATTGTTATGTACTATGGGATGTTAAAGCATTTTCTCAAAACATTCTGCAATGTTGTGCGATAAGTTGTTAAGTTTAAGACACTCTGAATAAGTAGGTTTTAAGAATTGAATACAGTTCAATTCCAGATGTATAGCAACTAGTTTAGAAATTGTTATTTAATATGGAATTTTCCAAGGATAGAAGTAGAACTCTGTTACGGGTGCTAACACTTCAAGCCCGTTCAGCTACGATCGCAGCTTTAAGTTGCTATCCTCACTTAAAAATTATAAAAGGGCACATTAAGAGCACATTCTGTCACACATTTTTTATAGTTATTAATCAAAAGGTGCGAAGCTAACTTTATGCAATCAATACATTACATAATATTACAAAATTTCAAAAATATTTAACAAAGAAAAATTAAAAAGTAAAACGGCAGACATTAACTCCTACTCGGTATCTGGACATTAACTCCTACTCAGTATCTGGACATTAACTCCTACTCAGTATCTGACATTAACTCCTACTCAGTATCTGCAGTGAATGTTTGGCTGCCGATTTCTTGGCATTCGTCTTATTCGTGCCGAAGCCATTGACTTCACGACGCTCATTGAGACAGGTAAACGAGCACTTCACCATAACGACCTCATCGTCAACAATGGGATCGGTAAACTTAGGATCGGCACCTTTGCACTCGTACAACTGACGAACTGGATCAATCGGAGGTTTACACATAAATTGATTTATCTCCTGTTGCAAGAGATGGTAGATAACATTCCAGGTAATTATTAGATCACGAGAATCCAAGTATACGGCGGCTATCAAAGCTTCGACTATATCACCGAGCGTTTTAGGCACATCAATGTTAACGGCCAAATTCAACGAATCCGCCTCGCAATCATTCTCCTCCATTAGAATGCGCACCTGATCCGTTACACAATAGTTTTGTGTTTTTTGAAATTCGTCAAAATTTTTAATCGCCTCCGCCAATACTGCATTCTCCGAAAGCAAAAAAAGATGAAACCTATGACGTACACAAACACAGCTCAGTGTTATGTTGTTGACCAGCGCGGAACGCAAGTCTGTCAGCTCGCCAGGATTTTTGGACTCACAACGTTCGAATATATAGCACGACACCAAAAAATCAAGTATTGCGTCTCCTATAAACTCCAGCTCTTGGTAGCAGCCAGTCAGGCGATTGGTTGGATAGGAAGGATGAGTCAAAGCTTGCAGCAGATAGGCGCGATCTCGAAAATGATAACCCAGATTATCTTCCAACTGTTGATAATTTATCAAAAAGCCATCGACTTCACGCGTTGTTATGTTTGCGCGCAACAGCGGCGAGCCCAAATTGAGATCGAACAAATGCGCTAATGACTTGCCGTTGATGTCCTTGCAAATGCCGAAAAATTCCAGCATGCGAAAACTTCGTTGTATTCCGTAATTCTGAACACAAACACCTAAAATTGATTCGAGTGTGTCAGCTACTACTTTATCCGAAATCGATTGCTTATAAATGAATGTAAGTTCATCGCTTTCGAATGTCATCAGATTCGCGAATGTCTGGTGCTGACTGCAACTGTTGATGAAATGAGTCAATTGTTCTTTTGAACATTTTCCGCTGAGCACTTCTTCTTCACTGAGTTCGATGCTGTACAGATCAGCTGGAGCAATATGTGAAATTGTGGGCGGTTTTTGCTTGAGAAGTTCTAGTATATTGCTAGGTACGCTAACAAGTGGCGGTAACCACTCGCTATTCGGTTTAAATGCTGTAGCACAAATGCGCTGCGGTATATCAGATTCAAGCATGCAATAGAGAAGATTACGATTGGAGACAAGTTTTGATTTGACCTCAGTCAAGAAACCCTCGTGCCATTTGGGGAACTTGTGAATTAAATATAACGACATGGACAGCTTGAGAAACGAATCTCCTAATACTTCGAATCGTTCCATGTCGAAGACGTCATTTGCGCCAGCAGTGGTAAGAGCTGCAACAAACTCACTCTGTTCGGCACTATAAAGAACTGTTGATGCGGATAAGCTACGTTCTAGAATTTTTATGCAACGTCTGTCAGCCAAAGGCACATCGGCAATGCCAAAGGTTTGCCCTAAATCATTTGCAGGCGTTGAAATATGCACATTTTTCGGTTTGGGCATGCTAAGTTGAGAGTTCGTGTACTCTTCTGCATCTTCTAGTACGAGTGATTCTAGTCCAACCGCCAAGCCCGATATGAATTTATAGTAATAGTCTATCTCCACTGGGAATAAGGAATTAACATCCGTTTGGACATTTTTATTTGGTTCCACGTAATCCTTCCAGGTGGCCTCATGTGACAAGGTGTGTACTTGGAAATAGTCCTTTTGTTTTTGAACAGCGGGTAAAGCAGGCAGCAACTTTTGCGGTTCCTTTAAAGACAAGAGAATTTGTGCTTTTTTACTAATTTAATAAAGGTTTTTTGTGTGTGTTGATAATAAAGTCAAAAAGTTTAAGGCCGATTGATGTGCAACTTTTTCAGTCGCCTTTTGCAATACTTTCTGAAGATTATAAGCTTTCCAACATTTCGAATAATAAAAACAGATGCGAGCAGTGACCGTTAAAGTAACGGAATATAAGTAAATTTTAAAGGCAATATACGAATATAACACCGTAGTGGTTATACCGTTTTTGAAAACATCAGAAATTCACAGTAAATTAGAGCAAATTTTACCTATTTTTAACTTTATTTTTATCACAAAAATATTGGTATTATTGTTGCGAAGCATATCAATATTTGATATTAAATCTTTAAAATATTGATATTAAATCTTTCACTGCTTAGTCTTCCACATTGGAAGACCTAAAACGAGAATTTTGGTCTGAAGTTACTCGAAATTTGTATAGCTTTATAGAAACATGTCTTACTTTTCAAGGGGTCTAAACTGATCGAAGACCTTAAATGTAAACCAAGCCTACTTTATTACTTACCTCTATTGCGTCGATCACGTTTCCATCGGCATCAACAACGCGTTTTAAGCTTGAGTCTATTATAAGAGACTTGGGCTGATATACAGCTAGAGTCGTGTTCAAACCAAGAAAGTTATTAACACGAGTACGCAGATTTTCGGCATGTAACATAAAATTCAAACGATAAAGTATGCTGGGCAAAAATAATGCCTTAAGCCACATGTCAGCGGGATACATAAAATTATGGCACAACTCTGGTATTAACACAATTGTTGCCTGTTTTCTATTGGCCATATTCTTGGACATCTTATTCTTTGCGTTAACAAAGAAATTGCGACGTGAAGTCAGACACCTTACTTCAATCAAGAATTGTTGCTTATTAATGATCTGCTCGTTATATTTTTGTTCCACGAAATCCGCATAGCTGTCAAAATTACCACTAGGGAAAGGACTTTCAGGATTTTTATCTAAGAGCACTTTGGTCACGACATAACGTTCGCTATCGTTTAAGGAATACCATGTATTTACAATTCTACCAATGTAATCCTCCGGATTATATTGCTTCTTTTGTCGCTCCACTGCACTATATTTGCGAATGGGAGACAAACGCTGGAAGTTGCTAACGAGGTTCCAATCAATGTTCCCATTTTTAAGCGGCGTCAATAGAAAAGAATTTTGCTCATTGCGTTGATCTATCACAAAGAACTTTTTCTCTTTCCAACATTGAAGCAGATCGCGGAAAATCATTGTGTGATACATGAGCAACTGTTCCAGTTGTTTTTCGTTTGCAATCACAAATTGATAAGATTCTCTAGCTATTTTCACCGCTATTTTTCCTTGAGTCATAAACAATGGCATTTCGGCGAGTGGTGGCAAACGTTTGCTCAGTAGTATGGCATAATTTGAGCTAGACTTCATCAGATCTATGAGATGGGCATTCGATTCATCAAGTTCGAATTCTGGCTTAATAACTATTTCGTAAGCATAACATGGCTTGCCTACGATCGGCATAGCTTGATAAAGTTCCTCAGGACACAGGCGTTCATAAGATCGACGATTTTGCTTGCTTCCAGCCGTTTTTTTATCTGTAACGGGCGCGAATAAGGAAATATAATTTTAATGAACTGCATTATTTAACATATAAGATTAAAATGTCACTTTTCTGTGTATTTTAATTTTATCATTTGCTTTTTGTTGTGTAATCAATTTTTTTGGAGATTCTAATAATGGACGAATGGTCAAAGGAAGATCATGATTTAAACTTAAGCAATGATATGCATGTGCCAATATCTATTACAGTGTACTAGTATATATTGTGAAAAAAAAATATATATAAATTATACACATACTATCATTGGTGTATTTTTCCCAGTGCTGGAAAAATATATTCGTAACATTTGCGAGGCATTGACGTTTCGTGATGGGTAACAGTTGCTCGTTCAACTCGCCGTTTTCATACAACTTAACACACGATTTGAAGGCTGCAGATATTTTAGCTAATTTAATGGTTTCCATAGGATCACTCTATTGTCGTCAAAAATATTGAATATCAGTTTTCGTAATATTTTATGCCAATCAATACTCACAACTATGGTTTCCTTCACTGTCGATTGCAATGGGAGCTTTAGTGTTACAGCCATTTTACCTGCTACTTTTTGTAGAGACCACCAGGGTGTGCACGCACCAAATACATCTGATGGTAGTTGTTGACAGTAGCGAGATAAAACCTGCAATGCTGACTCAGCATTTAAACGGGCGCCACTTTCAATGATGAAAGGTTTAATGCATTCAACAAACTGTTCGGCAATTTCCTCTTCTTTGGGATCATCCAGATCTAATGTGCGGCCAATGAGGAATTTTTTTATAATTTCGTGTATCTCCTGATAGTTCTTTATTTGAGATTTAACTTTATTCATGTCCTCCTTAGATGTAAAAATCGCATACGTCGATCCGGTTTTACGAGCACGTCCTTTTGTTTGAATATATGAGCTAAAGGTTTTAAGCGGATCCAAAACGAAAACATAATTGCAAGCTTGCACGTCAATGCCCTCCTCCAGCACATTAGAGCAGACTATAATATTGCATTCCTTATCCCGAAAGCGATCAATTGCCTTTGAGAAAAAAAAAATATATAGATTATGAATTGTTCAAAACATGTACTGTGTATTATTTATATTTTTATTTATTTTTTTAAGATGCATTTTTTTAAAATTTTCTTCAGCGGTTGGTATATAACACTTTATAAATAAAATTTCCGGTAATAATAAGTTAGTTATTTTTAATATAAAAGAAATATTTTATGTTTTGTACAATTGCATGTATTCTAAAGAGGTAACTTGGGACAAGCTTAATACAAGGGAGGGATGTCAAACTTCAATAGAATTTAAGTTAAGTTTAATGGAAAAGTTAAAGCTATTCCCGGTACTACCTTTGTTTTTTATAAAAATAAATATTGCTTACATCCTTATTCCACTTTCTGTCCAATATGTTCTGTATGCCTGGCGAGATCGTATTGCGTCCGACCATAAATTGTGGCCGTAACACCTTTGCCAGCGAAGGTACCGAATCTACATATTTCTGTATAACATAATAAACACATTTAGCAGTATAACGCCGTTCTACAAATATTAAACAGGATATATCATTAGGTTCCTTGTTTTCAAATTTTGACTTGAGGTACATCAGCAATGAACGCATTTTTGGTGATGAAAAGTTCAGTATAACATCTTCTGTATCAATGTCGCCATCTATTTCATCAACCAAATCATGTAATTTTTTTACAAGAAGGTGTCGAATGCGTTCACAATGAGTAATGGTACAGCGATATAGATTTCGTAGAGCTAATGTTTCCGCCTGACGCTTCTTTATTTCCAGCTCGACGATAACTGACATTATAGCTATCGATGCGCCATAAAGTCCAAAATCGTTCATTTGATGAAGGAAATCTTTTAGAAGATTTTTAATAAAATTCTTCTTGTTTGGTTCACGAATCTTACAAAGCCCTTTTGTTAGTTTAATTGGTATATTTCCCAAGCTCCAGGCGTCAACAGCAGAGCAAGCTGCAGTGATAATTTTAACAATAATACCCTCTAGTTCGAATTTGTTAGACACGTCACTGTAAGTGATAACTTCTTCTTTCGGTTTAGTTGAATAACTATAGAATAAAGAAAAAAACAGGTGATGGGCATCACTTAATATTAAGATTTAAAACTTACATCATCACATTGTGATACTGTTCCATATTTGATACAGTTATAATATTTCCACGAAATGTTGCTTCAAGTGCTTTCAAATCCTTTTCAATATTTGTCAATTTATTTCCTTTTATTAATACACCGGTTAGCCCGATAACACGTGGTAGCCGTGTTTGGTCGGCATACTGAAAGTTTGACAAAAACTGGTGCATGGGGTGGCCGCCAGTTGCATGATGGCATTCATCGAAAACAACGATGCTAAGATCAGTCACTTTTATATAATTCTGATTGACAATATCGACAAATATTTGAGCTGTTCCAACCATGATCTGCGCGGAAAAATCGCCAAAAATAATTTAATACAAATTATATGGAGTAGTTACTCTGGACTATAACCTGATTTTTTTCAATTTCCTCCTCCCATGTTTTACGTGTCCAATCATCGACACCACGTTCGCCCACATATAAACCTACTTTCAAATTTATGGACTTTTTCAACTGCAATGCCTGTTGACGAGCCAATTCGACTGTGTTGCACATAAAGAACCCGCGTTTGCCACCTTGGCTGACAGAACTATGATAAAGCAAGCAAGGAAATTGAAAAATGCCAAATTATCAAATTTAAACAAAACATAGCCAAACTAACCGTTCCATTTCATACGAGAAACGCTTCAAGGCCAGCAATGCCACAAAAGTCTTTCCACTTCCGGTGGGCAAAAATATTATGGCATTGCGATTTACCACGTATTCCAGTAGCTCCAGCTGATAACTCCTTGGCTGCAACACTTGCTGTATTTTATGCAGCGGAACAAAAATCATTACTTGCCATAAAAACTAATATCATGTAAAATACTCTACTTACGATTTCCTTCTTAGAAGTCATTTTATTTTCGTTTAGTTAATGCAGGTCTAATCAGATCAAAATGCTGATTAAGCATCAAATTAAAAAAAAAACTTGCTTACTGAAATGTTTTCCGCTTGCTTGCAAAATTATAAATTTGTTATTTTCTTAGGCCGCTGTTAGAGCCCGAACAGAATCAAATATCGTTGCGACCGCCGATCCTCTCTGGTCGTATATCGCAGAGAATGTGTCCAGAATCAGAGCTGGGCGATAAGGATTACGATTACTTTATGATTACGATTGTAGTAATCTTAAAAAAAAAAAAATGGGATTACGATTTAAGTAATCCTCCATCGAACGATGTTAGATTACGATTGCAGTAATTGTAATTTTAAAAAATTTGAAATTACAATTACTGCAATCGTTATCTTAGCTCATTCGATGAACGATTACTGTAATTGTAATCCCATGTTTTTTTCATAAGGATTACAGTAATCGATTGCAAGGATTACTAATTAAAATTACAGCTTCAATTAATGCAAGTGAAAACCACTGCTTTTTATATAAAGTGTGTTTTAATGAGAGAAAATGTACTTTTTTGTAGTTTTATTTTACAACATAATTTTACAACATTTCTATACGAAACAACATATTACACAAATTAATAAATAACTTCAATATTAACAATATAAAAATTTGTACATTAGAAACAAGGAAAAAATAGTTTATTAGGCGATAAAATGCACATCTGGATGTTTGCGTCGAAGATGTGTAACAAAGTTAGAAGTAACCCATCCAGTAACTTTAATAATCGAACTGCAAGTTGAACACTTAGCACTTGTTGTAACAACTTGTGAAGTTTCGTCGGTTACCTTAATAAAACAAACCAACGTTTCATTAATGTTTTTATTTTTTAAGGGCCCATTTAAGTTTTTTGTATTTATGCATACAACTCCAATTTATTTACAATAACTCTTAAGGAGATTTTACACCTTAAAAAAATTTTTTCAATAGTTAAAAGCCGTATAAGTTCAATAAAAAATAAAATATCATTTTAAAAAATTACACATATATTTTTGGTAAAAATTACACAAAAAACTTTTTTGCATTTAAAAACATGGCAGTACTTTTATATGAGATAAAAATAATCGGAAAAAATTTTTTTTTGTGTAATTTGTGTAATCTTGTAGGATATCTTATTTTGTATTCAATTTATACGCTTTTTAAAATATTAAAAAAAATGTATTTTGAAGGTGTCAAGTCCCCTTAAGAGACAATATTTCAACGATGTTATACATTCGGAAAATATAAAAAATGAAGTAAATTTTTTGCCGCCAAAAAACTTTAATGGGCTCTTAAACTATTTAAAAACTATAAAATGTAACTTACGTGCTTTAAATCACGGTAATACTCATTGTTGAAAAGAATCTTTTCTTCAAACAACTTGGATTTTTTCACAAGCATAGAGCCTCTGTCATCATGTTTTCGTTTCTTGCTGTGGGTATTTAACGAAAAGTCGGGGTCCATTATTTCATCATCTGCAGAAAAATCTGACTCTTCGGTAGAAAGGAAATTTGGAAAACTCATCGCAGTGGTTTTTCAAAACTTTTCCTGACTGTTTTTAGCTCGCAATACACTACTTCTTTTACTTTACACTTTCAAATACACTTTATATTCACATAAAAAGTTAAAGTCACAAATATAATTACTATTCACAAATTAACACAAATTAAACACACTATGAATCATTCACAAAATACTTTAAACGAAATTATTGAAATATTTTCACAAAATTAATAAACTTCAGTTGCTGAAAATTCCCGCCGAGTTCTCTCCTCTATCACAAAACAAAACTTACTTTTTAATGAATTGGTTCATTGCAATAGATCCATCATATGCAAAAATTTTTGAACATTGCTGATCAGTTGTAAAAACCGGTTATGCTATAAATAAATTCAATCAGCATGTGCATCGGCTTTCTCAAATATGCAATACTTACCATGCGCTTAGCAACACATCAGCTGCTGTTGTGTAGTGACTGTTTATTACAGTAACTAATTAAGCTAATATTGAGTTTTGTTAATATTTTAGAGTATAAACTTATACAATGGGGATTCTTATCACCATAAACATTCAGCATTAACATTTTTTTGTTGTTGTCTTTTTTTGTCATTTTGGTTTCATTGAAAACATTTAATGTATTGCATTGATGGTAGGCTTAACTTGTTAATCATTTTTCCTCATTGCAATAGTTTTACATATATAAAAAAAATAAACAATAGTGTTTTATAATACTAGTAAATAAAAGTAATCCTTGCAATCGATTACTGTAATCCTTACAAAAAAAAACATGAGATTACAATTACAGTAATCGTTCATCGAATGAGCTTAAATTACGATTACAGTAATTGTAATTTAAACTTTATTGAAATTACGATTTCTGCATTCGTAATTTGAGATCACTCGATGAACGATTACAGTAATCCTAATTTAACAATTTTTGAAATTAGGATTAAAATAATCGTAATCCTTACCGTAATCAATTACATCTGTAATTCTTATCGCCCAGCTCTGTCCAGAATGATGCGATTGCGACTGACGATTCAAAGTTGCTTTTATTTAGTATTTTTTTTATTTATTTTTTCTATTTCATTTCAATGTATTGGTCTCTTCAATTGTGTGAATACAACACACACAAAGAAGAAATGTCTTTGAACATATCCCATTTCTAGCAAAAATATGGCAACACTAATGACACTCAGAGAGAGAATCGTCGGTCGCAAGAGAAGAAATAGAATAGATTATAATCATGGTATAATAATAGAGGTAAACTCGCTAGATGAGAGCGTACTGCCGCGAATGTCAAAACGAAGTTGACAACTCATATAAAATCTCGAAGCTATGAGAATGACAAGAGAAAGCAAGAATTGGCAAAATGTAAACGAAGTTAAACGGTTGAAGCTGTCTTGTTGCATAAATTTAAAATTGTAGTAAATGGTTATTTTTCGTGTTTTTATTGATATTAAACTAATTTAAAACTGTTTCCAGCCAACCATCAATGAAAATTTAACGCAAAAACTATTAAACGCAAGCAGGGAGCACAACTGAACAACGACAAAAGTACAGCAGTAAGTACACAGCTGATTCTGACAATATCGGCAGTAATGACAAAAGAGAGCACAATCAGCGCTGCGACTACCTCTATTATTATACCATGATTATAATTGTGCGATTTATCGTTGCGGAAAAAGAGCTGCGTTTTTTTCTTCATTTTGAATGTATTTTCCAACAACAAAGATCGGAGGTCGCAACGATTTTTGATTCTGTTCAGGCTCTTATACAGACGCCCATATGATCCAAGATCACGTCCTTTTTTACGCTCTTTTTTCGTTTGATGAGCTCTGTGATGAAAGTATGTTAGGGCCATGATAGAATTCAAGGTTGCACAAGTACGTACTTTTGTACCATTTTGGATACTTCTTTATTATTTAAATACGAAGTACTAATCTTTTCGTACTAGTACAATTTCATTTCCATATTTCCCTTATGAATTTTGTTCTTGGTGTTGCCAAACATCTTTAGATTTACTTTCTTTATAGTTATATGGCAGCACTCCAATGGTTATTCCAAGATTGTTTACGTATGGGATACAGAAAATACACAAGGAATACCATTTCAACGAGGAAAGTACGAGGAATACCAAATATAAAGGAATACGAAATATGGAACGTACTTGGTACCTATGTTGCCAGAAAAGCACGATAAATAGTGTATATGGTATTTTTCAACGATTGTGGGATGTGGGAATTCCCATGGTATTTTGTGGTAAAAATCTCTCGCGTGGGAAAAAAAATACCTCAAAATACCATAAAATACCTCAAATTACCACAAAATACCATAATACCTCAAAATACCTCAAAATACCACAAAATACCTCAAATTACCACAAAATACCTCGAAATTTTTAACACGCGTGGTAGAAATACGAATTAAGAGAACGATGCGTTAAATGACTTATTGAAATGACTGAATGCACTTGTTTGGGGTGGTTTCTATGTATCTATTTTGTTTACCTGCCTGTTCTACAATTCATCAATAAAGAGAAAATTTTCATTAAAAAATCACACTGTGATCATCCTTTTGAATGCACGTGAATGCATAAACTGGTTTGTAGTGGTATGTATGTTTCTGTTTTATCCTTGTTTTGTATATATCGTATATATCTTGCCTTCCTCATTCTTCAGCTAATGTGGAACGAATATTTTCTCAAATAAATATTAATAAAAATAAATTAAGAAACAGGCTATCAACGGATATGCTTTCAAGCATTTTATACGCTAAGCGCTTATCGAAATCAAACTACACAACAGAAGTTCACTTTAATGAAATCCACTATGAACTTTATAATAGCGTAATGTATAAAAGTTAATTTATTTAAGCTATGAAAATATCAATTTAAACTAATTTATATTTTTTTTTAATTAATTTTTTAATTTTTATTCAATTAATATTTAGAAAAAGAACTGAATTAATATGCTTATTATGTTTTTAATAAATAAAGAACTGAATAATATTTAAACTCAATGTTTTTTAATGAATATGGTCAATTCTTGGTAATTATGTTATGATGTTGTCAGAATCAATTTAGTTTACTGCATTTTGGTATGTTTTGGTAATTTGAGGTATTTTGAGGGATTTTGTGGTATTTTGTGGTAATTTGAGGTATTTTGAGGTATTATGGTATTTTGTGATAATTTTGAGGTATTTTGAGGTATTTTGAGGTATTTTGCGACTGTGGTAATTTATGGGAATTAAGTGTGAGAAAAAGAGAATTTTGGTGGTAATTTCATCTGGCGACACTGCTTGGTACCATCCAGTTTATATGATATTTTCATACAAATCTAATGGTACCAAAGAACTAAGATATAAGGAAGTGGTGTTATTGCCCAAAAGTGTGGTATTTTTCTTATTCGTGTTGGTTGACACAAATACATAAACATTCACAAAGGGCCGTATTCAGTTGCATCGAAGAAGAAGGCTCAATTTGTTTCTGATTCGAATAACATATAAAACAGGTGCTTAGAGTTATACGGTATTAATAAAACGTTTGATAATTTATAAATTAAAATAAAATTGTATTGCAATACAGAAACATTTACTGAGGGCCATATTCGGTTAGATCGTTAAAGAAGGTCCAACAGTTTCTAATTGGAATCACATATACAATAGATTCTGGGTTAAATTTACTGATTTTGGTGCTAATTTAATTATATTATATAAAAATAGTTAAATTATTATAAAATATGATAATATAGTTTTGTTTTTATTGTATTTCCACACCACCTTTGAGACATATAATATAGTGCGTTCCCGATATTTTATTGGGAAATAATAATATAATAAATATAATATAATATAATGTAATATAATATAATATAATATATAATATAATTTGAGATCCACAATATGCGGAAATCTAAAAACAATCAAAAATAACAATAATGTATCATAAACTTTGCTGAAGACAAAAGCGCCCCAGAAGTGCATTAAAGAGTGAAAAAATAATGCGCCCCTGAAGCAGTGTTTGCGTTTTGACAACTGTGGTCGCATCAAATTGGCGCGAAAAATTTTTTTTTTTTTTACTGAGAAGGCTGTTTACAAGCAAACGCTCATAAATGACGAATGCTCATAAATGTCAAAAAACACACTCTGTCTCGCTCGCTCAATTTACGAATCGGCCACAGTTCACGTACACTGTATGTGTAGACAACACCACTTCCTTATATTTTAGTTCTTTGAATGGTACCAAGTACGTACTATTTCGTACTTCCTTTATATTTGGTATTCCTCATACTTTACTCTTTGCATCGTATTCGTTATAAGTTTGTTTACAAATAATATTAAAACAGAGTGAAAGAATGAAATGATGTGTCCATGCCATTTTAAATAAATAATAAGCATTTTTCATACGATGCAACATTTTTGTGTAAACGTTGTTATTTGAAAGCTTTAATTTTGGAAAATTAATAAAATGCAAAAGCAAATAAATCTAAATAAAGTAAATGTTGAAAACATTAAAATATATAATATTTGTTTTTGCCACAGTCAAATTAAATAAAAATCAAGGAAAATTTTATATCAAGCTGGCAGTCAAATTCGAAAGTGTGTAAGTTAAAAAGTGTAAGTGTATTGCAACTTGAAAGGCAAAACTTGACCGCGTTACCCCTGTGTAACTCGGTTTATGGGGGAATTGAGATGGATCACTTTGCTTTTCTTTTTGTCACTGGATGTGACCGTTGAAAATTATATCTTGCCAAACATATTTTTTACTGACAGGTAAATGCAATCATGGCGTGGCGTCCGTGGCGTAGTTGGTTAAAGTGCGTGGCCGCTATGTCAACGAACTTTGGAGACCCAGGTTCGAACCCCAGCAGCGACAGAAAATTATTTGAAATAAAATAATTTTTCTGTACGGCCGCCACCTCTCTGCAGACACTGGCAAACCTCAGAGAGTAATCAAAATGCCATGTAAAGCTTCTTGAGAATAAGAACATTCCGTTCATCGCCGTTCGGAGTCGGCGTTAAGCCTGTAGGTCTATTTCTCGGTCAATTGTGTACAAACTTAATAACACGCACAACACAATTGGTCATAAGAAGCTAGGTCAAAGTCCTTTCAAGGGCTGAAATGGCCAGTTATTTATTTTTATTTTTTAAATGCAATCATGGACTTTAAATACTTTATTGAATACATATTAAAATATTTAAAATATAAATAAATAAAATATATTAATACTTTAAGACAACACAAAGTTTTTATTTCACTGAATATGCATGGTAAAAATGTGAATCCATATAGTTACATAAAAATATACGATTATATAATATAAATATATTAATTTTTTTTTTCTAAAGTCATACCTTGTTAGAAAACCGTTACTTTTTTATAAATGTGGCACCACGTGTTATTTTTTAATGCAGTTTTTTATTTTTGGTGGCAACATTTTTTATTTTAATAGTACTTTTTTATTTTTCTCCGATGCAACCTTGATAGAATTACCAGTGCCCTATTTCACCATGTTACAAATTTTTGAATTGTAAGAAAATTTCAACAAAATTGTAAAAAAATCAATAATTTTCGTATCACCATTATTGTACAAATTGTGAATTAAAGTTGTAAAATACAAATCACAAATTTGTGTTTTATAACAAATTTGTTGATATTTGTTTCACCAAATGCGACTTGAAGTTGTAAATTACAACTCACAAATATGTAAATTGTTTACAAATATTTAGTTTCCCGTTTCACCAAACTGTTATTTGATCACAAATTTATACAATTTGTATGAATTTTTTACAAGAAAAAAATCGTGTGTAAATTATTTACAAGTTAGAAGCGCTGGCGAATATAAAGCAGCTCGAGTTATAGCAGTGAAGAGGAGACCCAAATAGCCAATATAAAAGTTTATAGACAGCGAATAAATTTCTAAATAAATAATTTTTTCCAGTTTAATAAAAAAATTCGCTTAAAGGGGAGCAACGCAGCCAGAGGCCGCCAAAAAGGTCATGTTTGTGAATTTATGTAAGGAAACCTATGGGATATTTTTAAATGAGGGTTTTTATACCTAAAAAAATACACATTCAAGAGTATTTTTAGTTTTTTTTTATTACAAAAAAATTTAAAATTAAGGTCAATACAGCAGTATTTGTAGAGCGCTCTGAAAAAAAGGTGAAATGCGGTGACCAAGATTACTCCTCCTAAATTCATCTAAAACAAAAAAATTAAATATATTATTAAAGTAGATACTTAAAACTTGTACTTGTCATAGCCGTTTTTGAAAATAATGATTTTTCACAAAATGGCGGACTTTCGAACGTAAAAAACCATTTTCGACCAAAAATTCGTCATAGTTTTGCCTATAAAAAATGAACGAAGCAAAAAAAAAATGCTATGACAAGTACGAGATTATTATGTGAACAATAAGCCTGCAAAAAAATCAAAACGATCGGTTCACTGAGCTTCGAGAAATCTTGGTCACCGACTTTGAGAACATGGTTTCAGGAAAAACGCGTTTCAGTGAATTCTTGATCAGCATAACAACCCGAGTCGATTTAGTCATGTCCGCCTGTCTGTCCGTCTGTCTATCCGTCTGTGTGTGTGATCACGACTATCGCCGCAATTTTCAAGCTATCATCACAAAATTGATATTACAGCTTCTATCTAAAAAATAACGATCAAGTTCGAAAATGAGCCAAATCGGATGAAAACCACGCCTACCTCCAATACAAAGTGACTTTATCAAAAAACAAAGCGAATATTTTATGTTAAAATTACGACGAAACTGTTTTTATTAATATTTTATTGGCTACTAAAGACTTTGAATATACTTCGGTTCGGCCGTGGGGGTATTTTAACTTCGGCCCAGTCGAAGATTATTTCTTACAAGTTATATCATGAAACAGAAAAAAAAAAATGTTATTTTCTCAGAAAATTCTCCAAAAAGTATTTCTATACTTCATATCGTCGGCTCATACAAAATACATACCCACTGACTACCACAAATTTGTAAAAACTGCTTTTGCTTACATGTTTCTCTTAATTTTGGAGAAACAGTAAAAATTGTTGAATTGTAATTCGCAACTTTATTTTTACAACTTGTAGCTTGGTAATTACAAACTTGTGAAATTGCTTCTTAGTTTGTGAAATATTGATTTGTGATTCGTGCAATGAATTTGACGCTTCACAAATTTGTAATTGTGATTAACAAGTACAATTTTGTGATTGTAATTTGTATTTGGTGAAATAGGGCACAGGTAGTATTAATCGCTACTTTTACTCGTTGCTTTGGGCATATAGTGTCAAATAGAAGTATTGCAATCACAGCAAGAAGTAAAATGGGATTTTTTTGTTTTTTATACTTAAACCAATCATTTTAAATATTTAGAAGCAAATGATTAATGACGAAATTAAATCTCTGTTTAGGTTTTTCTTTGTTTTTTATATTTAATACAAATATAATGAAATGATTAAATTGAAGTATTCATCTTTATTTTATTAACACTCCCATTGTAAACTTTAAAAATTATTTTAACACTGCATCAACAATAACAACAAAACCCAACAACACCAACATATTAGCTGCGTTCGATTCGCCAGCCTATACTCAATTCAAGTCGCTTATTTCAAAATTTGTATGTGAAAACAACAACAAAGTCAACAGCTAGTTGAGTATAGACTAGGTCAATTATCAGTTGAGTTGAGTAAAGTTGTTTTACCAATTTCTTATTTTTTAGTTGGTTTGTGTACGGAAAAAGGTAAATGTAATATATTCTGTCAAAATGTGATGTGAGTACAAAAACAAAATTAATTTATTGGCAGACTTTATGTGGTCTGTAAAAACGAAAGTGTTGCCAACTATTTAGTAAGTAACAGCTAAGTGAGTAGCCGTTTTTTTCGTAATTGAGTTGAGCACTGGCGAATCGAACGCAGCTATTGTTAGAAAAGTTAGTATATATTTGTACACAGTTGTATAATATAAAAGTAAGTATAACTGTGTTGGCAGTGTCCGCCATAGCACAAAAGTTCTTATATGTATGTATGTATGTATGTTTCACGCTTGAAACATATAGAAACAAATTCGTTCTTGATGTAAGCAACATGATGATATCGCGATTCTATTGTTTTACGCTTTACTAAAAAGTCAACGCGCTAAAAAAATTTTCATTTTAAAAATATGAACAATTGTTACAAATATCACGCTATTTTCATTTTCAATAATACAATAAGCAACATTGTTTGCACCTACTCGCTATATTTTGACACTATATGCCCATATTGACAGTTTTTCCACAGCTGATTTTCAGCGAATAATACTACCTGGTAATTGTATCATGGTTAGGGCAAAGAACTAAGATATAAGGAAGCGGTGAAGTTGACCAGAAATGAAGTATTTTACAAATACAATGAAGTTAATTCAAACACATAAACATTCAAACAGGACCGCATTAGGTTATATCGTAAAGAAAGGCGAAAACATTTTGGTGTTCAGACGTATTTTTATTATTTAATTTTTATTGTACTTACACACCACTTATGAGGTATACAATATTAAAATATAAAATTAAATATTTTTCAGTCAAAAATAACAATTAAAATTAGACTTTTATTTTTTTCGGTTTAAAGGAAACACTCCTTTTTTACTGTCTCAGTTCATGTGAATGCGTATTTGAAATCATAGATATTTCAAATACGCATTTTTAGGGTTTTTTTATTATTATCTGCTTACGTGTATTAGCTTACCCAGTACACGTTTTTTGAATTAGCATTTTTTCGGGTGCAAAAAACGTGTACTGGGTAAGCTAGTATTGAATATAGGATATCACTGTCATATATACATTTTTGACCGGAAAAAGAAGTCATATCTTAACATTTATTTTTGACCGAAAAAATAAGTGATATTTTAACTTCTATTTTGAACCGAAAAATAAACATTTTAACTGGTATTTTTGACCGAATAAATAAAAGTAAATAATAACAAAAAAATCGGTAAAAATAACCATTATTTATCGACTTATTTGAAAATGTTTATAACAGTTACGGTCCCTGATTAAAACTTATCTTCAATCGAAAAAAAATTAGGGCCCTATCGCTTGCCACCCTAAAGAATGAATGCGCTCATGAAGCTGAACTTGTGTTTTGACAGAAGCTCTTGCACATGACTCATGCACACAAATGGCGGGAAACCATAGAAATAAGAAATAAGGAAGTGGTGTTATGCACACATACACTGTATGTGTACTGCGGCATTTTTTTAGCAAAAATTTTGACATTTGCGCTAGAAAATCAAAACAAAGAAAATAGACTCGAGAAATTCTTGTAAAATAATTATTAAAAGCAATTGTCATTGCTGAAAGACACTGAAATAATAAAGTGATTTTTATAACTAACTTTATAATAATGAATTGTATAGTGCACAGTTGTGGAAGCAGTCAGAAATAGATAAACAAAATGATTTCATTCCACAAGTAAGTATATTCAAATTTTGTTCACATCGGTTTAATTATTTAAATAAAAGAATGTTATTTATATTATATTTGTTCTTTTAAAGTATATTTCAATTGGAAATTCATATATTACTAATAAAAAATAAGTGAAAAAGCAATAATTAGTGCCAGTTAATTTTGCGCCATTTCTATTCCAGCGCTTATGTCAAAGCACAAACACGACTACAAGGGCGCATTCATTTTTCATGGTGTCATTATTTTCAGGGCGCCTTTTGTTAATCACTATAGTAAATTAATATTTATAATTATTTGTTTATTTTCAGATTTCCGCAAATTATTGATACTAATTATAAGTATTAGTTGATTATATTTATAAGTCGTTGCATGCGAATAAAATTTTTTATATAATTTAAAACAAAAAACATTTTTGTAATATATATTTATTATGTAATATATATATTATATTTGTGATTTAATATCTTTTAATGTTGCATACTAATATTTCTCTGTGTTTATGGGTGAAATAGGCCTACAGGGGAACCGAACACCCAAAAAAATCGGTAACGCACCAAATTGTATACCTCAAGGGTGGTGTGGAAATACAATAATAGAATAATTTCACAATAAAATAAACCATTGACTTAAATTTTTAACTACGCAAATATGTTAAAAAGAAACTTGCTTAATACACAATTCAAATTCGAAAAACTGCGCCTAGCTGTACGCTACAACCCATGGTAGAATTATAAGGTAGGGCCGAGTCGCTCAGTGCCCTCACGCGTCAACGAAGAGTGGATAGTGAAAAGGTTGGGTAGTTGTCAAAATGACGAAGTTGGTGGAAATGGCAAATGAAAAAATAAATATCATGTTTTCAATTTGTAAATAGTGCGAACACGTGTGTTAAGTTTGTGTTAATTTGAGTAGAAATATTGTATAAACATTGTAAATAAATCTATAAAATGCCGCGGAAGTGTTAAATTTGAAAAAAAGCTTGTAAAAAGTTTAACCTCAAATCAACTGCGAAACATGAACATAAAGAAACTCGATATGAACAGCTGATTTTGACAATTAGCCCCCTTTCGGTGCTTTCCACTTCATTCTTCTCCGAGTCGGCCCTACCTTATAATTCTACCATGGCTACAACCGAATACGGCCCTGAGTGAATGTTAATGTATTAGTATGAACATCCACCAGCAAGAAAAATGCCGCACTTTTATTCCAGAACACCACTTCCTTATCTCTCATTTCTATGCGGGAAACCAACAAACTATAAAGCAAGATTACCTGTGAAATGAAACCTACTTATTATGTGTTTTTTGTGAACTTTCACAACTTTTCACGGCACAACGCATGCTTATTTAATTATTTATTTTATTTATGTTCGTTTTAATACAATTTATAGCGATGACAATCGCTAATTATTTAATATTTTAATGTTTTTTCACCACTCATTTTCTTTGTTTTGATGTGCAAGAGCTTATGTCAAAAAATCATGCTCTTTCTCGCTTGAAAAATTCTTCAACACACGCATAGTATGTGTGAGTAGAACACCACTTCCTTATATTTTATTTCTATGGGTTAGGGCGATGTTAGGGCGATGTTATGTAGACGGTCACGGGCACGGCACGGGCACGAATTGTTGTTGTTTCAATGTAAAAGGGAAATTTGAGAGAGCGAGCGAGGGAATAAATTTTGCCCACCGCGGTCACCAAATGATTCGGCTGTCGATACCAAATCACTGGATCAAAACAGTGTTGCGTTGTGGAAATATTCACAATATTTGTATTTTTGCATGCAAATAGTACACTTTTAGTACGAAATGTATCAATGCAGTAATGAAACCTGCATAATAGCAACACTCACCATACTCATACTCGTGATACTTTTTTGCATAAAGTATCAAAAGTAGCAAAAAGTGTACTAGTGATCATAGATCAAATGACCGCCAGCATAACATACTTTGGGCACGACATTCATCAAACAGAAAAAGAGAGTAAAAACTCGTGCCCGTGCCGTGCCCGTGACCGTCTACATAACATCACCCTTATACAGACGCTCATTTGATCCCTGAACACTAGTACACTTCTTGCTACTTTTAATACTTTGTGCAAAAAAGTATCACGAGTATGATTATGGTGAGTGTTGCTATTAACCAGGTTTCATTACTGCTTTCATGCATTTCGTACTAAAAGTGTACTATTTTCATGCAAAAACACAAATGTTGTGAATAATTGCACAGCGAAACCCTGTTTTGATCTCGTGATTCCATTTCATTTTGGAATCATTTGGTGACCAGTCTGAGCAAAATAAATTTCCTAGCTCACTCTCTCAAATTTCCCTTTTACATTGAAACAACAACAATGCGTGCCCGTGATGTGATCGTGAGCGTCTGTATAACAACGGCCTTAACAGTAGATCTTTCTGTATTTGACGGCACTCAAGTTTCTTCTATTTCACGATCTTGGGTGTGGACGGATTCTAGGCTTTTTTTTTCTTTTGACGTGGCTCCTAATTATTGGTTACTTTCCTTCTGACCCCCACTGATTCCAGGAATATGAACAAAATGCTCTGCAATTTTACAATTACTGAATTGCAAGGCAACCCATCAATCTGTGATTTCCCTTAATTTATATATAAAAACATTTTGTAAATAAAAGATTCAGGGATGAAAAATTAAGATTGAAGAATTTACTTTGATTCTGATCGGTTAGAAATAGTATATGTGAATACTAATGTATTTACACTGCTTTATCCATGAGTTTTCATGGATAAGTAGATGAGAGATCGATTACTCGAATAGGGGAGTATTTAGTATATTGAGTATACATAGAGTATATAGAGTAACCTCAATTTTTCGCAAAAATAGCTAATTAAAATTAACAATAAAAACTCCTTTAGGTCTTATTGATTAAAAAATCTTTGGTATTTAAAAAAAATCACTCATTTATCCCACACTAATTAAAATCATACAAAAAATCCCACTGTTTTGTCTGAGATGGGAGAAGTTCAAGACCCCCTCCCAGAACATTTGCAAATCTTATATTTGGTCTGTTCGAGTACTGATAATTTGTAAAAATTATCACAAATTATAATACTCTTTTATGAACGCTTTTGGCGTTCGAGTATGCAAAAAACTTGCAAAGTAAGAGAAATTGAGAGCTCAAAGTGACAGTTGACTTGGAGGGGAAGTTGCAAATTCCTGCTGGAAAAATTTTTACTGTCGAGAATTAGCAAGCTAGAAAACAGCTGATTTAAGTCAGTTGCAAATTGAACAATCAAACAAATTTAGTTAAACTGATGTTCACAAACCAGAGGATTCAAGTATCTTAAATTTTTGTAGAAGACGTTGCCACTAACGTTATTTATCACCTCTCTTATTTCTTTGTGTCGAAAATCTCCTTTCAAAAAATCAAAAATTGGATACTTCATATCCAATTTCCTTTTGTTTTTCATTCCACCTGAAATGTAATCAGCTGTTATCGAGGCTTGCAAGTTTTTGCAAATTTTGCGTTCGAGTACTTTTTTGCATATTTTTCTATTTGAGAGAGAATTGTGCGTTACTCTCTTGCAAGTTGCTGCTGGATATTTTTCACTGGAGAAGTACGCGAACAGACCAATTCAAAAAAGTACATCACAGGTTGCTTGTGGGGTACATCTATTATATCAATGCCATAAACATCATCCACAATTAAAATGATAACCAACTAGTAAGAAATGATCTTCGACTAGGTCGAAGTTAAAATACCCCACGGCCGAACCAAAGTGTATTCAAAATATTAAGCAGCCAATAAAATGTTTTGTATTTGAGGTTGGCGTGGTTTTAACCCGATTTCCTCATATCGCACACCCTCTTCAAAAGTGATACAACTCAAAATTTTTAAATTTCCAGGAGAGTCAAAAAACTATTTCTTTCTCAAGAAACTTCATACAAAAAAAGGATACGAAATGATTTTTAAAAATTAACGAGCAATCAGATTAAAATAAAATTTTGACAGTCGATAGAGATGTGCATTACGAAATGATTTATAGCATGTTCACATTGAGCTAAAATTAAGTAATTTCGAGCTTTTGTGTAATTTCGTCTGAAATGATATAATATAAATGATAATTACCCATACAATTGGTTTATTTCGAAACTACCTCAAACAAGCTAATTTCGTTGAAATTACTCACGAAATAAGGCCAATATTTACTTGCAACCCTGAAATCTGAAGTTGTGTGCATTGAACACAGCCTTTTTTGACACAATAAGAAAATCAATAAGGCTCATATTACACGGTGGCCGTTTGCCCGGCGTGCAATGAATCTTTTTTACTCTCTTCCACATTTTGCACGCTGGTATGTTACACGGCAGAAAAGGAACGGCAGACAGATTTTGACACTTCATTCAGTTTCATTACTTTTTCTCCTACACTTTATTCCAACAAGGGTTTCCTACAACTATTTTCTTCATACTGTTATAGTACAATAGTAGCACTTTTCTTCAAAAAATGTACTTTTTAGCTACTTTAACACCCAAATCTTTAATTTCACCACCCAGCAACACTGTTTTGCACGATGTACGCTGTATCGACACCGGGCTACAGCGGCAAAATGAACATATTTTGCCCGCTATTCCAAATGTTCATCCTCTCTATGAGCCTTAGGCTCATATTACACGGTGCCCGTTTGCCCGGCGTACAATCGATTTTGTTGTTGCTTTTAACGTAAAACTGTCAAAAACAATTGAGAGTGTGAGAGGATGAACATTTGGAATAGCGGGCAAAATATGTTCATTCTAGCCCATGGTGTAATTAACAAGGTGATCGTGAATTTTTAGCTTATCTCAAAAAAATTTTACCCTCTCTTGTCAAAAACAGCTGTTCGTAAATTCCAAGCAAAAGTTGCAAGCAATCTATTACAATTTTTTATTGAGTGCAAGCGATTTGACACTTTTCCGCAGCTTGTCTCTTCTTTTCTTACTTTCTCGACATTTTTTGACAACCGTAGGGAAATTAGTAAACGTCACGATCACCTTGTTAATTACACCATGTTCTAGCCCGGTGTCGATACAGCTCTACTTAATTTTAGCTCAATGTGAACATGTTATTATATTAAAAAGTCAAAATTGAAAAATGTTGAGTTGTGTCACTTTTGAAGAGGGTGTGCGATATGTCAGCTTATATGTCCATATATAAATTTTTGTGGAATTTAAAGAATTTTGTGGAACTTTTCTTATTTGATAGAGTAACTTTGTATTGGAGGTAGGCGTAGTTTTCATCCGATTTGGCTCATTCTCGAACTAGATCTTAATTTTTTAGATAAAAGCTTAAATATAAAATATAGTGATGATAACTGACAAATTCCGGCTTTAATCGTGATCACAGACAGACAGACGGAAAGACGTACATGACTAAATCGACTTTTCTATTCCTACCGCACTTCCTTATGGGCGTTACAAACGCAGTGACAAAATAAATAAAAAACTAAAAAAAATTTAAAAACCGTAGGTAAACACATGTTTTTGAATACTAATTAGTTGCTTGGAAATTGTTTTAAGTAACGTGTAGGGATCTAAGTTTTTAATAGTTTTTAAGGATCAAGTCGAGCGACACTCCTACTTATAATTTTACCATTATATAGCATTTCTTCACTGAAATCAATTCGGAGGGTGGTAATTTTGATAGATTTAAAGAAGATTGAAAAAGAAATAAGAAAAAAGAAAAATAATTAATCCCGAAATTATTTTTATAAAAACCTATGCTCAATTAAAAATGTTAAAAGAAAATTTAAAATGAGTCAAGTTATTAATAGAAGTGTTATTAAAAAAACAAGAAGTGTCATTACGAATACTTTAAATACTTACGAGTAATACCAAATGCCTTTACAAAGAGTTTAAAATGATTTAACTTAAAGACTTATGTAAATAGTAAGTCCTTAAAAAAACTTTTAAATAAATATTTTCTAAACCAAAATGTATGCTTTTGGTTTGGAATGCTTTTGTATGCTAATGATGCTAATGATTTTTTTAATTATTTAAGGCATATTACTTACCCATTTGAGTTTGTTTGGATATAAACTCAAACTGTCCTAATTTTTTAACAAGTCACTTTAAAATATTTGAATTCAAGAAAAGATGTGTACAAAGTCAGTTAAGTGTTATGTTAGCATAAAAAGCATGCGGTAACTTTGTGCTTTTAAAAAATATCTTGTCTGTTAGTTTTGATCAATATTTAAAAACTCTCTAAAGTACTTCAATTATAATGATGAATGACTTGTGTGTATATTTGACCAATCAATACTTATTGGAAATCTAAACTTTCGTATCAATAGTTTATTCAAAAGTTTTTGTAAATAAAATCTGATTTAAATTATAAATTATAAAATTTAATAGCTATGTTTTTTACCAAGTGAGTAGTCAAAAAACGATTGCTAAGTCGCTTAAGAATGTTTTTTCAAACTTTGAAGCATTGTCTGATGTGTGAAAAATGTAAAACGATTTTTTGTCACCGATTGTTTAAAGCTTTCAATTACATTGACAGCTATTGTATAAGTTTTCATCTCTCAAATATTTAAAACTCGATTCTCAAAAATACCGGATACCGAAAAAGTTTTCGAAACTTGAAGCTTGAAGCTTGAAAACCCAATTATATTTTTTCAGAAATGAGCTTATTTGATAAAGCTTGTTTATCCAATTTACTAAATAGTGTCTTTTATAGCAATGTTGATGAAAAAGACTTTTTGAAAATTTTGTTCAAAGTATTGGGTACAAAAAAGTTTCACAATTCGTTTT
This sequence comes from Pherbina coryleti, assembly GCA_943735915.1. NCBI lineage: Eukaryota > Metazoa > Arthropoda > Insecta > Diptera > Sciomyzidae > Pherbina > Pherbina coryleti. The sequence goes on from OX030952.1 coordinate 129,666,918, forward strand.
GACAATTCGTCACAGTTGCCACCTTGATAGAAAAGTACACAATAATTGAAATGCTTTAAATTGTATTTCTTACAAGTAACTTTTTCACACACAAAAGCTGTATCACGAAAATAAGGTTTCACTCCAACTTATTACATAATTTCATTTATTGAACTCTCGAAATATGTTAATTCTTTGCACCTTTTAAATTCTTTAATGGCGATTTTGTTTCCTGGCAAAATTTACAGAAAATTTTATGGTCCTTTACGTATTTTATTGGCAGCACTTTTTTTAAAACAACCATATAGTTTAGTAATGTACTATGTTTCCATGGCGAGTTAACTCGGAGTTAGGGTTTTCGTCGAATTAAGAAAATGGCGTTGCTAACTCGATAGTGTTGCGATGTACAGCATCGAGTCGAGATGAACTTGTCGATTTCATTTGACATTTTTGTTATTTTTTTTACTAGCGAAATGGATAGTAAATGGCAGCATTCACTTTCACAAATAGAACCCAGTTTAATCTTACAAGTTTCATGGAGTTTCGTGGATTTAACCAAACTCAACTCAACTCGCGTTTCCATAGCGAGTTAACCCCGAGTAAACACCGAATTAAATCGGCATGGAAACATAGTACATGGTTAAGTCAGATCGGTGATAGAAAAAAGTCTATTTTTATATAAACAAAAACAATTGAAATGACTAATGTTGCCAAGTTGACTTGGGCTCAATATTTCCTAGAACGGTTCAATTTAAGGGGTCAGAATTTTTTCAAAACGAATGAAAAATGCAAATTCCCTAAAAGTGGAGAATGTGGAATTTTCAAGAATATGAATAATTCAAAGATGTAAGCTATCCATGATCATCGTGGTTCAATATTTGAGGAGAAAAAAAAATTGTATCGAGAAGCATCTTGAATTAAATCTTTAACCAACAGTGCTTCAGTAATCACGCTTTATATACGGCGAATCCGTATCTTAGGCCCCTATTAGGTACGATAACTTAACTTAAGTTGAGTGTGTAATTTGTAAATTCGTATTGTCTATTACACATTTGAGGTACATACGTGTCTGTCGTCTGACAAGTATGTATCTCAGAGATGTGTATGTATTTTTGTGGTATTATGTTTAACAATGCAACTCTGTGTCGAGTGTAAAGACTGTCAAAAACTTACATCTGCTTTGAGCTAGTTGTATAACGTCTTTTTCATACAAACTTTTTATATGATTAATGTTTTTTGTTAATTGAGTGAAAATGGATAAAAATACGTAAGTAAAATAAAGTATAAATACATATATTATGTATATGCGTATATAATTATCCAGGTCATGAAAATATTATATTATTACCCAGCGGGAAAATAAAAAGCGCTCCTAGAATTAGCACATTTTATGCGCTTATTTGAGGATGCGCTTTTCAGAGTTCAGAGTTGTGGATTTTTTAGCTGCACTTAAGAAGCCTAGGACATCCAATGTAAATTTTAATATGAATTTGGTTTACTTAAAAAGCACTTCAGATGTGTGAAACGCTATGACAGAAGCGATTGCTAGGATGGAAGCGCTTCTTAAGTGCAGCTAAAAAAAATCGTTTAAAAAGCACTTCAACAAATAGTTAAAAAAGCTCTTTTATGTGTTAGTCCAAGGAGCGCTGTGTTCTCCTTGGACTATACATAAAAACAAAGCAAAAAATTTTATTATCTGTCACATGCGAGGATTGAATTCAGACTGCTGGCATTACAGTCAAATGTCTTACCGCTCTGCTATTTCCTTGCTTGATTACTTGTGAACAAAATACATATACACAAAAATTGAAATTAATGCGAACAGCTGATTCATTTTAATGAAAGTGTCGAAATTTCGGTGTAATCGTGCTTCAATAGAAAAAGCAATTTTATACCACAGCTCAACTGAAAATATATGTTATATGTAATACGGCAAAAAAGTTCAGTTGAGGTGTCTTAAGTCACGTCAACTTAAGTTGAGTTGTCGTACCTAATAGGGGCCTAAGTATCGATACTAAAACTTGATATAAATGATAATAACTTTACAAATTATTTTTTAATACGATGTTTATATGTAGGTACAAATACTTCTTAGTCATCTAATATACGTATATTGAATAAAGTATGATTTTAGAAAAATGGATTCATTTTTTTCTCTATTACCTGGAATAATTTGATTCAGAGATTCCTGCCTTTTCGAAATAATTATTTCGTTGTAGCCCTGAATTGAAATTACCAGCTGTATCGAGAAAACAGCTGATGTATTATGTTCGAAAATTGATGAAACGAAAACACTATCTTTAGAAAAGGTAGACAAGTTCTTACGCCCAAGAAGAGCGAGCACACATTCGCTACACAGCTAGTTTTTCACTTACACTCGTCTGGGAGATAAGGTGCACTTTCTCAATTAAAGTTTTTGTTGCTGAGTTCTTCATTTCCTCGAATACTTTAATGGATTGCAGTATAAACTGTGTTGGTGTAAAAAGAAAATATAAAATATTTGGGAATTTTTAGAAAATTATAATATCGAAAAGAAACTAATCATAATTATCTGAAATATATATAAAACAAGACGACGTTTCAAATATAAAATATAAAACGAATGAAATAACCTGACCTTGGTGAGTGTAAAAATTTTTGGAAGTAAAATATTGAAATTTCTTTGGAAGAAATTGAGAACTTGAAAATTTTTTGTGCACCCAGAAAGAAAATTCAAAATTTTTTGTATTGAAATAATTGTTTCAACAACAATTTAATTTTAGTTGAACGTCTCTTTTTGCAGAATTAAGCTAGAAAAAGAACTTCAAAAATTGTTTGCAATTTTTCCGTCTTTGCCCTTGTGGATTGCGTGCGGCAGTACTGTCGTTGGAGAAGAATTGAAAAAAAAACAACAAAAATATCTGACGAAAGGACACAGCACTTGACTGTGTGTTTGTGTGTCCTGAACGTTTGTGTGGACCTCTGTTGTGTGTGTGTGTGTATGCGTGCAGGCCAGATAGACTGTGAGACATGAATTTTAGTCCACAATGGGGACAGATTCCTGCCCTGGCTTTGGGTCACATCTACGAGCATCTGGAGTCCCGGGATCGTCTGATGGCATCCCAGGCCTGCAGGCACTGGCGGAGTGTTCTCTTCCAAAAGCGGTGAGTGTTTGAACGGCTTTTTAGATATTTTATAGATTAAGCCAGCAACAGCAATATGCCTTGAAAATTTGTTGTGCTGTACTGTTTTGTGTAGAGTTGGAGTCAATGGCTTCTGCTATTTACTGAATTTTTTCATTAATCGCTCATGTAGCAATCTTTACAAGGTCTTATCTCAATACAGAGTTTATCTCATGTGACCTTCTCAATAAACGGGATCATTCTTTTGGAATATGAGCTGAAAAGATATCCTTTCGCGTAGTTTAACAAGCTTAAAGCTAAATACATGTTAACAATCTTTTTTACTTAATCTGTAAGTGAATTGTTAGATGCTTAGCTGGTGTTGGAACTACTAATTTCATGGTATTAAAGCTCAAACCAGTGTTGTACCTTAAAAGGTAACTAAGCCGTTCGCTTCATAAAGCAGTTTGGGCTTTTTTGTCCAACGCATGGTGAAATTTTCATTGCAACATTATAAGTGTCTGCTAAAAAATTTAAACTAACATAATTGCTATAAAGTTGAAAACCTTTTTGATGCTTGCATTATTAAATGCGACGCATTAACTAGACTTGGTCAAAAATGTATGCGCGCGCATTTTGTATCTGTGAATTTATGTAAACATATAACAGCTGATGATACCTCTGTTCATTTATTTGTTTAAAATATGTGTTCTTTTTAGTCTGTGGCAGTAGCGACGAAACATCGTTTTTGCAGCGATTACTCATTGTTTCATTTAGTATTAATTTTTTATAGAACATTACTGTTATAAAAAAATTTTTGTTCTTTTTATCATTTATAAATAAGTGGCTTAATTTTATATATTTATATTAAAACTTTTCATATTTTTTACAGATTTTTCAATAATTTTAAATTTAAACTCCACACCGAAAACGATCGACAGTGCGCATTTTTTCGCCACACGCTTTGCAATCTGACTAGTGAATTGACGATAATTTTCGATTTTTTGAATGTATTTCATATTGAAAAAATACGTCGTATCTTATACAAGTAAGGAAACCATTTCAAAAAGAATAACAGAAAACATTAAAAGTTTAACGTATACTCTACTAGGGTTGCACGTTGTGATAATGTTCAGGGTCTTCGTTTTCAGACCAATAACGTTGGACTCATTCCACCTGGCGATATTAGCGAGGAAAGTCTTGTCGACATCGAGCAGTAAGTTAAAGTATATCAACTAAGTAATTTTTATTTATCTTATGCATTTTATAATATATTTTAGATTTTTTGTCGAGCCATTGAAATTAATTTTGTGTCGCAAAAAATCAGCATTAAAAGTTTTGGACTTAGGCTCCATTGAATCGTTGACTTACTATGGCTTGGATTTTTTAAAAGCTTTAGGCAAAGCCCATGAACTGCAACAGCTCACATTGGCATCAATAAAGTTCGATCCTAGTCACTATCCAATTTTTGCCATGGAAAATAGTCTATTGCAAAAATGTACAGCTTTGCAGGTATGCTTCTTTCTTTGTAGCTATAGCTGCTTATAATTTATAATATTTTTTTGGTCTATGCATTTCAGGTTTTGTCTCTTGATTATGACACCCTTAATGAGGAACTCTTACATGCCATAGAAATTCTTCCCTTAAAGAAATTTTTAATATGCATTCATGGCTTGGACCGACAACATCCGGGTATTTCTGAAACATCCTGGTCTGCATTTGCCGACACCTTTGCCAATATCGAGTTGATAGTATCGCTGGTCTATGCCTATGAAGCAGTTGAGGTACTGCAAGTGCGCATACTGCGTCAGCATATGCCAATAACTCACTTGAGAGTACTTTTCTGTGACTACGTAAGTAACTGTATAATCCATAAGCTGGGATAAATAAAAAATTAGGTGCTTCCTGTGAAATAAGTTAAACATGTCCTGAACTTTAAGATTACTTTATAGACCGATTTATGTTAAGTGGTTCCTACGAACAATTTTCAAAAATGGAGGATTTTATGCGATTAATTCTCAGCTTTTTTTTTTTTTTTTAATCAAAAAACAACATAATCCGACCTTTCTTTTTCCGGAATTTTTTTACCTCCTTGAACAGAGAATAGTAATGTATAGTAATGTAATAAAATAAGCTAAAAAGTAAAAGCAAGTTAGAAAATGGATCACTTTGCTTCTTCATAATGCGCCTCAGGGTGCATACACCCGGAAGCTCAAACTTAATATTCTGGAAATAAACCTTATTTTTCAGATGAATGTCGAGGCCTTGGAATGGATGTCGCTAAATAATAATGCCACACTTAAAAGTATTCAGTGGATTGATTCCGTAAGTCTTAAATTTGCATAAATTTAGTTTATTCTTACGAAAAAACTGTTTAAGGCTTTTAAACATTCCGACAAAAATGTAATGGATCTATTTCTACGCTCTGGCCAAGATCCTTTCGTTATGATGTCATGGCGCTGTAAAAATCTTGAGGAGATTGTCATACATGGCTATGTTTTGGATCCACACAATATAGTTGGAATATCACGTCTACGCGGTAGAACATTGAAACGTTTGGAAATATCAATGATCGATAGTACGCCGACTGAGGCCAGTATGGACTCCTTTATAGAGGTATTCAAACTATTTTAATATTAAAATAAATCATTAAAATAACTCAATACATTGTGCTTTCTACAAAGGAAATCACTACATTAATTGGTCAAAAATGGGAACCACTTAATCCACACAACCTCCATCCCGCTCTCGGCTATATGCCGGTGTCCGACGATGTGCGCGATGAATATGTTTTTGATCTCCTTCGTTCCGATATTTCCAAATAATTTGTAATTCTCTATCAATTGCGCGCATACAAAACAGAAAGGTAACACCGCATCAGCAACAGCAACTGCACCACACACATAACTCACAAGCAAGTCATGCAAGTTCGTAAGCGAGACCCACATTCAAGTAAAATATATTGAAGAACAAGCAAACATCTAAAGCATGACAGTGATAATTATTTTAGTTAATGACTTGAAGCAACCAGAAATCTAAATATTTCCACAAATTGCAAGACAAGAATTGTTGAAATGAAAAAAAAAACAAAAAATACAAAAAAAAAAACAAAAAAAAAAAAAAAACAACAACCCAAACTAGAAACCCCCAATTAAACTCACACCCATATAAACAAAAACAATATATTTTTAGGCTCATCAATAGTATAAGCGAAAAAAATTAGCAAGTGTACCCAAATAATTAGCTAGAAGTGCAGTAGATGAGTTCCAAGCTCCACTTTTAATATATATATATATATATACGTATATACGTATATACATAGGTATATACGTATGTGGATTGTTATATTTTAAATGCCAGTCACACACCAACACTTGTATTTGTATAAATATTTATGTGCATATATATATGTGTATATGAATATAAATATTGATACATAAGTATGAACATATGTATGTATATTTCAGTTAAATATTTTTCATTTTTGTACCGAAAAATAACTCAAGCAATTATTGTGTCTTTACGCAACTTTTTTAAATATATAACTTTATATTCCATATATTTTTATTTATATAAAATATTAAAAGCTACTTAACATTAACTTTATGATTTGTATTTTTCTTAATTTAAATTTAACAAAAATTCATTCTTAATTTAAATATAGGATCTTCTTCTTTATGTCACGTAATAATGATAACATCGAACAAATTTTCACTTTTTTTTAAATAAAAAACAAAATTAAAACTTGAACTCAAATATAGCTTAAAACGAATTAAATCAAGTAAATCCATAACAACAACAAATCACACTAATGTATTCCTATTAAGTGTAGCATAAAGTACAATGTAATTATTAAGCTTTGTTGAGAGCAACAATCAGCGCAGTTTTAATTTTTAAATTAACTAACATTCAGTTAAAAATGTGCACGACCCTTTTTTACAAAGAGCTCTAAAAAGTAAAGCATGCAAGACTAGCCGCAAAGAATAAAAAAAATTGCTATAACAACTACGAACTGTGATCAAAATCAAGCCAGCATTCAACAAGCTAACCAAAACCACTTTAAAAGAACCACAAAGTGAAGCTTATGCATAAATACGGTGATTTAATTATAAAATCTTTAAAGGTTAAAAGAAATATATTTTATAAACCTTTAGTTATAAGTTTTAGAAAAAAAACAAAAATGTTAAGTTTAAATTTTCTGAAGGGGAAATCAGCTTATGCCACAGAATTGATATATTTTTGCTGCTCTTTTATGTAATCGGAAAATTAAAAAGAATCGAATAAAACCTTTAAGTTTTATGCGCTGAAATAATATATGATAACTATTTCTGATTTCCCAGACTAAATAAAATTTTTTAATTAATTTGCATACCCTAAAATTTCAAAGAAATATCAAAAAATATAGTTGATATGTATGAAAAATAAAAACAATTAGCTCAAAATTCTAAGTAGCTCAAAACAAACAAGCAAAAAAAAAAATGTATTTGCAAACATGTTAAAGCAACAACCACAAAATGAACATGTGATGACGAAAAACAATTATTGAATTTAATTAAATTTATTTAAGGAAGCTCTCATACACACACACACTAATAATTAATATTATTATATTTACAAATGTTCGTTAAAGCGATTCAATAGCATGTAAGAAAAATGAAAACGAAACCCAATATTATTACGGTGTCCACCTTGCCACCAACAACTTCTAACATTCTAAGGCAGGGTCGAAAATCAAAAATCAAGGGTAGAAAAAAAAAACAACCAATTAACAGCTGATTGTAAAAGAAAAGCGTTAACTGATATAAATTGTGATAATAAAACCAACATCAAAACCAATAAGTGGAAATGTTGTACATCTCCAAATACAAAAACAAATACACACAAACAACAAAACACTGAAGAACAAAAACGTGATATTAATGAAACATCATATATATTTAAAAATAAAAACAAAGTGCATATTAAATATAATAATTATAAATAAATATAATTATATACAAAAATCAAATGAGATGCCATGATAAGCTATCGCAGAGAATAGAATAAAAAAAAGAACAACAACAAACTAACAACCAATTTATCTATCTTTAAATATTTAATACGTTAGACTTATATAAGCGTGACGCGAAAGTTGATAATCGAATAAATGGATGATGAATTATATACAAAAGAAACACAACATCTACAAGCCGAAAATGTCGAACACTTAGTGTTATACCTTTAAAAAAAAAAATGAAAGTATTTAAAAAGATATACAATTTCTAAAAACAAAATCAGGCTTTCATGAATACTAAGTCGAGAAATTATATTTTGAACGAATTATTTGGCGATTTTTATGTTTCCTACTTATTGTTCCATCGCAGTGCATTCCGAATTTGTACGAAAAATTAGCTTTTTAATTTGCATTCTTTAAGAAGGCGAGCAAGTGTCCATAACGAATTGCAATAAATCAACAAAAGAACAATTTTTAAATTAATGAATGAATTAAATAAAATTATTATAATAATTTTTTTTGTGTAACAGTTGCTGTAAAATAATCATAGATGGGCACTTTGCAGTACCAGTAAAATTACAGTAAAATAAATTTTTACTGATAATGAAATTTAATTTTTATTACCAGTAAAATTTTACTGATAATGCAATTTAGTTTGCATTACCAGTAAATTTTTTACTGATTACTGAAAAAAATTGCAGTAAAAATAAATTTTTACTGATTACTGACAATAATTACAGTAAAAATAAATTTTTACTGATCACTGAAAAAAATTGCAGTAAAAATAAATTTTTACTGATTACTGAAAAAAATTGCAGTAAAAAGTAAATTTTACTGATTTCCAGGAAAAATTTCAGTAAAAAAAAATTTTACTGATTTTCGGAAAAAATTTCAGTAAAAATAAATTCTAACTGATCATGAAATTTCATTTGCATTACCCGTACAATTTTTACTGATTACTGAAAATAGCTACTGGTAGTTAAAAATCAATGCACACCCCATAAATAAATTCATTAAATCATTTAAAAAAAAAGCGATTCATTTTTTATTCTTTTAGACATGTATTATATACTTGCTATACGCTGTTAGCTTTTCTTAAAACAAGCATTTCAAAATTTACATCGCTGAGCTTTTGCCTTCTGGAACGATTAACAATCCCAGCGAATGAAAACAACCGTTCTACAGGTGCAGATGAAGGTAATGGGGTATTGTATTTTATAAAAACGTTTTTAATTGCTGGATGATTTTTTAGACAATTTGTCGTTGTGTCTCGTTCGACCAGGTATAAAATTGTTTCCTGTAGATAATTTTCCGAGTCAGTGGAAACACACTGTATGCTAACACCTTTTAAAGTAGATATACAAATACACATATTAATACAAATATTTAATGGAAAATTAAGTGAAAAAGTTTAACATTACTCTCTTCCCCGAAAACAAGGAATGATTTTTGTGGTGTTTGAGGCAGAACACGAGTTTCCACATCGGCTATTTTGCCATACTTCACCACATAAGTGTTGAACATTTTCTTCACTTCTTCTTCTGTTTGCGTTGTTGCTGTTTCTAAGAGAGCTTTTAAAAATCGTAATTTTATATTAGGAACGCATATAGCAGCAATAACAGCATCCCAAGCTTCAGGCTGCATCGTGAAATATTTCTCAAATCGTTTAAGTAAGGCTTCTTGCATTCTTTCGCTAACTTCGGCTAAATATTTAAAACTCGCTGACTCCAAGCGACGCATTTTTACTCTTAAAGACACTATAGTAGGGACAAAGTAACCAAAATACATGGTCTTTTCGCCCTGAAGAAAATCTATCGCTTCTGCAATAGGCCCCATAAGTTGTATGTATTCCTCCAAGTACTCAAGCTCATCATTGAGAATGGTGGGCATTTTCAGACGATAACACAATTCCGCTAAATTTGTTTTGTATTGCAGCAACTTCTTAACGGAATCATGAAGTGAATTCCACCTTGTTATGCATGGAGTTGACAAATTGGCGTTTATTACTGCATTGATTATTTCTGCAGATTTTGGTCTGTTGCATTTATTCCAAAGCTGTGTGCACCTATACAGAAAAGAAAAATATAGATCTGGAAACTCTGCAGTTGAAATTAAGTAAATTTGTACCTGTTGAAAGACCTTTTATGAATATTTTTTGTATCCTGACTTGAAGAATTTATAACTTTGTTAAAATCGGTTGTAGCCAGAAGATTTAAAGTGTGGCTTGCACACGGAAAATGCTTCGATAGTCGTGGAGTTACAGATCGAAATTGAGGACCTGAAGCATCCATCGAGCCATCTGAATCGGAGCCAGAGTCAGTTTCCTCATCACTGTCTTGTTCATTTATAGGTCCTAAATCAATGAAAATCAACAATAGAAAACGTTTTATTTGGAATATATAAGTATATCTGATATACTTATCTAATGATATAATAAGTTTATCTGACTTACTCAATTCAACTCATTTTTTTCATTAATCAGTAAAAATTTATTTTTACTGAAATTTTTTTCAGTAATCAGTAAAAATTTATTTATTTTTACTGAAATTTTTTTCAGTAATCAGTAAAAATTTATTTTTACTGTAATTTTTTTCAGTTATCAGTAAAATTTACTTTTTACTGCAATTTTTTTCAGTAATCAGTAAAAATTTATTTTTACTGCAATTTTTTTCAGTGATCAGTAAAAATTTATTTTTACTGTAATTATTGTCAGTAATCAGTAAAAATTTATTTTTACTGCAATTTTTTTCAGTAATCAGTAAAAATTTACTGGTAATGCAAACAAAATTTAATTATCAGAAAAAATTTACTGATTACTGCTATTTGTAATGCACTTAATATATAGTGCAGTGTGCCCATGTATGAAAATAATAGTTATCTTAAAACATTAAGTATCGAAAATTAATATATTTAGCATGAAATTCATTCTATATAACAATAATACCGAACAGAAAGAGTTTTAGTTGACTCTGCAATAGAAAAAAAGGGTTTTCTAGACTAAATTTAAAACTTAATGATTTACTCAGCTCTTTTTCAGACTACTTTAAAATAATCTTCAATCCCGGCTTCGATTATATTAAATATCGAATATATATACTTTTTCTTGAACTTTCGTAGAATTGTGTGTGAGATCCCTACTTCAGCATGGCATTATATCTCATGAGGACCCCAATCAGAATGCAAAACTCTGCCAAAACAAGTAGCAGATAACCAAGTCAACCCTGTTAGGCAAAAAGGTATTTGCATAATCAGAGGCATACTTTTCTTAATTAAATTCGGGCAGTGCTTCTATGGCACGCACAGCGCTCTCTGTCCAATTTTTCTGGAATTTCTATATTCTCTATATTGCAATGACTGAAGACTCAGCTGATATTGATCGTTTGGGGATGGCTTACGAAAGTTTCAAGCAGTTTAAAATTTTATCTTCTCCTTTATAGTTTAATCTTAAAAGCTATAATCTTCGTAGTCTGGCGGCAGTAATCATTCGTAGTCTGGCAGTCATTCGCGACTACGTCGTATGTAGAAGATGACCTCTGATATGTACCTTTTGACTTCTAGTTTCGGCCTTCGAGCAATCCAAAACCTAAAAACTAAAGAAAGTGGAATTATTGAGTTTGTTATGGACACCTTCACATTAAAATAGATGGTCAAGACTATTTTTGGTGTACATTTTGACATGTTAGAAACAGCACTAAGATGTATTGACTTAAAAATAAAACAACAAACTTCTTATCGCTTGAATTAGCTAATTCAAATGCAATGGAAGCGCCTTCAATATTAAATTAACCAAGCCTTAAGTTATTTTTTTTTCATAAATTAAGTTTGTTAAAATACTTAGAAAACAAAAAAATCGACCAATAGTGAAAATTATAAATTCTGGGACTAATATTAAGCTCTTAAAACCACACCACGCTGCATGAAGCAATAATTCGATTGTTATTTGCATACTTCTCGGGAAATTAACAACAACAAAGAACATGTACCTGAATAACAAACAATTAACACACATACATACACAAACGCAGATAATTTAAAAACGTTTTTAAATTGTTGTCTAAGAAAAGTTTAAAAACGCTCTTCAGCGTTTAGCGAATGCTTTTCCTAGCGAGCACGGAAAAAAAGACTGAGTTAACAACTAGTAGAGCACAAGATGCAGATAACACGAAAGAAAATAGAAAAAGCAACAACAACATTAACTGGTTGCATTTGTACTTTGGTTCTTTGATTCTTTTTTCATTTCATAACTGAGCCAATTAAATGCTTCATTTATATTCATTTTGTAAAAAAAAAAACCCTAAAGAAGAAGAAAGCTAAAAACGAAACAACATCATCTAAACGTCTTAAGATTACCTCTTGTATAGTTTATAATGTAAAACAAGAACCAACAACAACAAACAAACAACAAAGTATTGTGATAAAAGTGTTGCCTGCACAAAAAAAAAAAAAATCTATGTATTCTATATTAAGTACATTTAATTTTTAGAAAAAATTACATCTTATAAAATATTATTTAACAGCGTTCGTTTAAATAAACGCAATGATTAAATTTTCATAGAAGCGTCTGTATATTTTGTTATTTAAGTGCTAGAGCAACACTTTGCTGGAGGTACTGACTGACGTAGGTACAACCAACAGCAAATAATTAGCATTAAAAACTCTCAAGTCAAGCCAAATCATTGAGACAAGCTTGAGACAAAATTCAGCAATATTGTGATCAGAACTTGCTAATTTTGTAAAATTACAAGTTTCCTTTATTATTTTTTTTTAAATGTATGTAAAAAAAAAGAAAAATTATATAAAATATATGTCCATGTAATCAGAGAAGATATGTGAACACCTCAAATTGGTGGGTTGGTGGTATACAAAGTTATATAACGCCGTGTAGACAACATGAAATAGTATTGTATAACATTCTTGTACTCTAGAGCTCGTGTTTATTATTAAAAAAATTGTAAACTATGAGAATGAATTAGCAAGCTCAGAGTACATTGAAAAAAAAAAAAAATAAAAAATATTAAATATTTCACAGTAATAAGGAATAAAAAACAATAACATCAGAGTCATTTTTTAAAGGTCATTCCACTTAATAACAATGTGAAAAATGTACGTTCTAAATACTAACACAATAAGGTATGAGTTTGTTAACTTTTATTAGTTTTGAATTGAACACAAAAAAAAAACATTAAATACAAAGAATGGAAACAATAAATTGAACGTAGAAAACAATTTCTATACGAAATTCGCAATTTATAACATGCACACATGTATTGGAAATTTGTAATAATATGCAAAAATGTACTACATACAACCTGTAATCGAAATATAAAAAAGTAGTGTGTATAAAGTTGTCCCCGCACATTTTGATTTATAATTAAAAAAAAAAAAAGAAATGTTACAAATGTGAAGTTGCGAATCTGATATTCATTACTTTGCAGGAGAGCGAAAAAAACTCTTTTTTACTCAACAGTAATTCGGCGCGGCCATCATTATTGTTCTTGTTACAATGTTTAATAGTTTAACATTCCTTTAGGCATGTTGTTCATGGCTTGGCACAGCATATAGCTCCACTTAAGCAATAGGATACAATGGTAAAAGAAAAATTGAATTTTTCAGATTAGTAACTTGACATTTGTAACGACGATATGTGCCGCAATTGTACGAAATTTGCTATCATGTGTCATTGGAAAACAATTTAAATCGAAAATCATAATTTAAACGCCTTAAAATTCAGAGAATTTGCAGCACAGCCCGAGCAAATCACAGCACAATTTTCCAATTTTGAGTGTATAGAATGCACCAACTCATAAAAATCATACCTTTAGATTTCTTTTTTTTTTCGTATGCGACATATTTTAGCCAACATTTTTCGGTTTTGTTAGGAATCATACGAGCGGGACTGAACTTTGCACTAAAATAAAGAAATTTCGATTTTCAGTTAAATTCTTATCATGGTAGAGTAAAACAAAAAAGAAAAAGTGTTGAGGATGATGTTGATGAGCACAGTTACTGGCGCACATACGCATACACACACACACACACATTCACACAAACGAATCAATAACAATGTATAAATGTGTAAATTTTAACAACCAACAACAATAAGTAAATGTATGAAATCAATCAAGCTGTGATATTTAAGTATGACACACCGTTAAAAACATACTACAAAGAAACAATTAAAGCGCGAACATCATAGGAAATTAAAAAAAGAACATCTTATTGTAAAATGCCATAAGAAGCATGCGCCACCATATTGGCCATGCCATTAAAGGGTGAAGCTAACTTTATGGCAAATGTGAACGCAGTACATTGTGTGCAATTTCAAAGGAAATATAGAAGAAAAGCCATTTCCATATTTATTCATAGCTATAAGAAAATTATATATTTAGACATACTTTATAATAACTTCAAACTTAAGAATCACAAGCATAAGCTTAAAGTATAAGTAAAAAAATTTGCAAAAGATGTAAATACTGTTTTTTTTTTTTTATATCCTTTGTAATTGCAATTTACTACTAAATAGCTACTTAGAAAGCAAACATGTTTTACCACAATATATTTCGAAAGTAATTTTCACACAATTTTTATCTAAGTAGCTAACTTCAAATTGAACAGATATAGATCAAGTTAAATTTTGCATGAAAATTTATCAATTAATACTAGACAACATACAAATTATTTTTTATTTAAGTTTTCTACTTTAAATTTTGCTGTTTAAGCCAATCTAACTCTTATTTGTAAGCACAAAACAAAAATTGTTTGTTGTAACTTTATTTTTTGTTATACTTCTCTTAGTTTGGCTTTTCTATTAATTTTGATAACAAAGTTCGGCATAGATACGTGCAATAATCTTGAGTGTGGAACAGTTGTCAAAAATGATATATTCTAGAAAGTCTCTTAAAAATATTATAAGAAAGCTTTAAATAGTTTACAAACATTAAAGTATGAAAAAGTCAAACATAAAAAAAAACCAAAAGAAAGTTCTACAACAGGCTATAATTAACGAGTAATCTCAGATGATACAAAGTTACATTCACAAAAGAAAAAAGAAAAAAAAAACGTTATACATTTCATGAGAATTATAACCAATAAATAACTTTAAAACAAAATATCGCTATATCTTCAAATTACTATCAATCATAAATTCGAAATATATTAAATTGTATTCAAAAAGTAGTTGAATAAAATTCAATTTGCTGACTTTAATTATGCAAAAGAGCTGTTTTATTTTGTTTGTTCATAAAAGTATTTATGGTGAGTATTTTAAATATTTTTTGTCATAGCATAATACCAAAATGAGTATTTTTTTTTAATTTACGAATTATTCAAAATTTCGAATTTTCTTAAATTATCACCACTTAATCCTCGATTATAAATTCTTTATTATAATCTGCCCTGTTCTGAAATCCGATTTCAATCGAAAACAATTCTGAGGTGTTCTGCAATCTGACACTTAACTTCGAATCGGTATTGACCTATTCTGTATTTCGATAAATCGAATTTACAATCGGTTTCAATCCGATCGGTTGTTTGGCAACCATTTTCACTCCGATAAAATTTTGGTATATTTTAACATGAAAGTGAAGAGAAAACTGAATAATTAATAATTAAACCTAATCTTAGGGGGAACTTAAAAATACTGTTAAAAAATCAGCGATGCTTATGGTTATGAAGGAGCATCCAGACATGGATAAAAACTAAGACAAAGTGGAGGCAACTGGCGGAGTCGCTGAATGGTCTTAATCCACCATAAAAGGATACTAATGAATGGAGGAAGGTATCAATGCTGCTTTTATTTTCAATTTAAAAGTATTTTTTTCCAAGAGTGCGCGGTGTGAAAACAATTGGCACATAACAAGAGAGAAAGTCGGAGCGATTGGCTGCGATCTAAATGTTTGTTCTCCGAAGCGGACGAGTCTTTTACCAAGTTCGTCTGCGTGGTTCTCATACTCCAATAAAACTGCAGCTAAACTCATCAAACTGATTTTATTATCAAATTTTATTCACAAGATTAATTCATTTCTGCACAAAAATCGTTTTTCAACCTTACAAAACAGGTGATTTTGACATGTTCGAATCCGATTTAATTTTGTTTCGAACATACCATTTCAGATCGGAATACAGAATAACGTTTTACTTACTTAATTACTTACTTATCTGGCGCTTACAACCGTTGGTCGGTTTTGGCCTCGTATAAGAAATTGCGCCAGTCATTTCTGTTTTTCGTTTACTGGCGCCAGTTGAAAACTCCAAGTGTAGTCAGGTTATCCAACACTTGATCCTTCCAACGAAGATGTTGGCGTCCTCTTCTGCGTTGACCACCACCGGGCACCGAATCGAATATTTTTTTCGCTGGAGCGTCGTTTTCCATTCATTCAACATGACCTAGCCAGCCAGTTCGATTTTAATGCGTTTAACTATGTCGATGTCAGCGTACAGTTGATTACAGCTCGTGGTTCCATCGAATTTGGTACTCGCCATTGACGCAGATTGGACCAAAGATCTTTCTCTCGAAGGCTCCCAAAGTCTTTTCATCAGAACTGCTCAACGTCCAGGTTTGCGCTGCATTTAATAGGACGGGCATGATTAATGACTTATACAGCGTGAGTTTTGTTCGTCGAGAGAGGGCTCTGCTTCTCAATTGCCTACTAAGCCCAAAGTAACACCTGTTGGCAAGAGTTAACCTTCGTTTTATCTCAATACTGACATCGCTGAAAGAGTTTATGCTGGATCCCAGGTAGACGAAGTCCTTAACAACCTCGAAAGAGATGTTGTCAACAGTGACGTGGTTTCCAACACGCTGGGAGTGTTTATTTGTTGACACTAGGTATTTCGTCTTATCTGCGTTCACTGCAAGACCCATTCGACTAGACTCTTTCGCTAATCTGGAGAATGCTGCGCTGACTTCGCGCGTATAAAAGGAATCACATTGTCTGAAACCTCGTTTGGTATCGAATGGAGGAGTGAGATCCTTCCCGATATTAACTGCGCTGCTGGTGTTGCTCAGTGTCATTCTGCAAAGACGTATGAGCTTTGCAGGAATACCAAAAAAGAACAACGTTTTAAATATACTAACTAAATAAATTTTTCTGTTCTGAAATCCGACTCTGAATTCAGAACAGAGCAGAACCTGTTGGTTGGGAATGAAAATTAGAACAAGTTTAAAATAAATCTTAATCTAAATAAATGTTGATATAATAAAAAACTGAGATTTTTTGAAAAGCAATTTAATAGATTTTTATTCTAGGAATTCATATTGTATGACCATCATCTAAAATTAGCTAAAAAGTAGTTGGCTGTGTCATGGACACACCCGTTGGTTTTGACGTCACAGCGTATCTTTCCTTGTCCTTATTCTTCTTCCTTTTCTTTCTTTTGTTCCCAAAGTTCCTCATTCTTATTCTTATATTTTTCATTATACTTGTCTAGTCCTTGTAAGAATTCCTTTCTTAAACCTTGTCCTGTTAATTATATAAAAGTCAGAATTGTGGAACGCCACAAAGAAACTGTTCAAATTTTGATATCAGGAATGAACAAATATTTTACGTTGATTTTCTTGAAAATTATGTTTTTTTGTTTTTTAAAAAGAAAATAAATTGAGGCAGAATAAGGAGAGCTCAGAAAAGAAGTTCATAGTGTTGACGACTCTGCTAAATTTTTCCAATAATTTCATATCTATGATGCAGAAAATATGCACTGAATTCCTGATCAGCAATCCAAAAATATATATTGAAAGAAAGTTGAAAGAATATATATATACAAATACAAAAAAATTATGTTTAAATAAAAATTTAATTTGTAGTAATTTAATTTTAATTTAATTTAAATTTAATTTAAAGTTTAAATAAAATAAAAAAAAAGATAAAAATCGTTATTTTCAATTAACTTCTAGCTCAATTTCATGCACACACAACAACAAATGAACAATAGAAGTGATATCAACTTGTCGCCAGCAAGTCTATCCTGCTTCCATTCATTGAGCGCATTTGCCATGCTTGAGCGGCACAACACAAACATTATGTCAACCAACACAGATATGAAGAGTTATTAAGTAACTTCCATGGCCATAACAAAGTTTTGTTATATTATATAACTACGTAGTGTGCTAAGCTATCCTTTCAACGAGCTTTCAATACAAAAACAGCATGAACTCTGTTCTCTCGCAAAAACGAGTGAGAGACCGATACCATGGCTTTGAAATGAGTTAGAGTGGGTGATATCATTCACAAGATATTTTTTTGTCATAAAGAAGCTTTGAATAATTGGAGGAAAGAGTCCTTGAACCTTTGACCTTGTTTCTGCGATAAAAGCCCTTACATGCGTACGTTGTTATATATATATATATATATATAATAACATACACACAAACACATATATAAATATGCCAAGGGCCGTTATTAAAGAAACAATTTTTAATTATGTAAAAAATGCTCTTTTATCTTTGTCGTTTTATCTTTTAAAAGTCAATAATTTTGTTAAAAACTTTGAAAAATCAATAACTGTAAAAATATGCCGATAAATTGCAATGAAAATAATCATGCTAACATGTCTTCAACTTGTGTAAATTGAGAAGCAAGAAGCCTCTTGTCAACATGGCGTATGAGTAACATTTCGTTCTTGTCAACAACAATTAAAAGTTACTCATACGCTATGTAAACCTATTTTCGAATTAAAGTGGCTTAAGTCACAATTTGAGTTATAATACCTTAATTTCAGAGAAAATTTAATATCTTGGAAGTCAGGTCTTACTATCTTACAATATAATATCAACACATGTGCGAAAAAGAAATGTTATCACTGTTGACATGCATATTAAACACTTTACAAATAGCAACAACATAACTTTATCAGTAGACATATTAAGTGATAAGCGTCAACGTCAATGCAGATAGATAATTTTTCGCAAAGTTAAGAAAATCTCTTATCAAAGCGTTTTTTTTTTTTGATAAAATTATTGCAAGCATTTAAAATAATTAACCACAGAACATAATATCAATTAAAATGCTTAAGAGAGCAAACTTTCTGGCGCTTTTGTGAGTGTGTGGGTACTTAAAAAAAACTATTAAAACATTGTGAGAATATCTTGAATGACTAATCAGTGAACATTCTTGCAATAGATCAAAATTTGTTTTACTTAGACATGAACGCATGCAGTCATCCACAATAGGAGAGAGAAATACGAAGAGAAAGAGAGAGAGAGAGAGAGAGGGGGGGAATTGACAGCTTGAGATTATAGCTTGATGTGAGCGTAGCATACATAGCAGTGCGCAGAGACAGCTTTAAGTTCTGTTGGTATTTTAGAACTTTACCGTCAGTTCGAGCAACTTTTGGAGCCTTAACGTTTTCATTGTTGCAGCTAAGCCAGAGGTGGCCAAATAATTATTTAGATTTATAGATAATTATATATATAATTATCTAATAATTACTCAACATAATTTTAAAATAACTATTTATTGTAACTCAAAAATAAAACGTCAAATAATAAAAATATTAATAAAAATAATAAAATGTTATTAATTTATAAAAAACATCTGTGTTTTTGTTAAATTTCATTTCATAAATTTCATAGCATTTTAGTTGATATGAATGCATATTTATTTGATATGAAAAGCACGTTGAAAATTAAAAAAAAATTATGACATTTAAATTAATAAATGGCAAAAAATAAAAAAAAGGATTAAAACGCTACAAACTATTTTAATTTATTTTATTTTATTCAAACATAATTTTCTCATTATTCATTTCATTTTCATTTTAAATTTTGTTTTCAGTTTCGATCTCATTTCCATTTTTATTTTAATTCTTATTTGTATTTGTATTCTCATTTTAATTTTTAAAATATATTTTTTTTGTTTTGATTCCGCCGTTTTGCTTTTTCCTTTGGTTTTGCTATTGCTTTTGCTTTTGATTTTACTTTTGCTTCTGAGTTTACCTATGTTTTTGCTTTTGCTTTTGATTTTGTTTTTTATTTACTTTTAGTTTTGCTTTTTTTGCTTTTCCTTATGTTTTTGTTTTTGTTTTTGATTTTGATTTTGATTTTGAATTGGAATTGGATTTTGATTTTGATTTTGATTTTGATTTTGATTTTACTTTTACTTTTACTTTTACTTTTACTTTTACTTTTACTTTTACTTTTACTTTTACTTTTACTTTTACTTTTACTTTTACTTTTACTTTTACTTTTACTTTTACTTTTACTTTTACTTTTACTTTTACTTTTACTTTTACTTTTACTTTTACTTTTACTTTTACTTTTACTTTTACTTTTACTTTTACTTTTACTTTTACTTTTACTTTTACTTTTACTTTTACTTTTACTTTTACTTTTACTTTTACTTTTACTTTTACTTTTACTTTTACTTTTACTTTTACTTTTACTTTTACTTTTACTTTTACTTTTACTTTTACTTTTACTTTTACTTTTACTTTTACTTTTACTTTTACTTTTACTTTTACTTTTACTTTTACTTTTGCTTTTACTTTTACTTTTACTTTTACTTTTACTTTTACTTTTACTTTTACTTTTACTTTTACTTTTACTTTTACTTTTACTTTTACTTTTACTTTTACTTTTACTTTTACTTTTACTTTTACTTTTACTTTTTAAATATTGTTTTTTATTTTTACCTTATGGCCGAAGACCGCATCTTAATTTTCGTTCCATAAAATTTACCGTAGCGCCTAAAGTCACGGAGTAATAATTCTATGCAACGTTTTTTTAAATTTTGTTATATTTTCACTGCATTCAGTGGTTTCCTTCGTTGTGTCACCAGTGTCATGTCACGAGCAGCTCTCTCCGCGATCTCATATGTCATGAATTTTTATCTATTTTTGTCGCGAACTCTAAAAACCAGGCATTTGTTACTGCAGCACCTATACATTGAGCTTATAATTCCATGTAAGAAATTTGCAGGTTCGTTCCTAAAGCAGCTCCCTCCACATCCCAATGGCGTCGTTTATTTGTTTTTTTTTTTAATTTTTGTCATAAAGTCAAAGAATAAACCTTCACTTACGCATCATTACTATATTCATATCACCTATATTCAGCTAATTACAATTTCTTTTTCATATTAAGTACGAATATAATCAATTGTTCCAATTTCTCGTGATACACTTTTTTTTAACACTTCAATACCAGGCGGCTTTTTTAAGAAGGAATAAGAGAAAAAGCATTGATTTCACACACGCCCTGTTTTCCAAACAACTTAACCATAAATATTTCACTCTTCACGATTTCACTCTTGCTACACAAACAGTTGGCCACACCTGGCACCCAAGCAATGTACGCTTGAGAGGAAAATTAGATGTGAAAACACGTTGAACTCAAAAACATGGACTGCTCCGAGTGCTTGTGACTTTGCTGCGCTCACACAACAATAATAATAACGACCAGAAGCCTGACGGGAAAAATTTCTCGAAAAACTTGTGACAACGAATGCCCATTCAGTTGAGCAAAGAGAACGTTTATTATTGGAAGCCAAGAAATTTTGCAGTTTTTCTATTTGAAAGAAATTTAGAAAAAAACAAATTCTGGTAATTGAACAATGATATAAAATACTACAACTCCAAGCAGCTTACGTCTAAATAAGTGCATTTATAAATAAAAATATTTTTTAAGAAAATAAAGCAACGTTTAATAACTTTTAAACGTATCTAAACAACGAAAAAAAGAAAATATAGACCACTAGACGATCAATAAATTAATCAAACAGTACAACAGGAAGTGTGACACAGGAAACTCAGGAAGGAAGCATTTGAGCCTAATCGAAAATTGAATATTGTGCATAAATAAAGTTTATTCTAAATAGCTCACTATATAGGTGAGTAAGTTACAGCAACTTGCAACAAAACTCATGACGTAACATCAAAGAAAGTTTGGAGGCTCCACACCTCGACACCTTACAGGGCTAAGATTTGCTTGTCGCACGTTAGTTATGATTTAATTTTTTTTTTTTATTTTTTAGTTTTCACACTTTCTTGTTGGTGTTGTTGTTTTCTTGCAGTGACCTCATGGAAAAATTAAAAATGACTGCATCCGTTCTTAAATACTAAGTGCCACAAGATTTGTTAGCCAATATTTTCGAATATATGACTCAATTCCTAGTTGTTCATATGAATGTACATAATATCGACACATTGCCGCTTGCTTTGTTATTCAATTTTCTCTTAACTGAAATCAGCAAATAGTTTATTAGTAAATGTATTTCTTAAGTCATTTGTGAGATAAATGTACTATCTACTATTTACTAGAAGCCGGCAATAAAAATTTCAAGAGATACTCAATTTTTTTGCAACCCTCTAGTCGCACATGTGCTTGTATCAAAAAAGTTCTGGTGTCACAAAGATGTAACGAAGTTAAGGTACTTTTAGATGCCGTAACAATGTAGTTTGAAACAAAAATTTTTAAATTTAAGCAATTTTAGGGCATAATAAAATTGGTGACAATTGGTGCGAGTGAAAAAAAAATGTTTGAAAAATATTTTATTACTCAGCATTTTCATCTCGATGAAAGCAAGTGTTTGGTGTAAGGCAACTCCATTGACACTTTTTCAGAAAATGTTAGGAGGGAGGGGGGCTAGGTGTAGCAAGATGACGCAGAGTCATGCGAAAGGGCATGCTGGACGGAAAAAATTCTAAATCGAATTTTTACACTCTGAACATGTAGAACTGTTAAAAAATATCCACAGATCTCAGGTTTATTTTTTTACTTTGCTCCACTTTTCACAAAAAATTCAAAAATTCTTGAAAGTTGACCCAAAAAGTGAAATTTTTAAATTTTAATTCATGAATTTTGTTGTTATACTTGATTAT
Source organism: Pherbina coryleti (assembly GCA_943735915.1). NCBI lineage: Eukaryota > Metazoa > Arthropoda > Insecta > Diptera > Sciomyzidae > Pherbina > Pherbina coryleti. The sequence continues at coordinate 129,689,802 of OX030952.1, forward strand.
ATTTTGAAATATTTCCCAATATCTAAAAGAGCTAAAAATCGGCATACTTCATACTAATATATGTTTTTTTGAAATAAAATAATTCAATGACGTATCTTTTAAAATGTTGGAGCTATTAAACGGTATTTGAGAATATAAATGCTTTAAAGCGGAAAATTCAGTAAAATATTTTGGAAAATAAAACAAGGGCCACCTCATATTTGTAATTTTTTTTTTATTTAATAACTATTATGTCTTCTTTAAGCTCTGGGATTGCCAAGGTGCGCAACATTTTTTTAAGTTTTTTCTTCTTGATCTACAGGGTGGGTCAAGTACAAGTTTGTTTTTATAAACGCAAAAAATTAACAAAATTAAATTTTTTCCATGTATTATGGCTTCATGTAAGAGCAAAAATTCCCAAAAATTATGGAACACAACGTCGCGCAAGTGGCTGCTTCAGCTGCCATCGCTGCATTCTGTCACTCCAATTTTTCAAGACCTTGTTGATGGTTTCGGGCTATAGCTCACAGATCGCTTGGATGGATATTGGATATTGGCCTTAAGTGCTTGAATCGTTTCCGGATTGTTGGCATAACATCGGTTCTACAAGGTTACCCACAAAAAAAAGTTCAAAGGGGTTAAATCGAAGCTCTGAGTCGTCCATTGACATCGTCAAGATGGCTGATAACACGATTTGGGAATTTGGTGCGCAAAAGATCGATTGTGGCATGGGCTGTATGGCATGGCGTGCCATCCAGCATACACCCGAGGTCGACCAAATTCATGTCTCCAAATTCCGTAAAATAAAGTCGGTTAACATGGCTCTGTAACGCCCACCGTTTACCGAAACGTTGTTCCCAGCCTCATTTTCGAAAAAAAATGGTCCAATGATGCCAGCCCTCCACAATCCGCACCAAACTGTCACTCTCTGTGGATGCATTAGCTTCTCGACAATAACGTGCGGGTTTTCCCAGCTCCAGATGCGGCAATTTTGTTTTTTAACGTAGCCGCCGAGATGTAAATGCGCCTCGTCAGAAAATATGGTTTTTCGCCCAAATCAAATTCTTTTCAAATAACGCACTGTTTGAGCTACACAGCACTCACTTTGGAAATAAATTTTCAATATTTCTCAACGTTGTTCAAGCGTAAAGCGACTCATTTCTTTCTGACTGAGTTTATGTCAAGATTTCGAGCGGGAAACAGCTGTCAGTTCAAAATAACTAATGATTTAAAAAAAAACCACTAGATGTTCCATTCTGTATATGATGATGCCAAAAATGTCTGTATAAACCAGGCACTTACCGTTTTGTATGAAATATGCGGGGTTTGAATATTCTTAACACATAACACAATATTTTTACACTGAAAAAAAATTCAATTTGCATTAATTAAAAAAAAAAATATTTTGCAGGAGGTTTTTTTTTTATTTGATAAACGCAAAATTTCACAAAAGATTTTGTAAAATAAAAAAGGCCACCTCATATTTCTAGAAGTCTTTTTTTATTTAACCAATATTATGTCTGCACAAAGCACTAAGAGGTGCGCAAACTTCCGGACTTGTTTTTTAACCTGTTGCCTTGTTTTTTAACCTGCTTGATGGTCATAAAAATGTTATTTATTTTAAATTCAAAACCAGGTTTCAACTGTTTAGATAATTTGAGGTCTGTGGGATCTAATAAGGGTGTTAATATTGCCCGTTATTTAAGTAATTAAGTACATTTTTGTGGAGTTTCCAGAGATTTTACCGTTTTCATAACGTCACTTTGTATGGGAGGTAAGCGTGATTTTCATCTGATTTGGTTGAATTTCATACTCGGAGTACATGTTAAATATCAAAGCTCATATGCAAAATTCCAAGTTGATATATTAATTTTTTGGAATTCCAAGAGATTGTATCGTTTTGATAAATTCACTTAGTATGAGAGGTAAGTGTGGTTTTCATCCGATTTGGCTCATTTTCGAACTTGATCGTTGTTTTTAGATGCAAGTTTAAATATCGGATTTCGTGATGATAGCTTAAAATTACGGCTGTAATCGCGATCACAGACAGATAGACGGACAGACATACACACAGATCATAATATTATTCATATCATTGTATTGCATCATATTAACCCTAATATTGTTAAAATATGAAAAAATAAAAAAAAATTCCTAAAGTGAGAAATGTTTAAGTTAAAATTTCGTTATTGCAGCTTATCGTCGTTGCGCATACAAAAAAGGTTATGTGTTTTTGAACGATTTTTCAGGAGACGAAAAAAACATTTTTGTTTTCTAACAATTTCAATACTATTTTCACATAGCTGGCTAACTTTCACATTTGCTTACTTCTGAACCAATAAAAATATCAAGAAACCATTTGGTGAATAGATGGGGCATACATATGTCTTTTAAATCCCACGAAAATTGTGCTGGAATTTAAAAGATCACATATTAGTTATCCACCGGTAGTTATATTAGCGTTGTTGTTAACATACATTAAAGTGCAGCGCAAAATGTGTTTAAGTTGTATGGTTTATGCCACGGCCACTTGTCAAAAATTCCTGTAATACTGTGTTTTTACTTTTCTATACCTAAAACATCGAAAAATATAAAAAATCTACAAAAGAATTTTTTTCGTCTTACTTGTACCAATCGCATCACTGTGCGACATATAGCCTGGGCCTCAAATCATAAAGACCCGAAGTTTTAAAAAAAAAAAAAAAATAAAAAAATGTGGCGTCCGTGGCGTAGTTGGTTAAAGTGCGTAGCCGCTATGTCAACGAACCTGGAGACCCAGGTTCGAACCCCAGCAGCGACAGAAAATTATTTGAATTAAAATTATTTTTCTGTACGGCCGTCACCTCTCTGCAGACAATGGCAAACCTCAGAGAGTAATCAAAATGCCATGTAAAGCTTCTTGAGAATAAGAACATTCCGTTCATCGCCGTTCGGAGTCGGCGTTAAGCATGTAGGTCCATTTCTCGGTCAATTGTGTACAAACTTAATAACACGCACAACATAATTGATCACAAGAAGCTAGGTCAAAGTCCTTTCAAGGGCTGAAATGGCCAGTTATTTATTTTTTTATTTTTTTTAGAAAAAATGGCAATTGAATTAGTTAATTTATGTATTGACTTATTTTATTAATTATTTTGACGTGACAACACTACGTTAAATTGCGTTTTTGGTTTGCAAAAATGTTGAAAAAGGTATTTTTCTAAAATTCATCGGCGTTTCATGGAATTGTTACTCGCCAAATATAGGCGTTAAGAGAAAATTGACGGTACAACTAATTCTTTAACCTTGTGATTCAAATAAGAAATATCGGTAAAAATCGGTACACAGATCAAGTTGCTTAAGCAACGAAACTGCAAATTTGTTACATAGAATTGTAATTCGTATTGTAAAGGTGCTACGGTAAATAATAGTATATATATTATTCTCAAATATTCGCGTCTATATTTGAATATTTAATATTTAAGTAATATTTGAAATTTTAATATTTATGTGGAAAAAAATAAAGGGAAATTAGGGCCTTAGTGAAAACCTATATGTTTATTCTATCAAGTTCCAATAAAAGCCAAATGGTATGAAAAAACAACATATTTTGAAAAGTAATGCTGAGAACCCATCAATATGAGACTTCAAAGAGCTTAAACGATTGCGAATTTCATCAAACTGAAGTCAATGAAATGAAAATATCTCGAGGTATACTCCCCATCATAGTCAGTTATGGGCTTAAAGCTGTTATGAAAGTAATATTGTAATAACAGTACTACTCTTATGAAAGTACAAAGATATTTTGTGTTTCCAACATAGAATTTTAATGTTTGTTATTAGAGAATATAGAATTTACTGTACTTTAATATAGAAATCTTCGTTTAGAATTAACGGTACTTCGAAACATTTTCGAACTTAACAAAAAAAAAAACACGAATTGTTCATTTCAAGTCTTGAAATGACTTTGACCGAGTGTATTATTAAATTTATTGAATTCAAATGATCGAGCACTAAGCCACTGATGCCCAAACCAACTCCGATTTCCACTTACTATGCAGGGAATTTGTCATAAGTATTTAATAAGCGATGACTGAACAAATGTAATAGAGAATTGTATGCACACTGTAGAGGTGGACTATCCATAAGACTTCATTATTGTTCAGTATCTGGTTGTAGTGTACTTCAGTGCAGCCTTGATATCGGATAAAAATGATCCATACGAAGCGATGCCAATAAAACAAGCATTGCATATTTAAAAAGCTTCTCATTATTATCGAAGCATGGTTCAGTTTTGTTCTGAAGTAAAATACCAAAACCTAGACAATGTAGTTTTCTACAGCAGAACCCAAAATCTGGGCGCTCTCGCAATGGGGTTGGTCGAAATGATAATATAACCTCAAAAAATTAGAAAAACGATTAGAAAAATGGAGATCGGTCGAAATGAAACCTTGAAAAACTTTTAAAACGAATCGGTCCAGGCATGACATATTCCTATATTCTACTTCATTTAGGAACTACTTCAGTTTTCCTAGATACTTAGTTCTAGTTTTTGAATGTTATTTTGTCTGTTCGTAAAGTTTTTGAATGCACATATCGCTCGTTTTCTACAATAACGTTACAACTCAAAAAACTAGATTTTTTAGGAAAAGCATTTTAAGTTTTAAACAGACAAAGGAAATTAAATCACCATTTTCAAAATATGGACAAAACATCAAATATACAAGTACTACTGTAATGCACATGGCTTAATCCATACAAAGTGACAAAAAAAACTGGAGATTATCGATATATAATACGATCTAATCGGAAATATATTGAGGTGAATGAATCACAAATTCTACTCTCCTGCAAAAATTAAAGAAGATATCGTTACCAAAATTGTACACAGCTTAGATCATGGTAACACAAATGTTGCTGTGTAATTAACTCAATTTTTATGTTTTTTGGATTGTAACGTTATTGAAGAAAACGAGCGATATATCAAAAAATCTGTTGACTATACTGCTTGGTTTGAAATGTGATCGCTCTGTTATGTTTTCGCAACTCTTTAATACTGACATTGAGATCACGCAGCATCAGTTTATTTAAGAATTAAGAGCACAAAAGTCTTAAAATTAATTTTTTTGTACAATCTCTAGACAGACGATTTAAGCAACTTGTATGTTCATGATATGAATCTATTTTTCCCCAAACTAATTTAAAATTGTGAACGTGCAAAATTATTTTATGCCTTCCAATGAACTCGTGACAAAGCTATAAATAAACCTTGAAAATGCTGGCACAAATAATTCAGCCACTGTCGCTTTTCAGGCCTTTTAAGCGATGAGCACCATTTGTTAGTTGCAGCAAACTAAAAAATAAGCTAATGTATAGCGAGCACAGCTGCAGTCTGGAAATATTTTCAAATACAATTGAATTAATTTTCCGCTTAGTATGTAAATTGTAATTGTTATGACCAAACAAGGTGGCGCAGTGAATATGAGTCTTACATTTATACTCGCTGATGCTATTTCGATTAAGCTTGAAGTGTAGATATACGTATATTCTTTTTTTTTTTTATTTTTATGCAATCTTGTTATCACTCAGACTGAACTAAAACAATATTTGTTTTGTATATCAGAGTATTATTAGTACCTTTCTTTTCTTACTCTTTCTTTCTTTATTTATTTCTCAATTTAACTTACAGATACAACACACATTAAAATACTAATTTATATATTTTTACAGAGCAGTCGAAATTTTGATTTTCAAATTCGACATATTGTTCATTTTCTCACCTAACGAAATACTCGTTAGCTCAAAAATTGGGCACAATTTTGTTCTCTTCAAATGTTTCACTATGAAAGTAAAAAGCAAACAACGGCAAGAGTCATCACAGTCAAAGCATAACCTTTTTTTTATAACCATAATGCTAAGTTTTATAGGAAAAGTAAAAAGTTTTACAGATCCATTTGCCTAACTTTCGACCACATTTACTTCTTAGCCACTTGGAAGAGGCCTGAAATTTTTTCATTTATTAAGACTAAATGTTGAGATCAAAGTCAAGTGAGTTGAAGAAGAAAACAACTAACTCCTATAACAACAACAATTCTGTAATCACAGAGTGTATTCACGGTAGAGTAATCACACAGAACACTAGACAGATGTTTCGTTGGCCGATGCACCAAGTTATCAGAAATTTTTCACCATTAGCTTTTTTAGCTCCAAAAACACATTTTGAAATAAAAAAATTAAAAAAAAGTTTTCCATTTTCGTTCATCTTCAATTATTCCGAAGAAGTAGTTTTGTAACGATTCTCATCTTTGTTTTTTTTCAAAGATAAGGGCCTTCAATACTTGGTAAGCAAATTCTTCTATTCTAATGACGCCTAAGATACTTGTTCAGATAATTGAAGCCTTCCAACTGAAGTCTATGTGGACAACTTTTGGAATCTCAAAAGGCAAAGGAAATCCTAGGCCTTTTTTCACAGAACAATTGTGGAAGACTCAATGCAGGTTTTTACAGATATATTTACAGATAACACTTAGAATACAAAAAAAATTTTGGGGTGTTATTGTATTTTTTTGGGGTTATTCTTAATAATTTTGGGGTGTTATTTCCTTAATATTACGGCATTTTTTCACAATGAAATTATACCCCAATGTTGGGGCCTGACTTCGATTTAGCTTTTGAGGCCATTTATTTTGGCGTGCATTTTCGCGCAGGTGTTGGTTATTACTTTTCTGAGGTAATGTTTTTCGTTAATTAGCTTTTACGTAATCTCTAAAGAATTTTCAACAATATGGAAAATTAATCACTTCAAAATACTATTATATAACTTTAAAAATCTTTTCAAAGAAAAACCATTTTTGAAAAAAAAACTGTTTAAAAATACGAGAGCGAGAGAATGAGAGAGAAAGAAACATTGCTTTGGCCCATGACACAACAACAACGCTAGTTCTCTACTTCTATCAAAAAATCGAGCTCTTGAGCTGTCAAACCATACAAAGTCATCATATTTTCGGTTTCATTCACTCATTCATAAGTTTAACAGATCTAGACAAGAAAGTGTAAGTAAAAATCTAAAAATGCATAGAAAAACAATTTATAAACTTATGCCATTCATACATTTGGCTTGAAAGCAAATTTTAAAAAAAAAAAGAAAAAATTGGTGATTTCTGCTTCTAAAGTTATGAAAGAATTACACAAATTTTTATTGTTTATATCGATAGTTAAGTACAAAAATATGTTAAGTGGCAATTTATGAGAATAGGCTTAATGCATAGTTTTAAAAATAAAAAAAAATTAAAGTTCGTATTTGTCACCGAAATGCATTTAGATTTCACATCGAAACCAAAGTTACTGGAATTCTCAAATTTTGCAATTATCACATTTATGAATTTAAAAAGATTTATTTTAAGCACTCTAAAAAAATTTTTAATTTTATTTTCAGAAACATGTTTGCACTCTGGTATTTGTCGCTGGCGATCGATGAGATCCGGTAAGTTTTGAAAAACTTTATTTTAAGCTATTTCATCGATGTGCCTCTCTGTTACACCCTGTTGAAAAGTTCATTACAAAGAGCTTTGGGTGCACGTTGTTATTATCACGTTGTGTTGCTTCATTGTTGCAAAATAACAAAGCATACTTGTAGGCAGTAGAATAAAATAATTTGCTTTAAGTTCTTGCTAACCAAGAAAGCTTTTTAGACAAGAAAACGAAGCAATTGCAAATTTGTTCATAACCATCTATTCATTGGGAGATTTTTATGATTTTAAAACTTTATTTCCTAGAGTGACACAATTTTTATTTGAATATTTACAGTACATAAAAATATTCACAAATGTACATATAAGTTTAACATTGTTCGCGATCCCTGGTTATGTCAGAAACCTCCACTACTGATTATTAAAATAATTACAATGAGGTATTGACATTTTTGCATTGAAATACTTCTGTTAATGGGAATAATTAAACCTTAATAACTGAGAATGCATTTATTAGAGTCGTGGATTTTTACCTTTAAAACTGGGACTTTGTACTTCGGTAGACTGTATAAGAAGTCCCTTTAAGTGAGAAATTAACCTAGGTTCCTTGAGATTCCACTTATTCAGGCTAGGCTGTATTATATTAACTTTATCAGTATGAAAATTAATTTGAAGAGGTCTTAAAGTTAGTTAAAAGACCAATATATAAAAATATAAGCCTGGATATATGTACATTAAAAAAAACAAAAAAAAAAACAAATAGCATTGGCTGTTCGACAGCATTCCGTTTGAAAGGTATCGATTATTTCCGATTGCTTTCTTTGCTTCCTATTTAAAAAATAAAAAAATAAGCACTTGCTTTAGTATTCGACTCAAATAATAAATTAAGAAAAGTAAATTAGAGCCGTCAGGCGATATCAAATTAATCCCCTCATTGTCTTCATGGTGGTGATGAATGGCTATTAATTTGTGTAATTTTTTTATTTATTTTCCGTCAAAACTTAAAGGCCTCTGAAGCTTTTTTGAATGATTTGATTTCTATCAATTAAGCTTAATAAACTTTTGGTCGTGGCTTTAATGCAAGTTCTAAGTTAACCCATTAACGACCAAATGCAATCAATTTAAAGGTCATTGTTTTTTTTTTCAAATGATACCTTTCTTTGCATATCCTCTTTCGAAATTTGGGTTTGAAAATCCTGCCGATTTTAACCAAAATTTGGAAGAAAAATTCTTTCGTTTAATTCACTAAAATAAAAACCCAGTTTTTGGAGCTTCCGTATGACGATTGGATTAAAATATAAATATACGTGTATTTTTGTTAACACCGCAAAAATTACGTTGTTTTTTTTCAAACCTCAATATCGGTAAAGTTAAAAGTGAAAAGTATTAATATAATTTTTTACATGAAAACGTAAATTGTTAAACTATTGGATGGTTACTACGGTTATATAAAAGTATCGAACGCAATTGATTAGAGGAGATTCGTAGTTTTACTCGAACGAACATGAATGAGACATACATATGCATGTATATGACAGATAAAACCTATTTGTGTTTTACTACCAACGAGCGCAAGTGTGTCTTTTTTTTAAAAAAAAAAATGTTTTTAGCACAAACTGCACGGCATTTAAGAAAAAAAAATGAAAATAAATCATATTGTGGACATGTTTTCTCATGTTTGCAACGCCAGAGCAATGGCAATATCCAATTTTGAAAATATTGTCGAATTATTCTATTCGACAATTCTTTTTTCGAAGTTATATCTTGAACGAACATGCATATTAGGGCGTATCGAAAAATTTAGATCGTATTCTAAGGGGTCTCAAAAGTTGCATAGGGTTGTCAAGATCACCCAAAAAAAATTTTAAGGAAAAAAAAGGATGTCTTCCTGCCCCGCAAGGACAAAGTTGTTTTTTGAGGAAAACAGTAAAAAATAACGATCTTAAAATGCTTTGACTTCTGTAAAAAAAACTACGTATGTCTTAAAGCAAAAGTAGGTATAGGCTTAAACTAACAATATATTAGTAAACACGACGCCACTCACGATTTTTATCCACAGTGTCCTGTGTGAAGGATATTCGAAGCTAAAGTTGAAACCGAGATAGCACAGAACTTTTGATTGTTACCCAATGGTCTAAATTTTGGTGGTATTGATTATACTGTTAACGTTTTCCTTAAATTTGCCGAATAACTAATTACCATAATTTTTGCATATGCATTTTCCTGTTTTTGAGAAATGTATACTTGAATGCAATTTTTTAACTTTTTCAAAAAAATGAATATAAGATTTTATATTTCGGGTACCAGAAATGGTACCGAAGAAACTTTGCTCAATTTGGATTCTTCAAATATTTCTTAAATATTTCTTCTTAAAAATACCCTTGTATATGTATATATATAAGTTCTCGAATAGAATTTTATGTTTCAATTGGATGTATAATAATTATACTTCCACGTTTAAAAAACGTAAAAGGGATAAATTAATTTTGTTACTTCGGTTTAAACGCCCATAAGGAGGCGTGGTAGGTATAGAAAAGGGCATATATTCTTAATATATCAGAACGTATTCTTGAGCATCACCATCCGAGTCAATACAGCCACGTCTGTCTGTCTGTCCGTCTGTCTTACTGTGATCACGATTAGAGCCGTAATTTCAAGCTATCATCACGAAATCCGATATTTAACCTTGTATCTAAAAAATAACGACCAAGTTCGATGAAATCGGATGAAACCACGCCTACCTCCCATACAAAACGGCCCAGTCGAAGATCATTTCTTACTAGTTTTATTTAAAAAATAATGCCTCTCCTTCCAGAACATTTGATATTTCGTTATAAGGAGGACCTCAAATATATTTAACTTTTTTCAAGTCTAGAAATCTTAATTTAAATCTTAATTATTAACTAAATTAAAAAAACTCCTTCCAAGCGATAATATAACTAAACTTATGTGTATATTATCGCTTGGAAGGAAATGGGTTACTGCTACAAAGTTAAAGGTACGTGAAAGTTGTTTTCTTGCCACATATTTTCATGTCATTTCTATAGTGAGAATAAATATTTGTGATAAGACCGTCCATGTGCAGAATTTTGGTTAATAATTTCTCCATCGACATGACTTACGTCACGTAGTTGATCACAACCGGCAAACAGACCGGCCGAGAGATAAACAGCTCACGCCGTTGTTTCCACCAACACTAGGAAAAAATTAATAAGCTTTTTTCAAGTTCAATTAACACTCTCGTGAGTCCGACAACGAGTGCACCTAACTAGGTTTAAATTAGAACCAATTCGTCAGAATTATTGCTGGATGTTTGTGTTTGTGTTTGTGTTTGTGTTAGTGTTTGTACTTATGTGTTAACGTATGCATCACGTTAAGCAAATTGTTAAAAAAAAAAACTCGAATGTCTCAGCTTTAATAGCTTTTCAATGCATTACTTTTTCGCTTCTTTTTCGCTTTTTAGTTGCTTTTGACGTTTGCAGTTTTGATAGTAGTTGTATATTTTCTTTTTCTTTCTTTATTGCTTACTTATCTACCTACTATTAATCATATCATGTGATTAACAAAAAGTGCGAATTGGCAAGCACGGTTGTGGAATATGTAGCAATGTTATGATAACAATAGATTAGAATATATTTTGTGCAAAGTTTAACAAGTTCCTTAAGGGGGGAGATAGGTTGAGGACTAGGTTTTTTTTTTTGTGATTTTTGTTTATAAATACATAAGCAATGTATATAATTTTTAAGAACATTTTATACATATATTTTAGTAAATATTGTAGTTTTATTTAAATATTTCCTCGAAAAATACGGAAGATATCAACCGCCATGCATCAGACTTTGCTGTTTTTGTACATTCTTAAGTTCACAGTTTCCATTTCAAATCAATAAGGTTTTAAATATACTTTTAGGGCATGTCTTTTTTCTATATGAACCTAGCTTCCAAAAAGAAAAAAAATTCCAAACAAATCCAAAATCTTTTGGATGTGTATTAACTTTATTGTTTAAACACAGTAATGAATTCATTTAAACTACTCACTTGTTTATCAGCGATTCCAGAATCTAATAGCAATCCTCCTTCTTCTTCTTCATATCCTTCGTTTTGAGCCATTATACAATTATACATGATACAATAAATAGAGGTAGATGCAGACCTGACTGTGCTCTCTTTTAATACTGCCGTAACTGTCAAAATCCATATAAAAAAAGTTGTTTGCTTACATTTAATTTCTATGAACTTTTTTATAGCTTTGAGATTTTATATGCGTTGTCAACTTCGTGTTGACATTCGCGGCAGTACGCTGTCATCTAGCGAATCTACCTGTATTTATTGTATCATGCAATTATACAAGGTTGGAGTGTAAGTGTTTTCGTCTTGCACCAACTGTCAAAAAAAGTGTAAATTAGAGAACGAAAAAAGTAAAAAAGATAATAGAAAGTAAAATATAACACCAATAACAGTTGGTGCAAGACACTCGTGAAAATAGTTGTCACTCATACCTCGTATAATTTTTTCATGGTTTTGAGCTTGAAACTCTTGTTCTTTAAGAAGGCGCTGCGTCGATTATGTAGGTCTACACGTCGATTATCTTTTTTTGCGTGTAATTGAGGCTGTGGTTACCAAACATCGCTCTTGTAAGTCATCTCTTGATAACTCTTTATATATTGGAAGAATTTCTTTATGAACATCAGTATGCAATGGAGTCGGATGTGATTTAGGCGTCGTTTCAAGATCTTCAGCTTTTTTCCATCTATAGCATTCCATCTATTCCAAAATAGCAAGAAAGAAATAAAAACACCATTAGTTTGTATTTGACAGACATTGAAGGAAGATAACCTCGTAAATTTCAACGAAAATGAAAAAAGTAAATTTCGTGTATTCATTCAGCATTATTTTTTGTATGAAAAAACACCAAAGGAACCAAGGAAAGGCTTGATAAATACTATGGGGACTCTGTACTATCAATTTCAATAGATAAGAATTCCGTTGTGCTTTTACCAGCACAAGTGACGCTGAACGTTCAGGTGGCACATAAGAGCTAATCACACCTGAAATCTTCGATAAAATTCATGGAATGATATTTTACGATCGGAGATTGAGAGTGCGTAAGGTAGCTGACATGAATATTTGGACATGAAAAGCGATGAGCGCCACGATTGCTCACTCTCGACCATAAGCGCAGTCGTGTGATCCCTCCAAAGGAGTGTTTGGTTATGTTTAACCGAAATCCGAAAGGATTTTTGGGCCGTTTCGTAACTATAGAAGAAACATGGATACAGCACAATACACCAGAGACCAAGGAACAGTCAAAGCAGTGGACTTCTCCGGATGAACGCTCACCAAAGAAGGGCAAGGTTGGTCTATTGGCTAATAAGGTCATGGTATAAAACGTCAAGGGTAAAACAATCGCAGGAGCATATTGTTTACAGCTGTTGGACAGATTTGATATTGATTTGAAGCAAAACCGACCGCATTTGGCGAAGAAAAAAGTGTTCTGCCACCATGACAACGCACTGGCGAATACGTCTGTGGTCGCCATGGCAAAAATCCATAAATTGAGCTACGAACTGCTATCTCATCTAGCATATTCTCCCTCTGCGACTTTTTCCTATTTCCAAATCTGGAAAAATTGGTCGGCGGAAAGAGATTTGGGTCGAATGAAGAGGTCATCATTGAAACAAACGCCAGTTTTAAGGACCTTGGACGAAATGTATCTATATAAAAGGAGACTATGTTGAGAAATAAAATGGTTTTTTGCCTTTTAAAAAAAAATACCTTTTACTCAAAAATTAACTGACTTATCAAATTGCCCTTGTATTTCCACCGCTAAATAATTGCAAAACTCTTTGCATACTTTCACAAGCTACTTTATGTGTGTGTTTGCTTATTTTTGTCGGTTCTACCTCCTCCCACCCCTCATTACCTTTGCTAATACACTAGTTTAATTTTTTTTTTTTGATATTTTGATTTATCACTTCTTTTGCAGCCAAGGTTTTTGTACTTACTTGGCTCTTAGCTAATTTTTGTTTGCTTGCCGGCCGGCTTGTTGCTATCGCTGATTATCTTTCACAATATAAAAAAAAACAAAATGCAGTCAGATATAAATTTAGAAATTTTCATTTTATTTCATATTGAATAGATTTTAAAATCAGCTAATTTTTGCCAAGCAGTCTTTTTGTCTTTTTGCTGGCAATGCATCAAAATTAGGAAAAAGAAAATTCACAAATTCGGCTAATTTTGTAAATTCATCAAATTTTTTTTTTAATAAAATTCTGCGCGAGTCTCTACAGTTGATTTATACTTGTAGCCATGATATCGAATGTCTTATGTCTTTATCAGAATTTTAGTGCATTCTTTGTCCGACTATAGAATCTACACCATGCTCTGAAGAAATTTTTTCAGACTAGTTTGTGCTTGTTGTGCAACCATAAGTAACTAGTAAATCTTTCGAAATTACTTAATGAAATTGAGATTTACGAAACTATTGAACAACAAAACAAGTTGGCCATTTCAGCCCTTGGTCAAAGCAAGCTTATTATGATCAAATTGTATTGTTGGCGTTATTAAATGTTTGTACAGAAATGATCGAGAACTGGACCTAATAGTTTTGTGCCCACTCCAAACGACTAATGTGTACACTGAGAAAACTGAACACCTTAAAATATTTTTAATATATTTAATTAATAATACGAACAGATCGTTGCACTAATGATTTTTTTTAGCTAACCAAGTGCCGCATATTTGACACAAAAGACTGAAGTTCTTTGAAGTTAAATCAAGGAAAAAAATTTTGCGGTAAAGATAAAATCATTACTATAACAAATTAATCCTTTGTTTACAAAAGATTGAAAAAAGTAATTCAAATAAACAAATTTTTGTTTGTTTTTTTGAAGATTAGCATCTTTGTTTCAAAGACAAAGTCTGTAACTTCAAAGACTTTTTTCTACAAAATCATATTTTACCTAAATGCACACGCTTATCGTTCGCAGTTACTATGTGGGCAATATGTACTTTATAAGGCAATTGATAGTATGTATAATTTATAACTAACACTAGGGGAAGGAGGAATGGGAAAGCAGAGGTGGGTTATAGAAAGAAAAAGCTGACACAGAAATATAGTTACAAGGAAATCAACTTTTTAATTTTGAGACTTTACCACAAGAACTTAATAGCCATATTTTGTAAAATTAACGCAGTCACTTGCGTTAAGATTTTCATTCCGGCAATGCCTTTTTCATATGAAGTAAAACAAAGTCTCTCTCTCACTCAAAAATTTTCTACTAAGATATATTACCAGATAAGAAAACCCGAAGTAACGTGATTGCGTGCGTTTTACAAAATATGGCCATAAGTCTTTGATTTTAGCATGGTATAATAATACAAGGTAGCATTGACAGTTGCTTGGGAAAACATCTCCTGTCAAAAAATATACTCAAAAAGAGAGCGCTCACAATCCGCCATTGAAAACAAAAAAAATGTTGAAAACGTTGAAGTGAAAAAAACAACAACCTCAGCAGCTGCAGATGCATTTTCACAAAAATCTGTTTTTGACAGGAGATGTTTTCTTGTAGAAGAGAAAATACGCAGTTGTCAATGCTACCTTGTATTATTATACCATGGATTTTAAGTACATCTTTCATGTAAATTTAACAACCTTTGTGCCTTTGCGATAACGATTTTTTGTCTTTGGGCACAATCTAACCAATAAAGTCCTTGTGGCAAAGTGTATTTTCTTTGGTTTTACGAATTTTTCCCTCGGTGTATGTTCTCAAGAAGCTTTACATGGCATTCCTTATTCTTTGAAGTTTGCCATTGTCTGCAGAGGCCGAGGCTGTCTGTGACGGCCGATCAGAAAAATTAATTTTCATTAAAAAATTTTCTATGTCAGGTTTCGAACCTTGGATCATGCGGCTCGCTGCTCGTAAAATTGGCATCGAACGATCCACCACTTTCACGCATTCGACAAAGTTTTCTATTTTCTCGGCAAAAATACGAAATATTTTCTTGCTCTGGCTTGATATCTGAAATTTTTGATTAAATTCTTTGTGTTAAAAGTATGGTATAGTATATTCAAGTATATTCAACAAAAAATGTATTGAACACCGGAGCACAGCCAGACAAGTACGTAAACATTTGAGTACACTATTTGTACACAGAAAAAAGATGGAAATTGAAAATTGCTTATAACCCTGAGGAGCTCAAATTTTTGTTGGATGAATTTTGAAAGTTGTGCTGATTTTAAAGGTTTTTATGGTTTACGGATGCTGACGGTTAGCGAATTTAATTGTTTTTAATCCTGGAATTAATAATATTTGAAAATAGATTCGTATATTAACAGGCGCCATTAAAAAGCTTCTTTCTTGGAAATTTTTAATTTTTTAGTCCGATATTTGAATCCAAAAACTTTTTGAGTACAAAATTTGGCCTAAAATCATTTATTGGTTTCTAAACATGCTTTTAGATTTGACTGAAGTTGTTTCGTTTAAAACTTATGATAAATGAGTAAATTTTTATTCTTTCCAATGAGTATCTCTTAACCCCCGAAGAGTTCAAGAAGTGCTCACAATCTGAATAGCTCTCCAGAACTTGGTATATTTAGAGGGTCTTTAAATAAACCTTTCACCCTGAATCCCTACTCAAAAATTTACAACAAAATCAACAGATGTTGAACTGCATTAAACAACATAGTCGCTATAACCTAACAAAATTCGATCGTCCATATTGAAGGACTTTAAAAAAAAAAAAAAAATAACTGGTCATTTCAGCCTTTGAAAGGACTTTGACCTAGCTTCTTATGATCAATTGTGTTGTGCGTATTATTAAGTTTGTACACAATTGACCGAGAAACGGACCTACATGTTTAACGCCGACTCCGAACGGCGATGTACGGAATGTTCTTATTCTCAAGAAGCTTTACATGGCATTTTGATTACTCTCTGAGGTTTGGCATTGTCTGCAGAGAGGTGGCGGCCGTACAGAAAAATCATTTTAATTCAAATAACTCTCTGTCGTTGCTGGGATTCGAACCCGGGTCTCCAGGTTCGTTGACATAGAGGCCACGCACTTTAACCAACTACGCCACGGACGCCACATTGAAGGACTGTACAAGACATTTAACTAAGTATACATTTTCCCGAACCCCCAAAGATAACTTTTTTATTTTTGTTTTTGCTTTGGTTTTTCGGAATAGCCAATGTAGTAAGGCAGTGTAAGAAAACCTTCATGATTTTTTACTCGGAAAGAATCAATCTTTCGAAAAAGTTTTACGGAACAAAAAAAATGCAAAAAATAATTAAAACTGCGTGTGATCAAATTCATACAGAATCTTTTTTTATCATTTTGGAATTTTTATCATTTTGGAATTTTTGAATTTGGTAATTTTTTTTTAATTTTGAAAGATTGGATTCTTTAAGAACTTTAAATGGCAGTTTTAGAACTCGACATTCTAAAATTTTTTGCTCAAAATGATTTATGTCTTAATGGGTTAAGTCACAACTGAAATCATTTTCTTATAGCTTCAAGTCTCAAAAATATGTGGTTAAAATTTCAAGTTAATATCTCAAAATAACAATGTTATAGCCTAGTGAATGAACCGCCTTCCAAAGTGCGCAGTGTTGGCCCTTATTTTCAAACTCGTTTTTCTCGAAAGCATGTTTTCAAAGTCGGTGAACCAGCTTATAATAAGCTGAGAAATCTTATAGTAATCTCGTACTTGTCATAGGATTTTTTTTTTTGTAGTTATAGATAAAATAATGACGAATTTTCTATCGAAAATCGTTAAATTACGTTCGGAAGTCCGCCATTTTGTGAAAATTTAATATTTTCAAAATCGACTATGACAAGTACAAGTTTTAAGTTTTTAGTTTAATAATATATTTCATTTTTTGTTTCAGATGAATTTAGGCGGAGCGGATGAATGGTCACCGCATTTCACCTTTTTTTCACAGCGCTCTATAAAAAATGCTGTATCTACTTTAGTATTAAATTTTTTTTAATAAAAAAAAAAAACTAAACATACTCTTGAATGTGTATATTTTAAGGTATAAAAACCCTCATTTAAAAATATCCCTTAGGTTCTCTTAAAAAATTCACAAACATGACCTTTTTTTCGGCCTCTGGGTTCGGGTCCCCCTTAACATAGTATAGCAGAAAAGGTGAATTGGGTACTCAAATTAAATTCTTTGTAAAAAGGAAAATTTCAGGAAGGTGCGTTTAAAAGATTTGCCAAATTTTAAGAATGGGAGGAATACAGGTTAGCTTGTTACTCCTTAAAACTAAAATTCAAAATATCGCCGAGCATTTTGACTTCATACCTATATAAGGCGCGATGAATAAAAATAATGGTATATAGATAGATAAAATAAAATAAAATTATTATATAAAATAAAATAATAATAAAATAAAATATAGATAGATAGATATCGATAAAATTTGATACTTTCACCAAAAATCGGTAAAATTTAACGAACTTTTCTCGTTTAAAGAAATAGAATTTATCTACTTTGGAGAAATGCCAAAACTCCGAAAATATAATAGAATTAAAACGAACACCAACTTGCTGAACAAAAGCAAGTGCTGAACCAGTATTATTTAAAATCTTTATGTTTTGCAAATAAAAAATAATTAAATATAACGTTAAACGTGTGTATAAAATGTAATAGATCCGTATTAATTATTTAGTTATTACTCCATAGTAATGACTGTATATTTCGAACAAATTTCGAATAAATTCCGAAACAAGCAAATTAACAGTTCAATGCTACTTTGACAGCTATTGTTGAGTGATGCATCAGTGTAATAAAACTGGCGGTAGAGTGTGGGAGGTTTAAAACAACAGGTAATGATTTAAAAAAAGTTCGATAAAAAAGATATAAAAAGATTTATGGTTTTTAAGAGAATTGTACATTTAGAAAAGTACATTTAAGGATATTTTAAACAAAAATGGCGAGCATAAATTTTCATTTATTCATGCAGAATTTATCGTTCAGAAAAATCTTAATAAATGTAGTGCATATAAAAATTTTGTTTTTTACTCGCCTTTCTTCGGTTCAAATGTTACACGAGCTGCCACCCGCCGAAAAAAAAAAAATAAAATAAAAAGCATCAAAGCAGACAAAAACTAAAAATAATTAAAAGAAGTTCTTCTTTAATATATACAAACATTTATACATACGATATGCTTAGTGCACATTTTACACACACACAAACAATGTAAATATATATATATTATGTGTGCGCTACAACAACGTTGCATGACAACTGGCTGCACCCTATTTAAAGTAGCTGCAATAAATGCATTCATTGGTTGTCAAATTCAAAGAGTTGCTTTTAAAAATGTTCCTTTTTAGAATTTTACATTTTAAGTGGTTTTTATATATTAAAAATTTTTTGATCAATTCAACAATTTAAATTGTGTTAATTTGTTTTTTTATATAATTTTTGCAAACAAGTGTTGTTAACCAGCAAAAAAACCGGTGTTGCTTAAACGATTATTTAAACGATGTTGTTTACGGGTGTTGTATGGTCGAAGACATTCATTACACGGTGAGACCGCCAAAAAGTTTCAGCCAAAATTCTAAAAAATTCCAAGAGAGGGACATCTTGTGATTATATCGCGACCAGTCCGACCTCTCAGTTCCATCACAATTTTTTTTTAAAAATTCTCAAAGTTAAAAAGTAGGAATTCTAGTATTCCGACTTTTAACAATTTTTTACATATGCTTAGGTTGTGTGAATTTAAAAACAAAATGCACTTTTGTTCAATAGAATTAAACGTTAAATTTAACAGTACCAAAAGATTTTTTCAAAAAATATATAAAGTGGGTTTATCGCAATGGAGAAGTCAATTTTTCAAAAATTTTGTACAAATGTTAGTTCTTCTTTATTTTTTTTAAAAATGGTAACAAACAAAAATTCTTAGTTTTTTTACAGGAATTATTAAAACTACTGAGTACCTTTCAAAAAAGTCTAAGATAACTGAAATCAGTCGAAAATTGGAAAAATGGCAGAAGTTTTAAAGTGTTTTTTAAAACGACAATCATCAATTTTTCTGATATACGTTCACAGCGTTCAAACTGCTGCCATTTAACCAAATGATAACGGATTTTGCTCATATATGGATTGTTAGAATGCACAAGCTAAATACCACATTTTGCGATTATAGTTTTTGTAGAAATTAAAAACGGCGATATCTTATGACTGCGAATAATAAAAGTTTTATTAATTTTTTGGGATAAAGGTTCAAATTTTGATTGAATGTATGTTTGTGCCTTTATTGTAAATTGTATTTATGTTGGTGCTCTTCACAACACCTCATCCAGTGCCAAAAACCAACACAAATTAGCAATAAAAGATTGCATATTGTTATTTTTGTACCGGTCCACCATTGTTTTTGTCGTTTGATGGAAGCGCTCGCCTTGTTCATCAGACTGGGTTGGAATTGGCTGTTCGAATACATCTATATGATGGTGCAGAAAGAGTACTTTAAGCGACATTCGAACATTGAGCTGGTTAAACGCTTCCATAAAATCAGTGACAAGACTTGGTGCTGCGTTTTCTTCTGGAACTGGATGTAGCATTGGCAATTCCTCAGAATGTTATTTGGGAAGAAATACGAACATAGTGTCTTGATACACGTATGACTTCTGCATTTTTCGATTGAATTTCAATACTTTTTTGTTGACACAACAGTAGCAGAACTTTTAGCATGACGATGAACAGATTTCCAATCACAGGTATTCCGAATTTCATTACTTTCTTGAAGCCTTTTATGAAAGCCAACATAATGTATTGCAAGGAACATAAATAATTGGGTGCCCAAGAAACATTTTTTTGCATATCAAGGACAAAATAACTTTTATAAGCGTTTTGAACTTCATCTAAAATCGCTTGACGATATGGTTTTAGTGTATATCTAAACACACGTAACAAAGAGTGTTTATTTTATCGCACATCATGAATAAAAAAGTCTGAAAAGTGTAACAGATGGTAAACCCATTGCATCAGTAAAAAGTCTGAACACACTTTTCACTTTTTTGATCTGCTCAAAGTACACAATATTCTACTCACCGCAGGTTATAACAACAGCAAGGAGCTCTAATAAAATTTATTTCGGAAATAATTTGGAAAATATGCAATGCACTTTTCACTATTAAAATTACACAATTCCAAATGAAGTAGCACAAATAAGAAGTTTTTCAATCGTAAAGACACTCAGATTATCTCACAACTATCTTGTGATATCTTGTTTGATATCGCCTTTTTTTTTATTTTCTACAAAAACTAGAATCGCAAAATGTGACATTTGGCTTGAGCATTCTAACAAGCCATATATGAGCCAAATCCGTTATCATTTGGTTAAATGGCAGCAGTTTGAACGCTGTGAACGTATATCAGAAAAATCGATGATTGTCGATTTAAAAAACACCTTAAAACTTCTGCCATTTTTCCAATTTTCGACTGATTTCAGTTATCTTAGACTTTTTTGAAAGGTATTCAGTAGTTTTAATAATTCCTGTAAAAAAACTAAGGATTTTTGTTTGTTACCATTTTTAAAAAAAATAAAGAAGAACTAACATTTGTACAAAATTTTTGAAAAATTGACTTCTCCATTGCGATAAACCCACTTTATATATTTTTTTCAAAAATCTTTTGGCACTGTTAAATTTAACGTTTAATTCTATTGAACAAAAGTGCATTTTGTTTTTAAATTCTCACAACCTAAGCATATGTAAAAAATTGTTAAAAGTCGGAATACTAGAATTCCTACTTTTTAACTTTGAGTATTTTTAAAAAAAAATTGTGATGGAACTGAGAGGTCGGACTGGTCGCAATATAATCACAAGATGTCCCTCTCTCGGAATTTTTAAGAACTTAGGCTGAAACTTTTTTAAAGGTCGAATCGGTCACACAGTGTTATTACACGGGATGGTGGAATGAAAATTTGGACATGTCTTCAGTGAAACGGTCTTGGCTAGATATTTTTGACAAGGGATACCCTGGCAGAATTTTTGTACTTACACATATTTGGGGTTTTCACATTAATAGGGATATTCACTATAAGGGGTATTCACGATTCACTAACAAATATACAAAATATTTTCAACTGTAATCATATTCGCGGCAAATTGTTATATTTTTCATATTTGTTTCTCACATTGTAAAAGAAAGTTGCTAGAAAAGAATATTTGTTGAGAAAAAAACTTTTTTTAAATGCATCAAAATTGTCTATGATTGCAATAGACTATTTTCGTTGTAGGTATGTTTGGTAAAGTTTTGTATTTAAAGCTCAAGGGTTGTTCACGAACCGGTGCAAGCACTCTTGTGTTATCTCAACAACAAATCAGGATTTTACACAATTCGCTGCCTTTATGCAATTGTATACATTTAGTTTGCAATAGTCGAAAGAGCACACAATTTACATTAATCACTTGTACGAGGGTTGCTACATATATTTCGGGAATAAATATAAAGAGCTATTTTTTTTTTCACTATTGCTTTTCGAAATATTCTCTTATATGATCAATACATTTTTACACTCGAACCATTTGTCATAACATTTATCCCATTCCGCTTGAGACATCTCCAAAACATAGTTTTTGAACGCAACGTTTCTTCTGGCGTCAAAAATCGTTATGCACGCAGTTTGTCCTTGATATGCGCGAACAAAACGAAGTCATTGGGTATCAAATCAGGACTGTACGGCGGTTGACCCATTAATTCGATGTTTTGAGTGCTCAAACGCCTTTGTTTTAGCTGATATTCTCCAACGCTTGTTTGTTATACTTATTTCACAGAACTCTTCTGGCAAACAAATGGTTGGGTCCGTATTGACCGTTTCTCAAGTGGCCACATGAGCAGTATTTTGTATTTGATTGACCAACCAAATCCAACTTTTGTTGGATATAAAATATAAAACATAAAAATACATATTGCTCATAAAAATCAATTTTATGTCCTAATTAATAATTTTATGTATCAAAAAAAGCAATCCGGATAAGGATTCAATTACATTTTATTTTTTCTCGATCTTCGAGTTACTTCTAAAAAATATTGTACTTCCCCAAGAATGATAGAAAAATAGATTGCGCAGATCATAAAAATAATTTTCAACGATCTGCGCATATACGTCACGATAGACTTACGATAAGAGCTTACGATATGGCTTTCTGTCAAGTCTTGTTCAGAATGTGAACAAATATGAAACAATGGCAAAAGATTCAAGAAACAAACTTGGTCTAGCGTGACGTCATGATCGTAAAAAATACTTTGTTCGTAGCTAGAAATGTCAAAATGAACAGTAAACAACATAACGGAGCTGCGCAATGCGTGATCTATTTTTCTATCATTCTTGGTACTTCCCATGGAAATTTTGTTTCTATTTTGAATTTCAACGCCGTAACAAATCATATAACGAAGTAGGCCCTACCCTATCCTGACTGACATGACTTTAGGTTTCACTGGTAATTTGATAAGAAGGTTTTAGAAAGACCCCAACAACTTATGTAACGAAGTAGGCCCTACAGTATCCTGAAGTTCACCCATAGTTTGTTAAGAAGGATTTGCACTTTGTACTTCTCACTTTTCTTTTGTAACTGCCAATAATTTGCACTTTACACGTGTTTGTGTTTTTATTTTGTTATATTTTTTTTTTTAATCATTAAATATTTTGGTTTTTTATTTATTTTTTATTGTATTTCTGACACATTTATTAATTTTTTTTTTTATTTTAAATATTTGGTTCTTATATTTTAATTAACATCTGTAGCAAACGTTTTCGTTGGACATTTTTTGATATTTTCAAGAGTAGCAAACCGGCAACTGGAGCTCTCGACAACAAGCCCTCAACATCAGCAGCAGCAACTGATCAAACAAATAGAGCTGAACGCACAGCAAAAATTCCTGAGCCAGCTCCAAAACCAACAATAACTGCTCCAAAAGCTCCCGAGCCCACCCCAAAGGTATCAATTACTGCTCCAAAAGTTCCAGAACCAGCACCAGCAGCAAAGAAAGCTGAAAAAATGCCTGTACCCGAACCAAAAGAACCACCGCAACCAGCAACTGTGCCAGAGCTGCGACCACAAATGCCTCAAGCTCCAGTTAAACCAATTGAGCTGCCAGTTGAAAAGCCAGTAGTTACACCGGCAACACCGCCCATACCCGAGCCCGCACCCACTCCTGCACCATCATTGCCAGTGGGAAAACCTAAAGCTCCACCTGTGGCACCCAAACCTGTGCATAAAATCAATGGTGGCACAGCTGACATCTTGGATAAAAAGCTATTTGAGGCTTCCAAGCCTTTGGAAAATGGCGATGCCAATCTAAAAGCGCGCTTGAAGGATGCCACAAATGATTTTCTCAGCAGCGAAGCTGGCACGAAGTTGGCGCCCTTTACAATGCAACCCCTGCAGACGGGAAGGTAGGACATTTTCTATATATATTATTTAATTTTTATTTATTGAAACTACTTTTATTACACATGACATTTTAAGTTCTTTCGTAAATCAACGCAAAGCTCTCCCATTAGGAAAAATAAAAATCTTCGCCCTCATACGAAACACTCGCGCCTAATAAATTGTATTACGTGCGGGTCACTAACGCATGCGATGGAATAAGCTGGCTCGAATTTTATTAAAAGAGGAAAAATTTTAATGTTAATCTGCGTCACGTTGGTATTTTCAACATCATCAGATCACCCCCTTTGTGCATACATAGCCCACTATGTGCACTACCTCGTGCTATCGCATAAGTTCAAGCACCTCCATTGCTAAAATTGTCTCTGCTCTGAAATGCGGGGACTGACGTGTTACGATTCTAAATTTACAACATGTCAGACGGACGTCAGGCAAACAGACAGCCGCGCAATGACTCGACGTTAAATTTACACTGACACCAACACCAACAACGACATCACGCATCATTATAATCTGCTGTCGCTCAAATGGATCTCTTTTTGGCTGCTCAACGCACAGCATTTTTTTAAATTTTGATGCATTTGCCGAAAGATGCAAATGCATTTAAAAAATGGTTGTTCGAATATTAAGATTTTGTTTTTTTTCTGCTGCAATGTGTTTTATAATTGCAAAAAGAAAAAAAAATAAGAAGAAGCATTTTATGAAGCTGAAACAATTTATTCTATCTGTCTGAAAGAAATTAATTTTACCCCCACTTGTATTCTTAAATTGTAAAAAAAAAATTCATTCAAATCTTTACGCACAAACATGTGTTCCGTAAAACATAACACATCCGGCGAAGACAGTTTTAATGAAGAGTTACGGCGTTTAATAAATACAATTGTGCAAATAACTCTCAAGTTATAAGTCATGAAATTAAAGAACCCAAAAAAAAATGTTAAAAAAAAAATGTTCAATCAAGAAATTTCATTTCTTTCCATAAAGTTTTGAGTTTAATTTTTTGTACCAATTTTTTTATTTACTTTCTTTAAAAATATGTCTTTTTTCCCAAATTATACAATTAAACGAATAATAGAAGGATTACAGGCCATAATCAGGTCTTCAACTAGAATTCTTAAATTCGAAAAGACGTAAATTTTACAGATTTTTTTATTGATTCATTTTGAAATGCTTGTTTCCAAAAAAAAATATTTTTAGTACTAAAATATTTGCAGTTTGAATACTTTTTTGGCTATTCCAATAAATATATTTACGGCTATATTCACAAAAAGTTATGAACCTCTTATAAAGACTATAAGAAAATTATCGAAAATCAATCACGATAAAAACCTCGTTAGGCTTCATAAATGAGAGAATACTACAACTGGTTGAAACCATGATACAATTATACCAGATAGGAGTGACAGTTCTTTCGTCTTGCACCAACTGTCAAAAATTGTATAAATTAGATAACGAAAAACGTAAAAAAGAAAATAAAAAGTAAAATATACAGGCAAATTATGATTGATGGGCGCAGCTCGTGAGAAAATCTCCTACCTTGTACAAATATATCATGGTTGAAACTTTCTATAAACCCTTGATAAAGCATTTTTAAAATTTTCTCTCATCTGAGCACAAATATTGTCAAAACTATATTAAATTATTTCAAAATATATCAGAAAAAAACACAATATCAAAAAATATTTCAAATGCCATTCACAAAATCTCTTACAAAGGCTTCATAAATGAGAGAATTTAAAAAAATGTTTGATCTATTTTTTGTATCATGGCTGAAACGTGTTTTAATGCTTTCATAAAACATTTTTAAAATTATTTTCTCTCACCTCACCTTGTCAAAAATAATTAAAATTTTCAATACTTATATAATATTTCAAACAAAACAACAAAAATGAAACCAAAACCGTCTGAAATATCGTCGTTCGAAAATTATTGTGTTCTATATGACAAAAATGTTTTTTTGGTAAATCAAGTTTAAAGTTTAGTAAAAAACTGAACCGAAAAATCTGCTGCGATTTTCCTACCAATGAAAGTTCAAGAGTTTGTGGTTTTTCTGTCAAAAAAAATGTTCATCCTTGGAAGCGTTTTTTAGAGTAAGATGCGTTTAAAAAAAAATAATTTGTTCTATATGCACTTATTTACGAAACTATTCTTGTTTTATAGCATATAGAACAAAATGTAATATGTATTGGAGAAATGAAAAGCAACGTGATTTCACTCAATAAAAACTTTATTTCATATAGTATAATATTAACTTAATTTTAAACTTAATCTTATACATATGTTCTTATAAGTCTACTCAAATCAATACCTGTTAATTTCTTAAAAGGTAAGTTTCGACTACAAAATCAAGTAAAAAAAACTTTTTAACAAAAAAAAAAAACCGACCTCAAAATCAGTACAAAGTAAAAAATAATTTTAAATAACTTTTCCCATTCATTTCTTGGTCATATTTTAAAAGCTATTTATATGTATTATAATATTGGAAATCTTATCATTTTAATTTTTTCTATTTTGTTTTATTATCATCAATACATTAATTGCTTTATGTACATAGAAGCTTGAAAGTCGGCGCTTATCTTACTATGTCGAAATCATTTTATTTTAATTTTTTCTAATTTGTTTTATCATAAAAATATTATTAACTTTATGAATATAAAAGCTTCTTAGCGATTTTTTTCTTTCAGTTGACAATTTTTGAGTACGCTGAATGTAGCCAATGTGTTCCATGCATTATTTGTGCAGCTGTTACACACTATGTCATATTCAATATGAGCTTTAAAAGCTCACCCAAACCAGTTTAGTGAGAGATTTAATGTGTACAAAGCTTTTAAAATTACTACAGTGTCACTAAGGCACTAAATAGTGTACGGATGGTAAAAGATCATGATTGTGTGTCAAAGATGAGCGCCGACTTCAAAGCTTTTATGTTCATAAAGCAATTAATATATTGATGATAATAAAACAAAATAGAAAAAATTAAAATGATAAGATTTCCAATATTATAATACATATAAATAGCTTTTAAAATATGACCAAGAAATGAATGGGAAAAGTTATTTAAAATTATTTTTTACTTTGTACTGATTTTGAGGTCGGTTTTTTTTTTTTTGTTAAAAAGTTTTTATTTCTTCCTTTTTAGAGAATACGAAATATTTTATGTAATAGTTATTCTTAGGGAAAATTTCAAACATGAAACTTTGTTCTTAAAAAATTTGTTTTGTTAATTCCTGAAAGTTTGTTGGGTATTTTTCATTTCTGCTTCTTTGAAATTTTTAGTGCCACGCTCTTTATCTAAACCCGCCTACTGTATTTACCGTACCTTATAATGATTCTACCTAGCCCTGTGCCAAATTTCAGTTTCCAAGTATCAATATTAACCGTAATATAGTACTTTCCTTAAAGTGCCACATCCTGTGTACAATCCCGCTCACTTTTTTAATGATTCTACCTACCCACCTACCTGCATACCAAATATTAGTACGCTAGTGTCAATATTAACTAAGATCTAGTATTTTAATAATTTTGACACGCCCCTTTGTTAAACAACGCCCACTTTTTTGGCCGTAATTTGTAGTAACTGTACCTACCCATGCACTAAATTTCAGCACCCAATATTATGTCAATATTATTTGATATATGGTATGTTTCTAATATTGCCACACCCATTTGTCGAATAACGCCCACTTTATTTACAGTAATTTTTGAAAATTGGGTCTACCCCTGTACTAAATTTCAGTACCCTAGTGTCAATACTATTCGAGATACAGTGTTTTTTTAATATTGCCACACCCCTTTGTCAAATAACGCCCACTTTATTGACTGTAATTTGTAATAACTATGCCTACCCATGTACTAAATTTCAGCACCCTAGTGTCAATATTATTCGATATATAGTGTGTTTCTTATATTGCCACACCCCTTTGTCGAATAACGCCCATTTTCTTTGCAGTAATTTATAAATATTGTGTCTACCCCTGTACTAAATTTCAGCACCCTAGTGTCAATACTGTTTGAGATAGTGTTTTTTTAATATTGCCACACCCCTTTGTCAAATAACGCCCACTTTATTGACTGTAATTTGTAATGACTATGCCTACCCATGTACTAAATTTCAGCACCCTAGTGTCAATATTATTCGATATATAGTGTGTTTCTAATATTGCCACACCCCTTTGTCGAATAACGCCCATTTTCTTTCCAGTAATTTATAAATATTGTGTGTACCCCTGTACTAAATTTCAGCACTCTAGTGTCAATAGTATTTGAGATACAGTGTTTTTTTAATATGACCACACCCCTTTGTCAAAAAACGCCCACTTTATTGAACGTAATTTGTAGTAATTAAGCCTACCCCAGTATTTTTACTGTAAATTTCAGTACCCTAGCGTCAATATTAACAGAAATACAGTGTTTTTCTTATATTGACACGCCCCTTTGTCGAATATCGCCCACTTTTTTAAAAAAGGACCTCCGCGTTCATAGTATCTATCTGTTGACAAAAAATTACGGAAATCGAGCAAGAGCTGTAGGAGTTATCGGTGTACATACATTTAAAAAAAAAAAAAAAAAAAAAAAAAAAAAAAAAAAAAGCGGACAAACCAACGAACTTGAGAACCTCCTCCTTTTTGAAGTCGGTTAAAAATTAACCAAATTTATTTGACTTCGATTCCACGAAGTTCATGCTTGATTTACGGAGATTTTTTAATTGAAGCAAGTTTGTTAAAAAAACGAAGACAAAAAGTTGTACCTATATTTTAAATTGTATTAAACAAATTATTATGGGTATTCACGGGTTGATGCGAAACACAGTTGCGGCGATGCGAAAATGCAAGATTTCGAATTTTTGCTTCATTCCAACAACAAACACATTAGAAGCAATTTTGGGACTCTTCTTGAATTTCGCACTGCTCAAACCTATTGCGAAAGCGCACAAACAGTGATGCGAAACAGATGATTCATGTTATGGGTGTTTTCAAGCATAGTTGCCATCTGGGTAAAACTTAAAAAAGGCTAAGTTTGTACGTTGATTTAAATAGGTTTTTGTTATTTTGAAATAAGGTGGCAATATATTATCGTAAAGTTACAGTTACAGTTAAGTTAAAGTTACCGCTATCGTAAAGTTACAATATTGATGTTCACGCGTTAGTGCGAAAAATATGTTGCATTTTCGCATTCTTGAAATTCGCATCAACCCGTGAATACCCCTATTGTAGTATGCCACTGCATCAAGTGATAAAAAGTTGTATAAACATCATTTACTTTCTCCAATGATATCTTCTTATCTATTGCTTATCCATTCTTATTCTTAGTATTAAGCTTTTTTTAAACGTTGTTGTAAAATTTAGCTTCTAAACTTATGTTATTTATGATGGGTATTTTCTTTTCTTTTTTGTTTCATTTTATTTACCAACTGCAATCTTAAGCGGGATTTTTTCTTTTTTGTTTCATTTCATTTGCCAAGTGCAATGTGAAGCTAAGAAAAAAACCAAAAAAAAAACAAAAAAAAAGCAAAATACAAAAACCTCCAAATAATAACTTTAATAACTTTATTTAGACTTGCATATAGAACAAAATAAAAAAATATTTTTTTTACTTAGTATTTTTGCTTCGTTTTTGTTCTATATGCACGATTTTTTGCATATAGAACACAATAGTGTTGTATAGCACAAAGTCGATGTCTCATATTTCGAAAACTATAAAAGATAAAAGCAAACTGATGACACAGATCGATAGATCTCGAAAAATTTGCCTATATACCAGTCTTATCTCAATTTTTTCAATTTTGTGATATAGAACACAATAATTTACGAACGACGATATGTATACATTTTCTTATTTTTTTTTTTTTCTTCATTACCCTAGACATTAACCTTAGCAACAAATTTTGTAAATTTGTTGGCCTTAGGTGTTACCATTCCTGAGATCTTAAGCGACACCACCATGCTAGAACGATTTTATATATCCCACCCTAACTACAAAAAGGACACAACCCCTTAATTAACAAATTTTCAGAAGAAGCAAAAAAACAATTTTGTTTTTCAAGTGACTTCATACAAAACAAAGAGACAAATCGATTTTTTTTTAATTAAGGAGAATAAAGATGAGTGCAAATTTTTGATAGTCGATGGAAATGACTGCTACAAATTATTTTACATTAAAATTTTTGGATTTATTCTTTATAAAGTACCTACAACTCATACGAAAAAAGATTGGACAGCAATTTAGCACAAATTAAAAAACTTTATTCACATAAAAAACAACAAAATAAGTAATGCATTTTATTTTAAACTTTACATTTGGTTGGATACCCAAAATTTTTAATAACCGTCTTGACTGTATTCTTTGAGTTGTGCTTAGTGTTGTCATATGTCCCGTATTTCACGGGACGTCCCGTATTTTGCATGATTTTTGAAGTGTCCCGCCGGGACAAAATTTGTCCCGTATTTTTGACATTTCTGTAAAATGTCTATGATTCCAAATACGCATTCACATGAACTGATACATTCAGAAAAGAAGTGTAAGCCGTATGTAAAAGTGAACTATTACATAGTACATACATTTCAAGCAACACTGAGTGCGAAATATGTATATATGAAGCGCAACCTTTGACATTATATTTATTCTCCGTACCTAAATAAATTGTTTTTTTCTGAGATATATTTTTTTAAAAATAACTAGGTTTATTTATTGTCCCATAAAATTTTACAAAATCCCGTTTTTTTACATATTTTGCATTTGACCCGTATTGTTGGAAAACAAATCTGGCATCACTAGTTGTGCTGCACGTTTGGAGGACGTCATACATACGTATTGTTTCGCAATAGATCTGAACCACCAAAGTTTTGATTCTTCACTCCAGAGCAAACATGCCCAAGTAGTTGCCCGTATGGCCCGCGTGGCCCTTCATACGAATTTTTTTCTATCTTAATTTTGTCTTTGCGATGAGCCAAATTCAAAGAACGCATGCAAAAAACAACAACACAATCCTAACTCGTTCAGTGTTCAGCACATTTTTCAACGAACTTTACAAAAACAAATGCATGCAAAGCCAAAATAAAAATCGATGATGTCGATGCTGAAGCTGATTGTCCCGTTACTTGTGTGTCGAGTAATTTTTCATTCAAGCATTGTTATTGTAACAGAAATTAAGTCTTGTCGCAGTGCACTGGCAAATAAAATTGAGTTCATTGCGTTGTCATAATTGTAATACATATCAAACATTGAATAATTAAAAAAAAAAAATAAACCACATTTTCTTACAGTGTACTTCATAACATGTGATTTGATTGCATTGTAATTGTATATTTTGCCAAACGCAATGATGAGCAGGTTTTTGTGTTTGTTTTTTAAGGATTGGCCCGCGGCTAAAATGTCTTGGGCCCCACTGCTCCCGAGGGTAGTTTAAAAAAAAAAATCATAGGTTTCTATTAATGCTCAAGGTCAAATGAAATGCGACACTGCAAATTCTTTTTTGATACGTATGCTGACTTATGCTGAACAATGCATCCGAGCAAATTTTTTTCATATGGTCTTCTTCTGATAGTTCTCGAAGTGCCGTTAATGCCAAATTTTGCCGAAATATCTCTTTGAATTAGAGTTGAGCTCTTAAATAGTTCTGCTACTGAGCCTCTTTTAATCAAAGAGTCCTCTTAACGGGTTGTTTTTCTTGGTTTAGGGCACTGTTCAACATTTTGTATGGGTTTTTATAGAGCGTTATGCACCAGCTTCCTGGAGCAATTTAGAATGTATGCAATCTCCCAACGGTGCTTCCAATGAAGGAAACGTATAAATTTAAGAAGTAAAACAAAAAAAGATACAGTAGTTTCGACTATGTAGTAACACAAGACGTAGAATTATTCAATTCGCTTTTGATGACATCTTTTTTAAAAATATTTAGCAAAATATTTATTCCATACACCTAAGCATATGACCTTTAAAAGAGTGCCGGAGAGGGTTAATATGTATGAACGACCCCCATTATTTTTGCAAAAGGAACATTTTTGCCTTTGACACCTATTCCCTCCGACCACTCCTTAGGGGGGCTCCCATACAAATTTTATGGTTTTGTCGATAAAACCGGAAACTGTCGATAAGTAGGTAGCAAGTTTAAGCAAACAAAAACATCAAATGTTGGCTTTATATTTCATGTAATTGTGTAAAATTTATATAAGTTAGAGAGTTCTAACATGAATTTTTGTCGCATTGAGGATCAAGCAGACCAACAAGTGCTAACATCAACATTGTACGATCAGTACTTTAGGCCCACCAAAGGCTCAAAAAGTTATATAAATACCGACACCTGATCAGTATCAACCACCCTACTTACCGCCGAGAATGACGTATTCTACGTCAAAAGAAAATATCAGCATAGGATGTGCTAAATTTCTGTTCAGCCTGGATTACGAATCACTTGCATTTAAACGAGACAAAAAAAAAGGACATCCTGATCACACCATAGGCAACAGCTCAAAACTCATTTTTGACTCAACTATGATTACTATCATGAAAAAAGTATTTGCTTTTGAAATCAACACCTGAAAAGTGTGGTAAATTGTGATCACTACTGTATATAAAGCAAATCACCGATCACTTGTAATTTTTTGTTTTTAATGTGTTTCTTTGATCTTGAACATTTTTGAAAAATGTTCACGAAAATTCATAGAATTTTACAGTTAAAAGTTTGATTATTTGAAAAAATTTAATTTTTACATGTGTTTTTTGTACACTTAAACTTAAAAAAACTTTAAACAAACATTAATGACCGAAAATGTTTATCTTCAAAATATTTTTCAAGTTGTTTATTTATTCTATTCTATCAATGAACCATCTAAACTTCTCTACTTAGCTATGCAAACAGTTGTTGCAAACATTAATTGTTGACTTTAAAATACTGTCGCAAATACCCACCCAGATCGAATGTATGTTCCAAATATGTATTTTAAAACCCTTTCATCTGTGTTGCATACATATATTATCCAATTAACTCAAAAAAAAAAAAAAATCTATTCCCTCAAAAATTATGACACCGTAAAATTGTCTATGTAGATGTTTCGAAAACAAAAGCAGAGCAAAACACCACTTGTTCTTCGACGGCATGAACAATTTAACAATTTGGCAATTTGGCATATTTTCAAAATCTGTGTTTGCCAAAATATTTATATTAAAAGAAAAATATACATATAATTAAATTTGAAGCTTTATGTATATTTGTTGGCCAATGGTGTATAAAAAATACTTTGAAATTCATATTAATACAAGCATTGCAAATTAAAAACACAATGTTTCTTTTTAAAAAAGACTGACAACATATTTAAAAAAAAATTTCAAAATTTCAAAACTTTAGTGCTTTGATTGACAATGTCGTCTACTTTTTGCACTAAATGTAAAGACAAAAATCTCATTAACATTTAAGGAGCACAAATATACGGGTAAGCTCCAATGTGTACCATGCGTAAAGTGATTCTTACGCGAACATCATTTTTGAGAATACATAAAATTCTAAACAGACAAATTCAAGCATAAAATTATTTTTGGCAGTTGAATAAAACAAAAAATAAAAATAAACAAATATTTTTGACGTAACGGAAACACAAGGAAAGACGAAACCGACCGAGCGATGTTCAGGCAAACATTGTGGGAGACCACATTATCTGCAAAACAGCCAGGGATCAGAAGATGCTGAAGAAACTATGCATCTCTAGAATGAAATATGAAAATACGTTAACGAAAATCGAGTCGGTCATGTGACGTAATGTTGAATTGTTTTTGACATTTTTTTAAATACATGATATATTTAACGAGACCATATTCTTAAAACAAAAAAACAGAACACAAAAAAAAACCTAAATATATCTTTTATAGCTTAATCAAAAGAGTAAAAGCATATTATTATAGAGGTTATAATGCAATATCGTTTATAATATAATCTGTTTTTATTATGTATTGATTTACTTTTATTCTTTATAATTTTTAAAACCTTGTTTTATCATAAATATTTTTTGGTTTAATCTTGTCTCTTGAAAACTTTGTCATCAAAATCTATGGGAAGTCTTGTCTGTCATTGTAGCTGTCATTGACGAGTTGCATTTTTGTTCTTATTCCTTGGAGAAAAAAACTGTAAAAATAGAGAAGTCAGGAATATTCAGTTTAGATTAAATTTGAGGGACTGTTTTCAATACCAACACAAAATTTTTTTAATTTTTTATTTTTATTTATAGTCAGAATTCATAGCAAGATTTTGGAAAACAATACAGTACAATCTCACAAATTCGAACTGTCCAGAAATTAGAACCTGCCATTTCAATATTGAACGCTCTGAAAAAGGAATCTGGACGTTTTTTTATTTATTAATTTCATTAGTGATCTTTTCTCATTGATATAAATATAAATAGGCGAGTTATATGAATTTTATGTTAAAAAAAAACTTATTATTATGTTATAACAAAATAAATATAAATTATTTTGTGTTAACATACATTTTTTAACCAGTTTCATTCTTTTCTTTCAAATTTATGTGAAAAAAAAGTCCAGAAATTAGAGCATTTCAGAAATTAGAACTACCCGTGGAACAAAGTGGTTCTTATTTGTAAGAGTCTGCTGTATTATGAAAAACATTATTTTCAAAAACAATATTTTGATAAAAATTCTGTAGGGCCCACACTACTGGTGACCTAATGGCGTTCTTCGCTGAAAAACAGAACCGTCGTGTTCACTTCTTCGATGAAAGCAAGGTTGTTGCTCTGGATATTTCTAAAACCGAGTGTGGCATAAAGATCTTGTGTCAAAACCTGTTGCAGATGGTGTTGGCAGGGGCGTCCCGAGACATTTTGGATCTGGCGCTCCTATCATTCTTTATCCCCCCTATCAAATTATCAAAAAAATGCGAACATATTTTTAAACAATATCAAACATATCTTTTATTAAATCTCTTCAAATAAATAGACTTAAATATATAATTAATTTTTAAAAAATATTAAATTTCAAATAAATCATAGAAAAATATTTTTTAGGAATATAAATAAAAATTAAAAAATTAATTTAATTAAAATTAATAAAAAAATCCTAAAGTTAAAAAAAAAACTAGGTTTGAACACATGTTTTAAATATATAAGTTAAAATATTTTTCTGGATTTAACATTAGCAAAATCATTTAAAATATCATCTTTATCTAATTTTGTACATATATCAAATTTCGCAATTTTCAATCTGAGATAATTTTTAATAAGTTTGAGCTTTAAGAAACTCCTTTCCCTGCTAGCTACACTTACAGGCAATGTCAAGAGAACTTTAAGTGCTATATAAAAATTTGGATATATTTGCTACAATAAATCCGTACAATATACTTGAGGACATCATTAGGGCAATCTGATGGAGATAATGAGTTAGCTATAAAACATAGCTCTTCTGCTAGCCCTAAACTATCGATATCTTTTTTACTACGTATATTATCCGTTAGTGCTAATTCCAGATCTTTAGAATATTTAAAAACTTCTATTTTTTCCCAGGTTTTTAAGTTCAAAACACAATGTGAAAACCCAAATTCTTCATTATAACTTGTGAGTTGCATAAAACGTTCCTGAATTGAAGTAATAGCTATACCCAAAATATTGTTATAAACATCAACTTTAAATTTCAGAACAAGATCATCTATAGCATTGTCATTTAATTCATATTCAAAAAGTTTTTTCCGTTTTCTTATTCTAACTTCTTCAAACGCTATTTCAAAAGTATGTTGAAATTCTTCATCCGTCCTTAGTTTTTTTAATTGTTCAAGAGCAGATTCGATTGTTCTTGCTGCTGCGGATATTGAAAACTTTGGGCTTTGTAATAAAATGCTTACGCGGTTTATTTCCAAAAGTAAATTATACCATAGTACTGTCGATAACTTTATTTGGCCAGTTGGCAGGATCATAATCAATGGTTGCTACATCTTCGGCCACTTCACTGACTATATTCAAACTAGAAACCTCATTTTCTTCTTCACCAGGCAAAAAGCATACATTCCCTTCACAAGAATCATCACTTTTTATTTTCTTTGAAGGCTTACTTAAATCAACAGATTTGCGATCCTAGCCATTGCTTTTTTACACATAGTTGTGTCTTTGCCTATTCATATATTCATAATATTTTCATATTTTATAGCCCATCAAATTTAATATCACTTACCTTTACTTTCGTTTTTACCAATTTATGGGGAACATTTAAAAAAATTTGATAGAGAGTTATGAAGAGACTTATCTTTTTTATCTCTAAGCTCTTTTCTTTTCTTGTTTTGCGCCCCAGACAACTTCATTTTCATTTTATCACTCATCATCATGCAGTTTAAGAAAAAATGAAATTATTTCAACCGTCAATGTTTGATTAGTTAGAGATGTTATTACTACTATTGTAGCTGTCAAACAGTGCAAGTAACAGCGTTGCAATTTAAAGGAGGCAGTGCAATAAGTAGGTACTACTACAGGTTTTGATACCATATGGCAGAATAGTTTGTGAAAGTGAAAATAGATAAAAAAACAAAATATTTTTAAGTTTGGCGCCACAGGCGTGGGTCTGCTCCGCCTGCCCCAAGGGGCGCCACTAGGTGTTGGTGGTAACTTTGCCCGATGGATCACGTTTTTTCTTAAGAATAATTCGATCTGTGTAGTGGTCGACGGCATTATGTCTCTTGAACACGCTCGGTACTAGAGTGCCACAGGGTTCAGTTCTATCGCCAACTTTGTTTCTGGTTTTTATCAACGACCCTTAGCCTTTGACTCATAGCCCAATTCATTTGTTTGCGAACGACAATAGCATTTGTCATTCATACTCCTTAAATAAACGGCTGAACTCTATATAGATTTAGAGAAACTGGCAAAATATGGATGACTTACTTATTAATGACTTGAAATCTCCGAGTGGGGGCTTGAAAAAAAGGAAAATTTAATACTAGGAAGACTCACATTTGGCGCCTGTTAACATACAGGCAAATAAATTGCTCCCTGCGATAATTAACGGTGTAGATCTCGTAAAGTCAATTGCTCTTGACGTTCCGGGCATATCGATTCAATTATAGGTCTGTTCTCGTACTCTAAAGTTTTAGACCAATTTACCATTTTTACAGGTTTAAGTCCGAGAAGCGTTCCCGTACTTTTTTGTGTTTCTCAATATTTTTGAGAGATTTTTCCTTACTCTCACGTTTTTGACAGTTTTACCATTTTTAGCCCAAAAAGTACGGGAACAGACCTTATATCTTCGTTGAAATTATTACATTTTCGATGTGTAAAAAGAAGTCCTGAAAGAAATGGGTTTTTTTAATCGGTGCCAACCAAATCTCCACCAATCCCATTGGTCTTTGCATGATCCATATATCAAATATTAATCCGAAAATGGTGTACAATTCGCACATTTGGGTAGAGGCTTAACCTCTTATTTGGAGCTTTTGGACTGAATTCAACGGAACGTAACTTATTTGAAAAGAGATGAAAATATTTCCTATTCACTTAACTCTGTTGGGCATCGACGCAATGTTGGTTTCCCAAGCCTTCTGTATAAGTACTAGCATAGGAAATGTTCAAGGGAGATACATGACTTGACGTCATCAACTCTTGTTTTTTTTAGGTTCACTCGCGCAGCTCACCAAGACTACCCCTATCTATATAACTTCGTATTACAGACAATATTCGGTCTTCAGTCTTACAATCAATTTTGTGGGACAATCTCTCTGCGACAAATACTTCCACTTTCCACCCTCTAACCAACTATGTTCCGAATCAACATAACCTGAGCTTTATGAAGTAATAAAAAATTTAACCTATGAAATAGCCAAAAGCGGAATTAATAACTATCACAAAAAAAAAAAAAAAAAAAGAAGATTTCCTAAAAACAGTAGAAATACAGACATATCTTAATGTTCCAAATCTAAAGAAAGAAAAGTATAGATTTTATTTGATAGAAAAAAAAATCATGTAGAATCAAGGTTTTAAATGAAAAACTAGTATTATACAGAAAGGTTGGTCATCCTAAATATTCAAGAAAACGCGTTGCACGTCTTTAAAACAGAGAACTCTTTTCAAACTCATCACGTTTCACCGTTTTTTTCTTTTTCATATTTTAATTACCTTGACTATATAGTAATTAGTTAATGTAATAAATTTTTATGACTGCCAAAAAATTAGCATCATTTACAGTTACAATCAAGATGTAAAAAAATAGTTAAATTCGTTTTTAGTTTAGCCAGAGTTAAATTCTGGATATTCTAATTTTTGTATTAATTGATTTTATTTCAAACACGCAACATTTCCTTTTCCTTTGCTACCCTTGAAAGTTTTTCCCATTAAGGTCACTTTGTTATTTATAGAATAATCAATAGTTGATTAATTGCACAGTTAAAGTTGATGGTAGCGATATTTAAAAGGGGGAAGCCTTAATGAAGGTTGAAAGGACACACGATAAGAACACACAGTTCTCAATCCAAAAGTTTATTAAATTTCTTAGGCAGTTTTTTATTGATTGAACAATTTTTATAATTTGCTTTTGTTGAAAATGTTCTGGAAATTTAACCAGTAAAGACAAAAAGTATAAATATCAGTAAATGTGGATTGTAATATGTATGAGTTATATCACCATCGGCCAAATAGTTTGACCTCGAGCTCAACAATTAGTCTTAGCAATTGCATAAAGAAGGTCACATTAAATTAAATCATAAATAGTTTAAATTTTGCTAGTAAATCCCTTAAGTATAAATTAATAACCTCTTTAAACTATATAAAAAATTTTATAACAATTAAAAAACAAATTTCTGAACATTCGAGAACAATAAATTTTTAAAACAATAAATCATCTGTAAATTTTCGGTTTGTTTATTTTTTTTTTCTATGAAATTTTTTTGTGGATTAATGCTTCTAAAAATAAAGCCCCTCAAAATAATCGCTTAAATACATTAACAAAATATTTTCAAAATATGTTTTAAAATATTAAAAAAATATATATAACCTGAAATATGTTATAAAATATACAACCTTGCCATTTTACAATCATCAAATTAAAAAATTACACTCACGCACACAAATATTCTGCTTCCCTTTATTTAAGAAATTTGTCCTAGATTTTTCAGTTCAATTTATGAAACATGTCAAATATAAACGAACATTCTACATTAAAAAGAAAAAAAAAAAAACCGAAAATCGGCCACTTGGTTTATAGACGAATCCTAAGCTACCGAAAGATTTTTTTTTTTATCGGTAATTTTATTGATTTTATAAAAATAGCAATATTGCATCATTATGTCATGTTTCCAGTTAATTTTACCCAAATTTGAAAAGAAAATATTTATTATATAAAAAGTTATCGCTATATGTATCGGCCCCTGCTCCATATGTTGTCCTTTTAGTGGCCATTATAACTTCTCAACAGTTCACCTAAAAACATTCAAATAAAAAAATTGTATTTTAGTAGTGCCTGATAGAAGTTTTTTTTTTTTTTGTTTTGAAAATTGTTTGTAAAAAATGAAGGTCCAAAATTTTGAGCTTCATTACATTTTATTTGAGGTTTGTCATTTTTTACTTTTGGCGTACATATGTACATATGTATATTTATTATGAAATATGTAGATTTTAAAAAAACACAGGTGCGTCACGGGACACACGAGAGAAGCGAAGCATTTTCGCAATTTCAAAGATTTGAGAATTTAATGCCTTTTTTCGATTAAAAAAATTTTTGAATTTAAAACTTTAATATAACAAAGTTTTTCGTTTTTGTATGGGAGCACCCGTAAGGAGAGGTCGGAGGGGATAGGTCCTCAAGGAAAAAATGTTCCCTTTGCAAAAATAATGGGGGTTGATAATACATATAAACCCTCTCCGGCCCTCCTGTTCAGTTGTAGGAAATAAATATACAAAAATCATTAAATTTGTTTGTAGCGTAACGACATCTAGTAGTAAGTAGAAGCAACATTTGTGTTTTTTAGTACTCTTGTTTGTATAGCCAATACACAATCTATAGTGGTTATTGTGTATTGGCTAATGGTTATTGTAAGATATGAAGGCTTGTTTGTAGCGTAACGACATCTAGTAGTAAGTAGAAGCAACATTTGTGTTATTTAGTACTCTTGTTTGTATAGCCAATACACAATCTATAGTGGTTATTGTGTATTGGTTAATGGTTATTGTAGGAGATGAAGGCTTGTAGCCAATACAATTCCTATAAATAGATTATTTTGATCTACTGCAACATAGCTTCAGTTAATTCTTGATATTGAATCAGCAACATATACCAACAAAGGGTTTTGGTTCGATGGCTTAAGCTTTAAACTATCAGTCAACGGGCATGAGTTCAATTCCTGCAGCGGGCAAGAAATTATTTTTAATTTAACATTTTCTTGTTCAATTGATGCAAGCAAGAAACAATATCAATTCTAAGAAAAAAGGTGTCGGAAAAAAGTGTCGTTTTTTCTGATTTCACTCTAGCAAATCGCAGAACGAGGCGTAAAAAGCTTCGCTTCAATAAAAAAAAATTGACTGTATCATGGACACACTCGTAGCTTTTACTTTTGTGCAATATATCAATGCAGAGATGGTGTATTTAGATTACTTGAACGGCTCCCTGAGAGGCCTCAAATTTTTTTTTTCATTTTCGTTATGAAATCAAAGAACCATTCTTTGCTGTCGTAAAATAAAATTTTCCGTAGCACTTCTATTCAGCGAGTAATAATTCAATGCAACAATATTGCATGTTTGTAGAATAAGCTGCTATCTCCGTAACCTCCGTAATCTGACGTCATAATTATTTATTTTTTATTTTTGTCGTTAGACCAAATTTAAAGCAGAAATTTTTTATATTTATTTGATAACATTTACCGCCGAGTAATAATTCCATGCAACGCTGTTGCATGATTGCTGCATTTTCAATCTTAGAGCGGATCTCTGCGCGGCTTCATGAAGTCATGAATTTTCTGAGTATTTTTGACGTGAGGGCTTAGGACCAGCCTTTACTGGTGTATACAATTTTTTCAGCAACACCTGTACATAGCGCGTTATAATTCCATGTAAAAAATTTACAGTTTGCAATTTAGCAGTTCTCTCCGCGACCCGATGACGTCTTTAATTTTTTCAAAGTCAAAGACAAAAATCTTTTACTGTCGTATAATATCCCTTAACATATCACCTATATACAGCGAGTAACAATTTCCTGCAACGCCGATGCATTCTGGAAAAATGCCTTTTTCAACTTTTTTAAAAAACATTCTAGATAAAACATAAGGATGTCACGTCAAAATGAAATAAAGCCCAAAATTTATCAAAACAAAATCATTATGAAATGAGTTCTATAAAATTGGCAACTATTTTGTTTATATGCATTTTGGGTGTTAGTTCATTTTCGATTTGGACATCCAGTTTTGTTTTTTTTTTAATCTATTTGTTTGAAAGCTATTTCCCAGTTTCTTTTTCGATTAGGTGAACTTTTTGGGCAATATAAAATTATGATGGTATTACAACACAAATAGATTATTTTGCATTTCATATTTAAGCGTCTGTACACGTTATAGAAGAATTATAGAGGTTTTATTACTCATTTATTTACAATCTTCTATTTCTCTGTGTTTTGTCAACGTGTGAATGCTTGTGTCGAAGGGTTTCAAGGTTAATTACTTGTTGACATGTTTCTGCTTCTGTAACAACAACAACACCTACCACCCACTCGGTATAATCCTGAAAACAGCTGACTTGCTTCTTAAGCTTTCACGTTTTTGTTTTTTGTTTTTTTTTTTTTTTTGGTTTTGCATGCGAACTAAGTATGTATGTATGTATATGAAAGGCTAGGATTTACGTAATAAGAAAAATGGAGAAATAAGTAAAATTGTACGGATTATATAATACTACGATTCGATTGTCTTTTTTCCTTAATTATCTTTGCTGACGTTCGCCCGGGTTGAGAAATGATTTGCTTTCAAACTGAAAGTGAATACGTGC
This sequence comes from Pherbina coryleti, assembly GCA_943735915.1. Classification (NCBI taxonomy): domain Eukaryota; kingdom Metazoa; phylum Arthropoda; class Insecta; order Diptera; family Sciomyzidae; genus Pherbina; species Pherbina coryleti. The sequence goes on from OX030952.1 coordinate 129,731,586, forward strand.
CATCCGAACCATTGACAGTATATGTATGTGCATGTATACTTGATGGACAGACTGTACATATATATATACATACATATGTACATATTTATTCTGCTGTTGTTTTTGTGGGATTGGCAAATATTCAAAATTATTTTTTTATTTAAGTATTTTTTTGTTTATTTTTACAAAAATAAGCGACAAAACGCCAAGTTCAAGATTATTGCTCAAGATAAACAACAGATATTTCGATAGAACAAAAAATATACGAATAGAAATCTTGCAAATATCGTTCAAGTTCATGAAAAACGAAATACAAGCGAGTTTTTTAAAATCGAAACAATGTAGTTTCACTTTTTTTGGGAAATTTAGGGAAAAAAAAAAGTAAATAAATACAATGTATGCAGTAAAAACAAAGGTAAACTTAAAAAATTTAACATCTAAAAGTAGGGTCAAAAATAAATGATTAAGACATTTTATGCAAATAAAATATCAACAAAAAAGACTTCCAAGAGTGAATTTTTAAAAATTTGTTTAGAAAACAATTTTTTTTTCGATCACAGTACTTTTCTTTTGAAATTGATTGATTTGCTTAATTTCTTCAGATATTTTTAATTTCTTTTTCAAAATGAAATTAAATTCAAATTGTCCCAGGCTTAGAGCATTCCATACAGTACCGTGCAAAACTCATGAGCAAATGTTTTCAACTTTAAATTTTAAGGCTCTGTGAAATTATTAATATGCCAGCAAATTCAATAAAACATTTAGTATTTTATTTGTTGTTTAGCTCTACAAAAAACTCTTCCAAATAACTTAAAAGGCAAATATCAAAAAGAGAATGGTAAAGAAACTTGAGAGAAACTCCATTTGGTCAGTTTTGCACATTTCGCACACAAATATGCTTTGCTCACTTTTTACTTTCAACCCATAGCCCCAAATAAGCTCTAGCTTTGCCAAACATTCCAAACTTCTTTGAGGATCAGTTTTTGACCTAAATAATAACCATACGAGTACGAAGTTTGAAAGCCGTATTGCTTTTCTAATAGATACTATAAACATTTTTATAAATATTTAAAAGAATTTCAAAAAATTCTAGACATCTAAATTCTAAATATCACATATTTTTTCTTGCTAAAAGCGTAAATAAGATCTCTTACATTTGTACTATTACATTTAATTAACATAAGTTTTAGAAAATTCTCGAAAATATTTAAAAATATAATTTTTTTTTTAATTTGCTTTTTTTCAAGTCGCTCGGAATAACTTTGAAAAGCATGTTATAAAAATTAATTTTCATATTTTTTATTTTATCCTCTTTTTACCACATTTCAATTTATTACTAAAATGTTTAGTTAAACAATCGGGGGGTCCCATAAAAGAAACAGAGCCTCAAAGTTATAAGTTGTCCGTAGGTATCGTTAGGGCTGAAAGGGTTAATATAGGTTGTATAGAGAGAAAAATGTTTAAACTTAGAGCATCGCGTATTAATTGAAAGTATGAGAAAAATATGTAATGAATCGGAAAAAAGCATCGTGGCATTGACTGAAGATGAGAATTCTATATAAATAATAGCCAAAAAATTAAATATTATAAGCCAACGCACAGTAGTTAATATTCAGAAGTGACGAAATGTACGCTAAATGTTGGAAGACGGCCTTAACTACTGTCAGATTCAGATGCATGTGGTATAATGACATTGGAAATGGGAAAAAAAAACGAATCGACGACTCCAAATAAGGCTGCAGAAGTCTTAAATAAGAAAGTCAGTAAGTAGTGTAGAGCTTTGTATAGAATTGTCTTCGAATCAGCTACCAGAAAGATAAAAGACATCATGGAGTTTGCTCAATAATTGTCAGAATCTAGCTAACTTAAGTAGCTAATTGACTGAAAAGGTCACATTAAATTAAAAAAAAAATGGAGGCACTTAGATGATGTGGCGTTAATTTACATGGAGGCACATGGTAGATCACTTGTTAAAATATATGGTACAATGAAAAAAGAAGACAATATGCCGGATTTTGTAGATTTTAGCGCCTACCCGTAAGAAGAATTTATTTGCAAACAGGACGGGGATCCAAAACATACCGCCAAAATAGTCAAGGAATGGCTATCTCAGCAAAATTTTCAGGTAATGGTGTGGCCTGTACAATCTACCGATCTCAATTCATTTGAAAATGGGTGGGTAATAACGTAAAGACGGCTGGGAAAATATTAAAGAGCTCCTAAGAACATGGAAGAACTATAGCGCCGTGTACAACATGAGTGAAACCAAATTCTTTACAACTTTATTCAGAATCTTGTTGAAAGCATGCCCTAACGTATTTTTGTTGACCAAGTACTAAAAAAGTTCGTACTGCGTAAAAGTACGGAACGTGAATAAACTAAGCAAATGGAGTTTGCCCAAGTTTATTTCCCATTTTTTTTTTTCATATACATATGTATGTACGTAAGTCCTTTAAGTTATTTTGTAAAATATGACTTTTTTATATATTGACTTATTTTGATAAAATTAAGAATCAAATGCTAAAAATTTTATTGAATTTGGTTGCGTATTAATATTTTTTCTACAGAGCCTTAAAGTTGAAATTCCTTAACATTGCTTAATTTTTTACAGTACTGTAGGTAAATTGGAATATTCCTAAGCACTTTTATGATTATTTATTATATCAATTATTTTTTAACATACATATACATTTTTTTAACAACTGACATTATGCAATGTTTAAAAAAAAAACAAAAAACAACCATCTCTTCCTTATACCTACATTTTTCGACCAACCTTCAAATAAACATTTATTTCTCCGAGCAAATTTTATTCATTAATAATGAGCAGAAAATTGTTTATATCGTCGAAGAATTGTGCAAAAAATTAAGTTTTTCTCTTGCCTCAACAGCAAAATAAACAACAGCGGCATGACAACAAATATGAATAGAAGTATCTAGTATAAAATATCTATTTATTTATTTAAACAAGCAAATTTTTAAACAAATACGTTTGATAGACAGCCATACATACATTTCTATTACACGCACGCACACATGCAAACGCCAAACCATCTGCTGAGATTTAAATTCAAAAATCATTGGTTCCGTTATTATAGCTGTTTTCCACACACACTTTCGTTCTTGTCACCTACTGTTTGTAGAGTGGAGAGAGAAAGCTATTGTGTGTGTTTGCTTTTGGGTATGTGCGTTGGAGAGCTTGAGTGTGCTCAGGACTTTTATAGGAGCTTTTAGTTGACTGCACAAAAGCTCACAACGCATGCTCAGGTCCTACGTCAATTGAGAAAACAATCGCTATAACCACACACACACACAAGCGTGAAGGAAAAGAACAAACAACAACAACACACCAACGAAGCCAAAACTCATGTAGCTCTCGTGCTATATGCCAAAAATTAAACCAAAAGTATACAAGAACACACGAGTGTGGCAGAGGCAAAGAAACGAACGACCGCTCTACCGGCTTCCCATAATGCACACAAATCGACATACAAACGTATCGCTCGTCAGTGGCAAGAATTCCTGCAAACTGTACGAAATTATTAATAGTTTTTGTTGTTGTAGTCTTTATTAGGGGGGGTCTTTCCGACGTTACGACAGTGTTTTTGATTTTTTTATTCGTATTGGATAAACTTTTCGTTGTAGCTTTTGATGTTGCTGTTGCTGTTGATTGTTGTTGGTTTTTAGTTGTAGTGTATACGATGAGGAATCGAATGAGTGCAAATGTATGAGTGCAGCGGGAAAACGAAATTTAAAAAGTCCAAGTTGAGCAGCTGAGGCTAGAAACGTTCGAGATCATTGTAGCGTTGAACGTTGAATTCTACGGTTGCAAAAGCAAAAGTAAAAGGTGAGCGTCCAATAGAAAAGTAAACTAAAATAAAGTAAAGAGAAGAAAATAAAGGAATGAAAACTTAATTCCACAGTAGTGTCCATAAAAAATATCTGTTGTAAACTATTAATTTATCTAGATACATGAAAAAAAATTGATTCATAATTAAAAACATTTAAAAAGTTTTGCGCTTTGAAATTTTTGTATTTTCCTTTTTACATTTGGCCATAATGGAAAGTGTCTGTGTTTACAACATCCTAAAGTTTTCCCAAATCTCGTGATTGCTGAGAAAACGGTAACCGGGTTTGATCAACTTCCAAAAAGCTTAATTTTAACTTGATTGCACAACGGCCAGAAAACTGGAAAATTTGCGTTACATTATTTATGGCGGATTGAACTTTATCAATATTTACGTAAATTTCGAGGGTAATATGTATTGAAGTGCTAACGTTAAACGGATGATATATGAATGAAAAATGTTAAAATATTTCTGAACTATTTTTGAGAGCTTCTACATAGAAATTAATGGATGGTAAATATTGTCGATGATAAATACAGGTGAATGAATGTTGAAGACTGAACAAAGTATGTGGAAAACCTAATTAAAGTTATTAGGTGTTGGAAATACAAACATATTGATTATGTTGAATCCGCCATATCAGACTCCAGAGATTATTGATTATTCAATTAATATCGATCTAAAGATTTAAAAGCTGCCTATTAAAACATAGAAAGTTCAAAACTAACCAGTTACATAATAGGAAAAAAGTGGAAGTAAAATTGTCTTATCCACATTCGTACATATCAATTGATTTGAAAATTCAAGTGTTTCTCGTAAAAAACGTCTCTTCACAACAGTTTAAAATGAGTGCATGGTTGTTGATCTTTCCTATTAAAAACTTAAAATAATTGAGAAGAAACAAAAATTTCTGAAATAACATAAATAAATAACTTTTTGGCTAGTTTCGATGTTAATTTTATTTTTTTTTTTTTTTTTAAGATGTAGAAATTTTAATCGAAAAAAATTCTGAGATTACATACTTTCAAACTGTAAATTGGTTTTATTTAAAATATAATTTTATGCCATTAGTGTTAAAATATTGTTTTGGTCATATGACTGCCATGGCTGGCTCGGATGTGGCTCATTCGGGGAATCGACTAAGTGGGGTCCTCAATTCTTTCTCTCTACAACAGCAATTATTTTACCGGTACTTTGTACTTTGTACAGTGCGCACGATGAGTATTATCACCATACTACGATGAGCATTATCATCATACTACGATGAGTATTATCATCATAATACGATGAGTATTAACATAATACGATGAGTATTATTATCATAATACGATGAGTATTATCATCATCATACGATGAGTATTATCATCATAATACGATGAGTATTATCATCATAATACGATGAGTATTATCATCATAATACGATGAGTATTATCATCATAATACGATGAGTTATATCATAATACGATGAGTATTAACAAAATACGATGAGTATTAACAAAATACGATGAGTATTATCATCATAATACGATGAGTATTATCATAATACGATGAGTATTATCATCATAGTACGATGAGTATTATCATTATAATACGATGAGTATTATCATCATAATACGATGAGTATTATCATCATAATACGATGAGTATTATCATCATAATACGATGAGTATTATCATCATAATACGATGAGTATTATCATCATAATACGATGAGTATTATCATCATAATACGATGAGTACTATCATCATAATACGATGAATATTATCATTTACAGCATTCTTGGTGCGACAAAAGTATTGGTCATCAAGTTGATGACCGGATAAAAATTTCAAGTTTTCATATTTAAATAAACAGCAATAAATATTGTTTTATGCTTTGATTAAATTCATATTCGTGATCTTAATAAAAAAAAAAATATTGCATCCATAACTGAACATTTAACGCCCGATGATGTTAAAAACTTGGTATCAATAAAAATTTAATACTATATATCCAATAAGCGTTTAAAGTCAGGAATGTCATCAATTTGACGACAAATTCAATTGAAGGTTAATCCAATTAGTCGCTCGGATGACAGTAGAATGAACGTAGGGCACAGTTACATTCCCGAACTGAACCACGATTTTCAAAATAAATTAACATAATTTAGAAACTTTAGATTTTGGAAGTTCTGAAGTAAATATGTATTATAAAATGTCAAACCAAACAGCAGAAATAATAATGGAGTTGCCAGATCTGACCACCGTGTGACCGCTTAGACCTCTCGGCAAATAAAATATCCAAAAAACAACATATAAAATTCAAGAAGCATTTGAAAACTATCACGGTATTCAAAGAATGTTTTCATTATAATACCGTGTTTAACCGCCAACGACATGCCTGAAATTTAGTATGTTATTATGTTGAGGAAAGAAAACAAACAATCATTATCATTTCTTTTGCATAATATTAGATGATAATTATCAAGAATAATAAAGCACACTTTAGACTGCACTGTATTTGAAGGATCTTTGAAAAATTATTTCATTTGCTTTAAAAACAAATATTTTGATCCTAGTAGCTAACCCGGCGGCCACACGTGACAGTTCTGCCATGACAATAACAATACACTCACACTTTTTCACCAATACAAGCAAGCTCTGGCAATTGCCAATCTATTGCCAGGCAGTTGTCAGCATGACAATAGGCTGGCAATTACATTGGCAATAATTTGACGTTTTTATTGATATTGACGTAAATAATCGTGGTTGGTGTACAAAAAAAAGGGAAAATGTTGAGTTTTCATTCATCTTCAATTATGCCAAAAATTTAAGGCTAGAGATGGTTGCAGCGACACAGAAAAATTATAAATATAATGAAATAACATTCATTGTCATGCTATTGCCATGCTTTTGTCAGGCCACCTACGTCACAATCGACAATTGCTTGGCTGCCGACAATGATTTGACAGATTATACGTATTCTCAATTGTCATGGCAATACTATCTCGTGTGGCCGCAGCGTAAAGGGTTAATATTTTGTTCAGCAGCACGGAGCTTTTTTCATGAGCGGTAGTTTAACCGGTTACCGGCTTTTTCTACTTGTCAAATTTAAGTGCAACAACAATACAAGCATTCTTTACACCGACACTGCAACTCGCAGTGAATCGAAGTTATTTTTGCACTTAAAAAAACTTGGGTAGCAGCTTGTTTTAAGTCGAGTTTTTTGCGCTTAAAGCAACTGTACCTGTTTTAAACGCAGCAAAATAACAACAACAACAATAATGCAAACACTTGCATTTAAGCCGGTTTTGCATTTTCCCAGACACAATGCAAACAGATTCAGCTACTCACATGATCGCTTAGCCAGATCAATTCCATGAAAAATAAATATGTATGTATGTATATAGAAACGTTGAAAACACACAGATCATACCATATATTGTAATTGGAGCTTTAATTTTTTTTTATTTGTGACCAAATAAAAGTTTAATACATATTTGCTGTTTTAAGTGTTTTCCGTCCATTATGAAATTTTGCGTTGCCAACTAAAAGTACAACGACCGACCGAATCGATTGGATGGCAGGCGCCGCCGCCGCTACAGATCGATTCCTCTTGAGTTCATTCCATTTAAGTTCTGTATTCTGTATTGTTATTGTTTTTCTGGCTTTTGCCTGCGATTGCACAATTCGAACGTTGCGCTGCTTACGTCGTCCACCCACCTCCACAGATAGTCAAGCCTAAATAATTGATATGAATTCTTTGGCTTTATTTGCTTAATGCTTGCAATTCACATTCACATTTAAACATACAAATGTCTGAGGCTAAATATAGCTGCCGAGGTGGCAAGAAAATGCCGGTACGAATGGCATTGTTATTGTTTGCGATGACTTTAATGTGCAGCGATAGCAATACTATTAGACGCAATGAAGTATATAGTTTGTTGTCTGCAGTGATTTTTCTTCACTGTACAATATGAGGATATTTTACATTGACTCTCAACAGGAAATGGTTTTTGTTAATTAAAGGTGATTAGGTCAGCATTGTTGCAGCGTGTGACTTTAGTGCAATAAAAACAGTTTAAACAATGAATTGCATCATATTTCAGTTGCAGGAAAAATTGATTCTTTACCCTGGAAGGACATGCTTATTTTTTGTACATAAAGGTCATGCTTCGTCGAATCGACGAGCATGTCCTTCTAGGATTAATAGTTTAAAGAAACAAAAAAAAAAAAAATAAAAAGAAAACAAATCAAAATTAAGAAAAAATAAAAATAACAAAAAATAAACAAAATAAAAATTCTTAAAAAATTAAAAAGCAATAAAAATTCTTAGAAAATAAAAAACAATAAAAATTAAAATGAATAAAAAAATGAGAATAAATTATAAGAATAAAAAATTTAAAAATTAAAATAAAAAATAAATATAAGAAAATATAAAAAAATATACAAAAAATATAAAAAAATATAAAATATATAAAAAATATAAAATATATAAAAAATCTAAAAAATATAAAAAATATAAAAAAATACACAAAATATAAACAAATATAAAACAATATAAAAAATAAAAAATAAAAATAAATAAAAATAAATAAAAGTAAATAAAAATAAAAAAAATAAAAAAAATAAACAAAAAATAAAAAATTAAAATTAAAAAATAAAAAATAATAAATAATTAATAAAATAAAATAATAAAAATAAAATAAAATAAAAAATATATAAAAACAAATTAAAAAAAATAAGTAAAAGTAAACAGTAAATAAAAATTAATAAATAATAAGAATGAATAAAAAAAAACAATAAAAATAAACAATAAATTAAATAAATAAATAGATAAATAAAATAAAATAAAAAAATAAAATAAAAAAATAAAATAAAATAAAATAAAAACATCAAAAAAGAATAAAATAAAAATATTATATAGAATAAAATAAAAAAATTTAAAAAATAAAATAAAAAAATTTAAAAAAAATAAAAAAAAAATTAAAAAAAAATTAAAAAAGAATAAAATAAAAAAATTAAAAAGAATAAAATAAAAAAATTAAAAAGAATAAAATAAAAAAATTAAAAAGAATAAAATAAAAAAATTAAAAGGAATAAAATAAAAAAATTAAAAATAAATAAAAAAAAATAAAATAAAAAAAATAAAATAAAAAAAATAAAATAAAAAAAAAATAAAATAAAAGAAATAAATTAAAAAAAATAAAATAAAAAAAAATAAAATATAAAAAAAAAATAAAATAAAAAAAAAATAAAATAAAAGAAAAATAAAATAAAATAAAAAACAAAGACAAAATAAAAATTTTTTAAAAAATAATAAAAAATCAAAGCAAATCAATCAAAAAATCTTAATATTAATCAGTTTGTGGTTGTCTGGTAATCAGTCTTAATCAGTAGTGGTTGACAGTATTAAGTAAAAACATCTCAGCGAGCTTTTTTGACACGAGATACACCTCCCCTTTTTGGGTTGCTTTTTTCGGGGCATTTTAACGCTTTTAAGACAATTTAACACAACTTTTTGGTTTGCAAAAATTTTGATGTTATGGCAAAAGACCTTCTGGTGCATAACACACTCTTTATGAGTTTCACAACAAACTAAATACATCAAAACAATTTTTTATTTTACTTGAATTCCTTAACCCTGCAGTAGTCGCGTACCTAAATGTGACGAGAGTGGTCGCGCGGATTACATATGTAATCTTTTTTAAAAATTAAAATAAGAGACGGCAATTTGAAAATGCTTAGTTATTTGTTTTAATTTTTATTATTACTTTATATTATATTTATTTAAAAAAACAACATAAACATAATTCTTATAGTACGTAAAATCAATGAATATCGATTGCAGACAATTGTGAAATTCATAATTTTGTATGACTGGATTACATATGTAATCCGCGCGACTACTGCAGGGTTAACTTGAAAAAATATAGTAAGAATTACCCACTAAGTAATATATTATGATAGCTTTGAAGTAAGTAAAAATAAGAAAGATCTAGGCACATATGTGTTGAACTCTTACCGAAAAAATCTAAATTTTTTATAAACCTAGAAATAAATTCCCTCAATATAATGACAGGAATTAAAACTGAGCAGTGCAAATTGAAGCATCAATGGCTTAAAATCAACCTGCCAATTCACTGCGTAGATGATGTAAAATCCTCTAGACATATTCTAAACGAATAACTAGACGTTCTTGTTATAGTGAAAAAACTAGACATCTATATTCCGTAGCCTTGAAAATCTCTTCTAGTCTATAATTGCTCCATCACTTCATGCCATGGAAATATCCTTATAAATATAAGGAAAATATCACCTTATAATGTAATAAACAAATTTTCTTTTCTTTTCGGGATTTATAACCTACCTATGAATATATATGAATCAGCCTGATTTGGAGTAGGCTTACGAAAAGCCTTTAAAAATTAACAAATACCTTTGTCTGACAAATATTTATAATATTTGATTATAACCTCAAAGACCTTGAATAAAAGTACACACATGTACTTTGAAGTTTTCCAAGCATTTTAAACTGAATAAAATTAAACTAAATTTACTTAATTAAGTAATTAACTAATTAACTAATTTTCACCATATTTAAGCCATGTTTAACATTAAAAAAAATTAATTATAGAAATAACTGTCACTTGAGAAGCAACAAAATGAATTATTTAATAATCAATTCAAATCGAAAAACGGAAATATAAACAAAAGAAAAGTAGCTTAGAAAAACCAAATTTTATTTTAAATTCCAAAGAAATCTTAATTCAAACGAATTAAAAAAAAAATGTGAATAAGGTCTTAGGGGAAAATTCAATTATATTTCTTTCGTGGCTTAATAAAAAGTAAAAAAAAAAGTATTTATGTTAATGGATAAAATCATATGTCAAAAGAAGCAAAAAAACTTAACCTTGGACAAAACACACATAGTGAATAAACTTTTTGTTATTTGCACTCAAAGAAATAAGTTTACACCTTGATAAAAGCCTTCTTGAGCCTTCTCTCACCAATTAAAAGTTTAAATTTCTGAAAATTCAGATGTCACCATCTTCTCCATTATGTCATTGTGAAGGTTAAATAAATTCAATTTAATTTTTTTGTTATACCTTCTTTCTTATGCACAGAAATTCTATTGTTTATCCTCGAAATGGACGCTTCATATTGTAGACAAACTCAATTGAAACGAGGAGAAAATTTTATGGGCAAAATAGCGCAAATTCCATAAATCGCCACAAACTTTGCAGATTTAGTCAAATTTGCAAAGCTTCTGAAAAATGACCGAGCCTCCTCCACCAGCAATTATTAATTAATCAATTGAAACCGCTTTAAATATATTTACTGAGAACTATGTACATATGTAGATAGCAGGCCGCCAACAGTCAGTGAAAATGTGCAAAAGCGACAATTGGCTGGGTATTTACAACAACAATGCTAAATTACTTCCAACAGTTATAACAAACAACAGAAAGAAAAAAAAGCGATAAAATAGCCCATGCTGTTGAAATTCTAGAACAATTTATTAGACAACTCATACAAATGCATCACAACACAAAGACTATCTATACAAATAAATTGTCGCTATTTAAGTTTTATTAGTGGGCTTGTTTATAGAGTAGTCGTTCACATAAACAAATTAACAATTTCACAATCCTAACAAATGCTTTGTTTTTCGTGCATTTGTTTGATTTTTATTTCAAATTTATCTATGCTTGAAATGGCATCTAATGAATGCAAAATGTTCTAAATGTCAAATGCAATTCTTTGCAACGAATAAAGTGCAGCGGCGGTCGTTGTTTCTTTTTTAATTGTATCTGTTTTTGTTTTTAATTTCATGGGAATGAACTGAGTGTAATTAAAAGAAAGACACACGGCCAGGTATAAAAAATATTACATAACAATCCGCAGAACACAGCAGAGCTGTGTGATGAAAAAAGTTCTATGCACAAATATTGCATAATAAAAATTTGTAGAGAACAGCTCAATATTGGGTTGAAATACGCTGGAAATATGCACCCACCCACCCGCATATTTACACACAAATATATGGCTGAAAAGAAATAAAAAAGCTTCTAATGGTTGCATAACAAAAATCACTTTTCGGAGCATTTTATAATGAAGAAAAAAAAACAAAATTTCTCTTTCGTTCATACAAATTGACATACATATTTGTGCACATATTTGAGCTCCTGCTATTTCTCAACATTTTTTTTTTTTTAAAATTCTTTTTTTTTATTTTTGTAATTTGTTTTATGTTTTTATTTAAATATAGATACAGATTTATATCAATTCATCATTAACATTGATTTACACACTTCAATATATTTCATGGTCCATAATTACCAACCATTAGCACTGATTGTGTAGATTCCGACTATGAATTATGTCCACTTCTGTATTTTTATAACTGTCATTTTGAATAGTTAAATCTTTTATTTTGATGTATTAAGTTATCTGGTCGCCACTGTATCTCGCTGCAAAAGAGCGAGCTTTTCGACTCAGTAGAAAAAAAGCTTTCTCTATACAGAAGTTTGCTCACATCGCTCGTAGAAATTTTCTTTTTCGCCACAGGACAAAAGCATAAAGCAACAAAGCTTCACTAAAAAGCTTTTTTTATAGCAACCATTGCCATAATACAATGCTGTGCAAAAGTTTGCAAACCTTTTACTAATTCGATTTGTTAGCGGTTGGGTTTGTGTTTTGAGCTATCCTATTTCTTTTTTGCTAATGTTATTTTTTTTTTTTTTGCGAACGTGTAATTTGAGTTTATTATCTTCACAGACGATCTAAACAGCAACATCCGTTGCTCAACTCAAGTTTATTTACACAAAAACTTCGTATTTTTTTTTTTCTTTTAATGACATCGCTGAGTTACTGTGCTTTATTGCTGATGAGTTAGAATGCTAGATAGAAAATTTGTGGTTAGTGTTTATATAAGACAGTGTTTATATAAGATATATTTAATAGTGCGTCTTTTTTTATTTCAAGATATCTTAATTGCTTTAATCCTCGTTATAGAAGTGGGAAGAGATAATGATATTGCAAGAAATTTATAGACATTTAAGAAGGACTAAGTCCCCGCGATTATAAAAATTCAGATATTGCTTCAATGTTTCCATTTTTAATATATTTATATTTTCAGTATAATTTTTAATGTATTACAATTTTCAATGCATTAAAATTTTCAAATAAATTTTTTCAAATTTTTTTTCAAATATTTTTAATTATTTCAGTTTTTTTGGCAAAAAATTATTCGTTGAAAAACTTTTCTAGAGCGAATATTTATGAAATTTCTACTGGTTATACTCGAAGCGGTTATTTAATTTCTTCACTTCATTTATTTTGCTGTCTTTGGCAAAAATCTAAAATTTTTAGATAAATAGGTTCCAGTAGGATTTTTATATGGAACTAGTTGGGTTATTAAATTTCTTTTTGGCATTTGGGTACTCTTTGGACTGTGAGTTCATATATATGAATATCAGTATTTTTAATCCAATGAGTCTACAAAACAAAAAAAAAAGCTTAACTAGTTCCGCAAATTATCCATGTAGAACGTATGGGCCTAAGAAACATCGATGGTCGCCCAAGTAGTTCACAAAGTACAAAAAATTTTCAATTTACCAAATAGTCCATATTTGTACAAGTAGTCTTACATCTTTTAAGACTAGATGGACCATTACACCACAGTGAAACACATTTGCCAAAAAAAAATAAAATATCGGTTCTTGTCGAAATAGTCCAAGGAACCCATTAAATCTCCTGTAATCTATCTATGAGCCGTACTATGCCCTTTTTGAATTCTTGCCACTCACGGCTCATGAACTGTCTCTTGAGCTTCAATCATCTCATTTACGCACGCGCTCGTGGCGCTTACGCAATAATTATTTTTTACCGTTCTCGTTAATTAGAAAGTACGATTGCTATTCAAAATTTGGCTGTCGCACGTAAGCATGAAGCATTTTAAAAGATACGCGTGTTCTTAAATAAGCTATGATCGGGATCGCGTGTGTACATGAGCGAAAATTTCCGTACGCTGAAAAAATATTTTCGAATACTGAACAAAACTTAAAAAGGACTATTGTCGCAACCTTTTGTTAACAAAAATTAAGAAAATTGCTCTTGGAAAAATGATATTTTTTTCTCTTACATGATGGTAGAAATAATAGAGTCCTGTAACTAGTGCTGCCAGGTTTCAGCGAAAAAAAATCCCTATTTTTGCATACAAATTAATATTTTTCCCCGTTTTTAACTTCGAGTTTCCCCGTTTTTTTCCCGGTTTTTAAATTGTTTAATAAATAGCAGTTTAAAGAAATAATAAGTTCATTAATTCTCTTTACGAAAACTAAAATAAATACAAAACGTTGGTATCTATAAGAAAAATAAAAATAAAAAATGAAAATTTTAAGCAATATTGTATTTCGACTCGAACGTTACGTTTTTGAGATTATAAAAAATTGTTAGAAATAATTTGAAATATACATATTGTTATACATATTATCAAACCAAGTAAACAAGAGCGCTATAGCACTTGCCCCGCTGTAGGGAAAGCAAAAAATAAACGACACTATTTTTTTTTTTTAAGTATCTGAATCAATGAATATAACTCCTTTCCAGAATTCCTGGAAAATTTCTGATGATATATTTGAAAAATTTACATTTCTTAACGATCTATATTCTTGGTCGAAATCATTCCACTCGGATTGATCCGAAATAACGTGTGAAAATATTTTTAAGCTTAAAGTTTTATTTTTCATTTTTACTATCTATGAGTGGCCCTTTATATAGCTCCTTAAAAAAGTATCGAAATCGTTTAAGCCTACATCAAAAATACTATTATGACTATATTAATGTATTCCTTTCGCATGAAACAATCAACAAAAGTCTTCAAAGTTAGTTCTATTTTTCCATATATGACACATTCAGCTTTGTAAAAAATGGCAAACAAAAAATGGATGTAATTAAAATAAAAAATTGTAGTTGGTTTTTCTAATAAGCGATATTTTTTTTCAATCGCTATTTTATTTTGAATTTTCCCCGTTTTTATCAATGTTTTCCCCTCCTCCCCGTTTTGTACGAAAAATCCCGAAAAAGTGGAAAAATCCCGTCATCTGGCACCTCTGCCTGTAACCATCAAACTAGACGTGAATCGAAAAAACGAAGAACATATTCGTGCCTAATGAATCTCAAGGAATGTTAACCAAATAAATTTTGTAATATATTTTCTCAAACTTGAGGAGGGAGGGGTGCTTATGTGTAATTTAGGCCTCGTAGCTCTCTTCGCACACCATTCATTTAAAAGATTCAGTCTATAAATATTAAGACACAAATTTTTTAAAATTAAAAAATTTAAGTGTTTAGAAGCATGATTTAACAAGAATTCGAACCCAATAAATCTACGATACTGCACCGTCAGGCACCTTAACGAGATTGAGGCTTTTTGTTATTAATAAATTCACTGATGTGGCTAACATGCCAAAGTGGTGTTTTATGCCTTATGCGCGTATGTTCGTTAAATGCCTGAATGACACACACGGCTTGGCCTATAACACCGCTCAACCCCACTCCTAATGAATGCTAATAATGCACACAAAACAGCTTTTAAAATTCGCACATCCATTATTTAAGGATTGAATGGCGACTTCAAGAAAACTCGTACAAAATACATAAAAATAATGACAGTCAATACAACTTGACTCATCGACATGTTTGACTGACAACGTTAATTTTGACTTGCTGAAAACGAAGAAAAAAGGATTATCAATAAAAAATATGGCAACACCACAGTTTATTACAAACTTCCGGCTGAGGAACAACTTTCAATTTTTTTTTTAACGCTTGCCAACGAACCAGCAAAGCGCCATCTGTATGCAATAAACGTGCGAAGCATTGACGATTATATAATTGCAGAAATTATTGGCAACAATAAAGAAAAAAAAAACACGAAAAATAGTTTGCAAATTTCTCTTTAACAAAAAGTACGCTTCAATATCGCGAATAAAGAAATATATATTTACAGCATTCCATATGGAACATTTTTTTTTTTTTTCATTTCCAAGACGAAGGCTGACTCGAAGTCTGAACCCCACCCTTATTAAAATGGTTTCATTAAAAAAACCAGTGGCGTATTATGTGCACCAGTTGGTAGGGGACAATCTTAAGACACAATGATTCTAACTGGCAAAAATTTCAAATCAACCTTCGTCCAAAGAAATTCGCTATCTTGCCTGCATTACTATATAAATAATTATATAATATAAATATGTATGTATGTAGGTAGACGTACAAACAGACAGATCTTATCGTCTGCCAACTGATATCAGTTTTATTATAACTTTTATTTTCATGACAAGACATTGGCAACAAAACGCGACAAACAAAACTGAAGTAGGAAAAATTTGCTCATAAAAGCTGGGTATATGTGCACTCCAGTACACTCTGTGTATGTATGTATGTGTATGAGTGTGTGTGCACACTTTACAGATGGCTGCAGTTTGTTAATAATAAATAATGCTTGATATAAATTTATAAGAATACTTCAATGATTTTTGTTTTTTTAGCTTTTATAAAATTACTGACTTGCAACCAGCTGCAAATTCACACTCAAGCACAAACGCACACACTCAGCACATATACGCACACTCACACATTCTGACGCAGAAATCGCAATCGCGAAATTTCACTTGTCTGGACGACTTTCGCACTCTTGTGCGTTTCTAGATGTATTTCTTTATTCCGTTAAGTTTTGCCTGTTTTTTTTTTTTGTTCGTTTTTCCTTTACTACTTCTGCTGTTTGTTGCGCTTATCAACTGAAAGTAAAGTGTACAACTAGCGCGATATGGCAACGCTGGCTGACTAACGTAGTAGTGTCTGTATAACTGGCTGCTTGGACGGTCGCCTGTCTCGACTTGTTTAATTGTTAAGCAAAAAATCAAATCAAGTTACGGTTAACCACAGTTAGTCGTGTTTTAGCCAAGTTAGTGCAACACGCAAAGTAGTTTTTAGCAAAACGAAGATATAAAAAAAAAACCGTAAAAAACAAAGAATTTAACAAAAACGTTTATAAAGGAGCAAAATCGATCGCGTGTGCAATCAACCAAGCGTCACTTATTACAACAAAATTAAAAAAAAAAACAACGAAAATATTAAATATAAAAATTAATTAACCTACAATCAACGAATAATTTGGTCAATAATTGCTAGCCGAAAAAAAAAATATTTACTGCAACAATAAATTGCATGCGTTAAAACTACATTTTTTTATGCAGCAGTGATCATTTTTTTAAATATCTGCATATTTCTTAGTTTGGTTAACGTTTGCTTACTTAAGCAAATTCTTAACGGTTTGTTGGCTTAGGACATTGTTTTTGTTTCATGCAATATATAAATAAGCAGTTTTAAATACAAAGCAGCACATAACAACGAAGTAATAGTTTTTATAAAAATCTCGCATGCGAGACAATATTTCAATTAGCTCCATGGAAACTTTCATTGAGTCAATGGAAAAATTTTCAACAAAAGCTGCAATATTAGTGCAACTGCATTTTTCTCGCATGCAACAAAATATAAAATTGCTAGAAAAGGTAGAAAAAATACCAAAAAAAAACAAAAGAAAAAACAAAATTTAATTGACTAAGGCAATTTAGATTTCTTTTAAATTTCATTGTTAGTTCGTTGCTTTGATCTTGCCATGAAGTTTTTAGGAACCAGAACAATTTCGAAGTAATTTGCAATGAATTTTAAAACACAAGAGAGAGAGAGAAAGACAGAGAGGTTTGTTCGCATAAAGACGATATTTCGCGTAGAACCACAAAAAAGTTCGACGAAAAATCACATGTTCTCTGGGGCCAAGTGACATCGCCAAATCAAATTTATCATGTCGTTCATATCGTGTCAATAATATCTATCAAGTGGAAAAAATTTTAGCAATTGTAAAAATAGCTGCAAAAAAAAAAAACTATCGCATGCAACATAAAATGCAAATGTTAAGAGAAAATAAATGGTTTGAAATTTCGAACTTAAAATAATTGTATCACAAATTTGTTTTAATTTTTTCTCTCATGCGACTTTTATGAGAACAAACTATTTGTTGTAGTTTAAATGTTTGCTATTGATTTAAGAAACAAATGATCCGATAAAATTATTTGATTATATTTTTATCAATATTTTAATTCCTATAACAAAAAATTATGCCCAACCTCATGACTTACAATCATTTTTTCACACATGCGATTTTCATCCAAGTATTGCAACAATTTAACTATTCTTTCATGTCTTGGCAAATATATTTATTACTTTCAACGGAATCAAAAATATAAATTTTCATAACTAAATTAAAAAAATTACTTTAAAAATAATTTGAAATAAAATAAAAACAGTTAAATTAAAAGTTTGATAGTTTCAATAATTAAATAAAAATAAATAAAAACTTAAATGTAACTTAAAAAACTAAATCGAAAAAATAAATAAAACATGAAATAAAAATGAAAAATTAATAAAAATAAAAATAAAAATAAAAAAATAAATATTAACAAAATTAAATAATTAAATTATATGAAACGCGAAATAGCAAAAAATAAAAAAAAAATAAAAAATTAAAAATTAAATTAATGCAATTTATTAAATGAAAAATAAAATCAAATTAAAAAAAAATAAATTAAAAAAAAATAAATTTAAAAAAATAAATTAAAAAAAATAAATTAAAAAAAAATAAATTAAAAAAAATAAATTACAAAAAAAAATTAATTTTTAAAAAAAATGTATTTTTCTGAATTTTAAAGCTTACTTGCATGTGATACTTAAATGCAAATAAACCCCTAAATCTCAGCCCTTTAATCTTCACGAAGATGTTTGAATTTTATTAAATAATTTCATTCTATTCTATGAGTTTATAATTGTTACGATTTTTTTTTTTTTTTATTTAAATACAAACAAATCGCAAAAACCCTTTAGTATCAAGCAGTTTAATTTTTCCTGGTGTGTTTTAAATTTATTCAATAATTTAATTTCTGATAATTTCCATGCTGCGAATTTGTTCATGAACTGAATCTATTATTATCCTGAAATGAAATGTGCTCAAACACTAGCAAAGAAATAGAATATTTTTTTTCTCGCATGCGATTATCGCTGCAAGCTCCTTCCGTTTATTAACTTAAAACTCAATAATAAATCAATTAATGGCATGCTCTCTTAAAGTACCGTTTGTTTGTGTGCTTTACTGTATTAGAGTGCTTTGAACCCCATTTTTCAGTTGATGTTTTTCTTATTATCCCTTTGTTGGCGACAGCATTAACAACAACAAGAACAACAGCAGAGGAGCAGCAGCACCACAATCTGTGCACGACACGTAATCCGATATTTTTATTATGCTTTCTGTCTCCTTTAGCTTTATCCTTTTTATTTTTCGCCTGACGGTTTGTTGGTTGAAGGCGCACAAGCAGCGTGTCCTTTTGCGATTTTCTTTTTGTTTTAGTTGTTGGTGTTATTGTGCTGGCTTTGCATTGGTTACCAAGTCATGGAATAGTTTGTATTTAATGGAGTGTATAATTTAAATATTTATCATTCAGCCAACACTGATGCCGCTCTGTGTGTTCACGCCAACCTGATGCACGCTACGGCGAGTACTAAAATGGGGCAAAAAAATACAATTAAAAAAATTATACAGTAAAATATATTTTGTAATTAGCTGAAAAATCTTTACAAAAATTGCTTATAGTTTATTATGGAAAAAAAAACTATTTATTTTACAAATTCGTTATCCTTAGTTTTCAACATTGTTGTTTTCGTCTTCAGTCATAGCTGCCGGCCAGAAGTACATAAGTTCACATTAGGGCTTACATACATGTTGTCATACTTAAATAAATTTTCCAAAGTACAGTAGCGCAATTATTTCCTCAGCTTTCAATACTATATAAATTTTCGCAATTGAATGGTTTTCTTTTTATAGTTGTAACAGCTTTTCATAGCCATTAAAAATTGGCTTAAAGCAATAGTGGCATTGCTTATTTTTATTAGGTAGTTAATGAGTTTAGTAAGACCCTCAACTTGTTAATTAATTTTAAGTATTTTGAACTAAAAACTTAACTGCATCTTAACTTCGAATAACTTGGACAAAAAGTAATACGACGAAAAGCCTCCACTGCGAAAGGCGCCGTGGAAAAGCCTTTTGATTCCACATTTGCTTATTTAAAATAATTGCATTGTCAATAAAATCTATATTTATTTCATCATGAAAGACCGTACAAAGAAAAAAAAAATAAATAAGGAAACCAAGAAAGAGCACGTAAATCAAAATCATTTCACGCTGATAAGATAAGCAAGAAAGTCGCTAACATTTAATTTTTTACTTCTATTTTGTTTTTTCTTTTACTCTTATCTTTATTAATTTAATTACCACTGAAACACACTAACTTATTACATACATATATTATACTAGCTTCCACAAAACATTCTGTTCAGGAGTTGTAAAAAAAAGGAAAACAAAAAAAAAAAAAAAAAGAAAACAATAAAAGTGCGAATGCTTTCGCGTGAAAATATTTTAACTAAATAAGAATTTATTTTTGACAGCTCAAAGAAACAATAGCGCTTGTCCGCATGTGAGAATTCATTATTGCTTTTATAATTTCATTATTATTATTTTATTTTTTAGGCTGAAATTTTTTTTTTCAAGATTACCAAGAGAAGGGTGTGAGGCCGTAGATTTTCAATATAAGCCACCCAAATGAAGGTCATAGTCTGCCACAGTTAATTGAACAAAACAATATATTTTGCCCAAGTATTAGTCATAATCTAGTTAAGTCATAATTCTGGAATGAGTACAGCAAGTACAAAATGAAATATAAAAACAAAAAAGAAATAAATAAAAAACGAACTAATAAGTAAAAAGCCGGTAATTTAAACTGAAATGATTTGGAAACATGCTAACTGCGAAGGGGGCGTAGATTTTGTTTTTAGTTAATATGTAAATGGATAGCCTTACACGTTTGTATAAGTTAAAAGTTGAGACCAACCACCCTCAAGGTTGGGTGGTAAGAGTCCAGTTAATACAGGGCATTGTAGTTCTTTTATTTTAAATTTGACATGAGGTGAAATATTCTTCTTTTCCGTACTCTATCAGGAAAACTTCTAGAAAACATATCTTCTGAAAAATATTCTCCACCCGTTCTTAATTTTTCAGGTTCAAAAATATGAAAATGGAAATTGGAATAAAACTTGAAAAAAGCCCCTTACGTGAAACGTTACCATTATAGAACGTTTATGAATAACGTTTTACGATATTTTCTTTAAAGAGCTTCGTAAATCTTTACGAATACAGCCGCCACTCTTCACTTTTATTGTACACTTCTTTTTTTAGAAGCAATATGTAAAAAAAATCCTTTATTTTTCTCTCAAAATTTTCAACATCTGCATATAAATATGTTAATTATATGAACAATTGTGGCGTCCGTGGCCGCTATGTCAACGAACCTGGAGACCCAGGTTCGAACCCCAGCAGCGACAGAAAATTATTTGAATTAAAATAATTTTTCTGTACGGCCGCCACCTCTCTGCAGACAATGGCAAACCTCAGAGAGTAATCAAAATGCCATGTAAAGCTTCTTGAGAATAAGAACATTTCGTTCATCGCCGTTCGGAGTCGGCGTTAAGCCTGTAGGTCCATTTCTCGGTCAATTGTGTACAAACTTAATAACACGCACAACACAATTGATCCTAAGAAGCTAGGTCAAAGTCCTTTCAAGGGCTGAAATGGCCAGTTATTTATTTATTTTTATTTTTTTATATGAACAATTATTAAAAATAAAACCAACAAATTTTTAAATTTTACCACTTTATTCTTATGCTTATTTTCAGTGAAATAAAAGTTGTGGTTTTAAAAATGTTTGAATAAATTCAAAAATATCCACGGATATTACAAAAAAAAAAAAAACGGAAGATAACAATTTACTCTTATGATCTTTCCTGACGTTTACTTTTGTAAGCTACAAGTTAAAATTTGTGGAAAATTCTTAAGTAGTAGAAGAGTACCAACTGTCTTGTTTCTCCAAACAAAAAAACATTGATATTTACGTCCTTACATCGATCACCACGATTCCAGACATTACGGTTTCTTATTTTTTGAACCGAAACAAGTGTTTTTTTTTTAATCTGAACATGAAAAATGCAAAACAGAAAATTGTTGTGGCTTTCAATAATAATTATATTCATTAATTTTATCTCACTTTTATTCATTCCTTTTTATGAAATTCTCCTTTTGCAATAGGAGGAACATTCGTTTATAATATAAAATTAGAATCAAGGAGTTTGCTCCTTAAAAATGTCTCCTAAATTTTCATATAGAATAGAAAAGGACTTGATTTGCCTCGAGGAAGATTTTAACACGAATTTATTTTATTCGTTTCATTTTTTTTCACCAAACTGTATAATAATTAACAAATATCCTTAAAAATTTCATATTTTGGACTCTTATTGGATTTTAAAAAAAATTGCTTTTCCATGATATCAAATAGATTTGAAATTTTGTTTAAGTAATTCTTTAATTTGTGCTGTTGACTTCAAATTTATTAAAGTTGTATTGCTTCAGGAGGATATTAATACCTTATGTCTATACAAGGAAACTGAGTTAAGATATTTAACTTTAAATAAAATTTTGATTTAAAGCCCTTTTGTCATTTTATACGTTCACAATAGTGGTTATTCCATAGAAAAGGTAGCGGCTATGAACTCAGTTCTGTCTCTCTCTTTCACCACTTCTTTGAAATGATATAATTCAATACTTTGATGGGAAAAAAGGACTAAAAGTAAGAAAAATTGTAGTTGGTTCATCCAGATAATGGGTCTACATTTAGTGGGCGTCATTCATTTCCTGCATGCCAAAATCATTATTTAGAAAAGTCAAGTGGTTAGGCTTTTTATACCTCAAAGCCTGTTGTTGATATGTACTGCATTTTATTTTAACTCTCATTACTCCTATGCGACCTAGTCGATTTCTCCTTCACTTCTCGATAGCAACTATGCGGAAATATTTAATTTAAAATGACTGCATTTGCAATTTAGCGCGCTCATATTTTTGTTTTGTTTTTTTTTTCTTGCGCGCATTATTCACTTAATTTCGCAAATCTTCAAATTGACGGTACTTCTCTGTGGCAGCAGAGCACCACTTGAGCTAACAACGACAACTCTCTTAAAATTGCTGCTCAAGCAGCAATCTTTTATTATTTTTTATACTATATATACTGTGAAATTGTGGTACATATTTTTAGGCGTTCATAATTGATATATTATGGCCTGTTGTCGGCCCGTTATGGTGCTCCATGGCACAAATTAATTGAATTTGCGAGCAGAAGATGAGGGTCCTTTGCGGGTTGCTCGCTCTCTCGCATTCGCTGAAAGTTATTTTTGTTGTTATTGTTGTGTACATCCGAATTAAGCACAAAACTCATAAATGCGCCCTTATCGAATTAAATTGTATGAATTGATAGCTACTCGCAAACGGGCAATAAACAAATGGACAGACGCGCAAAGGGACGGACATGATATTGACGTTCTTAAAATCGTGGGAAATTTTTCAGCAATCGATGCTTTGTTATTCGATCAATTTTTATTTCGTGTAAACGAGTCATTCTGCAACGAATTGTCTCGATTGATTATTCATGTTCGAAAAACTTATGCACTGGCACATTTTTTTATTTATGTATATATTTTGATTTATTTTCAAAATATGTATTGTTATTTCTTAACTGCTCTTAACTAGGTTGTTCAACGCTATAGACGTATAGTTAAGCTTGCAACACCAGTCCTGCTAAACTGGTGCACTCCCTTTTTGCATTTTAACTATATCACGAAACATTTTTCCTTTTTCCATTGGAGCCCAAAGTTTGTGTATCACGTATACTACGCGCACATGCTGATGAAGCCGCGAAGAAAATACCATCGAATGATTCACTCTATGCTTTGAATATGAGACTCAATCCTGAATCCTGCGCATCACTTGGTACATTGAGAGTCTGGAGCATTAAATAACACATCGATACATTGCTAAATTGGGTTGGTTTCCACTCCTGGTGGGAGGTACACAGAGAAAAATCTTGATGCATTTTTCGCTGCAAAAACTTGCAACGAGTCAAATTCAATGGGAAAAACTATCGTAATACGAACAAGATTCCGCAAGTTTTTCGTAGAAATTATAAATATCTCCTTGCATCTTTCATTACGACGATATTCAGTGCTAAATGATGCCGACAAGTATACGCGATTTAACGGGCTGTGTTGGTCCAAATATCGTGTCAATCGAACCAACATAGCACGCGAAATTCCAAAATTCCGTTACTTTTTGAACACACCTCGTATATACTGAAGAAACTCCAACGCAGTTCAGCGATTGTGACAGCTGAGTCGGTAACAAGCTATATTGTGGCCATGTGATTGTGAGTCCGATTTCTACAGCGGGCGAAATTTTTTGTCAATTTGATATAAATGTGAGTAATAAACTACTTGGGAATCATAACATCCAAGTAATTAAAAGAACTATTTTCAAATTCAACTTTACGTTTGAACTTGTTCCGTTTCTAAATCTATGCAAGGCTTACTTCGAAAAACAATTAAAAATTGCGTCATATAACAAACATTTTCCATGTGTATTAGTGTCACTCACTCAACGCCGCCGCACCTGAGGAATTGTGCTCCTTGTTAGTTTTGTTGATGTTTTTGGTGCTCTTATGTTTTTGTTATCCTGTTTACGTTTTACGTTCGCTCGCAAACGCTTGTATACACAAAGACAAAAGCGCGTAATCCTGTCAGAAGTGAGACACAAGCTTCCCTTGTTTGTGCAAGAGTGAGATGCAAGAGTTGGGAGTTGAAGTGGTTCCTACATAAATATTATTGTGGCTGGATGTGGATGTGGTGGCTCATGATGCATATGTTGTTTATTTAGTTTTAAGGTTGGGCAAACAAAGAAACAAAATAATCTAAAATAAAACCAAAAGAGGAAGATTTATTCGATTGAGGTAGTTGATTAATAAAGATTTGAAGGGAAATGATTTCTGAAAAATACTCACAAGAGCGATGAACAATGGTCTTCTTAATAGAATATGGTTATAAGAAAGAATTTTGACTTGATAGGCACCATAAACCAAAAATTATACCACACATTGTCTTAATGTCACAGTATTTTAATATTTTTGATCTCGAAGGTGTTACAATTAAATAGAGTTCCGAATTCCCGAAAAGCTTTGCCTACTAGATTGTCTTAAAGAGGTCTACAATAAGCCACCATTAAGTTCCGTGGATTCGAACCACGGACCTTGCGTTTCACGGTTCACATACTCTAATGTCTTCAGCTACGACCGCCTCAAAACCAGGTCATATTATTACTTTATTCGCTGTATTGAGCCTGGTTTCAGACTGCGCAGTTTTGAAAATATTGGGTTTTAACTGAATATATGCCCAAAGAGCTTTTTATGGTATGTAATTCCGGTTAAATCCCCAGTAAAAGTTTTAAACTTAAAATTTGTGTCATGAGCGGAATATTTTAATTAAAGTTTATTGACAAAAATCTGGTGTTATGCTGGCATAAAATTTTTAAAATGCTCAAATGTCACAATTTTACCTAAATCTCGACGCATTAAGAATGGAATTTTGAATTTTCCCCTCGATGAACAGTTTGACGCCGTTCGAAACCCTATTTTCCAGACCACACCCATTAGCATTACTCTACTTCCATCACTACCCTTTCATCATGTTTCATTTCTTATCAGATTTAATTTCTTTAAAAAAAATTATGTCCGCCATATTGAATATGAAATTTTAGATAAATGTATAATCATGAATTTAACTTTGAGATTTTTATCAGCGACTCCAAAAATGTCTGAATTATAAAATTAACGTCAATGTTAAAAGAAAAAAAAAACACCCGTAAAAAGGGTTAAAAAAGAGCAATTCATGCATGTTTAAAATCGCTTCAGAACTAATATCCTTCAGAATGCATATTTCATATGTATGTCAAAGAAGCAACACTGTGCTTGGACGAGCGCAAAGCTCATTTGATTTTTTTTATTCAGTTGCATTTAATCGTTAAGCTTAGTAATTAACCCTTGTGCACGTTTAAGCCAAATTGCACTCGCTGTAATATTCCGTTTGATTGCTCATTTTAAAGCACTCAATAGAGTAAGGCTCTTAGTTTTGTCTTTATCTCAATATAAAAAAGCAATAAAATAATTTGATGCCTCACAATAGCAATGTGATCGTACAAATTTTTAACAACAAATTCTTAGTAACAAAGTCCTATAAACACGATTTTCATAGCCACCTTTTATGCAAACAAAAAAAAATCATCCCTTTTTCACATAAGGAAAAGGAAAAAGGACGATTACTCGTTTTATGCACGCACATAAAATAAATATTTCCGAGGTTGTTGTCCTCGCCCCTTTCCCCCTCCTCAGAATGCCTCAAAATTTCTCGCCCGCCGCTCAACAGTTTATTTTATGTCGACATCCTCTTTCCTATCCTGTCATCCTGCATTGCTGCGTCTGTGCGATGCTTTTTGGATTACAACCACTCCTTGTTCAGTCTATAGTTTTTAAACGTTCAATTGAAGTGTTATGCTCTCTGCACTAGATTCAAAAATTGCAAAACGGGGATGATCGTCAGGGGAGTGGATAAGGCAGACGATACAGAAATTATTAGTTCTGGAAAAATTGATACTTTTCATAGGGAATTCCTGTCGAATTCAACATAATTCGAGAGCGGTTTCAATGCAATCCCAATTATTTAAAGTTTTCCAAAGTACTCGAACATTTTTCTTAATTTGCTAAAAATCATAGAAAATTAACAAAGAACCATCGCCAGGTTTTTCAAAACTTACCCAAATTTGAATGAACTAATATTTAACGAAATTCGCCAGGAATGCAAACATATGTTCAAATACAGTAGTGGTAGTCTTCGTTGGGTGGTGGTGGTTGTTGCTTGCTTGTGCAACAAACATTAAGGAGTGGTACTGGTACTGAGACCGGCATGATTACACTACACACCCTTGCGCAGTAGTAACGTACATATGTATATAAAATTATAATTACTCATTTATATTACGACGAAAAGCAGAAAAAAAGAAAGATTTCAAGCGTTTCTCTTATTTCTCCCTCCATGGTGTGGGTTGGTGTCCACAGTCACAAAGGCTTTTCCGATGACCAACAGCAACATGTCGTTAATTGTAGTAGTCGCTTGTTGAGGTGGTGCGGGCTAGTAAAACACACAAACTATATATAAAAAGAAAACTGTACTTGCTGGAGCGAAATCTGCTATTAATACTCTGCCTCACGTGAATCATAACGAAAATGATTGCTCACTATTGAGTAAATTAAATTTTCATCGGTACTAAAACATGAGATATGCCCAGTGTGTGTTCCCTCGGACAAGGGCGCACCCTACAGGTTCGGTTCACACTTGCCAGCACATATTAGCTGCTCTCCGCTGCCGCTTTGCTCAGCCCCTATGCTTAGGCTATTGTGAAGAATTTTCCGGCAATATGTATGGGTGATGGCGGCGGCGGCGGCGGCGGCGGTGTCAACCCTCAAAAGACAAAAGCGTCCAAACTAACGAAATCAAACGATAAACAAAGAATTTGCTCTCAATGTTATGTGTCCCGTAGACCCAATCAACACCCCATTGACGGCTGACGTGCGCCTGCGCTATCGCTCGCAATCTCTTGTTCGCTCGCTCTGTCTGTCTCTCTTTGCCAAGCACACAAACGCCCTTATCTCTCGCCGTTGCTCACAAGGGGCCGCCGCATTAACAACGCGTGCCGCTTGATATACCCACTGAGCAGTACTGCGACGCTCACGAGCGCGCGCCCACATTTGATTTCGAAAACGGTACCTCGACACATTTGACTGCAGGACATTTGAGTTTAGTTCCTTTCATTTTCCCGATTGTGTTCGTTTGTTGTCGTCAGCGCGCTCGCTTGCAAAACGTTAAAAGATTCAAGAATTTTTAAGTATTTCAAAAGCTTAACACAAGAGCAAAGCATAGCATAATTTTGGGCGCGGCGACCTTCAGGAAAAGCATTTTCTACAGTTTTTTGCAGAATAAAAGCCAACGCGAACGCGAATAATTTTGTAAAAAATTTTCAAAATTCGAGTTTAACTGCGGGACAAAGCAAATATTTGTATTAAAAAATAAAAATAAAAGTATTTTCGTAAAACTGCAAAATTATCATAAAAGTCGTTTAGAAAACGCCCAAAATTCAGAAAAACAAACAAAATCGAATTGTAACCAACGCACAAATCAAAGTTGTAGTAAAGAATTCAGCAAACAATTGTGACCAAATTTTTCAAGCAAATTTTTTCTTAACATAAAATAGAGTTAAACTAAAAATAAACATAAAATAGAACTAAAAACGTCCTTTTTACCAACGAATAAAAGGCAGTTTTTGTGAAAATCGAAACGCGTTTAAAAATCCTTTTACATATACATAAAAATTATTTGAATTAAACGACTAAAAAACCCACCACCATCAATATTAAACTAAAAACGTGTGTTCAACACACCACACATTATCACGCCCACTGTACGCGAATTTTGGAAATTGCCAGATTATCCCAAATAAAACAAGCAATAGAGTCATTTACTAGATCAAACGAAAAAACACTAACAAATCTATAAATAGCTCTAGTATAAACTATATATATATATATATATAAAATCAATTTAAAAGAATACAAAATCAAAAGATTTTCAAAAGAAGTAAAACACTAACATAGGGTAAAACTGCCATTTAATCTATGCCGCTTTCTGTGTGATTTTTAAACAATTTATTATAATATAACTCATAAAACTACGATATATATGTAGGCATTAGCTGAAGCATATATAAAAAAAATATATATACAAAACTACATACATACATATAAATATAATACAAATTTTTGTACCAAACTTTCAAAGAAAAACAAAAAAAAACCAAAAAATAATTATAAAAAATACGCGTACCAACAAGAAAGAAGTATTTGAACAAATCCTTGTGATTTAATTTTTACCTGTAACGTGAAATAACTTTTACATATTTAATACAACTTTATATACTCATTACATTAAAAAAAAAATAAAACATAAAATAAAAAACCAAAAACAACTTTACATACTATATTTAATCTAATATTTTATACGCAACTTGTGACCAAAACGCCATAAATACCCGCAAAACCCAAAAACTTCTCAACAATTTCTTTAATTTTACTCAATATCTTCAAAAACACACACACAAAAAAACCACTAAATATGGGCGGTTGTGCATCCAAGGATAAGAAGGACAAGGTGGTCGAAGGTGATGCTGCTGCCGCAGCCACCACTGCTGACGGTGATGCGGCGGCAGCGGCGGTGACCACAGACGCCAACGGCGCTGCCACCACTGAAGGGTGTGTATAGCTCGTTTATGCTCAGCATGATTTTGCAAAATTCTGTCTGTATCTGTATAGAGCTGAGCTGAGCTATATTACTCAGATACAGTAAAATTTTCAGGAACGTGCAATTTTGAGCACGCGTAGGCAATTTTTAAGTCTTTATTTTGATATTTTAATTGTCTTTAATAATATTATAAAAATAGTTGTCAATAAAGGGGAGAAAAACAAGTTTAAAGTTTTCGACCCACTCTTCCGTCAATATTTGCGGCCCTTATACTCGCAGCCTGGGTGAATTACACCCCATTTTGTAGCCGCCTCGTCGGTATGACGTCATGTTAGCGTGATTTAGTCACATAAAAATCCAACCTGTTAAAAAGTACCCTTTAAATGTTTAAAGTCGTAAATGTGTCTGGGTCTGGGTCTGGGTTTGAGTTTGGTTCGTTAAGCTTTCCACATAAAAATGCAACAGTCACCGGTAACTTCCATATCTATTTTTTAGCACGCGCACGCCATATAATTAGAAAAAGTTGAAGAAAAAAAAAAAAAATAACCAAGTGCCGCCGCCATATTGCCGCTTCGAACATGCCAATTAGGCGGGGCAGCCAACAACTTCTCATATTCACGCAAAGTTTTGTCCGTCCATCGGTCTCAATTAAAATGGGTGTGGAAGCTGAGTCAATTCAGCGCTTTATTCAGCCGCTTTATAACCCTCAAATACACCGACAAGGTTGTGCTCTCACCTTTTGCTCTCTCTGCTTTTTTTATTTATAAACTGAGGTACTATACGAACTGGCGACAGGACATTTTTCCTTTGTTTTTTTTTTGCACACAAGTTCCTCGTGTTGTTTTTTTTTTTTCTTTTATATTTTTTTTTTTTTTCATCTTATCCTTCTAATCTAATGCTTGACGTGGTTTATTTTCCCTTAAATATGCAGCCGGCACATTTTCCCCGTTTACCCTTGACTTGCCGCAAATAAAGTCCTTGTGCATTTTTGCCACGATTCCCTCTTGATGTCGCTGTTCGTGCTATTGTGTCGTGTCGCGTCGCATTCGTGTGTAGCCAGCCCGCAGGCGTCTCCCTATGTCTGCATGCAAAATAATGCCGGGTGCGTTTTCAGGCTGGCAGTTTTTGTTTTTTTTTTTTCGTCCTTCCATGTGATTGTATCTGCTAAATAAGATAGCCAACGCAGCAAATTATAACTATGTTGGATATGATATTTTTATAAGACTCAATATGGTACGAAGCTATTGAGGGCTGTGCAAATATATTGCTCCTTCTAGGGTTCATGTCCGAGCAACAACTTCAACTTTTCAGTTGCACAAAATCTAGAAAATTTTTAAGAATTTCCCTCAGCAAACTTTATCTATGAAATTTGTTTCAAAGCAAATTTAAACTTCAAACTTCTATTTTATATTTTTTATATACATAAATATTAAGTTGAAGCTGTCTTGGCCAATCTGTAAGATGCGCATGCTATATAAAATTTTTCCCATGCCGTTAACGCATTTTCTATTTGTTCGTTACAACAATGGCTGCAAGTAATTATAGCTCTTATCATACCATGTCATATAATTCGCAATATCTTTTTCGGCTCTTTATTAATCAGATTTCTTTTCTCGATTTACAGAACTACTACAGACACCATGGTTGATGCCGCTGTTCTCACTAAATTGGAAGAAGGTTTTGCCAAATTGGCTGCCTCCGACTCCAAGTCGTTGTTGAAGAAGTACTTGACCAAGGCGGTTTTTGACAATCTTAAGAACAAGAAGACCCCAACTTTCGGTTCTACTCTGTTGGATTGCATTCAATCTGGTTTGGAGAATCACGATTCTGGTGTCGGTATATATGCTCCTGATGCTGAGGCTTACACCACCTTCTCCGAGTTGTTTGATCCCATCATTGAGGACTACCATGGTGGCTTCAAGAAGACCGACAAGCATCCAGCCAAGGATTTCGGAGACATCAACTGCTTCTCGAATGTTGATCCTAACAATGAGTACGTGATCTCGACACGTGTGCGTTGCGGTCGCTCACTGCAGGGTTATCCATTCAACCCCTGCTTGACCGAGGCCCAATACAAGGAGATGGAACAGAAGGTCTCCACCACCCTTTCCGGCATGGAGGGTGAGCTTAAGGGTAAATTCTACCCATTGACTGGCATGGAGAAATCCGTTCAACAACAATTGATCGATGATCATTTCCTATTCAAGGAGGGCGATCGCTTCTTGCAAGCCGCCAATGCGTGCCGTTACTGGCCATCTGGTCGTGGTATCTACCACAATGACGACAAGACTTTCTTGGTCTGGTGCAATGAGGAAGATCATTTGCGTATCATCTCCATGCAGATGGGTGGTGATTTGGGCAAGGTCTACCAACGCCTGACCAACGCCGTCAATGACATTGAGAAGCGTTTGCCATTCAGCCACGATGATCGTTTGGGCTTCTTGACCTTCTGCCCCACCAACTTGGGCACCACCATTCGTGCTTCTGTGCACATCAAGGTACCCAAATTGGCTGCCAACAAAGCCAAGTTGGAAGAAGTTGCCAGCAAGTATAACTTGCAAGTGCGTGGCACCCGTGGTGAACACACTGAAGCCGAGGGTGGTGTCTACGATATCTCCAACAAGCGTCGCATGGGTCTGACCGAATTCGATGCCGTCAAGGAGATGTACGATGGCATTAACGAGCTCATCAAGTTGGAGAAGAGCATGTAAATTGCTCAAATCCATATAACGGTTGACTGTCGCACACCGTCCACCTCCACGTTATACCATCTGCACGTGTCTGCTAATCGTTCGGGTGGCGCGGTAACCGTTAGAAGCGTTAATTTGTAGTTTAGTTAGAGTGTGTCCACCAGTCACACGCCATCTGGTTGCCGGCATTTTGAAAGCAACTGTTGAGGGGAACCATTAAATATAGGCATTTGTGTGGATACGCCTTCCTGGAGAAGATCATCAACATAAGCTACAATAAATACAACAACATCATCATCAAAATCATCATCAAAAATCAACAACATCCATAACAACAACAACAACAAACAACAAGCAGAAGAAAACACTATTTCAAAATTCATAATATTGAACAAAAGTAAATATTTAAAAATTTAAAAAATTGAAACCAAAAACTTTGTGAAAACATCTTTTTGAAGGTTAAAAAAATAACGATAACAACAAGAACACAAATATTTTTAATTTTAAGTCTTAAGTTTATAAAAAGAATTAATTATTAAAAATAAAACAAAAAAATTACAAAAAATCTAATAGTAAAGCATGTGGTTTTTTTTAAGTAGTTGGTGATAAAACATGGTAAAAAAATAGTTGGTGATAAAGACGATATGCAAATTTTTAAAAGTTACATTATAGAAGCGGGTCGAAAAGTACCCAAATTTGTTTGAA
Source organism: Pherbina coryleti (assembly GCA_943735915.1). Classification (NCBI taxonomy): domain Eukaryota; kingdom Metazoa; phylum Arthropoda; class Insecta; order Diptera; family Sciomyzidae; genus Pherbina; species Pherbina coryleti. The sequence goes on from OX030952.1 coordinate 129,764,178, forward strand.
ATTATTCAAATATGATTTTAGTCTATTTCAAGCCTAGACAATTTTTAGATACTATTAAAAAAGAAATAATTTTTTAGGTAAATATTTTTATATTCGAGAATGTTTTACAAAATGGAGACTAATATCATACCTTACAAATTTCATGTCATACTATGAAATGATAGCGGTATTCACGACCTGGAGTTTTTGGAGTATTTTTAGTAAATTAAAAAGAATTTGCTACAGACTGTGAGCACTCCTATAGTTTTTCTTGACATGCAATAGAACGTCAAGTCAGCTGTTTTTCAAATACACAAATAGGCTGTCTTTTTAAACATAGGGATGCAAAGTAGTGATACTCTATCATGACTGTTGTGATGCCAGTTAGGTATGCAGTCGTGATGCATTGCATAAATTTGTGTGGCAGCACTGCTATGTTTACGAATGGTTCTGATGCAATGCCATCCTTTAAAATAAAAACACCAATGCATCGTCGATAATAGTGATGCGCAGTTTGCGATGCCGATGCGATCGATTGCTCATTGGATTCGTTCACGAATACGATGCATTGCAACACTGGCTGTGTTCGGAAATGCAAAGAAATGCGCAGCCTGCACCAATGCAACGCGAAAAACACAAGCGTACGCAGTGTAATCAAAAATGATGCAATAAATGCGCAACTGCTGATGCATAATTGACATTACAAAACACATGACATGTGCAGTGCTGCTAGATTTGCATTTCAGAACGTAATACTTCCACTGTAAAAGCATGTTGCGCATTTTTGCTGTATTTCCGAACACAGCCACTGTTGCAGTTTTTGTTTACGAATATGATGCTTTGTACTGCTGCAAAACAATTGACGTTTAAAAAGACAGCCATACTATGCAAAATTTACAATAGGGTTCCACCATTGTAAATTTAGTATTTATAGTATTTGGAAAATGTTAATGTTTTGTTTTTGTAAAACTGTCAAATTTACCAGAAATATCAAACTTATCAAAAATACAGAATACAACACCAGAGACTATAGATTGTATAGACCTTGCATCAGAACCTATAATTTGTATAGACTTTGCATCTGAAAGCCCCTTTCAATATTGAACAAATCGTAGGATGTAATTATCGGCACGGCGAAAAACATTGGCAGCTCTGACGGCGAATTTGTGTTGCTAGCATTTGACTCTAAAACGTCAAAATCTCACTCTTTAATTTTTTAAATTTTATTTTTCTTGCTTTATTTTAACAGTTTGATTTTTATTTAATTTTCTTTTAATCTTTACAAAATTATATTTTTTACTTTATTATTTGTGTTATATATGAACTGTTTCATTTATTAACAAATTTTTCGTAATTGTGTTTTATTTAAAACTTATTTTTAATGTTGTTTGTTTTATAAATTAGCTTTTAGTTTATTTATAAAACAATAAAAATACACTCTGCTTTTCAATTTTATATTGTTTTTATTTTATTTTATTTTGTTATCTTTTATTGTTTCCACACGTACATTTTTTTACAAGTAATTTTTTATTTGAAATACCTAAAATAAGATCCGTTTTGATTTTTTTTTTATTACAAAATATTTTATAGAAAATTCAGTCTTAAAATTTATATAAAACTTAATGGATCTTAAGGCTATTATTTAAAAATATTTTTTTCTTGTTCGTTATAGTGTAATTGATTTATAGTTTATTTACAATAACGAACAAGGTATATATATTTAATTAATTCATTTTATTTAAATATTTAATTTATTAAAATATTTTTTTGCATATTTTAGTGGGAACAAAGCAAATACAGCAGCAACAATACAATGTAATTGTTCTAGCTGGCGATTGGCCTGCGTGGCAACAAGGCCAATATATTATGAAATAAATTATATTTATTATATTGGTTCAGAAGGGGTGGATTAAGATAGATAGATATCTAAAGTTAAGATAAGTTAAGTTAAAAAAAAAATAATAAATTTAGTAAGAAAATAATTTTTGATGTCATTTTAAAGGTGGTAAAATTTTCTATACTTTTGTCCTTGGATGCATTTCAATCCCAGCTGAATCAAAAAAGTTACAGCGGTTTTTCTATAGCTTCATCGAGATAGACAAAATCGCAAAAATATAACTTTTCTGGCGATCGCCAAATATTAAGCTAAAAATCCTAGCGAAACAAAAACCTGCAGTCAAAGGAAGAGCAATAACAAAAATTGTGCAAAAAAAATGTAAACAATCCAACCGCCCATCCGTATAGAATTCCAATGGAAAAAATAAAATAAACATGGCTTCTCGACAACTTTGTTGATAAGATTATGACATTTTAGAGTCTATCAACAAATTCTAGCAACAAAGGTCCGCCGCCAGCGCTGCTTTTTCGCTGCCCGTACCAATGTTTTTCGCCTACCATCTATGTCCGGTGCTTGTACTTGCTATATTGGCATTGCGTACATACACCAATAAGTTACGATATTACACAAGCCTTTTATGCCGTACAGTACAGAAGCGACATGAATTGCATTGGAATAGCTTTTACGGTCTTAATATTACTGCTGATGTGTTGGTCGCAGTGTTGCCATGTGGCAGATAAAACTTGTTTTGCCAGTTTTTGGAGAGGGTAGAAAGTTTTCAAGTTTTTCCCAAAAAAAATAAAGTTTTATTTTATTTTACCCAGTTTTTCAAGTTTTTACGATTAAGGGGGGAAATATACCCAGCGGCCGAAAAAAAGGTCATGTTTGTGCATTTTTTAAAGGAAACCTAAGGGATATTTATATTTTTAAATGAGAGTTTTTATACCTTTAAAAATACAAATTCAAGAGTATGTTTGGTGTTTTTTTATCATAAAAAAATTAATATTAAGGTAGATACAGCATTTTTTGAAGAGCGCTCTGAAAATGCGGTGACCAAGATTGCTCCTCCTAAATTCAACTGAAACAAAAAAATTAAATATATTATGAAACTAGATACTTAAAACTCGTATTTGTCATAGCCGATTTTGAAAATATTGATTTTTCACAAAATAGCGGACCAAAAATTCATCATTATTTTGCCTATAAAAAAATTAATGAAGCTACGAAAAAAAAAATCCTATGACAAGTACGAGATTATTATGAATAAAACAAGCCTGCAAAAAAATCAAAACGATCGGTTCACTGAGCTTCGAGAAATCTTGGTCACCGACTTTAAAAAAATGGTTTCGAGAAAAACGCACGATTTCTCAAGAACAGACCTAAAGCTTTAAGAAAATGTAAAAAATTTTTTCAAAACAAAAAAAGTTCTGAGTATTTCCCCCCTTAAAATGATGCTTTCTATTTTAGTTAATCTATGAATCAAATAGATAAACTAATTTGTATGTTACTACAAAAACATAAGTATCATTTGAATCTGCTACTACTAATTTTCACTCCTTTTCAAAGTTTATTTTTATGGCAGCGCTGTTGCTATTATTGTTGCTGTCATTGTTTATGTTCTTTTGTCTCGGTTTCCCTTTGTCGAGTCTTGGAGGTAAATTTTTGGGATTCCTTTTTAAATTTGACGCTTCAGTTTACACCGCGTCTCCACGAGCAATGTTTTTGGCAATATTGCGAGAAAGAAAATATTGCTCGATCTGGTAATATTTGATGGTGGGAAAAATATTGCCGCAATGTGTCATATAAGGAATGGCGCTAAAAGAAAAACACATACGTGCTATAAGAGCTATAAGAGCTCTAGAAAGTTTAGAAAATTGTGAAAAATGCTAAAAACACCAAAGAAATTTGGTTCATTCATTTCTCACCATTTTCCATAATTAAAAAAATTATTTAATTAGTTTTATAATTTGACTCGTCTCCACGCTTCATTTGCCTTCATTTTGACTTTACATGACATTGCTCCAAAGAGCAATATTCTATGCACGGCCATATTGCCTTTCACTCGTTTGGCAATATGGTCAGACATATTTTCTTGCCAGCAATTTGGCGTCTCCACGGGCAATATGTAGAGCAATTTAATTCTGGCAATATTTCATTGCCTGACATATTGCTCGTGGAGACGCTGGGTTACATATGTATATTCAGAGTTGACGATCAACTCTTCCGTATTTTCTTGAGAAATGAAGTAGCCAAAATAACGGGAGAACGAGAGAACAAAGCAAATTGCCAAAAATTTTAAAGCACATATTTTAAAAATACATGTTTTAGTTATTTTTTAATATCAACTTTTTTCACAAAAAAACAAGTTTTTTTCTGGAAATTAAAGTTTTTTTTTTTTAAATATGCCAACACTGGTTGGTCGAAACCGGTATTTTGTTGGCAAACAGGTATGCTGAAATAGTAGTAGACTTAATTTATATGTCTGGTGGAATAAAGTGCTGTTGAACAGAGTAAAATGGCTAAGGTATAACAAAGGGACCAAAAGAAATAATATGGCGAAGATGATACATAATTAAATCAGAATTGAATAATGTGAAACTAAGAAAAACAAAAATAAAACCATATGAATAAATTATTTGAACATATTATTTTACCAGTTTTCAGTTTGCATGTGGATGTAGACTTAAAATGCACATTTACCGCTTAAATTTTATAAACGCTTGTTCATCGAGAAGAATAGAAAATTGAATGAAGCTACAAAAATGCTCCATCATTAATAAATTATTGTTTTCGTTGTTTGAAAGGAAATTCGATTTATGTTGAAAATGTCGAATCTTTTATCGTACTATTGAAAATGATTTCTATAAAAATTATCAAATTTTTGGAAATGCAAACATTTGCGAGTACTTTTTTGTTAATCACTGCTTAATTGTCAATACTAAGGGATCAAATATTTGTTTTTTGAATATCAGAGCTCAATCAAAATTTGCAAATTTATTTATTTTATCATTCATAGTACGCTTTGAGAGGACTTAAGTTTGATTAACCTAGCACAAGGAGTTATAACAGAACAATGCAAACCAATAGAATTTGACCAAAGTCAATTGGATTTTAGTATGAGGACAAGATAATAGGAACTTCATTTATTATTTATTTGCCTTCCGTAAACCTATTAAACAAAAACGTAACTTGAAAAATATCATCAATGTTTAGGACCATTAGAGCATTTTTGGTATTTGAATTAAAATGATACTAAGATATGTAAAGAGGGTTTTTGGAGTTACTGCAATTTGTAGTTTTAATACTTAATCCCACATAATTTATAAGTTATGAAAGAACATCTTTAATTTTTTTTTTAATTTTAAATTTAATAACCCCCTAGCCACACGTGCCAGTAACAGTTCGAAAAACTCAATACACTCTCACTTTTTCACTAATACACTCACACTTTGACATCGACAGCCAGTACTGGCAGTCCACTGGCAACAACTTTTACAGAGACAGTGGATTTTGACAACCACAGCCAGTAAAGACAAAAGTAAGGAAAACAGTGTTGCGTTTTTTCCCTAAAATATTCGAACTTTTAGTATGCATTTTTCTTTCATGTCTTGTAGTAAAATATATTTAATTTATTTAGTTGCTATTGCTTTAAAATTAAAATATGATATGAACAAGTTTAATTTCTTTTAAAAAAATATTGTTAAACACATTGACATTTTCTCCCATTTAAGTTTGGTGCTTTGTTGGCATATAAAAGCAACACTAAAACTGGATGTAAAACTAACAAGGGAACTTTGATTGTTGCGAAATCCTTTGCCTACGACGACATTTTGCAATGAACTTTTACTACCACGTGTGACCACAGCAAACTTTCTGGCTTATTTCGAAAGATTTTCGAAGTTAATACATACTTTCAACTGGCATGCCATTACTGTCACGTGTGGCTGCAGCGTAAGAAACTATCACAAATAACGAACAAATAGTAGTGGTTTGAAATCTGCCAAAAATTAGTACCAATGCATGCAACACTGACAAAATTATGGAATTTGGTTTTTGCTAGATCAACTTTGTTGTACGTTGAAAGTTTTCACTGGTGTTATCTACGCAAGTTATTTTTATTTTTGTTGGATTGTAGTTCTTAAAAAGTAAAAATGGTGCAAGCATGGTTTATGGATAGCGAAACTAATGACCAACGGTTAGAGCATCACTTAAATCCCCCACAGTTTATATCGCTACAAGATCTGTTCGAGAAAACTGGAGTGGAATACTTCGAGGTAAGTGTCAATCAGACGACCTTGTTTTATCAGTTTAACGTTATCGCTGATTTCTTGTTTTGCTAAAATTTGTTAACTCATTCGTCAGATAAGGAAAAGTTAACACCTTTGTACTTTTTATGTAAGCGGCAACTTTCAATGATTACTTTTGATAAATTTTAGAAATAAACTCAAATGAAATGAATTTACAACCAAAGAACTAAAATATAAGGAAGCGGTGTAGTTATACAAAAATGAAGTACTTTTCATGGTGGTGTTGAATCACACTAACACAAACATACACACAGGGCCGCATTCGGGAACGAAGTTATAAATGGCGCAAAGAATGGAGCCCTTATTTGAATACTTTTTATTAAATTTCTTTTAATTTAAAAAATCGTTAGAAATCATATTTTAATTACATATTTTTTTAATTTTATTGTATTTCCACACCACCTGCGAGGTATACAATATGGTGCGTTACCGATTTTTTTGGGTGTTCGGTTCCCCTGTAGGCCTATTGCACCCATAAAGAAAAGAAATCATTAGTAAATAATGTTAAAAGAAATGCATTCCTAATAATAAATTAATAAATATATTACAAATTTAAGTTTATTATAAATTATATTATATATATATGTATATATATATATATTATATATATATATATATTATAAATAATAAGTATATATAAATTATTTCTAAAACATATTTATGTAGAACACATGCAAAAAAAACAAAATTAATTCACATTTATATCATAAATAATTCAAAATATAAAGACAAACATATAAATTATTTCTAAAACATATTAACGTAAAACACATGCAAATAAAAGAATTAATTTATATACAAAATTATTATCCTCAAACTCCCTTAAAATTAATTGTTTTGTGTAATTTTTGCCGTACAGTTGGCTTTTAATTCGTTTTCTTTTTTGTTATGTAAAAATAACGCGTTTTTAAAAAAATTGGAAAAAACGGAAAAAACTTGGAAATCTGTAAAAAACAACGAATTAATTTTATATGGTCATAATACATTAGTTTTATATTGTTAAAAAAAGTAGCGCCCTGAAATGCATACCACCTCAGATATTAAATGCGCCCGTGAAGTGGTGTTTGACAGCTAACATATCACAATTTCGAAGCTTTCAATTTCGCCAGATTGCACCAAATCGACGCGCTGAACACATTTAATTTTTCTTATATTTCTGATAAGAAATACATTTATTTCCAATTGGAATTCACTTCTCACACATCACTCTTATCAAAATAACAATTTTATTCTTTAAAAACCTCACTTATCTTATGATACTTACTTGTGGAATGAAATCAGCACATTTTTGAAGCGCTGGGTGCTGCCGCAGTTTTTCACAATACAACGCATATATAATGAATTCTTTTAATAAATTCTGATTTCACTTTCGAAATTTAAGAAAATTTGAGCGATAATAATCACTTTTTGATTTATTTATTTAATTTATTTTGAATCCATTTCACCGACACTTGCTTTCTTTTGTTTTTTTTTATTTTTGTGATGGCTAGCCTGTCAAAAAACACTTGCTATCTCCTTCACTCACAATTTTAGAAGTACTTCATCACACATACACTGTATGTGAGGTAAACGCCACTTCCTTATTTCTTAGTTCTTTGTTTACAACTTTGTTGCTGATCTAGTCAATTTCCAAGATTACAAAATTAATGCAAAACAAAATAAAAACAGCTGACTCGGTGAAGATGTCAAATTATTTCAGGCTGAGGGTTGCCACATCTTTCCGTTTTTTAGGTATGCAGGAGCATTATTTTGTGTTCTTCATGGGAAAAAAATGGATAATAAAGGCTTTGCAATGTATTTATTGCTTTTTTTTATTTTCAGATTAATGCGGAAAACTACAAAGAAGATGCATTGCTTGCTGATATTCGGCAGAAGCGGAATTACTCGTACGAAGATGAGGTAAAATAAACGTTTGTACAAAAGAATAACTGCAGGGTAGATTCACATGTACTCGTATTTATTGTGTTTTTATTCGTATCGTTGATCTGGATTCTTTTAATTTTTGTTTGAATTTCTAATTTATTTTTAGAACGAAGTTAAGTAACTGAACTTAATTCTGAGTTAAGCAAACAAGCTAATTTGAAAATGATATAATTCTCTAAACCCTAAAAATTTGAATGCAAAAAATTATTTTCTAGCTTTGCTTGACTTTTTTATTTGTCGTTAGAACGTTTTGATAGGACTAAATTAATTTGTTAATTTATCAATCCTTTAGATTCACAACGAATTCAAAAACAAATAATTGGCAAAACCTGAATTTAGGGACATTTTTATAAAAATATCTACTTCTAAAAAAATGTATCTTATGTTCATGTGCGCTGTTTAACTTTCTGCTGCATGCTTAAAAACTTTCGTTTTACTAATCGTATTTATTTATATGTATGTCTACTTGAAAATAATTTTTCAGATAACCTGCTCCGAAAAATGCTTGCCAGACTATGAGAACAAATTAAAATCCTTTTTTACCGAACACTTGCACACCGATGAGGAAATTCGTTTAGTACTCGATGGCTCTGGCTACTTTGATGTTCGCAAGTATGATGGTATTTTTTACTAACGAACAGATTTTTGAGTAATGCATTTTAATTTGATTTTTTTAAGTGCTGATGAAAAATGGATACGTATAAAAGTCATTGCAGGCGACATGATAATCATACCGGCAGGCATCTATCATCGTTTTACCTTGGATTCAAAAGTAAGTAAGTCCTTTACTTCGTGGCTCTAATCGTTTATTATTTGCTTTTATTTGTTTTTAGAATTATATAAAAGCTAAACGATATTTCATTGGTGAACCAGTTTGGTTGCCATACAATCGTCCGGCTGATGATATGGATTGCCGCAAGGAGTATTTGAAGCATCAAAGTTCGGGTTTTGCTCAGCTGAATAAAGCATGATATTTTTGAAGAAACTGAAACTAAAAAAAGGAAAATTGAATGGGAATAACACAAAAACTTGTTTGATAGAAGATTTTATTTTTATTTACGCATGTTTCAAAAGTCGATTTAGTTTTTTTTTTTTTATATATATATTTGTCAAAAAGTTCTTATTTTACACCAAACGTCGAAAAAAGTGAAATTTCTTTAATTTCTTTAAAATAAATTCCAACAACTATATTATATAGTAAAAGTAAATACAATACAATTGAAAGCTCAAACTGTTTTACTTTCGTTTTTGTAATAACTCTCAATAAAATTCTGACGGCTGTATTCATAAAAACTAGTCATAACTTTGGAACTTTCAACTAGCCTTTGAAAAAAATCTCGAAAAACATTATTCACAAACGTTCAATAAGGATAAAAACCTCTTAAAGGCTTGATAAATGAGAGCATTTAAATCAGAGATAAAGAGATGGGAAACTTCGATTCTGCTGTCATTTTTGTTGATTTTGCGCCAAAATCGTGCTTGTTCTTCTCATTTTTTATGCACTCACGTATTGTGTATATGAGTTCACCTCAAGATTGTCAACTGTTGTTGTATCGACTAACAGCTGCTTTAAGTTAGCAATAATATTGTTTTATTTTCGAAGCTTAAATAAATAGGCATTGGATATGGACATAAAATGAATAAAAAAGAGGCTGAAACTTAATTTATGCATGCAAAATCTCTCAACTGATAACATATTAACTTAATATTGCCAATGAAAATGCCTTGAAAATTAAAAAAGCAACTCTGATCCTTATACCGTACACGAACCTTCAATGCATGTTGAGTTTCTTCACAGATTATACAACAACCAGCGTAAATTTGAACCAGCAGCTGACTTTATTTACTTAAGGCGCTACCCAAACTTGCAGTACAAAAAATAGGGTTTTTTCATGAATGCGAAAACTACTAAAATTTTTTAAACGATCGTTATATCATCTAAAAATACATACATTGAACACTTTCAGTTATATTTTTTATTGAAAAATATTGTATGGTCTTGTTAAAAATGACTTTAAAAATTGTGTTTTTATTTTTGCGTTTTGCGGTGACCAACATTGTGGTGAACTGGATCGCCTGAAAGAGAAATAGGCTAATAGATTTAGTTAAATAACAACATAAACTAGTATCTGATCGATTCATTTAAAAAGTATGCAAAGTATAGTTAATGGTTAAATTTTCACTAAAAATACTGTTGTTTTTTGGCTATAAAATGGCCGTTTTTTATCGAATGAATCTGCAAACTTTTAAAAAGATAGGTTCAGAATTTTCGAGTAATTTTTGTCACCGATTAAAAATTACATTTCGAGAAATTACGATTTAAGTTTCAACTTCAGTTTACACGAAGGAAATAATTTTTAAACAATAACAATAAACAATAACATAAATGCAGCCATCTATTCAGGACCCATATGGTAGCTCTTCCACCGACGATGATTCTTATAAATTTCCTGTTGCTTTTCATTTTTCTCTCGTCGCGCACCTCTCTGTTACTGCAATCGAGTTGTCGAACCTTCGAGCTAAACTGACAAATTTAAACAATAAGAGGCATCGAAAATTCATTTCTGAAAGTTCCAAACATTATATGAATGCCAGAAATACGAGGCATACGGACCTTTTTGGAGACGTATTACTTCGTAGATAGTTATACTTAAAAAATATGCAAGAACAAAAAAATCGATGAAGTTCAGAGTTACAAGTGTGAGTTACCCCTTAATTTGTTTATGTTTAGTCCGTGGTAAGTTTGTCTAAGCTCAGTGAAATTTTACACAGTGGTGAGAACCCAAACCAGCTGAATAACTCAAACTAGCACCCAAACTGGGTGAGTTTCTCAACAAAATGTACGACCACAACTATAATATTGTGTTAGTATTGACTTCAATTTGACATAAAGCGGGCATAGTGCTATCCCTTTCACATCGAAGTTTCCCATCTCTTTATCTCTGATTTAAATATGGTTGTACTTCATTATATTTACATTTGCAAGGATGAACCTACCTTTCATCTTGCTCGCTCCTCAAAATAAACATTAACAACATATAGGTGCCACAGTTGTCAAAACAATACATAATTCCTGGAGTTGATAGTTGCTTCTCTGCCAAGTAGCGCTGGTGCCAATGCTAGCACTCAAGCTAGTATCATGTGTTTGAATTTCTTATTGCTCTTGCACTTATGTTATGCATATTCTGCAGCCATGACAAATGCTTAGATTATGAATGAAAAAATTTTCTGACTGCTGCAGAATAACAATAATTGATATGTTTTGTGTCTAGCAATCGTCGAATGCAAAACGTCAAAGCGATATAACTCACGTTGATCAACTGATTTTGGCATCTACTAAGTTTACTTTTTTCCAATATGAGAATCCGTAAACAACAAGGTAGGCTCATACAGAGATAAAGAGATTGGAAACTTCGGCAAAAAGGAGATAGCCATATGCTAAAATGCAGTAAATACTAATGCAAATGTTATAAATGTGTTAGTAAAATTTCATGACAAACTCACCCCTCTCGATGGATTCTCGATGAATTCACCCCTCAGGATGGACATGAGCGCTGGTGAATATCTCACTTTCGACAGCTAAGCCACCACTTTACACATAGGGAAAAGCTAGCCTACAATGTTTGTTCAAACAAATTCATGCATTTAAAAATTAGAACAGAGTTTTTAAAACAAAGATATAGCTGTTCTTGAAAGAAATTGAATTATGTTTTTCTGTTAACAACAGCACTTGTAAATAGAACAATTTTTTTCATTTTAAATTCAATTTTTTTCTATCAAAAATATTTTTGTCTGTTATCAAAGTAACTCCACAAATTAGATAGACAAAACTAACATTTCTATGTTAACAAAAGTTCTTTATCGACTATTATAAACAATATTCTTGCTCAGCTAAAAACAATTTTCTTTTAAATATGGAAGACTTTTTTGGGTGTAATACCTATTTTTGACAAATATGAGGTGAACTCACATACACAATACGTGATTGCAAAAAAAACTGAAGAACAAGCATTTTTATCTGTCAAAATCAACAGAATTCACAATAGAAACGAAGTTTCCCATCTCATTATCTCTGGCTCATATTTGAGGTAAATGTCAAAGTCGGGTATTGATATTGAGTTTTTTTTTTACTGTTACTTCACTACTGTTGTTAAAACTTCACATTTGAGCAGCAATTTAAAATTAGCCTACCTTGTTATTCTATCACGGTTGAATAAAGTGGATAAAGCTATTCAATATTTTATTTTTCATTTGAGCACAAGTATTGTCAAAAATAAAAATTATTTTAAAATATTCCAAAAAGTTAAATAATTTCATAAAATTTAAGAATTTCAAAATATTTACGAAAAAAAAAATACAATTCGTTTATCACAACGAGTAGCTTAAAAACACTTTTGAATATCAAAGCGTTGACCAAATCGTGCCAAATAAACAAAAATCATCGACTTCATCAAATTTACAAACGGCTATTGAAATTTTGTTTCTCCTAGAATAACCATTGAATTAACCCGGCATTTTATGTGATAAATATTGGCATTTGTCTTCTTAATGATGCACCAGCACTGAACATTAGTACATTTCACCAATAAACTCCGTTTTAAAAGTTCTGTTGGGTAAATAACACTAGTTTCCTTACATATACGTCCGTGGCGTAGTTGGTTAAAGTGCGTGGCCGCTATGTCAAAGAACCTGGAGACCCAGGTTCGAACCCCAGCAGCGACAGAAAATTATTTGAATTAAAATAATTTTTCTGTACGGCCGCCACCTCTCTGCAGACAATGGCAAACCTCAGAGAGTAATCAAAATGCCATGTAAAGCTTCTTGAGAATAAGAACATTCCGTTCATCGCCGTTCGGAGTCAGCGTTAAGCCTGTAGGTCCATTTCTCGGTCAATTGTGTACAAACTTAATAACACGCACAACACAATTGATCATAAGAAGCTAGGTCAAAGTCCTTTCAAGGGCTGAAATGGCCAGTTATTTATTTTTTTTTGACGTAGAATACGTCATTCTCGGAGGTAAGTAGGATATTTGATAGTGATCAGGTGTCGGTATTTATATAACTTTTTGAGCCTTTGGTGGGCCTAAATTACTGATCGTACAATGTTGATGTTAGCACTTGTTGGTCTGCTTGATCCTCAATGCGACAAAAATTCATGTTAAAACTCTCTAACTTATATAAATTTTACACAATTACATGAAATATAAAGCCAACATTTGATGTTTTTGTTTGCTTAAAATTGCTACCTATTTATCGACAGTTTCCGGTTTTATCGACAAAACCATAAAATGTGTATGGGAGCCCCCCTAAGGAGTGGTCGGAGGGAATAGATGTCAAAGGCAAAAATGTTCCTTTTGCAAAAGTAATGGGGGTCGGTTATACATATTAACCCTCTCCGGCACTCTTTTAAAGGTCTTATGCTCAGGTGTATGGAATAAATAAACAAAAACCATAAAATTTGTATGGGAGCCCCCCTAAGGAGTGGTCGGAGGGAATAGGTGTCAAAGGCAAAAATATTCCTTTTGCAAAAGTAATGGGGGTCAGTCATACCTATGAACGCTTTCCGGCACTCTCTTAAAGGTCATATGCTCAGGTGTATGGATTAAATATACAAAAACCATAATATTTGTAAGGGAGTCCTCCTAAGGAGTGGTCGGAGGGAATAGGTGTCAAATGCAAAAATGTTCCTTTTGCAAAAGTAATGGGGGTCGGTCATACATATTAACCCTCTCCGGCACTCTTTCAAAGGTCATATGCTCAGGTGTATGGAATAAATATTTTGCTAAATAGTTTTTAAAAAAGATGGCATCAAAAACGAATTGACTTATTCTACGTCTTGTGTTACGACATAGTCGAAACTACTGTATCTTTTTATTTATGTCCTTACATAAACAAGAAAAAACCTGCGTTGCATACAGTGGGTATTAATGCGTTATTGTACTACCCAACTGAAGAATCAAAAATTTGCACGTCTTCATTTTTACTATAATTAAACTTGAGGACTTGAGCATTTGTGCGGATTGAAAAATTTGACAGCTTTGAAATAATGATGCAATATTCGAGAGTTTATATACCAATTACTTAATACATAAATTTAGCGACTGTACGGAAAAAGTATAATTCGACTATTTGTTTGAACTTATAAATAAAATTATTTGAATATTTTGCTTAAGCAAACAAAAGCTTCCCGATAACAATAACAAACATCTGATTTTGACAAATAAGACATACTTCAATAAATTTCTCAATCAAAAGTGTGGTGTATTCATGAAAACATAACTGCACAAATACACGAGTCCTTAAATGCACTGCCAAGTGCTCTTAATCATGAATACCCCTAATATTAGCTGAACTCACAAAAATATTGTTTTTACCAAGTGGCAGCTTTTTTTATTCATAATTCTATAGCGCCATCTGTGAACAGTTACACTTAAAACGAGTCATCCGCCATGACACTTCGCGAAATGTCCATCAAAATATCGATACACAATTTTATAGCAAAACTATCGACTACTCAGCAAAATTCCCACACGCTTGAATAAAATGTAACAAAAAGTGACAGTAGTATTGCATGCAGAAAGAGCCAACCATAGACAGCTGAATGAGTTTAAGACAACAACAACAAGAAGGAACTAGCAAAATGTAACGAGTTGAAAAGAAAAGCGAAGAAGAGAAGTTTTTGATATGCCATAATCGGTGAAACGTCGTCTTGTAGGGTTCACCACGTATGTCGTCGGTAACATTTTTCACGTCGTTAGTTGAGTGATCAAAGTAAAAAGAAAAATATATAAGCAAAGAATAATTAAATATTTTGTGTGAGCAATTAAAATAAAATTTGAAAAAAGAAAATTTTTAAAAACAATTTTGAAGAATAACAAAAGTGCAAGAAAATTGAAAGTGTTGGCAGAGCGAAAACAAAAGAAAAAGTGAAATAGCAGAAAAAAAAGATTGAAAAATTTTCACAATTTCAAAAAGTAGCAGAAGCAGCGAAAAAAGCAAAGCACAAGTGAAGCAAGGTATAGAAAGCCACAAAAAAAGAAAAAAAAAAAAAAAGAGGAGCAGCAGCAGCGAAAATCGAGTGTCTTCGCGTGTGCAATTGTGAGTGAGTGTGTGTGTGTACGTATGTGTTGAACGTGTCGCTTGAGGTTTAATTAAAAAAAAGTAGAATTCTATTATAAAATTAAGTTAAATTAGCAGATAATTGCGTCAAAAATTAAAGCGTTCGCAGATCAAACATCGCAGAATCGCAGCGTGCCACCAAACAGCTAAACGTTTTGGAATTTCTTTGCTCAAAGTAAGTTTTTCCTTTTTCTATACAAACTAGAAACAAAAATTTATAACCAACTTTTGCAACATTGTTGCTGTCAACATCATGCACAAAATGCCTTTAAATTTATTGTTATACATTTTGATCTGATTGCACATCTCTTCTATTCAACTCGCATTAAATTTTTTAATTAGCCGAGGTTTTTTCCCACATTCTGCCGCTGCGCTGCTGCTGCCGTCTCAAAGGCTGCTCGACCGGTCAGTCAGTCTATTGTTGGTGGCAGAGAGCGCAGTCGACGCTGACACGTTGGCGCTTCTTGTCTGTAGTTTTTGTTGTTGTATCATCTAATTTAGTATGTTTTCTTTGCTGCTCACTTAGTTGTTTTATTCTGTATTTTGTCTCCATCGCCGCTGCTGCAGTGCTGAGCCAAATGGCGCAGTAGTGTGGGTTCGGTTTGTTCGGCGTTGTTGCTTTGGCTGCTTTGCGCAGCTCAACACTGTGCTGTGTCTCTTGCTGCTTCTTGTTTAAAGTTGCGTTGCTGCGTTAAAATTTTGCGTTTACGTTTTTTGGTTTTTTGTTTCTTTTTAAAGGAAACTTAAATTTGCTGATTATTCGGTTTTTGGCCAAATAAGATTTTGGGGTTGTACTTTGGCTTCGTTTAGTGTGGCTGTTGTTGTTGTTATTGTTATTGACTCCATGTGTTTTAAGTCTGGCTGTCTGTTTCTCTGTGGTTGGGTTGAATTTTTTGCTCCTCTTTTGTTTTTTATTGCCATACGTTTACATGATTCAAGTATGTAGTTAAGTTTTTGTTATTTTGCCATGCTGCCACCTAAATGGAAATAATTAATTTATTCTTTCTCAGGTAGAGAATGTTTGTTATTCATAGTGAAAGTGCAACATATATACAGCCATTAAATACAAAAGAGAACAACTCATAAAACTCAAATTTTCAGGAGAGGCAAAAAACTGTTTATGTGAAAATATTAGTAATATTAAAAAAAAAAAAAAGAAAAATTAAAAATTGCGATCCACTCCGAAGGAATTCCACTAGAAGAATGCTATGGTTCACCGGTTATTCTATATAACATCGACGCAAGTACATATAAATAGTACTCTGAAGTTGCGCCTGCAGCAGCAACCCAAAAAACATGAAGACAGTCATATCGGTATTTTACCAGCTAAAGAAGATGGTGATGAAAACAAAAACTTGCTGTAGTTAGAGATGTGAACTGTTTAATTTATTTATTGCAAAAAGGCCAATTTTGGATAATTTTGAGTTGTGTCTCGTATTTATATGAATAGCTCACAATTAGGTGATCATTAAGTTGAAGCAACTTTTGTAATAACCACTGTTAATTGTGGTTAGTGATGAAGTCGATATCGATTATAATATTTTAGTCTTATCTTTTAAATTTATACAAGGATTCATTTAAATAAAGATAAGAAGTGAATTTTGAAAACTAACGTAATAATAATTTCTTGTATTATCTTTCATAAAATTTGTAGAAAAATGTTATGCCAAAATAGAATAACAAAGTTGTCTGTTTATCAACGAGTTTGGAATGGAAAATGGAAAGTTAATTAAATAAAACAAGAGCAGATGAAATAATTGGGGAACCACAGAAATTTCTTGGATGGCAAAGGCAGTAAAAAAAAAGAAAATCTGACACCTTAACGGCTAATGTTTAACATTTCATTCGCCAAGAATTTTTCAATGTTTAATTTTCAACAATTAGGAACCGTCATTAAATAAAAAAAAATTCACGCTTTTATTTTTGTAATTTGTACCAATTCAGACCAATTCAAACCAATTCAAACTTTGAGAGGTTGAAGTAAAGAAGAGTGTTCAGATTATTGGTACTATGATCTGAGCAAGTTCTCAGATCAGCTCAGTATGTGAAGTTCTCTCGTTGTTATAATCAGCTGTTAAACATGACGTTCACGTGTCAAATATGATTACGTCCAAATTGTTGATCTTTATTAATCATCAAATAAGATGTCATATATATATATTGTTTTTTGTTTAGTTTTCACCTTGTCTTTCACAAATCCAAAAACTCATGTTTAATTTCATAAGTACACTAAGGGAAATAACGCATATTAACATTTTCCACGCCTGAGTATATATTTCATTTAAATATGTACGTGGATAAATCAAATATTTTCCTTACAACTCTTTTTTCCCGTATTTAAATTTTATTTATGCCACACACTGACACACATATTCCATACAGCTGCCAAGCAGCCGCCAAGCAGCAGCAGCATCGCACTCTGTTCCTGTGCGATGCTGCTGCAGTTTCTTCGCACCAGCAGTTGCAGGTCTTATAGTTCTCATTTAGTTAATATTTCAAGGGTAATATATCATGGATATTTGGCAAATATGATTTGTGAGTGCGGTGGTGAGTGCGATGCATGATGAATTCATGTAGGGTGGAGTAACAACTCGGTATTTTCTCAAGATTGTCATTCCACTCTACATGATTTCATCATGCATTGCACTCAACACCGCACTCACAAATCATATTTTCACAAAAAGAAAATAAAATATACCACTAAATAGCGTTTGATATGGACGCAGCTCTTGGGAAATATTCAAATAAATTATTTTTCAATTTCAATATTTTTATATAAATTTTCCTTAAATGCGATAGTTTTATTTTCAAATAGTAAATATTTGAAAGATATTTAAATATATTCGTGCATAATTTTTATATATTTTTTATTTAATTCTGTTTAAATATTTTAATATTTTATTTAATTAAAAAAGTATTTAAATAAATTTTAAATATTTACGTAGTCGATTTAAGTAAATGCGTTATTGGTGCAAAAATGACTCGCTTTTTGGATAAATTAAAAAAGTTTTTGGATAAATTTAATATTTTTTCCCTTAGTGATGATTGAACATTTCCGATAACATACAAGAAATGATAATGACAAATAGTTTCGACATTTACTAATTTTTTTAAAAATGCTTATATCGCTTTTCCGTTTTAAAACGCGGTGCCGAGACCCAGCTGTCCGGTTTTTAATGCTCTTACTAAATAATGAATCTTCTACGCTACAAATGTAATATAAACGTACCCAGTGAACCAAAACTACCGTTTTCGAATTAATTGATGAACCTTTTCGGGTAGAAACGTTCATTTTCGGCACTCATAAATGAACCTTTTTTGTATCATTCGTCGGACTAAAATACCTCTCAAAAATGAACCTGACTTTGTTCGGAAATGAGGTAAAAAAAACCATATATTGTATTTTTTTTTTTGGAAATGAGTTAAAAAAAGAACCATTGAGAAGATGTTTTTCGGCACTCGGTAATGAACCCTTTTTGAATCAATCGCCGGATGAAAATGCCATAGAAAAGTTATTTTTGGGAATTGAATTGTCTTTAAAAAACGAACCTTTTTTGTTCAGAAATGAGTTAAAAAACGAACCTTATTGAATTATGAATTTTATTATTACATTATATTACATTGTTACATTATATTATATTTATTACATTATATTATTTATTATTACATATCGATAATTTGTATCCAAAGAAATGGTTATGATAAACATTTATGATTCATTTTTTAACTCATTTATGAACAAAAATGGTTCATTTACGAGTAAGTTTTAACTATTGAAATGATAAAAAAATTATTCTTTTTCAACTCAAAAATAGTTTTTTTTTAATTTCGAAAAGAAGTACAGTTTTTATTTATGGGAAAAGTTTCAAGAATTTAATCTTTTTAAGCGACAAAATAAAAAATCCAAAAAATAAAAAAAAATTCTACACAAAAACGTTCGCAAAACTCTCACCTTAAGTAAAACCTTCGCTTATGGTTGAGTGTGTAATGTATAATCCATAATATGTAAGGTCGCATTTTAAGGATTTTGTTGCATTTCATCTGTTTCATTGTATTTTTTGGTAAATTAAAAAAATTGTCATATTTATTTGTTTGATAACACGGTGTAACAGTGAAAATAAACTCGGCTCGAGACATAGTAGAGGTTGTGGGTCTAGTTGAACATAAGATAACTGCATACTTAGTTTTGTGAATATACCCTCAAAATCGGGATTTGTGGTAAAAAAACCGATTTTAGGTAGGTGCATGTATAGTTTGTTATGTAACTCCGTTATATCTAGCTCAATTTTAAAAATTTAAACATTGATAAAAAGAAGAAAAATATACCCTTAATATAATATACAGACCGTTTTTTTACAAAAAGAATTGACAAAGTTACAGGTAAAATCATTTTAAAATTTCTCATTTCTTTTTAATTTTTTCAACTTTAACAACGTTTTGTTAACAAATTTTGGTTTTTGGCACTATTAGTTTTAGTAGGATTCTGAAAGCCTGTTAAATTTTGCGTTCAATAAGCTATCATTTACTTCAATTGGCTGAAATACAAAAGCACTATCGAATTTTTAGTATTCGTAAAAAAATACAAAAAATTTTATTTTTTTTTTTTTTTTTCTTAAAATGTTTATTTGACCTTTTTCGTTTATATATATTATAATCGATTTCACGTTTTAGAGACCAGCAGTAGCCTGCCAGCATGTTTATGGAATTTTTTCCCTAAAAGCCGGTTTCTATAGCTTCCATCTCCTGGTGGAACCTTTCTCCTTGTTCATCACTAAACTGCCCAAGGCTATTCGGGAAAAAGTTTATATGGGAGTGCAAAAAATGTATTTTGATTGACATATTGCAGCCCATTTTTTCGTAGGCACTTAAAAATTCATTTACAACATCTAAGTAATTTGGACTCTTCTTCTTGCCGAGGAAATAAATGCATAACGAAATAAAACTATTCCAAGCTCTTTTTTTCAACTGGATTTAATTTAGAAACGAAATCAGTGTCCAAGAACATTTTCCAAATTTGTGGGCCCACAAATAAACCTTAGAATAACCGAAATGAATAAATAACTTTTATAAAAGATTTGAACGTGCAGGATACTTTCTTTGATTTTGGCCTCACTTAACCTAGGAAACGCTGCAATCAGATTTTTTTTTTTTTTAGCTTTGAACCAAGGATTTCAGGTGGAATACCTATTCAGTCAAGTCTGCCTTGGTTCGAAAATGAGATGATAGATTAGTGGGAAGAAAAGGGCAATCAAGTGAAACACGTGTAGGATGTTCTAAGCATGGTGGAACATCCTTATATTTATTAGTCGCACGACTATCCCATTCGCAAAAAATGCAAGGATACTTGGTATATCCACCTTGCATTCCAAACATTATTGTTAGAGCCTTTAAGTCGGCGACATACATATATCAGAATTTAACATATCAAGAATCACACAAAAAGTTTTTAAATAAATCATACTCTTGCAAGATCCCTCAATAAACAAACGCCATTCATTCGGAGCGTGTTTGTGGTTGAAAACTGCAAACAGTTCCGTCACATTCGGGCAATACACCAGCTTTATGATAATATATTTAAACGAAAAAGGTCAAAAAAACATTTTTAGAAAAAAAAAAAATTTTTTTGTATTTTATTACGAATACTAAAAATTCGATAGTGCTTTTGTATTTCAGCCAATTGAAGTAAATGATAGCTTGTTGAACGCAAAATTTAACAGGCTTTCAGAATCCTGCTAAAACTAATAGTGCCACAATACAAAATTTGTTAACAAAACGTTGTTGAAGTTGAAAAAATTAAAAAAAAATGAGAAATTTTCAAATGATTTTGCCTGTAACTTTGTCAATTCTTTTTGTAAAAAAACGGTCTGTATATTATATTAAGGGTATATTTTTCTTCTTTTTATCAATGTTTAAATTTTTAAAATTGAGCTAGATATAACGGAGTTACATAACAAACTATACATGCACCTACCTAAAATCGGTTTTTTTACCACAAATCCCGATTTTGAGGGTATATTCAAAAAACTAAGTATGCAGTTATCTTATGTTCAACCAGGCCTACTACCTCTTCTATGTCTTGAAGCAAGTTTTTTGATTTGTTTTCATTTTGTAACACCGTGTAATCAATTAACGTGCTCTTTTTGTGTGAAAAATATAGAAATTTATAGTAAAATCGCATGAAAATTTTAAAACATGCTGAAGATATACTATGTAGGTTTATTTATTGTAGGTTTTATTATTTAATATATAATTCTATAAGCAATGAGTATGTATTAGAAATAATGTACCGTGAAATACTTTCTGGCTCAACTGGTTACTGAAATATTTGTTACCAGTGGCTAAATCGATGCGGATACCAATGCTGATGATTGATATCGATTATATCGAAACGCAAGATCTGTCCCATGACCATTTTCTCAATAAAAATTTTAAACATATTTATTTCGTCCGTACGAAACTATATGTATTTCGATGAAGTGTGAACCCTAGAATGAATTCTTTGACAAATCTGTTGACAATTCCATAAATTGTTTAAGAAAATATTTGAATTTTAATCAAAACATGGTAGAATTAACAAGGTAGACGCGCGGCTGAGAGCTAAGAGCCATATTTGTAACATAACAAGAGCAAAAAG
Source organism: Pherbina coryleti (assembly GCA_943735915.1). Classification (NCBI taxonomy): domain Eukaryota; kingdom Metazoa; phylum Arthropoda; class Insecta; order Diptera; family Sciomyzidae; genus Pherbina; species Pherbina coryleti. Next base: position 129,785,977 of record OX030952.1, read on the forward strand.
AATAGGAAAAATATTTTTTATTATTATTATTACAGGAGATGTTTTCTTGTAGAAGAGAAAATAAGCAATTGTCAATGCTACCTTGTATTATTATACCATGCACGAGACTACCTTCTTTATTCTTCCATGTTTCGCGTTAAAATTTATTCACTTGAATTTTTTTTTCGACCTGCTCTGAGTTATCATTGTTTCGCTCTCAATTGCCTGTTCTTCGCTTTCAGTTATCCTTGCTTCGCTCTCAGGCCATTCTTGTCAATTTTAACAGAATTTGTAAACAATCAGCCACTCATTAGGCTTATATTGGGGTCAATCAGACTCATATCGGAGGAAAATGTTGCTAGATGTCAAAATTAGCTTTTGATTTTGAGTTCTTCTAATTGTTGTTGTTGCTTGTTTTACCTTGTTATTTTATCATGGGTGGAATAATTTCTCAATTTGACTTGTGACATTGAGTAGGCTTCTTTGCCAAGTTTACTTATTCTCTGATGCCAAGTTTGAAAAAAAAATGTTATGTAAACAAATAAAACAAAAAAAAAAAAAAAAATTACAATTACAAGTGAAGGAATGGACGGACTTCCGTTGTGCAAAAATAATTGTTTTCCAACTCTAAGCAATTCGATGTTTTATTATAAACAATAAAAATTCTCAAGCTCGGGAAGATTTTGGGCAATATTTTTTTTTTCCCTTCCAAAATTGAATTCAATTGCAGAAATTCACCTTTTCTGAAAAAATTTGTAAAAAAGTTAGAGAAAAAAAAATTTTTAAATTATATCTCTTTTCGAAAACTTAAAACAATTTTTTTTAAACTATTATTTTGCGAATTATGATGCGAAAACTAACGGTAAGAAAATGTTTTTTGAAAATGCAATTAATCAGGAATATAAATTTTTATAAGACTAGCTTTTTCCCTGTGCGCGTTGCTGCACCCTGCAACTATATGGGAACATAATAAGTATTTTCAAAGCTGTTCTTAGACCCATAGTTTGACACCACTGTCACTTTTCACTGCCCGTTACAGTTTCCCAGTAGTAGGACATCACCAAATAATAACTCCATTTTGAGTTTGTATGTAAGTACTGTTACTTTTACTTTCAAAGCTATGCGATATTACAAATTTTAATTGTATGGGCGGATCCGCACTCCCCTATAAGAGCTCATTCCAGTTTTCTAGTGGATGGACATTATCCAGTTTTAGTACAGTTTACAGTACAGCCGAAAGTGAGCGTACAAATTAAATTACCAAATAGTAGCCTAATACGGCCAAAATTATCAGAAATATAGCATTTTTATTGATTTGTGGGCAATAAAAGGGGGTGTGGCAACCCATTTTTAATACAGTTGTCGACAGTGAGCATACAATCTAAATTACCAAATTTTAGTCTAATACCACCACATTTTTCCGAGATATAGAATTTTTATTAATTTGTGGGCGGTAAAAGGGGTGTGGCAGCCTATATTTAGTAAGTTTCCGACAGCAAGCGAACAAAAGTAATTACTAAATTTTAGTATAATACCACCAAAATCTTCTGATATATAGAATTTTTATTGATTTGTGGGCATTTCATACACAATGCAACTTATTTTTATATATATAGATTCCCCCTCTTTCAAATTGAAAATACTGTAACTTTAGATTTATATTTGACCGTTGTTGAGTTTCATAAACAGTTTTTTTTTAAATATACATTCGCCATGTGATGAAAAAGAATAGCGTGAATATGCTTAAATACTCGAAGGATATAGAAATTTTAAACGTTTATAATTTATAATAACCTAATAATTGAATTCTTAAATTCTTCTAGATATATCGGCTAGAATCTGTTATTATGAAATGGAAACCCTATTTTCGGAACGGTTAATCTTGATTGAGTGGTAAGATTTTTTGAGTGTTAATGGCTAAATTGTAGTACTACTGTTTGCGGCTAAAAAGTTAATTTCGAGAAATTGGTGTTTACGCTTATTCGGTGGTTAGGACTTGATATTTACGTTAACCACTAAACCACATAATTTCCCGCTTTAACTTTGATGTGTAAATAATATGGAAATTTATGCTAATATCCACAGTTACTAGTGTTAAGAAATTAAAAAATCATTCTGAGATGTCAAAACCATTTGATTGTTTTTTCAACTCTTTAAATATTTTCATTTCTTCCATAGTTATTCCGTGAATGAGAAAAAAGCTGTTGCTAAGAATTCTTAAATTATTCTTCCTTTCACTGTCCATTTCTCATAAAATCATGTTTTTATGCAAAAGTTAACTGTATGAGAGAAAACTAAACATTTATTAAAGCTCAGTATATGTATAATGTCCACAAAAGACATATGTATGTCTGTGACATATGACCTCAAGTTTGTGAAAATTGATCTGTGACATTGAAAATTGAAGTTTATGGAAAGTTTTCTAAGCGTATGTTACGTTTGGGGGGGGGGGGGGGGGGGGGCATTCTTACATCCATCTCCCTCTCTGTTTGATGGAAGTTGTCATGTTCGGAATAAAAATTAGGAAAGATAAGTTACATAATCAATCACTTATTGCCACTGTTTTATTTTATGTTATTCCAACTGATTGTTAGAGATAATTTTTTAATAGGTCAACTTGAGGAATGTGTGAACAATGGGGAATGTTTATTCGTAGAAAAAAAAAATATAAAACTTGATTGTTATTGAGAAGTTTCTGAAAATAGCATTTTTTTGGGTTAACTATTTGTATATTTTTCAAAAATAGTATTTAAAAATTAACAATATTCAAGTGTTTAACAAAATTAATTGACCATAAATGTATTCAAAAGAGTTTCCCTTTTGCGTGAATTCCTTTAAGAACTCAAACAAATATTTAAGCGCAGTATCTAAACAAAGAATTTTAAATGATGTGTGAATCCATTAAATAATAAAAAAAAATTATGTGGCAAACTTAATACATGAAACTCATCTCTTACACATCGATACAAATGAATATGTAGAAGCAAAAAAAAAAAAAAACTAGAATAAAAATCACAAGAGTAAGAAAAAAGTAAAAATAAAATGTAAAATAATTTAAAAAATTAATTATAATCAGCATCGCGCTAAGTGGCATTGTCGACGAAGACGTCGGCAAACAATTGGATTAAATTTTATTACATGTGTGTGTTCATGTATGCAAGTGTGCATTTTCATATATAAATATATATATATACAGGCTTATATATACCCTATGTATGCCTTTATGTACTACGTATTTACGTGGTGTATGTATCTATGTGAAGTACATCTAGTATATAATTTCATGCGGTGCTGCGCTAGCTAGCCACCTTCACCCATTCCGCAAATACTGTCGCCATCCCCAACTTCACTCCACTCTACTTTGCTCTTGTGTTTACTTTAATATTGGGACTAGCATCTAGCAGAACGAGCTAATAACGCAACAACAACAGCAACAGCAACATGAACAACAACAGTAAACGTACAACAAGAATAGCAACAATACAACAAACAGGCTACGATAAAATGTTAACGTTGCTGATGTTGCTGTTGTTGTTATTGCTTTTAACGTGTGGCATTGGAAAATCACTGGAAGAAAGCTGCGTCGCTGTCAGCAGCGCCGCTCAGTCGGTGTATCGACACTCCACGATCTCGCGACTCAAAAGCATTGACTCAGCAATAGCAACAACAAAAATAAATTAAATAAATAAATAAACAAATAAATAATTAATTATAATAAAATAATTACAAAAGTCGCAATACTCAACTCGCATAATTACAGTCTTTAAAATGTTGTTGTTGTTTTTCTGTTCGCTTTTATTACTCCCTGAAATTATTGACCCCACATCGCAGTTACATCTTTTCATTTGCTCATCTACTGGAATAGATCGCGATTATGAGTTATTTATGCCATATATGTACCAACATATGAAGTACATACATAAATACAAAATTTTACTGTTGTTGGTTTTTGTTTTGTTTTATTTTTGTTCGCCATTAATTTTCTAATATTCTTCCATTGTTCCACTTCCATTTACTTGTTCGCTGTTCATCGGCGTTTTAAGCGTTTGTCTTGTTTTTTTGGGGCTAAGATTTCACTTGGTTGCAGTTTACTGTACTGTACAGTCTGTGGCTGCCATTCTTTAAATCCGCCAAACACACACACACACACACACAAATACACACACACCCTCCACCACCAACTAAACAACCATACAACTTACGAGCTAGCGTTCTTTGTGTCTCTACACTTGATTGTTCACTGCTCGCTCGTGTGAGGAATTAATTGAATCATTGCATGAGTGCCGGCAGCCCCAATCGAGAGTCAAGTGAACTATTTTGATATGTTTTGATTTCCAACATCATTATTGTCATCATCATCGTCATTATCATCACCATCATTTTGCAGCTACTCATAACTTTTATAAGCTATGTGGGAGCATTTCGAATCGCGAGCTATTCGATTGTGTTCATTAATTTTTATCCCAAACTTCGACATTTTTAATAACTGGACACACAAATCAACGTTTGTTTTGTGCTCCTGTTTTGCTGACGAATTTTTTACAAAAACTAAAATATTTCCAAGTGCATAAAACAGTTGTTAAACAGTTGTGTTGCTGTAAAACAGCTACAGCGCAGAGCTACAAAGAGAAGCTGTCATTAGAAATCTTAACAATTATAAAGTAGTAAGTTTTATGAAAGTACGAGTCAACATTAATTTTTTAATTAAAAAAAATGACGCCAGATGTAAGCAAGCAAGCAAGCGAGTTAAAGGATTTTAAGCATTTCATCAATTTTTGTGTAAGATTTTAACCGATCTCCTATGCTATAGTTCTTGAGCACATGTCTAGTAAGTCATTTCGAAATCGAGAGAAAATGGTGAAGCACTTGATGACTGAAGGTTTTTAAACTGAAGTTTTCTAAGTAATCATAAACCAAGTAATATAAAGGTTTTCTAGAGCAACTTACTCTACACTCATGACTCTGAATATGATAGTGACCTGTTATGAAGGTCAGGGAAGTAGAGAATATTGACCTACTTTACTGTCGCAGCGCTATAGAACGCTTTTGGTGCAATGTTAGCATAATTAAGAAATTCTGCACTGAACTGATGGTGAAACTTGATTGGTTTTAAACTTATGAAAAAAAAAATCGCTTCAGAACATTAGCAATTCATGAATAGATCATATAATTTGTAAAAAGGGAATAAAAAAATCTCAAGGCAATCCACACAAAACCATCACAAAACCAAGATAAATGGTTCCATTGTCGAGGAATTGGCAACGTCGTAAATGTTCTTGTGGTTACAACAATGTAACTTTCCAGAGCCAATTAAGGCTAAGCCAGAAAAGTTCCCATGATGAAAAAAAACACGTGGAGGCAAATCTATTTGGAAACGATTAAAAAAAGGAATGTACAAAGACAAATTTCACGCTCGTTTTACGAAAAAACCAGTTAAACATTATAATGGTGTGATTTTCTTGATGTCCGAATACATAACAACAAACAAAATGACAGCAGTAGTGTACAAGGACATACATGAAAATATAATGCTACACTACGTTGAGGAAAACCTATCCTTATTTTGGGTCTTTAATCAAAAAATTACGCAAAGCATACCACCAAGCTTAAAAAAATGGTTTGAGGACCCTAGAGATCGAATGTATTGATTCAAGTCAGTTTCTGAATTTTAATCCTTTAGAAAACCTTCTAGAAAAGGAGAATTTAAGAAGAAATTGTCCAAGTAACTATTCTTCAAACAATCATTCTCCAACAAAGACCAATATTTATCAATAGTCTGTCAAGAAGAGTGGCTTCGAAATATTTAAAAGTCTAACTACAGCGAATTTTAAACTCGTTTTGTTAACTTTTAACGAAATTTGGATCCATCACTAAAGTCTGAGTTGCGAAGGGAAGAAAAAAAAAATTATTTCACCTGACGAAGAGAAAAATCTTGTTTCAACCGTGCACAGTAAAAAATTTGATGTTAAATTTTGTCTTTTCTGTTTTGTCTCTGTTTATAACATTTTTGGCTTGGATTTATATGCATACCGAATAGTATAAAATTAATACTCATATTTTTCATGGTGTAACAATGCATCAGCTTTTTTATCAGTCATTGCGATGGCTACAATCAACGAATTGAAGTGGAAAACATTCCCCCATCCACCATACTCACCAAATCAAGCCTTTAGCGACCATACTCTGTTTCCTAACCTCAAAAATGGCTCGGAGGTAAACGATGTTTGAGCAAGAAGGGAATCATCAAAGTTGGCATTGGGTTTTTTTTTTTTTCTTTTCAAACCAGCCTCGATAAGATGAATGAAAAAACAAATGCTGGTTTTTATTTTTAAAAAGGTTTTGGGTGAAAAATTTCTGTTTCGTTGAAGTTTTAGTTCTAGCGAAAAACTGTTATTTTGAGCAATTTTGGCAAAAAAAAAAAAGTTAAGAATAAAATTTATTTCATATTTATTTTATTTTATTATAATTTATTAAATTATACTTGCTAAATAAAAATGCAATTTTATGATCAATCATTCAGGGAAATATTTAGTTAAACTTTGCACGGTAAAAAAATCTTGGTTCTAAATGTTATATTATTTTAACATAAATAAAAAAAAACAATAATTTTTAATCCAAGGAATGGTTAATGATTTTCAAGAACGAATACGAGGGCAATTTCAGAAGTCAGTGACTTTGAATAAAATATATTATTTTTTTTTCGGCAAAAAAGCGTTGTATTTTTTCCTTCCCAACAATATGTTTTATCGAGGTCCTTCAAATAGTCGTTGTTTCAGTGATAACCTCTGCATTCGACCCAAATTGAATGAACTAAGAAATAGTCGCAATTGTTTTTAGATCGTTTTCAGTTTTCATAAGAAGTGCACGAGTAGAGATGCACAAGTAGAGATTCACAAGTAGAGATTCACAAGTAGAGATGCACAATTAGAGATGCACAAGCATGGATGCACAAGTAGAGATTCACAAGTAGAGATTCACAAGTAGAGATTCACAAATAGAGGTCGGTCGATAAGACTTTTCAATTGAACTTTAAAAAAAATTGAAAAAACGCAATATCGCGGAAACGAAGCAAGTTAAGCCAAAAATAACGATTTTCCGGTTGCGTACTAAATAGTATCGGCCGATATAAATCCAATAAAAAAAAATTTTAAAAAATTTAAAAAAAAATAAAAAAAAATAAAAAAAAAAATAAAAAAAAATAAAAAAAAAAATAAAAAAAAATAAAAAAAAAAATAAAAAAAAATAAAAAAAAAAATAAAAAAAAAAATAAAAAAAAAAAATTAAAAAAAATAAAAAAAAAATAAAAAAAAAATAAAAAAAACTAAAAAACACTAAAAAAAAATAAAAAAATAAAAAACATAAAAAAATAAAAAATGAAAAAAATAAAAACCAAAATATAAAAGAAATTAAAAAAAAAACTTCAAAACATAAAATTCACATTGCTCGACATTTCCCACTATTTTCCACTTTCAGTTGAGGGAGGTATACTTCAGTTTTCTTATTTAGTTCAATGCTTAGATTTTAATTTGCTTGCTTGTGCAGTATTTGAATGCTTGTAATTTGATTGTTTGTTTTAAAATGCGACTGCAGAAGAGACGAAGTGCTTGAAAGCATGTCAGATGGTTTGCAAGTAATTTTTGTTTTGCTAGTGCAGCTCTCTTCAATCTGTACCAACGATGCCTTGATCGAATTGGCTATATTTTTGTTCAAAAACTAGTATAAAAATGTAGGAGGTCAAAACATTAAAGTTAATTTAATAACAGGGACCGTGACACTTATAAGTTTCATTAAAAATATAAAATCAACAGTTATTTTTGGAGTTTTACTTTTCGTTAAAAAAAAGGATTATTTTAACAGTGTAATTTTTTATTCCCAATAAACACATTTCTAATTTTTTTTTTTTTATTAAAAAAAATAACACTTTTTGAGACCGTTTAACCCTTATTTAAAAGAAATGAATAAAAAAATTTTTTAATAACTGTACTAATTATCAGAAATAAGAAAGACCCATGGGACGGTTTTCGAAAAAATAACAGATTTTCTGAGCGATATACTAAAAAAAGCGATATACTGTGGCGTCCGTGACATAGTTGGTTAAAGTGCGTGGCCTCTATGTTAACGAACCTGAAGACCCGGGTTCGAACCCCAGCAGCGACAGAAAATTATTTGATTTAAAATAGTTTTTCTGTACGGCCGCCACCTCTGCAGACAATGGCAAACCTCAGAGAGTAATCAAAATGCCATGTAAAGCTTCTTGAGAACAAGAACATTCCGTTCATCGCCGTTCTGAGTCGGCGTTAAACCTGTAGGTCCGTTTCTCGGTCAATTGTGTACAAACTTAATAATACGCACAACACAATTGATCATAAGAAGCTAGGTCAAAGTCCTTTCAAGGGCTGAAATGACAAGTTATTTATTTTTTTTCATACTAAAACTCAAAAATAAGAGTTACTTTGTAAGTAAAAAAAAATTAAAAAATTCGTGTTGTATCTGGGCGTAATAATAATCAAAAAAATAACTGCTAATAATAAATAACTGCTAATAGTAAATAATAATTATTAAGCAATAAATTCTCAAATATAACTGTTACTTTTATAATAAATTTTAAAAATAGAAATACTTATTTATTTGAGTGGAAGAAGGATTATATTGATATACGAGAGTTGCTACATATATTTCGGGAATATGTATAAAGACCAAATTTGTTTCTTTATTGTTTTTCCAAATATTCTCCTTTATGATTAATTTATTTATGATTTTTAGATGCGTTCGTAGCATTTGCCATAATATTTATCCCATATGTAACGCTTGAGTCACATATTTTTTGAACGCATCAACGGCGTCTTCTGGCGTCGAAAATGATTGGCCCGCAATTTGCCTTGAAATGCGGGAACAAAAAGAATTCATTACTACTAAATCAGAACTGTATGGCGGATGACCCATTAATTCGATGTTTTGAGTGCTCAAAAACCCTTTGTTTGAGGTAATGTGTGGAAGCTCGAATTATCTTGATTAAGAATAATTGTAATAGTTGTTTGTATTTCTTATTTCACCGCATATTTCTTAATTTTCTACGTGTCTCGAGTGGTACCGTAGCAAAAATTAAAACAAAAACTATTTTTTTTTTCACAATGCAATAATTTTCGTTGTATATACTTCCTCAGTGACTCAGGGCGATGTTAATCCTTTAAGGTTTTCAAAATAGCAGTTATTTCCAGTCGTCTGTAAACGACTTTTCTAAAAGAAATAAAGAAAAATATGATAACCAATCAAGTTTCAACGTTCAATGCCTTTCTTCTCTTAACATCGTACTTGTTTGTGTTCCACGTTTATAAAATCCCCAATGTAAATAATTAAGATAATATTTTCCACACATTTTCGGAACACATCAATTATTTGCCTTGCTAATTGAACGAAATCCAAGACAATGATTAAAATTTGTGCGCACGCACTATAATTCTTACAAACAAGGAAAAACCGATGAGAGAGGGAGCTGCAAAATTATTGATTACGACCAGAGGCTGCTGTTTATCCGGGTTTCGAGAAGAAGACACCTTTCGCCCACCGCACGTTTATTAAAGGACTATAGTGAAATATGTGTCCCCTTACACTCAACTCCTAGCTGTTGTCCCTTATCCGCTCAAGCTTTAGTTGTTTGTGTTTATATTTTGCTAAAGGTGCGTGGTTTGATGCATGATCCGCATGCTGTGTCCTTTGTACTAAATCCAACTCTGGACCTCCAAGTAGCAGCCTACCAAGTATTTACTTTGAAATTGGATTTGCACCTAGGCCGTGTGGTGGTGGTGGTGTTGTTCGAGTCGGGTGTATGCTTCATAGTGGACTGCGGGTTTCAACTGCAATTCAATTCAATTAATTTAGCTGTACACTAATTTTGAAATTAATGTTTAGCTTTATGTAGGTGTTTATGTGTGTGTGAGTGTGTATGTATTTGATTTTTCGGTTGAGTGTGTAAGTAAGTACTTATGTGGTTAAGGTTTAAATAGCGTGCGCTGGCGTATGCTCACGCACAACTCTGGGAAATTTTAACATAAACAGCCACAGTTGAAAACATTAAATATTTTGTTTTTTTGTTTTCTTAAATTTTGTAATATCGTCAAGTTGTTCTAGCAGCACGTACGTGCGTTCAAAGCGAGTACCTTTCTTGCTCTCCTCGCATCCTTGCTTCCTGGCTATCAAAACCAAGCAATCCTTTTATTTTAGATTTCGTTTGCATAGCCTAAATCTATGCAACGAAATTTTATATTAAAGTAGTTATTTTGTAAGACTTGAAGAGTATTCATTTTTAGTACAGCGATTGTTGTTGTGTTTGTTCTTGTTGTTGTTGATGTATATAATATAGTAAATAGGTAGTAAATATATTTGAATTCATATCTATACGCAGAGGAGCCACACGCACCCACGTTTTCGTTGGCAACTACCAGAAAAATCCGAAACTAGCCATTCTATCACCAACCCACCCACCCACGCCCATATGGCGTTGGAGCCCAACGTCCTAGTATCTGCGGTTCATCCACCAAAAATATTTTCAAGTAGCTGTTGTTGCTTTCAAAAAGTACAGGAGGAAAAACAGCAACAACAACAACAACTTTTTAACCGATTGCATTCGTTTTTGGTAGGGTGGTGAGGTGCGGTGGCATTTTGAGCCCATTTTGGTGCTCTAGGTTGCTGCTGCTAGTGCACAGAGCCGTTGATGTTCTGGTCTGGTCTGGTCGTTGTGGGTGAATGTGAGGGTACTTTTTGGGTGTTTAACTACATCCTCAGTTCACGTTGCTGTTGTTGTTGTTGTTGTTGTTGCTGCCAAAGTTTGTACAATAACAGGATGCGAATGTGTTACCAACACTGGCCTGTTACAGAAAATACGATTCAAAGCCTTGTTGTCAACATCGCTCCAGTGGACGGCCGTGAACACCCCGCATATAAAAATTTGTTGCTTTCTTGTTTTTGCCCAGTTTTGTATTTTTTTTGTTTTTTTTTTTCACTTCTAAATTTTGTTAGACAAACCGGAAATAAGCAGGCATCGCTGAAATCTGCGACACCAACTCCTACTAGTTAAGCTCCATACAACAACCCATACAACTCAACGATTTTCTTGTATTTTAAAATTCTTTTTCTTTTTTAAATGATTTTTTCTGTTTTATTTCGTATTTTTTCATATCAACTGAATTTATTTTTTATCCTTATTTCCTTTGGGGTTGAATTTTAAACTTGCTTTTTTTTGTTTTTTGTTATTGCTGACTGTTTAAGCGTTAGGCAGCCGGGTGTTGGTAGCTGGCAGTGAATGGGTGAGGTGAGTGGGGGTGGTGGTGGTCTTTTGCTGGATGGTTCTACACGGTGGATGAAAGGACATTTTTAACTCTTCTCTATTTTTTTTTCAAGGCCTGTTTTGAGTTATATACACTTCGCGTAGGCCGAAAGGATGTTGTTTTTGCTACTGATACCTTCATTAAAAACACACGCCGCAACTGACTTAAAGTACTTAACAGAATTTAACTGTTCTTTATTTTATTTTTTTTTCTTCATTTCTATTTTGATTGCGTAGCAAAAGCTGTATAGAAATGAATAAATATTTTAATATGCTTAACGGTACCACATCTCATCATTTATACCGACATGTGTTGGTGTAGGCTCTAGTGTGTGTGTGCGCATGTGTATGGGAGTGTGTGTTTGTACCATCATGTTTGTATATTTGGTGCTGCCATGCATGAATACGTTGTAGGCTCACTCAAACTACGTTTCTGCTCCAATTCTTCGTTAATTTTGTGAGTTTAGGCAATTTTGTTTAATTCGCGTGCCCATGTTGGACTCTGGCGAAATGCATTTTATATTGACAACAACAACAACAACAACGGGATACTATATCCAATAAAAATCTTTGCTAGTATGTGGCACCATTGGTTACAACTATTATATGTAGGTACCAACAACAATAACAACCCACAAAACTGTAGCTTGGCAACCTAACCTAACCTTCATCATTGCTCAAACAATCAGCCCGACCCAACATCCAGTTCACCCCAACCCGCCCCACCAACCTCCATCGCACCAAACTCAACTCTGGCCCAAAAAGCGTCCGACTGCTTCCCATTTTGGCCCAGGGTCATACGCTCGAACATGCTATTTTGTAGATTTGTGCGAATAGATTTTGCAACTATTGCTGGATGGCTGGCTGGCTTGTGTTGTTGTTGCTTTTATTGTTGTATAAGTTGCCTCTTTACCTTATCTAGGCACCAATGCTTTTGTGGCGGTGTGTCGTCGTCCTCGACAACGACAACTTCACTGTTGCTGCCAACATAGGTCGGTGGCTGGTTGCTGGTGGCTGCCATCAGCAGCTGACATTCAGCCGACAAATGCTTATGTTTCGCCACACAAGCATTAACAACGCATCGCAGGATATAATATGAATACTTGAATACACTTAGCTGGCAACATCAGACTCCTTTTGTGCCGCACCTTGCATCCCCACAACAACAACAGCACAACATAATAACCTCCAACCAATTCTGCTGTCACTCTACCACTCTGCCACTCATTTCGCCCACTGACACGAGCCTGCCATTTGAACTATACAAACCAACACGCTGTAAAGCGTCATCTACCGTCACAGAAATCTACTATTTGTATATCGTCGCGACAGTGGTACAAAACAGGTGTCTGCACGTTGGCCTCAAGAACACTTTACAGTATGTGAATAATTGCTGTGACAACATTAAGTCTTTAAAAGAAATGTTTTCCTTGTATAGAAAAGTTGTATCCACATCGCTATCCATAGGTGGAAATAATCAATTATATTCAAAATCTATCAAGTAGCATACATTTAGCATACATCTATCAGTAGCAAAAAAAAAAAAAAAAAAAAAAAAAAAACAAACCAAGAAAAAGACTGTTGAGACTATTCTAAGATGCATTTTTGTTTAAATTTATTGCATTCCAGCAAAAAAATCACAACTTCAAAATGGAGACACTTGATAATAAAATTCGTTATTGCATTTTGAGGAGTTGCAAGTTATAACCGAAACTTACAATGCGCTATAGAAATTACAACAGACTGTCTGCTTGCGATGAAGTAGGTGAAGTGGCTGTCCAGCCCATACTGCTCTTTTGTATAAAAAAACTCTCATTTTGCTCTTCAAGAACGTTGTTGTTTTTCTATAAAAATTTATTTAAAAAAATACCTAAAAAACTATAATAAAAAACATAAAATATTTTTATGTGATAAATAACGGTCAACAACTGTATCATAATTAAAACCTTAGGGGTTATTCACAATGTGGTGTCATAAAAATAAAATGCATAGAGTTTTAAATACAAAACTTCCTCAAAAGAAAAAATTGTAAAATTTGTAGTTTTGTAACAACATGAAAATACCTAAAAAACAAAAAAAAACACGTACATTTTACTATTGATATGTTCACAGTTCATAATTATTAGCTGACCCGATAAACGCTGGTTTTCTTAATTAAATACATGACTTATTTATGAAGTACTGAAAATTAAATAAAAAGGTTAACTTTTTAAAAAAAAAAAAAAATTTCGGAAGATTAAAAATGTACAAAAAATATAATTAAATCGCATTTGCAATTTTCTTTCCTGATTTCTAATCAACTGAAATTGAAAACACATCAATATTTACGACTTGAAGTCGTAGTTAGTGGTAGAGAAGCTTGTGGATGTAATTGCCCTATTCCTTGAATTGACTGAGGTAAAGACATCACACTTACCTTAGATTCAAATTCACATGTTTCTACGGGTTTACATCACGTTTAGAACATTCTACACATGTTTCACTTGATTGCCCTTTCCCTACCACTAATCTTTCACCCCATTTCGAACCAAAGCCGACTTGACTGAATAGGTATTACACCTGAACTCCTTGGTTCAAAGCTAAAAAAACAAAAAAAAAAAAATGAATTTTCACAATTTCTACGCTTGTTTAATTCTCCGTGATTGTTTATGACAGACTTAGAAGAGTTAGTACTTCTTTTGTTGTCAACAAAAAATGGCTTGCGGCTTAAGATGTCAAATATTTTTGGACACCCTGTATATTGTTTTTGTGCTATTTAATTCATAAATTTCAATATATTCACAAAATGTAAAGCATTAAAAATTACAAATTTAATGCAATCTACAGGACAGGCCTAATACTAATACGGAGGCCGGTTCTTAAAGGGTAATATTCGGTGATATATTCTCAGTTCTGTGCATATATTTCTGCCTAAGGAAGTTTCAAAAGGAACACATGAAAATGATCAAGAAGATCGATTTTTAAGCACTCAAAAAATTGGGCAAGAAGACACCAAGGACTTTTATCAGTTCAAGAATATAAAAAAAAACAAAAACAAAAACAAAAACATAGAAGAAATAGACACGAAGTTTTTCACAGAGTAAGAAACAACAATTCAACTGTTGAATAAAATCTACTCAGGTGAACACAAACGGAGACATGAGTGGTCTAACGCAACATAATCATAACGTTAAAGTTCTTATTTTTTGGGTTTATATTGTAATGTTTGTTATCATAATACTGAGTTATGTTTTTCTACAGCAACATTTTAGACTATATTCCACGCCACATCACCCAGTAGGCCAAAAACGATTCTCCAGTCAACCACTCGAGTTTAATTTCAACTAAAGCAATTTGTTTCACTGTGTGTGAGCTGTTTTTAGCTGAAATCATTTTAAGCAGTGACGACACAATCCGACGCACAACATAACAACGTGTTGTGGAGACGGCGGCAAACGTCGTCGTCATCGAAAAGCTACCCTTCCACTTTAAAAGCAACTCAAGTGCGCGTCGATGCCACACCGCTTGAACCTTTACTTCACCCACCACCACCTTCACCACCACCACCACCATCATCACCACCAACAAAACTACCAGCACGAAAACGAGCGCTGTCTAATAACTAGAGTGCCGCGTCTCCTTCTCCCCCTTGCACAACCAAACCAACATCCGCCGCCCGCACTGCTTCATGTTATAATTAAGCTATTGATTTGCTAATGTTCTGTCACTATAGCAACTTGTTATTATTTAAAGCTTTATTTTTAATTTAAGCAAGACAAGCTTTTTTATTAACACTCACCGAACTTAGAATAATTTTCTTTAAAGTTGATATCCGGTCAAAGAGCTTTGCTGATTAGCTTTAAGTTTGTTTAACTAGTGCTTGAATGAATTGATGATTTAGTTGTTTTGTTTTTCAATGAAGGTGACCTATATAAAGTGTATTTTTTACTGCTTGATAACATCATCCCCGCTTTTCCCCACCAAAAATCTTTTGATATGATTTCTTGCACACCTTTGCCTTAGTTGTTGTAAATTTTGCCAATAGTGCTAAGAATTTAGCTATTCTTCGCATTGGCAGGCATTGGCTACTCATTATTATTCAGTGCGTCAGTGCTGCTGATTTGGTCGCTATTGTAGTTTTTGTTGTTGTTGTTGGTGTTCTGTTGTTGTTGTCTGCTCTCTTTCATCACAATATTATGTTTTGTGTGTGTTTCGTTAACTGTACTATAATCGCAGCAGCAGCAGCAGCAGTAGAAGTAGAAGAAGCCAGCTGACGCACAGACAAACGCACGCACACAAACAGACATACACACACACACACACGCACACTTAGCCACACTTGCCGTGTACACGACATAATGGCAAAAAAGAAAAAAAAAAGAAGCAAACCCCATACCACATCACGGAACACAACTCAACGTAACACACCACACAGCATGCTCAACATTTGAATGCGAAATCCAACGAGACCCCATTCTTTGCTGTTTTAAGTTCACCCTACCTCCATCTCGGCTGATCATCCTTGCATCGCCACCAACACCACCACCACCATCATCTTTATCACTGTACTACTGTAACTCGACCTCTCACATTCACATGCACTCTCTTTTCTCTGCAGTCTCATCCTCAGAGCTCCCCCTACTTCCCCTTTCCATTTCACCCCATTTTCTCGCTGTCTCTCTTTCCGTATGTATATGTATCGCTCTCTTCGAAAATCACTGAGTGCACCACATTCACTTCCTATACCTTCCTTTATGAGTCTTCCTGCTGATTTTCACAACCATACCACATTCACGACATATCATCATCAACATCATCATCATCAACATCATCATCGTCATCATCATCATCATCATCATCATCATCATCATCATCATCATCATCGTTCATACAAACATATACATATATATATACTATAGTATAATGCTAACGTCCGTCACCCGAGCGCCTTCCTGCCTGGCCTAGCGTGGCATATCTTCCTCTCATACTTCAAAACATGCGGCCATCCATTGAACCAGTCAGCCTGGCAGCCTGGCAGCCTGGCAGCCAGTCAGCCAACCAACCAACCCAGCCAGTCAACCAACCAACAAACCATCCATCCGTCCACATTCCACCACATAGCGCACTACACTTTAGTTAGTACTCTTCTTACTCTTATTATTGTTGTTTTTGTTGTTGTTATTGTTTTTGTTGCTGTTATTATTGTTGTTGTATTATTCTGTTTCACTTGTGCAATTGCGATGCAACCGAAAATACTAAATATGTATCTACAGTCAAACAGCGTAGGTTCCATGCGTCCCACCTCAACTAACCAGCAACTGCAACAACTCTATAACACATACTCTAGGCCCCAAAAAACGCCAACAATAACAATAACAACAACATATCATCATCAACATCATCATCAACATTATCATCATCATCATCATCAACATTATCATCATCATCATCATCAACATTATCATCATCATCATCATCATTATCATTATTATCATTATCATAATTATCATCATCATCGTGTACAACCATCACCTTTGACTACATATACATAACTACTGATATAGTTAACGATATATATGCCTGTCTTAAAATAATTTTTTTCCGTTGACAATTCGATACACATTTTACAATTATCCAAATTAATTCTATTTATTTGATGAAGTCTTCATTAATACATCTCCAAAGTACCTGTTATTCTTTGTTGTAGTTTCTTAGTAAAATATGTTGTGTACTATTTTAGTTGCTGATAAAACTATTAGTTAAATGGCTTGTTTAACTTTTTTTAACTGGAAATTTTCTTTCTTTTAGAGATTATAAGATTTATTGAACTGTATAAGTAGCCATAGCAGCTCTATTCCACCAATAATAATGTCGTTTTCTATAGCAAGGGTAGGCATGTGTTTTTTGTTTTTTAGTTGTCATGTGTTTCCATCTCAGAGATGCCTTATATTGTTATGGTGTCTGCGTGGCTTTGAAAATATGGTCTTAACAACGGCCAAACTATTTTGACTAATGCTCGGCTTACACAATTTCACCAATTTTTAAAGAAATAATTCTTGTGTGACGAAAAAAAACATGAATAATAAAGTCATGTTTAACAAAATTTTAGAACATATTTTTATCATTGTAGCATTGACAGATGTTTCAAGAATTGAATAGTTGTGTATGTGTGTTTCTAACTTTTTTGAACAAGCAACTTTTTCCCCTACAAAATTCAAGCTTTTAAAAGAAAAGAGATTGATAAAAGAATGAAGAGCATTAAAAGATTCGACAAAACAGCCTTAAAAACTTCTCCCAGTTTGCTGTAGTAAAGTAAATGATCAAATTACAATGAATTCAATATCCTTTCAATGTCATCAGGTGCAGATAATATCTCAAATACTAGGTCTATCTCGTAGTAGTCATTTTTAGTCCATTTTGTAAGTTTTGCAAGTTTAACCCGGAAAGGATTCCGGTACTCGAAAAAATGCTAAATTTGAGAAGAGAATGATAGAGTAAAAAAGCTCCTCTTCGTGCCAGAATTTACAATTTTTAGTCCAAGAATTTCTGCTGGTTAAAGTGTCAAAATACTTAAAATTAGTTGTTTCCAAGTAAACAAATAAAATAAAATTTAAAACGTGAATGTTTAGGGGAAGAAAGAAGGAAGTTGAAAACAAAGAAAAATTATTTTTTTATTTCATAAAAACAGCTTACATAGACACAGGTTAATTTTATCTTATTATTGCTGATGCACCACATTGTGCCAGCGATGAAAAGGAATAAGAAAGTTTCTTGGCCCAAACAAGTCTCAGATGTTTTAGATTAAATTTAATCAAAATTTAAAATTAAATTAAATAAAATCGGATTTTTTCTTTTTTGTCCGAAACCGTTCCCATACTTTTTCACGTTTTTTTTCTGTCGATGAGAAAAGAGAAAATAGCAAATTTCTCTCTTTCGACAGTTTTAGTAGGCTTGGGTATTTTAGTTCACCACAAAGATCGCTCTTTTTAGTTCAATCGTATGTAATGAACTAGTTCGTTCATTTAGTTCGTTCGTTCTTTTTGTTCGTTGAATGTTTTACTTCTTTTGTTCTCTTAGTTCGTTAGTTCTTTTAGTTCGTTCGTTCTTTTAGTTCGTTAGGTCTTTTAGTTCATTTCGTTTACTCGTTCATGTCCAGGTATACAAAATGAAACAAACTTGGTATGAATATGTGATATCCATCAAATTCACCATTTGTATTAGTGCATAAACAAAAAGTGTCTCAAACCAAGGACTCAAACCATAGCATGGGAAATTTAGTTATTCTTGCCCTCGTTCGTTTTGTTCCTACTCGCTGCAATATCAATTGAACTAAAATGAACTAAAAGAACTAAAAGAACGACAAACACTGAACTAGTTCACATAGTTCATGAGTGGGAATCGTTCAATTGAACTAGTTCGTTCATGAACTACCCAAGCCTAAGTTTTAGTCCAATTTTTGGCTCGAGAAGTACGGGTACAGTTTGTACCCAACTCTATGCAAGTCGCTGAGGATTAAATGATTATCGAATAAATAATTGTATTCAAGTAATTTAATGTTATGCAAAAAAATTAAACTTATTTATCATATCTCTAGCTGCACTAGTTATATGGGCAACATAGGGGAAAAAGTGTAGCGACTTAAAAATATGGGACCAGTGATGTCACTTAGATGCTCATGTCTCAGGCTAACTTGTTAATATCTGCATGAATGTGTTGTATTTTGTGTATCTCACGTATGATTCGTATTTTTCATGAATTTGCATATGTTTGATTTTTAAAGATATTTCAAATAAGGGATGTTTGTTTCATACCTCTTACCCTCTGAAGTGGTGTCTTTTTCTCGCTGTCTATTAATCGATTTTATTATATTAAGTAAATGGGATTGTTATAATCAGGGTTTCAAACTAGTTTATTGAATAAAAAACCTCACTTCTCGAAGGAATTCGATAAAGAGAGAGAGAGAGAGAGAGAGAGAGAGAGAGAGAGAGAGAGAGAGAGAGAGAGAGAGGGAGAGAGAGAGAGAGAGAGAGGGAGAGAGAGAGAGAGAGAGAGAGAGAGAGATAAATAGAGAAAGAGCTCTTCAAGTCAAGCAAAATTCCTAAAAGTCATGCTTGCCCATGAATGTGATGATACAACACTTTTTTATTCTTTTTTTTACTGATCAGTTTCGGTATTCGACACTTCCTTTTTAAAGTAATCAACCCAATCAAACGGGTCTTTGAACTCGTCAACAGTTAATTAATGTTAGGGATGATCAAGACTGATCAAATATATTTTTAGCTTTGCTGACACGTCAATGAAATGCAAATTGAGAGTGGTATTGGGTAAGAAGAATATAAGTGTTATTTTGTGTTAATGTCCGATATCTTCAAGTTGTCTAAAGCCAATTAATAAGAACAAAGCGAGCAGTGCTTAAGAACCAACGAGAACCAGCGAGTAAGAACCAACAAAAGTCTCTTTGGAATAGCGTGACACGTTTACAAACTCAAAATATTGTGTTAAAAAAAATCAATACTTCCTCCCGTATTTTCTTCTCTTCCCGTTCTATATATATGCTTCCTTTAATTCACCTGTATTTTAACTCAAACACATCCACGTGATACTGACCTTCAATATTTTGTAGTTTCACTTTATAGAACATTTTTTGTTTTTTTTCTTCCATTCTTTATATTTATTAATACACTAGATAATTTGTCAGTGACGTATTTTCAATTCTTGTTACGACTATTGTACTACTTTTTCTCTCCATGCACTTTGTCGGGCAACCCGCGCACAGACATGGTTGCAAACACTTGTCTCGTTTGTGTATCTTTTTGAGTTGACTCGTGTGTCGTTCGCCTGAGTCAGAAATAATTGTAATTAACTTCTGATTAGTGCCAACTATTAACATTTTTACTTCGTTAAGCGTTTGACTGTCAGTTTTTTATTTTTGTGCTGCTGACTAACAATAAACATGAATATGTTTATTTCTTCTTTCACTATTCTTTAGCTTTTATTATTGCATGATTCTGTTGTTCTTGTTCTCACTTGCTCTTTTCATTCTTTAGCTCAACAACGCACCACGTTGATGCTTACGACTTGAACGAAAAACGTGCGCTTCACTCCAGTTTTTACTACGTTTTGTCTGACTGCTCTGGCTGCCTTCTGGCGGCGAGTTTGTTTGCAGTTGATTGTTGCTTTTCTGTCTGTTTTGTTGTTGGTGTCACCACTCTCTTGTGAACGAACAGACGGACGATTTCAGTTTGTTTGCTCATTTTTATAGCTTTTTGTCACAGTTTTTGACGTAGCGAGTTTTGACTTTCTCGGTTGTTATGTTCCTTTTTTCACTCTTTTATATTTGTATTTTTATAATTTTTTTTATTTGTTTTTCTTCCTCTTATTGTCATATGTTTATCGTTTTTAAAGTTGCAGAGTGTTTTTTTTTATATCTTTCAAATTAATGTATATGTACCTACATTTGTTGTTGTTATTGTATCGACTAGTAGCTGCTCTTACTTACCTCAGAGCCCGGCCATCAAACGCAATTATTTAGAATGAATTTTTTGTTTAAGGTTGCTACCTTGAATTCAATACAAAACACATTTTTACACACAATTATGTTTGAGTGCATGGCTGTGTGCGTGTGTATACTCATATACATATATAAAAGATATTTATACACCGCTGGAAACAGCTTGTCCCACCTCAAACAGCACAGAAATAATTAACCAGGGAACACTGACCGGTTTAGATTTGTAAATTTTTATAGCAGTTAACTCTGTGAGTGCCTAAATGTTGCCACATAACTTAAATCTTGTTGTTAAACTTTCATTTGTTAGACTTGTATAATTTATAAGAACTAACTGATTAGAAATAATAGAATTTTTATCATATTCGATTATGATGAAGATGATGATGTTCTTTTTACTTTTTTATAGATTAACATTGATTGCAGTTTAAAATTGGTTCCCATTAATTCAGTATAAGTAAGTGTTCTGGTGAAACACAAATTTATATGAAAGTTGATGCACAAGCTAAAGACGGACAATGCTATCGCTGGCCTCATTTTTAAAGAAGTAATAACCAATAATTCCATTGGTCTATACAGTGCCTCGAGATTATCTTTTAGACTTGCAGCACTACAAATGCGTTATTGACATGCTAATTAACCAAAGAAATAAGCTCGTAACATTTCCGAACTGAACTACAATTTTCGAAATAAAATTGCATAATTTTCAAGAATTTTTTTAGCGTAAGTCTTTTAATTATAAAATGAGACAAGGATTGCCAGATCACTAGACCACCGTGTGACAGTTTAATCCTAAGCGAAAAGAAAATCTTTAAGAAGGTTACCTCGACGATTTTCTAATATGTCTGCCTTTATTCTTTTTTATCTCTGAGACGCGATTTTGGCAAATTTAAGGTAACATATACATAGGTTATAAATTTAAAAAAAATATTTTTGTTTTCGTGAATTTTTTTTCATAGAAGGAAAAAAGATATCGTTTTCAAATTTTGCAAATATATTTATTAACATTTAAAGAATACAAAAAAATTGTTTCAGAATTTTTGAAGCGGTTTTTGACGTTATTTGATTTTTTTTTAAAAATGTCAAAAAATTGAAGGTGTGCAGGATATCACCAGTCTAGAACATCTGAGGAAAAAATAAAAAAAAAACAACTTAATCCTTGTTTTCCGGATAATCCTAGGATAATTTTTATGCGCCGAAAAAAAACAAAATGGCGGCCATTTGAAAAAATCGATTTTCGAGGTTACAAAATCGGTCGTCATTTTGTTTTTCTTCGGCGTATAAAAATTATCCTAGTTCAGGCGGTGGCCACTTAAACAAGGATTAATTTGTTTTTTTTTTATTTTTTCCTCATATGTTCCAGACTGGTGATATCCTGCACACCGTCAATTTTTTGACATTTTTTTAAAAAAAATCAAATAACATCAAAAACCGCTTCAAAAATTCTGAAAAAAAATTTTTTTGTAATCTTTAAATGTTAATAAATATATGTGCAAAATTTAAAAGCGATATCTTTTTTTCCTTCTATGAAAAAAATTCCCAAAAACAAATTTTTTTTTAAATTTGTAACCTATATGTCCCCTTAAGTATATTTTTTCCCTTTTATTCGATTGTGTAAGTCACAAAATTACCTTTCCAAAAACTTTTTTGTAATCGACGTAACCCTAAAGTTTTTATCTTTACCAGGAAGTTGATGTCGCTTGAATCTTGTAAGATAAGATTTTTGTTCATTTTTTATTTTTGTTATTTGTAGGTAAGGGACCGGGCTGGGTTGTGAACCATTACTTTTTTCTTTCCCCAATTGACATATTGCCAATTTTTCAACTACTTAATTTTGTCTTTTGACATGACTCAATTTGTGCAGTTACACTGACGTGTTCAGACGGATTGCTTTTGCTAACGACAGATTAAAAAAAAAAGAAAAAAAAAACGACAGATATCGTGTTTAAAAATCGAAATCGACTGTGAAAACTTTTGCGAAAGGCAATGGAGAACTGCGAGCTGACTTCTTCAGCCAAAATTGATGATCTGAAACAGGGAAAAACAGCAGCAAAGTCAAAATCACCAGCAAAATCAAAATCACCAGCAAAAGCATTACTGAACAAGGCACAACGAGCACTATCCAAGCGTCCTTAGGCAAAAGAACCATCAAAACCATCTGACGATATTGATTTTTGCACCATTTTTTGAAGGTTTTTGCCTAAAGTACTGACACCCAAAAACTCCAACGAATGCAACACATGTTACCGACCTATTCACTTGAAGTGCGCCAATATGGGAAGGCGTTCGTTTTTCATTGCGATTTGGATGAAGATATAGAAAATTATGATAGAACACTATCATTCATTTCATTCATTACTATTTTTTAGCCAAAGTGGCGTCATTATAACTGGTTTTGCCTCTTGAGGCCTTCTGATTAAATAAAGTCTCAACAAAAATGTTTGCTGTTTTACTTTGTATTTTCCGACTTTTATTAGGATTTGCCAAAAATCACGTCTTTACAAAATTGGCAGTAGAGAGTTAAATTTTAATCAAAAAGCTTATCTGTCTGCATAAAAAATTTGCGTTGTATATTCCCATTTCCAACGGTATCGAAATTGGATTATTCGATATATTTATTCTGTGAAAAGTTAGAGCCCAAAAAAAAAACCCGGTTCACAAGCCAGCCCTCTCCCCTACAATCATTTATGATGACAAGAGCGGTGATTTCAGACAAATATTTTTTAACCGGTTAGCATACCTTTCAGGTTGACGATGCGATAAATTTTCGAGAAATTATCATAAGCACTCAGTAATAAATTGAAATTGACCTTGAATAAAATTTTTTATATTAATGGGAAGAAAATGCGGAAAGTCCTTGAATTTCAAACGGAATGTTATCTTTATTTTTTTCCGAAGTCGATTCACTTATTGATTTTATGTATATGAAAAACGATAAAAAATTCCATTTTAATTATTTATAAAATACACAGAAGGATGTTAGCTGGCGGGTTGTTTCAGTTAGCTTTAAGCTAAGCAAGTGCGTGTTGGTATATCAGTCAAAATAAAAGCGAAGAAAACAAAAAAAAAAAAAAAATACTTAAAAATAAGTAAAGTAAGGTTTGCTAAGATGTTTAAAGGCGTTCTTACTACACCTGATATATAGAGCACAACTTATTTAAAGTCATGATTTTTTTAGTTGTAGGCAACAACTTTAATCGAGAACTTAAATTTTTCTATTTTATTAGAATTTAATTCCACATGGACTCGAGTTCTTTCAGTGTAAGAACCAACTTTTAAATGTAAAATCGATGTTATAGCTTGTCCCGGAGCAGTGACGACAATTTCTTAAATGCTAAAAAAAGTAGTTCTTCCACTATTTTATTTAGTTTTTTTTTTTTTTTTTGTTTTTTGTCGTTTTGTGAAACGATTTTTCTACCTCTTGTTTATTAGTTCTTCTTTGGTTTGGCTGTGCGAGGAAGATGCTTTACTTTAATTAGTAGTTGCGCGTTGTTGTTGTTGTTTGGTTCTTAAACGTGTTACCGTTGTATTTTAAGTGGAGTATCTGCAATATACAGAAAAGATGCATACACACATATATACATACATATGTATAAATGGACGGTTAAAAAAAGTAGAGAGTGAAAAATAAGTTCAACGCTTTCTAGGAAATAACTGCTCTATTCATTGCTAACTTACTGAATTGCTTCTACATATTTTTTTTTACATTATGTGTGCTCTTAATTTCTGTTTTATTGCCACAAAAGCACTGAATTTCTTCAAACTACAAATTATTGTATTTCTACTGATATAGATAGGTACGACTTTTAAGATATGTTTGAGTGTTTATATCAATTTTAATAGGCTTATCAAAGCGTCTAAAACACTTGGACTCTCTTAGCGCTTGCTTAATTTTGTTGTTGTTGCTGTTGCTTTTTTATTTAGTTGTTCATGCTGAAGACAACAGCTTTTATATTTTGTGTGTAAAATCATTATAATGAATATAAATACCAAGCATTTTATTGTTTGTGTATTTTTTTTTCTTCTTTAATTAGAATCTTACTCTCTCGCACACTGCTCGTATGTACGTGTGTATAGGTGTGTGTATGTGTGAAATTTTATTGCATTAACAAAATCACACACACACACCTGTCTAAATCTTTTAGCCTTGAACTCGGAATGTATTTTTTAATAAGTTATTTCTTAACTATGTGTGCTTGCCTTATTTTTTTTTTTATTTTCTTTTTATTTTCTTCGCACACAAAACATTTTTATAACTTCAGTAACTTACTTTAACCTCGATTTCTTCTATTGCTTTTCTCGCTAATTCTGATAACAAGGTTTATGATGTGCTCATTTTTCTTATCTCTCAAACACTGACTTACAAACTGTAAAATAGAGTGTATATTTCCATCATGTAGTGATGAGTTAAAAAAAAAAACAAAACGCAATCTTGAGGAATGAGCATACCTTTAAACTGCATCGAATAAGTGAAGCTATTTCATAAAAAAAATGAATTGGCTATTTCAACCCTTGTAACGACTGTGACCGAGCTTCTTATCATCAACTTGTGTTGTATATATCTCATCCTTCTATTCCAAAATTGTATTCCTTTTCTTTACATCCCTTACTTCTTGTGTAGATTCATTTATAGCACCCTAGTGGTGCCGGGTTCGAATCCCGGGCCAATCCATGGTTCTACACTTTAACCTTTCTGCATTCCTTTCCCCACTTTTAAGCAACTTAAATTGGAAATTGATCAATATTTAAATGAGAATTTGGTTTTCCTGCAAAACTTATCCGTTTTTGCATAATGCCACTTAGTAACATCAGCAGTATAGTTAAATTCAGGAAAGATCTTTCCGCACCATTCTTTATCGTGCGACTTTATCAACGTAATCATGGCACGTTATTTCACAATTATATTATGCTGTTGCTGTCGTATGCTGATGATATCGTTATTGTTAGCCATTTAACGCACGAAGTCAGAGCAACATTTTCCAGATTAGCGAAAGAATCAAGTCGAATGGGTCTTGCAGTAAACGCAAATAAGACGAAATACATTGACGAAATACAAAGACAATATATGTACGTTGTTTCAACAAACAGTCCCAACGTCTTGGAAATTACATCAATGCTGATAACACCTCTTAAGAGGTTAAGGATTTCGTCTAAATAGGATCCGGCATAAACTTCTCCAATGATATCAGTATTGAGATTTTGCATTACATTTTTTGAAATTTTAAAACTAACTGTACTTTAATATCGTTAGTTTTGTTCACGTTTACTTTACATATAAAGACAGATTCTTACATAATTTATAAAAAAAATTAAGTCCGAATCGCCGAATTAAAGGTTCACTTTAAAATCTGAGCACCCAGTTATATTTAGTTTCATAATTTCAATTATATGAGTATTTCGTTTAAAGATTCCCAACTTTTTAATTTTGTAAAACCATGTCATACAAAAGCTTAAGACATAAGCTTAAAACGACCTCTACTATTTTTTTTTTTTTTTTTTACATTAAACATGTTCTTGTATGTTCTTTGAACTACGCCATTTAAAAAGTGCACAATTTGAAAGCGCATTAAAGTTTGTTCAGGCACCCTGAGTTACTTTCAGAATTTTCAGGATTTACTTACGTTGTTCAATTTTCAACCGGTATTTTTAATACTCCATAATTTTTCTTTTTTAATTAGAGTAAATTATATAGAAAAAACATTTTTGTCTTGATAATGAACTTATTTCAATGTTTTGTTTAATTTTGAAGTGCGACAGATAAGAAAAGAGAGGAAGACAAGAAATTTTGAAAAAATTAAGTCATTGGTTTTTTGGACACAATAAATAATGATTCATACAAACATACATACATACGTACACTGAAAAAAAAAAGTTAGCTTAAAATTAAACACAATGTGTTCACAAAATGTGTTGTTAATTTGAGTTTTTTTTTTCATATGTTTTTCAAAATTTTTAAATACATTTGCTCTTACTTTGACGAAATTTGTTGCAAGCTATTTTTTAAACACAAATATCGTCAAATTAATAACAATTGTCGTCAATTTTAAAACATTTTTTTTTCAGTGTACGCTGGAGGCAGAGTTTATGAACTATGCACCGACCTTTATAACCACAAATACATTTTTATGTACGAGTATGTATGTATGTTGTAACATCATAAAAACATGTATCTTAATTTAATGCACTGCAAAAAGCAACATAGTATCTAGAACAATCCAAACAAATTAAATGAATCTGACAATCAAGGATTTGGCAATTTTTTCCTTTATTTGTTTCCATCTGATATTATTGCTTGTATTAGATTTGAAGATACATACTTTTCAATACTAGCGCATCTAGAGGTACTGTACAAGAGATATATATATATGTCTAGTTATTTATGCTTATATAAATGTATGTATATTTGTATAAAAAAAAAAAACGACAGCGAAATTAATGACTTTAAAACTGGTTTTTTTTTCGGATGCCAAGATAAAAAGCGTTTAATTGAATGAATGTTGCTAACAGTTGTTGATTTTGTTGTTGTTGTTGTTTTAGTTGTTGTTGTTGGTGCTGCTGTAATAAAGTTGTTGCCACACCAAAAGTGGCCATATTATTAAAATATTGTAGATAATTAACAACTTTTCTCTTCTAGATTAACTACTTTACTATATTTGTACGAATGAAGAGATAAGAAAGCAGAAATATTTTTATTTTTTATTTTTTTTTTTTGCATTATGTATGTCCAAGCCAGATTTTGAAAACATGTTCGTTTGCAGACGAGTGAGTGTATGTGTGTCTGTGTTTGTTTTAATTTATTTACAATTTTTAAAAATTCATTTATAATTGTTGATAACATGCTTAATACATAAAGCCAAAAATAGCTGCTTGACACTTGTCTGACTGTTTTTGTTTGTTTGTTTGTTTGTTTGTTCATTTCGTAATTTGTTTTTGCGCTCACTCAGCAGGAGCGACAAACATCAGGCAAAGAAACATTTGTACAAACCTGCGAGTGAGTGTGCGAGTATGCAAGTGTGCGTGTATATGTATATACATTTGTACATATATGTACATATATGCATATATGTAGGTATGTGTATTCATATCTGTATATATCACTTCATATTGAAGTGCAAGCTCCTAGCAAGTGACAGACAAACAACGCTTGCGAGTAGTTGATTTATTTATTTTTTGCTCTTACATACATATATAGTAGATACATTTAGTACATAGTTGATAGCGGTTCTTAAACATTGCCATAGTTATATTGATGACTGTAGGAAGTATATTTAAAAAAATATAACCTCAAACTTCATCCAAGTTTGTGTGTGACCTAGTTTTGTTCGCCTTCAAATGAAAGATGCATCAGCTCGCGAAAATTGCTTGACAAAAATAATATTGAAAGTTCATTCATTCATTCAATGCTCTCCGATGTGTGTCAATATTTGTAAAGTTTGAGAACACCCTTTGATGGTCATGTTGGTTCAATTCTAGTGCCTTATTGTTGTTGTAGTTATAACCTATATGCTTACTTTATATATTTTGTCAGCAAAATCTAGCTATTATGCTTGCTCTTGTAAAACCCCGACGTCACATCTCTTTCCTAAGCTATCTCCCCTTCCTATGCGTCTTTTTCGCCCTGTCTGATCTCTTGTATTGTGCTTTCTCGCTTTGCTTATGTTCAGCTAAAGCCAGTTTTCCTTCTACCTTTTAATATTGTTTTCTTGTCACATTTAAATGCATTCCAGTGTTGCACTTATGCCGCTTTAAAGTTATAAAATTTTTTTAAAAAATTCATTTATTTTAGTTTTTCGGAAATTTCTTTAACAGATAATACCTGTTTATTGTTGTAACCTATTTAATAACTTTTAAATTGCTGCTTCAACCACATGTTGTAGCAGAAGCAGCTTAAATTTCACACATACACAGTCTTAGTTACTATATAGTTTCATAGATATGTACAGTTTTTATGTTCTATCTATTTTACTAAATATCTGGCAAAACATTTGCTGCCCGTCGTCTGTATGTCTGAATATCTCATAGATGCTTGAATATCTTTAGACTGTGAACATTTACAGTGTAGGCCAAAAAATTGAGTTACACTTAACAAAAGTTGAAATATAAATTTTTTAATAGTTTAACTGATGATAAATCTAAATTCTTGTCAGAAATATTTGCACTAATAAAATACTCGAAAAATATTTGTTGCGAAAACTATTCATTCAGGTTCGAAAATGGGTTGATTGGTTAGTGGGAAAGAAGAGGTAAAATCAAGTGACACATGTATAACGCGGCGAAAAGTCGTAGATACGTGCAAATTTGAATCCGAGGCAAGGCTTACGCCTTTTATCTCATTCAACTTAAGTTATTTAGCCATCTTTCACAAACTTTCTTTACCACCAACTACAACTTTTGTGTCGTATTGGTGAATTCTTCATTTCAGTTGATTAGAAAAGAGAAGAGGAAATGAGAAAGGTCAAAACCGAGGACCAAGACCTGACCGGAATTCGAACACGTTACCCTTGGGTGACAGTTAAGCGCGCTGCCACTCGACTATCGAGGCTGCCAAAGAAAAGAACATTTCTGAATTTTTAAGGGCAGTCTTAAGTTTTTTATTTGTAGCGGCCGTGGCCAAATGCGTGCGTGGACGCTTCGATGCAAATTTTTTCGAACACAGAAAATTAAATTCAAAACAAGATATACAGTAATGAAAAAGTTTAAATCTTGAGGTGCAATCTAAGAGTACGAGGAAAATTAGAGAAAAAAACCCATTTTGTAGATTACCACAAAAAAGTTCCCAGGTTGACCTTGAGAAAATGACACAATCATATTGCATTTGCGAAGCTCCATAAAATTTTGACGGTTGAGAAAATTTAAAAAAAAAAATGCCGGAGTGTTTTGTCCTTTTTGGACAAAAAGGTTCATAATAGAATGACCCTAGAATGCAAAAACAAATATCGAGGTACACTACAAAGACCTCAAACGTGGTGATGGCAGCATCATGGTATGGGCATGCTTTTTGTGACATAGAGTCGGAGTTGTATACTGAATAAAACAAAACATAAATACAAAATTATATCTTCAAACTCAAAATGGTGTAATGATTCCATGTGCTTCCAATCAATCATCAATAAAAATAATAAAACAGTCGTAATGGCATCGCCGCCTTAGGCTCTGGATCAGAATATTATAGAAAACATGTAGAAAATTTTGGAAATTAATTCTGGATCGTTAATATAAGAAATAAAAACGAACTTTGGGAAAGTATTCACCGAGCGCGGCCACGGTAGTCGAGTTGATTGTGCTCGACTGCCATCCCAGAGGTCCCGGGTTCAAATCCCAACCAGGCCATGATCCTACGCTTTATCCTTTCGAGTTTTCAATTTTCTTTCCTCATATCTAATCAATTGAAATTGAAAACACATCAATATTTACGGCTTGAAGAAGAAGGCTTGGATGAGATTGCCATATAACTGGAATTGACTGAGGTAAAGGCATAACACTTGCCTCATATTCAAATTCACATGTTTCTTTGGCTTTCAAACACATCCTACAACCTTAAAACATCCTACACATGCTTCACTTGATTTCCCCTTCCCTCCCACTAATCTATCACCCCATTTCGAACCAAGGCAGAATTGACTTAATATGTATTACACCTGAAATCCTTACTGCAAGCCCTAAAAAAAAGCAGCAGGTTTCTATTTTAACAAATATTAAAGACTGGTACACAAACTTGTTTAAAAGTTTGTTATTCATAGAATAAAAAAAAACAAAATTTTTCATCATTCTGAAAAAAAAAATAATAAATGAGAATCTTCACATTAAAAAAAACACCACCTGATAAGATAATCATACATTATAAAAGATGTTCTTCCAATGAGGCAAATAATAGCACACATGAGGCAGATTACAGATAATTTTTTTTTTTTAATATTAAATCAAAAATGGCAGAGCAAAATTCAGGTAAGCACATGAATCTATGCCCACAACATGCTTTTCTGTTTTGATGGTTTATTTTCCATTTGAGGGTACTTAACTGATTTAATTTTTTTGTCCAGCACTGTATATTTGTTTGCTGGTCTCCGCTGCCATGTCCAAATGTATGTATACATCTGTGCCTGAACAGCGAAACACAAATTAATTTTTTGCAATTTATTTTTTGTTGCTTTTTAATGTTGTTGATGATTTTGTTAATTTTTTTTTTCTCTCACTTTGAAATTTTGTCGCTACTGTGCTTGAAGTGTTTCCTTTAAAGTTTGTTGTTTTACTTTTCTAATAATTTCTGTCATTATGTTGTTGGTTGGTTGGTAGCAGAGCATGTACGTCTCGACTCAACTCATCGTATGGCATCACATAGCATCGCATCTCCAACAACAACAGCATCCCCTAAACTTGAGTTACAACCCTTCACCCTGCCCTACCGCCACATCAAGAGACTGGCAAGCAGTCAGGGCAGACAAACCCAGCATCAATTTGACGCTGTTTATATTTGTTGCTGAGCAGTCGGCTGCAGCAACAGCAACAGCAACGGCAACATCAGCCTCAATAGTAGCAGCAGTCATTGATGTGGAGACAGACGCAGCCTAGAGATGCCAGCCAGTCAGCCAGCCTGCTTCACCCTTGCACGCTGCTACGGTTGCTGCTAGCCTTCACGAGTGTGACGCTCTTTTTCACGAATTCCTCGTTTTAATTTTTTATTTTTTTTTGAGTTTGTTATTTTTTTCTGAGTCGGATTCACTCTTTGAATACGTAGGTACATGGTTTGTTGGGGTCCGTTGTTGCTGTTGTTGTTGTTGTTGTTTTAACGTATGACAAAAGATAAGATTTATACCTTTTCATTTCCCGATGTGGTTGTAGACAAGCTTTTTATATTCACCCCACCTCCCTCCAAGCCCCCCAACTCCCGCCATGTGTCCGACTGTCAAAGTGCCAGTGCGACAAGAAGAGAGCGTTGAAATTGATCATCTTTGCCTGAAGTTCTGGTGTGCGATTCTTGTTGGTTGTTTTTTTTTTTTTTTTTTTTTTTTGTTTGGTGCTTGTTTTCTTTCCCTCTTCAGTTTTTGTGTTTTTGCTTTTTATTTATTTCTTTGCATGAATTAACGAAATTACATTTTATCGATTAAATCTCGCTAGTTCTTTTTTTCTGTTATATTATTTGGGCTTTTATTGTTTTTATGAACTTTAATAAATTCTTCTTATTAAAGTTGCGTTGCTTGTTTGTATGTTTGTTTGTTGGTTTGTTGGTTTGTTGGTTTGTTTGTTGTTTGTGTGCTTGACTTTAATAGATATTTTGACGCCCAGAGTAGTTTCACTTTTTGTTCTCAACATCTTTTATTTCTGCTTGTTCTTAATTTACTTTATTACATTTATTATTCTACGCTTCACATTTTTTCTGCATTTGTTTTGCATTTAATCTATTTCATCATCTACTTTAATATATTTTATCAATAGTTCGTTCGTCGTCCCCATGCCGCTGCTGCTGCCGTTTGTCTTTGTGCACAACTGTACTTTGAAAGCTTTATTTTTAACTTAACGAGTTGTTTTTTCGCAGTTTGGTTTTTTGCTGTTGTTGTTGCTGAGTGTGTTTCTTTATTTTTTGTATGTGTTTTTTTTTTTTTTTTGTACTTAGTGTTTTTTGGTTGGTGCATTTGTCTTAAATGAGTTTATCTTGCTTTAACTTACGGGGGCTGTGGCACATTGTTATTGAACCCGTTGGCCTAAACCGAATGAAGACTTTGATTACCTAACTTAATTGATTTCGTTACGTAGATTAAGAAGATCGAAGTTTCCTAAAAAGAAGGCCATTTATATCAAAGACACAGAAGTAAGGTGCCGACCGACCGTAGGAAACGCCAAGAGTTAGATAACCAGTTAACATTTTTTAACTGTGTAGCTGTTATTCTTTGACTCTATGGCGGTGTTATGGTGGCGGTCAAATGATCCCCAGTTACGTCACTTTTCACGCTCTTTTTTTTCATTTAATGAGCTCTGTAACGAAAGTATGTTATCCTGACGGTAATTTGATCCCTGAACACTAGTACACTTTTTGCTACTTTTAGTACACAGAAAATAAAAGAATTGATTTATTACCTAAACTAGTTTAGCTAATGTGAAAGTTTCTATTTCACCTAATCTTTTCAACAACTTTTCTACTTACACAGTTAATTTAACAATCATGCATTAGGTAATTCACCTAATTAAAATTAGTTAATTCAACTAACATTTTGCTTATTAAATCATCTAATTCTTCTAGTTATTTTACCTAATGCAAGTTGTCGATTTGTTCGTACACTAGGGAAATAACGCATATTAGCATTATCGCCTCAGTATAAATTTTATATAAATATTTACGTGGATAAATCAAATGCTTTTCTTACAACTTGTTTTTTTCCCGTATTTGAATTTTTTATTTCTGTGCAACGCAAAACATAAAAGAAGTGAAACATATCATAAAGTGTTAGCCCAAGGAGAGCACAGCGCTCTCCTATAAAAAACATAAATAAAAACAAAGCGGGAAAATTTTATTTTTTGTCACAAGCGAGAATTGAACTCGGACCGCTGGCGTTATAGTCAAACGCTTTACCGCTCTGCTATTACCGTTTGATAACTTGTGAACAAAATGTATATAAAAATATGAGGTCCACAACTCTGAAATTATTTTTCCACTGGGCATCTACAGCAATTTGATTAATTGGTATGTAGAGTAAATTCCTGTATTGGAAATTTAGCTCAATAGATAAGGCGTTGGTTGTTGAAATCTTGAGATCACAGGTTCGACTCTCAGCGGTGGCAAAGAAATTTTTTCAGTCATTTATACAATGTATATATCTCTCTCATTCTATCTACTATAAAATAAATCTTTCTTCTCTATCATGTGACGAAATGAAGTAAAGTCACCTGAGGAAAGTTTCACTTCAAAATAGAAATTGCAAAACAAAAACATATTTTTTGCACGGCATTCCCACTCTTAAGTAGGAATGCTATCTAAATAATTAGATGATTTTTCTACACTTAGTAGGTGGCTTGCCTAATCTGAAGTGGTCATAGTTTAAAAAAAATTAGCTTATTCTTCTAATAAATTATGTGTCTTATCTATTTTATGGTTGAAGGTACACCTAAATATTTAGGTTCTTTATCTACTCTCGCAGTTAAACTACCCAATATAATTGCATATAATTAACATTTAGAAATTGGTAGCGCACCTAATCAAATTCGTTGACTGAAAATCACCGGATTACTTTAGCTGAATTCACTACATTTTTAGGTAAAAGTTCTACTCTTTTTTTTCTGTGTACTTTATCCCAAAAAGTATCATCGCATTAAGCAGGTTTCACTACTGCTTTGATACATTTCGTACTAAAAGTGTACTATTTTCATGCAAAAACACAAATGTTGTGAATAATTGCACAACGCAACAGTTTTTTGATTTCATGATTTAATTTTTGTGTCGAATTATTTAGAAACCGTGGTGAGCAAAATTTAGACTTTCGCTCTCAAATTTTTAATATACATTGAAACAACCACAATGCACGACGGGATAGAATGCAGGTGTGGAATATCATATCAAAACTCCAGATCGATATCTCAATCAGAAAAAAGTTACATGTAGTTTAGTGCGGGTGTGTCGAAGCCAGCTATACTATCTCGTAAGAGTGTTTTTCGAGATGGCGTGATGGATTCCCGCCGCACCGATGAAGATATCTTAATTTTAATTGGTTCCAATTAATCGTCAGACATGTCCGCACGGAGGAAAAGCCTAATTATTTTAGTTATTGCAGAAAGAAGTAGAAAAAAAGGCAAAAAAACAAATTTTTTTAATCGTGAGAGGGGGTGGGTTAAATGTGCACCAATTTTAATGAAAAAAATTCTATTCTGCACCTCAATATATAATAAACCATTGGCAAAAAGATTTTAAAGGATTCCTTGTTTCGTCTTTCCAAAAAAAAAAAAAAAAAAAATTGGTGAAAGTTGCTATTTCTACATCCCTGTTGAGGAGAATGGTCTTTTAATTTGATATTCACAACAAGCTTTACATGGCAATACTTTCTTCCTGAGGTTATACAAATCATTTTCAAACCTTTATCATCTAGGAACAAACAAAAATACTTGCGGTCTCACGTGAGTGCGAGCCAAAGTGCCTTGTGACTCCAAGTCTGAGAAAACAACGCAGTCAAAATTTAAATAAATAAAATAATTTAACTAATAGATACATATTTACAAACTGCTTAATATTTGGGGTAGACCACAAAGGCTATGCGAAGAAAAAAAAAACCTAAATATCAATGTGGCGGCCGTAGCGCAGTGGGTAGAGTGCGTGACTCATAAGCCAGTGAACCTTGGTTCAATTTCCTTCTGACACAGAAAGTTTTTTTATTTGAATTAATTTTTCTGTTCATCACTTCTCTGCAGATAATGGGAAACCTCTGTGAGTAAATAATGTCATGTAAAGCTTCTTGAGAATATGCATATTAGTCGTTCTGAGTCTGCCTTCTAGGTCCAGTTCTCGATCAATTGTGTACGAACATTTTATAATACGCACAACACAATTTGATCATAAGAAGTTCGGTCAAAGTTTTTTCAAGGGCTGAAATTGTTAGTTTATTATTATTATTATTATTATTAAATGTTAAATTAAATTAAAAATTAAATTCATGCGTCACGGAATCAGAATTCGAAAAAGCGCACTTTTTCCTTTTTGTTTTCTTTTATCTTTTAATCAATTATTTTAAGTGTTAAACAGTATTAAAACAGTCTCCCTTGGTGCGATGGGTTGATAGATTAGTGGGAAAGATGTGGTAATCAAGTAAAACGTGTGTGGGATGTTCTAAGCGTGACGGAAAGCCGTAGAAACTTGTGAATTTAAACTGAGGCAAACGTTATGCCTTTACCTCAGTCAATTCCTTTACCTCAGTCAATTCTGGTTACTTACTTAGTGATCTCCCCACAAACTTCTCTTCCATCAACTACAATTTTTGAGTCGTAAGTTTGGATGAATTTCTAATTTCAGTTGAGTAGAATTGAGGATAGTAATGAAAAGTTCAGGCGTAGGACAATGGCCTGATCGGATTTCTAACACAGGACCCCTGAGGCGGTAGTCAAGAGCGCCACCACTAGACTACCGACGCTGGTGACTTTTGGTGACTGGAACAGTTATCGTATTCGACAACCAGTCTAGCAGCATAAATGGAATTAATAAATTAAAATAAATAAATAAATTGGCCATTTAAGCCCTTAAAAGGACTTTGGTTCAGGTTTTTATGATCAAATTATGTTGTGCTTGTTATCAAATGTTGTGTACACAAAATGATCGAGAACAGGAATTACTAATTTGATGCCGTCTCCGAACGGCTAATGTGAAAATTTTCTGTGTCAGTTGAAGTTCGTATCTTGGAACTTGCGGCTCAAAAATTGGCAACGAACCTCGACCATATTTAACAAATTTTAAATTTACGATAGAAAGTTTTAAAATAACGGTTTTTTTAACACAAAAAAAGTCCTTTTTACGTTTATTACCGTTACCTTTATCAATATAACGATTGAAAACTTATCGATACTGGAATATTCGCTTGGAAAGTAAATGTTTGTTCAGTTGTCCATTTCATAATAAAATTGTCCAACTGTGTTTGTTCCTCTCTCTCTATCTTTTCAATCCAAGGCCTTTATAATAAAAAACATGAATAATGCCTTCGTAACAACTGTCCATTATAAGAAATTATATATTTTTCAATTATTTTAATTAACTTATATTTCTTCAGTTTTATATATTTGTAATTCACTTGAAATCAAAAAATACTATCAGATTTTCATTCCATTTCCATACAGTTTCTTAAAGTCGAAATCTAAAAAGTATAACAAAAAGAAAATCACGCACACACGATGACTTTCTTGTCACGTTGTGGCAACAAGATTTCTACGAAGTTGTCCTCGTAGTTAGAGCCCGAACAGAATCAAATATCGTTGCGACCGCCGATCCTCTCTGGTCGTCGATCGCAGAGAACACGTCCAGAATGATGCGATTGCGTCTGACGACTCAAAGATGCTTTTATTTAGTATTTTTTTATTTATTTTTTCTATTTCATTTCAATGTATTGGTCTCTTCAATTGTGTGAATACAACATACACAAACAAGAAATGTCAGAAGATAACAAAAAACCAAGCAAATTTCATGAAACACAGCCAATTCTTAGCAAAAATATGGCAACACTAATGGCACTCAGAGAGAGAATCGTCGGTCGCAAGAGAAAAAATAGAATAGTTTCTAATTGTGCGATATATCGTTGCGGCTGCTGACCTGCGATTTCATTCTGGACGTGTTCATATATTTGCATGCATTCTATTGCATTGCGATATCGCAAATCGCAACGACATTTGATTCTGTTCGGGCTCTTATGCGTCTATCCGGAAAAAGAAAGTAAAGCGCGCCAACATGGTGCACGTTTATTGCGAATATATTCTTGTTTCGTTAGCTTAGATTTATATCCCATCGGTAAGCATCAACCAAGACGGTGAAGTGGAAGACGGTAATATATATATATACACATATAGAACATATATAAATATGTACATATTTAGATACTTACTGCAGACGTAAAACTAAAGAAATCAGCATGAAAGAAAAAAAAAAACAAAAACTCTGGTTCGACGGAGCCTCAAGCAAGCGCAGTTTATCCTAGTTCTTCGAGTACAAGTACTTGTTTCTGTACTGATTCACGTACAATACATACATACACACGAAGAAAAACGTATAGCCGTTAACAGCTATACGAGTAGAAAAAAATAAAAAATCCAATGATGGTCTATAGAAATACATTTTCATACATTCTTGATTTTGATCAGGTTTTGTTTTTATTGTATTGAGAGCTTTTTATATTGAATGGCCAAAACCATAAAAAATAAAAACAAACAAAGCCACTTTTATGCTATTGATACTCCTTAAGAGTCCAAAAATGAACTAAAACACTAGAGCACGCATCAATTAGTCAAAGGGTTGCAAACTTGAATATTTTGTTGAGACGGCCAACTCACACGTTGTTAAATGTACGAAGTTATTGAAATATATACATGGGCCATTTTGATCTTGCAACACTTTTTTTAATTTTTTTGTGTATTCCTTTTAAATATTAACACATGTTTTAGACCAAAAATAAAAACTCTAGGAATCATTCAATCTCTTCGAAACAACAATATATTGAAGAAAACTGAATTTTTAATCTACTTCAATTTATGAATCTACTTTAATTTTTTAAATGACTTGTCCTCGTCCTCGATAGTCGAGTGGCAGCGCGCTTGACAGTCACTCCAGAGTATATGTGTCATTGTACGCTTGATCGCCACCCCAAATATTTGTTTGTTTTATTTGTTCAAATCCTTTAAATGTTGATCACCGTTATATGTATGTATATATTTCTGAAGTAATTAAATTAAAAATTAGCAATTCTAACTGTTAATTGTTACTGCAAACAGTTTAAAACTTTATACAAATTTCTAACTGTGTAATTTATATACATACAGCCATTCATATAGGAGTACATAACATAATTTTACATACTAACAGTTTGGTATGAACGATCGAAGATGATTCGCTACTCCACTGGTTACGCTCCGTTGTTGTCGGTGGAGAGTGTGTTGCAAAATTTAAAATAATAAAAAAACAACATGTAGTATATGGTTGTGTGTGTTGCGGCGACTATTTAGTTCAACTGCACGACCGGATCGCAAAATAGGTTGGCAAATAAGCAGCCAGACTGATTCTACAACTCAACAGCGAAGCGACCAGTTAGTCAGCCATCCAAACAATCGAACTAGCTAGCTGCTGGCAAGCAACCACCAGCCGCAGTTACAACAGCTCATGATGGCAACACTGCAAGCACATCAGCGAGCATTTAAAAGGCTATTTAGTGAGTCTTCTCTAGACAAAAGCAACAAAAACAACATGAAAGCACAGAAGACTAGAGACTATGACGATGCCTAGTCTAGGCGAGATAAGTGCAGTCTTTACATTCATGGGAAGCGAGAGGGGAGCGGTACAGCGGTGGCAATGGCTTACATTGCCTCCAAACTAGCTTTAATGCTGTTTGTGCTCGTTAAAGTGTCGCTCAAATCGATCAAGAGAAATTTACACGCAAGGTCTTTTTCCACAAAAACTATCTGGTAGTGTAGGCGCTATAATAGTGGTGAAAAGGACGATGACGGTGGAACATTACCATAGTTTTGGGCAGCACTGTTGGCTCCATTTTTTCAACTTGTCATGCATTTTTGTTAGTACATTGCTTGAGTGTTGTGTGTATGTGTGTGTGTGCTTACACATAATGAAAATTGTTGTTTTGGAAATTTAAATAAATATTTTTAAAATTTGCATAACAACCAAGCTGTAAAAAAAAATAAATATTTGTGTAACTTTGTGGTTAGTCAACAATCAATCTGTTGGTGAGTTTAATACTTGATTTCATAACATTTAAAATTAATCAATTTTTCATTGAAACGAGACAAAACATCGCTTCATCAAAATTGACCCTTTCCTTCCCTCCTCTCTTCAGCCTGTTCGTATTCAGATTTTATAAATGCCATTAGTATTGTTGTTAGTATATGTTTAAAAGCGTTATTTGTCTAATTTACATCAATTATTGACTTAAGTATTTATAGTTGTAAATATTAACAGATAATATTGAATAATGATCGTGAACTAGTAAAGGAAAATGTGGACATTTTATTTTGATTTTAAATGTGGAGATTCCTCATATTGATAATACAAATTTTATCCAGTCCATTTTGTTTTTCTCTTTAAGGTATTTTCATATATTTTAGTTCATTGAATGTATTTCTTGGTGAAGCATGAATGGACCATGGGATCCCTTCTTATTTATCTTTATTTTTGCTTATAAGAATCTTCCTATGAACATTTTTCAGTACATTTTTAATACATTTTCAATACAAAACTGTTCATAGGAAAAGTTGTCCGAAATGTAATAATTATAGGCAGAAATATAGATTAAAATGTCGAAAGCTTCTCAATCATAAATGTAATTCTTTGGCGAATGTGTCCAACAAAAAAATTGTTCATTTTTCATATGAAATGTTCACTTGACCCAAAAAACTACGATTTATTTTATTAATTTTTTTTTTTTTTTTAATTTCTGTGAACTTCAAAACTAAAAATTGTCAAAATGATAAATACGTTTGAATCTAGGATTTCCAATTGCTTTCAAATTTTCTTTGTATGGTTTACGTGCAGACGTATTTGGTTGTTTTTACTCGAACAATTTACTATAAAGGGAAAAAACAAGAATTTTCACAAGAAACCCGTGAAATAAATTTTTCAAAATTTTATTTTTAAAAAATACTGTCTCGGTAGTCGAGGGTTTTCGATTTCCGGCCAGGATACGGCCTTGTCCTACGCTTTTTCATTTCTTCATTTCTTTCCTCATTTCTAATCAACAGAATCTAAAGATTCATCAATATTTGCGACTTAAAAAGTTGTAGATGGTGGTAGAAAAGTTTATAGATGGAATTTATTAATAACTTGAATTGGCTGGGGATTTGACTGAGTTGGTGTAACACCTGAAATCCTTTGTTCAAAGCTTGTTTCAAATTCTAAATTTGAAATTTTAAAATGGGTTGGAAATAATTCGATTAATCATTTACTGCTCAT
The DNA here is from genome assembly GCA_943735915.1 of Pherbina coryleti. Lineage (NCBI taxonomy): Eukaryota > Metazoa > Arthropoda > Insecta > Diptera > Sciomyzidae > Pherbina > Pherbina coryleti. The sequence goes on from OX030952.1 coordinate 129,826,396, forward strand.
ACAATTTATATTTTAATATTACCTTCATATTTTTCGTAATCAAACTTGAAAATACAGACGTTGGAAAATACTGACTACGGTTCGAATTAAATTTATTTTTATTCTTTAAACCAATTTCTACAAAAAGACCTGTATGTGGGGCACGTTGGTGGCCATGGCCGAGAGTATTAAAAAGTGTGTGAACTATTGGATTAAGTAGGTAACATTAACTTTCGTTAACTTAGAACTGAAATAGTTAAATATATCTGAATCAAAAAAATAAAAAAAATGCTCGCAGACATAAAAAAAAAGATGACATGGCATCTCATGGTTGTTGCATCTTAAGCAACTTAAGTAACTTCAAGAGATAATTTATTCCACGTTGCGGTCGCTTGTAGTTGTTTGTATGTTTATTTGTTTGTGTGTTTTGTTGTGTTTACTCACAAGTATCAACAGCAACAAAAAAAAAAAACACTCGATCGACAGCAGCGGTTGAACTCGATCGGTCGCGTAGCTAGTTGTTAGTCCTCTGTGGCTTTTTTTTCTGTTTTAATCGTACTAAGTTTAACACAGCTCAAGGAAACGTTTCATGTTGTTGTTGTTATTGTGCACAAGTGTTTTCTGCTCAAGTTGAAAAATGTTTTTCGCGCCTTCAAACTCTTAATCTCTGCTGCTCCAGAGCACCATCTCTACGTCAACAGTCACCGCACGATACTTGCCGCCAAAACGACGAAGGAACTTTTTTATAGTTATTTTGTTGCTTTGTGAATTTTTGTTTTTTTTTTTTTAGCCTCGACCGATTGGCATGTTTGAATTGTTGTCAGTGTTTAAAACCGCAGTTCAATATTTTGAATTTTGTTAACGATTTTAATTTTTGATGCTTTAATTTAAATAAATTTAGCTTCACGAAATCAATTTTTAACTAAGAACATGCACTCCAAACCATCTAAAAAAACTGAATTTTTAGCCATAACTTTTGTAATCATTAAGAAACCTCAAAATAACCACACAAATTAAAAAACTTATTTTGTAATAAAAAGTTTTCTTTTTTTTTTTGTTTTTTGCTCATCAATGATTATCCTACGTTAACGTTCAACCATCCAACTTTGCAGCGAGTTTGTTGACCTCGTTACAAGTATAGAAAAAAAAAAGAAACAACCATCTTCAGCGTATAGAAAGAAACTAGCTAAGGTTGGCAATTTTAATTTTTGCTACTATTTTTTCCCCTACTGCTTCTTCTGCTTAAAAGCAGCTTTGTTCGTCGTTGAGTTGTACGAGTATAAACAATATCTTACTTTCTGATGCAAAGCATAATTTTTATTGTTAACAGAACGACTTGGTAAGACACCAAGAAATGTGCATTTATTGCAAACTACAAATACTAAAACAAGCGAAATTAACAAAAGATGCAAAAAAGCAAATATTGAAATTTTTTTCCTTTGTATATCTAATCGGTAGTGTATGGCGAATGATCGGCGTGGAGTGTTCAAGTGAAAGAACTGACCAACCGATGGTCGATGGTCGGTGGTTTGTATGGAGGTATGCGGCATCTGATCGACCGACCGTTTGTAGCGCTGTAAAATCACCACCATCATCATCATCATCATCATCAGCAGCAGCAGCATCGAATTCGATTTCGAAATGCTGTGTGATGTTTGAAATTTGCAATTTCGAAAACGTGACTTGCATAATTATAGCCAAGCAAAACACAAGCACAATCAACATACGAGAATGTGTGCGCTCTCAATAATGTATTGTCCGCATTAGAATGGCGGCCCATATCAACATTGGTGGTGGGGTGTTGGTGCTGAATTCTGTAATCAAACCTCATTGTTTTAGTTTTGAATTTTTTAAAAATTTCAATATTTTATTTCTGTTACAGTTATCTTTGCTTTTACATTGAATATTTTGCATCGAACTACGATACGCTCTGAGATTAGATAAAATGTTTGCCTGGTATTTTTTAATGCTTGGTGGTTGATGGTATTCAAGCCGATAAGAAGAAAATTCTACAGTTATGTAGATGGAAAAACTTCTTTCGTCATAACTGTGATACTACTTTCCATAGTCTACTCTACTCGTATTATTTATTCATCAAGAGTTATACTCAGGATAATAGAACTTGTGTATAATTAATTGGCAACGATAAAGGTTATTTGTGATGCCTACTCTTCCCATATCAATTAGCTGCTTTGGACAATAAAGGTAAAGACCCGACCCTTAAGTCTTTCCACCTAAAATTTTTCAAGATAATTTTTAAAATTTTCGTTTTTTATATATTTTAAAAACAAGGATATTATGGAAGTTTGCATGTTTGTTTCCTGTTTGGAATGTACAAAAAGTAGAATTTTTTCGTCAGAGAAATTGTAAAGAACAGTGGTTGACATGATTTCAGCTGCCTGATGGATCTGAAAAAAACGCGATATTATTCAATATTTACCCTGCTATCGCATGAAGTAGAGACCATTTTTTGTTTACAAAATAAAATGTCTGATGTTTGTAGTAAAAGTCGATTCTTGAGTTTAGAAAATCAACTGAAAATCAGAAAATTCGCAACTGATCTTCAAGATCCTAGTTTACATCATTCTATTCAAACATGCATATAAAAAAACTAATTGGCCATTTCGGACCTTGAGAGATCTTCGGCCGAGCTCATTTTGACTAAATTGTGTTATAAAATGCTTGTGCACAATTGATTGAGACCTGCATCTACTGGGTTTATGCCGACTCCGACGTCTAATGTGCATGGTCTCAAGAAGCTTTATATAGCATTATTACTCTCTGAGGTTTGCCATAGTCTGCAGAGAGGTGACGGCAGATTAGAAAAATTAATTTCAATTCAAAAAATGTTTGTGTCCTGGCATCGAATGGTCCACGCAATCGGTCGCGGTCTTCACAGTAAAGCACATTCATATAACAACACATTAAAAAATCAGAGCAATTGGTCGAGTGTTTTGTTTTAAATCGTGTCAACCAGTCAAAAAATATGGTTTTGAGAAAAACGAGTTTAAAACTAAACTAACTTTAAAATTTCAATTTCGCTCCAAAAACAAGTATTTGGTAATACTTACTTTCAAAATAAATCCAACCCAAATTTTTGAAAATTTCAATAATTTTAGGCAGAATAGGGCTGTATATAGAAAATAATTTTAAAAAGGGTGTATCAGCTGGAGCGGGTTTTAAGCCTTCTAAAAAAAATTGAGTATCTGTAAAATAATCTATCTGCTTTTTAGTCGATATGAAATAAGGTCTGGGAAGGGTTTTTGAATTTGTTGATCTTTGCTAAAAATTGAAAGTTTCCAGCGAAAATTAAGTTTTGTGCCTAAATGAAATAGACTGGCGGCACTGGCCGAACGCGTTAAGTTGGTTGGATTTTTAAATGGCAACACGATTCCTGTTAATTTTACGGTGTTTTTATAAAAAGTATTCCCCAAAAAGTACGTGATTTTGTTGCAGAAGACCGCAATGAGAATAATGGAAGAGGCCTTAAACATCAGCAAAGAGACTATTCTAATAATTCTTCACCATATTCTTCACAACATTCCCATTATCCAAGCAGCTACGACACACTGGAAGCAATGAGCTAAAGCAGGCATTTGAATCGCTCTAACAAGTGTATTGAATCAGAAGGAGATTATTTTGAATAAAAACCCCGAAAAACAAACAGAAATCGGATATTAAGTATGATTTCTAGAGCCTGTCTGGGATATTATTTGATACACCGTGTATATTACACAAGAGTAAAAATTTTATATATTTTCGTAATGCTTTCTTTTCCGGATAGAGAAATTTTAAATAAGTAGCAGAGTAAATAATGTAAAATTATCTTTTTTTTTTTTGTGTGGAATGTCAGTTTCTTATCACAATGGTTCATCAACGAGAGGTGTAAGATTTTTTTTTTAATAAAACGAACAATTTTTTTGGATGTCTCTTAGAGTTCTATTGGATTATAAAGAAGATATCTGGAGAGTATCTAAGGATACTATCATATATAAAAGTGAACTATTTCTCCGTGAGAATTATTTTCTAAGAAGCATATTTTGACCTGATAAGGCTATTGAAATCACATTTAAACGCACAAAATTTTATTATTTTTCATCAAAAACGTTTCGGAAGACAAATTCGATAGATACTGTAAGTGCACATTCGCCGTTTCAAAGTATAATATCACTTTCAAAAAAATGGAAGAATATTATTTTTTTTCAAACAATTTAATTGATTTCTATTTTTGATTCTATTTTATGAAGAGAATATTCTTTAAATTATCTTTTGGAAATTTTTTATAAAAAAAAGAATCACGCAACAGTTCTTTTGAAAGATATGCCATAATTTTTCGCATTTAATTATGCTTTAATTATTTCTATTGAACCACAAGCTTCGCTCGCCTGCGTCAATGTCATCGCAATTCCATTTTGTCTTGATTTTTCCCAAAAGTCAAATGGATTTTTCAATCTTAATTTCTTAATTGGTTCATTGGCATCAATATTTTTGTTTAATAATTCGTTTAACTATAACCTTGTTTCGTCTTCAACATGATTAATAATATACCTCATAAGCTTTAAGAGCCCAAGGTCAAGCTCAACTCCGAGCAACTCCCTAGAAAATAAAACTTCCGGAAATGCCAACCAACTGAAAAAATATCCGCGTTGTCTGTGTGTGGTTCCAGCACAAAAAGTGAACAAAGAGCAAGAAAGCGTTCATAGAATGAAAAGAAACCAACAACAACTCCACAAGCTAATTAGGGGTTAGTGGACGAACGGTCCGATGGTATCTTCGTTGTCCTCCCTGACGTAACCCAAAACACGTATAAATTCACCCTTAATTTGCAAGGATAATAGTGCTACTCGCTCTCTTACACAATAAACTTTTCTCTCTCCCTCTTTGGCGCTCTTTTTTGTTTATTCAGTAGCCTCATGTCCCATACCGGTTTTGTTTTGTTATTTTCTGGACATTATTATTCGCTAAACTTACTGTTTAGTTTCCTTCATTCAGAAGAAGCCAATAATTCTTGAAGACTACAACAGAAAAGAAACGCACCTTCATTTTTCAAGCACATGGAAAATAAGCATGTTCTCTCCTCTTCTGCTCCTCGGAAAAAAGTTTATGTTCGTGAAATGGTTATATTAATTAAATGGTCGTCGGTTCAACAACCTCAAAAATAGCCTTAAAACTTTTACTATTTTTCTGCAAACATCCAACCAAATTGGAAAAAATGTAAACGTTGTTCACCAACATTTCATGGCCCTCTTGGCGGAACTACTGAAAAGCACTGAAGAGTCAGAAGGTACAAAACAAAAACCCACACAATAAAAAAAAAAAAAACACTTTGCAACAAAAAACTTCACGCGTTCAAGTGAAGCAATCGTTGAAGCTATTTTTTTTCTCATAAATATCACAGCAGATGTGTTTGCAGTGAAAATTTTGTTGAATTTTTAGTACCTTAAAATTTAGTACCTTCGCGCTATTTAAACGATTCTAATTGAAATTCTACCCATTTGTTCTACCTTGCAGAGTGTCTAAAATAAACCAACAACGACGCGACGCGCGAAAATGGCCAAAATGGAAGTCGACGATGTCGTCGACTTAAGCCTTGGCTCCGGTCGGGATCCAGCGCTTACCATAACGCCTGCAACTGTGCGTGATCTGCGTGCTCTAACGCAGAATTCTGGCTTGACAATAACACCTGCTCCACCACCGACGCCGCCAGCAATTGTAAATAATAATAACAGCAATAATGTCAGCGGTGTTGCAACCGCCACTTCCTCCAACTCCTCCTTAATAGCATCAGCATCTGCGGCCACAACGTCCAATGTCTGCGCGCTGTCTACAACAGCGATTGCGAATCCAAGCGGCGCATCCGAGTCGGCGACAGCGCCTCAAGATGAGACTAAAGTACAACGCCGCGTGTTACGACCGCGCACTGAGCCTAAATCGTATGCAGAGGCGCCTGATATTGTACTGCTACCGGCGCGCATGAATGGCCGTCAACAAAATGGTAATATTGATTCTGAGACTGATGATGAAGAGATGCCGCCCTATGTACCCATCAAGGAGCTCACGCCGTCGGAGCTCAAGGAACGTGAGAAGGGTTTGCGTAAGCTGCGCGAAGATTTGCGCAACGAGGAAACGAAGCTGGTGTTACTCAAAAAGCTTAAACAGTCGCAACATGTCATGAAGGAAAACCTGGTGGTGACGCCAACTAGTGTTTCGCCAACCAATCCGCTGGCTGCTATACCAGCAGCGCTGACATCAAAGGGTTCGTTAAGCGTGACGCCAACCAATGCAGTGCCGTTGCCAGCGCACAGTTCGAAAGGACGTGCGGCGACAATAAGCGTGAGGTAAGTACAGCGTTAAAATAATCTTTTACTTAATATCTAATAATCTTTTTCTAATAATCTTTTTCTTAACTATAGCAGTGCCAGTCAACGTCAGGCACATTTGCCGCAATCATCTTTGTCATCATCCTGCAGCTCTGCAACGTCACTATCACTAACGACGTCGTCATCTTTGTCGGGCCGTTCGAATACGACAATTCTGCCGCCACCACGCTCATCACTTCCCGGTGGCGCTACACTCACCGCCGGCAGCTCGCCATCCTCGTCATCTTCGTCGGCACATCGCACAAGTTCAATTCCACCACGTACCAATCTTCCGAATCTCACCATCACCCCCTCGGTGACCATAACACCCACATCAGCCCCACCATCTGGAATCAAACCACGCAATGTGAGTTATTGTAATGTATTCGTTGCTGCAGTAAGCGCGCTAAGTACCACCTACTAACTAATATGTTATACGCTATTCTAAACTATTCAAAACATGGTCATCTCAAACACATTATGCATCATGAATACTGGTTCAACTCACTAACATCTCGCTTACTCACAACAACATCTACAAACATGCATCATGGCAAGACACATAATATACAGGCCTAATTATTTTCAGTTACTCTTAATGTAGTAAAAGTAATTTAAAAAGTTTTGAACTTCGATAAAAAAAAAATATAGTTTCCTCAGACGTTCCTCCTTGGGCATTCAATGAGGACCTGAAATGCATTTCGTTATTTTGAAAAGTCGAAAACATTTTTACGAAGTACAAAAGAAATTGTAAAAGAGCCCTGTAAATTATTAAAATTGCCTACTTTTAAAATAGATTTTTTATACTTTAGCACTTTTGATCAAAATACCAACTGGGCTGTAATATAGCAGTAAAAAAATTAGTTTATTTGTTTTAAAAGTTTTGCTATTTCTTATTTGTTTTTAAACTTTTAACCATTTACACATTACTAAAAAGTTCTTAATTTAAACAATTTATTTTGTTTGAAAAATATAACGCAAACACAGATTCAACTACAAAACTATTGAAAATAAATAATAATGTTTATATATTGCCTGCCTCCCCATATCATTATTCATTAAAACTAACCCATAACATCTAACATCTTATATTAAACCAACAAGCAGCTTAATGTTTCGGATAATTCAAAGGTACCTGGAACCATAAACAATTCTGTCTCTATAACACCAGCGCCGCCGCTTTCACACCAGAATCAGGCGCAACATAATGATATGAAGGTAAATTACATCAACCAAGACACAAAATTGCCTTAATTTTCCATTAATATTGGCACAAATCTTTTTTTACGTGTAGAATGAACGTTCAACACCCCGCGAAGAAGTGCAAACGCCGGCTCAAAGGCAAGCAGCCGCAAAATTAGCGCTACGAAAACAGCTGGAGAAAACATTACTACAGGTAAATGATGTCTGCGCTTTTGCAGTAACAACAAAAATAATTCCAAAAATGATTGCAGATTCCACCACCAAAACCTCCACCACCAGAAATGCATTTCATTCCAAATCCCAGCAATACGGAATTCGTCTATTTGTTGGGTCTGGAAACTGTGGTCGACTACTTAATGACAAAAGACAAGAAGTCGTCAAATGTGGCGCCACCGTTTCGTTGTGCTCAATGTAAAATTGATTTCACGCCTGTGTGGAAGTGGGAGAAACAAGGTAAGCTTGACCTTTAATCATACTAAATAATTGTTTGATTCTTGAAACTTATTCTATCGATCGTTTCAGGTAATAAAGATCCTAAAGTTATTTGCGAACAGTGCGTGACATCAAATGTCAAGAAAGCGCTTAAAGCCGAGCACACAAATCGACTGAAACAAGCATTTGTGAAGGCGCTGCAACAGGTACGGTCTCGAATTGCTACAACACATAATTTAAAGTTGCTTTTAGTTGGAAATATTAACTATTTTAAACATTATCCTTGTCTATATTCCAGGAACAAGAAATCGAGCAGAGGCTCGCCACTCAGAGCAGCCCATCGCCTGTAGAATCGCATGCGTCATCGTCCTCGCATTCATCGACACCACAACCGCCGTCAATGTCGTCCGCGAACCATGCAGCAGCCGCTTTGGTCAATTTGCCACCATCCGTCACTGTTATACCAACAAAATGTCACACACCGACACCGAGCATTACACCACGTCCTACACCGCCGCCAAGTCAACCAACACCGCCGCCACCTCCCACAACACCACGTTCCTCACGCGGCGGTCACTCGCAGCCGAGTCCAAACACTCCAACACCCAGTCAAATGCATCAGCATCTTCAACAACAGCATCAGCAGCAGCAGCAACATCAACGTGAACGCGAACGTGAGCGAGAAAGAGAACGTGAGCGTGAGAGAGAACGTGATCAGCATCAACATCACCAACGAGAACAGCATCAACGGGAGCAGCAACAACAACAACAGCAACAACAGCAACAGCAGCAACAACAACACCATCAGCAGCAGCAACAACAACAACAACAACAACAGCAGCAGCAACAGCAGCAACAACAACAACAACAGCAGCAGCAGCAACAACAACACCAGCAGCAGCAACAACAGCAGCAACAGCAACAACAGCAACAACAACAACAATTTGACAAATACTCAACAGCTGCTCTGGCTGCAGCTGCGCAACTGGGCGCACTTGGTGGTCTACCCGGCCTAAATAATCTTGCCGGCCTAGGTGGTCTGGGTAATTTGGGTAATCTTGGTCAACTGGGCAACCTTGCCGCACTGGGTGGACTAGCTAATTTAGGTGCTGCGGCAGCTGCCACACCCAGTACAGCTGCAGCAGCGAATATGGGCGCATTGGGCAACGCTTCACCGGCAGCCACAGCGGCTGCTATGCAGGCTTTCCAGCAGCAAATCTTCAGAGGTGAGTTTCAGTTCATCAATGAAATTATATTTACTTAATACTTTTACGCTAAGAATAAAATTGCTGTTAGAAATTTTCAGACTTTCTATTAGCTAAAATAACCCACTTTTTTGGATGCGGTTTGTTTGAAATTTGCTAGGCTTTTTCTCTTACGAACAGTCTAAAAGATTGCTTACATCTTATTATATTTATTTAATTTGTTTAAATTATAAATTCTAATAATGTTGACATTTTTTTCGTATATTTCTTGCAGCTTTGGGACAAGGTCTTGCCAGCAATCCACAGCATATGATGCAGTTTACGCCGTTGCTCTACTCCTATCAGATGGCCATGGCACAAGCCGCTCAAGTTGCAGGTAAGCAGTTGTAGTTAATTGAGTATTTATAAAAACACAGCCATTAAATACTTATTTTCTTCGATTTTCAACCAAAGCTTTTACCAACAACAAAAAAAGTTCGTCATCATCCAATTCATCGAAAAACCAACCGCCGAGTTTAGCGGATATACAACGTGCCGCTGAGCTACAGCGTCAATACTTGCTAGAAATGATACCACCGCAGGCACCGGGTCCAAGTAACAGCCGTCAAAACAATTGGAAGACATAAACGTCATAGTTGTGAGCACACCCTCCATTAACTTCCACACATATACATATATATACACACACACACACACACAAACCACAAACACTTATAAACAGACACGTACGCATATTCACACACTCAGCTAAAGCAACGAAAGTGATGAATTGGCATTTGCAACGGGATGAATGAACGGTATTAGGTATCGTTGACAATAGCAACAACATAGTTCGTTCTTATAACCCGTTAAAATTGAAAACCTGCTACGTAAACGTGAACAGCAGGCAACTCTTTTGAGCGAGAAAGCAGCAACACAACCACAATATTCACAAAGCATGCTAAAGAAGTTAGTTAAAACTTGTTTTAATTTATAAATTTTACTTAAAAACAAAAGCAAGCTAAAGAAAAATAGATCAATTACAGCAAAACAATAAAACTGTTGCTAGCTGATGTTAATTTTAAAGAAAAAAATCCCATTACTTAAAACAATTGACAATTTATTGAAGCTCCGCAACTGCACGTTTTTAAATGTATACATTTTTAATTCATTAAATGTGGGTTTTTTTAATTTTTTATCTTCTTTTTAAATTTTAATGCAGCATGTTGTGTGCTGCCTAAATGCGGCTTAAATTGTAAGTTAAGTTAATGTACAGATAATTTGAGCATTAATTATAATAGTTCATGCTTCAGTTTAGTATTTATTTCAATAAATGAAATTTTAAACACAAAAGAAAAACTTAAAAATAAACTTGAATATTTAAGAAACTTTAAGAAATCAAAACTAATATTGTGCTTAGTTTACAACATTTTAATATAATTGTTGGTAAAGCAGATAAAAGAAAAAGCCACTCTTCTTTTTATAAATAGCATAAAAAACAAGTAATTGATATATAAATAAATAAATCCTAAACTATAGACAGTAATAAATTGCAAAAAAAAAAAAAAAATTAGAATTATAAAGAAATTTTGCATTAGTTAATTTTTTCGAAATGCTCTTAACAAGCATGACGATGTATGATGTATGTTATATCGTGTTGTCGTATCAATAATTTGTTTGTTTCTTTAATACGCGCCGAAAAATTATAATAATAAAAATACTACAATTTAATTGTTAAATTTTTATCGTGAATTGTTTTCAGTTTTTCTTTTTAGTGTTGTATTAATTCTTAAATTAGTTCTTTATTTTTATTTATATAAATGCAAGTAAAACGATAGATTTAATACAATAATAATAATAATAATAATAAACAACAAATATATGAAATTTTATTGAAATACAATTTCTTTCTCGTACAAATTATTTTTTAAAAATAACATTTTAACAAAACTATAAAAACAAAAACAAACCACTAGCTATAAAATAAAAACATTACTACTTATTGAATCTTTTATTAACATAAAGAAACATAAAACAATAGCATATTGTTGATAGTTTTCCAACTCGTAGCAACTATTTTCAAGAGTAAAAGTTTTCAAAAATACCCTAATACCAAAATCCTCCTCAATAAAGTCGTAGGGTTGCAACTTTGTAAGTCTTCATTATATTTTTATTTTACTACTTTTACTTTAATTGAAAAATGAGAAACTCAAACGATTCAGTTGGCAATCGCAGCGCTCTCTCATCAGGCACGTACCTGATTTGATTGGTCTCACAGTCGGAAACGACCGACTCACACATATCTGCAAGACGAAGACAACAATTTAAATATGGACATAAGTTTGCTTTAATGCGTTTGATTTTATAATTAAAAATTAACGAAGGTGAATGTGCAGTGCAGTTGAGAATATTATTGAATACTTTACAACGAACATAAAAGCAGATTAAACGGAATAGATGGTGAAAAAACACAAATTAGTTGCAAAGGAAATTTGTCATCTCAATGAGATTATAAAAATTTTTATACTGATGTGTTCAAATTAAAAAATCAAAAAATATTTAACAAAACAAATTATTTGAATTAACACGTTCTGTATGTGATCGAAATATTTAGCAATTAAAATATATGCAACTGAAATTTTGACGTTTGTCTTGTACTGAATGTAATGGAACCAAAAGCCAAACGCGGACATCGGCATTCTCAAGTGTACTATATAATTAAGCGGCTTCGCTAGCTAGGCTCCGCAGATATTCAATTCGATATTCGGTGGTAGTTTACGCAGAAGAAATGTATTTAAATAACTATGGAATTATAGGAGAATATTACCATTAATTGCACAAAATTTACATGCATGCTTCTTGCTGTTGTTTACGGAGACGATTTTATTTGATATTTTCAAAGTAAGTCGTTGTCTTTAGTTGGCGTAAGAGCAGGATGAAATGGGAGGAGTTTTTAAACAAATTGATTTAGCACAAAATTCATTAAATTAGTTTTTCATATTTTTATGTTTTCCTCTATTATAATATATTTTCATAGGTGTTTTAAATTCTATTACTATTGCATTAGTATTATACCGCGACTAATGCAATAGAAAGCCTTGGTTTGTAGAGCGAGGCTTTAAAACTCGGCAGACGAGCAATTAATGCCCTTTTTGAGTTCAGTAAAATGACAAGACAGGAAAGTTCTAGTATCAAACTGAGACTGACTTTTTATTTCAAATTTTCCAACTTATATACTAATTTACAAATTATCTGACACATCTTGCATTTCATTCGTATATCCAAAATGCCCAATGTAACATGGTGTTCAACCTTTTGTTCATGTTACAAATGCATTTAGTCATCAATTTTAAACAAATTGCATTTCCCCATTTATGATATTTGACATATCAAAAATAGAAAGAAATAAAAGAAATTTGATTTGCCATTGTCACCAATAAGTACGGTCAAGCACCTGAGCATAATGTTCATGTGTGTCATTGACATGAAAAACAATATTGGAAGAATTTCTTTTCTTGGTCATACATATTTTCGGTTATTTTTCTTACAAAAGTATTGTGTGATGTTTTTGTGGAAAAGTAAAATGATTGTACAATGAGTGTACACCACACCCTTACCCTTAAGATAAAATTTATGAGATTTTGAATAAATTTAAATCTGAATACAAATTAAGAGTATTGAATTTTTTTTTTTTTTTTTTTTTTTTTTTTTTTTTTTTTTTTTGTATATAGTTAATGCATATAATATGTATTGTAAATGAGAATGTGTCTGATACGTTCTTATTTTATTTATATTAAGAATATATATATCTATTTTATTTTACAATTTTTTTTTTTTTTATACAATTTTAATGAGTTATTATGGAATACTCTTTCTTTATTATTTATTTCTAATATTGAATTACAATTTTGTCTTTCCAGTATTCTATATGGACCAATGTAGGGACTCTGATTTTTCTTTCTACTTTCTAGTTTTACTAGTACTAAGTCTCCTATATCAAAAGAACTTTTTATAATATTTTTATCATATTCTAATTTCGATTTTTCTTTTGCTATATTTATTAAATTTTTAGCGTTATCTAATGCTCTCTTAATCCTAGTCCTAAGTTCGTTAGCATAATTTTCTAAATTATAAACTTTAGTATTAGTGCAAAGTGCGTCCGATGGCAGAGTTGGTAATTTGCCAAAAATCAACTGGTATGGAGAATAATTGTTGTTAACATGAGGTGTGGTATTATACGCAAATGTATAATAAGGTATCCACTTGTCCCATTCTAAATCTTCTGCAAAATTTAACATGTATTCATTTAGTACCCTGTGATTTCTTTCTAGCGTTCCTATAGATTGATGGTGATATGGTGCTGAGAATTTTTGATCTATATTTAATAATTTGCATACTTCATTCATTAAATCGTTTTTGAATTCAGTGCCTCTATCTGATTTTAATACTTTAAAACAACCATATTTCAAAATAAACTGTTCTACTAGAGTTTTAGCTATATTCTTTGCTTCCTTTGTTTCTATAGGGTATGCTACAACATATTTTGTTAGTTCGCACTGCATTGTTAATATATACCTATAATTGTTTGAAATTCTTAATGGTCCTACTGTATCTATTTCTATTATTTCAAAACTAGTACTTGGGGTTTCAGTGATATTCATTTCTTCCTTAATATGTTTCGTTTGCTTATTTCTTAAGCATTTATCGCAATTCACAACGTAATCTCTAACCATTTTTCTCATATTTTTCCAAACATATCTTTGTTTGAGTCTTAGTACAGTTTTTCGAATGCCTAAGTGTCCTGACAATGGTGAGCTATGGAATTCTTCGATCAATTTATTTTGTAATTTCTTACTTTTAATGTACTGCAAAGGTTTATACAAGATGATATTCAAGTTAAGGTTCTTATATTTTTTAGATTTTATCAATCTTTGGTATACCTCATCATAAATTCTTTTCATATATTCTATTGATATCAGTTTGAAAATTTCATCGTCGCTAGCTAATGCGAGATCTTTAATATTCTGCTTATGCATATAGATTATCAGCTTCTCTAGAAACAAAACGTATTTTGCAAGATCATCACTAATATTCATATGATAGCTATTATTTATACATTCAATGGTACCATTGCTTTTCTTATTTATACTGGTATTAATTATAAATTTCAATTTGTGCACATTTTTAATATCTTGTAATGAAGTACATTCCCATATATTCGTATATTTTTCGTTTTGAGATATGTCTTTCTTATCTGAGTTGTTTTCAGTTGTTTTACCCTTTGCATTCATTCCACGTGTAATTGCTAAGATTTTTGTTGGTTTGGTATAATAGTCTTCTATTGGAATCATGTTTTTCAGCATATCGGAATCTATCTTAATTCTAGACAATGCATCAGCATTTGTATTAATTTTTCCTTTTTTATATACAATTTCAAAGTCGTAGTCTGATAAATCAATCCGTACTCTAGTTAGTTTGGAAGAGGGGTTTTTATGTGTGAAGAGTGAAACGAGAGGTCTGTGGTCAGTTACTACTATAAATCTTCTACCATATAAATATGGTCTAAAGAATTCAATGCCCCAATGTATAGCAAGTAATTCTTTTTCTATTACGGGTTTATTAATTTCGTGTTTATTCAAAGTTCTGCTTGCATAGGTTATTGGCAAATCTGTTCCCATTTCCCCCTGTGATAAGATTGCACCTAAAGCATAATTTGAAGCATCTGTCGTTAAAATGAATGGTTTTTGAAAATCTGGATATTGCAATATTGGAGAACTAATTAATTTTTGTCTTAATATGTCAAAAGTTTGCTGACATTCGTCTGTCCATTCAAATATTTTCCCTTTTTTTGTTTGATCATTAAGACATTTTGTAATTTTAGCGAAATCTTTTATGAAACGTCTATAGTAATTACAGAAAGCTACAAATCGTTTTACTTCGTCCGAATCTTTAGGTATCGGATAATTTTGAATTGCTTTGTGTTTTGCTGGGTCCGTTTTAATACCCTCTTTTGTTATTAGATGACCTAAATAAACAACTTCTGACTTTAGAAATACACATTTTTTTGCGTTTAATTTTAAATTGAATTTTGATAAACGTTCAAAGACTTGTCTCAGATTGTCATTGTGATGTTTCAAACTACATCCAAAAATTATGATGTCATCTACATATAAAAATGCTTTACTATCGAGATCTGAAAGTGCTATTGTTAGCATACGTTGGAAACTATTTGATGAAATTTTTAGACCAAAAGGTAGTCGTTTAAACTGATAGTGACCGTTAGATGTAGAAAATGCTGTTGGTTTTCTTGATTCTTTATCTAAGTTAATTTGATGAAATGAGCTTGTCATGTCTAGAGTTGAAAAATATTTTGCTCTTCCTAATTTATCTAATACATCTTCAATTCTCGTTAGAGGAAATTTGTCATTGACTATTTTCTTATTTAATTGTCTAAAATCTACTACAAGTCGCCATTTATCTTTGTCTCCATCGTTTTTCTTAGGTACAACAAGTAATGGTGAGTTGTATGGACTGGTTGAATGTTCAATTATATCGTCATCAAGTAGTTTTTGAACTTGTTGATTGATTTCCTCTATTTGAGTTTGAGGAAGTCTATAGTTTTTAATGTAAACTGGTGTTTTATCGGTTAAATTAAGATGTTGTGTATAAAAGTTGTTTGCTGTTAAAACTTCGTCTTCTAGGTGAAATATGTCTTGATAGTCTTTAAAAATTTTTATCAACTCATCTGTTGCTCTAGTGTCATTATTGTCAATTTTGAACAATTGTAATAGTTTGCTAAATCGGTCTTTATTGTTTTGTTTATTGTGATTTTCCGATTTAGTGAGAAAAACGTAGTTCCTTAATGGTTCTATTTCAAAATTAATATTTTTTAATATTACATCTTTATCTGTTGTGTTTAGAAATTTAACATGACTAATGCCTTTTCCTGGAACTATTGTATTTCCTACAAAAATTCCTGGCTCCAATTCTTTACTTAGAATAATGCTATCTTCTGTTATATTTAATTGTATCGGATATATTAGCTCGGATCGTTTTTCTATTTTAATGTAGTAGTCTCTATGTATTTTAGATTTCATGGGAATTGTAATCTCTGTTTCTTGTAAAGTTAATGAGATCGTGAATGTTTCGTAATCAATTTTGCATAAAAATCTTGTGAAAAAATCTCTCCCTAAGATTCCGTCCGTTGGTATTGGAAAATTATCATTGACTATGTGAAAATTGTGTTTTGATTCGAATTCATATAAATTAAAATTTAATTCTGCGATTCCAATAGATTTTACACTTTCATTTGTTATACCAGAAAATGAACACGATTGTTCTTTTTCAATAAAAAGGTCTTCATTTAATTCACCTAATTTACATAATGAAATATCAGCCCCTGTATCTATTAAAAATGTTAAGCTAGTTTTTGTGCCTATGTCTAATTGTATATAATTAGTAGTGTTTTTAGAAATAGAAAAAATTTTACTCAATTCTTCTCCGGAGGATGAAAGTTTTAAATTTGATTTTTCATCTCCGGGCCTTCGGAGTTTTCCTGAACTATATGTACGCTATTTCTATTATAATTATTATTGTTGTTATTACCATTATTATTTCGGTTTCGTCTACCATTATTATTGTTGTTTTGTCCATTGTTGTAACGGTTATTATTCTGGTAATTATCATTCCAGTTATTATTATTTCTATTATTATTATTTCTATGATTATTTCTGTTATTGTTATTGTTATAATTCGAATTTCTATTATTGCGATTCGAAATGCTGTTTCTGTTATAATTATTATTTCTATAGTTATTGTTTTTATTATTGTTATTATTATTCCGCTTATTTGAATTGTTTCCATTACGAAAATATAATACTTGATTTTCATTACTAGCAAAGTCTTTTTCTAGTTCTATTGCAAGTTGTACGGCTTCATTCAAATCTTTAGGCTTAGACGCAAATATTGTGGGTTTAATGTCTGCATTAAGACCATTTTTGAATATGTTTAATGCATAGGTGTTATTGAGCGAAATTATGGTGTTTTTCTGTATCGCGTTGCATTGAGGAATTTCATTTATTTGCAACTCATTTAGTTCCGCGATTAATTCTAAGAGTTTTTCATTGTACGTTTGTACCTTCATATTCTTTTGTATGAATTTGCTCAATGTTAGCTGTACTTGAGCTATTGTTTTTGTGGGCTTGTATCTTGACTGTAGGGAATTTTTAAGAGCGTTGAAATCATTTGTTTCACTAGCACTTATTGCTGTTCTTACACTTGGTGATAATTTTACGTGAACAACAAAATCTATTAGCTGAGTTTTTGCATCAGATGTTAATGAGTTATATACTATTTCGACTATCTTTAAAAATGAAGTGAGATCTTTGAAATTTCCAGAAAATTCTGGTATACTTTTTAACGATAGCTCTAAGTTAAATGATGCCATTGTGACAGAATTAGGAGTTGATCTTGAAACTTGGGGAGTTGGGTTTGCGTTAGAATTTTCCGTCTCTGACATGCTGTGAGTTGGGATCGTTTCTAATGTGTCTAGTTTTTGCTGTAATAGTGTTTTCGCTTTTTCAAAATACTTATAAAATGTTTTTGTATGTCCTTCTTTTATTTCCCTGGTTATGCTAAATTCTATGAATTGTTTGTTGATGAGTTCTACTTCTTCTAATTTTAAAATTAGTGTTCTGCTAGTGTATCCTTTACTACCCGATTTTCTAAGATTCGTTATAATTTTGGCTAAACTATCTATTAGTTGGTCCATTTACAATTCATATTGATTTTTTTTTCATTATTCAAGCAATAGTGTTATTCACTTTTTTATTGACATAATTTTTGTAATATGCGTTTAATTTTTTAATACCTATAATTAGGATTAGTAGGAAGATGATTATTATTAGTGTAGTCCAATATTCTCCTCTAATTTCTTTTGGTTTATTGGTGTTGGCGCCCACTTCGTATCCTGCAATCGCTATCAGAATTGCGTTGCTGACTTTGCTCCACCATCCCATTATAATATTATTTTTGTGTAGGTTTTTCTAATTCTTTTAGTTTTTCGAAAAATAGCTTCTTTTGCGGTCCGCTGCTGAGTCCTATTAGTCGTCTTAATTCGGCCTTTTCTCTGTTCAGGCGTTTCTTTTTTCCGCCTTTTGATTTCTTCTTGATGATTGCCGGTTTTGGTTCCACAGGACGTTGTAGTTTTCTTTTATTCCTCTCCAAGTATTGCTCTATTGTTATCGGCTTGGGTACGCAATGGTTTGGTGTAGGAACGTACGGT
Source organism: Pherbina coryleti (assembly GCA_943735915.1). Taxonomy (NCBI): domain Eukaryota; kingdom Metazoa; phylum Arthropoda; class Insecta; order Diptera; family Sciomyzidae; genus Pherbina; species Pherbina coryleti. Next base: position 129,844,836 of record OX030952.1, read on the forward strand.
GGTGCTTGAATTTCTATACCTTCAGCGGGGTTATATTCCTCTTCTGCTATCTTGTCTACCAAGCTGTTAAAAATCTTGTGGAATTCCTTGTCCATTAAAAAGGTTTGTTAAAAATAAAAATTTTATTTTTCTTTAAAAACAGGAAGATTTCAGTTAAGTTATGGGGCAGGATCGCCATATAATATATTTTCATAGGTGTTTTAAATTCTATTACTATTGCATTAGTATTATACCGCGACTAATGCAATAGAAAGCCTTGGTTTGTAGAGCGAGGCTTTAAAACTCGGCAGACGAGCAATTAATGCCCTTTTTGAGTTCAGTAAAATGACAAGACAGGAAAGTTCTACTATCAAACTGAGACTGACTTTTTATTTCAAATTTTCCAACTTATATACTAATTTACAAATTATCTGACACATCTTGCATTTCATTCGTATATCCAAAATGCCCAATGTAACATGGTGTTCAACCTTTTGTTCATGTTACAAATGCATTTAGTCATCAATTTTAAACAAATTGCATTTCCCCATTTATGATATTTGACATATCAAAAATAGAAAGAAATAAAAGAAATTTGATTTGCCATTGTCACCAATAAGTACGGTCAAGCACCTGAGCATAATGTTCATGTGTGTCATTGACATGAAAAACAATATTGGAAGAATTTCTTTTCTTGGTCATACATATTTTCGGTTATTTTTCTTACAAAAGTATTGTGTGATGTTTTTGTGGAAAAGTAAAATGATTGTACAATGAGTGTACACCACACTATCAAGATATTCGGATACTCCCGGCAACATATTGTTTTGAGTAAAACTAAATGCAACACTGTTAGGTTGCATATTTGCTTTTTTTAGAGAGATTGTGGCTTATACTTCGTATAAAATGGTTAAACGCCACTGAGGCTAAGACCAAAACTATGTGAACGCATCATCATAAAAAAAAATGTTTTTTTTTTAAACCGAAACTCAATGAGGAAAACGAAAAAAGCCAAAAAATTCGAATGTGAAATTGAAACGAATGTGAATTGTTGTTTTCCACGCTGGAAACAGCTCGAGATTTGGGCTTTTCTTTTTAAAAACAAAAATGCTTTCTAGGTTTTTTAATTTTATTTACAACATAATACAATGCCTTAATTTGTCGTTAAGTCCAAATAGTCTATAAACATTATTTTATAAAAATTTCTATAATTGCTACATTTGTTTTATTTTGAATTTAATTTTAAGCTTATACGAGTATCTACTATGTATGTATGTTCTTTCTGTGCATGAAAAATATATATCTATTCTTTATTTAGCTTCATTTTAATGACAATTCTATAATTTAAGTAGCGCAGATAATTGCAGTAAAATAATAATAAAAAATCTATTATATACAATTCATTAACTCAATACAACATAATAAAAATAGAAAATAGTGTATTTAGTATTTTATATGTGTAAATAATAAAATAATAAATTTATTATAACAAAAACTATTAAATAAATAATCAACATTAAAAAAAAAATAAACAAAATAAAACAAAAATTTTAAATTTTAATTCATTGATTTTAATTTGTTTTATTTTGAATTCGGAGGCAGTTTTTTTGATTATTTTTAGAATACTGATATGTTTTAACTCAACACTTGCTTCAGAAACTATTCTTAATGCTATACATAGCACATTTTTTATTTTTGTCATTAGTTCTTTGACATTGTTATAAATTGAAAAAACTTTATCTAGATGTCTTCTTTGATCCTATTTAGGGAATTATTGCGCACTGTGATTTAGGTCACAAGCGGCGTTCACAATAAGAAAAATCGAAGGAAGGACGAAGGCCAAATATATTTTGCTTAATGATCTTTGTTAGGGAACAAAGTAAAAATCTAGATTCCACAACCTCTGATGGGCTTTGCAAAAGGCCCTAAAAATATGAATTCCCGAACTTGGCATGATCAACATTAGGCTTGCAAATTTTTTCAGTCAAATATCCTACATCAAAAATCTCAAAATGAAGTGAAATAACTGATTTATTTCAACTGAATTTTAAATAATTTGTACCAGATTTTGTTTTGTCTAGAAAAAAACATACAAAAAGAAAATATTTTTAAATTTAAAAAAAAAAAAAAAACTCTTAAAACATTTTCACATTTAAGTTTTATTTATTTATTTTTTTTTTCAATTGGTTTCTCTTAAGGTTAGACATTGGTTTATGACTACGTTTTTTCAGTGATTTTAAACTTTTTTACACATAAGAAATGGAATGTATATAATTTATTAAAAGTATTAGAACATTTTATATATATATATATTGTAATTAAATATGTTATATTTCCTCTCGAAAAATACGGAAGATATCATCTGTCACGCATGGTAGCTCACCATCAGACTTAGCTATTTGAGTACATTCTGGAGGTAACATATTTTACCTGAAATGAAAAAAGTTTGAAATTTACTTTAAGGGCATGTCTTCTATGGCAACCTAACTTTCCCCAAACTATCAACTTTCAAAAATTGAAAACTGCCTTTTTTTTAGAGGTGTTTAGATAAAAAATTATGATCTTTTGGCACTTTCTTATAACTCTACAATCAAAAAATCCTTTAAACAATATTATTCCGAATTCAGATTCATATAAGGATTTATACAATGTCAATTCTTAAAATTATTGATGAAATGAGAAAATTTTTAAGCTAGAGTGTACACAAATTAAAAACAAAAAATATATCCAAGGTGCCGTGGCGATCTATACGTCGATTATCCATTTTTTATGCGTAACTGAAGCGGCGGTTACCAACAACAATATTCACCTGGTGATCTACTAGTGCGAGTAGAAGTCACATGCTCCTTTTTCGTATACGTTGACATTTTATCTTTTAACTGGAAACGCACGTTATGAAGGGCGGTGCTAAACTGATGTTTAAACCGACACTTTGTTTAAAAGACGCCGATACTCCTAGTTCTTTTTATCCAAGGTCTCTAAGGTCTGCCTTCCAAATACTTTAATGACTGGCTACCAAGTACATATATGACAACCAAAATGACCGCTCCATTTTACATGTCACGTGCTTCGGCACTTATCGAGAGACGCTCACTTATTCCTTCATAACAGAGTTGAAATTTTAACCATAAATAAAACTCGACATTTCAAATCATCTAAACCTATTTCCCCTCTTATGTTTAGTTTTATTAACCCAATATTCTTTAAATTTATGTTGTTTTTTATAATTATTAAAATTTTATCAAAAAATAGTATAAATTGAGTGGTAGGTTTTGGTTCCGTTCTAAATTGGCCATAACATGTCTCAGGTAAGTTGTAAATTACTGCTGATTATTTCATGAATATCCTCCGTTTATTGATATCTGTGCAACATTTTTGGATTAAAGATTTTTCTTTGATTAATTTGAATTAATTTATTAAAACTTCTTTAAATAATTGCCTCAAGGCCAGCGTGTGTAGAACTTTCAAATATGACACGATCTAGGCTTTGAAGTGAACGCTAGTTTGTGAATGAATAAGAAATGGTTTCAAGCGTGTTAAATTTTTAATTTATTAATACACAAATATTTTAATACTCTTTATCATGTTTGTAAGCATGTTTGTTTGTATGATTAGTAAAATGTTCATTCTTTTTTAATATATTAAATTGAACTGTTAAATATTTAGTTTTTTCTGTTATTTGCCTATTTTTATGATCGCAAGGTTTTATATCTATTAAAGAAATTGAAAAAATTATTAATATGATATATTTTTTAAGGAAAAAACATCGAAATTTTATGTAAAAATATATAGTATACACATATATATGTATATTTTTTTTTAATTATGACTGAAATATATGTATATGTATGATACTGATACGTAATTAAGTAATAAATCATAATAAGAGAAAAATTTTCAAAATTTAGGCCTAAAAACAAATAAATAAATACACAAAACGTAAAAATTAAAAAAATAGAAATGGGAGGAGTTTTTGGAAAATATTTTTGGAACATTTGGCGCGCGAAATCTAGGAAAGTAGTGAGAAAACATGGAAATGAAAAATTGTGATCAAAAATTATCTATTTTAGGCAAACAAAAAGAAACATAAACAAATAAAAAACAAGTAACTTCGCAAAATAAAAACAACAAACAAATAAAAATCTATAAAAAATGTACTTACAAAACTAAAAAAAAAAAATAATTTGAAGCTTTTATTATAACGTAAAATTCTATAGTAAAATATCAGTTACAATTTCTATGAAAATTCCAAACTTATTTTTGCAAAACTAAAGTATAAAGTTGTAAAACATATTTTAAATCAATAATTTTTTTCAACGCATGTTTAAGAAATTAATTTAATTCATTTCACATAAAATTCAACATAATAATTGCAATATTATTAAGCATAAAGAATTAAAAAGAATAAAAAAAAAAAACAAAAAATTACATTATTATTGAAAAGAAAATCTCTGTGTGCTACTTTTTGAAATTAAAACTAATAATTATAATTACATAATTATTATCAAATACATATAAATGTGGTTTTCATAAATGGAAAAAAAAATAATTGAAACGATTCAAAGTATTCATGTTTCCTAGGCTACCATTTAAGTTACTTGTGGATGCATGGATGCTGAAATATAAAATTAATAAAATAGTAAAAAAAAAATAAAACAAATTATTTCTTAATGTAGAAAAAAAAAAATAATATATAGATGCAGTTTTAATTATTTTAATGATATTCTCAGTTTGGGATACCCGGATACTACAGAGACACCACAAGCAGAGAAATTCCCTTGTATATTCCAATTTTCGGTACTATTTTTTCAAAAGATATTGAAATTGTGCAACGTTTTGAAAGAATCTGTATGTTTTTTCAGTTGAAATATTTCTCATAAAAAGTGTGTCTCAAAATTGCCGTAAGACATCAATTAAAAAAAAAAACAAATGAAGACACGTTAAAGTTCTGAATGGTTTTGAATAACATATTTAATAAACATTAAATTATAAGGTGGCCGAGGTTGATTTCGCTAAAAAGTGCATGAACCACTTGATGCGAGGTTCGAATCCCAGCTGACACAAACATTTTTTCCAATTGAAATTAATTTTTCTAATCGGTCATATCGCCGCAGACAATTGCAAACTTCTGTTGCAAACCACAGGTCCAGATAATCTTAGACGTGCTGGACTATAACTTTGTTCGAAAAAAAAATAACGTCCCACAACGATCTGCTTTACAACTCTTTTGCTTTCTCATTTCTGTACTCAATTTTACTATTCCTCTTATACACTGAAAATATTAAAAAATAATATAAACTATTTACCTACCCAGATGTTTTTCATACCCAAGAAATTACATTTACTTATCATTTTCCTTTTTTTTTTTAATGCTGAAAATATTGGTACTGAATTGCAAAGTAAAATTGAGATTTTATTTTCTCTTGAGGTTCTTTTTTTATTTTTTCTTTATTTTACATTATTTTTTAATATTATTAACTAATATAAGCATCGGTTCAAAAGTTTATCAACTGAGCAGCAATTAAAACTTGAGGGCATTTCCAGTAGAAATTCAATTTGAAGCACAGTCAACAACAATACAACAGAAAAATCGCTACATTCAACTAAATACCACACGTAATCCAAGGCGCCAATCATTGGGATCTAATTGCAGTCACAAGGAGATTCCAACGAAAATCAGAACAGCACAAATTTAAACATAAAAGAAACAACACAGTTATTGCTCTATTTCCGCTTGTAGTCATGATGAACATGCAAGGTCGCCGAATAGCGCGTATTACCCGTTTGTAGCGAGCTCGAACGATGTACAACTTTAGCAGAACCCTCAATTTGAGTGTTTCCATCGGCGCTGCGCCACAGATTTGCTATAGCTTCCAACGCCAAATCGGTTTCATCCTCCTTGTCATCGTGGTCGGCGGAAATACGCATATCGAACTGACGACGTGTGCGTATTAGTTCGGATAAATTATTCATTGGAATATTGAGTGGCGCTGCATAGCCTATACCAGCAAAAGCACAGAGCAGCAATATAAAGATTTCAAATGAATACTTCATAGTATTGTTTTAAAATGTTGCTTTGACTAATATGAAGATGAACAATGTTGTCCGCTGAAAATACTTTATTAAACTGAGTTTTGAATAAACGCGCTAATGATAAGAGACGCGAAACTGATAAGCATATTGAGTGCGATTGAGTGTTTAAACGATTCAATGAAAATATAAAAAAAAAATACGCAAGATCTTCATTCTTAAAACATTTATTCCAGCAATTTAATGAACGTTTACCTCAATTGATAGCACTGAAATTTCTTTTGTATGATAATTTAATTATATTGCCTAGAAATTTTACATTTTTGGTTCGCTTATTTGTGCTGGTGGCCAATCCCATTGTTTGGCTGGTGAAGGTTGTACAAGCGTCTCCCAAGGTTTCCATCCTAGCATTTTACGTGCCAAAATTAATTCGTTCTCTGCCTGTACTATCAGTTCCTCAACTTGACCACAGCCAATAGTTTTTTCCAGTATAGTAATGTCCTTGTTCTGAGTACAAGTTAATAAATATTTTTAATAAATTTTTACTTTAGTAAATTTATGCACATCTCACAGCTTCTACAGCCTTGGCACGTTGCTGCACAATCTCTTCGGTGTATTTACGGTAGCTTGCATCTGAGGGCATCTTAGCCAAGGCACGCAAAATTTTGCCATAGAGTGAGGTGAGCGTATGATGCGGATTTGTGGCAACTGCCAAGCCGGTAAGACCAGTGGACTGAAAATGTAAAAAATTGTGTTTTTAATTCCATAAGAATTTGCTCCAAATTATCATTGTTTGTGGTTATCCAGTGTGACATAACATCAACACTACCATAAGCTTTGTTTTCGTTTGTCTCTCCAACTGCATGCGAAATAAGAAACATTTACAAGTTCTGCCTATGAAAGACTTACCGCTTTTAGAACTTTAGCCATTCTTAGTTATTAATTTATTAGTTTTAAGTTCAACTATCGGTAGTTTTTTAACAAAACACCAAGTTAAAAGTTTTGACACTTGAAAATTATTAGAACATTTTTTGACGTTTCGTAATATATCAGTAAAAGTGCTGCCAAGTTAGTTTCTATGAAAAATTAGCCCAACATTGGCCCAAAATACACTGTAGTGCTCAGTCTGCGTCAGCAGTCAATCATTCAAAAACACACTGCACTGGTCAATCTGCGTGAAACCAGTTTTATTTCGTGTACATGAACAGTGTGATTGTATTAGTGTGGTAAATTTTGTGAACCCCTAAATAAAATATGACGACTTGACTTATGTGTGCGTGTCAGTCAATCGTCACTACAGCTTTTTCGGTGAGTGAAAGATGTATTAAAGAAGGTGGAAGAAGTAGATGACGTCTATAAAATCAACACCGTTGCGCTGTAAAAATCAAAAGAAATTAAGTGATGCCATACTTTGTGCGATAATCCAATGAAAAATCCACTGTTCTGCTATTTGTTCTAATTGCTTCGATTAAACAAAACGCGTCTAGAGTGATTTTTTTTAAATTTTCTAGCGACTTGTGTGATTACCTTTAATAGAAAAATGTGTTGAAAAGTTGAGCTATCTGCCATAGTACCTAGAATAAGGAGAATATATCATTCTTCAAAGTTCCAAAGGACAGCTTTCGAAGAAGAAAGTGGATCGACGTTGCGGCTTGGAGTTGAACATGCTTGTTTAACTTTACAACTCAAAAATAACCCTAAAATTTGGCTGCTTGTGATGTTTCTAAACGTTATCCCCTTACCCGTTTGCAAAACTCCCTCTCAAAGTATTTGTCCCACACAAAAGGAAAATAAAGAAAGTGGCATCACTACAACGTAATTTGACAGCACAACGGTGTCGATTTAATAGACATCAACCTACTTCTTCCACCTTCTTTACTACATCTTGGGTGAGTGAAATTTCACGCACTTCACGTCCGCTAACTCACCTCCCTTGCCAAAGAAATCCGGTTTCACGCAGACTGAGCACTACAGTGTATTTTGGGCCGTTCGAACTAATTGCCGGACACTATAGTGGTATTAAAAATTTTGTGTATTTAAGATTGCAAATTTTTGCAATAGTAAATATTTGCCAGCAACCCTGAATGCAAACCACACAATTCATAGCTGATAAGTGAAGCCGCGTTTCCATGCTATCACTTACGATCTCCCACAATCACATTTTTTGTTAGAAAGAAAAAGCATGTGACCCTCACCATATGGGATTGACGAATGCGAGTGTGAAACAGGCATTATATTTTTGTTTTTATAGCATGTGATATCCCCTGTGATTTCATGTGATACTAGGAGATAGAAAAAGTTCAGCTTTTTGAACTTTTGCTATAAAAGTGTATCACTTGCTATAAATTTGTCTAACATTTTTATAGTTTTTTTGGCTTTGGCTTTGTCTTCAACGGTTCTGGTTCTATCGTGGAATTCCCAGCTTCATGTGCCAAGTGGTGATTTTACAAACCACAACGGTATTGGTGGCAAAACTATATATCGCAACATATTTAAGGATGAGAACTTTACGTTGAAGCACATGGATCCCGGTATCCTGATAATACCAAGGGATGGCAGTTCTTCAAAGATGCAAAGATGCTGGGAGCCACAACTCTCGAACTTTTCAAAACGTTCGAGTACAGCGCTGAATGGCTTGCGTTAACTTCTGAGAATTAGGGCCGTTTTCTCATCTTAGCTTTAAAGTTTACTTTAGTAACCGACCAGATAAATTTATCCTCTCGGTAAAGCAAATTTGGTTTTCTCATGTTACCTTTAAATTATTATTTTATATGTATGAAAATACGGCATGGCAGTACAAAAAATGGCAGCATTGAAAAGTTTTTGGTAGCACTAACACAAAACAGCTGGTTATATGTTCTGTTTACGTTTGAAATAAAATTAACATAAAAAAAGATACAGTAGTTTCGACTATGTCGTAACACAAGACGTAGAATTATTCAATTCGCTTTTGATGACATCTTTTTTAAAAAATATTTAGCAAAATATTTATTCCATACACCTGAGCATACGACCTTTAAAAGAGTGCCGGAGAGGGTTAATATGTATGACCGACATCCATTACTTTTGCAAAAGGAACATTTTTGCCTTTGACACCTATTCCCTCAGACCACTCCTTAGGGAAGCTCCCATACAAATTTTATGGTTTTATCGATAAAACCGGAAACTGTCGATAAATAGGTAGCAAGTTTAAGCAAACAAAAACATAAAATGTTGGCTTTATATTTCATGTAATTGTGTAAAATTTATATAAGTTAGAGAGTTCTAACATGAATTTTTGTCGCATTGCGGATCAAGCAGACCAACAAGTGCTAACATCAAATTTGTACGATCAGTACTTTAGGCCCACCAAAGGCTCAAAAAGTTATATAAATACCGACACCTGATCAGTATCAACCACCCTACTTACCTCCGAGAATGACGTATTCTACGTCAAAAGAAAACTGCAAGCGGATGAAACAAAGAGAAGAGGTAAAAATTTTACGGTCGAAGAAGAGGTGGCGCTGGTGGAATTAGTGGAGGAATACAGAGATGTAATAGAAAACAAGAAATCTGATACTGTTACCTGGAAGCAGAAGGAGCAGACGTGGAACAAGATTGCCGAGCTCTTTGCACCCACAACAGGATCCTTCCTTAAAAGGATAGCGAAAGTGGAGTTGGAAAGAGCTGAAAAGAGCCAAACTTATCGTACTGGTGGTGGACCTGCAAAAAGTGTGACTAGCAACATTTCGTAAAGAATTGCATCCTTAATCGGCGATTCGGCCGGTAATGTGAAATATGTTCGACAGCGACGACGGTATAAATAGATTTTCAATGGTTTTGTTCAAAACTCAATTATTCATTACGAATATGCATTTTGTTTTTTTATTGGAATATTATTGAATTTATTTTGAAGTTGACAAACAGCTGTTTTGTGTTTACAAAATGGGCAGCACTTAAAATTTTATCTGTGTTATAAAATTTACAACCAGCTTGAACCTCCCGTTAAATTTATCATATCGGTAACACTAAAGGCAACATGAGAAAACGAGAAACAGCTAAAGGTAACTTTAAAGTGAACTTCAACTAAAGTGAACTTTATAGGTAAGATGAGAAAACGGCCCTTAGACAAGCATCCACGCGCTTAAAAACGGCAGCTTTTACAGACGACTAATTTCTATTTCTTGGATGGATGGGTGATGGCTTACGCCAAGGCGTTTATATTTTTTTTTTAATTTTGTGTTATTTATTGAATTTCGTGCATTTTAAATTTGTTTTTACTTACTTTTTTCATTTTCTGCTCATAAATTTATGCAGCCTATTTTCTTTCAGTAAATTATAAAAAAGTATGATACCCTTTTGCGCATTCTGTTTATTTTTTACTCATTTATAATTTAGTTACAGCAAAATTATGAACTTTTTCAAAATAATAAACTGAAAATATATAAACGATTCTTCCAGATTCCATTGGTACTGTAATTGCAAGCGATAGAAGCAGCATTGATTAAAGTATTTATATCTCTAAGTTTTCTAAATGATGCACTATAGAGAGATTTTGAAAAACAAATGAATTTATTTGTTTACAAATTAATTTATTTGTTTACAAATGTGACATGTCAAACTTTTTATAGCTACAATGCCATATATGCATCTTGCTTTTTATAGCAAGTGTTTTGTGATATGGGATAGGAGAAGATCATAAAAGATAGCATGGAAACGTGGCTTGAAAAACGAAAATATTTCTAAAAAATATATAATACATATTTTAAAAAAGAAGATTTGTAGTGAATAATTTTTGATTGATCCATTGTTATTTATTATTTTTCTTTTCTACACTGTCAACTTATCAGCTGTTCATTTGCAAGTCAGTGTTGCAAATATAAATTATGGGTTTTAAGTGTTTGCACAAGCGTAGTAAGTGTATCTCTGTATATTTTGTTTATGTAGAGTAAAAATATACTCTACCATTTTGCAAATGCTACTATTGTATTGTTCCATTTGCACCTGATTCTGAAATTCTGTCAAAAACAGCTTTTTGTGAAAATGCAGCTGCTGAAGTTGTTGTTTTTTTCATTTCAAAGTTTTCAACATTGTTTGTGTTTTCAATGGCCGATTGTGAGCGCTCTCTTTTTGAGTATATTTTTTGACAGTAGATGGTTTCCCAAACTACTGTCAATGCTACCTTGTAGTTATTATATCATGGTTCCAACCATGGTTGAATTAATAATGTTGTCTCGTTGCTTCTCGATTCTCAGTATCCACAATTGTCAAAATCAATGAAAAGCAACAATAACTTCGGCTTAACATTTTATCAATTTTCGCTTTCAGATTTTGTATGTGCTATCAACTTCGATTTGATAACTATGGAAACTAGCATACCCGGCGGCCACACGTGACAGTTCTGCCATGACAATAACAATACACTCACACTTTTTCACCAATACAAGCAAGCTCTGCCAATTGCCAATCTATTGCCAGGCAGTTGCCAGCATGACAATAGGCTGGCAATTACATTGGCAATAATTTGACGTTTTTATTGATATTGACGTAAATAATCGTGGTTGGTGTACAAAAAAAAGGGGAAATGTTGAGTTTTCATTCATCTTCAATTATGCCAAAAATTTAAGGCTAGAGATGGTTGCAGCGACACAGAAAAATTATAAATATAATGAAATAACATTCATTGTCATGCTATTGCCATGCTTTTGTCAGGCCACCTACGTCACAATCGACAATTGCTTGGCTGCCGACAATGATTTGACAGATTATACGTATTCTCAATTGTCATGGCAATACTATCTCGTGTGGCCGCAGCGATAGTTATCCATGTGACAACCTTGTTTATTCAACCATGGTTACAACTGAAATATTTTTAAAATTTTGAAAGATTCTATTATAATAGTACGTTCGCACTGGGCCGAAACTGCGCAATTTCGAGCATATTCTCAGTTTTGGCTGAAATTGAGTTGAAATTGCTTAATTTAGTCACACAAATTCTTTCAAATGAAATTAGGAACCAATCTCAATTTCATAAAAATTGACCACGAAATTGAGTTAAATTGAGTACATACCCAGGTATGTTGATACCAAATTTGGCAGCACTGCTAATAAATATATTGTCATTCAAAATAATCCGCCAAAATATTAATATTCAGCCCTATTCCAGGATCCGTCGTAATTAATTTACGAACGGAAGACTACGCTACGAATACGAAAAATTTGCTATGCTAGGTTCCGAACAAAACGATTCGGAGTGTTGCCTCATTGATATTTAATTTCGAAAATTCGAAAGCAGTTGTTTTGACAGAAGACAAGAAACTTTAAAAGAAGTGATTAATTAGTGTTTAAAAAGTGTCACAAAATTATGCTTAAAAAGAAGTACTTTAAAAGAAGTACTTTAAAAGAAGAACTGTAAAAGAACTTTAAAAGAAGTGATTAATAAAAGTGTTTAAAGCAGTGGCACAAAATTGTATTTTAGAATGAATTCCATTGCAATTTCAATTTTTGCAAAGCATGAGGAGGATATGCTTCATAAAAAAAGCTTTGAAAGTTTGGCGAAAAGTATTGAGAGACTACAGTGATCCTTTTGAAATGGATGACAAAATGTAAGTTGTGCACGCTTCAAAGAACTTGTAAGTGTTCAACTTGGTAGATGAAAACTTGTTTTGTCAACGAACAGGCATGCCGCGAATCACCTCCAGAGTGAATTATTTCCTTCCGCAACGAATTGGCCGGTATTTAAAATCAGCATGTTGGGACACAAGTTTGGGATTGTGTTGACTTGGTGTAATTAACTTTTTCTAACGCCTCAATAAGAAGCATTTCAAAACAATTGCGGCTTGAATCAATTGATTGCGTCATAGTTTTGGTTCATTTTACTTATTTTTTCGCTTTTCGAGTTACTTCACACATAAACTCTAACAATTTTGCTTTATAATTTCTGTTTAAAATAAATTCCGCCAATGAAAACCTGTCGTAAAAAATCCGCAAAAAGAACTGTCAAATATTGATGCGTTCGGAACGTGGAATGACAATTTTACGAATTTCGAATACGACGCAACGATTCGGATCGTAGAATACAACTTTACGAATCCGAAAGAAAATCACAGCTACGACGGATCCTGGAATAAGGCTGAATTTTAACGTCTCTTTGAATTTGTTGTTTTTTCGAATTTTTGATAATTTATAAAAAAGAAAGACGAATTTAAACGATACAATGTTTTTGTAAAAAATCAAAAAGTAAACAAATAAACGACACAATGTTTTTGAAAACAATGAAAAAGTAAACAAATAAACGTCAAACAAAATTATTTCAACTCAGTATGAACAGTCATAATTTCGACCGAAATCATCTCACAAATTTAAGCAATTTCGGGCGAGTGCGAATGTACTATAATCAGCCCTATTCCAGGATCCGTCGTAATAAATCTACGAACGTAAGACTACGCTACGAATACGAAAAATTTGCTATTCTAGGATCCGAACAAAACGATGCGGAGCGTTGCCTCATTGAAATTTAATTTCGAAAATTCGAACACTGCTGTTTTTGACAGAGGAAAAGAAACTTTAAAAGAAGTGATAAATTAAGTGTTTAAAAAGTGTCACATAAATTGTGTTTTAAAAGAATTACTTCAAAAGAAGAAGAACTGTAAAAGAAGTGATTACAGAAGTGAAAAAAAATTATTTTCAAAACGCATTTAATACACTTTCGACATTTTTCGACACAAGTATGTGATTGTGTTGACTTGGTGTAATTAACTTTTTCTAACGTCTAAATAAGAAACGTTGTAAAACATTTGCGGCTTAGATCAATTGATTGCGTCATGTTTTGGTTAATTTTCACAAAATTTATTGAGTGAAATGGGTTTCGGTTTTGAACAAAAAACAAAAAAAAATTAATGTCCATTTTTAATTTTACTCTTCTTAAATCCGTAGGTTTTTTTTCTTAAATCCCGCATTCAGGCTTGTTTTAAACATTTTTGAAGATGAGCTTCCTGCCAGTCGTAACTGTTCAGCATTAACACCTATATCGCAGTTAATGGCATTATTGAGATTTTTAGCAGAAGGTGGCTACCAACATGGAGTTGGAAAGTCCTTGCTAAATCCCTGCGCCAAATCTGGCCTTTTAGTCATTAAGCTGACCAAACGCACGTATTGGTTTCTTTTTGTTGTTTTTGACCTATAAAAATAGACAATAAACTTTTTTTGGTGATTTAAATGAAAATACTTTCATTTTTTCCTAAATGCAGCTTATTTCCAAAGAAAACACACAATTCACACACGAACTCTGCAACAATTATACTTTAAAATTCTTGTTCAAAATGAATTCCGCCAATAGAAACCTGTCGTAAGAAATCCGCAAAAACAACTGTCAAATGTTGCTGCGTTCGGAACGTGGAATAACAATGTTACGAATTTCGAATACGACGTAACGATTCGGATCGTAGAATACAACTTTACGAATCCGAAAGAAAATCACAGCTACGACGGATCCTGGAATAAGACTGAATACCACATCGAATCGAAAATTTTGAAATTATATTATGGCTTTATTTCAAAATAAAATTTATGTCTAACTTGAGCTACAGAGCGTTGTCGTATTATGATAACATTGTGTATAAGTTCCACAAATAAACCCATATAAGTTAGCAAAATCCTAATGAATTTAATATTTGCCTTCAATAAATATTTGGATTTAATATTGCAAAAATTGTGATTTTTTTCTGATTTTTTTTTTCAGCTAAGAACAGGTCCATATTTTGGGAGTTAAGGTTGAAATATGAAAAAATTCTGCATCTTCAGGGGATAGAATTTGTTGCCGAAAAATTGCCAATTTATTGATATCAAATGATTTTGTCTTTGGAGAGAAATAGTTAATACCAAAAAATGTTATATGCACTGTATTTCTAACCATAACAAGTGTTTTTTAAATACAGTTGATATCCCGTAATAACAACAATTTTTAATATTTCATGAATGAATAATTTGAACATTGATTTAATTGAATTTGGAATTTTCTCCTTAAGTTATTGTTTTGTTTGTTTCTTAATCAAAATTGTTTGTAATGAACAAGGGGGAAATACAATTTTCTGAATATCCGAGTAGCATATAAATCAGTTTGTTTTCGTTTGTATTGGAGTAGTGGCGAATGTACAAAACATTTGATAAAACGCACAGCACAATTTGATCGTAAGAGCTCGGTCAAAGTCTTTTCATGGGCTTAACGATAAATTTGTTTGTTTAGTTTTTTATTTTCTACTATAAAAACACCTTACAATATTATTGTATCCACACATCCTTATTGACATTTTGTGAGGATACTGAGAATTCATATATGCACCACACCTATAGAATCCGCATAAAAACGTAACTAATTTCAATTTGAAAGAACACAATAATAGAAAAAATTCGATAGCAAAAAAAAATTAAAATTTGTTAAAAATTATGATTTCTTACTATTTTAATTTTAAAGAAATGTATAACAATTATTGTAAAGAAGTTATTTTATTAATGTCGATATTAAAAAACTCATTAATTCTTAGCGAGTTTTTTCCCTGTGTTAGTTTATATTAGAATCATCATTTATATTATATCAAGATTATGTATATTACATTTTTTTTATAAAACTTGAGATATAGTAAGTATAACACATATTCATACTATCAAATTATATTTATAGGAAAATTTCTGCATAACAAGCAAGCAAACAGGTTTTATATGCAATTGTTGAACTCATCAAAGAACTAATAAAGTCGTTATATTTTTTTTGTGAAAAATAAAAACACAAAAATATAAATAAAATTTATGGTTATTAATTTTCCATGCGTTACTCATTTTTGATCGGAACGTGCTTTTCAGAATTTCTCAACAAAAATTTCAATACAAAGGTGGCAACTTTGTGCCGGAGAGAATGACAACGTAAGCAGAGCATCGCATCTTCACTCGTAGCAGAATTTAGTTTTAAGTTTTTAATAATTGATTATAAATTATTTACTTTAAAGTTGTAAAAGTGGAATTTTTATTGATTCTGCGATAATAAATTGTGAATGTATGTCAAGTAGTTAATATTTCATATCAAGTAGTTGGAATTGTACTCGGAATAATTATTAACGATTGATAACAAGCAACACAACACAACAGAAGTAAAACAACCGCAGCACCGGCAGAGGACAAAAAGGTATTCCTATTCCAATCAGCAGCAGTTGGGCGACGTGCGAGTACAAGAGTTGTTGCTCGTTAAGTTTGTTGCTTATCACACACAACTGGCTTCAACGAAACCCCAACTAAAAGAAGAGCTAACAACTAAAGTTAAAACAAGCGGCATTGGATGAGAAGAGTGCATTGGTATCACAGCAAGCAGACAAACAACATAGAACGGAAAAGTGTGTCGAGAAAAACTATTTAGGAAGAAAAAAAAACAAAAAAAATTTGCATAAGTTTTTACAAAAATTACAAATTATTGTATATAAAAAAATAAATAAGTTATTTTGTCCGCGAGAGTTAAGGTTGCATCAGCTCAACAACGTAAACAACTAATTTCAAGGGTAGTTCTTTGGCTCGCGACTAGTTTTGAAGGTGCTGTTAACGTGTTTCTGTGAATCAGTAATTAGCTGGGTCAGCGATCATCATCTAGCATTCCAAACAACAAGAAGAAGCTGCAGAACGGTCAAGTTTTCGCGCAAGAATTCAGTCAGTCAATCAGTAATCAAACAAACGCAAACCAGTTGAGTAACGCGATAATTTGATGACGTCAAATCGATATTAAAAATTAAAATTTTCTTCCAAATAGAATATGGCACCACCTACTGTACTAGTAACCGGTGGCGCTGGCTACATAGGCTCTCACACAGTGCTAGAAATGCTAAATGCAGGATACAATGTCATCTGTGTAGATAACTTATGCAATGCCTATAGTTCCGGTTCTTCCAAATTGCCAGAAGCCTTGCATCGTGTTCAAGAAATCACGGGCAAAAAAGTATCTTTTTATCGTGTCGATATTACGGATAGAGAACAAGTGCGCGCTGTTTTTCAAGAGGTGAGTTGAATTGCAAGTTCATGGTTTTAGTTTAGTTTCTTTAAAAGATATTGAGAAAAATTGCAAATTAAAAAAGAAAAAAGTCGTTTCGTTGGTTTTTGTGAAATTCGAGTTTGAAAACTGCTTCAAAGATGTTCTGCTGTTATGCTTATGCCTTTGGCGTATTTTTAACGCGTTGGCAATATCAAGAAATTAACTGCTGTTGAGCAAATATTGTTGCTTTTGCTTTTGTGCTGATAACAGACTTCCGCAACGACAATATTTTATCTGAGTTTAAAAAATATTTAGATATACGTCCACAAAAAAAGTTAAAGTTTTGGCACTTCAATCAGTCAGCAATTTAGTTGCCATCCATTAGCTAGCTGATCAATTGTTTTATTTTTTATTATTTGTGCTTGCTATCAATTGAAGCCTCTATCAGCTCAACTCTTGTTGACTCTGTTTCTATGTAAATAGTGTTAAAAGATCGACAGTCTGCATTTTGTATATTCTGTTCGTCTGGCAATCGCTTGCTGTCGCAGTCTTTGTTTTGCTTGAATATATTTATAATTCTCATATTAAGGCCACATATGCTCGATATTGTTTTTGTACCCTATAAGTTAAGTCTGATGAGGTGTAGTAAATGAATTAATTATACGTGATCAGGTTGGCGCTGCAGGTTTATGAATCAAATGCGAAATAACTTTTACTCTTCGCTCAATTTCTGAGCACGCTCTTGCTCTTAATGGTTTCGACTTTTTACACCATTCTAACCAAGATTATTTGATTAACTTCTTGGTCGTTGACCTAATAAAGCTATGCATAATTATGACCATGTACGTTTTACAAGTATTTTGTTAATAAAAGTTCATTTATTAAGTCTTAGAATAAAACTAATTGACTAAATGGGTTAAGTTGTGTGGCTCGTTGATACCTACGATCTCGTTGGTACGAAATCAACTCCCAGCTAAAACAGAAAATATTTTAAAGAAAACGATCATCTCTGCATGAAAGCAAGGAAAAGAAGCTTTAATGAAATATATAGCTTCTTGGAAACATAAACATTTGCTGTTCCGATGCTTGGTCGGAATATGTGTAACAGGCATATTCATTGGAATAGCTTATTTCCATCAAACATATTTTTGTTATTGTATGTTAAAATTAGAGAGTTTCTGATATTTGTTGAGCTAATGTTCTATAAACAAATTAAAAATGTATAAACTGTTTTGGTGAACGAAGTAATTGAAAAATCGAAAATCAAATTCTTTAATGTTCATAAAATCTCCAATTTTCTCAGCTAATATTTTAATAAGATATTTTTTATTATGATGAGAAATTAACATAAAATCGAACTCAAATCATTTTCGGCAATCCATTCAAACGTCTATGTATATTTTATTTTTCTATCCCAACTGAAAGAAATAAAACCTAAAGAAAGATACCTGAAAAAATAAAGTATCGTTATCAATTTCTGAATATTAGAAAAATTATATGGAGTGAAAACCAATGAAAAATTGACCAAAAATTCTTTTTTAACATAAGTACTCCTTGAAAGGAGTAAAACATTCATGGTTTTACATGGCTTCTCTTTTTTTTTTTAACTGTAATTTTTACAGTCTCAAAGCATTTTTTAGAAATATTAAATAAATCTCGTATCTTCTTTTGAATTTATAAATATCTGAGAAATCAGACATATCACAACTGATGATGATGCGGATTAAAGACTCATCTCGAAATTCTCTGTTTCAAAACTATTATGAAAGAATTGTTGTTGAAATAAAACCAGGAATGATTTCAATCAATTATCACAATTATTTGTTATATGCTCTTTATATTAATGTCAATCCATTAAAAAATCTTTTTTGATCATATTTCAGCACAAAATTGATATGGTCGCGCATTTTGCAGCTCTTAAGGCTGTTGGCGAGTCTTGCCGTATTCCACTGCAATACTATCATAACAACATGACCGGTACGAATGTGCTTCTCGAAGCCATGGCCGACGCAAATGTTTTCAAATTTGTCTATAGCTCAAGTGCTACGGTATATGGTGAGCCACAATTCCTACCCGTCACCGAGGAACATCCGACGGGCAACTGTACGAATCCATATGGCAAGACTAAATATTTTACCGAGGAAATCCTTAAAGATATGTGCAAGTCCGACAAGGTAGGTTTGAAATAAAAAAAAATCATAGAGGCATGATTTTTATACTTCTTATTTTTTAGCGCTGGGCTGTCGTCTCGTTGCGTTACTTCAACCCGGTAGGTGCACATCCAAGCGGACGCATTGGCGAAGATCCAAATGGTGAGCCTAACAATCTGATGCCCTATATTGCGCAGGTCGCTGTGGGACGCCGTAATTTGCTCCGCGTATATGGTACAGATTTCCCCACCAAGGATGGCACCGGCGTGCGCGACTACATACATATTGTAGACTTGGCTGAGGGTCATTTGAAGGCACTGGACAAGCTGCGTAACATTGCAGAGACTGGATTTTTTGCGTACAATCTAGGCACAGGTGTTGGTTACTCCGTGCTTGAGATGGTGCATGCTTTTGAGGCAGCTTCTGGTAGAAAAATCAATTATGAATTAACTGAGCGACGTGCCGGCGATGTAGCAACATGTTTTGCGGATGCTTCGCTTGCCCTGAAAGCGGTAGGTTGGCAAGCTA
Source organism: Pherbina coryleti (assembly GCA_943735915.1). Taxonomy (NCBI): domain Eukaryota; kingdom Metazoa; phylum Arthropoda; class Insecta; order Diptera; family Sciomyzidae; genus Pherbina; species Pherbina coryleti. The sequence goes on from OX030952.1 coordinate 129,864,510, forward strand.
AGCGCGGCATTCATGAGATGTGTGCAGACACTTGGCGTTGGCAGAGCAATAATCCGAATGGTTATGCAGCGAAATAATAATTGTAGACTTCATATATATATATATATATTTTTGTTATTGTCTTGCCTTTGTGTGAGTGCAATTATTACCAATATTAAACTTATTGTGTAAACTGTTTGATGTTAACTATTTCTTTTCCTCACTCTTTATTACGAGTTTGTTTTTATTTTCCCGTTGTTCTTTCTACTCCATATTCGCTTTAAATGTATGTTCCTCTTATATTTTTTATACATTTATTCATATCTTTTATGTGTGTATCTAAATATTTATATTTGTTTTATAACTTTATCTACTTTAGTCAAATGTTTGTTGCCACAATTTTTAGTTTATGTGTGCATTTATACGAATGAAATAAAAAAAATCCATACAATTTATATAGAAAAATATGTAAAACAATAAACAAAAACCTTTAAATAAAATGAAATGACGTAAAAAATCTAAAAGTTAATTACCCTTATCAATCGCATAATCAGTAAAAAACTCATGTATATATTCAGAATTTGGATAGAAATGACATTAGTCTATTTGTCTGTCTGTTTAATCTATAGATTAAATATTATCTGAGGCACTTAATTACATCAATCTTGGCAAAAATATTTCCGCGTTTAAACGTTTAACATAAAAATGAACAGTTTGAACTTATTTTTTCTTACGTGCATTTGTAATGTAAAATATGTAAATCATGGATCAATTCTTTGGTAGTCACTTAGGTGATTGTCAAGGAAAGTGTTGTGTGGGACGAAGAAGTTGTTGCAAACAAAGTGTTTATCTGCAAAGCTAGATAATTCAAATGAAACTCAGTTTGATTAACAAATAAAAATGCAATAAATTTATTTTTCATTTGCTGGACATTTAACAAAAAATAAATAAAAAAAGGTTTTAATTTGTTCATTAATCTGTATCACAATAAAAAAGTTACTTGAATATATTATATGTATATTTGGAATGATACTCTAAGATTTGCTTTAACTTCATATAAAATAGTATCGGATCTTTCTATAAATACAAGTTTGTGGTATCGTATTTGCGGTTTCAATAATAATGAGTTTATTGTTTTTTTTTTTTTTTTAATTTTATAGATCAAACAATTAACTTATGTTAAGAGATATCCGTTGATTATCGCTTGCAAAAAATTATTTATAAAAATTGAATAATTTTTTTTTTTAATTTAAATATTCCGTTACATGCTTATGGTTATTTTTTAACTATTTCTAAGCTTTAGTTTGTTTTGGCAATGAGAGATATTCAATTATTGTGCTGTTTTACTTTTTAGATTAAACTTGCTCAAGCATTTAGTAATGTATTTAAGCGTCTGCGTGTATGCATTTTGACAATATTAGCAAAGAAAATTATTTCGTTTAAAAAGCAACAACCAAGTTTTCCCTTTATCAAGGAAAGCTAAGCTTAACAGCTAAATATAGTTGAGTTTACAGTTAAGAACAAATAACTTTAACTAAAAGAATATCGGGAAATCGCGAGCGAAAACAAGAACTTTAAAAGCGTCACAACTCGTTGAATATTATAAAAATTAAATTGAAAACTGAAATGCAAACTATTCAACTTACAAGATATGATATAAGATAACTCATACGATATGCTTTTGATAGAGATCAATCTGTTTAAGTAGGCGGTAGTTTAGGAAATGTTTAGAGCAATTCTTGCAACGTGCATCTTTCACTTAATCTGATGTTTGCTCGTTGTCTATGTTGAGGTGACCCCCTTGCGCGCCACCAACATGTTTAAAACAGGATTTTTGCGTATATAGCTCACAGCCTTTTTGTGCGTAACCATTGTAAAATCATACCCATTGCATTGTAGTATTTTGTCGTGTGTGCGTAGACCAGCGCGTGCAGCAGGACTACCTTCGTGGACCTCGGTCACATAGATACCCTGGATGAAGAAGGTTATAAATTTCAATACTTTAGTTTCGATTCATTTCAAATGCTTACGTAATCTGTGTAGCCCTGTGGACTCTTCTTGTAATCCTGGTCAATACCACCGCCAATTTTAAATCCGCATTTCAGTATTTCTCGACCTTCCGGGTCATAGTCAACTTCCTTGTGTAGCGTTATGGGAATCTAAATAAAGTTAAGCATTATTTTTCGCTCATTTTATAGGTGGGTGGAGCTTGCTGATGAACTCGTATGTTATTCCATTGAAGTTTAGCTTCTACTTCTTGCCCCACTTACGCTCAGACACTCCATTGCCGTTCCGGCCTGATGTTGAAATGCCATTTTCGCCATATTAGCTGTTTTTTATTAATCACACTTTAGTAAGAAATGTATTTTTACAAATTTGTAATTTATGGTTTAATAAAAATAGTGAAAAGTTTTCTGCGGGGAAAAGTAAAAGTAGTAATTTATTTCGTTGTTCCAATAAAATTGATGTCAGTCGTAAAACAAAAACTATTGACATACGAATTCAATAAATAAATGTTTTGGCAGCACTGTCCGTGAGCAGGGATGATTCGTGAAAATACATCAAAAGCTAATAAAATTAGTAGACTCTGCATGAGTCCAATTAAATGTTCCAAAAATTTATATCAAAGAAACAGTCGATCATATATGAAACTTCTCTGTTGTGAATAGTAAAATTAGTTATATCTATGATAGAAGATATTTACCTTCGATTCAGGCGGTTTGGTGAAATAACGACCCAAATAAAAAAGAGGGCTTTATCTACCCTAAATAATTTGGACGAAACAAAATTAAATAATGCCCAAAATCAAAAATGAAACTTTTAATTTGCAATATTTTGCGGTATTTCTGAATAAAATCTTAAATTTGTAAAGAAAATTGTCATAGTTTTGTTTTTGTTTCATATATTATTTTGGGCCTTGTTTTATTATGAAGTAGAGCTAAAAATTGTATGGACAAATTGTCGGCTTTATTTCAGAATTTATTTTGGGCGTATTTTGGGTATTTCACTGAATCTTCATATTTATTAGCGTACGCATACAAATGATTTTTTGGCTGAAAAGTTACAAAAATTATATGTATGCTGAAAACGTAAAATACCTATAAACCGAAAATAAATTATATTAAAATTTTCAGTTAAAATGACTAGAAATAGAAAAAACAATACAGAACTTTTTACAGCACGCAAGCTGTATATATCGTTTTTGATAAATTTGAATAACAACAAGATACAATTGTTTATTATGAAATTGTAACAAGTGACAGAAAACTTTGTGTGAATTTAACGAGGTTCTTCCACTTAGTGACGATGACGTTATATACAAAAACCATATCCACACATTCAAATCCACACAAACCTTATCCATCCGAGTATTATTTTAATGCGGTTGGTTATGTTATGATACAAATTTTATCATGGAATAATCCTATTTTTAAAACATTTCAGTTTATATATTCAAAAAAATGTTCATTGTATTACATATAATATTATATTTATAATATAATCAAAGGCTATGAAGACCAATAAATAATATTTATTTCTGCGTTTTATTTTTTTAAGGCAAAAATAAAAACCAAATGAAGATTTAAGTTTACGGTTGAACCAAAATTGAAAACTAAAAATATATTGCTTGATAGTTCATCATCAGACGAAGAAGACTCTACAACCGATACCAATAATCGAAATGCCTTATTAGTAGAAGACAGCTACAAAAGAGTTATTGTTGATATAGAAACTGATTTGCTAGAGTACTGGAACCGAAAGAAGTATGAAAATCCTTGGCTTAGACGGCTAATTTAATTACACACAACAAAAAACAAAAATATATGAGCGATTCCATCAATTATCGGCCAACTGTGGAGCTCACCATCTAGAATTGTTTTGTCTATCTATGCTATGTTGTTGTAATTTCTATTGCTTGTTTCATTGTCGCTTCTACGTAAGAAAAAAAGGAACATTTAAAACCGTGCTTTTTTATTCTTTTATTTATTTTGGCTGTGTTTACATAGATCCCATCTCCAAAATGTACGCAATCTATATAAAATTTTCTCAGCTTTTCAAAAAAAATATGAAAAAAATTTAGAAATGGGGGCAAGGGCATTAAACTTCGATTTCAGTTTTGAAACTTAATTTTAAGAGCTTTCCAACATTTTAAATAAGACTTTATTTTTTTCGAAAAGTTCATATTTTTTTCATATAAAAATACATTATTACTTTTTTTTAAATCCAATAACAATCCATGAAAACAAAAAGAAATCATGACTAAAGCAACTTATTAAAGAAATACCGTAATGGATCACAGCTGAAATAAAAGAGTTAAAAAAAAATTTTTTTATACATTTTCCATCATTCTCTTCAAATTAGAAAAGTTACAAAAAAATTCTAGATGGTGAGCTCCACAGTTGGCCGATAATTGATGGAATCGATCGCCGATAATTGATGGAATCGCTCTCGAGAAAATTTTGCTTTTTTTTCTTTAAAAAATAAAAATACAAAATTACCGGTTGCTCAAAAAATTTTGGGCAAAATGTGATTTTTATTTTTGCCTTAAAAAATAAAAATCAAGATGTACCAGTTATTTAGCCAAAAACAAAAAAATATCAGACAAATTTTGCTTCTTATTTTTATCTTAAAAAATAAAAAGCAGAAATAATTATTAATTTTTGCTCAAAATTTTAAAAGTCAAAAGATAATTATTATTTTTGCTTTTTATTATAAAATGCATATTTGGTATGGTATCTGGTCAATTAATTTATTTTATTTTATATTGTCGACATTATTAAAACATTGGGACGAATTAATAAAGTGAGTGGAGTGGAGTGAACTCAGCTCAACTCGAGTTTACTCTGATCGGTATGAATAATCCATATTAATAAAACTTACTCAACTCCACTCTACTCATGTTTTTCTTTGACATTGAGTGTTCACTCTGAATAAACATCGCACCCTCAGTTTTTGTTTATTTCGTATTAATAAAAACTGAGATCACTCAGCAAAAGTTGAGTGTGCTATTTAGCTGCCTCAGCCTTACTCAAGCTAAGCAAATGCCGTATTTGTCATATATTTCCCGTCATACAGTTCACATTTCGTTTGGTTTCATTCCCTTTTTTTGGTGTTTTAGTTTTCAAAAAATAAAAAGGCCAATTTGTTGAATTTTTTCTTTGATTCCGACGAAGAAGACGAAGGTGAAATATTTGCAGTTTAGAAGTATAAAACAAGAAGGTCAGGAGGCGATAACAATTATCTCGAATTTTACCGTTTCACACGTGAAAATGTTCATTATTTGGTGGATTGTTTTATGCCTTTTTATGAAGAAACGCGTGGTGGTGCTCTATCGAACATGGAAAAAATGCTAATATTTCTTCGATATATGGGCGATCCAGGTTTTCAGGTGAAATATATAAACGTGATTGGTTACAGAACAACTATTTAAAAAACAAACGTAGCTGTCCGATAGATGCTGTCATGAGTAAACACTCAAACTATGTTTTTTTTGCCCTCAGAGTGGAGTGGAGTTTTTTTAATACGGATTTCACACTCCACTTAACTAACATCGCACACTCAAAATGCACACTCAAGCACTCCACTCCACTCGTGCACTCAGTTTTTATTAATTCGTCCCATTGTCTACTTCTTTGGCGTGGTTGATACCTTGGGACGAATTAATAAAGTGAGTGGAGTGGAGTGAACTCAGCTCAACTCGAGTTTACTCTGATTGGTATGAATAATCCATATTAATAAAACTTACTCAACTCCACTCTACTCATGTTTTTCTTTGACATTGAGTGTTCACTCTGAATAAACATCGCACCCTCATTTTTTGTTTATTTCGTATTAATAAAAACTGAGATCACTCAGCAAAAGTTGAGTGTGCTATTTAGCTGCCTCAGCCTTACTCAAGCTAAGCAAATGCCGTATTTGTCATATATTTCCCATCATACAGTTCACATTTCGTTTGGTTTCATTCCCTTTTTTTGGTGTTTTAGTTTTCAAAAAATAAAATGGCCAATTTGTTGAATTTTTTCTTTGATTCCGACGAAGAAGACGAAGGTGAAATTTGCAGTTTAGAAGTATAAAACAAGAAGGTCAGGAGGCGATAACAATTATCACCAATTATACCGTTTCACACGTGAAAATGTTCATTATTTGGTGGATTGTTTTATGCCTTTTTATGAAGAAACGCGTGGTGGTGCTCTATCGAACATGGAAAAAATGCTAATATTTCTTCGATATATGGGCGATCCAGGTTTTCAGGTGAAATATACATATAAACGTGATTGGTTACAGAAGAACTATTCAAAAAACAAACGTAGCTGTCCGATAGATGCTGTCATGAGTAAACACTCAAACTATGTTTTTTTTGCCCTCAGAGTGGAGTGGAGTTTTTTTAATACGGATTTCACACTCCACTTAACTAGCATCGCACACTCAAAATGCACACTCAAGCACTCCACTCCACTCGTGCACTCAGTTTTTATTAATTCGTCCCCTTGTCTAGTTTGCCAAGAACTTAGAAATAATTTTTGTTGTAAAGTTAAATTTAAAAAATAAATATTTCTATTTCGTCAAACATAAACACATATAATGCAGACACTGTCTGATTTTTCTACAATTTTTGTGATTTGAATTTTAGCAATAATTGCGAAAGTAGGTCTTGTCAACGGATTGATTGCGATGTCGCAGCCAACATTTTTATCGATATATGTTAAAAAATTGAGTTCTCTAAGCTTATCGCTTGGAAACTCTGTCCCGATTATCAGCTGATAACAGGAAGAATTGTATGCAATGCAAACGTCAGCACAAAACATAAATATAATTTACAAAAGGAAATATAGGAGTAAATAAAACCCCAAAACGCAATACGAGTAAAATTTCATTCAATTATCTGTGAAAGAATAGGAAAAATTTTCAATAGTCTACATCTGAGTCACGGAACTTAATCAATTGTATATGGCACGGAATATATTGCTAAGTACTGACTGATAAGATTAAATGTCTACAACTGCCAAAGATATGGCCACAGCAGCGCCACCTTCCTACGAGGAAGCAATGTATTCGTCCACAAGTCCACCGCCGCGAGTTGGTAAGCTTAAATCACAAATATATTTTAAAGAGCATTGACATATAAAACTTGTTTACCCGCTTCTCAGGTATCATCTATCCCAATACAAATGTCAACGTTAACATAGCGACTGCACCGCCAGCACCAACGCACATGCATCAGCCAGGATTCGTGCCCTCGTATGGGTCATTTGAGACTACGGCAGTTAACGAAATCATTATCATTGGAGGCTGTCCAGCTTGTCGCATTGGCATGTTAGAAGATTCCTACACATGTCTGGGTATGTTTTGTGCCATTGCGTTCTTTCCACTCGGTGTACTTTGCTGTCTAGCGATGAAGGCCAAGCGCTGTACTAATTGCAACACTGAATTTTAAATGGAAGATATATTGTTGATAATCTTAATCAAAAATGGTCTCGGTTTTGTTGTGGGGTAACTTTCCCATTTTCATTTTTGTTTTTGTGATAAGTTTGTGCAATATATGCAAACCAGTAATTAAAGTCACAAGATAAAATAATTGTTAATATAATAATTGTTTGTAAGTCTTTACAAGAATTACAAACAAAATTCCACAAATATTTGTTAAAATTTATGTATATTTAATTCCATTGATTTTTTTTATCGAATATTTTGCAGTTATTCTTTGATATGCATATGTAGCGAGCATGTACCTTAATACATATAAAATAGAATAATAAAAGTGAAACTTTTAAATATGTAGCAAGTTGTGTTCTTGGAACTTAATAAGAATTTAAAAGAACGATTAAATGATTACTAAAATGTAAATGGTAAGTTATCTGGTTTGCAATAGAAACTTTGATAAATGCTCAGTTCTAGAGGAATATCGGAAAATGTTCGGATATTGAATCTAGCTACTTTCTTTATTGCAAAAAATATGTTTGTGCCATAATCTACTTACGTGCTTATTGGTTGTTCCTTGTAAATATTGAAAATCATACACAATGTTTTTTATTTAATTTTATTTATTTTTCTTCGAATGCATAGTATATGTGTTACAATAATTGCAATGATAATAAGTTCCTTTATATAGGGTTTTTCAAAAAAGTTCATTATTTCTATGGAAATATTTGTTTTGCTCCAATACACTAAATTATTTAGAATATTAATAAATATATTTGCAAATATAACTGTAGGTATGTGTGCTTGTATTCTATAGGTACGAGTACTACATTAATGACAACTCTAAAAATCAATAAAAATAACCAACATGTTACACGATAGCTATTAAGACAGATCCAATTTTTTTGAAAATTCAAATGTTTAAATCCTACAGGTTTCGAATAAAATTCAGTTCGTTTTTTTTGTAAGTAGCATATCAATTAACAACAACAAAATACATTTCAGTAGTTTGCACAGTTTTCTCTTTTTTTATATATAATTTTTTTTGTTTTATATGTTCTATAAATTTAATGGAACGCAAATACAACGTTAAAAATTGTAGCTCATTAGTTTTCGCATCGTTTTGTAATCTTTGCGATTTTCAAAAATTATCTCCTAGTTATTGTCTTAAATTTTTGGTTTAACAGAACATTCAAATTTTAAATTTAATACCTGTACGTATACATACATACACACGCACGATAAGTAAAAGAGTGTAAATGTGTGTTTAATTGACAATTCTTGTCCTTGTGTGCATATTTTTTATTTTTATTAAAAAGATTTCAGCTTAATACATAAACACGTAAACTTAAATATTTTTCAATATTAAGTATAACATATAGTTTGAAAACGTTTAATACTTTAAGCATATGTATGTAACACTAAAAGCGTTTGAAATACAATTTTTACTTTTACCAACTTGACAAATAAATATTATACGTTGAAAGAAAAACTTAATAAGTATAAAAATACGTATAACTTAAAAGTGATGATCTAACATAACAATCATTCGAATGTGCTACTTTATTAATTATTCGCGCCAAGTCGTGTTCCTATTTCATAAAATTTAATCAAATGCAATATTATTACAAAATCTTAGAGACAAAAATATTTTGTATATAAATCACAAAACTATAGTTAAAAATAATTATAATAGAAAGAAAAAAACAACACTTGAACAACATTTAAATGTTCGCTTAAGCCTTGCGTGTGGGATCAATGACGCCGCCAGGTCCGGGCAAACCGCTAGGCCGGCCAATAAGATAGGCGTCAACTTGACGAGCAGCCTGTCGACCTTCGGTGATGGCCCAAACAACAAGCGACTGACCGCGTCGACAATCTGCAAGAAAGAAAATTGAACAAAGTACATTAAATGGGGAGCATAAAAAATGATTCACCATTTATTTTAAAGATTACACTAGTTTTTACACAAAATTAAAAAAGACTACCTATTGATACGATTATTTTTTAAATAATTCAATTTGCGGCTCATAATATATTGTAATTTTTCATGATGGTACCATAAAAAGAAAGTATTTTTTAAAGAATTCAATTTCGGCACATAATATCGACTCATAACCGCCAAAATATCTTAAGCGCCAAAAAGAAAATTTTACAGGAGAAGGTTTTTTTTTAATTATCTTTGCTATTAATTTTATCTTTTATCTCTTATCTCTTTGCTATTAATTTTATTTTAATAATTTTATCTCTTATATTGATTAATTTCTTTTAGAGAATTTCATCTTAAGCGACACTTTGCTGTCATGAAAAATGTAAACAAACATGTAGTGTGTACTTAAGCTAAAATTGCTTTTGGTTTAAATTCATAATCTAATTTCGTACACCTATGAAATTTTGACAGACGATGTAAACCATCGCAAATTATCGATTTTCATCAAAAAACATAAATCGGATATTATGTCGCTTAAGATATTTTGGCGGTTATGAGTCGATATAATAATTTTTCATGATGGTACTATAAAAAGAAAGTATGGTCACATCAATGGTTGGTTTTGGTGTTATTAAAAATTATTCAGAGGAAGAAGTGTGAGCATTTGTTGCACTTACCACCAGCAGCAAAGACTTTGGAATTTGAAGTGCCATACTGTCCATTACATGCTTTGATATTGCCTCTTGCATCTAACTCTAGGCCCAGCTCTGTGGGTACCGTCTTTTCGGGGCCCAAGAAACCCATAGCCAAGAGAATCAAATCAGCGGGGAAGTATTTCTCACTGCCAGCCACTTCTTTCATGCTCCATTGACCGGTTGGTGTCTTAGTCCACTCAACTTCAACGGTATTGACGCCAGTTATGCGTCCATCTTTCCCAATGAATTCTTTGGTAGTTGTGCAGTATTGACGTGGATCTCGGCCAAATTTTACACGCACCTCCTCGTGTCCATAGTCAACCCTACGAAAATAATTATTCTAAAATACAATGTTTCTAGTTTTCATTGTATAAACCTACCGAAATACTTTAGGCCACTGTGGCCATGGATTGTCTTCGGCGCGTGTGTTTGGTGGTGTTGGTAGAATTTCAAATGTTGTAATGCTTTTGGCGCCTTGACGCAGCGATGTGGCAATACAATCACAGCCAGTGTCACCACCACCAATGATAATTACATCCTTACTCTCGGCTGAGATGATTTCCTTCTTGCTGCCCAACTGACGCTTTTGTTGTTTCTCCAAGAATTCCATGGCAAAATGAATGCCCTGCAGATCACGATTAGCCAGGGGCAAATCGCGAGGCCAGGTTGAACCAGTGGTGATGAGTAGAGCATCGTATCTGAGGTTGCAAAATATGCATTAATATACGAATTGAAAATTAAAAAGCTTAGAAACTTACTCGCTCAGCAAAAATTCCACCTTGACGTCCTTGCCTACATGCGCATTTGTGCGGAATTCAATGCCCTCATCGGCCAACAAGTCCACACGCCGCTTTACTACCTCCTTCGACAATTTCATGGTCGGAATGCCGTATTGCAGCAAGCCACCAACACGGTCGTTGCGCTCAAATACAGTGACGAAGTGACCTGCACGGTTCAGTTGCTGTGCAGCCGCCAAGCCAGCTGGGCCCGAACCTACAATAGCAACACGTTTGCCCGTGCGCTTATCTGGTATTTCCGGTTTTATCCAGCCCTGCTCAAAGGCATGATCAATGATTGCACACTCAATATTCTTAATGGTGACAGCTGGTTCGGATATACCTAAAACGCAAGCACCCTCACATGGAGCTGGACAGACACGGCCCGTAAATTCGGGAAAGTTATTGGTCTGCAGCAGCTGATAGAGTGCCTCTTTCCATTCATCATGGAAAATTAAGTCATTCCACTTCGGTATAATATTGCCTAGTGGACATCCGTGTGAGTTCGACTGACAGAAGGGAACACCACACTCCATGCAGCGTGCAGCCTGCACCTTGAGCGTCTTGCGCACATGTGGGAAGTTGTAGACCTCGTTCCAATCTTGCTGACGTACTTTGGCATCACGATAAATGACTGTCTCACGCTTGTACTTGACAAAACCACGCGTCTTGTCGAGCAGCCGATCGGCACGTTTCTGCTCCAAAGCTATATCCTGTATAGCTTCCTCAATATCCTTAATGGAGGGTTCATTTTTGCCATTCTCTACGGCCTTAACATCATCCTTAACAACTTCTGAAACCTGTTCGGCTTCCAAATCCTTCAAGGCCTTCTGGTATTCATAGGGGAAGACCTTAATGAACTTACTCTGAGATTCTGACCACTGGTTGAGAATTTCTTGCGCCACCTTGGAACCGGTTTTTGCAATAAAATCGCTGAGCAATTCTTTGACTATGATAACATCCTGCTGCTGTTCAAGTGGCAGTAATTCTACCGATTCTGGATTCACTTTGGGCTTGAATGAGCCATCAATGTCGTAGACGTAAGCAATACCACCGGACATACCAGCAGCAAAGTTGCGACCAGTGAGTCCCAAAATGACGACAAGTCCGCCAGTCATGTACTCGCAGCCATGATCACCAACACCCTAGGAATGTGAATGTTAAAGGATGCCGTTCATCAAGAAGAGCTCAAATCGAGAAATTTCAAATATAATAGGCACAAAGTTTCCTAAACTTGACTAGTAATAGCATACCCCAAAATATCCCTTTTACAAATTGCCCCCAGAAAATAACTTATTTGGAAGAGCAACGAAGTTTAACCTCTACCTCTTTGGCTAAATTTACCTCAACAACAGCAGTTACGCCCGAATTACGTACACAGAAGCGTTCCGCAGCAATGCCACGGAAATAGGCGCGTCCTTCAGTAGCACCATACAAGCAAACATTGCCAACAATGACATTCAAATGTGACTCGAACGTGACGGTGTCGGGTGGCATGATGACCACATTGCCACCGCATAGTCCCTTGCCCACATAGTCATTGGCATCACCCTTTAACGTAACATTCACGCCCGTTGCTAAGAAAGCGCAGAAACTCTGACCTGCGGAACCTTCGAGGAAGATATCCATGCTTTTGCCACGAGGCAAGCCAGCTTCGCCATATTTGCTATAGTTGGTAAAGGTTGTTAAAAGTGAGAAAAAAAAAGTAATCTTGTAAGGTGAATTAATTAATTAATTAATCTTGTAAGGTGCTTGTATATTACCAAGCAATGTGGTAACTCAGAGTGGAACCAAAAGCGCGCTCTTCGTTGTTGATGCGCATTTTTAGGGTTATATTGTCCTCGGTACCATTGAAAATACTCTGCACCTTGGCTATGAGTTGGTTGTCAGACCGTTTTTCAAGCTGGAAATCTTGACCCTTGGAACCACCGATGATATTTGTGCCCGGACGAAGCTCAAGAGCATTCTGCAACAACAGCGACAAGTCGAGTGTATGAGCCTTGAGAGCACGTTGTTCGGCCACCCTTAGCAGATCAGTGCGGCCAATGAGGTCTTGAAATTTACTTATACCCAATCCAGCCATTATTTTACGTATCTTTAAAGTAAAAAGAATAATTTTTAAAGCTTGACTAAATTGAATGTAACAGCACCACAAAAAATACTTCATATTTTTAGAAGAATATTCGTGAACCAATGTGAATTATAAATCATTCAAATCCTTCATAAATCATATGAATCAAAAAGAATGATTGGAACAAGTCATGTTGTTTCAATTGTATCATCGAGATTTAAGTCAATCGTGATTCAGATTTAAGGCAATCATCGTGATTCAAGGGAATCATCGCGATTCAAGGGAATCATCAAAAATTTTAATCATTGGAAATGATTCAGTGAAAACGTTGAATAATTCAAGTGAATCATGGTGGATGATTCAAATGAATCACAATGAACGGGTCAAGTGAATCATTTTTAATATTAAAGCGTATTTCGTATTCAAGTATTTGTAATATTTAAGCGCATTTCGAGAATAATTTCTTACGAATTTTTTTTTGCTATATTTTTATGAATGAACTCATAAAGCAAGTATATAATTTTTGTGATTCATTCATTAATTGATATATTGGATTTTATATAGCTCATCAATAATGTTATTCAAAAAGTCTGCTCGAAATACTTACATCTTCTGCCAGCATGAAGAAGAAGTTAATGACATGCTCGGGTTTACCAGTAAACTTCTGGCGTAATACCGGATCTTGAGTGGCAATACCCACCGGGCAGGTATTTAAATGACACTTACGCATCATGGTGCAGCCTGAAATAGGTTTTGAAGAAGATTTTTAGAGAGTATATTATATAAGTTTTCCAAACTTGAAAGTTTCGAATTTTAAAATCCAACGCGTGTGTTTTTGAATTTACGCTTCGAACATCTTTTGGAACGATTTCTCACTTACCCATGACTATCAATGGAGCTGTACTAAAGCCAAATTCATCGGCACCTAATAGAGCGGCAACAACAACATCAAAACCGGTACGCAATTGACCATCAGCTTGCACAATCACTCTGGTGAATTTGAGTGTTGGTGGAGTAGCGTCGTCAAAGACATGAAAGAAAAAATACAATTAGGGCGAATTCCATGGGAATGATATATAAAATGATCAAAAAATTACTAATGAAACATCTCGGCAGCGAGCGATTGACTGACTGACTGATTGATCGAATGATAGTTTTAACAAGATCGAGTTCGAGATCGTTTGAGGAACAACAACAACAGAACAATGTCGAGGATCGCTTAAGAACTATAAAATAAAAACATTTACATAACACTGAACGCACGCATACACATGAACATGAATTAAGTACGAGTTTGATTCCAACTCCTGGCGTTTGCTTATTTTGGCCATGTCGGTGCAGCATGTCAGCCGTGTGGGTGTGAGTGAGTGTGTGTAGCACAAAGGATATAGCATCTCTCGACGGCGACCAAGACGACGATGACAATGGAATGCAACAATGAAAACAACACATATATAAAAAATCTCATCACCATCACATCTCACCGAAAAGATTGTGACGGAGTCAGATGGGGCTCTTTTTACGAGTACGAGTATGAATCTCGAAGTATCTAAACGAATGCCACGCGTAGCTAGACTCAAAAATTTAAATCACACTTTCGCACATTTTAGGCTCAACTAATTTTTTTTATTTAGTCTCATCCTTTTTCATTCAGCGAGCGACAAGCACGTGATCTGGATAACCAGGTGATTCTTCGAAAATGGTTTTTTATGGTTACAGGTAGGAAGAATACGTTAGAATTTAGCTTACCTTGAGCGCAAGTTATTTAAAACAAGTACTTGATGTGTTTCGGCAATGCCCAACTCCCAAGGAAGTCCGGCACTTTTGATGCCTGTCCAAGAACTGGCGCCAGTGCCACCATCGTGACCTGATATAACAATGTGCTCCGCTTTACCCTATAAATTATGAACAATGAGTATTCAAGCAGTCTTCAAAATATATTTTTGTATATATTTTGTACCTTGGCGACACCAGAAGCTACAACGCCAACACCAACCTCCGAGACAAGCTTAACGGAAATTCTAGCATTCGGATTGGAGCACTTAAGATCATAGATCAATTCAGCCAAATCTTCAATGGAGTAGATATCGTGATGCGGTGGTGGTGAAATAAGGCCAACTCCTGCCACCGAGTGACGTGTCTTGGCAATGTCCTTGGTAACTTTGTAGCCAGGTAGCTCACCGCCTTCGCCAGGCTTGGCACCTTGTGCCATTTTAATTTGCAAATCATCAGCATTGGCCAGATAGGAAGCAGTAACACCAAAACGTCCCGAGGCAACCTGTTTGATAGCGGAGCGTCGGCTGTTTGTGGGATCTTGATCTGTAAGTTTGGTGTAAAAGAAAATTTTGTTTTAATTTCAATACCGTGTTGTGTTATATAAGAGCTTTTACTCAAGTAGCGATCCGCATCTTCACCACCCTCGCCGGTGTTACTCTTGCCACCGATGCGGTTCATGGTAACAGCCAGAGTCTGATGGGCCTCCAATGAAATACTGCCAAAGCTCATGGCACCGGTAGCGAATCTATGTCATAAAAACGAGAATATTCAAGAGAAATATTTAGATTTTAATGCATGATTTTTTGGGTATGCTCACCTCTTGACAATCTCACTCGCAGGCTCTACCTCTGAGATATCGATCTTCTGACAATCAGTGACAAAATCCAGCTGACCACGTAGCGCACATTTGCGCACGCTATCCATAGTAGTGGCTTTAAATGCCTCGAAAGCATTGAGATTCTTATTCACGGCAGCATCTTGAAGATTGGCGATTGCAGCAGGTTCGTTGATATGAGCTTCACCACCATGACGCCAATGATATTGTCCGGGATTACGAAGGATTTTCATGTCTGGTGAAACATTGCAGTAAGTCAGCTGATATCGTTCTAAGCCTTCTTTGGCCAGCATTTCCAAGGTTACACCACCAATGCGACTCTGGGTGCCGCGGAAACACTTGCTGATTAAATCACTGCCCAAGCCCACAGCTTCAAAGATCTGTGCACTCTTGTATGACTGCAGAGTGCTTATGCCCATTTTAGCCATTACTTTGGCAATGCCAGTGTCAATGGCTTGAGCATAGGCGCTATATATTTGTTTATCGCTAACATCTGGACTGATGATGCCATCATCACGAAGTGCCAGAGCCAGCTCGAACGCCAAGTAAGGGCAAATAGCATCGGCTCCATAACCGAGAAGTACGCAGATGTGATGCACCTCACGTGCTTCGGCTGTCTCGACTATGATGCCCACCTTCATGCGCTGCAAAGTCTCGATAAGATGATGATGTAGCGCACCTAAAGCAAGTAGCGCCGAAACGGGAACCCGTCCCGGTCCGGCATTACGATCGGTGAGCACCAGCAGTTGATAGCCGGCACTAGATGCTGCAGCACCATCACGACAGATTTTCTCAATGCAATCCATGTAGCCTTGAACGCCCTCTTTGTATTGGAATGTGATGTCCAAAACTTTACTCTTCCAACCGCGATGCGTGTTGCGCTTCAGTAGGTTGGTGTCTGGAATGCTAAGAATTGGATTGGGCAACCAAATGCGGTGAACCTGCTGCGCCGAGGGCTGCAGCAGATTAGCTTCGGGTCCAATGGGACACTGCATGGACATAACGACCTTTTCACGGAATGGATCAATAGGTGGGTTGGTAACCTGGGCGAACAACTGCTTGAAGTACTCATACGGTAGTGGCTGAAATTCTGAGAGACAAGCCAGTGGCGCATCGTTGCCCATCGAGCCAAGAGCCTCTTTGCTGAAAATGGAAAAGAGGTCGAAAGGAATTTGATTTAATTGACAATTAGAAGGTTATAGAAAAATTACTGGTTCTTAAACATGGGAACAAGCAGCATGTTCACAGTTTCTGAAGTATAGCCGAAGAGAGCCAGTCTGGGATCGAAGATGCCATGCTTGGAAGGATCGAAACTGTTGCCATTTGTGGGCGTTTCGTTTGCAGCAGTGTTGGAATTGAAAATATTGGCATTGCGTATTTCCTCGATGGTAATCTGCAGAAGAAGTAAAGACTCAGTTTTAGAAATTACAGAAAGTAGGGTTTCACAAAAATGATAAATGGAATCTTTTAAGCATTTTTAGGAGTGAAAAAATTTTGAGAAAAGTTACATTGAAAAAATCTTATTTCGAAGAAAAAATATAAGGTAAACGGGCCAGGTCGTATATAACTTTCATGATGTCTTAAGAAAAATGCTATTAGGTCCCAAGCAGTTGAGCGTTAAATCATATTTTGTAGTCTGAGGTCTACTTACCATCTGAAGTTCCGTTAATTTAGGTTAGCATTAAGGGAAAAATTAAAGAATTTTTAGTAGATATGTGAAACATTAACTCCGTGTTTCAAAAATGTTAACTCAATATGTCTGATAAATGACTATATAAACGATAAATTACGATTCCCAACAAGTTGCAGTCTTGTCTTGATTTGTGTAAAAGTTTTTTACTAAGCCTAACAAGTTATATGAAAATCAAAAGCTCCGCAGATTCATCTTACCTTTTGCTGCAACCATTCGGAATGTGGACGTGATTTGGATATATGTGCCTTTAACTCAATATCCTGTATAAACTTCTTCTCTTGTGTATCAACCAACAACATGCGTCCTGGCTTGAGACGACTCTTCAAGGTAACCTGCGATGGATCAATGTCGTAGACACCCACCTCAGATGCCATAACGAGCACGTTTTCTTTAGTAACGTAAAAACGTGATGGACGTAAGCCATTACGATCGAGCACGGCACCAATATAACGACCATCAGTAAATGAAATCAATGCGGGACCATCCCATGGCTCCATAACACAAGCTGCCCATTGATAGAAATCACGCTTCTCCTGTGGCATAGTTTTATCATTCTGCCATGCCTCCGGCACCATAGTCATAACCGCTTCGGGTAAAGTGCGCTCACTAGCCATTGCCAAGAACTCCAAGACACAATCAAAAGAACCCGAATCGGAAAGATTTGGCTCTACAACTGGATATAATTTCTTTAACTGCTCGCCGAACAGTTCACTTTGCATGACACCCTCACGTGCCTTCATCAAATTAACGTTGCCACGCAAAGTGTTGATCTCACCGTTGTGTGCTAGCACGCGTAGCGGATGAGCACGTTCCCACGAGGGGAATGTATTGGTTGAGAAACGTGTGTGCACTAAAGCCAGATATGTTTCAAATTCGGGATCTCTAAGATCGGTATAATACTCCCAGAGTTGATCGGATGTGAATAGACCCTTGTACACAATGGTCTTAGATGAAAGCGAACAAATGTAACAGCGGCGACCCTCCTTGATCAGCTCATGACTAGCACGTTTACGCAAGACAAACACTTGACGATCGAATGTCTTGACATCCATGCCATTGGGACGGCCAACGAAAACTTGTCGAGACAGTGGCTCTGATTTACGTGCTACCACACCGATAGCACTTTGATTCGATGGAACTGTTCTCCAGGCAATCACTTCAACACCAAGGCTTTTAGCCAGCTCAGTGAACTCGGCTTCGGTTTCAGGATGTGACTTTTCATCCAAATACAAGATGCCGGTAGCATAGTCGCCAAGATCGGGCAATGTAACGCTCTGCGAAGACCTAAATAAATGCAGAGATAATGATCAGAATGGATTTCAAAGATTATAAGGAAAAGGTAATTTCGAATTGGTAATTCTTATGAAGGTGGAAAAATTTTTTTATAAGAGATAAATAAAAGATATTATAGAAGTAATTCAAATTTGAGTTCTATTGAGGGGCTACTGAAGCCAAGGATTTTTTTTTCAACATTTTTTTTTATAAAATAAATTTTAGTTTGTACGAGTAGTAATAAATGAAAAATAAAATATCAAAGTTTTCAGATAAAGATTGATAAGAGATAAAGGTTTTTCTAAGTAACTTACACGTATTGAACATATAAATAAATAAAAAAGCGAAAAGATATACAACTTTTAAAAAATTACAAAAAATTGTGAAGTGAAATGATATAATTTATATTGACCTTCTATAATTTATGTGTGGATATGGAATATGGATATGGAAAAAAAAATATGGGGAAAAAATATGGTTATGTTTATGAATATTGATATATTTATATAAACTGCGTGAAGTTAAATTCGTAAATCCGACGCTAACTTAGCAAAGACACAAACCAATATTTCTTCTCTGTAAAAAGTTGAATTCGTACTTTTTTGCAAAGTACGAATTTAACTTTTGGTACGAATTTAACTAACGACACAAAAAAGTTAAATTCGTACTTCTATGCAAATTACGAATTTAACTTTGAGTACGAATTTAACTTTGAGTACGAATTTAACTTTGAGTACGAATTTAACTTTGAGTACGAATTTAACTTTGAGTACAAATTTAACTTTGAGTACGAATATAACGAACGATAATACGAATTTAACTTAATTTGTAAGGAAATAACTTTGACATCAACTTGGAAACACAGAAAAGTTGAAAAGTTTATGAAACATTTTAAAATATATTATAAAATTGAAAAATATGCATAGAAATTATTAAAAGAGAAAATTTTGGAAATTTATCAACAGAAATTGAAATGTAGTGAAATGTTGTAGAAATATTTTAACCACTTTAAATGAAAAGATTCTAATTTTCGAAATATAAACCTAGAATATGATTCATATCAATGGACAGGTAATTGATGCACCTTTCTAACGATATATCATTCATAAGTGCACACTCAAGATTTTGGCCAAAGGAAATTTTTGAAAAAGTATTGAAGTGTAGGCAAAAGGTACTAACTTTGAATGAAAAAATTCTAACATCGGAAATATAAACCTAGAATGGTATGTATACCACTGGACAGGTAATTGATGCACCTTTCCAACGATATATCATTCATAAGTGCACACTCAAGATGTTGGCCAAAGGAAATTTTTGAAAAAGTATTGAAGTGTAGGCAAAAGGTACTAACTTTGAATGAAAAAATTCTAGCATCGGAAATATAAACCTAGAATGGTATGTATACCACTGGACAGGTAATTGATGCACCTTTCCAACGATATATTATTCATAAGTGCACACTCAAGATTTTGAACAAAGGAAATTTTTGAAAAAGTATTGAAGTGTAGGCAAAAGGTACTAACTTTTAACGAAAAAATTCTAGGTTTATATTTCTGATGTTAGAATTTTTTCGTTAAAAGTTAGTACCTTTTGCCTACACTTCAATACTTTTTCAAAAATTTCCTTTGTTCAAAATCTTGAGTGTGCACTTATGAATAATATATCGTTGGAAAGGTGCATCAATTACCTGTCCAGTGGTATACATACCATTCTAGGTTTATATTTCCGATGCTAGAATTTTTTCATTCAAAGTTAGTACCTTTTGCCTACACTTCAATACTTTTTCAAAAATTTCCTTTGGCCAAAATCTTGAGTGTGCACTTATGAATGATATATCGTTGGAAAGGTGCATCAATTACCTGTCCATTGATATGAATCATATTCTAGGTTTATATTTCGAAAATTAGAATCTTTTCATTTAAAGTGGTTAAAATGTTTCTACAACATTTCACTACATTTCAATTTCTGTTGATGAATTTCCAAAATTTTCTCTTTTAATAATTTCTATGCATATTTTTCAATTTTATAATATATTTTAAAATGTTTCATAAACTTTTCAACTTTTCTGTGTTTCCAAGTTGATGTCAAAGTTATTTCCTTACAAATTAAGTTAAATTCGTATTGTCGTTCGTTATATTCGTACTCAAAGTTAAATTTGTACTCAAAGTTAAATTCGTACTCAAAGTTAAATTCGTACTTTGCAAAAAAGTACGAATTTAACTTTTTACAGAGAAGAAATATTGGTTTGTGTCTTTGCTAAGTTAGCGTCGGATTTACGAATTTAACTTCACGCAGTTATTTATATATGGATTTGGGTATGCATACGGATGTGGATATCGACATGTAAATGAATATGTATTTGGATATGGACTAAGATATGGATATTCATATTGATATGGATATTCATATTGATATAAATGAGCATATGAATGTGGATAGGGAAATGTATATGGATATGTATTTCGATATGGATTGACACATGGATATTAATATTGATATGGATATAGATATGGGCATGGATATGTATGGTTATAGAAACGGATGCGAATAAGTATGGAATTGGACAAGCAAAAATATATGGATATTAATAGGACTATGGATATGGATAGGAATATATATACGGATACAGATATGGATATTTATATGAATATGAATATGAGTATGAATATGAATATGAATATGAATATGAATATGAATATGAATATGAATATAAATATGAATGTGAATATGAATATGAATATGAATATGAATATAAATATGAATGTGAATATGAATATGAATATGAATATGAATATGAATATTAATAGTAATATGAATATAAATATGAATATGATATATCCATATCATATATGATATATCCATATCATATATGATATATCCATAGATATGGATATCACTTATGTTTAATACACTTATTCTTCTCTTTTGTGAAATACAAATTTCTCCCCAATACAATCTAGATTATGCCATATAATCCATAATAACTTAGTAAAAACAAAGAAGCAAATCTTTTTCTTCGGACTTCTGTTAAACATCATGCCCAAACGATTTCCAAATTAAAATTTTTCTCAGAAATGTTCAATCAGAAATTAGTGCTTTGAGGTAGGAGAATTTATAAATTAATTTATAAAGCTACTAAAAGTTGTTGATAAATGTTTTTTCCCCTCAATATTTATATGTCATGAACCTTGTTTATGCTATCGATAGCTTTAATATTTTTAGATCGTCAACTTATAGCCTTACAATCCATCTTATACTGTTTATTGATCTATTGTTAGATTGGCTAAGTGACCTGAATATAAATTACTCGTTCACATGCTCACTTCCACACGATTGCCACCTATCTTAGCCATTAAGTGTTGTTGAAACCATAATAAATGTTGGTGCAAGATAATTAAATTATCACACCGTAACACATTACATCGATACCCAGTCGTTGTTGGCTGACAGCAACGACCACTTGTTGCCACATTAAGTGGAATTAAATGAGAGAACGAACAACTAATAAAAAGGTGTCTCCGCTATTGTCTACATTGACCGCTTTGTGGCATTCTAAATATAAGTTGACTTAGTCGGCAGTTAGTTAGTAAATTAATGGGTGTAATCGTCACTGGTCGGATATAATTGTGTGTTTTTAGCTTAATTTGAGTGATTCACTTTGAGCATCACTGATATGCGTTCCTTGAACCTGAACTGGCTGATGCTGGCTAAGTGTCAAGTGATGCAGCAGGTTTTGTAATCACCATTATAATTATTTATTTACAAAAGTCAGTCAATGAACGCAGTCAGTATCGTGACGACAAAGTGCAATAAAATCTTAAGCAATATGTAAAGTAATTAAATAAAAAGAAGGAATATTTTTGAAATAAGTGTGGCGTGCAATTATTAAATTGAAGCTTGTTAAATATTTAATGAAAAACATTGTCGAAATTATTGCATATCTGAGGCAAAGCTAAGGAGAACATGAATATTTATATGTTGGCTCATAGGCTCAATGGGTTCATGCGTCTATATTGTAGGATTATGATTTCAATGGCTTTAAAAACACCATCATTAGAAATGGGCTAATTGAAGAAAAAGCGAAAAAAAAAATTCAAAATTAAACCATTGGAATAACTTGAGTTAGAACACAGCTTAATGCATGCAGCAAATGCTATGACCCTGTTTCTTCAATTAAAGTACTGCTAATTGAAGGTTTATTGATTACATTCATTGTAAATTGGAGCAACATGTTAATTTTATTTGTTTGTGAGAAAAAAGCACGAAGAGAGAAAAAAAGTTGTATTTATATAAGAATTCAATATGTTCCACTCGTCTAAGTATTTATCACGTGCAAACAATTTGTTTTATACAAACTGAATAGAAGGTTAATTTCGATTTGAATTTATTCTGTACACAATATCGAGTAAAATATTTTGAAATGAGACAATTTTAATTACTATTTACTTTGACATTATAATTAACGATATAAAAACGCTGATAGCTTTTTACTATTGATACATATGTGAGTATATCGTGAGTATATAAAGGTGGCGCATAAATAACCTTCCGATGTTTTTTGGCTGTAATTTAAAAAAAAAATTAAAAACTTTGATTCTTCTTGTGGATTATTTTTATTTGGTCTTTTAATTTTTTTTACATCAAGTCGAGAATATGATGTCATGTAAATGGCCGCCGCCACAGTTGATTGTCATTTGAGCCCTTTTTATGGCATTTTCCATCACTTGGGCCAAAACTTCCGGCGATAGGTCCTCACATTCTTGACGGATATTGTCTTTAAGAGCTCCAAGAGTCTGAGGCTTGTTGACATAAACCCGCGACCTCAAAAAGCCCCACAAAAAGAAGTCTGGAGCGGTCAAATCAGGCGATCTTGCCGGCCAGTGCAAATCGCCAAATCGGGAGATTAGGCGCCCGGGAAATGCATCCTTCAGCATATCGGTTGTGGCACGTGCAGTGTGTGCCGTTGCACCGTCCTGTTGGAACCACATGTTTTCCAATCCCAATTCATCAAGATGCGGCAAAAAGAACTCGTTGATCATTGCTCTGTAGCGCTCACCATTCACAGTAACCGTTTGGCCCGCGACGTCTTCGAATAAAAAAGGTCCGATGACTCCTCCAGCGAAAACAGCACACCATACAGTGACTTTGAGCGGGTGTAATGGCTCTTCGTGGGTTACACGCTGATTTTCAGTGCCCCAGAAGCGTAAATTTTGCTTATTTACGTACCCGCTAAGATGGAAATGGGCCTCATCACTCATGATTATTTTTGATGAAAAATCATCTTCCTCTTGGTGGTGATTAAGGATGGCTTGAGCGTATGTTAGACGCGATTGGCGGTCAGCAGCTAACAGCTGATGCACCGTCTGGACTTTGTACGGAAACATCTTCAAATCTTGTACCAAAATTCGCTGTAAAGACCGTCGACTGATACCCATTTGCGTGGCACGTCGTCTGGTCGATGTCGACGGCGCTTCCATGACATCCTCGGCTACAGCAGCAATATTCTCTGCAGAACGGCTACTCCGGGGTCTGCCACACCTGGCAGCATCTCGTGTTGAGCCAGTCTCTTCGAGGCGAGCGGCTAAACGTCGCAGTGTTTCACCAGTAGGCGTTGGACGGCCAGGAAATCTGCGGCGAAATTCACGTTGTGCCAAAGTCACCGACCGATTATTGGTCAAATAAATAGTCAGCAATATTCAGCGTTCTGAAGCAGGTAGCGTAACATTGTTTATTAACGTGTATTTCGCATGTGTTTACTACACAAATGTCAAAACAGAACTGACATTGGGGGCCAATCGCAAAATTTATAGCATTTTCTGATAGGAGGATTACTTTTGCGCCACCTGAAAATAAGCTTCGTGAGAAAACGTCACCATTCATGTTTTCCTAGATTCATTTAGAGAACGTACCACGCTGCCAGTGGTTCACCGGCTACAGTTCTTGAGTCAATTGATTCTTGTCTGCATGCAAGACCACGTGGACGTGGTCGGGTTCTTGAACACGGTGACATATTGAGGTGCATGAGTCGTTTTCAACACTTACCTCCACAGCGTTGATATTTTCGGTGGAACGTTCAAGTCGAAGTCGTTTCGGCGTCTTTACATCTTGAACTGAGTCAGTCTCTTGGAATTTTTTGATTATGTTACGCACACAAGTCTCAGAAGACACACGATTACGGGGAAAACTTCCTTGAATTTTGGGCAACGTAACTGCGGACGAACGCAAATTTTTGTAATAAAAATCTATGTACTATGTAAAAGTCGTGTACGACTTGTCAAGCAATCAGCTTTTTATTAATACACCTTCGCAAGCCTACACCTCTTGTGGATGCACCCTTTATAAGTACTTTTTTTCTGTAGTAAAGTGTTATAGCTCACTCATAAATCTTGCCAGACCTGTTTCAGATAATTAATAACAAAATGTCTACCTTATTATACATCATATATTAAAAAAAAGTCACTAGAAAGCCGTTTTTCCTTAACAATCGTTGGAGCGTTAGACCCTCTTGTTTCGTTTCTTTATAGTCAGTGTGTTTCGATTACATTCTTTGAACAACCATACGACTTTATAACGTACTGACACTTCATCTTGGTAGCCGTGACAGGTAGCTTTTGTGTGTAGAATTCGATCGGTTGTCTCTATCGGTTCGACTCTTAAGTAAAATACCCTATCAGTCAACGGATAGCTATGTAAATAAAAGAGAATTTTCCAGCGAAAGGAATCCTTTAAAAATAATGTTGCTTTCTTTGTCATGTAATTTGCTTGAAAAAAAACTCTGTGGAAGCCTTTCTTTCATGTACTTTGCATAAATGTCTCTAGTCGCACGAGAATTGCGATGATGTCACGTTGATCGTTAATGATAAATTGGCGTGTCAAATTTAATAGCTTGTTATGTCAATTTTGTTTTTTGCTTTTTGCTTTCGTATTTTGGTTAATTTGGATTTACTATGACCATCTAGATTTAAAAAAAAAAAATGTTTTTTGTTGTCGAGCTTGCAATATCTTTTTTCTGTTTTTATTATTATTTTGAATAGTTCGTGCTGAAAATTGCTCAGAAAACAATAATCTACAAGTTGTTAATTTTTTGCGATTTTATGTTTTTTCCCCTCTCATGTTGTTATTTATAAAAGACTGTATTGCCAAAATTTGGGGATTTAATACTTTGAACATTCACTCAGCTGCGACGTTATTAATAACAATGTTTATGCATTTAAAATAAATTAAAATAATAGTTTTTAAATATCTATTGACATTGTGCCAAACGTTTAAAAAAAAAACAAGTTTTAGCTACGCCTTATCAATGTTCTGAATGGATTTTTGAAATATTATTTCAAACAACATATAAATGCATGATTTATTTTTCCGAGTACTTACATTGCTTTGGCATACAGTCCATGTGGTATAGAAGCCATAACACCAGCGCCATCGCCAGTGTCATTGTCACAGGCACATGCACCGCGATGATTCATCCGTTCTGACAAGGTCTGGGCATCACGAAGAATCTGTTGAATGCAAAATAGTGGGGCATAAGTGAATTGAAATGTTTACCAAAATGAAAATATAAAATAGCGAAGTAAAAAAAAAAAAAAATTGCAACAATATTAATATTGACGATATTTTAAAAAGATTCTGAATTAAAGAAGAATAAAACAAACTGACCCCATCTTTAAACTGCGTAAAAAAAGAGATGCAATTTAAAAAGTGGTTGAATTCACTTTTTAATGGTTCCAACAAAAAGTGTCTCGTAGGAGGACTGATATTGTTAAAAAATCATTTTTGTAGACATATTCTTCTAGCCTACCAGTAAGTTTAATATGATAAAATTTATTAAAGATGGAATAATTTTTCAAAAACATATCGGTAGTGGTGTAAGAAGCGTGCTCGACTGCCACCCCAGAGGTCCTGGGTTCGAATACCGGCCAGGCCAGGGTTCTACGTTTTAACCTTTCTGCATTTTCTATTCTCTTTTCTAATGAGCTGAAATTGAAAATTCATCAATATTTGCGACTAGAAGTTGTAGTTGATGGTAGAGAAGTTTGTTGATGAGATTCACTTGATTGCCCCTTCCTTCCCACTTATCTATAGCCCCAGTTTGAACCAAGGAAGACTTGACTAAATAGGTATAACACTTGAAATCGTTGGTTTTTCGAAAGATAAGGTTAAAAAAATAAAAGCTATAGGGTTTCTTTTTTAGAAGTTTCATTTTTTAATAAGACATTTTTTTTTCAATTTTTTTGCAATGAAATATTAGTAACTCTACACTCAGAAAACAGTTCAGTTTTGCTTGTTCAGTTGTAAAATTAGCATTTCTATACAGTTGACCTTGAAATACCTAAGAATACCTGACCTATTGATTGATTCCCTCAATTAAATGGTAGTTTATATTACAAAATGATATCTGCAACAACCAAAACTTAGACTCCTTTTAGATTGGTCAAGAGTTGACGGTCAGGTCAACTTTTGCATTTGTTGATGAGAGACGCGGACATCAACGTGAGAGAGGGTAAGTTTAAAAGGGAATAGCAAAGAATTGACGTCAATTCTTGACCAATGTAAAAGGAGTCTTAGTTTCTTTACACAATTTCTAGTTTCTAAGCAAACCAGAACAATTCAACGCATTCAATGGTCAAGAAAATGTAGTGCAATGTTATTGCAAAACACAAAATTGACTTTTCTAAGAAAAATTTTACATATTAAGTGCATACAAGCTTTTGGTGCTTTAAAATATTCATTGAATAATAACACGGTACAACAACTGGCAACGCACAATCATTGCATCTATACAAACCGACAGCATACTAAAATATGTGGCTCTCTAAGATATGTACCGATATTTAGAACAAAAAGGCATGGGAGGGATTTCGTTATGCTTACCAATATTTATTCCAAATTACATCGATAGATCAAAACTACAATCCTTAGGTTACTGCAACTTCAAAAATTCAGTTGGGCAACCAATTCGTATCGTCCTTGCAATTATCTTAGTCATCATAAAACTTCGCTAATTTACATATAAAAAAAAACAAAACTCACCTTGTGAGAGCGTTTTCCATCGATGGCAACAATGAAACCCACTCCACAAGCTTCATGCTCATTCTGGGGATCATAGAGTCCTTGTGCTCTAGGACCTTCCCATGGCATTTGCTTGTATGCACCTTGTTGTTGCTGTTGCTGCTCATTTTTGGCTGCTGCTGCTTCTGCTGCTGTTGATGCTGCTTCATATTGTTCAAACAATTGCTGCTCACTGTCGGCTTGATTGAAATTATTTAAATGTTCTTCTGAGTTCACTAGGTTTTCTTGTTCACTAATGTTGTTACTTTCGTTGTTGTTGGTGTTTTCAACAAAATCACATCCTGTTTCAAAATTGTCAGTTGTTATCGGGGCCATTATATGTGTTACTTAAATGGAGCACTTGAGTTTTTTTTCCTGTGTTTTAAGTTCTAATGCTTTTTTGTAAGGTTTTACTATTCGATTTTGCTGTTTTACGAATTATTCACTATTAGTTGGCTGTTATAGAAGCACTTGATATGATTGCGACTCAACAGGATTGAGCTTAAAAGTTTTTAAGCAGTTGAAGTTTTTACTTTTTTTTTTTTAAACACTCTGACAATTAAACATTCACAAGTTGCTTAAATAAATGCATTGAGCAGTTTTTTTTTTGTTATTTTTACGTAGGCCAAGCTAGTTAAATACTAATTTTTTACTTGTATTCAATAAGGTTTACAATGTTGTTGAAGACAAACTTACACTCAATGTATTTTAATACGCAGCACTTTATAAAAATTCCAATGAATTTATTATGCAAATTATATTGTAAATAAATGTTTTTTTTTGTTTTAATTTTCTCTGTAAAAAATAAAATAAATAATATTAACTATTTATTGAATGTTGAGGGAGTTGTTGTGGGCACGTCGGTTTCATTTAGTTTTGCACTTTTTAAATATGTTCGAATTTTGCGAGACTAAAATATTTTTGTTGTAATTATTTTCACAATGAATTTATTATTTGTTTTGTTTTTTTTTATTTATTTTTTTTTTGGGCTCACTGCTGGTTTGTTTGCACTTCCTACAGCGACGCTAGCTGCCAGACGAATGATCTGCTTGCGACTTTAACTCAACTGAAATAGTAGCAATGAGCCGGTTCGTCGCAACTTGTCGCTAGCTGTTTCAAAAGATTTTTAATTAAACGCGCCGATCGTTTTTTTTTTTTCTTTCAAACTGTCTGTTTTTGCTCCGAGCGATAGAGAGTATCGCGTTTACTTATCGATGTTTTTTTTTTTTATTTAATTTTCGAGTGCTTCTCAGAATAGTTTTTAATGTGCAATGAAATGAATTAAAATGGGGAGCATGAAAACTATCGCTCTAGTGTTAATATTTAACCGTAAGTCCTCTTGGCTACTGTCGCCCGCTGCGCACAGTGGATCGCTTAGCACAAGCTGCACGCTAAAAGGTTTATTCAGAATATTTATTATTAATATAAGAAGGACTGTCAATAAATGTAGGCCTACTTTACTTATAGGTGTCAGGAAAAAGTTTCTAAAAGTTTATTACGGCTACAGGCTTGGGGTTGGGTCGTAGAAAATTAAAGTTAGAATTTCAGAAAATTATCCTTTACAAAAGTTATTCTTGCAAAACTCCCCTTTTTTAAATTGTCCTTTACAACATTTGTATCTTAATAAATGTAGGATCTCTCCACATAAATAAATGTCAAAAGTCCTTAATAGATGAAAATCCATTGAGGATGTATTCATACTGTTTTGGGTATAAAAATTTCTTGTTAAAAGTTAGTTTGAATCCGTATCCGCAATCATCGATACATCCATTCCTCAGAGTTATGTAAAAAACACTTAAATATACGACTTTCTTGCATTAATGAGTGAAGAAACTGTACTATTTAGAACTGAAACATAGCTTTTAATCATTAATTGATACTACAGATGTAGATCGTGATGTTGATCAAGAGATTTTTGACATTTTTGTCGAATTCTACTGATTCCATATAAGATTTGAGTGAGACTGACATCACTTTCCAATGAATTAATTTCAATTTGAACCGTCAACTAGCGAAAATTACAAGATTCTATAGAACTTTTAAAGAGTTTTGAACAGCCGTTAGAAAGAAAAAGAGTAGCGATCTATAAGCCACTACGTGCTCTTGGCCACAGTCCATGGTATAATAATACAAGGTAGTATTGACAGTTGCTTGGGCAACGACCATCTGTCAAAAAAAAAAAATGTCTAGAAAGAGTGTTCAATTATTGTTGATGTTTTACGCCATTGTTTGCGTTAACCAAACATTTACTTGTAAAATATTTTCTATTTTATGTAATAATAAATAGTGAGCATTGTAATAATAGTGATTTATTATTACTTTAGCGAAAATAATTTGTCAACTTAATGTGATTTAGTGCAAACATAAAAAAAAATGTGGAAAACATTCAAATGCAGCAACCTCAGCAGCTGCATTTGCATATGGACGAAATGCAGACGAAATGAAATAAGTTTTCAATTAAAATTGTGCATAATTGAATAAAATTTAACGCTTCCGACTGGAAAACATTTAGCACGATTTGTGCTACACATAGTTTTTTCAAAACTTTCATTATTTTATATTAAACGCACAAATTTTATTTAGGTTATGTTTTTCACTTTCGTTTCACATTATTCCACGAACAACTGTTTTTGACAGATGGTCGTTTCCTCGTTGCTGAGAAAATCAGTAGTTGTCAATACTACCTGTATAATTGTATCATGGCCACAGTCTTTTGCTGCGCACAGTGGATTACTTAGCACACGCTGCACGTTAAAAGTTTATATGTAATTCTTTTTACTTTAATATAAAAAGGCATTGAAATTAAAATTTGTCATCGAACTTTTTGCCCTTTCTCCAAAAAGATATTATTGACAATTTTTTCCAAGAAAAAAAAAAATACCTATTGTGAAAAAGTATGCAAGAGAAAAATAACATGTGTTTAAAATTTATTTCTCACTAGTCACACTATTCCGTAATAGTTCCTTCTAGTACAAGAATAAACAATACTAAATTGACATAAATTACAAAAAGAACTACTAAAAGAACTAAGAAACTATTTAAAAGTTCATTATAAATCTTTGGACATAGAGAAAAAAAAAACCCAATACAGTTATAAGCATAACTTCAAATTTAAATTCCAAGAGAAGAATAGTTTTATGGGACACCCGCGAAGCAAAAATTTTTATTTTCGAAAAAACTGTCCGGTGAAACGGTTTATTAATATTATTTCCGCTATGTGCCATATTTTGAAATACCAAAACAAGCTATTGATTAATCTTAAATAGCTTTATCATGCTTATCACTTTGGGTTCATTGACATGAATTTTACAGGGTGAAATATTGCTATCATTCAAGTGCTTTGATCGGCGTAGTGATAGCCCGCCCATCTTCAATGATACTTAATATAAAGACGAATTTGAACATGACATTCAGGATCTATAATGATAAGTATTTGAAATGGACTTGAAATGGATAGAATACCAAATACGATGGAATAAGCACAAACTTAAATAGTTCAAGAAATATTTTGGATCCAAATATGGACTGTTCAAAATTCATAAAACCAATAAGATCTTCTTGGTTTTAAAATTCTTATTTTTTTAGTATAGGTTTTCAATGTCAAATTCAACCTTTTTCATTTCAAATGAATCTTTTCACAAATCAAATTCAACTTTTGTTGAATTATACTCTTACTCACCCAAATAACTTACTCGCCCAAAAACGTACTAGAATATAATTTCAATGATAATTGCAAAGTTTGCTACAGGCGGTCTCTTCCTCACTATCTCTATGAATTAATTCGTGATACCCACTTGGTTTTGGTCATATCTTTACTAAGACCAGCAATTGGTTCTAACAACATTATTTTTACTAAGATTTATATATCTGAATATTTAGAACACAAAATTCATTTATTAGTAGCACAAAATATAAAAGGTTTTCTGAATAGATAAAATTGCTCCACTCCTCCAAGAGCATATCCCAGATAATCCTTTGTTTAGAAGATAGATAGAACCAACCTTTTTTCTGTAGAAAGCACTGGCTCTACGCAAAATCGCCCAAAGAAAAATCGACAAAAAAAAAAATAATGAAAAATCACCCAATTTTTTTCCATACGAAACAATGAATTATATAAAAATACGAATTTTTTGTATGGAAAAAAAATGACAAAAGTCCAAAAAGACGTTTCGGCCCCCCTTTGGCATACAAAAGTGCAGTTTCAGTCCCCCCCCTTTCGCGAATCCTAGATCCGCCACTGTACACAATTAAGATTGATTAGTAACGTAGTAGTGCAATTTAAAAATCAGCTTACCCAGTACCTTTTATCGTTGCAATAATAGTTCTAATAATAGTTTTCGTGCTAATAACAGTGGTTAATAAATAACTATATTAATAAAAAATAAATAAATAGTATTTATCTCATCAAATGATGGAATTAAAATAGACTTTAAAAAAAAAATACTGGCCTTGAAAATGCTCATTTAGTACAAGGGAATTTCGTATCTCGTGTGGGAACACAATGTAAAATATTGGGTGATTTTTCATTTTTTTGGGTGAACTTTCTTTTTTGTTTTAGGGTAATTTTTCCAAAAATTATTTGGGCTTATTTTTGTTTTCTTGGGTAAAATTTCGGTTTTTGGTTTTGGGCGATTTCTCATAAATTTTCTTTTTTTTTTGGGCGATTTTGCGGAGAGCCGAAAGCACTTTGTGTTTCAATTGGTTTATTTTTACTCTTTAAAACATTTACAAGCTAAATTTTTTCCACCGATTACTTGTGTACCTTTTCGAATCGTACATTCACAAAGGCACACGAACGTTAGATTCCGTACTTTGCTTTTAACACGGAATAAAACCAAATTTTTCGCTCTGAAAGTGGCAAAAAAATCCCATCCAAGTCGATTGACCATCAAGAGCGTAGGACGAAAAAGATAATAATATATTTTAATAGCTAATTTTTAATATACTTCAATAAATTCTAAGCAGAAAATTGAGTGATACATACATATAATTAACTTCTGCTTCGTTTAAGCGCATAAATAATTTGCATAATTTAACAAAATTTTCAAATTCACCCAGATACAATAAAGTCAATTCACGCACACTTATTGTGAGACAACCAATTTGTATAAAGTTTGCAAGAAAGTAAAACAAAAGGCAGTGAGTTATTCTAGTTATAGAAGGAGACGCGCGTGTCATCACATTAATTTCGTACTCAATTTTCACTGATTTGTTTGATCAATTCTGCCATTTCTACCATCAAACCATAGTGTAACAAGACACCAAAACAGGACAAGACATACATAAATGTATACGTATATGTATATGTCTGTACTTATTAATATTCGACCCACCGTAAATTGTACTGTATATTAATTTCGTTTGAATTTATTGAAGTCAATTGAATTGTTTTTAAATCAATTCAGTTTCAATTGATTTTTTTTTAAGTCTTAAAGATATGCCTTGATTGCTGATGTTGGCGAAATGTGTTTATCTGAGAAAAGGAATCTACATACGAGCGTTGTGGTTTTTTATAAAATAAATATTTTGTACATGTTGTATTTCCTATAATTTTAATTATAAATATCTTGAAGCTCACGATATATGTACATTTGACCCACTCGTCAAATGCGTGCAACAGGCGTGAACGAAGAATACCGGTGTTAATATTGATTTTTTATGCGAGGCACCTTGAAACATTATGGGAAAATTCCTCTTCGCTTGCGCTATACACAGTTAGTCGGTAGTATAAACGTGGCCTATTATCATTGCCATTTATTTCCTCAATATTTACGACTTGAAGTTGTAGTTGGTGCTAGAGAAGTTTGTGGATGAGTCTGCCTTATGACTTGAATTGTCTGAGGTAAAAGCCGAACACTTACCTCAGATTCAAATTCACATGTTTCTATGGCTTTTCGCCACGCTTGAAACATCCTACGCTTGTTTCAGTTGTTGCCCCTTCCCTCTCACTAATCTATCACCCCATTTCGAACAAAGGCAGACTTGACTGAATAAATGTTATACCTGAAATCCTTGGTTCAAAGCTCAAAAGAAAAAAAAAAATTGCACTCCCTTAAAAAAAATCTTGAACTTAATATTAAGCCATTTAGTCCCAAGCAATCATACAAATGTCAATTGCTTTTTGATGAGGTAGGCTTGAAAAAATGTTGGAATTATATTTGATTTAAACAAAATTTGACTTTTTCATTTGACATCTTGTATCCGCCATTTTTAATTTGTTACTGTGGACCATAGTATATGTTGGACATATAAATAATCAATGAATAATAACAGCTTGGTATCAAATATGCCTTTAAGGCATATGTGTCCGAAGCACCCGACCTAAGAAAATTTGAGGAAAAAATTTTTTTATTTATCTATATAGTCTCCTTTTAGCTCGTTACTCTTTTCCCAGCGATATTTAATAGCTTCCATACCCTGTTTATAGTGGAGATCAACCGCAGATTCCACCTCTTCATTGCTGGCAAATCTCTTACCATCGAGAAATTTTTTAAAATTTTGAAAAAGAAAATAATCCGAGGGGGCTAAATCTGGCGAATAGGATGCGTGAGGAAGGAATTTTGGCCATAGCCAAAAGGGATGTGTGAACTGGTACATTGTACTGATGGAGCAAAACTTTCTTTTTCTCCACTCAAACGCTGCAGGAAGTTCGAGCTGCACAATACTCGTCGTTGATTGTTTTTCCTTTCTGCAGATAATCAATGAAAAATATCCCACAAGCATCTCAAAAAACTGACGCCCCGACCTTGCCTGCTGATGGAACTTTTTTCGTGTTGTTTGGAGCCGATTCTCCCTTTTCAGCCCATTGTTTTGACTGTTGCTTCGTCTCAGGTGTGAAGTGATGGGACCGACCCATGTATCATCTATGTTTATGAATTGACGCAAAAACTCTGCTTTATTGCCGTGAGACTTCGTCAAACTCTCGATTGAAATATCCTCACGACGCTCTTTTTGGTCCATTGTGTAACCGCGGCACCCATATTGTTTTTCTCACAGTTTTCTCATGTTCAAATTTTCAATCAATATGTTATGTATTACATACAGCACTTTTTGAAATGCCTATCATGACTGTTATCTTGCGCCCTTTCAGTCGACGGTCTTCCAATACCTTTTTGTGGATTTTCTTCGCCATTTCTCCTCTTAGATTGGCAGCTCATACGGCTAGTTAAAACTCCGCCACCCAATATTTTACTGTTGTAAACGAAGGAGAAGACCTCCCAGAGTACAATCTAGTTCCACTTTGATATAAGTTAGACTGGGGCCTTTCAAATGATAGTATTGCAACACATAACGATGCCAAATCTTTTTTAATGTTAACAAATTTACTGAGAGCGTTCGCTATTAATGGATGGTTGATCAAACTTCTAACTTAAGCATTATAAGGTCTGTTCTTTCTAATATAGTCATCCTTTTCAAACAACAACCGCCATTTATACGTCAGGATGGATACTTCTGGGACAACCCTCGAAATATTTCATGAATAATAGCAGATAGGTATCAAATGCGCCTTATGTAATGAGAAAAAAAAAAATACATGTTCTGCATAGTTAATCAATTTTAGCTCACTTCCGGCGGTCATATTTCGTTTTAGGATAAAAATTTTAAAATTTTGACTTTGGAATCGAAAAGAACATCACGTTTCGCTTATTATTTGTATATTAAATACATTTTTCAAGACTCACACATCAAAAAAAACATCGGTATTCGTATGGTCGCTTGGGACTAAATCGATTCAGCCCACTTGGCACAATTAGATGCATTTATGCCTAGCTCTCACGAAATAATATAACTTCGCTTTCTCAAGTAGCGCTAGGTTGAGGCTTATCTTCTGATTGTTGCGTATTACGCAGGCGCAAATAAAGGTGCTTCAAATAAATACTTAAAATCTTATCGTTATAATTAACACAAAACAAAAAAGCACGCAGACAACATTCAGTGAACTCATGCTTGGCTTATATCTTTTTTTTTCAATTTTATTTTTCATTCCTTAAGTTTTTAATATTTGATTAACCGAAAATACGTCTGTGTCTATAACTGATGTTTTTAAGTATTTTGACGTGACTGACTAACACATTGACTCTTACATACAAACACATGTACGTCATCTTTCAGTCAAAAATTTTGTTTTCTTTTTCAGCTGCTAATTTCATAAACAAACAAAATCTTGCATTATGTAAAATGAAAAAAAAAAAAAAAAAATAATTAAAAAAAAAATATTTAAAATTGACTCAAGTTATTGAACTGTTAATAGCGACTTTGGTCAGTATGCCAAATTAGCGCCATTATATATTTTATGAAGCCAGCAACTTTTGGTACGTTTGCCGTTATTGTTATCAGTTATTAAAAATGCATTTATTATCTTTTAGTTGCTCATAAATGTTTAGTTGTGTGTTATACATATGTTTGGAGTTAATTTTAAAATTGATTGATTGCCGTCTATCTGTCAATTTTTGTAGTAAACAAAACAAAAAAAAAGATCAGTGGAAAATTTTAGAAATTTGAAACTTGTTCCAGATTCCGGTGCAAAATGCGCAACGATCAATTAAAGACCCACCTCGTGAACCAAAAATATTTTTTTTAATTTAGTCATAAACCTTTTCAAGTTTAAAATTGCGTTTTTGGAATTCACAAATGAATCATTCTTGAATCAATTGCCTGACTAAAATATCTCTAAGAAACGCACCTTTTTTAATTCGTAAATAAGTTCACAGAGCTACAAAAGACGATACTATTATAAAATTATTTTTTTTTTGCAATTGAGTTCAATTAGGTAAATTTAAGAAAATTATGGGTATTCATGATTTGGTGTATTAGGGATATGTTTTTCAAAATAAAAAAAAAAAAATAAAAAAAAGAGTATAGAATGTTTTATATTCGTAGTAAAAAAAATAGTGTTTCTTTTCCATTTTTTTTCAAAAGCACTAAACTGTCATACGGTAGTCAGATCTGGCAACTCTTTTCTCATTTGTACTCAGCTTAGTTTGGTTTTCCATTTTACGGAATGACCTGAAAACGAGCTAGAAGCCAACCCACATTTGCAACATTCTGTTCGGTGATGAGTTAAAGTTTTGGTTTGTATTAGTGCCCCCAATTAAATGGGATCTTTATTGAAGACATGTTTTTCTAACAGGACGACGCCATATGCAATACAGCGTGTGAAACAATTTACTTACCGAAGGAAATATTTGGCGAACGCGTTATTTCTCGAAATAGAATAGTCAATTGGGCATCAAGAATGTTCACTTTTGAATTATTTTTTCTAGGGTTATGTGAAGTCATTATTTAATGCGAACAAGCTAGCAACTATGGATGCCTTCGAAGAAAACATTGTGCCAATCATTGTCAAAATTCGTCCCCGAATGCTTGAAAAGTGGTAAAAAATTGGACTTCCAGTATGCGCCACATCCGAGTCAGCCACATTTTGGGAAACATGCAAAAAAAAAAATTAATTGATCATGCACAGGCAAGGATTATTTCTGATCTATTTCTGAAGTAGTTTGAGAAACAATTGAATTTATTTTTTGATTGAAAATGGTTCATTTCACAAATGTTAATTAAAAAAATAAATAAAAATATAACAGTGGATCGATATATTTGTTACATGTATATTTAAAATATACAAACATTTTTCTCGCTGGAAAAATCTTTCGTATATAAGAAAATTTATTTTTTTTAAAAGACAAAGTTTTCTATGAACACAATAGGAGTTTTTCGTTGCATATTTTATAAAACTGGTATATAAATATTTATCAAAAATACACAATACAAGTCCAAATACACCACATTGTGAATACCCCTTATGAATTTTTCTTTTTTTGTGATATTTCATTTTTAGACACAACATAAGGAATTGCTAAAGAAAAGAATTTTCTGGAGCAAACTCCATACCATTTTTCTCCAGAAAATGTTTTTCTCTAAATGTGATACTCAAAATTCCCTAAAAATGGTAAAAAGCTTCCATGAAAAAGATAAATATAAGAAAAATATATCGTTCTTAGAGAAAAATACTTTTATATTTGAGAAAGGATTTGTTTTTATTGCAGAAAATATTTCGCATACTGAATTGTTTATCTACAATAGAGAAAACTTTTCATTTTCTAGAAATTTTTATCTATAAATGAGATTTTTTAGTGCGAGAAAAATACTTATCATTATTAGAGATTTGAAATATTTTCATTTTCGACAAGTCAAGAAATATTTCTTCGAATATGTGAAAATTTATTCCAATTGAAGGAAATTTTATTTGAAAAAAAGAAAATTTTTTCTAAAAAGAGGGTTTTTCTGAGTGTGTCCTTCCACCATCACAATTCCGCTTGTTTCGCTTTCTTCAAAACTCCATACGTGGAATAACGTTATTTTCAGATGAGACGATAATTCAGTTTTTTGTCAATTAAAGTTCATCGAACATCGTGGAGAATATATCATTGATTAATTCTTTGTTCTTCATATAAATAAATGACTTTGAAGAATATATTTAAAATACGTATTGACTTTACTCAACCAAAATATGAACCCGAAAAAGATTGCAAAATGTTTTCTTCTTGCCTTTACTTTATTTTTTGTGATAAACGTTTTATTGTCCTTATGTCTGTCGGCATATTTTTGAGATTGGTGAAATCTCGGCACATTTTTCTTTTACCAAAATTAAAGATTGTGGCTATCTGGCATTTGTTTGTTTTCATAAACAAATGAAAGTGAAGATTATTTGCGTATCGTTTAATCAACAATTGAGCGGTTCAAAACGTAGCGTCTATTTATATAAAATTTTTGTTTTTGTCTTTTCGAAATAAATCCTTGTCTCATAGACTGTAGTGTAAATATTTAATACACAAAAAATTTGAGAAAAGTTGTGTCTTTAAGTATTCTATTTTGTTAAATTTTTTTTTGTAAGTTTAAATACCCATTAAAAATAAAAATTCGTGCTTCGTAAAGCTACCATAAAAGTGACATGTTTTTGTAATTTTGTTTCCAAATATTTATTTTTTTTTTCTTTTTAAGCGTATATTCTCTCTTTCGTCCAGTTATTTCCTTGAAATTCTGTCAAAGATTATATATTTCATTCCATCGCTCTAGAATTTCGTTTGGAAGTTTTCTTATGATATTTTTATAAATTTATAATTTTTTTTTTGTTTTTTTTTTTCAAAATTTGACACAGATTTAGTTGCTTGTTAAGCGCCGAAAAGCACAACATCCGCACCTGTTCATTAGACTTCACATTCTTGACGCCATATTTTTAAATAATGTCGCATGAGATATATTTTCTTTGTTTTGATTATAAAACAAAAATTTTAAAGAATATTTAAAGTTTTCTTGAACATTTTTGTTGTAATTGTGTTTTCACTCGTGCAGCATCGCATGATTATGCAAGATCTGTGCTTTTTCATATGATTAATCGATAAGTTTCTTTTGCTGTCGGCAGCTGTCGCGTGGCGTGAGCATGTTATTATGTAAAACGTTTTGTCTTTTCCGAGAATGTTATTAAGAAAAAAATTTTAAATGCATTAAGTTTTGCATAGCTTTATTCAGCTTTAATTAAGCTTTATTATTCAGTATTATTTGCGGTTTAGTTTCTACGATATTTTCTATCTATATTTTCATTTCTCTTAGATAATTTATCATCTCCGTATATTTAATTGTTCCATTTAATTATTACGGCAAATAATGCACACTGTCAAGGTGCCTTTTTCTTATTTTTAACAGAGCCTTAAGATATCCTGATTAAATTATTATAATTTTTATGAATTCGCTTTTCTTTATTTGGCAAAGCATACATCCATTTCTAATAGATTTATCTATCATATTTCACTAAAAAGGAAAGGTATTTTTTTTTCCAAAGTTCGTTTTTTCAAACCTTAAGGTACTGTGGAAATAAAAAACCATTGAAAAAGTATTTCGAAGTTTTATCTTCTTTGATATGATGGCTTGAAGCAAAACATCCTAAAATTTTTTACGAAATTCCAAAATTATTATGTTCTTAAATAAAATTCCATAAATCGTTGATCTTTCCAGTTTTAAAAACAAGTTTTGACATTCAACATATTTCATACTCGTATAACATTTTCTTGTCCATTAAAACTCAATTCTTTTAGTGGATGAATATACAATACAAGGTTTGGCTTTTAAGTCTTGAGAATGACAAATAAACACAATTTACAATCGGAAATGGCTTCATTGTTTTTCAAAATATTCTCCATAAAGATCGATACATTTTTGCATGCTCTTGAACCCATTTTCGAAGAATTTTTTCCACTACCATTGGGGTAGCTCCAAAAACATGTGATTTGAACGCATCAATCGCTTCTTCAGGTGTCGAACAACGTTAACCTCGCAATTTATTTTTGATCTGCGGGAATAAGAAGAAATCGTTGGTTGCCAAGTCAAGACTGTTCGGCGGATGACCCATCAATAATTTGTTCTGAATACTCAAAAACATTTTTGTTTGAGTTGATGTGTGAGAGCTTGCATTGTCGTGATGGAGAATGATTCGTCTTCTGCGATTGGTTTCCCCTCCTTTGGTAAACTTCTGTCAAACAAATGGTGGTTTAAAATTGACCGTTCTACGTTGTTCTAATGAAACGGTGGCGACATGTCCAGTTATTTTGAAAAAACAGGCGACCATTTGTGCTTGAAGTGCTTTCTTGCATTTGGCTCGTCTTGAAAGATCCATCCAATACATTGTTGTTTAGTTTCATGTTCATATACATAAATCCATGATTCGTCACCTGTTACGGCTCCCGCAATTTACGCCCGATAAACATACGCCCAAAAAAAGAAATGGTAAAAAGCCCGATTTTCGATAGCATCGAATTTTGGAAAAAACGCCAGAATTTGAAATGGCAATTGAGCCCGAAAGAAGAAAATTACGCCCGAATGGTTTGGAAATTAAGCCTGAAAAAAAATGGAAATTATGCCCGAAATTTTCAGCAGTGTTTCGGGCTTTATTTCCAAATACTTCGGGCGCAATTTCCGTGATTCAGATTCAATGTACGACTATCAAAATATTAAACAACAGATTTAAGTAGTAAATTAAGGCTCTCCGCAAAATCGCCCAAAAAAAAAAAAAAATAATGAAAAATCCCCAATTTTTCATATAAAAAACACCCAAAAAATTGGGCGATTTTGCATTTTTGTTGGGTAAAATTTCGTTTTTTGCTTTTGGGCGAAATTTCACCCAAATATGTTAGGCGAAATTTCCCTTTTCGTTTTTAGGTGATTTTTCGTTTTTGTTTGGGTGATCTTTCGTTTTCAATATTAAATAAGAAACTTCAATCAGTTCTTAAAGATAACGGTATTTAAAGTAATAGCAGCGGTTCTTCTTTTGTTTTTCTTTTGTATTTGCATCATTTGCTTGAGTTTGCTTGGTCAAGTCAAAGGAAATATTTAGTACTGCGCCCGCGCATCGCATCGGCTCGGATCGCGCGTATTGCGGCGCGGCGGATTACGCGTAGTGCGATGGATCGCACGCACCACCCGTCGCCCTGCCCTGCTCCCCCCCACCACCTCCACCGTAATTTTTT
This sequence comes from Pherbina coryleti, assembly GCA_943735915.1. Classification (NCBI taxonomy): domain Eukaryota; kingdom Metazoa; phylum Arthropoda; class Insecta; order Diptera; family Sciomyzidae; genus Pherbina; species Pherbina coryleti. Next base: position 129,905,524 of record OX030952.1, read on the forward strand.
GTCTTTAAAATTTCTTAAAATTTTTTGATAACCAAAGAAACTTGTTGTTTTGAAAAAGAATCAGTATTTTTTCCTTGTACGAAATGTTTTTATAGATTTTTAAGTATGAGATTATATAAAATTAAAATGAATTAAATTTTTAAATTTAACGAACTTCCTTCACAATTAAGATTGATTAGTAACGTAGTAGTATAATTTAAAAATCAGCTTACTCAGTACCTTTTATCGTTGCAATAATAGTTCTAATAATAGTTTTCGTGTTATTATTTCATGTTTTGATAACAGTGGTTGATAAATAACTATATTATAATAAAAAATAAATAAATAGTATTTATCTCATCAAATGATTCAATATCCTCTTGTTTTAGATTTTGTTAATACTTTTTCACCATTCAAAATTTTAGTCTCATAATATTTTTCAACGAAAAAATATATCAAAAATGTGACTTAACCCACTTTAGAACTCAAGGTCTCATATATCAGCGCTTCTGCAATGTTTTTTCTTGCAATCTTCAATATCGAATCATTGTATAATACAATATTTTTGAAATAAAATTGGGAAGGAGCTTGCAGAGAACAAGTTTGGAAACGCTGATCTACATAACAGTAATAAAAACTAATTAAATTTTAGGCAACTTTTTGTTAAACAAAAATTCGGGCGTATTTTCCTTATTTTGATTTGGTAAAAATGCCCGATTTTGTTTTTTGGGCCAAAGTTCCAATTTTTTTTTCGGGTCTTTATTCCATTTCAAATATTTGGAAAAAAAACCCGACATTTTTTGGCACAAACACCCAAAAATATGACAAAATCACCCGAAATTTGGGGCATTTTTTCCTAGGAATTAATGCCCGATTTTGTATGGAGAATTTCGGGCTTTTTTACCATTTTTTTTCGGGCGTAAGTTCATCGGGCGTAAATTCCGGGAGCCTTTTGAAGCACCGCGATTGTATTCTTTTATAATTTATTTCGACCAATCGACCCAAGCCTTTTTTTGCGCAATTGTCAAACTATGCGGAATCCAACGCAAAAAAAAATCTTTTTGAAGGCCAAATATTTGTGCAATATAGAATGTATGCTGGTCTCGCTTATTCCCAAAGATGCCTCTATCTCACGGTAGAACACATGACGATTAAGCTTTATTAGTTTACGTACAGCATCAATGTTTTGTAGCACAACTACAGATTTTGGACGACCTTCACAAAATTCGTCCTGTACCGAAGTGCGACCACGATTGAATTCGGAAAACCAGCGAAACACGGTAGCTCGAGATGGTGCTTCATCACCAAAAGTCGAAGCGAGCTTATCGGCACTCTGCTGTTGGTTTAATTCACATCGATAGTCATAGAAAACCATCGCACGAAAATGTTCACGATTTAATTCCATTTTTCTTTCCAAGATGAATGTTCCAAGCATCTGTAAACAACAGAAATAGCAATCATATGATAAAATGTTCTCAGTACGTTCCCCATTAAAAATGTTTAATTTTATGATGACAGTGTCAAATTTGACATATTCACATTAGTAATATTAAGACTTAAAAGTCAACCTTATATGCTTTGAAATTGAAATAAAATTCTGAGATAACATAATTTCGAATTAAAAATTAACTTTATTAGAAGGATCATTTTGTGGCATTGGTGTTTAAATATGAGCGGCTGGCTCGGATGTGGCGCATTCTGGAAGTCCAATTTTTTACCTCACATTTCAGCGAATCGACTCATTTGGATTCTCCTCAATACTACGTTATATAGCAGCAATTGTTTCTTCGGTGCTCACTGTACGACGTTAATTCTTAACGAAAATTGGAACCTCTAAAAAAATATTTTTCTTTTTTTACGAAATTTTGTCTTTTAGATGCAATTGAAACAAACTTCAAGTTAAAAAACAAACATTTGTTTAAGAAGTAGGTATATATCCAAAAACTTTGGTAAAACGTTCACTTTTCACTGAACCTTCGCCCGTGGTTCAGTGGATTTATGAACTTTTGAAAATTTTGCAAAGGGTGACTGAAACCCGTTCCGCACGTGTGTTTTAAACAAATCAAAAAGTGCACAATTAAATTGTACTCAAAACGTTATCGACAAGTTAAACAAGATCTGCGGAGCTGTCAGCACATTAACATTTTATTGACTTTTCTGAAATTAGTATATATGTATATATATAACAAGATGTAATTATTTTAGTCATTATCAATTGATCATTAATTAAAAAAAAAAACAAAAATAGAGTCGTTCAAAGCGAGAAAACAGAACTTCGGCCGATAAAAATCATTGTCCGTGTCTTGAGTTGCATTGACTCGTGATATTGAGGGCTTGTTCTTATTTTCTCATTCAATACATTTACGTCTTTTATAGATAGTACTTTTATAGACATTAAATGCAGTTTAATGTAATGTAATTTACGCTAATTTCTTATCGCGACTTACAGCACGTTACCTTTTCTAATCAAGCCTACGTAAAGTGCAGCTAAAGTATTTCTACGCTGTTAAATATTTATTTTTACAAAATTATAACAAATTGATATAGTTTATACATATATATATCATATATTAAATTTAAATCTACAATTAAATTACGCATTGATTGAAATAATGAATTATTTTTATTCCATTATTTATTTTTTTTTTTTTTTTTTTCATTCAGTTGCACTCAAGTGTAAAACTCTGATTAATATATTCTGCAATTTTTCAATCATTTGATTTTGTTAAGACGCAATCGTTGGCATTGAATAAATATTTAGCTCGTCTAAGTATCACTCTATTGATAATGCGCGAATCATGAGGCCGGCTCAGTGCTATCCGTTGCTCTTCTCAGCCACTTTGCGTTCCGGTGTTGAATAACAGTGTTTTTTTTTATTGTAATTTGATCTTTTTTCAAGTACTCGTATTTGTCAACATTATATATGTGACCTATTCATTAGAAAAACGAGTTCTAATCTCAATTGTATTTTCACTAAATCCTGCACAAATGTTGTTTTAATTTGCGTTGTTGTAATTTAATTTAATACAATTGGTTTTTTACGAAGCTTTTGTAATCTTATTGAATTTTATTTTATCTATGTATAATTTCGAGATATCACATAAAATACAAAAGGGACTCAACTCGAAATTTTCATGTATTGACTTTTAAATGTACTGACAATTCGTACCGGGCATCTCCATCATATTTTATTATTCCAAATATTGTCTATTCTCTTCAACTACCTTTTGCCATTTTTCGGCTAGAACCATAATTCCTAAATTGTAGAATTTTTATCTTTAAAAAACTGACAGAGCTGCTTTTCGCAGTCGTCTTTTGAGGCCAATTTTTCTCCAGCAAGAGAGTATTAAAGCCATCGAAATAAATGTTAATTTGATGATATAATGTAGAACTATATGGTGTATGCATAAAACTCTTAGTTTTTGTCGGTTCAATAAAATTATGTGTCGCGTAGCGTTGTTTGTGATTGATGAAATCCACACTTTTCTTATTAATCAATTTTGGTCTCTTTTTCAATTTTAAGCTTCAACCGTATTAATTGCTGGCAGTAGATATTTTAATCAATCGTTTGGCCAAGCGGAACTAGCTCATAATGGATGATACCGTTGTAGTCCCATCAAATGGAGTCCCAATAACCTTCCTTGTCGTCAAACCCGACTTTGAAGACGTGCTTAGAGCTTCAACTTTTTTCGACCAAAGTCGTTTTCGAACAACATTATCATATGTTATCCATTTTTCATCAACTGTTACCATACGTTTCAAATCAGCAAATCACTGATGGAAATTCGGCCCATTACATTTTTTTGCACTTAGTTCATGAGGCACCTAAGCATCGAGCTCTTTTTTAAACCACCTTTATACAAATGGTTTAAACTGTTTTCGGTTCTGTTCATCTCAGCGATGTCGTAAGTGCTCGTACGGTTTTCTTGAACCTTATACATAATTTCACCGACTTTTTCGAAAATAGGTATTTCGTATTCCAAAGCGAATAGAAAAGTTTCGAATGCTTTCTCCCAGCCCAATATATGAAGTTGATTGCAAAACAAAATAGTTTCTCGGATCTTCTGAAAATTTGAAAATTTCGAGTTGTGCCCGTTTTGTCATAAGGGTGCTATAAAACAAAAAGTTTCAATATGATTGCGCAGTATTTGAATGGTGATCATTTAACTTTGTGCTTAGTAGTAAAAATGAAACATTTTCGATGCAATAAATTTGTTTGCGGTTGGGCTTCACACACTGTTCGAAGGAAGTTTGCGGTTTAAACGCAATTCTTAACCTCTAACCAACTTTCTGTAAGCTTAATCAAATAACTAAATATAAACTACAGGGTGTTTTTTAAAAGGTTCCATTTTACGATACGAATTAAACTGTCCTACACTGTTCAGATCTGACACTCTATTATCAAGTTGAGCTCAAGTTACCTTATAAAGGTTTATAAAGCTAAATCGAATAAGGTGTTGATGCTCATGGTAGAATAAAGAAGGTAGATGCAAGGGAGAGAGCGTGGACTCAGAACTGTCAAATCGATATTATTTAAATTTTAACTATTTTGTTTGTATCTTTTGATTTCTTTCGCTATTTTGACAGTTATGGTTGACAAACTTGTTTATTCTACCATGGTGATGCTGATCAAGAATATATGTATATAAATTTTATTGTTTATTTTTTAGAGGCTGAGAACTTTAAATTGGCAACACCGTTTTGACATGTGACAGCCAATTTGATATTTCGAGGTTGTTTTGGAGTTAGTTTGGTTTGAGAATTCATTATGAATATACTCACTCTGGAGCAACGTTTGCAAATTGTTGAAATTTATTTTGAAAAACACAGTTCAATTCGAGACATATACAAACATATAAAAATAGGGGCAAGTCCAGGTGGGGCAAGTTCCCCCTCCTGCACTCCCTGCGGACGTCCTTGCAACAGTGTAAAATCAAAAGCAGCAACAACTGTCAATTTTGACAGCTACTTACATTTCACACACAACCACTTATAATCGATAATTATTTATAATTTCTAAAGTCGACTGAGCTAAATTTAAATGGAAATTTGAACACGAGTAGAGTGGCTGTGTGAAGAAGATAACAAAAATGTATGCAAGTTGTAAACAAAAAAAAAAAGTTAATTCTAAAATAAGCCGGTGGCGTGCAATACGATTTGTGTTTGTGTGTGTGTGTAATAGTTATACGTATGTTTGCAACAGCAAAGTAGCAACTACTTTACTACGTAGTTAGTAAAGTGAAACATTCAATTAGTATTAAATTGTTGGAGGTATAATGGAGCCTCAGACAATTAAATAAACACCAAGCACATGTTACAAACAGAGACAGAGAGAGATAGAGACATAGAAAGGCTCTGTGAAACTAAATTAACTTACGGTTCTCGGGGTATGTTGCCGGAATGCAACTTGAGTACATAACGAACACTACTACAAATACATGACAATATTAAAGGAATGCCGATCAGCGGCAGATAAAGTGGATTGCGATTTCGCTCGTAATATAATCAAAGAGGTGCAAACATCATGCGATAACAAGTTCACTTAGATAATGCGTAGTTTTTATTAGCCACAAAAATATTAATCATACCAAATCTGCAACACGCTATTGGCGAATGGTGTCACCCTCTCAATAATGTACAATATCTTGTGTAGGAATATAATCTTTGTCATTTCAAAATTTACTTCAAATGAAGCTATATTTCATCATGTACAGAACAAATTTAATCATTTCCTTAAATTCATGGTTAAAAAAATTCGAATCGCTAAATCGCTTCAAATAAAAAAATAATCATATTTGAAGCAATCAATAGACTATCAATAGACAATCAATAATTTCCCTGTTCGCTGTTTGTTATCAAGTGTTCAATCTGGCTGTTTGTATTTAATAATAACTATAAAATATCGACTAGTACCAATAAAAAAGAAATCTTGCTAAGCTTCTGCAGTTCACAAATGTGTGTGGGGATAGGGTAGGTGTACAATAAATATGTATTGCTTGTATAAAAACGCTTTGCGGCTCAAAGTCTAGCGGGAATATTTTAACGAGAGCGGAAGTTTTATAATTCTCTGATACAATTAAAAACGCTGTTGGCAAGTTTACTTTTAAAGGAATTTTAACTTTGGAGATGAGTTAGAAGCCTTAAACGTATAAAAAAAAAACTGAACAGAAACAGAATTACAGTCTGAAAAAGTATAAACCTACAAGTGAGTCAGAATGGGGCAATGCTTTCCGGAAAAGTAACTGTTCAGTGTGGATTTTGGTTTGAAGCCTTCATAGGTTTGTAATTTTTCGAGTATGATTTCGAGGAGCCACTGTTTAATAAACAACTAATATCGACTAGAGGTGGTTTCAATAATTTGGTCAAAAAATTTGGTCCTTTTGGAAGATAATTTTTCGGGATATCTTTACCGTCATCACATATATCAAGGCTTGAGTGCCAGCTGTCAAAATGTGTAACAGTATTTGCTTGGTGGAGATTTTATGCCATGGCATGTTAGTTAAAATTATTTATTAATTTAATTACATCATTCGAATGCATTTTAGAATCCATTTTTAATTGTATTAAAAGTGATCTAAATTCTAATTAGAAGCTCGTAAAATTGAAAATGTTTCAATTCCATTGAAATTCTGGTATGCAGTACAGCATATGCCATGACATAAATGCCATGAAATAAATCATGAGGGGTTTTCACGATTCAGTGCATTTGGCTGTGCATTTGAGCATGAGCAAAAAATCCATGCTTTTTTCTCATTGTATGTACATTTTGTTAGTGTAAAGAGAAAAAAAGCATGGATTTTTTGCTCATGCTCAAATGCACAGCCAAATGCACTGAATCGTGAAAACCCCTATGGTATTTATCGCAGGCGTAAGATATGCCATGCCATTTCTCGATGCCGTGATGTATATGATGGCATGTGCTATGCCTCGTAGAGACGGCCTGTTATGGAGAGAATATAGAACTTTAGAATATAGATATAGAACTATCTCTAATTTGATAGCTTGTCGTCGTTGTTGTCGTCAATGTGTTCAGTACATCAAGCAGAACACTTCGGTGCGATGGCCATAGAATTTTTGGTTACTATTATAATTGTTATATTGTTATATTTCAGGATAGCTTTTGAAATTTTCGATAAATTTTAACCAAAATTTTGCATTAGGTACGCTTGCCATATTTTTTTTGTATTTACGCTTGTTTGTTGTTCACTCATTGACAATTTTATTAAAATAAAAATATGCAGCGAGTTGGACAAACATGCGTTTACATGTCGAACATGTCGGACGGATCGGCAGAAAAATCAAAAATTTTTGAGTTTCATGTTGGGTGACCGTGACTAAAGAATGTGCCTAAATAAATTTTGGCTATTCTTTTAATCGATAAAATTTTACTTTATTAATCTATTTTTGTAAATTTCACATTTTATTCAATAAGCTCCGTCCAAAATTCAATGTTTGAAACACTTGAGATTTTGTTTTATCTGATCCTCACGCGTTGACAATCTTGTTAAAATGAGAAACACACAAAGTCTGATCGACATGTGTTCATAAGATCGGGCATATCGGACATTCTCAAATGTGAAATTTAATTTTTTAAATTTAAATAACTCAGAAACAATAACACAAATATAACAGTTTAAACGTTTTAAACCATGCAGTTTAAGACTATGGAAGTTTTAGTCAGTTAATATTAACCGACAATAAATTCCTCATTTTTTCAATTCCAAGCTTATGTGAAATTGGAGATTGTTAAAGCAAACAGCAAATAGCTAGTAAAAATATTGTGTCAGCGCATTTTCCACTCACGCAGAATGCCATTAAAATGTTTTCTTTTAAAAATAGCTCTGATAATAAAACAAACAAACAAACACACAGCAAACTCATTGGCAGAGTTGGGCTGAGCCAATATAAGTGAAAACTTAGCAGAATTGCATTTTGCACTGAAAGAATGTCGATTTGTTTTGCAATAAAATTCTTCAACTCAACTCCAGAGATGAAATAATTTTGAACTAGCCAACAAAAAAAGAATATATATTTAGAAAGCTAGAAATAAACTGAATATTCGTCAAATTTTGTATTTAACTGATGTACGATTCAAATACCTTGAGACTTATTTGACCTTCGTTATTCTAGGCATTCGACTTTTAGACTTTCTTAGCATATAAAATAAACATAAATGTAATATGTAAACACATACATATGATATATGAAAATATGTAAAATGTTTAGTAAATTTTTGTTTATTTATAAATATCATTAAGTTATAATTCTAATGAAATATGAGGTTATGCTTGTTTACACGATCAGTTCTTGTTTTCATTCTTGATTCTCGAAATGAAATCTAAGACAAATGTTTTCTGCCTTTAATGGAAAGAAGAAGAGAAAAAAATAAAAAAATTTTAAATAAAAATATATAAATAAAAAAGAGTAACTTATAAAAGGTATTTTCACTGCTTAACTACATACATATAAGTGAATTCAGTCTGTTATTTTTTTTTTGCTTCAACAAATTGTTAAGAATAAGACGATAAGAATTTTTACATTTGTCGTATTTCTCCATTCATAAATATACCTACATATTTCTAAATTTCCATACAGCAAGTGGGGGAGAGTTAAATAGGGAATAGTGTATGGAAGCGGCAAGCAGCGATTGGTGTCATACACCAAAATACACACGTGATCCGATCCTATTTTTGAACATAAACATATTTTGTGTAGTTGTTACATACAGTGGATATAAAAGTCTACAAGCAGAGAACAATAAATGTAACATAGGTACAGTGGATATAAAAAGTCTGTCAGCGAGAACGAATTTGAAATAGTGGACATTAAAAAGTCTGTAAACAGAGTGCACGAATTTGAAGTATTATTTTATATTTGAGATGAAAAATATACAAAACTAAATCCACACATGAGATATGAATAAATTTTCTTAACGTTAACTCAAAAATATCATCAATAAACTGAACAAAATCATGCCCCATCCTCCATATACGGTGGACATTACTCCGTGTGACTTTTTTCTGTTCCCAAAAATAAGAACTTTGAAGAGCCGTCGTTTTGCAAGCATAGGATGAGATTAAAAGTTAATCGCTTAAGGAGCTCAAGGCTATCGCAATGAACGAGTTCCAGTAGGATTTTGGCGATTGGAAGAAGTTTTGGCATAAGAGCATAATAATCTCATTGGAACTTATAACTGGATAAATAAATAAAATTCTTTCTAAAAAATAAAAATTCCCGTTAATTTTTTAACATACCTCGAATTAAAGAATTCTTGACAGTTACTACATAAAAATTTAAGATCGGGTATTAATAGTTTAAATATAGCATTTGAAAAGAATAATGGCATCATTTTATAAATCACCGTGATAAAACGCAACGCTAACGCGGCGCATCACTTTGATTTAAAATCTGCTTTTTATTAATCACTACGTTATTGCGTTAGCTATGTTACGTTACCATGGTGAACTGTCAGCCAACAGCAGTTTAGGGTTGTCACATGTGAAATAAAACTAGCATCGTTATTGCAAATCTTTGAAATATTTAAGATTCATCAAATTCTGACTAGTTGGCAACCATATCAGCTGTCCTTTTCAGCCATCATTAAATTGAAATTGCAATATAAACGCCAAACACTGTCGTACCATTTGCTACCTGCGGTAGTTTTTTTTATTTCTTTTAGCAACATTTCGAACTGTTGGTTCGTTGTTGCTGTATTTAACCTATATTCAAACGATATATGCAAACATTTAAGAATATATGAGTGAAACAAACAGTTATTACCCTTTCAATGCCAACTTATTCGTTCTAACGGCAGCTCAAGAGCAAGTGATGAAAGTGACAGTTCAAGTGAACGAATTTCAAGTGCAGCGTTTTATAAAATGCTAACTTTGTACTGTTTTCACTACGCTATTGCGTAAGTCAACGCTGAAGATCACGGCGTGAAGCGTTGCGTTTTATAAATTGCGAATTTCAACAACGCAGCCGATGAAGTTCTTGACAATAGCAAAATTCGACTGTGTTTAAATCTGCTCTGTTACAAAATGTTAGCTTCGTTGGCTTCGTTGTTTAATAAAATAATGAAATCATAAGCGAAGGTGGAGTTTCTCACGAAAATGAATGAACTCATTTACGAATCGTTTGCGAAGATCATTTGCGACCAAAACTTTAATTTAAACAAAATCGTCTTGATTTTGTTAAAAATTGGATTGGTTTGTATAACAAGATTCATAACTGCAGTTTTAAAGGCGGTCTCGGTAAAGACGGGTAGGTAGTACGCTTGACTGCCACCCCAGGGGTCCCTATTCAAATAATCGCGGTCAGGCCAGGGTTCTACGCTTTAACTAAATGCATTTCTTTCCTCATTTCGAGTCAAGTTAAATTGAAACTGCATCCAGGGGTTCCGAGTGCGAATCTCAGTCAAGCCTTTTCTTTCTTTCCTTGTTTCCAATCAACTGAAACTGAAAATTCACCAATATTTACGTTTTAAAAGTTGTAGTTGGTGGTAGAGAAATTTGAAGATAACTAGAATTTACTGCGGTAAGGGCATTACAATCACCTCAGATACCAATTCACTTATTTCTACGTCTTCCCACACAGATAACATGCTTGGAACACTCAATTTCGCACCAAGGCAGACTTAACTGAATAGATGTAACACCTCAAATCCTTGGTTTAAAGCTAAAATAAAACTCATGCCTTAACATTATAGTCAGAGCTTAACTTAGAGCGTTATAGATATTAGATTTAACTATAATTAACAATAAACTATAGATTAGATAAATATATATTTTTTTTTAAACTGTCTTAAATGGTATTCAATTTGATTTGGATTCTTCGTAAGAAAACTTTTCGCCTGCACTGTTATACACAAAATCTATGTTTTCGTTTCAGATAAGACTAAATTTTTAGTCTAAACGTCTAGGTGTTTTTTTTTTACCAAATCATGATTCGACCTAATTGTTATTCGCGTCAATGTTTTTTTCTATAATAATTTGTTCAAAACCAACTTGTTGCTAAAAATACCAACAGTTTGGAAGCTTATGAATGGTCATTGCGTGACTCCGCCGGCAGTCGGAAAAGACTTTTTGTTTATTTGAATTATTTTATTTATTTTTCTTTTTTTTTACCCTCTAATCTTTGCAACATTTTATGGTTTGTTTACTTTACGCCACTTTAGAACGGTGCGAAATAAAGGCGATGGAAGACTGCCTAAGACAATATTTGTTAGAACCATTTAATACGTAGCTTGTTCGAAAAGTAAACACCGCTCAGACAGGGCTGCAAAAAAAGCCTTGAATGCAATTTTTATGATTTGAGCATTTCAATGAAATAAAAGTAGATAAAGTTGATAAAAAGCTTTATGTCATTCAATTTCTTGGTAGCAGAGTTAACGACATTTTTTTTATTATTAGAAAGGCTCCTGCCATTATTGTTAAGAACAAATTCATGGAGTTCGCAAAATTAAACTAAAAACCGGTTGGAATTTCTTGCTATAATAAATTATATGAAGAATGAACACAAAAAACCTTTTGCATGTGTTTTTTTTTTTCCAAATCGAGTTTAATGACTTCACTAAAAGTTTCTTTAAGAAAGACAAGATGTGAATAAAAAAAGCCAACTGTGATGGAATTATTTCATAGAATATTGGATGGAACTATTTTGACAACCACAAAAATTTTAGTCATGGTTTTCAGTAACGACATTAAATTTATAAAAAAATGTAGTGTCTGACGTTAAATTAAAAAAAATTTAATCTATTTAACTCTTTTATTTTATTTTATTTTTTAATAAGAGGTTTTTCTGAAAAATTAATGCTTTAAAGAACACGAAAAAAAAAAAATTGTCGAGATTAATCGTAAATATTAAGTTCTTATGGTTAGCTAACGAGAATAAGTCCTTTTAACCTCTTATCTGCTTGAGAAAACTTAGCTTCTTATGAACACATGTTCGCGGATATGAGAATTCATTGCATTCATTTCCTTTGAGCCACAAAAATACATGATGATATTCATATTTTAACGCCCATTTTTATTAATTTACTAATTTCAACTTATTTGATTACGTTTTTGTAATTTTTATACATTTTTTATTAATTTTTTTTATTTTTGCAACTTTTGGAGTTAACGGAAATTGTTATTATTTACGAAGTTTTGCTAGCTTAACAAAATTATTCTTCACAAATTTTACACTTATAAATCATCAACAAAATTCATGAATAATCAGGGCAAAAATATAAAGAGTTAAGAAAATTAATAAAAAAGCTTTGGAAGTTAGCAAAAACAATTAAATTAATTTTTATTCTTGAGTTAATTGGTTACAAACTCACCACCAATTCGCCACTGATTGGTGAATTAGCTCATCAACTCCAAAAATATTTTGCAAAATTCTTGAAGAAGTTGGATAACTTATGCTAAGGACATCAGGTCAAATCCAATCTGCTTGCTGAATTTTTTTCTCACCACAAATAAAAAACAAAAACACCCAAGTTGGTGTCCATCTTATGTAACGAGCACGCAAAAAACAACATTCAATACGGAATAAAAATTATGTAAGGATTATGCAAGCTTTTACATTAAATGCTAAAATGCTTAACACTCAAGTATGAAGGATAAAGAATAACAAAGCACAGCATCAAACAGTAAGCAGCAAGAAGCTTGGTGTAATCGAGCAACAAAAACAAATAAAAAATAAACAAAGAAAAACTAGGTGGGCGTTAGGAAAAAAACACGCGTTTCCAAGCATCTACCAAGTGGAATTTGGCAGCTAAGCACAACGATGAAAATAGCAAAGAAGCGTTCGTTACAAGAAGAATGCTGTTAATGTAACAAACTCAAAGAATAATAAAATAGTCAAAGAAACAAAAAAAAAAAAAAAAAAAAAACAAGCGAATTTCAAGTATATTCAACGACTTGACAGACGCAAGAACAAACCAGCAAAGCTAGAAAAATATGCTGAAATGACATAAAAGCTAGGGGACGGATATTCCCAAGCACGGGTTGAAGCTGGAGTGTAACAAAATTGCTAACGAAAAAAATTATACAAATGGGAAGCATTATAAAAGCTGTCAAGTATGAGTGAGATACGCAAGTCAAGTTACATAAGAATTATGCCAAACAAATCTGTGCGAATATTTTGCAAGGATAATGAAAGGATGTGAGAATATATTCACAGCTATGAGAATGAAATTAAAATCGTGCTTAATAATTTAAATGTCACGTTATTTTGCAACATTTAAAACTTAACAAGACAAATGAGCTATTTTCAAAAGGGGGAGTTTTGTAGGATTTTGCTTTTTTGCGAAAAGAGCAGGACAAACAGTTAAGTTTAAAGAAATATTTCCACTTTGGGCAGTTAAATATATTATAGAACATTCTTTTTTTATCTTGGAATTCAAAAATTCAAATATTATACATGACAGTGGACAGCAGTTAAAACTTATTTAAGAGCACTTTAAAAAAAAAAAAAACTAAAAAATCACTTGAAAATAAGATAACATCAGAGAAGATTCAGAGCATCTATCCTAGAGCTGTATGAGCATGACAAAACCGACTTTTGCTTAACTACAATGTAGTTGCGAGGTCTGCAACGCTCGTATATATTTCCATATCACGTTTGTTGACCTCTAAAAAAACTGATGACATCTACATTACATAGTAAGCGGACAATGGAGCAGGTATTCTGCTTAAAACAAACAAGAAAAAATAGTTTGTACGAACATATGAATTAGAACCCATTTGTAACAAAAATACAATGAAAACGAAAGAGAACACATGAAAACAAAATTAAAGAAAACAAAGCAACACAGACAATTTAAGTAAAATTGTTGCGCTAACAATGAAAACAAACTAACAACCTTTTAATAACTCAAAAGAGTTTGTGTCACATCCCGCTTACAGTTTCACATTACAATAGGATCACCGAAAATTTATTACCGGCGGGAAATCACTCCTTAATCAATTTAATCAATTTTAATTTCCAAACGGATTCTATTGACACATAATTATATTTTTTAAACATAATTTATGTGTTCTTAATTTTTGGACACAACGGAAACTGAATTTCAGAGAAACAAGCCACATTGGTTATCAAGTGTAGAAGCACTGGAGGTAAGTATCGAGAGGTAAGTATTTGGAAACGTTTAATTCAATATTCAAAAAATTACTGAAAATATAATCAAAGGGCATATTGCTGTAGCTTTGTACCCAGAGCAAAAGGGTTTGCTTACCATGGTAGAACAAGAAAGGAAGTAAGAAAAAAAAAAAATGTAAACCCTTGAAATTAATATAACCGAACTTCTTATGATGAATTGTCTTGTTTGGTGTTAAATGTTTGTACACAAATGATCAAGGGCGACTCCGAACATCTGTCTTATGAGTATGTTCTCAATAAGCTTTACATAGCATTATTACTTGCTGAGGGTTGCCATTGTCTTCAGAGATGTGAAGATTGCTCAGAAAAATTAATTCCAGTTGAAAAAATTTTGTGCTAAATGGGATTCGAGCCATGAACATGTGGTTTGTAGAATTTACATTAAAAAGATAGTATCGTGCATGGTAGAACAAGCAAGGATTAGAGATAATATAACAATATTGGAGATAAATTGAGCTACATGTCAAATTCAGCTGTTAATTTAGAATTTTTATAATTGTTGTTGTTTTTATAGTTTGATGTTTGTGGCACTTACAGCTTTGTGATTGTAAAATTTCACATTTGAGCAGCCAATTTAAAATGTGCCTACCTTGTTATTGTGCCATGGTCTCGTGGCTTATAATTCTCTCTCACTCTGAATCGAAACTGTCAAAATCAATACATCAATTTGAGGAGTTCAAAAATCAATGTTCGAAATAAAATATTCGAAAAAAATTTTTAACGAATAACTTTAAAAAAGGCTTTTTTGGACAACTGTTAACTTTCATGATACGTTTGAAAAACTGATTTTTTTATAGCTTAATAATCATCATTAAATACAAACATAAAACTTTTTAAAGTGAAATTGAAGTTCACTTATTTACTTTATAACCTAAAAAAAAAAAAAAATAAATAAAAACTTAAAATGGAAAATTAAACGAGGTAAAAAAATCTGAACTATTGTTTTCTTTTTATAAAAATAACCGTCATACAGAAATTATTCAAATATGTTTATAAAACCATTGACTAAAGTCAAGCAAAAATGTTCAAAATGTATTTAAAAAATTATTTAAATATTTTTTAAAGAAAAAAATAAAACTAGAACCAAAAATTTCAAAAAATTAATTTAAAAAAATAACAAAAACTTGATAAAATCATTAAAATACGTTTGTTTGCTCATCATTAAGTTGACGCAAAAATGTTTGAAAATTAGCTTTCATAGAATTTGGCACACAACGCGCAGCTGGTTGTCACGTATAGAAAACCTCAATTGAATTCCAATAAAGCTACTCCAGCAGCCGGGAAGGACAAAAGAAGGCCATTTGAAAATCATGGCAGACATACATAAATCTAAAACTTTAACCTTACGTGACCTTTAACTAGAGTTTTTATTGTTGGTGTCTTAAATTGTTATTTTTTCGAACCTTTTTTCTAGCAGAATTTATATTTGTATAAATGAAAAAAAAAATTAGCATCAATTAAGATAGAAAAACTGCGCAGAGCAGAAAGCGTAACACACACGCACACACATCCATGGACACTCATGTGCAGTTACACCAAATTGTTTATTGTTGTTGTTTTGTTGCGCTTACCCGGCAAAAATAAAAATAATTTTATAATAAAAGAATCACATATAGACGATGAAAAAGTAGAAGGAAAACAGCGCCAAATTAAGAAAAATAAAAAAAAAACTACAACAACTACGACATCAAATACGGTGACGACGGCGAAGACGACGTTGCTTTTTTGCACAAAGCAGATCCACAAATCATACACATTGGCATAGATATATGCACATATTTATATATGGAGAATGTATAGAATAATGTTTGTACAAAATTGCGATGTCCATATATAACTCTATATAAACAGACAAATATACATAGACCTCCCTGTATATATATATATATATATGTATACACCTAAATGCATAGCCTAGTCGTCAGTATGTATCGCTATGTGAAAATATCGATTTTTACTTATTTCACAATTTATGCTATTCAACTTAAAAGAGTTTAACTTGCGGACAGAATATAAAGAATAAATTAGTTTGCACGCCCGCTAGCCACTTCCCCCACAAACAAACCGCTACGCAGACGACCCAACAAAGTGTTTAACAAATTAGGTTTGCTGTTTTTTATAATTTTTCTTTTCTGCCATATAAAATATTTTTTTTTTATTTTATTTAATTCATTTCTTTTCGTGCCGTTTCTTTGTTTTTTAGTCATGAAAAAGCAATTCTTTGCTTTCTTTTTCTTCTGCTTATTGCTTTTGATTATATGTATATTTTTAAAAAATATTTTGTTTTTAATAACTGATTCTATAATTACTCAAAATTTGCTCTGCAAATAAATGCACTTTATACATATATACATATATGTATGTGTGTGTATATTTTTTTTGCTGTGTAATGGAAATTCACTGTGGAACTTGTATATATGTTTTTATTTGGGATTCGCTGTTTTTAGAACTCTGGATATTTGATGATGAGAACTCGACTGATTCCTTCAGAAGACCGAACGAAACTGAACGAACATGTGTGCAGCCAAGCTGCGATATAGCTAGCGATGCCGACACCAAGTTGAGCTTTCTTCAAATTGTCTAGTTGTTGTTGCTGCTGATGTTGTTGTTGTTATGGCTGCCTACTTGTTCTTGTGTTTTTGGAGCATACTGAGCTATAGCAATAAAAAAAAAACAAAACAAAAACAAAACAAAAAAAAAAATACAAAAAAAAAAACAAAAAATTCTGTAGAGATACAAATATAGAAATTGCAGTCCAGTATGGATGGAGCACGGCAATGATGTTTTCAAAATAGTGCATTAAAAACCAACTAAGCGGTGGAGAGTTTTATTTCTCACGCCTACACTCACTTCATATCCGAGAAATCATCCCTCGACCATAATTTACTGTGTATGCATCGCTTAAAAAATGGTGCTCTGTGCGGAACCCTTTTTTAACCTTGCTCAACAAATAAATGGACACACTGCGTCAACTGTTGCTGGTTTCTGAAGAATCTGAAATATTGAAGTTAGGAAATTATCCCTTCCTAAACAAACATAGCCCAACTTACAATTATCTTTCTCATTTCCAAGTTTAAAGAATTATTTAATTATATAACTTTTGCATAAGCCTTTCTTTGGGAAGATTTTTAATAGAATTATTTCAGGTTATAGAAAAATGACAAGTGTTTGCTTCTATAAAGATCGTATAAAAAATAATACCAGGTTTATTGCAAAAACTACAATTTTTTAATATTCGAATTTTTAGGTGATTTGACCGAGTTTCTAAAGTCTAAATTCATTCTGTCTGGATACTTCTCCATTAAAATACAGACTGGCTGAAAAGAAATCAAGCCGACTGAAGTGTGTTGAGTCAAAGGTTCAGTTCCTGATACTTCTCGACACAGTTATTTTTTTTATAGTTTCGAACTGTCACACACACCTACACCTTTATTCCGAAGATGTAAAAATCCTTCTATAAACCACTAAAAAGTTCTTTAATTCATTGCTGAAAAACTTCATACAATTATTATAGAATGAAAACTGTTTTTTGGGAGATCCCTTAACCTTTTAGATCCTTCAACAAAATGATGGCTAATAGGTTAGTAAAATTGTTTCTTAAGACTGACTAGACTAGACTGACATTAATGTAATAGTACCTAGTTGGACATTTTGATGAAATTTAAAACTAGAAAAAATATTACTCATAGGATGTAATTCGTAAAGTTTGTCCAAAATAGGTGTTGTCTCAGAAAACACCAATGATGTGCGTGAACTGAGATTGCAAGATCGTCATTTGACTTAACGTGAGCTTGTGGCATGCTTATGCCTTAATTCCAATTGTGAATATTCAATATTTCATCAGCTTTTGACTGTCAAAAAGACTTGTTCCGACAGTCTTGTTGAATACTGAAAATCGTTCAAAAAATATTTTGAGTAGATAGTCCAAAAAGCCTTAACGGGCCGTTATTACGGAGCACTTCGAAGCTACTGGAAGCCTATTTTTCCTAAGAACCTAACATATCCTCAATGTAGAGACCAACGAGGATTAGAGCAACGTATAACGGTCAATTCTAAATGGTCGCCACCATGGTGGCACGAATAACCATGGTAAGTTCATATTCTAGAAGAAAGTGAGCTAGAACATGATAGAACAACATAGTAGGTTCATATTGTGGATAAATTCATGATACGAGTCAAGGTATTTTTAACAAGGTAGTCTCGTCTCGGAGTGGTGGGTACAGCAGCTGTCAAACATAAGAAGTGCATAAAAAAGAAAAAAAAAAAACAGTGAATAGAAAACTGTTTGCTTTTATTCGAAAACAGCTGATTTTGACAGGTGCTATACTCACCATAAGAGTGAATTTCAACTACTAATACTACCTTGTTAAATATACCCTGATACGAGTAAGATAAGTAGGTAGGCTCATTTTAAAATGGCTGTTCATATATGAAATTTTACAACCTCAAAGCTGTAAGTGTCACGAACGTCGAAAGACAAAAGTAACAACAACAATAAGAAAAACTCAAAACCAAAGGCTGACTTTGACATCTGAATAGTTGTCAAATGGTCTGCCTTGGTTTGAAATGAGTTTGTTTAGTTGGATCATGGTATAATAATTATGATATGAAACATGCACATTTTAATCTGAGGAGATTGTTATGCCTTTACCTCAGTCAATTCAAGTTGATGCTCTGCTATATGGACTTCCCTACTTCCAACTATAACTTTTTAATTTTAGTTGATTAGATATAACGAAAGAAGTGAAAAAAGATTAAAGCGTAGGGCTATGGCCTGGTTGGATTTCGAACCCGGCTCCACTGGGGTGGTAGTCAAGCACGCTACCACTATTGCTACCACTATTGCGACTGCAATGTTGCATAGTATTTTTTATAATAGAAATTGAAATTAATTGCTTTTTTCTTATTCTCTAGATGGTTTTAAGCGATACAATCATAAAAAAGCGAATTAAAACCACTATAGCGTCATTTTAAACCGCTTCTACAAGAATTTGTGGCTTACATTTTGAAATTCAACTAAATGCACAAACATAGATGCAATTTTTTGATTAAGCTTACAAGGGGTTCATGCTGGAGCAAAAAGCAGCTTTTTGTAAAAAGCAACTGAACGCAACATAAAAAGCAGCTTTTCGCGATACAAATGCCAATAGAAGAAAAGCAACTTTTATTTTGCTTTTTTGTATGTGTCACCCTGTGTTTCATTGATATTTCCAAAATTCAAAGTTAGTTTTTTGACATCTTGCAATGGCTGCGTTCAGCAGCTACAATTTGTGCAATTGTCGAGTGTGTGCCTGCTAAACGCATAAGCATCAGTTTCTGATCAGCTCAACATGCTCAACTCGTGTTGTGAATAGTGTCTGTCTTTTGTCTTTTTTTATTTTTCTGGTACATTTATTCAACAGTTGCACCTTCTGAACGCAGCCAATCTTATGCATGTATCCAAAATCAATCTTCGAACCAAAATGTCAAAATTAAAGCTTATGCTGAATTATAGCCAGCATGAACACAGTTCGAAAAAGTAAAAAGCAGCTTTTTGTTATGAGCATGAACGCCTCATTACAGTGAAGAAGCACAAAACAAGTTAGTAAATGTTGTTATCATATTAAGTTCCATGCCTACTATTTCATATTCAATTAGCTTAAATTCCTAACAATATTCGATTCACACTTTCTTATCTGATAATTTTCTGCATATGCATTTTTAGCTGATAACCTCCATAAAAATGCAATTGAGTTTTAAGCTAGAGTTTAAACGTTTTGAAAACACGTTTGGATTGATTGAAAATTGACATACCATCAAGTGGAAGTATATTAAACATGAATTAAAGTCTTAATGTGATGTGTTTTTAATTGATCATCATTAGGGTTGTTAATTAGATAATTTTAGGAAACTTTAAAAATTAATTTTCTATTTTTCTACCTTAAATTTAAATCCAATTTATTACATGCAAAATAAGCCGAAAGGTGGGGTTATATTAAGGTAAATCAGAAAATCAATGAAAATATTTGTTGTCATAAGAAATTTTTTAACCAGTATTAAAAACTTTCCATCGAAATAGACAAACTACTTTGTGGTATGTTTTCACTATCGTAATTTACGGCTTATTTTAGATTTATGCATAAATCATGTCAAAATGTAGTAATTTCGCCGTAAGCAATCTGTCAAACGAAATTACTTGGAAATTAAGTAGTTTATCATAAATTACTATTCAAATTAAGATCCAATCGATGTCAGCACTATTTTTTCGGTAAATGAAGGAATGGTATCACAATGTGCCAGTTCTATAAACAAATTCGATGTGGACAAAACCGTAAAAATCGATATTTTTTAGTATATGCTTGTATGAACGCTGTTGATTTAAGTAAAGTATTCAAGTAATTCATAACAAATGTGGTTTTATAATTTATATGTTTGGTCTATATATCATAAATACTCGCGTTTACATTTTAATTTCTTCAAATTCAACATTTCATCAAAAGATTAAGTTCTGTATTCACAAGCCATACAAAAAACATCAACAAGTGAGAGAATCCATGTTTACCTACTCTGCAACAGATGGCGCATAAAAAAAGTTATATTTTAACCGCCGCCACTGTAGCAGTAACTGACAGTTGTGCATGTTTGACATTTAAGAGCATTTCGTTTCCACTAATTTCATCGTTATATTTAATTCGCACGTTTCTGGTGGCTCCAATAAACAATCGATTGCTTGGAGTTTTCTAGAAAATAATCAAAACTTTATTAAAAAATAAATAGTTTAACTTAAAACAAAAAAGGACCAAACATGTCGCAGGTCGAAGAACAGTACGATGGAATTCTACTTAGCATCGCCGAGAAGCACCGCAACGGAGTACCGGATGTAAGTAGACAGCATGGTATGATTCATGTCAACTGATTTCATTCACATTTCAGTTTCTTCAAACTCTTGCCAGTTTTTTGGGTCGCAAAACTGATTTCTATACTGGTGCCCCGCAAGAAAAATGGGAAAGAATGCTATTGACGATATTCCGGAAGGAAGGTGTCAAAGCTGTGGCGGAGCATGAGGAAAAGATGAAGAAACGTGAAGAAGTGCAGCGGCGTAAACAAGAAAAAGAAGAAAAGGAACGTGCTGCCAGGCGAGAGGAAATGGAAGATAATAAAATATGCGATATCACGGATGAGGAAGCGGCACAAATTATCAAAGAAGAGGAAGAAAAGTAAGTTGCCAGTGGTACCATGTAGTTTCTTTGAATTGAAATAAACTTGTTTACAGGAAACGCGAAAAACTTCTAAAAGAAAGCGCTAAAACCGATGCTCCGCTAGTTTCCATAGATGAAGACATATCCAAACCCATTGAAAAAGCCGATGAAGAGGAAAAAGATGAAATTGGAAAGTTGCTGCCCAACGCAGGCAATGGCTGCACGCTGGAAAAATACACATGGGTACAGACTTTGGGCGATGTTGAGGTTAGTGCAAATTAATTTCTGGTGAAGAGCTTTTAGAGAGAAAAAAAAAAACAATTCTTGATTAATCAATTTTTAACAAAAAACTAAGTTGAACACTCAAAGCCATGACAACCATATGGGCTAAATCTGGGTGTTAGAAGCAAAATTGAAGAGATGATTTTATATGGCTTGATAGCTAAAGTATTCGTTTTTTTGAGAGTTGAAAAATTCGCAATTACACCATGGATTGATTCACCATGTTAAATATGTTCGATGCATTAAACTTTAATAATTAAAGCAATCGCAGCGTTATTTCGCATTCTCATTAATATCTTTTGTTATTTTGTTTACTCAATCGTATTCAAGCGGTCATTTGATCTTTCGGTGAATTTGCTTACAGTGTTTTTTATCGAAAAACAAATATTCCAATTAAGACAGTATTCATGTAAATATTTATAAAAGTCGAACCAGTTCCTTCCCTTGGTATCAATGCTTAAGTTCGCACTAAATTACTGTTTTTATATTATTTTTTATCTTATTACACTTCATGACAGAGCATTACGCTAAAATGGTGGATGTATGTAATTTTGAATATGAAAGATTATATTTCACATTCCAAGTCCCGTCTATAATAAGACTGATATAAACTTATGCATCTTAAATGGTATAAAAAAAAATCAAATTTCAGTTTTTCACATATGCTGACTAAGCTACTTAAACTTAATGCTTCAGATATTAAGTTTGATGCTTTAAATCGCGAAAATGATATTTTCCAAAGGAATTAGCATTCGACGTAGTCTTCTTAAGGAATTTTTTGGGTGACATTTAAATTTTAATTGCGTTCAAGAATCGATTTCAATTACAAATTTGAATGAGATGAAATCAATTTGCTTAAATATCCCAGAAAATTTAACTTTTTCCAGCATGCACCATACAAAATTGTCGTCGTTTATTTCTTATTTTACCGAAAATATTACCTCATCAAAAAGAAACAAATATACTCAAATACAATATAGACATTTTTTTCGGATATACAGTCAAGCACCACACAAATCTTACTTTTACATAAAACAAAGCAATATATTATGCAATTTTTTTTTTCACATTACAAATTTCAAAATTTATACAATCCAAAATTTCTGCTGCACGTGCTTTTGCATTACGCATTATTGTTCAGTATTAGTCGTGGTTTGTTTCGTTTTCGATTGGCTTTAAAACAATATGTTTTACAAAGGTAACAAACTGAGTTAAGTGTGAAAGATTTGATTATTATCGAACATTATAAAGAATGTAAATCCTACAGAGATATAAGCAAAGTTTTGAATTTGTCATTTGCAAGTGTGTAAAACATAAAAAAATGAAAAAATACAAAACTTACAAAAAGTGGAAAAGAAGTCGAGAACTGGGCGACCAAAGAAGCTTTCTCGCGCTTGAATGTGAGCCTTATTCTAAAGGAAGTGGACAAAATAAGTGCGCCTAAGTTATTTGGTAGTATTGCTTGAATATCAGGCAAACATGCTCACCCAAAAACTACAAAAAGCTTCCAGAACAAAAGCTATCGAAGCAGAGTTAAACGTAAGAAACCTCTCATTTCTGAAAAAATAGACACCTACGTTTGAATTTCCAAACAAGTACAAGGATATGAATTTTTGAGAAGAATGATATTTCCAGTTGAATCTAAATTTAATATTTTTGAAAGAAATGGTAGCGCAAAAATTAGGCGAAAGTCCGGTACACCACTTCAAACCAGAAACTTAATACCAACCGTTAACCTTTATGTCTACACTTGTGTACGATTGTACCTTTTCCAGATTTCAACCTAAGATTTAATATAGAACATAAATTTCTAGAGAGTTGCTTTTGTATTTATAACCCTCTAGCCCGCACTTGGATACTTTTGTACCTTAAACCACTTTGCTTGATTATTTTATGTTACAATGTTTATTTTAAAAAATTTGAATATAAATTTAAATTATTTCTTGGTTTTCCTGTTTTTTTTTTCAAAGCGCTGATTCAAAAACCTGCTACTTTTTTATTATGGGTTCGCTAGCACTAAGCAGCGTATGAGCATAAAATATATATTTCTTTTGATTCTTTTGGAATATATTGGCAAGTGATTCGCTGCCAAACAGTTTCGCGTTATTTTACTCTAAAAACTCTCTTAAAAACAATGACTTAAATTTATTTAAATAAAAAGCATTCTTTTTAAATTTTTTTACTTTAATAAATAGTTATATAGAACAAATTTTCAGTACTTTTCCTATATAAATGAGTGGGGGTACAATCGTATCCAAGTGTTGACAATATGGTGTTTGAAGTATATGTAGACACTAGGGTGAAGCATGGTGGCGCTAGTGTGTTAGTCTGGAAATTGATGTAGCTGGTATGGGACATTTTGCCTTTATTGATGGCATAGTGGACATGTAGTGGATATCTTGAGTTTAGGAAGATCTTGGATATTTCAACAGAATAATGATCCTAAGCATACCGCGTGTTTGGTGAAAGATTGGTTACTGTATTTTGCTCTCCGTCAGATTTGTAGTCCTCCACAATTACCGGACTTAAACCCAATTGTACTTGTTTGTGAGCTATTGGCACGAAAAATTTATCATGCAGCTTGAACAATCAAAGAATCTCTTAAATAAGCTCTTAAAAAGGCCTGCCATCATGAACATTTAAAGTTCATATTCTCAAGAAGCTTTACATGGCATGATTTACTCTCTGAAGTTTACCAGTGTCTTCGTAGAAAGTTAATTTAAATTCAAATAGTTATTTAATCGTAATACAATCACGCTGCTTAAATTCTTATTACTCTTCTCATCTGTTTTTCATTGCTGTACATTTCCATAACGTTCAAGCGTGACTCAACATTTTAACCTCAAAATTTCATCAAAATAAATTTCCACGATTTTTAATCTATTTTAAAATAGTTTATTAACCATATCACAGGGATAAATATTTATTAAATTATTTATACAATACATGGATATTTTCAATACATGGAAATTTTCTTTTTTGTGTGCTCACCCAGCAACATAACAAAGCAAAACATACAAAATACGTTGAATTTTAAGAATTGAAATGCTTGCATTTTATAATGAATTTTGTGGTAGATACAAGTATTTTGCATGCACAGTTTTATTTACATATATTTATTGCAATTTTGAATTTTTTTTTTTGTGTTTTTTAATTAAATTGCTAAATTGCGCTACATAAACAATAAACAAACTAATACTATTATTTAATGAATGTGTGCGAAATACTTAAAGATATTTAATAATGACATTAATGAAAATTAAAACTGAAAAGGACAATAAAGTTCAAGTTCTTTTATCGTAAAATGTATTCCCGCAAGTTGAATGTATGACGAACATAAAAATGTTTAAATTTTTATTTTGAACCACGTTCAAAAACTTAATTAGATTGTTTATTATTAGCGGTTGTTGTTGTAGTTTATAATAAGAATAAATTACGTAATACTAAATGTTATATAATAAATAAATAAAATCTAAACCAGTTCCGGAACAACAGCTGCTGCAACATTGTTAACTTTGTGGCATTTCACGAGCGCGCACTGTTGTTGAGCAGAGCAGAGAGTGAAAGAGAGAAAAATAATTAGTTTGTATTATAGCAGAACTAAAGTGCTTTTAACTTACTCTCCAACGCGTAAACCATGCCCATGATGAGCAGCAGGAAAATCGTGCTCATGCTTACAATTAACACTGTCACTTGTCGCCCCCGATCACAGAGACCACGCTTTGGTTTCTTTGGCGGTCCACCTTCACCATTTACCATTGTAAAATGCATGGAGCTTGCAATGGAGACAGTGTCAAGATCTTTGGTTTTAATAAAATCTAAATTTGGATCTATCGTAATAATAGCATCGTTATTGCTGTCATTGCTGCTTCTACTCTGTTGTTGCTGTTGTTGTTGTAATACTTGCGTTAAGTTTGTCGCATACGTTGTGTTGCTGCCAGCATTGTGCATGTGCTCCATATAGAGTTTATTATGCTGTGACGGATTCTGTCGTTGTTTCTTGTGTATTTCGGCAAAACGTTCAAGATTTGCTGCCGTTAGCAGCAAGGAACCCGATGCTGCACTCTGTGGAAGAAAAGAACAATCATATTTATGTTTAATTTGTTTTACTTAAAGTATAACTTTAGATTTAATTTATTCTCAAACAATTTTTTATCTCTTCAACGCACCACATTAGGAAAAGCAAAGACTTCAGATAATATCTTGAGTTTACATTTTTAATTTCTTAGTTCTTTGAAAGTTTTTTTTTTTTAATTTTGAGTGCCTTTGTTTTTTTATATATTATTAAAAATATTCTTATCTCAAAAAAGAGAGAGACATTAAAAGCGTACGGCTTTCGCAAAATTTGACTTGTTTCTAACAAATAAACTTGAAAAAGTTGATTTGAAGCACATTCAGCAAAAAACCTGATTTGCTTGTCAACAAAGAGGAACAATTAAAAATTTGCATTTAATACATTGATAAAAATTCCATAATTATTCTATATAAATTCTTATAAGTCCTTAGTCAACGCGTGAATATTAAATTCAACACATTTTATTTGTTTTCAACAATTTTTTTATTAAATTTAAAAAAAAAAACTATCTTCCACATTTCGGAATAAATTGTTGAAATTGAGAAAAAATTAACGAAAGAAAGACTTACCTGCGTGCTGTTGTTGCTGCTGCCACTGGAGCCCTGCGATGAGCGTGAACCACGCTTTGCCGCTGCTGCTGCTGTCGCTGAGGCAGAGGCAGCTGCTAAAACTGCTGCTGCCGCTGCAGCTGTTGTGGCAGCACTCGTTGCGCTTAACTCGCTGTCGCGTCGTGCATTGCTCAGACGTTTGGCATGTCCTGCACGCGTTTGTCTGCTACCTCCATTCGTCATCAAATTTGCTGTCGTCATTGTCGTCGTCTTGCCGCCCACCAACTCACGTTGTCTTGTTTGTGCTACTGTGGGCGGGTTTGTATTCGATTTATTGCTGCGATGCGATGAAGATGCAGTTGATGCCGACGATGAAGAGGCGAGTGAAGCGCGTGGAATGTGCCAATAGTCATTCATCTATTTGTGTAAGAATAGAAAAATAAGTTAGGCGATGGTGGTAAATTGATTTTTTTTTTGTTAAGTGTACAATTTTAGCCCCGCTCTATTTTCTTAGTTTAAAAGAATGTATGGCATTGTGCCCGATTTGCTATTACCTATGTACCGCATTAGATTATTAATTCCTAGAGTATGATTTTTATTAAAAATAAATAAATAACTGATCATTTCAGCCCTTGAAAGGACTTTGACCTATCCTCTTATGATTATGATTTTTATTAGATGGTTAAAGTATTTCTGTAGTTTATTTTTTCAAGTTTAAGAAAATGTGCTGTAATGTGTGCAAGTTGTGCTGCAAAATGCCCTAAATAGATTATAATAGTGCGCGTATTATTTTCTACAGTTCAATTCTATTCGGCATATTGCACACTTGCCGGATTCCTGAAACAATAAGTGCAGAGCTTACGTTACACATACAGATTAAACCATTAACTTAAAATTGTTTTCCAGTGCGGCACTTGACATCACACATTTAACCCATTGCATCACATATCAATATTAATATAAGTTTTTCTAGTTTTTTTTTTGTTTTTGTTTGGACATGGCTTTAAAGTTTTAAATAAACACAGCCCTAGTTTAGATTGCACTTAAAAAAAAATTGCGTAATTTTTGGAAAAAAATTTTAAATCAGTTTAAAATTTAACTAAGACTTTTTTACTAATGATCGAGCATAGTTTGACTTAACGAATCAAAGTTAAATAAAACATAAAGAATTCAATAAATTGCTTTAAAAAAATCTGATTTTAAACATATTCAACGTTAGTAGGGCAATATTGGCTTCAACAGTATTTTGTTAGAACATTTCCCTTTTGTTTTGTTGGAAATATGTATGCAGCTCTTTTGTGTAAAATAACCGAACCCTTTTTATAGTTCCAGAGATCTATCGAATTCGCGGGAATAAATTTTTCGCACGAAATTTACGAAAAGGTTGAATTTTTCACATTTCTAACTTTTTCGGTTGTGTTGTCTTTAGATATTTTTTCAATATTTTTTTAAAATTATTGGTTTTTAGCCCAAAGCTTACTGAAGTCATGGAATACAACAGAATAAGTGAAATATGTGCACTTTATTATTTTTGAAACAGAATATTTCTTTGTGTAGCTGAAACAAGTTCGTTGCTTAAGTCTTTTGTTCTGCTTGCAGCTTTTAAAGTTTTCAGCTATACTATGCGTTATTTTTTTTATTTTTTCTTCGAGCTACTAACATAAACCATTTTAGACATATATTTATAGCACTTAATGTACATAAGCAATGCGGAAGTTAAAAGTGAACAAATTTTTTTTTTAACTAGACAAATATTTCTTGAAAATTTTAGCGTACATTATTAATTTAATAGTTTTAGTTTTTGATTTGAGTTACTTTCTTACAAATATTTTACTTACATTTACTTAAAAGTTATTTTTAAAATAAAGTTATCACAATTTGCTTTTTTCGTTAAAGTAGTTATTTCGAATCTTGCTGCTTGAGCACAAAAATGTTTTTGTTAGCCGGCAATTTATGGAAATTTTTTATTGCTAATGTTTGTGTTTTTTTTTTTTTTACAATTTTATATTTTCTTTCTAATATTTCGGCGTTAATTTGGTATAAATGATTAACTTTTATGATTTATAAGATAGTTTTCCTCTTGAACGTTGCGAAAATTTCAGTTCCACTTTTGCAGATTTTTTGATTTCTTTGAAAGTTTAAACGACAGCTGATTCTCCTTCGAAATAAAAAAAACTTGTTTATCTGTCGCGAATTGAGCCGGATGAAACGAGCATGCAATAATATAGTCTGCTTTGTAGAACCGATCTATCGAACGCCAAGAATTAAACTGATCTTCGTTGATTGCTGTTGTGAACGAGTTAAGCTGTGCTAGTCAGTGTGATGACGACAGGTTGTTATGTGTTGATTTTTTTTTTTTTCTTTGGCCAACTTTAACTTCTTCTACTTCTTCTTCTGTTTTATATAATCTTTACATTCGTTATTATTCGATCGACTGATCGATCGTTCAGCAACGATAAAATTTTTATTTCTAATACAACATCGAATTTCGTTTTTTTTTTCTAATATAACTTGATTCGGTACTCTTATTTCGGTTGGCGCCTGTTCGTGCGATAATAATGTTTTCGGCTCATCATTCTTAATTTGATTCTATAAGATAAAGGGTCCAACTTTTTAAATTTTCCTATAAAATTTTCTTCTGGTGCGTTAGATTCAATTGTTTTTGGATTTGTAATTAATTTTCTACTTCTAACCCAACCATTTATGAATAAAATAAAATAATCTTATAACTTATTTTTTTTAATAATATAAAGATTAAATTTTTATTTGTTGTTTTTATTTTTTATATTGTTTTATTTATTATAGTAATAAACTTTATTATTATATTGTTTACATTTTCTGTTAATAGGCTTTTTATATATTTTGTGGAAATGAAGATTTTTTTATATAGTTTATTTTTATTTATTTATTATTTTTTTTTTTAACTTGAATTTTTATAGATATTAAATATCTGTAAACTTGTGACTTGGGCTTGTTGAAGTCACTTTACTTTCGTAAATCTTATATTCCAGACATATTTTCACCTTATTTTTTATTTTAATTTCCATTTTATATTTTCCCCAAACATTACATCACCAACATATCAAATACACAATCTTAGACTTTGGAATCAAACAGTTTGAAAATTATTTTCGTGCCTCTTAAAATTCCGGTTATAATTTTTTTTTCGGCACAATAGCCATATTGGGTCGATTAATCGATTCGGGTGGCGGTGTCCGAGTGCGTTAAAAATTGTGTGTACCACTCGATGTCAATTCAAGATCAGGTTCGAACCTCATCTGATCGTTTGTCACCTCTCTCCATGGTGGTGAAACCATAACCAACCTCAGAGAGTAAACGTTTCTTGAGAACATACACATTAGCCGTTCGGAGACTGCATAAAACTGGTAGGTCCAGTTCTCAATCATTTGTGTACAAATATTTAATAACCCGCTCAAAACAATTCAGTCATAATAAGCTCGATCAAAATCCTTTCATGGGCAAATTCATTTTTTTTTCGGACAATATGAAAAAAGTGTTAATTCAAAAGTTATAAAAAGTAAAAACGAAGAAAAACAAAAAATATTTATATTGTTCTAATCGGCGTGTCCCTCAATTTCAGTTATATTAAATTATGTATATTATCAATAGCGACTTGTAGCAAATATTTCATATCCTCTATAGAGTTGAAGTTATGAATCCTTGCTACTGAGCCCAATGCGTTTGTTTTTAAATTTTTTGAGAGTATCTTTAACTCCGACTTGCCTTTTAAGAAATACTCTAATAAACTTAAATTCAAAATCTTTTCAATGATGTTTGTTTACGCTGCAATAATCTTTTATGAACATAAGCTATAATATATCATCTCTAGGCTATCAGCAAATCCATCTTACATCAAGTGGTGCTTATTTTATTATTTTTAATATTTTGGATTGATTTGAAGATTGTGATCTTATAAGCGAAAGGTGAGCAGCGTGTTACCTGACACTGCCAGACACCATGGCGAGCACTTCACTGTTCAAATGTACTTCATAGAATTCATTAAAAGAAAAAAAATTCTCAAAGAAAAAAAATCATAAAAAAATCACCTAAGCAATAAGACCAAACAGTCTTTGAAACGAAGAATAATTTTCGTTTTTTCAAAAAATTTATATCTTTTGAATAATTAAAAATGCAAAATCGTTTCAGTGCCGCTCCGTAACAGACGGCGATTTCTTGATGTTCTACCTGTTGTCCTCAAAGTTGATTTCGACTGCCTTCAATGTTTGATATGCTAATAGCCTTAATGTTTTTATATTTTGTTGTTGTTGTTGTTGTTGTTGTTGTTGTTGTTGTGCTAAAATGAAAGCATTTTATGTTCAACTCATCCATTAGCTATTAAGTTTTCTCAAAAACATTTCTATCTCAATATTTAAAGATTTAAATAAGCGTGTTTTACTTAAGCCTCGGCGTTTTTGATGCTTTACATCAGCTCATTTGCGATTTCTTTGTTGATTGCAAGCCGCGGGGTTTCTTTTGAGATTTATGCACGATGAAAAAAATATCCTGCATTTCTATTTCTTTGTTGTTGTTGCCAACGAGTCATCATTTGTAAGTTTTGTGCCAGACATGCTGGTGCTATTCGTCTTTTTTTACCACTCATTAGAGATTTATTTTTATTTTTTTTAACCTTTGGAATTGATAAATTTTGGCATTTTTAAGCCACGCGACTCGAATGCGTGTTTATTAGCGCTCGCGGCAGCCTTTTGTGTTATTTAAAGAGTTTATTTTTGGCTTAAGCGATTAATGGCTGACGCGAATTATTTATTTTTTGTAGATGTTTTTAATCAACTTTGCTTATATTTCTTCAACTTCAATTTTTATTAAACTATGATTGAATTTAATTAAAATCCTTACCCGGTTAAAGCTGCAGCGCTTAACTTTTATTTCTTGGTGGAACACGCTCATAATTATTTTTTGCTCATTTTTTTGTAGTTTTTTTTCGTTTGACGTCAAAATTGTTATTTTTAGATATTTAGGTGAAAAAGTAATCAATTAAAAAATTCCATAGAAATAAAGAAAAACAAACAAAAACAAAAGCTAATTCTTTCAGACATTTAAATTGAGTTAAAATTAGCGGTATTTAGTTGGAATTGTGTTTTTTCCTTTTTTTTTTATTGTTAAAAAAGCAACTTTCTTTTAAAATAGACGTAAGTTCTTCGAAAATTTGTTTGTCATCCAATAAGAGTGCTGCTGAAACTCAAAAAGTTTCCAAAATTTTCCAACCTTCCGTCCCGTAAATTATTTAATTATTTGAAGTTTATATAATTTTATTCATAATTTATTTAATCGCCAACTGGAATTATAATCGATGGTATTTCTTGGCTTTAACTAGTTTGAAAGAGCTGCCAGTCAACTGACTGACTAGCTTGGCAATTATAACAAAGTTGTCAGTCTGGCAAACAACCAGTTTAATCGCTTTATTATCAACCAGCTGGTAGTACTTAATTCGGTTTAATTAGTTTTACTTCATTGTATGTAAAATTATAAAAATAAAAACACAAGAACTCTTAGGAACGAATCTGTAATCACCTTGTTCTATCACCTCATTCTCGTTTAACCAACAACCAATTCCACTGGCTTATCTCAGTTTTCGTACGCATTTGATCTTTAAAGAATAGAAAATGTCGGAGAAAGAACTCTCAGAAGTAGCGAAGCGGTTGAATAAAAGCATACATATTTTAATTAAGTTTTGAAATATTTAGAGCCAATGGAACTTTGTAGAACATTTCTGACTATTTTGATGATTTTTTAATAACTGGTTTTGATGCTTTTTTAGCAGATCGCAAAGAAAGATCTTATAAGTTATTTTGTTGGAGCTTGATGCTCGTTCTTGACTTTATTATCACTTGTTCTGCTTAATTTCTCTGATCTTTAGCTTGTATGTTTCATATTAATTTTTAGTTTAACCTAAAGAATAAAATTAAGAAAGTATGTTGTTAAATCAAAATCATGTTGTCAGTTCAAAATATTTTGCACGCCATTTTCTTATGTGACAGTAAATTTGACCAGTTTTTACTTGCGTGTCATAGTACGCCTTTACTAAGCCAGGGCTAATTCCATGAAACAAATTTGCAGTTTCGTTGCTTAAGCAGCTCCCTCCGCGTGCCAATGAAACAATTAATCTTGTTTTATTTTTAATTATAAGGTCAAGGAGTTAACTTTAACTGTCATACCTAACGCTCCCATCTCTTTTTTAGCCAAAAACAGGACAAAATGACAAAAATTTTCAAGATTTTGCAGGATTTACAGGACATCTCATAAAAAAACAAAGAAATTTTCGCAGGACACAGTTTAAAGTCGAAAAATTAGCATTATTTATTATCAAGTTTATTATTAAATTTAAAAATTGCAGCTTAAACTTTAAATATGAAAACAATTTTAAATGATTTTTGACGCTCAATCTGAAGATATAAAGCTTTGTTTGCCCAGACGGCTTCTATTGTTGCATTTTTCGCGTTGAATGTCGATTGGAAGCACGTATCAATGGTTAGGTTAGAAGACGCAGCATCCAGGACGGAAAGGTGCTTCGCTGTTTTTCAACACCGTCCTATGTCTGCATTCTCTCCCGATGCTATCGAAAAGACTCCTTTACATTTTGAGCAGAACACCTTTCTGTCACTTTTTGTTTTTTTTTTTTTTAGGAACAAATAATATCTTTGAAGTTTATTATTTAAAACACACTTTCTCTTCGACATTTTGGCAAGTTAAAAAAAAAAATGAGGGACACAGACAGGGTTGCAGTAAAACACTTTTACAGAGTCGCAAAAAAGGGAAACGTTTGTATTAAGGAAAATTTTTGACTTATTATTAAAAAAAAAATATATATATATATATAAATAATTAAAAAAGTGGACTGAAGTGCAAAAATTTGAGAAAATAAAAAAGAAAGGACAAAAGAAGAAAAGCAGGATTTTGAGCTCGCTGCACAGAACACAGTACTTTGCTTAAAAAAACAGAGCTTTCCTGCCAAATACAGGACGGATGGGAGCCTTAGTCATACCACAACTGTAATCATAGCGCCTATACTCAGCAAGCAAATTTTATTTGGAAGCCTGCGTGACAAAACGTAACGAAGCCTGCGTATAATTCTGCTTTAGTTTAGTAGAGTGCACTGCTAAGTAATTACCAATCTACCAGACTACAGACATCAAAGAAGATTGCTGAAGAGCTAATGTGGCTGGCCAAAGTAATAGTCCAGTGTGATGGAAATTATTTCCTTAAACACTGTTGTTGAAATTTTTTTGTTTTCTTCCCAAGTCATTTTAGCACTTGAAAAAATATTGAAAATTCTTTCAAAGTATACTGTAACCATACAAATGTTTTGTTTTAGCGGTGGAAATAACACAATAATTTTGAAGACGAGTTTTTTTTTATATACAAAGCCAATTTTCAAAATAAACTTCTGGACTTTGAACTTCTTTGTCTTTCACCTTCTCAAATAAACTTTGGCACTTTTTCATAAAATTATCATTTTCTATTAAAATGATAAAAAAATCTTTTTGAAAATAGGTTGAAATATGATTTAATTGTGCTGAGTTTATTAATTTTTTTCTATTTTTATTCATTAGAGAAAAACCTTGCTTCATTTTCAAGTTTAACGGAATCACGAACCTACCAGCTGCTCCCACTTCCAATCAAACATGCGATCAAGCGTTGTTTTCGTTGCGGAGCTGCCCACTTTTAAGCAGAATTTTCTTATATTCAAAAAGATTGTAAATAAAATGTTCGCATTTGTGCCTTATGCGTCACGTATGCGGCAATTATGACGTTTAGCTGATGCCTGGCGGTGTTTGAGTTAACTAACTAAATTGTTAACTAATTGTTAAAAAACTAAAACTAAAGTTACAAATTGTGCCTAACTACTCTTTAACGCTCAATCAAACAATGCTTTTCACAAAAAGAGGAAGGATACTATTTTACAAAATATCAGTTTTCGAATAACCTAAGTGCCCTCATCAAAACTTTGTGCTTTCTAGTGTGGTAAATAGCATCATCATCAGATCTTTCGATATGCTCTTAATTATAAATCTTCTTAGGCACTTAGACACTGGTTTTTTAGAGCCATGCTGAGCCATATGAGATGCTGTTATTTGTTGTTTGTTCCCCCCCCCCCCCCCTCACCATCTTCCATTATTTGATATTTTTTAACACATACAATCTTAGCTAGATTCCAGTAGCTATAAACTACGTTCACTAAACATTTTTGACAATCTTTTTCGTACCAGGCTGCGATATCTTTTCGCATAAATAAATAATAAATAAGCAACAACAAACTGAAAAACAAAGCAAATCAAGCTCTATATAAATTAATAATATGCCAATAAACACAAAAAATATCAATAGACCAAAATCGTAAACATTCCACTTAGATTTCTCTTCACTAACTGTTCTACGAAAAACGTACAAGTTATGTGAGTATGCGTTCGTTCATCTACTTCTGGTTTTTTTTTAATTTCTTAGCCGTTAAGGTTTATCGGTTTATTGATAAAACTATTAATACAGAGAGCTCAGCGCACGCATTGGACTTTTGCTCTTTTCTGAATAGATAAGTTACTTTGCCTATACTCGAAGCATTTCTTTATATTTTGCGCTAATAAATTAAACGCAGCCCATTAAAACCACGAATTGACAATGGATGTTAATTTTAGTCGAAAAATCAATGAAATTCTTCAGCCACAAAATCTCTGTTTGGTCATATGAGGGCAATTTGATAAGTCACTGACTTTTTTAATTTCCCGCAAAATAACTTTAAATCCAATACTGGTCCTGTGAACTACCATCTGTTAGTGTCGTCATTTGATTTGTGTTTGATATCCATTGAAAGTAGATAACCTCAAAAAATTCGACGAAATAAAAAAAAGGTGAATTTCGTGTACTTATCAAGCATTAGTTTTTGCGTAAAAAAACCATCACCGAAACCAAGGAAAGGCTTTATAAATAGTATGGGGACTATGCACCATCAATTTCAATGTTAAATATGTATGTGGTTTACTGAATTTTGTTTTGGTCGTACCAGTACAAGTGTCACTCCAGAAATCTTCGAAAAAATCTATGGAATGATATTGAACGATTGGAAAATGAGAGGTGGCTGAGGCTGTAGGCATCTCAATTGAGCGGGTAAATCATATTTAACATGAATATTTGGACATGAAAAAGCTATCCGCGCGATGAGTACCGCGATTGCTCACAGTCGATATAAGCGTTGCCGAGTGACTACTTCAAAGAAGTGTTTGGTGATGTTTAACTGCAATCAGAAGGAGTTTTTGCGCCGTTTCGTAAAAGTAAAAAAAAACATGGTTACATCACAACACACTAGAGACCAAAGAACAGTCAAAGCAGTGAATTTCTCCAGGTCAACTTGGATCAGAAAAGGCCAAGGTAGGTCTGTCGGCCAACGAAGTCATTGACAGCAATATTGATTACCTTGAAAGAGTAACACATCACCACCGAATATTATCCACTGCTGTTGGACTAATTTGACATTGATTTGAAGTAAAAACGACCGCATTTGGCGAAGAAAAAGTGTTGTTCCACCATTACAACGCACCGGAAAACATGTCTGTAGTCGCCATGATAAAAATCAATAAATTGGGCTACGACTGCTACCCCAATTACCATATTCTCCAGATTTAGCCCCCTGCGACTGCTCGAATTTCCTATTTTCGAATTTGAAAAATTCTCTACTTTGAGGACCTTAACAAAATCTATTATTTTAAAGGAATAAAAAAATTGGAAACTCGCTGGATTGTATAGATCTAAAATACAATAAAATAAAATATTGAGAAATATGAGTAAAATGCTTTTTTGCCGAAAAAGATATCTTTTATTCAAAAAGTCACTGACTTCTCAAATCACCCTCTCATATCAATATGTCGTTACGTATCACTTTGTATAACTCGCTAAAAAGAGTTGTAAAAAATAAATGAAAATAAGATGCAGCATCCACACTGACTGTCAGATATAATCAGTATTCAAACCACATCATCACTCATTTTAACACCAACACCAGATGTGGTCATTAAAAATTATCAACTTCTGCAAAAAAAAAAAAGCTGCTTTTGTTGCACTTAGCTACTGATATTTTTATAAATCTTTAGAAAATTGTTTGCTTTTAAAAAACTAATCAATTAACATGATTTTTTTTTTTTTTTTTTGTAATTAAGGTCTCTCTGATTCTCTGTTTCTCTTTTACAATAGTAGATAAATTAAGTAAGTTTATAAATCTTCATAAAAGAAAAACAAATTTTAATCACTTTGGTGTTATTTTAAGCAAAAGCAACATATTCTGCTGGGGGCTCGCTTATTTTTGGTGTACATGTATGTATTAAAAAACGCTGGCTGAAATGAAAAAAAAAATTGAAAAAAAAAATTAAGTGAAGTAATTTCTAATTTGGTTCATAAAAGAACTGTATTGGCTCGAAATAGCTTTAATACTATCGTGTTATTATGTCGAGAATCTTCTGCTGTGTGATATACTTAAGAAATATAATACCTAGAAACACTGTCTTCGGTTAGTTAATTCTTAGTTGGGTTCTATAGGTCCGATTTTAACATAAAAAAGCTTTCGATCATGTATCAAACCTTAGAAAAATTCCGACCTCTGTTGCATATTGCAAACGTGGACGTGGTCTTTTTTTGCAATAAAACCAAAAGTTTTGCAATATAAACTGCAGGAATCTCTCCTTTTGCAGGGCAAAGAGAAATTCGCTGCAGTTGACATCCGCGTTCGCGTCAGTGGTGGTCATATTGCTCAAATCTACGCAATCCGTCAAGCGATCAAAAATACATCGATGAAGCCTCTAAAAACGAAATCAAGGATATTTAATACGATATATAATTTTAGTTAGCGATCCATGTCGTTGCGAGCCAAAGAAGTTTGGTGGTTCCGGTGTCCGTGCCCGCTACCAGAAATCCTACCGTTAATTCCAGAAAGTTTTGTGATTTACACTTGTATAGCTGTAATTGGACAGTTTGGAGAATAAATGAATTCCAATACATTTTGCTCTTGTTTTAGTCCATAAAAGTAGACTACACAAAGTGTTGCTCCCTCATAACCCCTTACAACCGGTATTAATATAAAAAAACAACCTTACAATTTTAATCAAATTATAAATTATTATAACATGGATAAATTATTAGCGCCGGTTTGGTTTGTTTTTAACACCTGAATTTTATATCAAGAAAAAAAAATAATTTATTTTTACAGTAAATTTTAGAAGTAAAAAAAAAAATAATAAATACATTGTTAATGGATAAATGGCCCTCTTCGTAATTTTGTGTGAGTAAAAAAAAAATATAAATAGGGTGTTTCTTTGAGAGTTGTCGAACTTTGATTTATTACATAATTTCAAACTGAAAATTAGATTTATTTGAAAGATCATTTGATGTCATTAGTATTTAACCTCTAGTCTGTATGGGCTCTCAGCGCCCCAGACAACCTTTAAATGTAGTATGGTGGTGAAACATAGTACAGGCTAAAGGTTAAACATGATTTCGGGCATGTGGCCGCCGTGGCTGGCTTGGATGTGGCATATTCTAGAAG
Organism: Pherbina coryleti; assembly: GCA_943735915.1. Lineage (NCBI taxonomy): Eukaryota > Metazoa > Arthropoda > Insecta > Diptera > Sciomyzidae > Pherbina > Pherbina coryleti. Next base: position 129,943,297 of record OX030952.1, read on the forward strand.
TTTATATTTCGAACACTTTTTCAAGCATTTGGGAACGTATCTCGACAATGGTTAGTTGCTGATTTTTCGCATAGACCAATGATTTCACATAAGCCCAGAGAAAATAATCCAGCATTAAATTACATGATATTGGTTCGACAATTGATTGTTCCATTTCGAGAAATAACGCGCTCACCAAATGTTGCCTTCAGTAAGTCGACCTGTACCAAGGTCCTGTTGGAAAAACATGTCTTTAATAAACATCTTATTCCTTTAATGGACAAAATAATCGGGAATCATGGCTCTTTATCTCTCGCCTTTGGCGGAAACGTCCTCGCCGGCCTTATTTTAAAAGATGAGTAAGTAAAATGATCCAACAGCCCATAAATTGCACGAAACAGGGTTTTTTTTTATAAAATAAAAGATTTTTCTATAATTGTCATGAGGGGTGTACAGTACTGTCGTCTGATGCTCAATTCCACTACTAAAAATTCTTTCTGTTCATATTTCTTAATTATGCTTCGCTCCCCGCGCATTTTCATAAAGAATGAGGGTAAAAAATAAGTTCTGAAAAAAAAAAAATTTGTACCGCTAGTGGTAATTAGCCAGTCGGTTTTGAATTAAAGCCTCAAAATTGGGCTTAAAAACGGTTCAAACATACATTGTTCTTTAACTTTTATAAAAAATATTAAAGGTGGTTAGTCTTTATAACGTATATTATTCTGGAGGCTCTCGGTAGTCGAGTAGGTAGCGTGCTTGACAGCCACTCCAGGGGCTTGAATCCTGGCCAGATCATGGTCTTATGGTTTAATCTCTCTTTTCATTTTCTCATTTCGCATTTTCTTCCTCATTTCTAATCAATTGCTATTGAAAACTTATCAATATTTCAATAACTTCTTAATCCACCACGCTGAAAACATTCTAAGCATGTTTCGCTTGGTTGCCCCCTTCCTTCTCACTAAACTATGTCCCTATTATGAACCCAGGCAGACTTCACTGAATAGTTTTCCATTCCATCTGAAAACTTTGATTCAAAGCTAACAAAAAATTATGCAGCCTCACCAACATAAACACCGAGAAAACTTCGTTATATTCATTGCGTTATTGTTTCATTATCATTATATTCTTGAATGCAATAAAATTTGTCTTCATCTTTATTCTCAGCGCATGTATAATAACTAAAGTTTCTACAAATAAAAATAACATTTTTTGCTCGAGTAAAAAAAAAGCAACAATATTTCAATTGTTCCAAAATAACTAAGCAACAAATAATCATAATAAAATAAATAAAAAAAAATAAAAAAAAAATCAAGAAAAACACCATTACCAACAAAATTATTTAATAATATAAGATGCATGCTTGAATTGAAACATGTTTCAGTCAAGGACGAATATTTGTTTTTTTATTGTTGCTATGTTTGCTGTTGCGTGCGTTACGACACACAAATGGAAGATAAGCCAAGCTTGGTATTTTTTAGTGGCTTGTGCTTTTATCTTTTGTCTATATTATATTTAATTCATGAAGTTTTCTTCAATAAAAAATTATTTAATGTGATTATTTTTATGATAATGAACACATCATAAAATTTTTATAATGATCATAACGATTAATGAGCAGCAAAGGCGCTTAAGTTCGAGCTAAAAATATCTACAATGAGCTATTAAAAAATGCAATAATGCTATTAGCATATCTTTAAACATATATCCTAATATATCCTGCTATTCGTAAAATATTCTTTAAAAAAAACAGTTAAATTTGCTAAAAGAGCAGTATCTAAACAAAATTGAAGCTATACATCTCGGTCATTCCACTTCCATACGAATCACATGTGTTAAAAAGCAGCTGGACTTTGATTCAGTTTCTTGTTCTCTCTTTTGTAAACGATCTAAGAGCAACAGGCGGGCTATCTTATTAACCATGCTATCGATACTAATTTAAATGCTTGTATACGAATAAAATTCGAGCATTTGTTCGAAATCCGACTCTGATATTGACTAGCAAGCAATCTACCGATACGTTGTTGTAGCGGACATTGATCTCCACTCGTTATTTACACCTGGTTGTTGGTTGGTTTTCAAATTAATTGCTTGGTTCTATCGAATTTATTGTGTTCAATTAAAACTTATTTTGCCAGCTTTGTTCTATACATTGTTTTTGTTTTACTTTTACTTTTGTTTTTGTATGCGATTAAAATTGCCAGCAAACTTATTCAAATTAGGTCTTAATTTTTGTTTCAGATCCAAGAGGTTGCCGCTATTTATGCACAATTAAATTTTATTTGATTTTAATTTATTGTAATTAATATTTATTTTTTTGCACGATTAACCTAGTGGCTAATGTATTGTTACAATAGCAATGAACTCAAAACTTGAGCGTGCAAAAAATTAGGAAAAATATAATGTAAATTTTGCCTTTTTTGATTTAAAATTTGAAAATAAGTTTTTGCTGTGATATGCCCGATGTGTCTATCGAAGATAAAAACAAAAATTCTCACAGTATTTTTGCAGTGAATACAAAATTATTACGTATATGTTTTAGGCAATATCTATGTAAATAAATTTTGAGGCCACAAAGAAATTTTTCTGAAACTGTCACAATAGGCAACTCTGTCTCAACGGAACTCTTCTATCAGTTCACATTTCCCAATGAAACAATTTCCACTTCTCAAACTCAAATAATTTTGACCTTAACTTAGCTTTACTGTCACTTTTTTATCACTTAGTTTATTTTTAATTCTTGTAGCAAAGTAGACAATTAGAATAAGTAGCCAGGTAGAATGTCCAACGTGAAAAGTCATCGTGAAAATTTATTTTAGTTATTTTCATTGCTTAAACATTTTAGAAATATGTACAATATACTATCTCCAATTCTTAAGGCAATTAGTAGCACATAATGAGCATATCACAGCAAATTATCGAAAAAAAAATGTATGGCAGCTCTAACATTAAGAAAAATCTAAATTTAGGAATTGTGTAATTCTCTATGGCACATTATAGCACAACTCCAGCACATCATAGCTGAATTTATGAACAAAAAAAAATTAATAGCGGACCAACTTCACTTAAAAGTAAATAAAAAAATAAATAACTGGCCATTTCAGCCCTTGAAAGGACTTTGACCTAGCTTCTTATGATCAATTGTGTTGTGCGTGTTATTAAGTTTGTACACAGTTGACCGAGAACCGGACCTACATGCTTAACGCCGACTCCGAACGGCGATAAACGGAATGTTCTCGTTCTCAAGAATCTTTACATGGCATTTTGCTGGGGTTCGCTGCTGGGGTTCGAACCTGGGTCTCCAGGTTCTTTGACATAGCGGCCACGCACTTTAACCAACTACGCCACGGACGTCACTTAAAAGTACCATCTCAAAAAATTCAAACATTAGAATAAGTTTTTGCACAATTTTTGGAAAATTTTTGCACATCGTACCACATAATTCTTTTAATTAAAAATCCAAATGGGAGAGCTTGCTTAATGCACATGCAAATCTAGGCAATTAAATTAGATTTGTGTGTCTGTTATTGATCTAAAATAGAATAGCTTTGTGAATTCCTTTTTTTTTTTTTGTACCATCTAATCCCTCCCAAAGCAGAAGTTATTATCACGATTTTCCATCCAATATGTTGACAAACACGTTTTCCGTCCCCTTTTTTGTATTTCTACTTCTGAGCATTCTTTATCGCTTTGCTTGCAATCTAAAAAATCAGCTTAACTGCATTCCTACGCAATCCTACTGGTTACAGCCAAAACTATTATTCTGTGCGCCATATTAAAGTCACAATCTTATTTTGAATGACCTGTTTATTTGGTTGTGTTCGCACATGAGTTCCGTTTTTAATGCTTTGTATGTATTCGAATGTCCTTGAGCAATAAATTCAATCCAAAGCATCAGAGCTAATACCAATCATCAGAGCTAAATATGGCGAAGAAGAACTTGAAGAAAGAGCAGCTTTGGTGCCGATAAAAACAATATTTACCACTTTGTAGGCTATTAAATTCCAACAGCCACAACAAAAGTCGACATAAAAACGAAACATTTTTTTGCAACACATTGTCGGTTCAGACTGTGATTCCATAGCTTTGCGTTACTTTTACCGTAGAATAACAATTTCAAGGCCATTGATTTTTGCTTCTTGTTATCTTCAGCTATGTTTTATTTTTTGTATTCTTCCTCGCTGCTATGACTGCAGCTCGTCAAGAGAGATGCCCTACAAAGTCCTTGAAATATATTTATTCCTGTATATTTTTATACTCAAATCAAGACATTTATTATATTTATTATTTGTTTCCATTTAAAAATAGCCTCTATTTTAAATTCTGCTTTGTCTTCTCGTTCTTCTTGCAGATCAAGATACCCTTCAACGTTTCATTCGCCTTGCGTTCTCGTGATCTTATTGTAACCATTGCTAAGAAATCGCTCAAAGTTGGCCTCAAGGGTCATGAGCCCATCATCGATGGAACACTTTGCGCCGAAGTGAAGGCAGACGAATCGCTCTGGGTGCTACAAGACAGCAAAACTGTTATGTTAACACTTGAGAAGGTTTGTTTGTTGCCTGTCAAGCATTCTTGACATTTGCCGCAATTTTAATTCACATATTTTTTTTTTTGCTTCTCTTCTCAATCTAGGTGAACAAAATGAATTGGTGGGATCGTTTGGTTTCCACAGATCCGCCAATTTCAACTCGTAAAATCAATCCAGAACCATCAAAGCTCTCTGACTTGGATGGTGAAACACGCAGCATGGTTGAGAAAATGATGTACGATCAGCGACGAAAGGAACAAGGTTTGCCTACCAGTGAAGATCAAAAGAAAGCCGAAATGCTTGAAAAGTAAATATTTTGAAATAGCTGTTTATAACTGAGCAAATCTTTATTTTAATATGTTTTTTTTCGCTCCACCCCCAGGTTCAAAGCAAGTCATCCGGAAATGGATTTCTCAAAGTGTAAATTTAATTAAATGCATTTCCACCTGCGTCTGAGTTCTTCAATTCTACTGTAATGACTTTAAAAATTGCTTGAAGTTTTATTTTAGGGTTAAGTGCTGCCCTTTATTTTGTTTATTTTTTCAGTTTTATTTTCTTATTAACATAATGAACTAACCGTGATGTTGAAGATTACGTTTTGTTATTTATCAACATTAATACGTACAAAAATGCAACAAAATGAAATATTCAAGTTTTTCTTAATCAATTTTAAAAAATATATGCTTAATATGTATGTACTGAAATATGTTTTAAATAAATGTCAAGCTCTGCTTGATCTAAATTATATACAAAGTGGCGTAAAAGTAATCAAGAGATTTACAAATAGCATTAACTACCATGGCGACTTTGGCATTTGTGTAGAACATAGGTGTAAAATACACTCTAACAATATGACACATCAACAGAGAAGAATTTGCCATTTATGTTTTTAAAATTTTGGGATTACAAATGAGCCCAGCAATCCCAAAAGGTCTCATGTAACAATCGTTGGAGTTTTTTTTTAAATATTCTATTTATTTGTTTCCGCTATATTGGAGCCGCCATATTGGCGCGCCGTTTTGAATATGGGAATTTCATAAATTTAAACTTCCTACTCCTGGTGGGTCATCTTAAAAACAAACCGAAGATTCTTGATATATTTCAGATACAAAATTTAGTTTTTGAAAATATTCACGTCCAAATCCAAAAATTTGCAATTCGGGTCGATAAAATGAAAGTAATTAAAGGGGAGAAATAGGTTTAGATGACAAGTTTAGAAAAAAAACAACTTTAAAAAATGTACATATATATGTATAAAATTTTTTCATAGTTTCAATTAATTAAATAAATTCCTTATTTGTAAAAAAAATATGAAAATCGCTAAAAAAACCGAGTCCTAAACCTTAAAAGAGTGTAATGAAACTATGTCCAACGAGTTTCTGCTACGAAAAATTGATGAAATGGACTTGGAGAAGAATGGTTCCTGCAGGATAATGCAAATGCACACAGTACTAGCAAATATTCTGCGCGCATGTTTCCGGTTGCTTAATTTATCGTTTTGGTGATAGATCCGCTAGATCGCTTGGTGTGACTTCGCTCTAAACTTCTTTCTGGATTATTTGTAGTCTCGTGATTATGTGAATAAACCAAAGACCTTGGCAATCCTAAACGAGAACATTGAAGAAGAAGAAATGGTAAATCAATCGACTGAAGTATTAAAAAAGCAACTTTGTAAGCAACGCCCAGAAGAAAAACTTTTGAAATATTATATAAAAAAGTAAAATAAAAAACAAAAATAGAGATATAAAAATATAGAAAATTGAAGAAGTACTTCTAATGCAAGATTTTTCTATAGTTTGAAAATCTGGTGGCGGTCGGTTTTTTTTTTCAATTGAAATTAATTTTTCTGATCGGCCTTATTTTATTTTTTTTTTAAATCTTGTAAGAAAGTTTGTAAGAAAGCTACAACAAAAAACAAAACAAAAAAAAATGTGATTCATTCATACATATCGTCACCTAAAATGCAAAATAACGTAACATCACTTTTGATAAGTTTACAGGAGAAGCAAAAAACGATATAAAATTCAAACAACTTGAGATATTGAAACGAAATTTTCAAATCAAATAACTTGGTTATTTTTGGTGGCAGAATTTTAAAATTCATAACACACATGCAATATAATGTAGTGAATCGTAATCAATAAAAAACACAATTTCGAATTTTTTGATCATACGTTTTTTTGCATTTTATGTGACGATATATAATATATATACTTTGAAGACAAATTTGCTCTATTTTTCCAACAGGATTTCGAAAAGAACTTAAAACATTGACAATGCTGGAGATACAAACTGCGCTTTTTAAGAATTTTAAACGGTCATTCGTGATAAGGACAATTCTTGTTAAAGAGCTTGCGTGTTTGTGTAAAATAAAGCCATACCATTTTATGGACTATTACTATAATAACTTAATTGTCTTAAATACAAATATTTATTATTTCAATACAACAAGTAATATTTATAGTATTTGGAAAAATTTATCGTAAACAAACAAACTAATCAAATTGTGATATTAATGAAATTAAAAAAATAAAATGTCAGACTTATATTTTGTTCCATCAATTGTTATAATTATTTCGAGTCGACAAACAGGCTTTGTCCCATCTATAAAAAGTTAAACGTGAATAAATGTTTATAGAGTTTGAGTTTCTTTCCTTTCCTTACGCACGTAAAGCAACCCTGCGCAGTTCGAAATGTATAGCAGACAAAAACAAAATAAACGCTTAGTCATTGTTGTTGTGAGTTATTAATATATATTTTATGTTTTGATAGTTTTTGTTTTCTTTAAAATTCTAAAAATAGTTTTGTTGTTTGGAACTCAACAAATTTGCAAGCTTTTTTTATAACTATTGTTAACTGGTCAACACCCACAAAAAAATAACAAAAAGTTATCAATATCATTATTAATGTTCGTTCCCGGACCTAGGGTATTTCCTAAAACGCACACACAACACAATCATCATGGCGCAAAAATGAAATAATAACAAAGTCAAAAGTCATACAGCGCCAAGAGCAACAGAACGAATGAGAACAACCGAGTAGAAGCAGCTGAAACCTAGCGTTTACGTAGATTTAAATGTTTGGCGTCAGTGACGGAGACGGAAATTTGCAGCACAAGTTAACGGCACCATAAAACTATGTGAGTGTTGTGTGGTTTGTTGTTTTTGGCTTGTTTTTTTTTTTTTTTTTTTGTAGCTGTGAATTTGGTATGGTAATGTTTTGTTGTATTCTAGATTTTGACGCCTTTCAAATTAGCAGGCTACGTTAATGCAATTGTTTCAATATTTTGTGAAAGCTTTTAAGCCGAAAATTGCTCTTTTTGTGAATTGTTTTTTTTTTTTTTGTTTATGAGTTGTGTTGCTCTGGTATCCGGTTGGAATAACTTCGTCTCATGGAATAAAAACGCTTGAGTATATTTTGCACAATAAGTATTTTAAAGTTATTATCAATACAAATTTTAATTAAATTTATTGTTAATATTCTTAAGAGCAGTTCATTTTTGCAGTATTTAAAGTGTGGATTTTTGTTTTGACCTGCTTTTTTCTGGCATTGATTGAGCCGGGCTTGGAGTTGTTAAGTAGCGATTTGATAAATGAAATATTATAAAATTAGTTTGATAATAGCAATAAAAATTAATTTTAAAATAATTCATGTCCTAATAAAAATCGAAAAATTTAATTTCTTGCACGGATTTAATTTTTAAGGTTAAGTCAAGCAATTATTTTCAGGTTATCAAGTTCGCGTCTTAAATCTTTAGTTTCGTCGAAAAAGGTATTCGATTACAATTGAAAGTATTTTTTATATTTCAGAATTTTCAAAAATTGCGTAATTATCGCAAATGCTTTTTAATTAAATATAAAAATTCTATTTCTATAAATATGAAAAACGAAACTAACCGGTCTAGAGTAGTCGGGCTTAATTGCACAGTGCTTTACGTTTGAAATTTTCGAAGCAATTAAATTGAAAATTGAATTTATATTTTAAAAATTAAATTTTCTAGCTCCACCTCAATTGCTTCTGGAAGGAGAGGGCAAAGTTAGCGCTCGAAAATTTTCAAAACTTCGGACAGCTCCAGACTGAACGATGAATGACCAACCCCACTTCGTGGTTTTTACATACTCTGGTTTAGTAGCTAAGTTTTTACATTTTTGAACGAAGAGTTCTTCTTATAGGGAAAATTACTTATCAGTTCAAATAAAAATACATAAATATCAATTGAAAAATTGCAGTTGGTTGCGGAAACGATTGGTCGCTAAAAAATTCGAATAGACAGAGATAAGGGCATAGTACTAGTAACTACGTAGTTGCTCCAGATTCAAAGTCATATGTTTTTACAGCTTTCCGCTTGACTAAAATCGCATGACCTACACATGCTTTACATGATTTTGACTACCTTTTCCACTTATCTATTGTCCCAATGCGAAACAAAGCATACTTGACTTGGTATCGTATTACTACCTAAAATTGCAAGTTCAAAAAGAAAAATGTTCAAGTGTCTTAAACCAAAAAATTTCTAAGCAGCGCTAATACCCCTTTTTCCAAATTTTTTTCTCAAATTAACCACTATGCATCCTTAGCATAAAACGGGTTTTCAAACTCCCGCAACACGTTTTATTGAAGAAAAATATGACGTCTTAACTTTAGAGTCTAAAGCATAAAATGGTCAGGCTAATTTAGGCAAATTTTTAGAAAAAATATTAAGATATAAAATTTTATTTTTTATTTATAAATAAACCAGATAGTTTTGAATCCACTTTGAGACAAATAATTTTATTACTTTTCACGTTTGTTAAATTAATATGAATTTCAATCAAAATTATCAAAGGTTGTTGTTTTTATGGCGTTCTTATAAATCTTATCTGTAAGATACGGAGGCTTACGACTTAATTTAATTAATTAATTAAAAATCTACCCTGCAGATCATTGAACTTTACGAACTGTTGGTGGTCAGGTTGAACTTGTCGCAAAACTGAGAGTAGTTCTGTCAACATGTTTTTACAGTAACTTAGTAGATCTGAGTAAAACTATTTGGCATGTATTTAAACAGCTCTATTGTCACGCCCAAATTGGTGCCAATGCCAGCGGATGAATTTTTATTTAAAATTTGTTTAGATTTTACTAAACATTTAAATAAAAACAAAAAGGTCTACGCAATATGCTCGAAAAAATTCCATTATAAAATGTTCATTATAAAATAGAAGTATTTAACTTATGTACTGATAATGAAGACTATGCAAGCAAGTTTGGTTAATTAATTTATTTTAAATATTAATTTAAATTAAATTCTATCATTGTTATCATTGCTAGAACTAGTTAAGATTAACAGTTATTTTTTAATCTTGCTTTTAGTTCATTATAATTTTAAGTTTTTTTTTTTGTTACAATCGTTATACGCCTTTTCAATAAAGTATAAAGAGTTCATTAAAAACAAGGTTTTTATCTATTTATGAATAATTGTTGCATTAATTGCCAACTTGTTTGCCTCAGACATGTTTTTCTATGCAAAACTTGAGCATTTAAATTAGTTCGAAACAAAAGACTTAAGCAGCGAACGTGTTATTTTTCTAATATTTCAAGCATTTGAATTGATTTTAATAACAATTGAAAAGCTATTTGAATTAATAATGGAATAACTGGTTTGCTTTAAATCTACTGCAAAAAAGAAAACAAAAATGAAAAATTTTGAAACCTGCAGAGCGATGAACTATTGCAGTGTTTGTATCTTGCAGAGTCGCATCTTGCAGCTTAAGCTGCAGTTTGTGTTACAATACAACTTAATGAAAAAAAAAACAACAACAACATCACAATTCGAAAGCGGAGTGAAGGTTACGCTTTGGTCTTAAAACGAGTTAAATATTACGTTTGTTACTGTTATAACTGTAAAATCTGCCGGCATTAAAACGACTTGTTGCAGCAATTCTTTGGTCTGATGCTTGATGCAGTAGTAGCCAAAAAAGGTTAAGTTGTTATACATATTTTTTTGGCTTTGTAGAGGGAGTGTTTGAGTCATGTTTTAAAAGCTAAACCGTTACCCAGTTCCTAGCTAGCCACCTTTGCGACCAATATTGGTCAAGCGTTGGAGCATAAAATTGCACGTGTGTTTGTATGAGTCTAATTTTTTAAGGTTGAGTTTCAAACAGTTTCGATTTAAGTCACAGTTGGTGATTTTGCTGATGTAGCCGATGAGGCCGTTGATTTTATATATGCAGCGTTAACCTTACTTCTAAGATAAATGTTTGTGTTCGGCAATTTCATTGAGATATTTGTAAACTTGGCATAGCGTATTTTTTGTGCCATTTTGTGTGAGTTCAACGGTTTTGAATAGGTTAATGTCAACTTTGCTTCATAAAAAAAGTACATGTTGTGTTTTAAAATTGTATCGAAATGGAAAACACGAGGGTTGCTACTTATATTTCTGGTCTTGGCAACACTTACATCTGATGTTTGCATTGGAAACTTGAAATTGTTGAAGATACCCTTCTTCAGAACATTTTGGCATTTGAGCCATTAAAGTAACTTCAAACATTCGTCTCAGGCAAAAAATTAAATTAGCTCGAGAACATTTTTGTGTTGAAGATACCCTTCTTCAGAACATTTTGCCATTTGAGCCATTGGATTTTTATTGTTTAAAGTTACTTGAAAAATTGATCTCAGGCAAAAAATGAAATTAGCTCGAGAACATTTTCGAGAATGAACCGGATGAATTGCTGTTAAGTTTTAAAAATTATTCACACACAATTCTGTACAAAGGTTGCTTGTAAGATAGCGACATTCCAATGCAATATCGGCATATTTTTTTTTTTTTTTTCAGCCGAACCTTTTAACGACAATTGCAACCACATGCAATCCCGGATCTTAGCTAGATTGATGGTTGTTGTTGCTATTGTCGTTGTTGGCGTGGCTGTCGATTGAGTGTTGAAAAAATGTGGAGCTAAAATATTCACACTTTTCTATGGTTTTATAGATATTGGTAGTTCCTTGTGGATAAAGCCACTTAAGCTATTCTTAAAGTAATGAATATAAGTGATTTTTTTCCATATTTGTCTAAAATAATAAACATTAACCCATTACCTGCCAAGCGACAATTTGGGTACCTTGTTGTATTAAACGATAGTAAAAATATAAAAGCAGTAAAAAAAACCCAAATGAAGTAAAAGTACGAGGAGAGTTTTTATAGTGAATGAATCGCTCTTTAAAAAAAAATCTGTTCTTAGAAATACAAAGAATGCGGTCAAAGTTGATCAAAATTTACAATTTGAACAATTTAAAAAAATATTTTTGTAAGTTTTATCTTGAACGTATATGTTCTTGATAATGGTTATATGAATAAAAGTATTTTCCAAGCATTTCAAAATAACTGACCCAAATAATTAAAATACTCAAAATGCCTATCATATGGAGCATACCGACTGATACCTTAAAACATATTTTTATCAGTTCCTGAAATAAATTTCTTTTTATATCGAATGCATCTTAATAACAAACATTTCAAATATAGCGAAATCAGCGGAGCTCATATATAAATTTACATTTCTTTTCGAAGTCAAATATTCATAAAAATATTTTGTAGCAGCTTTAAAACGTTCATAGTTAAAAAGCTTTTTAGTTTTAAAATGTCTAGCAAAATGTTGTTATTTAGAAATGTGCTTCTGTATCGTAGTTTAAACAGTTAAAAAAAGTAACATTATCGATTTAAAGTGGGAAGAGTGTCTAAATGCTTTATGAATTCGATAAATACAATGATTTTTTGTTTATTTGTCACAGTTTTGTGAAAATTTTGATGTTCAATAGCTTTTTTTAAATACACTCTTCTCTGCTCTAAAGAAATTGTCACTTTATTATTGCATTTTGTAAATATTTTGAAATTTTCTGAAATGTATTTTATTATTTGTTAAAGTCAGTTTGTATGGAGGATAGGTGTGGTTCAATCAATTTATCTAAATTTTAATTTCATTAAATATTTTTAACATCAAATGTGCTTATGTTTAATTTAACTAAGCACATACCTTAATTTTTTTGTGAAATTGTTTAATGTTTTGCTAATTTGATGACGTCACCTTGTATGGGAAGTAGACCTGGTTTCCATTCGATTTTGCCTAATTTCAAACTTGGAGTGCGGATTTGAAATCAAAGCTCATGTGCAAAATCTCAAGGTTTTAGATTAATTTTTATGGAATTTTACCATTTTGATGACGTCACTTTGTATGGAAAGTGGGCGTAGTTTTTATTAGTATTTTAAAAATTTCATATGTAGAGCTCGTATTTGGATGCACAGTTTATGTGCAAGGTTATATTAATATAAATTTTTGTGGATTTTTTCGAGATCTTACCATTTTGATGACGTCATTTTGTATGGAAGGTAGGCGTCTGATTTTGCTCATTTTCGAACTTTTTTTTTTTTTTTCGAAAAAAGATTTCACGTTTAATACATATTAAATTATAGCTTCAAAATTATGGCTGTAATCGTGCCGAAGGACAGATGAACATCACTGAGTCGACTCAGGAATTGATGCTGATCCAGAATATACGAGGTGTATCAAAAAGTAACGGGAATTTTTAAATTTTGCGGGATGTATCGGTCCGATTGGCACGATTTTTTTATTTTTGTTTGCTGGGTTGGCAAGCATGTCTAGAAAATATCTAAACATTTTTAGCCATATTGGTTAAATTTTTGTCAGATGTTGAAAGAATAACACCGTTTTTATGGTATTCTTAGCGATTTTCATTTTTTATAAATAATGGATCAAAGAATTTCCATTAAATTAAGCTTTAGAAATATTAAATATTGCTAACATTGAATATAACTAGCGCACGGGTCGTTGTAGCACAACTTGAAAAATGTGAAATCATTGATTTTGAATGATCGCCAAATCACAATTAGAGATTTTTCTGATGATGTTGGCATATCAATTGTCTCATGCCATGCAATTTTTTCAGATGGTTTTGGCATGTATGTAGGTTTGGGTATTTTCTGCAAAAAACAACACTTTTATCATTCCCCAGCCTCGTGTGACCTTTTTTCGTTCCCAAAAATAAAAAAAAATTGTTGGGCCGTTGTTTTATAAGCAGAAATAAGATTAAAATGAATCGCTGAAACAATTCAAGTTTATCCCAAAGAATGAGTTCCAGAAGTGTTTTGGACATTGGAAGAAGCACTGGCATAAGTCCATAAAATCTAATAGGGACCATTTTTTGTAGGGGATAACATTAATGTAAATGAGTAAATAAAATTATTTTTATAAAATAAAAATTCTAACCGTTCTTTTTTGAACACACCTCGTATTACAAACGGAGTGACAAACTTAACTATGGGCATATAAGAATGAATAACTGAGGGATATTTTGAAAGAACAGGTTATTTGCTGAAGAAAACAGTTCTAATATGTTCAAATTCGTAAACATTGTCTTCTTTTGAGTATGAATACCAATCGGTGCCTAAATTATTGTTTTAGCGGAAATGGGCTTAAAAACAATATTTTCCGAAACTGTTTCCAACGTACATTTTAAAAATGTATGAAGCGTCTATGCGCATTTTGAAAATCTACTGGAATTGGGAAATTTTTTGTATCTCTTCGTTTAAAAAATTATATTAATTTTATAAATCATTAATTTTAATTATTTTTAGTGGCGCATGTTGATAAAATGAATGAACATTTAATTGAAAATTAGTTACGCCAGTTGTTTTTTTTTTTCTTCCTAATTGAAATCGTGATTAATTGCGCAAAAGCGCAGTTTTATTTGTGGACTTAATTTATAATTAATTAAATAATTATAACATATAAACATTTAAAAATGAAAAAAATTATTTCAGCCTTTTTTTGTAGCAGCTTTTTATTTTTATTTCTTTTATAATAATATAATTTAAGATAATTGCAACTATAAAGTTAAAGCGCTGCGAAGTCATAAATCAAAAGGCTTTAGCGCCGAATTCCGCTGTTGTGCGCTGCGTTATTTAATTATATTTTATTTTTTGATTAATTTGATGGTAAAAAACCAATTGTTTGTGAACAATAATTAAGTCAAATTTGCCACACATATGAAACAGAACAGTTTTGTTGAAATGAGCAGTTTTGTTGACAAACCGAGTTTGTCGCTTAAGTCTTTTGTATTGAAATGCTTGCAAATGTAAGTAATTATTTAACTACCTAAAAATGACTAACAATGCAAATATATTGCTTTCAAAAATGTTGCTGTTGCAGTTTTAACAAGTTGGCAACGCCCTTTTGCAGTTTTTTTTTTTTTTGCTTTAAAAAAAAATATAATAAATACATAAATTTATACGCAATTGCCAGCTAACGGTTATTGAATATTATGTTGACATTGCTATTTTTTTTTCTTCTGTATTCTTTTAAAAGAATCCGCAAGAATTTCTCAACTTTGTTGGAATTCATTGGAATTAAGTGGGAAACACATAGAAGGCAACACGATACGCTGTCAATGTAACAAACGACGTGCGCTCATTCACACAACGTACAACAGATACACATATAAACAAACAAACAAACAACGACACATAACTATACATACGTCTCAGACTGAGATAAGGTTAGCTATTGCGTCGGCGTCAACATCAGCGACATAAGCTGGAATGTCTTGTCGCTAGCGGCATTTTTTCATCTCGTATTGAATTTTTTTTTTTTTTGAGCTTTTTTGCAATTGTGTGTTAAGTTCATTTCTGTTAACTCGATAAAAATTAAAAAAAAAGATAAGTTCAGTAGTAATATTACAAATAAAAAGTCTCTCATCAAAAGCATGGCAACGTGATACAGTCGCAAAGTTTTTTTTTTCTTAATTTTTTTTGTGGTAATCGTCGTTATTTGTAGCGACAGCGCGATGTTTGTTTCATTTGTTTAGTCGTAGATACATGAGTTTTTGAGTTATTATGAAATATACTTCAGAGAGATGAAATTGTGTCAAGGTCACTTTTGCATTGTACTGGGTGTTAATAAGCGCTCTCTTATTTATACTTGAAATAAAAAAAAATTAAATTTTGTTGTTTTTGCTGTCTCTGTTTGGTGCTTAACAGCGACTGCTTAATTAATATAGCAGACAAAGCCGGGTTCGCTGGGTAAACAGCAAACAGCTGACAAGCAGCAGGTGCTGCTGTGCGTAGTTGTTATTGTTGTTGTTTTGATTCTGCTCTCTTCTTCTTCTTCTTTTTCTTCTTATTCATCGGTCATGCATGGAGAGCGCGGGCAAAGAGCTTCACAATTAAGACTTTGCAAAATTAATTATAAAGTGCGTTAATTTTGTGGTATTTCCCAAGCTGCTTATAAATTGTTGTTTAAATAGTTTTTTACAAAACGACTAGTAAACACAAAATTAATGAGTTTTTTAAGATAGCTAAGAGCTAATTTGGGGAAAATTTCATAAAATTATAATTTAGCCAAATTAGTTAAAACAAAATAGAAAAAAGTAAAAAAAATGGTTTCAGCCTATATAATGTTATATTTTTATAACAATAATTAAAAAAAATTTAAAGAAGGTTTGAATTTCACTAAAGAGGAGTAACGCAGCACTGCGTTGAGTTATTGAGTTGAAGCAATTAACGTACTAAGTGAAGGCGTCTAATGGTCGAGCTCGACTGATTATAGTTTTTTTTTTTAACTCTGCCAATAATTTTGAATAACTTTTGAGCTGCAATCCATAAAATTATAATTTATCATAAATCATATCACACTTGAGGGTGTTTAAAATTTATAAGAAATATTTTCATAGACAAGCCTATAGAAAAAAAAAAAAAATTAATCATTATCGAGGTTAAAAAGAAAACCTTAAACTTTTTTCTTTAGATTTTTTTTTAAAGGTTGAATTTGAGCCATGGACAATTTTAATGGCAGGAAGCCATTCTTCTAATTTATCTTATTGCTTGATCGGTTAGTGTTAATTATATCGTTTATTGATGTATGAGCCATTTTATTATTTTTTTTTTTTTTGCCAAGTATCAATTGATATTCAAGGTGTGCGATATACAAGTGCTTTTCGACGTGATTTTGTAATCAATTGTCAAAAATTGTTCCTACGATTGAATTAAAAAAAAATTAATTGTTGTTATGTGTGTTTATTTTACGTGTATGTGTTTAGTTTTTTATGTGTAAGCGTGTAAGTGCAAATATCTGCATTTACAAAACACAAAACAAAACAAACTAACTTGTACCAAACACCACAAAATAGCAAAATAAACTTATGAAGAAATTAACACGCTTGAAGTGTTTGCATTGACTTCATTTAACAATTTGAAGAACGGTCGTGGTAAGCTATAGAATTGATGTTGGATGTAGAAGTCTGATTGTTTATATAACAATGTATGTATTTGTTAGAATGTGTTTATACTGAGCCTGCAGTTATATGTGTAACAAAAGCTCTATCAAGATTTTGACGTAGAATACGTCATTCTCGGAGGTAAGTAGGGCGGTTGATAGTGATCAGGTGTCGGTATTTATATAACTTTTTGAGCCTTTGGTGGGCCTAAAGTACTGCTCGTACAATGTTGATGTTAGCACTTGTTGGTCTGCTGGATCCTCAATGCGACAAAAATTCATGTTAGAAATCTCTAACTTATATAAATTGTACACAATTACATGAAATATAAAGCCAACATTTGATGTTTTTGTTTGCTTAAACTTGGTACCTATTTATCGACAGTTTCCGGTTTTATCGACAAAACTAAGGAGTGGTCGGAGGGAATAGGTGTCAAAGGCAAAAATGTCCCTTTTGAAAAAGTAATGGGGGTCGGTCATACATATTAACCCTCTCCGGCACTCTCTTAAAGGTCATATGCTCAGGTGTATGGAATAAATAAACAAAAACCATAAAATTTGTATGGGAGCCCCCCTAAGGAGTGGTCGGAGGGAATAGGTGTCAAAAGCAAAAATATTCCTTTTGCAAAAGTAATAGGGGTCGGTCATACATATTAACCCTCTCCCGCACTATTTTAAAAGTCATATGCTCAGGTGTATGGAATAAATATTTTGCTAAATATTTTTTAAAAAAGATGTTATCAATAGCGAATTGAATAATTCTACGTCTTGTGTTACGACATAGTCGAAACTACTGTATCTTTTTTTTATTTGTTTTGTTTTTATTTTTCTTTTTCAAATTGTTTGAATTCTGCACACGTGCACTTAGACCATTTTTGGCATAAAAAACTTTTTCTTATTTATAGTCAAATGATTATGGTAAATTTTGTTGGTGCTTTATTCGGCTATGTTGCTTGCAATATTTTTTTTATCCAAATTGTAGCAACAAATTTTCATTTGTCAAAAAATATGCTTGTGGGATTCGAGGCCATTGTAGGTTTTTAAAGAATTAAAAAAAAAATAATAATAAAAAGTGTTGTTTTTTCCTTATTTAGTTGAAGTTGACTCTAAAAGAATTGTTGTACTATGATTATTTTGAGTGCAAATATTTGAGGTGTGGGTGCTGAACCATTTCATGTGCCTAGAGATCGAGTTTTTTAGAGATAGTGTTTTTTAATTTACTATTTTAAATGTGTTAGTTTGTAATTGTTGACTAATTTATGTATATTGATGCTTTTTCAAATTCAGTTGATTGAAAATGAGGAAAGAAATGCAGCAAGGTTAAAGCGTAGAATCATGGTCAGGTCGGGATTCAAACCCGGGTGGGACCACTGGGAGGCAGTCAAGCGCGCCATCTATTCGTCTAACGAGTCTGCCCATATTTCAGCCACTTTCACTGAATACAATATCATGGATTGTGTGGATAATTTTTGCATCATCAGAAGTGTTTATACGACAACGTTTGAATTCAGCAAACTAATAAATTATCATTGATTTCGGTGGAGCAGATTCACCATAACATTTATCAATCCATTTCCTTGTTTTCACAGTGCTTTTACCCATTAAAAAAGAATGCTTTATCAAAACACGAAATTCACTCTTTATTCCATTCTAACAAGAAGAACAAAAGTTGTTTACTTTAAATGACTTTTACACACAAGCTACTGTGTTAAACTGTCTCAAATTTTGATAGTCGTCATTGGAAAGATGAGAGAACTTAAAAATAAAATCCATTAACGCATAGCGATGCCATCTTTGCGTCTCAGAATTATTGAACAGCCTTGTATATCTCTCGAATTAACGGTTAAATTATCTTAAAAATTATATGAACATTTTTCATTTATAGATGTTAAATTTCAGTAAAGTGCCAAAGGTATGAAGTATTATGAGATATTTACTTATGAGACTTTTAGAAATACAAACACAAATATATTGAGTGAAAGAACTACGCTCTGTTTAAAGTTCTTAATTTTTCTTGATTCCTTTTTTAATAATTAATTAGTTGACTTTCTGAATTTCTCTTAAATTTAGCTTTGTTTTTATTATTTGGGAAATTTGGTATTTAAACTATTGACAATGTTCTGCAAATAGCTTTGGTCCTTACTTTTTCAAACTTAAATTTGCTTAAAATACATTGTTCTAATAGTATCATTATTTGTTGTTGCCAACAGATTAAATATAATTCCATGGGTTGTAAGTGAACTCTAATATGCAGGCAACATTCAACTTTAGTGCGAAAAATAGTTGAATAAATTTGATCTAATTAGAAAATGGTAGTATTTTAAGCAAACAATTTTTTGAAAAAGTTCAAAATTATTATTCAAATGATTGTCTGCAAAAAATATAAATAATTTTGAAGATTAAAAAGATCTTTCACGCAAAACTAAGTCGGGATCTCTTAGTGCTAAAAAGTAATGTGCGATTGCGAGCAAACAAAAGACTTAAGCAGCAAACTTGAATTGAAACTTTCAAGAGAATTCCATTTTCTTAAAGAAATATGACAAAAACCGCATCCAAATAATAAAAGAAAAATTTTACAATAATGACAATGAATTTGCCACTTAGTTTCGCTGACTTTGACCTTTGCCAACACATCATAGCGAAGGTTATCAATACCAAAAACTTTGAATCGATCATTTCACTTTTCATGGCAGTCAAACAAAAATATGACTAATTAAGCTAATTAAATGCTTTGTAATGCAGTTGTTGTTGTTAAATGTTGGCAAATATTGGAGAATGCATTTTGTTATTTGTTTACCTTTTTGGAGGAATCCATGTTTGCTTGTTTGGTATATTTTGTTTGTTTTGCTCTGGTGCGACTTGCGTTCACTTGTAGTTCACAGTGATTTAATGGTGTCAATGTATGATGGTGGCTATGATTACAACAACCAAAAGGTTTGTTTGTCTATTTCTGTTGTTAAGATTAAATTTAATATTTTGGCTCACTGAAGTGCAGTGCTTTTGTTTGTTTGTATTTTGTTTTTATGTTTATGTTATGCAGTTAAAAAGAATTGCAAGAAATGACAAGATTTATGACTTTACCTCAAAAAACAAAAAACTTTTAATTGCAAAATATTGTCACAAATGTTTTGTTTGCTTCCAATGTTGTTGCACACACAAATTGGATTGTTCAAAACTTGTTTACAATTTTTTGTAAAAACTATTTAGAAATTATTTTGTAAATATTGCTTATTGATGAGTTTTTAGTGACTTCAGCTACATATAAATCGCGAATTTATTAATTATTTTCAACACTGCTGCAGCGAGATACACAATTGTTTGCTCAATTAGGCCAAAATTATTGAATAAAGTTTTCAGTAATGTCAACAAAATTTTATAAAAATTTTCAAAATTTTCAAAAAGTTTTCAAAATTTCACAACATTTTCCACATTGCTACAACGACAACATAAAGTTCTTCGTTGTTTCGAATCGCGAAATCGATTGCAGGCAGTTTTACAACTTTTGCAGTCTACTAAACTTTGACTAAAACTTTACTAGCCACGCTGTTGTTGGTAACTTTTGTAGCTGTTGCTGAAACTTCTTGTATTTGCTTTGGTTTTTTGGCGTGCGTTTCTTTCGCGTGCACACTCCGTTGAGGCTGTGCTAAAACTAACTTGGAGCTCGGATCTTAGGCGGCTCAAGTATTAAAAATGAAAAAAAAACCAAACTCATAAAATGAAGTAAACTCAAAATTTGTATGGCGCACATAAAAAGTGCTGCGCTTGTTTGTTGTTTTAACGTTGCTGCTGCTCATACGAATTTTTTGCTGTGGGTAACCGATTCATTAGATGTTGAGTGACTGGGACTGAGTGACGGGGGTGTTTGTGCTGGCGGTGCATATTTAGTAGCACGCACTTAACCATGCCAATTGCCAAGCTATATATTGTAACAACAGCAATATAACTTGAAAAAAAACCATACCACAGCAAATTCTTAACACTGCAATGGTCTTAATTGTAGTACGTATAGAAACGAAACGTAAAATACTAGGTTAACGCGATGCTACTGTAACAAATGCACCTACAAAGCATTGCGTTTCTTAATGTTTAAGCCATTAAAGAGCCACTCAAGTAATGCTCTGTTGTCTGTTGATGTCTTCATGTACTCGTATCTTGTTTGTCGTTATCACAGCTGCGTCCATTTATGTGATTTTAAGTAGTTGTGACAGTAGCGGAGATTTTATTTTCAATTACAAAATGCTTCATACATGCCCATTTTTCCCGTTACTGTCTTTCAACTGGCTTTTGATTTAAACAGCTTTAACGAAAGACTTAGAAAACGAACTCGACTTTCTGCCTGCTTGCAGGAAAATTAGAAAATTGTACTTTATGCTGTGGAAATTGCAAATTGTTAATTGTTAATAAAAAGCTTGCTTTCATGCTGTCAAAAAATAATTGTAGACATTTTATTCAGATTAAAAGCGCATAAATTCAGCTGATTTTAATAAGAAATTATGTTATTTTTGAGCCGTCAGATTAGAGTAAAAACATGCAAGTTTTTTAAATCTAAGAAGCTAGTATAACGCTGCTGATATATATCTAAGATGATTTTTATAATTAATTTTTGAACCAATATAACATTGGAATAGGAAAAATCGCTGTGTAAGCAAAGAAATGGATTAACAAATATTATGGGGAGTCTACTCCACCGAAATCAATTATAATTTATTGGTTTACTGAATTCAAACCAATGAAGTCGTACAAAGATAGCAACTGCAGAAATGATCAACAGACTGACTATCTTGAAACAAGAAAAACAATAAGAGGTGAATATTGTACAGCATTATTGGACCGTTTGAACGATGCACGGTGATAGAATATTGGTACACGTGATTGAAAGTAAACTCAAGAACTTACATTTTGAATAGCTTCCATATCCACCGTATTCTCCAGATCTGCCCCCAAGCGTCTATTTTCGTTTTCTCAACTCAAAAGTAAATTCAATATTAGTAAATATTGAAATCTTTTTTAAATATTTCTTCGAAACTTGCCAAACCAGTATTTGGGTGCTTCGGAGCCAACTGCCAAAGTTGAAACTTTGATTTGCACTATTTCATTTGCCTTCTAAATGCATTAAATACTGCCTTCCAAGTGCATAAATGACTATAACCTGAGTGACCCCTTCGTTTACGAGCAAGCTCCGGCACTTAACGGGGGTCGCTCACTTAATCGTTAATAACATAGTAACGAAATCGAATTTTTATTCGAAACTTGGGGAACATATTTTGATTGATTTTAACAATTATTGTAAAAAATAATTCAGTTTTTTAAAGTCATCTAAACCTATTTCCATACTTAAAAGAAACTAGCAAAGAACTATCTTAGCCATAGTTAAAATCTCCCTAAACTCATTTTTAAGAAATTCTTAAGCCGTAGCTTTTTTATGTGGATGTTGTATTATTTTGATGACGTCACTATGTATAGAGATATAGAGGAAGGACGTTACTATGCGTGGTTTTCTTCCAATTTTTCCAAATTTTAAACTGAGCGTATATTTGCTTATGTTTAAAATGTAATTTGTTTTTATGAAATTTATGAACGTTCTGCTATTTTGATGAGAGGTAGGCTGAGACTTCGTAATTTTTTTTTCACAAGATTCGCAAAGATTTTTTTTTAAAACTTGTATACATTTGAATTATTGGCGAGCATTTTAGCCAGTAACAAGGATTTTTAAAAAATAATGCACTATAATAATAATGCGAAAATTCCCGATAAATATTTTTTCAAGTACAAGAGGTATATGGTTGCAAAGCCGTATTATATAACAACTGGTCACTTGGGGGTGTTGATAGATATTGTATTCCATATATTCCATATATAGATATTGTAATCCAGCAAAAATTTTAGAGACAAGTGCACCAAACAAGGCTTGGTTTTATTCAAAAAACAAATCCTACGCCTCTTATAAACTTTTAAAACCATAATCAGGTGTCAATGAGACGGATGAATTGAAATTAAAGCACTGTTAATAAAAAAGCGTGTGATTGTACAAGACCATTCAATGCCAAGGAGTTAAATTATCCAATAACTCTACAGAACGGGTTGCAGCCACCAGACAACATTGAAATAATTCTTTTTAAATTTTTTTGACTGCTCGCAATAATCAGTTTTCTACTAAATCTTTGCTTTGCTTCTACTAAATCTAAATTTTTTTGACTGTTCGAAATAATCAGTTTTCTACTAAATCTTTGCTTTAATTTGAAACAACAAGAATCCCTGAGAAAAGTCTAAGGTTAGTCAACCATTAAGAAATCCGAAATTCTTTTCGAAATAAGGGCAGAAGGCGACTATAAATATAATCAGCGACTTTAGCATTATTTCGACGCAACAAACGAAAGACTTAAGAAACGAACTTCAAACTGTCGTGAAATAAAAACTCTTTAACCCTCATCGGTCCTTTGTATGCACGCGCAAATTCAAAATTAAATTAAGTAAAAAATATATTAAACCTTAACCGATTGACATGAGTTTTTGGCAAATAGCCAATTTTTCGATGGAATCTACTAATTTCACGCGACTACAGGTGGCGCTCACGTTTAGAAATGCTCGTGTAAACTTATTGACGTACAGGTTCTTAGTATGTGCATGCATATATGTCTATTCTTACATGCATTGTAGTATGTATTTTGCGGTCGAGTCAGCTTCCGTCAGTACATTTCATCTAAGCCGGCAAAATATGGAATAAAAATGTGGGTTCTATGTGATTCGAAATCTTATTACGTCCACACTGCTCAGGTGTATGTGGGGCGTGCTAGAAATACTGCACCTGAGAGAAACCAAGGCCAAAGAGTTGTGCTCGATTTATGTGAAGGTATTTCAGATAGAAATGTCACTTGTGATAATTTCTGCACCACATTTCAATTAGCTGAGGAGTTTCACAAACGGTGAAATACCATTATCAGAACAATTCGGCAGAATTGAACTGATATTCTACCAGTTTTGAGAAATATGCGGAAAAAGCCTGTTTTTACACAAATAAAGGCGGTGTACTCTTGATCAAATGGTTGGCACTTATCGAAAGGTCAGTCGATGGCCTATGGCATTGTTTTGCAATTTACTTGATATAAGTGGAGTTAATGCGTACGTTAATTTCACTTCAATTTCAATCAAAAACAGTAACAGTAATATTGGTCGTAGACTGTTCTTGATTGAGCTTGGAGACGCTATGGTTAAACCATTCATCGCGAAGCGAATACGTGGTCCCAGAGTGGCACAACTCGAAACACCAATAATCTCAACAAATGTCGCAAGTGTTCCAATTCACCCAATTCAGCATGCGTCACCAACACGGAAGCTTGGTCGATGTTACATTTGTACTAGCAAAAACAATCCTATTGTGTTTGCAACAAGATGTGAAAAATGCAAGAAATTCATCTGTGCAGATCACAAATTCAATGCATGCTTGAATTGTGCCAATAAAATATCATAAAATTATCTTATACTTGCCAAATCGACAAGATTTCAATTTTTTGTTACTTTTTTCGAAATATTTCCAATTTTTGTCCTGAATATCAATTTTTTTTTTAAATATATTTAGCTTTATTCATAAAAAGAATATATAGTCTTTAAATTTTATTCATAATATATTTTTATTTCTTTTCAAAGTTTTCTGTATGTTAGCGCGCGCATACTTAAGGAACCTTTTAGGGTTATGGGTCTGAGTTACCGATGAGGGTTGACACATTGAAGAACCTTCGTTGAATTTCAGCAGCTTGTGTTTAAACATCTGATTACTTATTTCTTTATATAACACTTAAGATAAGCAACGCCAACTCTTAACAACTAACATACATTATGAAATTGTTTTCAATCAAATCTCAAAAATTCCCAATTTACACAGGTTTTACTGAGCATTAAATAGGCTGACATTGAACTGAAGTGAGCACTCCACAGCACAGCACTTAAGTAAATGCTTTTGCCTAGATACGGTCAATTCGAGAGCAACGATTAACAGTGTTTGCACAACAAACTGTTAGTTGGAGTTTTTAAGCAGGTAAATGGAAAAACAGTTATATCTTGAACCCACCGGCACCCTTTATACTAAACAAGGTCTAGACTAATGATGATAATGATGAAAAACTGGCTGCCACTATAAATGAGCAGTCAAAAAAAAAAAAAAAAAAAAACAAAAACAGTGTCAACAAAAGTGCGTATATTTGCTGACGCATCAAATGCTCTTTGTTTTGCTTTCTGAGTGACACGCATGCGCGCATAAAAAAAAAGGCAATGCATTAATTTAGTCACGTGCTGTGAGTAGCATGCAATAAATGCTGCACGTAGCAGACTTGTTTATGGTGAAATAGTTTTGCACAAAATCAAAAGTTTATTTTTTTTTTTTTTTTTTTAATATGGAAAGTAAGCAAAAAATTCCATACAAATGGAAAGATTTTTATTTTGAATAGCTTGTGAAATAAATTTTGTCAGAGTTGCTGTAACCATGAATTATTTGGATATAGTCATCATTGGTTAAAATAGGGTATATTTTGAATTGCTGCTAAAATTTTAGTTCCAAATTTGATTATTTTTTGCTATTTTTAGTTTTTTTTTAGCTACTATTAGTGTTTGTTGTCTGTTTTAGGCATTTATTTAATTTCAATACGGTCAATGAACGCTCGGCATTGATTTTGGTTTTTGGCTACGCGTAGCTGTTGCCACAATGCTGCTGCCGCATTATTAATCAAGGGCTAGTATAACAGGGAAATGCCGTTGAGGTTCAAGTACAACTAAATATTGGGATTTGTTAAGTTTTAATTTGTATGTTTTATTAATTTAACCATTTAAGGCATTTTAATTGGAGCTCATTTGACTCAGTTTTTATTGATTGTCGTTTTTTTTTTTTTCTTTCTTTCTTTGTATCCGGTGTAGAGTGCTCAGATAACAGGCAGCGTATCAAGTGTACGTTTTGTAGGCGAAACGCTCATTACATTCGTTTATGGCATCAATAGCGCATTTTGAACAGCATGTTGTTTAAGCAAAGCGGCACTTCATTGCGCAATTCACAATAATAGCAACAAAAACAACAACAACGACGAATTACTTTATTTCTCAGGCTAAGCAATACTTAGAAATATAAATTACTAGCCTTTTCCTGGCGCGCATTGCTGCACCCTGCAACTATATGGGAACATAATAGTGGCGTCCGTGGCGTAGTTGGTTAAAGTGCGTGGCCGCTATGTCAACGAACTTTGGAGACCCAGGTTCGAACCCCAGCAGCGACAGAAAATTATTTGAATTAAAATAATTTTTCTGTACGGCCGCCACCTCTCTGCAGACAATGGCAAACCTCAGAGAGTAATCAAAATGCCATGTAAAGCTTCTTTAGAACGAGAACTTTCCGTTCATCGCCGTTCGGAGTCGGCCTTAAGCATGTAGGTCCGGTTCTCGGTCAATTGTGTACAAACTTAATAACACGCACAACACAATTGATCATAAGAAGCTAGGTCAAAGTCCTTTCAAGGGCTGAAATGGCCAGTTATTTATTTTTTATTTTTTTATGCGACAGACTTGCCATGTTTTTATCTTTCAAATTTTATGACCCTATAAGCAGTTTCTTAGATATAGCGATTTGTGGGATATTTTGTGGAAAAAAATATCCCACATATAATAACAGTTATTTTTTGTGCGAAAAAATAGAAGTTAAAAAATTCTGGTTAATTCTTGTTCAATATAATAAAACACAAAAAATAACTAAAACTTTCAACTTTTTTAGAAAAATGGTTTAACGGTTACGGTCCCTGGTAAAAATATATTAAACCTTAACCGATTGACATGAGTTTTTGGCAAATAGCTTTTTTCGATGGAGTCTACTAATTTTACGCGACTACAGGTGGCGCTCACGTTTAGAAATGCTCGTCTTAACTTATTGACGTAGTATGTGCACGCATACATGTCTATTCTTACATGCATTGTAGTATGTATTTTGCGGTCGAGTCAGCTTCCGTCAGTACATTTCATCTAAGCCGGCAAAATATGGAATAAAAATGTGGGTTCTATGTGATTCGAAATTTTATTACGTCCACACTGCTCAGGTGTATGTGGGGCGTGCTAGATATGCTGCACCTGAGAGAAACCAAGGCCAAAGAGTTGTGCTCGATTTATGTGAAGGCCTTTCAGATAGAAATGTCACTTGTGATAATTTCTGCACCACATATCAATTAGCTGAGGAGTTACACAAACGGTGAAATACCATTATCGGAACAATTCGGCAGAATTGAACTGAGATTCCATCAGTTTTGAGATATATGCGGAAAAAGCCTGTTTGTACACAAATAAAGGCGGTGTAGATACTCTTGATCAAATGGTTGGCACTTATCGAAAGGTCAGTCGATGGCCTATGGCATTGTTTTGCAATTTACTTGATATAAGTGGAGTTAATGCGTACGTTAATTTCACTTCCATTTCAATCAAAAACAGTAACAGTAATATTGGTCGTAGACTGTTCTTGATTGAGCTTGGAGACGCTATGGTTAAACCATTCATCGCGAAGCGAATACGTGGTCCAAGAGTGGCACAACCCGAAACACCAATAATCTCAGCAAGTGTTCCAATTCATCCAATTCAGCATGCGTCACCAACACGGATTGGTGACGCATGGTCGATGTTACATTTGTACTAGCAAAAACAATCCTATTGTGTTAGCAACAAGATGTGAAAAATGCAAGAAATTCATCTGTGCAGATCACAAATTCAATGCATGCTTGAATTGTGCCAATAAAATATCTTAAAATTATCTTATACTTGCCAAATCGACAAGATTTCAATTTTTTTTTTACTATTTTCGAAATATTTCCAATTTTTTTCCTGAATATCAATTTTTTTTTAATATATTTAATTTTATTCATAAAAAGAATAAATAGTCTTTAAATTTTATTCATAAAATTTGTGATATTTTTATTTCTTTTTAAAGTTTTCTGTATATAAGCGCGCCCATACTTAAGGAACCTTTTAGGGTTATGGGTCTGAGTTACCGATGAGGGTTAACACATTAAAGAACCTTCGTTGAATTTCAGCAGCTTGTGTTTAAACATCTGATTACTTATATCTTTATATAACACTTAAGATAAGCAACGCCAACTCTTAACAACCAACATTATGAAATTGTTTTCAATCAAATCTCGAAAATTTCCAATTTACACAGGTTTTACTGAGCATTAAATAGGCTGACATTGAACTGAAGTGAGCACTCCACTTAAGTAAATGATTTTGGCTAGATACGGTCAATTCGAGAGCAGCGATTAACAGTGTTTGCACAACAAACTGTTAGTTGGAAGCAGGTAAATGGAAAAACAGTTATATCTTGAACCCACCGGCACCCTTTATACTAAACAAGGTCTAGACTAATGATGATAATGATGAAAAACCGGCTGCCACTATAAATGAGCAGTCAAAAAAAAAAAAAAAAAAAAAAACAAAAACAGTGTCAACAAAAGTGCGTATATTTGCTGACGCATCAAATGCTCTTTGTTTTGCTTTCTGAGTGACACGCATGCGCGCAAAAAAAAAGGCAATGCATTAATTTAGTCACGTGCTGTGAGTAGCATGCAATAAATGCTGCACGTAGCAGACTTGTTTATGGTGAAATAGTTTTGCACAAAATCAAAAGTTTATTTTTTTTTTTAATATGGAAAGTAAGCAAAAAATTCCATACAAATGGAAAGATTTTTATTTTGAATAGCTTGTGAAATAAATTTTGTCAGAGTTGCTGTAACCATGAATTATTTGGATATAGTCATCATTGGTTAAAATAGGGTATATTTTGAATTGCTGCTAAAATTTTAGTTCCAAATTTGATTATTTTTTGCTATTTTTAGTTTTTTTTTAGCTACTATTAGTGTTTGTTGTCTGTTTTAGGCATTTATTTAATTTCAATACGGTCAATGAACGCTCGGCATTGATTTTGGTTTTTGGCTACGCGTAGCTGTTGCCACAATGTTGCTGTCGCATTATTAATCAAGGGCTAGTATAACAGGGAAATGCCGTTGAGGTTCAAGTACAACTAAATATTGGAATTTGTTAAGTTTTAATTTGTATGTTTTATTAATTTAACCATTTAAGGCATTTTAATTGGAGCTCATTTGACTCAGTTTTTATTGATTGTCGTTTTTTTTTTTTTTTTTTTTTTTTTTTGTATCCGGTGTAGAGTGCTCAGCTAACAGGCAGCGTATCAAGTGTACGTTTTGTAGGCGAAACGCTCATTACATTCGTTTATGGCATCAATAGCGCATTTTGAACAGCATGTTTGTTTGAGCAGAGCGGCACTTCATTGCGCAATTCACAATAAAACAACAACAACGACGAATTACTTTATTTCTCAGGCTAAGTAATACTTAGAAATATAAATTATATAAGTACAAAATTAATGCAGACTGACCTTGGTAATGGTTTTGGTTGTTTTTCAATTTTGAATAGTTAAAATAAAAGCAAAAGCTTTACAAACAGGTACAAATATGTAGTAGCACGACATTGGAGTTTAGTAGGTACATGCCAAAGATACTTTTAACCATTAAACATTTAGTAGGAAGTAAAATTGAAACACATGTTGTAATGTTGTGTTTTAACCGATGTAGTTCATGCTAAAAACAACTTAGTTTGTACTAATGTGTACTTCCTAGTCATAAAAATAGTTATAAACAACGGAACAATTATTAAGAATGACAAAGAATTTTTCTAGGGAGCACGGAAATAAAAATTTTAGCTAAAACAAAAAACTTCTTTGATGTTTCAAGAACATTGAAACAAATAAATATAAACATTAATGATATCCAAGCACTTAAAATGGCAAGGTATAATTTGTAAAACATAAACATTTGTTTAGATAGATATAGTTAAGCCCAAACAAAGTAGATACTCATAAAATTCGACCTTGTATTTGTTCCCAACTATTTGGTGTAAAATCAAAATTAAGGAGTAGATTGATGAGAATTAACACCCACAATTTAAGAATGTTCGAGTATTTACAGCTTGTAGATGTTCTCCTTTAGATTTCCATAACATTGAAAATTCAACAATATTTTAAAAAAGTTCATATTTATATAAGTTTGAATAGACATGGTCCTGTAAATAGTTGTAGATTTTTCATAGATTATTTTTCAGTTTTAAGACTTTAATTAAAAATTTGGCTACTGAAATACCACCAAAAGTTCGGAAATGCAACAATTATGCAACGGCGTTGCATGGAATTATTACTCGGTGAGTAAATGCGATACGGTAAATTTTATACAACAAAAATGAAGAATTTGTACTTGGCCTTGGACAAAAATTAAAAAAATTAATGATCAGTATGCAGAGGTACCAACTTATGCAACAAAAATGCAATACAACAAAGATTGGATCTTTAACCTTTTAAGGAAAATAAAAACAAAAATATTGGCTTCTTGTCACCATGGAGGTAACTAACCACTTAATGTAGTAAAAATGAAACAACATTGAAAAAACGTTGCTTGGAATTTTAACTCCATGACTATTGGCGCTAAGGTACATTTTATGGAACGAAAATAAAGGTGATCTTTTCGGCCACATAATAAAATTAAATAAAAAAATTGATGGTGCCATGAAGTCCGTCAGGGAGCCGCTAAATATAACGTAAATTCGCCACCGTTGCATGGATTAATTGCAAGGCGTGAAGGTAAATATAAATGTACCACTCAAAAATAAAAGCAAAAAAAAAAAAAGCAAAAAAAAAAATTAAAGGTAAAATTAAATCAGGACAAATAGAACAAGGATCCAAAATCAAATAAAGAATAGAAAAACGACGAAGACAAGGATTCATACATCCATTGAGACTAGGAAAACTACAAGAATAAGCACAAGATCTTACACAAGTGTAAGAAAAGGGCGAGAAGAAAGATTTGGTAAAGATTTAATACATTGATTCAGACAAAGATTAAGAAAAGGATGGGGATAAGCATTTGGATAACATTCAAAACAAAAATGATGATAAAGACTTGGACAAGGATTGCGTCAAGAAGTAGGACAAGGAACCTGCAATGGATTTGACTAAGGACTAGGTCAAGAATTTGACCAAAGATCAAAACAAGAATTTTGACAAGGACTAGGACAAGCAGTCAGGATTAGAATAAGAAAGGTCAAACATTCGAAATAAGATAAGGTTTAGGATAAGTTTAGGGATAGTGGAAAGTATATGAATAAGAAGAAGGACTAAGATACAGATAAGCTGTCACGTCAAAACCTACGGGTGTGCCCATGACACATGACACAGCCAACTGCATCCTATTTAATTTTTTATACTTAGAATGTAAAAGTGTACCTCAATTATTACACAATCGTGCACTTATTCTCATCCATGCATAAATTTGCCATGCTGTAATTTTGTTAAAAATCTAAGAGGAAGAAAATATATAGGTATAAAAATTTGCAGTTGCAATAAGTAACATTTTTGTTCTATGCTACTGCATCGTGAAACGTCCAATTAAATTGCTATAGTCGTCGTCCTTGAAAATATTGGAAATACTGGTCTATGACTTTCGTACGCTTTAATCTCGATATATCAAAAACGGTATATTTTATCGAGAAATAAAATAAAATAAAAAAACTGGGCATTAATCGATTAGAGAATAATAATGATAGTAATAATCGCTTATGATATGGACTATCCACATAAGAATATATTTGTCTTGTCAAAAAATACTGACAATACTAGTCTTTGACTTCAGTACCCTTAAGCCTCAACATAATAAAAGGCGTTGTATTTTATCGAACTATAAAATAACAAGCTCTCACCTTAACCATAAAATAACGATGTCTTATGTGTTTTTTGTAGTTTTATTTTAATTAAGTTGGTTAATACCACTTGCCTTTCACGAGGTTAAATATTTTTCCTAACTCATGTATTATTCTTAACCATAAAATATTATCTGCCAGGATTTATTGCAAAATTTTATTACCGTCAATAGGACGTTCACGTAACCAAATGCTGTAGCATTTTTTTCTCTCTGTCAACAGTAGGTCAAATCGTAAAAATCTCTAACATTATAATTAAATATAATGCCATTAAAATTCAAGGTTAACATCAGGCATTTCATACATGCCTCCACGTGTCGCTCGAAGCACTTAAAATCACTTGAATGACAAAACAAAGAAAAGATTTAGCTGCTTGACACCATGCCACAACACGTGAATAGCATTCATAACTAACGAATAACTCTAAGTTTTCTCAAGACATCATACATGTGTGATTATTAGACTCGGCATGTGCTCTGTGTTGGCTCTATGGTACCTAGCTTCTCTGAACTTTTCAATGCTGCACTTAATACGACAATTACTATAGACTTAATTGCATTGCACTCTGTGATTAACATTAGTGGCGTTACTTTTCTGGTTGGTGTTGGTGTTGTTGTTGTTGTTGGCGATGATGTTGGCGATGTTAGCTTATTACACAATTAACATATTTAACCAGCATTCAGCTTAAGCACCCACCAATTAGTAATAAGTTAAAATCATATTTCAAATGCAAACATCTGTTGCAATTTAATGCCAATCTGTTTGAACAATTGTTTCCCTGTCGTTGTCATTGCAATTAAGCTTAGGAATTGAGTGTGTGCCTGCATATATATAGACTTGTCTCAATTTGAGTTGTTTTAGCTTATTCTGTAGTTGCTATTCCGTACTCTTTGGATATAAACTGGTTCCATTTAATGTAGATTTTTTTTCCATAAAATAGTGAATATTTAATTAGAAATAATAAAAAATAGTTCAATATTGAGATGTCTTGCTTGATGCAAGTAAATTATTTGTTTTAAATTATGTACAACAATTAATTTTAAAGTGCATACTTTTGAACGTGACTTTTATTCAAATGGAACATCTGCTGTTTGAGGCTGATGAGGTAATGACGTATATGCAGCATCTGCTCGCATAGATTATTCATTTTTTTTTTTATATTAGAACTTGTTCTTGAGTGCATCTGTTAGATATTCCGACAAAGATTGCAGTTGAACGCTTTTCACTTTATGACATTGTATTTTTATCAGACAAGCTAATGTGCTCGGTATTATTTGGGAGTTTAAATACATATGTTTTTTCATACAGCGGTGATCTCCGCTAGTGCAAGTATTAGCGTGCTTGCTTGCTACTTAACAGGGGTGCCTGGTTTGAATCCTGGCCCGGCTTTATCTTTATTTCAGGATGGCTTGTTAACTTATGTTGATTGACGACTTATCTAAAAACTAAATTCACTGGCGCAAGAGGTGGCATCAGTTCATCAGGTGGGCACTCAGGGTTCCCAAATTCGAATCCCGGTCTGAATTTATTATTATTTCAGTATTTCATGCAAGCAAGTTGGTAGAGAGGATCGCTTGTTAACTTGTGATGTCTTAAGGACTTACCTAAGACATGCTTCTACTACCTTTCACCAATATCATACAAAAGTGTCATATGATATTCCCTTTTATTCCCCACTCATCTATGTTCCATTTCGAGCAAAGTCAGAGGTGCAACTTGATGAGATGCAAAACTTGAAATCCTTGTTTGAAAACTGCTTATTGCTTGCAAATGATTTAAAAAGTTGTTGAAAAAATATAAAATGGGTTAAACTTTTTTCTATCTATAGAAACCAGTTAAGAAAAGAAATATATCATAAGTATTTCATAACTTTTGAAATGATATGAAAATTAATTCCTAGTTATTAATTTTTTGCAGATTATTTGGATGAAATTTAGATAGTATTTCCTAGTAACACATTTAATATTAATCACCATTTTTTAAAATATATTTAAGTTTTAAAAGTTGAGTTATAAAAATTCTTAGTTAGACATTTCCTTTTACTTTTAAGAAATTGAGGTTTTTATAAAATTATTGTAAAACAACTGAGGTACTTTCTCGCAAAGTTTAAACTTTTAATTTAGGATTGTTTTGCTCATTGGCGTCCGTGGTGTAGTTGGTTAAAGTGCGTGGCCGCTATGTCAAAGAACTTTGGAAACCCAGGTTCGAACCCCAGCAGCGACAGAAAATTATTTGAATTAAAATAATTTTTCTGTACGGCCGCCACCTCTCTGCAGACAATGGCAAACCTCAGAGAGTAATCAAAATGCCATGTAAAGCTTCTTGAGAACGAGAACTTTCCGTTCATCGCCGTTCGGAGTCGGCGTTAAGCATGTAGGTCCGGTTCTCGGTCAATTGTGTACAAACTTAATAACACGCACAACACAATTGATCATAAGAAGCTAGGTCAAAGTCCTTTCAAGGGCTGAAATGGCCAGTTATTTATTTTTATTTTATTGTTTTGCTCATTCTAACTATTATGCATTCAAAAGTATATTTTATACAAAAATTCCATAGTTTTGAAGTTATATGATTGTTTTTCTTTTCAAAATAATGTTCGTGTTAAATTTTATTATTCGCAATAAATTTTATCAAAATAGCTTGGTGAATGGTTTTTAGGGGAAATATTTTAGTTTAACCCTTAAATGCACAAGGCACCCGATTTTTACCGGAAAAATATATTTTGTGTAAAATTGAGTAAAAATAAAAACTGCGTTTTTAGTTTTAAAATTTTTTTGTTTTTTAAAAAAGTGGTTGTACCTATAAAGATACAATGCGAATTTACCCTCATCTAAAATCCCTATTAAAATATATCAAAATAAAAGAAATGTGTTATGAAATTTTTATTAATAAATTTATTATAAAAAGTTAAAATTTTCAAAAACTGCAGGGAGTGCACACTGTATCTTTAAAGATACAACCAACTAAAGTGACCCAGTGAGGTGCCAAATGATCGAAATTTTTTCGAACCACTTAAAATCACTAAATGACATGTTTTGAAAGCAGTCAGTATTTTTTCCTAAACAAAATTATTTATCTGTTCCTAGAAGTTAAACTGTTAAAAATAGTGTTTATTTAATTAAAAAAAAAAATTTTTTTTGACTTTGTACATAATTTTTTTAAAAAGTATGACAAATAGAAGTAAAAACTATTTTTTTATTTAAGACTTATAATATTTTAAATAATATAGAACTGATTTGAAAAAAATCAAACCAAAAATATAGCCGCAGGAATTTCTTAAATGGTTGTATCTTTAAAGATACACGGTGCATTTAAGGGTTAACTCTTTTCTTAACGGTGTCGTTAGATAGACGGTGTCATAGACACACCCATAGGTATTTGACTTGACAAAGTATCTCTACCCTTGTCCTTATTCTTATCCGTATAATTCTCTTCCACCTCAATAAATCCTTTTCTTTATTTTTATATTTGACCAAACACTTGTTATACCCGTTTTCTTAATTCTCTTATTCTTGTTTTAATACATGTACAAAAATTTTTTTATTCTATTTTAACTTTTTTTAATTTTATTTTCATTACCATTTTTATTTCGGTTTAATTTTCTTTTTTTAAATTTTTCATTTATTTGTTTTTGTTCTGCTTCTGATTTTGCTTTTGCATTTACTTTTGATTTTGCTTTTGCATTTGCTTTTGCTTTCAACGTTAAAATTTACATTAACGCCATGAAATAAATCCATGCAACGATAGTGTATTTACTTTACATTGAACGGTTCCCTGAGGGTCCTCATAGTGCCATCAAATTTTTTTTATTTTTGTCATGTGGTCGATCATGTGACCTTTATTTTTATTCCATAAAACTTATCGTTGTGCATTCTTCAATGTTGTTGTATTTTCACTGCATTAACTCCGTGATGTCGCACAGTACTTTGAGCCCATACAAAAAGGAGGAATAAATATAAGGAGTCGTTCGATTCTTATGAAATTTTGCAATATGTGCTCACTGATTTCAGAAATGAAATCAGTTTAAACATAAGTCTATTACTTTTTACTAAAAATGAGTTTTAAATATCCAAATTTCTCCATTTTAAATTAAATAAAAAAAAATTATTAAAACATTCAATTCCGAAATTATTTATTTTTGTCATAGATTAAGGATTTAACTTTTTAATATTGAAAACCGATTTGAAATGTTGTTTTTAGTTTCAGAGATACAAATAAATATATCCATGCATATTTACGTACCAAAATGTTACATAGCTTGTTTACAAAAAGGTTGTTTTTGTAAGGAGATATTTATATAACGGAGATAGTTATATTTTCATTTTATTTTTAAATATTATAATAACACTTTTCGTTTTTTTGTTTTGTTTTCGCTAAAGAATATACAGTAAACACAACAAGATTGGCATAAGTAAGCATAAGAATTAATAGTCATTATTTATTTTCAACCCGTATTTGAATAGCGGCATTTAAACAAACTATTACAAAAAATTTGTTCATATTCTAATAATTATGACAAAAATATAAATCAAACTGCACATTAAAATCACTGCTTAATGTACCTTTTAACGCATTAAGTCCGGGAAAAGCACAATTTTAATATGATGTTTGAGACGTACTTTCTGCCATAGAAAACTGGAATAAAAAATTCCAAACATACCTATTCTACTTTTTTTGGGGTCGCTCTTTCGATTGGTGCAGTCAGATTCGCATAAAAATTACTTTAGAAACCAATATGGCGCGTTTTAACTAAAAATATATCGAAATTTTTTGCGGTAATTTTTTTTGTGAATCTTATTCGCATCAATAAAGTTACTGAATCGGTGCCAAACCAAAACCAAAAGTGCACAAAATATCTAAAGTATAACAAGGAATAATTTTTTTGCTTTGAATTAAGAGGTTACTCTTCAATACATCAATATGTAAAAAATTAACGTGATATGATAAATTATGAATATTATTATTAAAAAAATCCACACCTCTAATGATATAATTGTCCTAAAAATATATAAACAAGGAGTTTTTGAAATCGCTGATTACATATTTGAGTTTTGATTCTCAAAATTTAAGATAGCGGATTCAATATGGCCGACCAAATTTCATAAAATGTTTTAAAATTACAAGAAAATGTGTATAAGGGGGTTTCTGAGGCCCTTGATCACGAATTCAAAGTTAGATTTTCAAAATTCAAGATAGTGGATATGTAACCGATTAAATTTAATGAAATTACTGAAACTAAAAGTTTTAACGATTTTACTACTAAGTGTTTACGATAAAAAATTGATTGTTTTCGTCCGTTAGCCGTTTTTTTTACATATTGAGATATTGAAGAGGTTACGTTAATTAAAAGCAAAAAAAAAATTATTCCTTGTTATACTTTAGATATTTTGTGCACTTTTGGTTTTGGTTTGGTACCGATTCAGTAACTTTATTAATGCGAATAATATTCACAAAAAAAAATAACCGCAAAAAATTTCGTTATATTTTAGTTAAAATGCGCCATATTGGTTTCTAAAGTAATTTTTATGCGAATCTGACTGCACCTACCGAAAGAGCGACCCCAAAAATAGTAGAATAGGTATGTTTGGAATTTTTTATTTTAGTTTCTATGGCAGAAAGTACGTCTCAAACATCATATTAAAATTGTGCTCTTCCCGGACTTAACGGGTTAAGAAACAAACGCTTCGTTAATTAGTGGAAAATATGATTTTTAGACCATTTTTCAAAATGCGATAACTTCAAAAATAAGCTGAAAATAGTTATCAAATTCAAGAATCTGAAAGCTTAATACACATATAATAATGTGTTTGAAAATTTAAGAGATGGTTTTTGTTGTTTTTGTTTTTTTATTTGCTGTCAAAATTTGCAAATTTTTGCAAAAATATTTAAAATTTTTGTTTTTTTTTGAGATTTTTTTTCAGCTTAATTTGTAAAATAATAAAATAATAAAAAAATTAAAAGAATTGGGCTAAAATTGCGCTAACAGCACTTTTTTCTTTGCAAGATGCGTAAAATAGAAATTTCCATAAATTAGAGGAAAATATGATTTTTATCAAATTTTGGAATATGAAAGATAAATACATGTATAAAAATATGTTTGAAAATGAAAAAGTTTTTTGTTTTTTTTTTTTTAATTTGCTCTCAAAAATTGCAAAATTTTTTTGGAAATATTTGAAAAATTTTTATATTTTTAGAAATTTTTCATTTTATTTTTTAAGCTTAATTGAAAAAATATTAAAAGTCATTTATTTATACAATATTTTTCTTGAAATAAAATCAATAATCAAATGAATTCGGCTAAAATTGCGCTTACAGCAATTTTTTCTTTGCAAGATGTGCAAAATCAAATATTCCACAACAATAAAAATACACAAAAATTGTTCAATTTCAATAAAAAATTGGATTCTTCTTAGTGAAAGTATTATCTAAAAAACGGGACCAATTTTTTAGATTCTGTTTCAACAAAAATCTTGATTTATTCCTATGGGACAAAGTACTGTGTGTCGTGGCCAACAAATTGTCAAAAGATGAGTTGCTGGGAATCCTCTGATGTTGTAGCATATATGCCAGATATGCAAAATCAACAATAGTCGTGCAAACAAACAAACAAACAAACAGAAAATAACTTAAATGCATATCGATCAGGAGATGTGCAGAGTAAAACTAGACTTTCTTGATTGCTCTTAATGCGACATGTTTTATGTTAATTTTAATGGATTAAATTTTCTATTCTAATAAATGGTGCAACACACAATTTCCTGGATGAGAATTTATGTCTCAAACATTAAATATGAAGCTGGCAACGCATTAAATATGAATGCATTAATATTTTTCCATATAAAAATCTTAAATATGTGCACCCGGGCGTATGAGTAATACACATACGAGTATTTTGCATTCCAAAAGGTTGATATTTCAAAACCACATAATTAATGCTGATTAAAGTATTCTTTTATTTAATTTTTTTATTTTATATTAAAGCTGGCGCCTTATTAGTTGTGGAATTGACATTTAAATTAACAAAAAATTACTCAGTATCAATGTATTTTTGCTTACTTCCTCTTGTGAGTCATGTTATTGGTTAGGTTAACCAAGAATTCGGCTGCCAAAAATAATCGAGAATCTTACACAATTCATTGGAAACACAAAAAAAAATTATCATTATCTTAACCACGCGCTGTCAATTTTAATTACATTAAAGTTTTATTACAGGCCAAAATAGCGTAGTTGCTGTTGCTGTTGTTTGCTGTTGTTGTTGTCGTTGCTGTTGTTGAGCAAAGCAATGAATTTTGAATAATTCAAAAGAAAATTTATTTCACGCATCAAATAAGGTCAATGAACGACAATAAGTTAAAATTAAATAATTTTATTAGCATTAACGTGACAAAGACTTTAACAAAAAGAAAAGAGAAAAAAAACATTAAAGCCGGGTAGCTGCTGTTTGCCTTGGCAACAAAGTCACATATTTGTGGTGATGGTTAACTCTGCGGTTGTCTAAACTAACACGAGTGTCACGATATTTGCGTACTGAAGATGATGTTTATAATTAGAAAACTCGAAAAAAACCCATAAGATATAGTAGAAGCTCATCTGCTCATCAAGCATCATTTGCTCAGTATATTGTGAGATATATAATTAAGTTGTGAGTTATATTATTCAAAAAATTTTCAATTCATGCACACACATAAGCACCTACCTCAATATTTTTGGTGTTGGAACTTTAAGAATTTTTTGTTATTTGCACAAAAAAAAACAAAAAAAAAAAAACTGTTGATAACACGTTTGAAAACCAAACTAAAAAGTTTATCTTGTCTTAATAGCAATAATACTTTTTGTCAGAATTTTCTTAATTTTTTACACTTTTCACAAGTAACACTGTTAATCGTTGACGTTCCTTGCACGCATCAAATTCAACTAAAAAATTTAACTCAAAAAGCTGTCAACTTGAAAGCCCCCAAAATTAAACTTCTTGTCCATGTATTTGCATGTTTGTATTATGAAGGTGTTGATTATTGTTGTTGTTGTTGTGTTGAGTTAAATGTATGCATGCAAATGCATTTATATCAACCCAGGTGATATTATATATGCGTATGTATGCGTCGAAAATTGTCAAAAAACCTCGCTAGTGACTAAATATTTTTATTTGTTGGTTGCGCGTAAGTTTTCATTCATATCAAAACAAGACATAAATTCAATAAAAAAATCGAATATCCTGTACGTGATAAGGTTAAAGAATTGAATTAGGCAAATTGCTGTGACAATTATCTACCAGGCAATATAATAAAAGATATTTATTAAACTTGATTTGCACTGAAAGACAGTTGGAGGCAATTTCGTTGGAGTCGTGTTATGTTTAAACGAAAAAATGATTTTATTGATGCATCTCTTTAGTTGATGCATACAAACAAGATTTTAACATAGTCAGTTTTAAATAAGTTAGATTCAGCTGTGTTCAATGAAAAGTATCAGGGACTCAATTTCAAAAAATGCTTTAACTAACAGCCTCTTTTTAAAGATTTTTTTACACTAAAATAGAATATGGCTGTATAATGGATGCGCCTTAGGTTTTGACGTGGCAACTTATATTTATCCTTGTGTTATCCTTCCCATTGTTCGTACACTTGTCCTCAACCTAATTATTATTCTTATATTTGTCCCCATAATTTTGTCAGCCCTTCTTGTTCAAACTCATGTTTTAATTCATGTTTAAATTCCTGACCTTATACTTGTTCGAATTCCTTTCCTAACCCTAAATTGTGTCCAAATCCTTGTTCTATGTCTTGTCTCATTTCTTGTTCTTATGTCATTCTCAATCTGGTTGCAAATATTGATTAAGGTGTGTCTAAATCTGTGTCCAAATCCTTGTCCTAATCCTTGTTCAATTCCATGCTATAATCTTTGTTCAAATCCTTGCCTTGCCAAATCCTTTTTCTAATCTTTGTCTTAATCCTTATCTTAGAGTCTTTGTCTTAATCCTTATTGTCTTGAGATTTTTATATTAATTTTAATTTAATTTTTTATATTTTTATTTTATTTTTGCTTTTGAATTTCAGTTCATTGAAAGGCCTCATGACGCTATTAATTTTTTTTTATTTTAATCATGTGTCTGACGCATTCAAATTTTCTGTCATACCATAATATTAAACGCTATTAGTCGCGGAGCTATAATTACATGAAACTTTTTTTTAGTTTTTGTTGCATTTTCACTATATTAAGCGGTGGTGCACATTGGTGCACTGGCTTAAAGAATTTTTTTTTTTTCTTTTCCGTTATGAGGTCAGAGAACCATTTTTTGCTGTCGTAAAATGAAATTTTTCGTGGCACTTCTAATCAGCGATATATAATTCCATGAAATAATATTGTATTTTTGTTGCATAAGTTGATACCTCCGCAACCTGATGACGCCATGAATTATTATTTTTTGTTTTTTGTCGTAAGGCCAAGTATAAGTCATTCATTTTTGTTTCAAAACATTTACGGTTGCGCATAACTAACTGAGCAATAATTTCATGCAACGCCGTTGCATGTGTGATGCATTTTCGATCTTGTAGCGGGTCCCACGCGGTTACATTATGTCATGAATTTTTTGTGAATTTTTGTCTTGAGTGCTGTACATATCGCGCTATAATTTAATGTAAATAATTAGCAGTTTCGTTGCTTCGACAGCTCCCTCCGCGTCCCGATAACGTTCTTAATTTTGTATTATTTATTTTTGTCAACAAATCAAAGAATTAACCATTACTGTCGTGTCACTGCTTTTATCCTAACTTGAAAAATACTTTTTTTAAACGTTTTTGGTAACCAGCGCGGTAAAACGAGACGTTGTATAGTGCGGCGACTCCATAGAAACGATGGACAAAAACAGAAGAAGTGGTCAGAATTGAATAAAATATCGTTTCTGAATGAATAATACCATATTGAATTTAAAATTGTAAAAATATTCAATTTTTTTAATGGTTATTGAGTTAATAGGTTTTTTATATATATGAAGAAACCTCGACTTTCAAGTAGCAGAAACATTTTTAAATTTCACTTTATTGTCATATTTTAAAAACCTGAGTTCAGACAAATTATTATTTTTCGAAAAAAGTACGCACATTTGATTTTTCTTGAAAATTGTAGAATTACGAGTTTTTTCTTTTGCCCCCTCCCCCCCCCCCCCCCTTTTTTCAAGATGCGGCAATACACAAAATTCATATAAAATAATCAAATTTGTGAAGCTCTAAAGTCGCAAATATGATTTTTTTTTAATTGTTTTGGATTTATTTTGGTCCTTTAAAACGATACCAATATTTCTTGTTTGGTATTTCTTTGATTTTCGTGTGAACGCCGCACTGTGTGGCGTTTAGATTCTGTAATTTTAGAATATGTTCAGTTTAAGCTAAAATGAAATTAATGATTAAAATAATCCGGATAGTAAAAAATAATTTTTTATTCTTATATTTATATACATTATTATTATTATTATATGTATATATTTTTTCATTTTAATTGATTTATTAAAGCATAAAAATTGCAATTTTATTTAATATTCAGCTTGTAAGTGGCGTACCTAAATCGCTACTTCTTTCCATAGTTAAATATAAATTAATTATGTTTAATATACGTTCACTAATATAAATCGATGATTTAAATTTTTGGCTCTTTCAGCACATCATAAAATAACTTTTACTGTAATTCTTGGAAAGCAGTTCGTGCCCTAAGTCTTTTGTTTTGTAAGCCAGCGTTATTATCTGGTATATAGCGTAAGGTAGTTACAGCAAGATTAATGTATTCTTTGAGATAGCCTGCTGAGTGCTTAATTTTATTATTCTAAGATAAAGTTTATAATTTTTTATATATTTTACAATTTGTTCTCAAGCTTCTTTAAAGCTAAATAATTAGCTCGTAATACTTTATTTTGCCGCATTTTTGGTCGAATATTTGTTTCTGTTTAACAAGTTCGCAGCTTAAGTCTTTTGTTTTTATTAAATTCATTTAATTCAAATGTCAACTTTAGCTTTTACTTATCATTTTGCATTTTATAGTATAAGTTCAAACAAACCCCAAATAAAGGAAAAACTTTAAAATAACGCCTATTAATACAAATAATAAAGCATTAACAAATTGAGCTCATAGCTTATGCTAACAGAATAACAATTGAAGAGTATTTTAAATTGTTATAAGAATAAAACGCGCTATCGTCGATGCCTTTAAAGCAACGAACAGTAGTTAGAACATGGGGATGACCGGTAGCGCTGTGATATGGAAATGTTCAAACCGCTTTAACAGCTTAATGTGAATGATGACAACAGGTGTTGAGATTGTGTGTTTGTTTTATTTGTATTTTCGTTTAAATAGCGTAAAAAAAAACAAAGTCAGGGTTAATTTTTATGCTTAAGTTAAAGTTAATTGTAAGTATTTTGGAAAAATTTCCCACAAGCTTATCTGCTAGTGTTGTCGCTACAGCTTAATTAAGCAATAAATTTTTATACATTTTATAAATTATATATTTTTTTTTTATTGACATTGAATTTACACGTTCTATTCTTGAAATGTAGGTAAGCAGTGTTTGTAGGTGTATGCGTGTGTAACAAAGATTAAATTAGTTATCTAGTAAATTGAAGGCTTTATTCATATTAAAAATGCTAAAGCATGCTTTTGTATTTTCGTATTAAAAAAAAAACCCAATTTCATGTTAATGACGTTGTTTTAACGAGTTTATTGAACGCATTTTATTGTATGATGCAATTTATAGGAAATTTTGAAACTTTTCAAACAATTTATAGCAAATTTTTGAAAAATGTAGCAAATTTTGAGCTTTGTTATTTGCGTTGTTTCTTAAAATAGCTGATAATAGTTTGTGCTACGAACTCTATTTATTTTAAAACAAAACTTGAGATGCTGCACAGCTGTTTGCGTGAAAAAAAAATTTAAAAAAATTTATTTTTTGTATCTTGAACAAATCATCAAAAATATGACTCCCATAAATTTTAATTAAACAAAGTAC
Organism: Pherbina coryleti; assembly: GCA_943735915.1. Lineage (NCBI taxonomy): Eukaryota > Metazoa > Arthropoda > Insecta > Diptera > Sciomyzidae > Pherbina > Pherbina coryleti. The sequence goes on from OX030952.1 coordinate 129,986,828, forward strand.
AAAAAATGCACACAAAAAATTCTACGAGCTCAAATCCGGCTTCTAGCTCCGCAAACGCTCCATAAAATTGTTTTTCAGCAATTGTTTTTTTTTCTATTTTTTTGTTATGACTTTCAACTTAGTTTTTTTTTTTTTGCGGTTTATTTAAAGGTTTTCAAAATTATTAGCGTTGGCGAAACGTTCTTAAGCAATATCTACGTTAACAAAAATAACAACTATAACAAGAACAACAACTATGACGGCAAGCAAAACAACAAGCATCTCCAGCGCCTTATGTGGAGAATCCACATATGTGTTGGATATGTGCTAAGATGCTAGAAATGATGGATGTCTACTGAAGTAGAATGTGCAGCAGGCATTGAGTGCCTTTTTTTGTTGTTGCTGTTGTTCTGCTTGATGTTTAATTAATTTAAATTTTAATATATATCAATGAATTTATAATTATCATACTTTGTGGTGCAAATGCCGCCTTAGTTCTTTTTTTTTTAGCTTTAAACCAAGGATTTTAAGGCTTAAGCCAATTCAGTCAGTCTGATTTCTTATTCGATAATAAGAATAGTTCTTCTTCGATTTGCATTAAAGTTTATCTACTTGCTTTTTGCCAAAGTTTGAAGTTAAAAAAAAGCAACTTAAGTCATTTAAATTTCATTAATAATAAATGGTTATTTGGCAAAAAATGCAAATAAACGTTAATCATGTTCTTAAGCATTTTTTGGAAGTGCTTCTTAAGTTCAACAACAAGCCCAAAAATATGTTCGGAAATCTTAAATTTTGTCGATGGTGCCCAGACAAGTACTTTATTTGATAAATGAAGATTCTTGCTTCTTAATAAGTTAGTTGGCTATCAGATTAGCGCTGGTATCAATAACAATACCGCCATCCACATCGGTACCATACCAAAAAACCTCATCATCAACATTTACTGCGTCGTAGTTAGTTAAGTATGCAGCCATAAAGTACACCAACATTAACTGGATTTAAGTTATTAATTGTATTAATAACTATTCTACCGGCGCCGTTCATCTTTTGTTCAGAAAAGTGTTGAAACTTCAAAATAATCATAAACAATATTTAATGAAAAGTAACAATATCGTTAAATTCAATCAACTAGTTTGCAATCCGCATAAAAATAGCACATCATAAGTAAGTATCATAAACACTTTGAGTATATTAGGCATCTTTAATATTTAATCTTGCTGCTAAAACTTCCGGGTCAAAATTGACTAGACGACGCAGAAGCACGTGTGGCAAACTTTTGTGTGATGACGATTTATGTTTGTTCTGGTTTTGTAAAGATTTAAAAAAAATATATTTTTTTGTGTTCATAACCCCGTCTTTATGCTTGACGTATTAGCTAGCAAGCATTTATTTATTTGTTAAATAATATTCAAGCATTTGATAAGATTTTCGTTCAAGCATCAATTGATGACAAACTTAATTGGCATTTCAACATGCTAAGCGAGATTTAGTGAGGTCAAGTGCTGAATGTTTTGGAGTACATATTGAAATTATTACGAGAAATTACGAATTAATGTACGATCTTCATTGTCAAAGCAAACATGCGTGCATATTTAACAAATGTAAACAAAAGAGTTAAGACACGAACTTGCTGAAAGCTACTCAACAATAAAATGCTTAAGGTTAGAAGAGTTTTTTCATGTTAACTCTTTTTATTATTAGGTAATTATATTTTTAAATTTAAGAATGCAATGCAAAAATGCTTCAATTGAAAAAAGGTGCTGACAAATAAATAAATGAAAATTACAATCAAAGCCTCAGTTGGAGGTCAATTAAATAAAAACATTTATGACTTCTATTGTAAAGAAGTTATTTTTAAACTGAAGTATTTAATTGCAATGGAACGAATCAAATACTTAACTTTCTGTAAAATTATTATCAGTTAAAAGTTAAATTTTTCAGGAAGTTCGCGTTTGATGTCATAATTATTGATGCGTGCTGACCAGACAGTATGCATAGAAATTAACTAAACGCAAAGGAATTTAGCGACGTCATTGATTTGTTTTTCTTCATTGAATACTTAAATAAGTGATTCATAATCACTCGCTCGTACGCTTATTACGCAGGAATTTCTTTAGAAACTTTTAGTTATTGTATATATAAGCTTAGTTCTGGGTTTTTTTTTCCCGGAACAAAAGAAAAATTATGACAACACAAAAAATTATTTAAACTGTTCAGCATGAAGTTAAATAAACATGAATTCTTTCAAAAATTATTACAAAATTATTATATAAAAATGGTAAAATGACGATGTGCATTAAAGGAAACAATTAGATATGAATGAATTTAAAAAAAAAAAAAATCCAACTTTTTAATGCGAATTATTTGTACATCAATCATTAGTTTTATCACCTAGAGCTTAATACATTCGATTTACAAAATCATTCATTAGCTTGGTTTACAATTTGTGTATGGTCTGAGGTCAGCTCAGGATAGCCATATTTAACAAAAAGTGATACAGCGAATACAGCTTAAGCCCCAGCGGGTAGCGTTAACCTTTGCTAAGTCAAAATTGTTATGAGTACATTTAATGGTGATGAGTTAAAAAAAAAAATAAATAAATAAGGCATAAAGCAAAGCACTGAGTAAATAAATGAATGATATCTATCTGCTTACACTTTGAGCAGATTTAAGCAATTCATAAACAAGGTAAAATTCTTTATACATGAATAAACTTTAAGCCACGTCAGTATAGCTTAACTCGATAATGTAATGTTATGAGTTACCTGCCGTGTTATGATGTTAGTGAGTTACCTGCCGGTATTCCAAAAAATTCGCACAATTTAATTATAATTTCTTTTATTTAAAATTTTAAACTTTTAATCTTAGTTGAAATATAAAATTTAAATAATATTTCAAGTGAAATTTAAAATAATTTGAATTTAAGTGACAAAATAATCAGATCAGTCAAGTGCACATAATTGTGTCTTAAGCTTAGCACAGTTCAGTTGCGATAGGTTCGAGTTTTTAAGAAGTAAATTTTTAACTCTGACTACAAACAAGTTCTTGACTTAACACGAAATAAGTAGAAGAAAGTAAGCTTTTAAAAATCTTAAACTCTGAAAAACTTCTCTGAAAACCTCCTTTTATTTCGTTTTGTAGTGTTAGACCCGAAATTCATACAATAAATATTCTCAAGACCTTCAACAAATACATGTCAACGCAGAGGCTTGAAAGAAAGTATATTTTTAATAATTTTAAAACAACCTTAAAATAATGTTCTTATGGCTAAAATTTATTTTTAAAGTCTTTTGATAGAAAAACTAAACAACCAGTCATATGTAGTTTAGTCTGAAAATTCAATCATCACTTTAGTTCAAGTAAAATCAAAGCGAGTGGTTAATGTAGGTGTTTTAGATAAGATGGGTTTAAAGTGTTTTAGATAAAATGTTGAAATTAAAAAAAAAAAAAAACAAAAATCATAATGCCCCTTTATGATTTTTTTTTTCTACAGCACTCTAAAAAAAAATTTTCGCTTCGACATTTTTATATATCTGAAAAAACTATTCAGAAATATATCAGCTGATGTCAAATAAAACTTCTTGTCAACAAATGTTTAATAGAATTTCTATCATGAGCCCAATCACGATCGCCGACGGAAGCCCGTCGGAAGACATTTTGCTGAATCTCACAAAAAATACAATCGAGGTTTCCGTCGGAAATTCGAAATTTTCCGTCGAAAAAAATACAATCACTTTTTACGACGAAAAAGATTTTTCTGTCAAATTCACTCACTTAAATTTTGAAAGTGAGATTGCATTATACAAAAAATAAAGGTAGATGCAGACCATGGTAGAATTATAAGGTAGGGCCGACTCGGAGAAGAATGAAGTGGAAAGCAGCGAAAAAGGGGGCTAGTTGTCAAAATCAGCTGTTCATCTCGAGTTTCTTTATGTTCATGTTTCACAGTTGATTTTAGGTTAAACTTTTTACAAGCTTTTTTTCAAATTTAACACTTCCGCGGCATTTTATAGATTTATTTACAATGTTTTTACAATATTTCCACTCAAATTAACACAAACTTAACACACGCGTCCGCACTATTTACAAATTGAAAACATGATATTTCTTTTTTCATTTGACATTTCACCAACTTCGTCATTTTGACAACTACCCGACCTTTTCACTATCCACTCTTCGTTGACGCGTGAGGGCACTGAGCGACTCGGCCCTACCTTATTATTGTATCATGGATGCAGACCTGATTGTGCTCTCTTTCAATACTGCCATAACTGTCAAAATCCATGTAAAAAAAGTTGTTTGCTAACATTTAATTTCTATGAACTTTTTCATAGCTTTGAGATTTTGTATGCATTGTCAACTTCATCTTGACATTAGCGGCAGTACGCTGTCATCAAGCGAATCTACCTGTATTTATTGTATCATGTGAGATTGTAAAAAAAAAATGAAACTTTTTGAACAAAAATAATAAAAACAACAAGCATATAAAAGCAGCACGGAAAATAAATTTATTTATTTTGTTTGATTTGGCGAGTTGTGCTTCAATTAATTCTTTTTCCAGTGCAAACTTCTTCAACCTAAGTTTTTCCATAAAACTATTGTGCCGTTTTTTTTCTTGCAAGTTTTCCTCTAGTTCTTCGGGTATACGTCGCGTATAAGATTCAATGCCTCCAAAATATACATAACTGGTCTTCAAGATATTCATTCGTGGATATCCTCTTTCGCTTCCTAGCAAGAGGGTCACTTGCAGCAACTGTATTTTCGTCTTTAAAAATTAGGAATGTTGATACAAAATCTTACAATGTTTTGAAACATCTTACCATCACTTTCAGCATTCTCCTCGTTTGAAACAGCGTGTTGCGCAGATGTTGAAGGTGTTGTGGAGCCACTTCCACCATTTCCAAAACTTCTTCCCCTCTTTTTTAATCCCTTTCCTAGTTTGGAAAGGTGTGTTTTATGTATGTCTTCATTTTTGTCCTAATCCATATCCTAATTTATGTCATAGTCCTTTTCCGGTGGTGGTGGTGGTGTTGTTATTGTTGTTGTTGTTGTTGCTTTTTTTTCATTGTTCTGACAATCAGCTGTGTTTTGTTTTGAAAAATAAACTACCACGGGTGTTTTTTATTTTCATGGGATTCTGATACCATCACAAAGATAAATAAGTTTTCTTCGATTATTACAAATATAATCTGATAGTTTTACCACAAATATGTTCTTTTTAATGTTACACAGCTAATTTGCGTTTCAATATTCACTTATGAAAGCATAACTTATACATATCGTCGTTGCGCATACAAAAAAGGTTATGTGTTTTTGAACAATTTTTCAGGAGACGAAAAAAACATTTTTGTTTTTTAACAATTTCAATACTATTTTCACATAGCTGGCTAACTTTCACATTTGTTTACTTCTGAACCAATAAGAATATCAAGAAACCATTTAGTGAATAGATGGGGCATACATATGGCTATTAAATGGTAAAATAAAAAAAAAATCGAAATTTTTCACATAGCCTTTTTTGTATGCGCAACGACGATATATTTCTTCAAAAAGTCCCATATGTCCTATTTCTTAGAACACTCCATTGTGAATACTTTTCACTCACTTCGAAAATATGACAACGAACATCGAAATTGAGAGGAACAATGTTGTCGTGTTATTATACTCTATCCCTTCCCTTCGGAAATCTCGATTGAAATTTTTATCACGTCGGACGGAAAGCTTCCCGACGAGCGGAAAATCTGACAGTATCGCGATTGAGATATAACTTCACGAGAATTTGAAACTAGATGATAATAAATAGAAAAATGATAAAATGTTCTATGCCTTCAGAATGCTTATTACTACCTCCACCGGAATACTTTTTCTATTATTCGATACATCATTTGCCAATTCTGTTGGATGCGTTGAAGGAAGTGATTGGTAAGGCCAAAATGTATGCATTCAGCTAACTATAGCCGAAGCGATACTCCAGTGAGTTGTTATATTTTGAATGAGTTGTTATGGAGACGTCAAAAAAGTTATCAAGTTAATGTTTCTTATGTTCTTAATGTCTAATTTACTTTAAAATGTAAATAGGACGCACAATCTATTACCGGCTTTTTAGACCATATCAGCTGAACATGGAATCTTATTTTCCCAATATAAGCTGAGGTATCAATCATCATTATTTTCACTTTAGTTACACCTCTTTCCAAATTAAGCAGAATGATTGATCCAATCTCTTATGACATAGTCTGCAGAAATACGAGGTGACGCACTTGGTGACAAAAATAAATCATTCTTAAATGATATCATAAAAAAGGAACAACTCTATCGAAATAACTTTTTATTAAACCTCCAAGCGTTGAAGTAATTTAAAAATTAATTCCATATAAAGAATATTTTCACTTTTGCTAACCTCTGTAGCTAATTACAGAAGTTCTATAACCTCGAACAAATGCGATCCCACGATGAAGGGTCATCGTATTCATCCATTTGATTATGTACAAATTAGCTTAAAATTAAACTGATTCGTATCTATGATAGCTTTAACAACTTTGTTGCATTAGCCTTAAGCTTGTTGCTGGCATAAATTTGCTTACAGCACAAACAATTCTTTCAAGATTCTTGCTACTTCTAGGTTTGACCCTCAGAATGGAAGTTTTTTTTCTATTTTATTTGTTTGTTTGTATCTCATGAGTCTTTATTAAGTGGCTAGTGTAGCTTCGACATCTTACTTAATTTGTGTGAAAAAGTAAAACCATAATCAGTGTAGTTTGCGTGACGTCTTCTTCCGTTTTAATGTCATGCTCCAATGATTTTAATTTTTTCCATATAGTTTGGATTATGTAGAGCAGTGTCCTCGTTTTAGCATCGAAACCCACTGACCATATTTTAAACCATTGTATTGCTGATAAGAGAAGCGAGTTCAATTTGATTCGAAATTAATGTACATAATATTGCAATGTACTTCACCCATTAACCTTAGTATACTCGCGCATTGGTCTCTCAGACCGATGGTTTACGTTTGGCTTATTATTTTTTTAACAAAGACGTTAAGAGACTGTAATTAGCTAAAATGGACCGAGGAATCTCGGTCTCACAGACCGTGCGCGGGTATACGTATTACAACTATTTGACTCGAGTATAGGAAGCAAAATTTCACGATGACTAGTGAACTTCTTTTCTAATAAGAAATTAATTTATTTATGTATAACAAAACGAAGAATCAAAACTTTAGATTCTAAAAACAATCTACATAATATGGCAACTCGCAACATGATGACTTTGTTCTGAGTGGCATCATAGCAGTCTAATGATAGGGTGTTTAAAATTAATTTTTATTCATTGCTAAAAATTTCAAAAATTTGCTCCCTGTCATGAGACAGTGCTTCGGTGATAGAAATACACGGCAAAAAGCCTGAAACCATGAAGGTTGACTTTAACCTTATTTTAATTAACAATGGCTAATGAGGAAGTACGTACGTATAGTCAATCAAGTTGTTAAAGATATCAAACTTTAATGCAACAGCTAAGCATGATTTTAACATTTCTTTGTATAATTAAATTAATTTAACCATAGCAATTATGAGAAGCAGCCATAAAAAAAAATAAAAATGAAACATTAATAGCAACATCATTGTTGACATTGAGTTGCACTGAATGGGCTCCGAAGCAACATTGAAATCGTATCTATAATGATACTGTTACTAAGCTTGCCATTGAGTATCATTAGTTGAGGCTTTGTATTGGCCAGATGTCTGCATAAATTGAGCCATATGATCAATTTAACGTTTCTGTCAGCATTAAATCAAAGAGATGAAGGGATTATTCATTGTTGTTGACTTAAGTAAATTTTGACATAAATGACTAAAGAAAGAAGTGCAAAGTATCATATAATTTTATTTAAATAAGGCTTATCTGCTTTTGTTAAATATTTTAAGTCGTTTAAGCTTTAAAATGTTAAAAGGAATAACCTATTTTTGCTTTGAACAATACGCAACTTGGGTCATTTTTTAACAAGATAAAATATTTTTAATACCTGCACTTGTTCGTTTTATATAATTGTACTTTTTTTGAGGTAAACTTATGAAAATATTTATTAATATTTAATGCTTAAGAGCGACATTTCCTCACTTCATTTTGCTCATTATATTTATTTTTCTTATCAATTTATAAGCTTAGTTTTCAGATCAACTCAACTATTTATAAAACTAAGCTATTTTGAAGGTTATTCGCCAAATTACTCTGCACTTTTATTGATTTGTAATTTTATTTTTTTTTAAACTTATCAAAAAGCAATAAAAAGTAGACTCAAATTTTATTTTCAGTTTAATAACAAATTTTTTATTAAACTGGTAAATATTTCTACCCGCAAGCTTCTGTTTTATTTTGCTCGTTTTGTGTTTGAGTTTCTGTTGTGGTTGTGGTCATATAATGACTTTGGAATTTCAAGCAATTTGTTAAAACTTGACCCTAAATTTTGAAGTCTATTCATATTGTTAGTTTGCGTGTTCAATTTAAAATAGACTTGTTACTTATGTAATTAGTTCTGATGTAAGCTGTGTTAAATATCGATACGAGCAGTATTCGAATTATAAAAAATAACTTCCGGATGTACAAACTGGGTCATGAAAAATATTGGGTAAAATTTAAGAAGTTAGAAAATCATAAATTTCAATACCGTGCAATAATATTTAAAAATTGTTATTCAATATAAATTAACAAATGGTTTGAAAGTTGTAAAAATAAACTCATTTTGTGAAATGATAAGATTTAAATATAAATTAATCCGTGTTTTTTAATAATTTTTAAAAATTCAATATGTACCCACTTGGTTATTTTTTCGTCCTTTGTCAATATATGAAATGTTTTCTTTTAATGTTTTCGTAAATTCTAATACAACCTAACAACCTTTGTGTATTTTCCCAACATCAGTCAAAATAGAAATTTTGTGACACTTCTTTGAGGATTTCAGCTTACTAATTTAAAAAATGATTAATTATTTATAATATACTACACTAATTTTTATATTTGTTTTGTAATGTTAGTGAACAAAAATAAATTAAGTATTTTTTATAACAGTGGGGCCCAAGAAATTTTAAACGCGGGCCAAAACTTATAAAAAAAAAAAAATAAACTCAAAATGCTGCTCATTGTTGTGTTTGGCAAAAAATCAAACAAAACAAAAAACAATTACAATGCAATAAAATCACATGTCATCAAATACACTGTAAGAAAATTTGGTTCATTTTTTTAAAATATATTCAATGTTTGATAGATATTACAATTATGACATATCAATGAACTCAATTTTATTTGCCAGTGCACTGCGACAAGGATTAATTTCTATTACAATAACAATGCTTGCACGAAAAATTACTCGACACACAAGTAAAGGGACAATCAGTTTCAGCATCGACATCATCGAGTGTGCGTTATTTTATTTTGGCTTTGCATGCAACTTTGTAAAATTCGCTGCAAAATGTGTTGAACACTGAACGAGTTCGGTTTGTGTTGTTGTTTTTTTTAGGTATTCTTTGATCAATATGTTCATGTTAAAATTACGAGTAGCATGCTGAGTCAACCATTGCTCAACTTGATCGTAGTCCTCAACATCATCTTCGGCAACATTGCCATTATGTGCGCTTTTTTGTGAATCCTACTGAAACATTCTTAAATTGCCTTGCTCCACAGTCGCTGATATGTTTGCGTGCTTCTGCTTACTCGTTGCTTCTACTTCACATTAGCCTTGCTTGTATTCAAATTGAACGATTCACGCAATTCGAACTCTTTACGATGCTCAGAATCTGTTGCTAGTAGTGTGCTTGTTGCGATGTTGGTAAATTTGTTAGTACCGACGCTTCCAATGGAATTGTCCGTTACACCACCATTTGCTTCTAGAACTAAAAATATTTGATTTGCCTCAATAGAAACGGCAGCTGTTGAGACCACGGGGTTCTGAAGTTGGTCAACACTTGCTGCATTCTCTGCTTGCGTACGAGCCGCGCCAGTGGATAAATCACCACCGCTGACATTCTCACTAAAGTCTAGCGCCTCACCATCAGTTTAAGCTGCATTTGTATCCTAAGACAAACCAATCACTTGCAACATGAGCTTTTTGAGTTGGCAAATGGTCGCTGTTTCCGGGAATTTTTTCCCAGCGTCTCGCAAACTACTTGCAATTTTTTCTATTGGAACGCTGTCCATTCTTACGCACTTAGAATTTTCACACTTCAACTTATTACCAAACTATTGTTCACAGCTTCTTATTTATCTTAAGTTTTATTTAAATTTTTCACTGTTTCTTATTAATCTGAAGTTTCTATTTATTAAACCCCACATCTGATGTTGTAGTCCTTTAATTTATTTAGCCGCTTATGGTCCAATTATGTTCACGTAACGCGACGTAACGTGGCCGTAGCAAATGTCACTTGAATTTCTGTTATATGTGCTTTGTGTTTATCTAGCTATGCACTACGCAACGTAGCTTAGAAAAAAGTAGATAAATAGAGAATTTTATCTAACAACCTTAAAATAAACGTAGATCAAATAAAAAGTTCAATTTAATTTTGAACTTTACGTCGTTCTACACTTCTTTGACAGTTTATGTGCTTATTTGTTGTTTCTTTAGTGCTTTAAATTTGCTAATAAATAAAATAATATAAGTGAATTTATGCGTTAGAAGTGTACCTTATACTGTTTTAAGTGAATACAAATCGAGTGCAATCCGAGTGCTATGAAAATATTGAAAGTGGAAAATTAAAAATCATCATGGCACAATCACGTGGAGATTGCGGAGCAATCTTTCCATTTATTTATTATTCTTAATACATTTAAAGCTGCTTATTTAAACAAAAGCAGCTTTTACAAACAAAAGCAGCTGATTTGTAATTTTGTTAAGTAGATGTACGTCTACATAATCAACACGCGATTTGCTACGTTCTTTACGTTACGCGAACATAATTGGACCATTAACCAAACACACGCTTCGACACTTCAACAACAAATAAATTTATTTCTACTTAGCGAGTTATAGTTCACAATAGGGGGTTTCAGAAAATACTACATGTCTATCGGGCATGTAGTTCGGCAAAATAACGGCATTTTCTTGACGAGCGTTCAGACATACTACATGTTGGATAGACATCCTTATTTTTCAGCGCTCAAAGAGAACACGTCATAACAACGGCGAAACAATTTCTTGCTGCTCTAATTATTGCTGAAGTATTGGAGGAAAAGGTAGAGATGGAAAACCTAAAAAAAGGAAAAAAGAGGATTTGGGCTTAGGAGTGGAGAAAAAAAGGCCTATTTATTCAAATATATTTTCTTTATCTTGCTTTGCGTACTTGTTCACTCCTCGACGATTTTTGTAGAATAAAAAATGAAACGAGTCCGATGAACGTGCTTTCAAACAATACTACATGTCGGATGGATCGACAGAAAAATCAAAATTATTTGAATTTCGTACTACATGTCGGATATGGACATGTAGTTTAAGCTTACACATATCGTTAGCTTTGTCATCGGATACGCAATTTCCATCAGACATGTAGTATTGTCTGAAACCCCCTATTCATTTTCTTATGTTCTACTAAACATATTCACAATGGTTAATTATTCTACTACAATTGTTTAACATATTTATTTGCATTGAATCGTATAAAATTTTATATCATTTTTTATATGTGCCACCCTGTTTTTATTTTGCTTACGTTCTTTCTTACGTCATGCTCTACTCATCACAAGATGGCGCAACCAACTTTCAGTCAAAGGCACACGTAAACAAAGTTTGACAGCACAGCGGAGCAAAAATTTTCTTATGTCCGTGAAGATAACAACCAATTCTGACAACCAATTCCATTCTCACCTCGTTCTATCAAATTTTGACAGTTCTTCAAACGTCAAATGCGATTTTTCAACAACTTTTTTGGACAACAGTTTTGTGTTTTTGAGGCGATGGACAAAAAGCGATGCAGTAACTCAATGAAAAACAATTGAAAAAATTTGATAAAGCAGGTAAGTAGATATTTTATTGTAGTACTAGCCTTTTCCCGGTGCGCGTTGCTGCACCCTGCAACTATATGGGAACATAATAGGTGTATTCAAAACTTTTCTCAGACTCATAGTTTGACACCACTGTTATTTTCCACTGCCCGTTACAGTTTCCCAGTAGCAGGAGATCACCAAATAGTAACTCCATTTTGAGTTTGTATGTAAGTATTGCTACTTTTACTTTCAAAGCTATTCGATAATACAAATTTTAACTGTATGGGCGGAGCCACACCCTCTTATATAATGCTCATCCCAGTTTTCTAGTAGATGGACATTACCCTGTTTTAGTACAGTTGCCGACAGTAAGCATACAGACTAAATTACCAAAATGTAGCCCAATCGACGAAAACCGTAGGAAATATAGCATTTTTATTGATTTGTGGGCGGTAAAAGGGGGTGTGACAGAAATTTAAGCCATCTCGTACTTGAAAAAAATGTACTGTCAAAATTTCAGCTCTATCGGCTAAGTAATTTTGAAGTTTCCAGCCATCACACACAGCGTTTTGCTTTTTGTATATATATTTTGGATAAACATTATTGGCTATAACTTTCGATTGGCAAGAGATACTTAGATAATTTTTTCTAATAAATTAATTTTTTAGCTTGTATATTTTTTCAAAAATATAAAAACACAATATTGGAAAAAAAAATTTGGTTCGAAAAATTCAAGGGGTTGGCCTTGTTTTTTGAATCACAGAAATGGTTTTTAATTTTTGTGTAAAATTGAAATAACTTTTGCCTATAAATGTTATAATTTTTAAATAGAGTTGAAAATTTGCGAATTTGAATTTAAATTATTTTTTCAACAAAAACAAATTTTGAGCCTTTTTGTGAGGAAAACTCCAATATTTCAGACCTTTTTTGAAAAAATATTTAAAATATATTTACTCAACTAACGGTATTTTTGCAATAAGGTTTTCATAGTACTTTGATGAAGCTTTAAGACAAAAAAAAATTTAACAAAATTAATACAAAAGCAGCGGAGATATTTGACTCGAAAGTCGCAAAATTAAATTTCTGATTGTTTTTTTCTCATTTTTGAGCAACGATGTTGCATTAAATATATCGTTGTAGTAAAATTTTTCATAGTTTTCAAGATATGTTCATGTTTTTGATGTCAAAATAACGGAAATTATTTTTATTTTACTAAATTTAAGAAATATTTTATATTTTGTAAATATTTGCACATGTTACATAAGAAAACAACTAAAAATATGCGATTTTGTAAAAAATTTGTACTACAGCACCATCTGGTGTCCAAGGTGGGTCAAAGAAGATAGTGCTAAAAAACTAATCGTACCTGAAAACTACTATATACCAATTTTTATTCTAATCGCATGAGCAATTTGGGAGTTTTAGGTGGTTTTGTAAAAAATTTGTACTATAGCGCCCTCTGGTGTTCAAGATAGGTCAAAAATGATAGCAGCAGAACACTCAACGTACTTAAAACCTACTGTATACCACTTTTCATTCTAATCGCATTAGCAGTTTATGAGTTTTAGGCAGTTTTGTAAAAAATTTGTACTACAGCGCCCTCTGGTGTTCAAGGTGGATCAAAATTGATAGCCCACGAACACGCACCGTACCAAAAAACTTATGTACACAAATTTTCATGCTAATCGGATGAGTAGTTTAGGAGTCTATTGCGGCCTTACAAACATAATTTCCTTTTTTATATATATAGATTAATATAAATTTAAATGAAATCATTTTCTTCACACATAGGCTCAGGAAAATTCGATGTACATTTTTGTGGACCTGGAGCTTTTTGGAGTTGTTGGGCATAAAGCCTCCACAAAGGTCAATGTTTTATACATGGACAAGTTGGAAAAATATACATCTTTTTGAAGGCTAACATTAAAAACTAATAACTTTTTCCATTGTGTCACAATAGGCCTTAATCTCTGGGCCATGATTTCACTGGATGCTTCTTGGACCTCCTGGACAGAACGCGTAGCGCAAAACATGGGATTGATACACCATCAAGTAGGTATTCACAGTATCTTGCCAGTGATGTTTAAATTTTTGATGTATCTCTTCAGCTTCTTCCAAAAACCATGCCAATCCTTCCTGGACCAAAATGGACATTTCCGTTTTAGGAGTTGTTGGGCATATTTTGAAGCAGGAGCAACTTCCATGGTACCAGCATCAATCAGGTATGTATTCATCTTCTTGATAGCATTTATTTCAAGATGATAACCCTAACCGTTTCTCTCCAACAGCCTTCATCCTTGAAAAACCCAGATTTTGGACAACTCTTGAGGATTCTGGACACAGGATGATGGAAACCTGGAAAAATTAAAAGCCATCAAAAAGGTATTTATGTAAGCTTTCATTTAATATCAAATTTAATAATATTACTTGATTACTTTTTCCAGAACTCCACCTAATCCTTTTTGGACCAAAATGGACATTTCCGTTTTAGGAGTTGTTGGCTATATTTTGAAGCAGGAGCAACTTCCATGGTACCTGCATCAATCAGGTATGTATGCATCTTCTTGATAGCATTTATTTCAAGATGATAACCCTAACCGTTTCTCTCCAACAGCCTTCATCCTTGAAAAACCCAGATTTTGGACAACTCTTGAGGATTCTGGACACAGGATGATGGTAACCTAGAAAAATTAAAAGCCATCAAAAAGGTATTTATGTAAGCTTTCATTTAATACCAAATTTAATAATATTACTTGATTACTTTTTCCAGAACTCCACCTAATCCTTTTTGGACCAAAATGGACATTTCCGTTTTAGGAGTTGTTGGCTATATTTTGAAGCAGGAGCAACTTCCATGGTACCAGCATCAATCAGGTATGTATGCATCTTCTTGATAGCATTTATTTCAAAATGATAACCTTAACCGTTTCTCTCCAACAGCCTTCATCCTTGAAAAACCCAGATTTTGGACAACTCTTGGGGATTCTGGACACAGGATGATGGTGACCCTGAAAAATTAAAAGCCACCAAAAAGGTATTTATGTAAGCTTTCATTTAATACCAAATTTAATAATAATACTTGCTTACTTTTTCCAGAACTCCACCTAATCCTTTTTGGGCCAAAATGGACAATTCTGTTTCAGGAGTTGTTGGGCATATTTTGAACCAGGAGCAACTTCCATGGTACCAGCATCAATCAGGTATGTATGCATCTACATGATAGCATTTGTTTTAAGATGATAACCCTAACCGTTTCTCTCCAACAGCCTTCATCCTTGAAAAACCCAGATTTTGGACAACTCTTGAGGATTCTGGACACAGGATGATGGTAGCCTAGAAAAATTAAAAGCCATCAAAAAGGTATTTATGTAAGCTTTCATTTAATACCAAATTTAATAATATTACTTGATTACTTTTTCCAGAACTCCACTTAATCCTTCCTGGACCAAAATGGCCATTTCCGTTTTAGGAGTTGTTGGGCATATTTTGAAGCAGGAGCAACTTCAATGGTACCAGCATCAATCAGGTGTGTATGCATCTTCATGATAGCATTTGTTTTAAGATGATAACCCTAACCGTTTCTCTCCAGCAGCCTTCATCCTTGAAAAACCCAGATTTTGGTCAAATTTTGAGGATTCTGGACACAGGATGATGGTAACCTGGAAAAATTAAAAGCCATCAAAAAGGTATTTACGTAAGCTTTTATTTAATACCAAATTTAATAATATTACTTGATTACTTTTTCCAGAACTCCACCTAATCCTTTTTGGGCCAAAATGGACAATTCTGTTTCAGGAGTTGTTGGGCATATTTTGAACCAGGAGCAACTTCCATGGTACCAGCATCAATCAGGTATGTATGCATCTTCATGATAGCATTTGTTTTAAGATGATAACCCTAACCGTTTCTCTCCAGCAGCCTTCATCCTTGAAAAACCCAGATTTTGGTCAAATTTTGAGGATTCTGGACACAGGATGATGGTAACCTGGAAAAATTAAAAGCCATCAAAAAGGTATTTACGTAAGCTTTTATTTAATACCAAATTTAATAATATTACTTGATTACTTTTTCCAGAACTCCACCTAATCCTTTTTGGGCCAAAATGGACAATTCTGTTTCAGGAGTTGTTGGCCACTTTTTGTTGCAGGAGCAACTTATCTGGTACCAGCATCAATCAGGTATGTATGCATCTTCATGATAGCATTTATTTCAAGATGATAACCCTAACCGTTTCTCTCCAACAGCCTTCATCCTTGAAAAATCCAGATTTTGGTCAAATCTTGAGGATTCTGGACACAGGATGATGGTAACCTGGAAAAATTAAAAGCCATCAAAAAGGTATTTATGTAAGCTTTCATTTGATACCAAATTTAATAATATTACTTGATTACTTTTTCCAGAACTCCACCTAATCCTTTTTGGGCAAAAATGGACAATTCTGTTTCAGGAGTTGTTGGCCACTATTTGTTGCAGGAGGAACTTATCTGGTACCAGCATCAATCAGGTATGTATGCATCATCCTGATAGCAAGTATTTCAAGATGATAACCCTAACCGTTTCTCTCCAACAGCCTTCATCCTTGAAAAACCCAGATTTTGGACAACTCTTGATGATTCTGGACACAAGATGATGGAAATCTGAGTGAAGTTGTTCACCATTAAAAAGGTATTTATATAAGGTTTCTTATGATATCATATTCAATAATATTACTTCTATACTTTTTCTAGAGCTCCACCTTATCATTTTTAGGCCAAAAAGGACATTTGCGTTTCAGGAGTTGTTGGACACTTTTTGTTGCAGGAGCAACTAAATATATATCAGCATCTACCGGGTATGTGTGCATCTTCTAGATAACATTTATTTGAAGTTCGTAATCTTGACCATTTCTTCCTAATAAACTTCATCCTTTTAAAAACTTGATTTTGACCCCTTCTCTAAGATTCTGGACACAGGATGATGGAAACCTGGATAAAAGCATACACCATTAAAAAGGTATTACTACTAGCTTTCATACTATATCAAATTTAATAATGTAACTTCTTTACTTTTTCCAGAACTCTACGTAATCCTTCCTGGGCCAAAATGGATATTTTCGATTTAAGAGTTGTTGGACACTTTTTGTTGCAGTAGCAACTAAATTTATATCAGCATCAATCAGGTTTGTATGCATCTTCTAGATAGCATTTATTTTAAATTCGTAACCTTGACCATTTCTTTCCACTAGACTTCATCCTATGAAAAACTTGCTTTTTGACCATCTTGAGGATTCTGGACACAGGATGATGGTAACCTGGGAATATTATTCGCTATTAAAAACGTATTTTTATAAGCTTTTATTTAATACCAAATTTAATATTACTTCTACACTTTTTCCAGAATTCCACATAATTCCTTTTGGCCAAAATAGACGTTTGGGTTTTAGGAGTTGTTGAACCCTTTTTGTTGCAGGAGCAACTATATTCATAGCAGAATCAATTAGATATCCATGCATCTTTCTGATAGTTTTTATTTCAAGTTGATAACCTTAATTATCAACTTGTAATTATTTTTTTACAGTAGAGTTCATCCTATTTAAAGGATGTTTTAGGATTTTCATCTCCTTTATTTTAAAGGTATTTTTTAACTCTGACAAGCCCAATATTTTAAAATAAATGTTGGACTATTATTAAAAATCCTAATATATACTAACTGCATTCATGTTTACACCTATTAATATTAAAAACACAAATTTAATTTTTTAATTTTCGTAGTTTATTTTCAAAAATGTTTTTTTTAATGTTAAACGTTTATCCAAATTTAAAACAATTTATCAATAAATTTTTTAATTCAAATGTAGCCACAAAATATTGATATTAACACTATATTTTTATCTTTTAAAGTTTTTTTAATATTAACAAATAAAATGTAAAATTAAGATAATACTCCAATTTTGTATTATTTAAAACGGTATTGGACAGAACTTTTTTTTATTTCGTTGGCTTAGTAAATGGCAAATTGTCTATTATGAATGGAAATTTCAATTTTTTAGTATGTTTAAACAAAATAATTTTAGATTTTTCGTATTTTATTTGAAAACAATACATTTTAGTGTAACGAAATACTTGAGAATTTAGCTTTTTAAATGTTAGTTATGAATCATTAAATTACAAAAGGAAATCTGCAACTTTTTATAAAATAAAAAAAAATCTATGCTAAGCAACCAAGACTTCAAAAAATTGAACATTTTAAAGATACTATAATATATTTTTACATTATTTCATATTTTATATTATTTTGACTCCAAAATTTAAATTTGAAAAGATCTAAGTAAAACTACGGCTTATTATAAGCTTAATTGTATGACTGACACGATTTTTTAAAATTAATTTATATTAGTTCATTTTTTATTCAAGTTAAATAATAATACTTTCCAAGAATCATGCAATCATAGAATGGGTGTGCTTAAGGGTGAAAAGCATTGTTGTAAAAGTTAATAAACATGATAACCTTACGCTTTATTTAATCAAGTCCATATATATGCATTCATATTCAAATGTAGCCACAAAATATTGATATTAACACTATATTTTTATCTTTTAAAGTTTTTTTAATATTAACAAATAAAATGTAAAATTAAGATAATACTCCAATTTTGTATTATTTAAAACGGTATTGGACAGAACTTTTTTTTATTTCGTTGGCTTAGTAAATGGCAAATTGTCTATTATGAATGGAAGTTTCAATTTTTTAGTATGTTTAAACAAAATAATTTTAGATTTTTCGTATTTTATTTGAAAACATTACATTTTAGTGTAACGAAATACTTGAGAATTTAGCTTTTTAAATGTTAGTTATGAATCATTAAATTACAAAAGGAAATCTGCAACTTTTTATAAAATAAAAAAAAATCTATGCTAAGCAACCAAGACTTCAAAATTCGAATTTATTGGCTTATGAATTGTTGAGTTCTTTAAGACATACTAGTTTTGTTTTTTTTTTTAATTTTTAAGTTAGTGATTTCATTCTAAAATTAAATTTTATTTAACAAGTCCTATTTACGTGTGGAAGCAACAAGTTCTTTTTTTTTCCTTTTTAGTGTGTACAAGTAAATGAGTTCAAGTTTCAATACAAAGGTTAAATTGATTAAAATTAAGTAAAATATTCATAAAAATAAACTTAGCTTCAACATAGCAAGGGAATATATTTTGTAATAAATATCTTTATAAAACACGAATTACTCTAGCTCTGCCAAAACATAATAAACATCATGAATGCGCTACATTTATAAGCATACTTATTTAACGGAATCAGACCTTGATTAACATCTTAATAAATCTTTTTTTTTTTGTAATACAAAATGAACGAACGGATTAACGGGTTTTATTTCTTCAAGGGTAATTTTTGCCTGAGGAATTTGACTGTTGGCATACTAAATAGTGAATTTGTTGATATCCTTAAGGTCAATGACCTGCAAAGAAACTTTTTAGTTTAACTGATCCAAAAGACAAAGATCACATCCAACCTTGATTAAGAACTCTTGGTTTTTCGCTAATCAATCGTTGCCTTCAAAAAACGTTCTGCTTCAGTCGATCTAAATATATTAAAAGAACAAGTAATTAAGAAAACATTGTAAAGTTTGACCATCAGAACTTACTTTAATAAACTCACGATTTCAACATTAAACTCAGTTCAGAAGTGATTCTCTGCAAACAGAAAGGTCTTAAATAAACATGTAATCGCGTGCACATCGACATCCTCTAAGCTAATTCCTCGCCCAAGTTTACATGTTGTTATTTTAGTGCATTAAAGATTTTTACTTTTTACCATTGAAATTTTTAATTAAAGCGCGCAAATTAAGTTTCTTTGTGAAAAAAGTACTTATATACTAATATAAAAAGCTTTGCAGTAAAATGATGCCACCTGATAAAAATGCGTACTACGTGCATATTCCCAACACACATTTCTTTATTCATTCAAAACTATCGAAATGATTATACTTTTTTGTTATGTATGGAAACCGTTCAATGATTCGAAATCATTCGTTTTTTGGACTCAAAGCAAAAAAAGCATTTTTTATAATTATAAAATAGTTAAATTTATATTAACATCATGGCTTTTAGCCCTTAAAAATTATTATTGCGAACAAAGATGTAAATAACTTTAGATAAATATATACATAATTTAAGAGTTAATATTACATTTTCTAAAGTTCGATGTCAGATGTGGTAATGTGCAATATACCAAAAATAATCCCACAGCGGAATATTGCGCCAAATATTGTGGAAAAATTATAAAGTTAATTTGGTGGCAGCCCACATCATATAGTGATTAAAAATGGCGGAAGAAATAAAAGCTGCATATGTGAAACATGGCGCCATATAGATAAGCTTTTATTAGTGATACCCTTGATTCTTTTTTGGTACCTTTTTTCGTGCTTTGTTTTGGCATTATTTCTTTACCAGAAGTAAAGTTCAACTGAAATTATCATATAAATATACAAGGTAGGAGTGACAGTTCTTTCGTCTTGTACCAACTGTCAAAAATAGTATAAATAAGATAACGAAAAAAGTAAAGGAGAAAATAGAAAGTAAAATAGTCAGGCAAATGACATTTGGTGGACACAGCTCGCGAAAAAATAGCCAATTGCCACTCCTACCTTGTAATTATTGTTTCATGACTGAAATTGCATCAAGCCCCATCACGTGATTTGAGAAAAC
Organism: Pherbina coryleti; assembly: GCA_943735915.1. Classification (NCBI taxonomy): domain Eukaryota; kingdom Metazoa; phylum Arthropoda; class Insecta; order Diptera; family Sciomyzidae; genus Pherbina; species Pherbina coryleti. The sequence goes on from OX030952.1 coordinate 130,007,473, forward strand.
CATAGCAGCTACGAAAAGTAGTTCATGGCGATTCAGACAAACTTTTTTCAACAGATTTCACTATAGAGGAAGTAGTAGTAGTTTTTAGTATTGCCATCCAAAGTATCTTCCATTACGTGGTTTTGTTCCTTGTATTCTGTGTATATGAGATCATAAAATATGGTGTGAATAGGATTCATCTTACAAACAAAAAAAATAAAAAACATAAATTATTTATAATAAAAAAATTTTGTCTTATAGTATTAGAATTCAGAATTTTTACAAAAAACTTAAAAATTGTATTAGGTATAAAAATAGTTGTGAGTAATAAATATATAAATTGAATAATGCGTAAAATAATTTGCTAATATGGGTGCCTCTTAACGCAAAGCTATATACTTTCATCTTAACGCTAGGTAAACTTATAAAATAATATAAGTGCACTTTTTGTGCCTCATACTTTGCTAAAGAAAAGATTAAATTCTTGTTTTAGAAGTCGAAGTAGAATTAATTTTTTAGACAATGGAGAGGAATGTTTGCGCATTCATTTTTAGCATAGGGGAGAGGAATACTTCCACATTAATTTTTAGTCTACTGGAGAGGAATGTTTTCATATTAATTTTGAACAAGCATAGAGAAATGTATCCCTCCAATGACATAATGTATAAAAAAATAAATGGAGTGTTTCATGAAAGATAATTCTTCCTACATTTCATTGTATGCGTTTATATCCGGGAATATTTCCATTTCCTTCAGGGTAATTAACTGCTGAAAACAAAAAAATTTAAAAAATGGATACATAAGATTATGTGACAAAATAAATTCGTTGAAAATGAATTCGCCTTCTACTCTACAGTATCCATTCTTAAATATACTCATTTTATCTCTCTTTTAGTCAAATTTTTCTTTTCTTGAAAGCGGCAAAAATAAAAAATTAAATTTTGTGAAGATAATGCTAAACAAAACTATTACGAAATATATGTTTTTACTTTCATGCCTCATAGCATAAAGTTGGTTATGGTTTCAATACTAAATAAATCTTAAGAGAAAAATAGTACTGAGTCACTGAATAAAAGTATTCTAAAATTTGGTCTTAAATACTTTTTAAATGCAACAGTGGGACAATTTTCAGTATAAAGCTTTTTACACTAAATAACAGTATCCATATATTAGATATGAGTGACGCCATCTTTTAGATATTATATACATAGGGTTAAGCAGTGGTGCCAGATGAATAAATACAAGGTATTGTTGAACAAATCTACATATCCTCATTCATCTGAGCACAAATCTTGTCAAAAATATATAAAATTATTTAAAAATACATCAGAAACAAACAAAATGTCAAAAAATTTTTGAAACGAGATTCATAAACCTCATATAAAGGCTGTCATTTTAGCATAAATATTGTTAAAAATAACTAAAATTATTCAAAATTGATACAATCGCAAAATGTCAAAAAAAAAAAATAAAAAAGAAAATAGCAAGACGGTAGCTTAAAAAATTTTGATGTGTGAATATCAAAATGATGACAGAATTGTGACATAAATAAAAGGTCATTTCACACTCTTTCCACCTCAAATCGAAAGTGTTTCTATTTTAACTACAAAGCAGCTTCAACGTGTTTATGAATAACAAAATTTTAAAAGACATTTTAAAATTGAAAAGCTTTTTAAAAAAATTGAACATTTTAAAGATACTATAATATATTTTTACATTATTTCATATTTTATATTATTTTGACTCCAAAATTTAAATTTGAAAAGATCTAAGTAAAACTACGGCTTATTATAAGCTTAATTGTATGACTGACACGATTTTTTAAAATTAATTTATATTAGTTCATTTTTTATTCAAGTTAAATAATAATACTTTCCAAGAATCATGCAATCATAGAATGGGTGTGCTTAAGGGTGAAAAGCATTGTTGTAAAAGTTAATAAACATGATAACCTTACGCTTTATTTAATCAAGTCCATATATATGCAGCTTCAAGTCTTAAAAGCATTGTGGCATAGGCTTTATTTTACTACTATGTCTTATATAAATGTCGAAATATCGTTTCAAGTATGAAATTTCGTGATGTAAGTTTTACCTTGGTGCATTTGCATTTTTAATCTTTTATTTAATAATTTAATCAAAACATTGATTTAAATAGAAAAATTCAATACTGTTCTGAATTGTAATATTCAATATACATATGCTATGTTTGATACACATATGAAGCTAAAATTCAGTTTAACCATGTGGCATCTCTTTACTGGAGAGCTTTTCATTTCAGTATATAATTATTTCACAAAAACTTTGTATGAAGGATTATTATTAAATAAACTTAAATATCAGAAATAATACACCAAACAAATAATAAATTTACATTTAAAAACAAAGAATAAACTAAAATAAGATGAAAACAATCATGGTTTCAATTAGAAGAAGCGTAATTGAACAAGTCCAACAAGTCCCGAAACTGAAATATCTATTTTGGCCTAAAAAGGATTAGGTGGGGTTCTAGAAAAAGAAAAAAGTAACATCAAATTTGATATCAAGTTAAACTAATGTTAAAACGTTTTTAATGGTGTATCATTTAATGCAGATTTCCATCGTTTTATGTGCGCGAATCCTCAAGAATTTGCCAAAATTAGGTCTTTCTAAGGATGAAGCCTGGTAGGAAGAAGTGGTTTATGCTATCAACTTGAAATAAATGCTATTAAGAAGATGTATACAAACCTGATTGATGCTGCAACCAATTAAGTTGTTCCTGCAACAAAATGTGTCCAAAACTGTTACGAAAATGTATATTTTGGCTGCGTAAGGACTATGTGGATTTCTGGATAAAGTAAAGAAGAAACATTAAATTTGATATAAAATAAAATATAGTAATTTTCCAGGTTACCGTCAATCTGTATTCATAACCCTCAAGAATTGTCCAAAATCTAGGTTTTCCAAGAATGAAGGTTGTTGAAGAGAAATGGTTAAGAATACAAAGTTGTAATTAATGCTGTCAAGAAGATTCATACAAATCTGATGCTCGTATCAATCAAGTTGCTCCTGTAACAAAGTATCTAACAACTCCTAAACCAAAAATGTTCATTTTGCCCAATAAGGATTAGGTGGAGTTCTGGAAAAAGTGTAGAAGTAATATTGAATTTGATGTTAAACGAAAACTAATATTAATACCTTTTTAATGGTGTATAATTTTATACAGGTCTACATCATCCTATGTACATACAGCATCTACAAAAATGGATCAAAATCAGTTTTTTCCAAAGTGAAACGTGGTGGAGAGAAATGGATGGGTTTACGAAATTGAGTTGTTTATTGTTAAAGATGTTGAAAAAATGACAAAATTTAATCAACATTTGACAATACATTTAAACATAAATAGAGATTTAATACATATTATAATACTAAGTTTTGTTTTCTTATTTGTAAGGTTGACTAGCTCTAAAATAATTTCAAGTTTAATTGTATGTAAGAATCCAAATATTAAAAAAAAAAAACGAGATATTCCTTATTCCGATTCGTTCGGGAAGCAGTATATTCGAATCCGTTTGCTTTCTGAACGGAATCTAGAGCACGTTTTTATATCTGAATATGAAATTTATTCCGATTCTGATCCACTTCCGAGGTGGATTTCGGAAAATGTCTGATTGTGTTATGATTTTGAAAGTTCACGGTTTAGCATAGGTGTATAATAATATTAAACGTATAATAGTATTAAAAACTTGTACGAAATGATTTTCGACTGAGCTGGAGTTAAAATATCTCTGCAGCCGAAACAAAGTGTATTTAAAGTCTTAAGCAGCCAGTGAAATTTTTATCTATAAAAACATTTTCATCATTGTTTTAACGGAATATCGCTTTTGTTTTCTGATAGTAAATTGGTATGGGAGATAGGCGTGGTTTTCACCCAATTTCAAATTTCATACTCGGAGTAAGTCTTAAATTTCAAAGTTCATATGTAAAATTTCAAGTGCTTATATTAATTTTAGTGGAATTCTAAGAGATTTTACCGTTGTGGTAAAGCCACTTTGTATAGGAGGTAAAAGTAGTTTTCATCCGATTTGGCCGTTGGTCGTTGCCTTGTTGCTGAGAAAATCTATACTTGTCAATGCTACCTGTATAATTGTATCATGGATATGAGTGACGCCATCTTCACGATATTATATACATAGGGTGCTAGGTTATATACATAGAATTCTAAGAGATTTTACCGTTGTGGTAAAGCCACTTTGTATAGGAGGTAAGAGTAGTTTTCATCCGATTTGGCTCATTTTCGAACTTATTCTATATTTTTTAGATTCAAGATATATATCGAATTTCGCAATGATAACTTGAAAATGACTATCGTGATCTCATATGGACATGGCTAAATCGACTAGGGGAGTGATGCTGATAAAGATTATATATACTTTTCTATAACTATCACGCCTCGTTATGGGCATTACTAACAGAGGCATGTAAATAATATACCCTTTCACTAAAAAAATGCCATGCTACATAAAAGTATGAAGAGTTTTCATTCAATACTTTTTGAAATGCAACAGTGGGTGCATTTTCAGTATAAAGCTTTTGCTACAAAATAACTGTTTCCATATATTAGATATGAGTGACGCCATCTTTTGGACATTATATACATAGGGTGCTGCAGTGGTGCCAGCTGAATAAATACAAGGCATTGCTTCTATTGAGTTAATGCTTTTTGTATGCATATTGAGTTATATTAAATAAAAATATTTACTCGTTAACGTAATCCTGGAGAACATAATTTAAAAATGATTAGAATACTTATTTTTTTTTAATATAGAAGTTGTTGCAGCAGAGTATAAGCACATTTGAGTGTGAGCATTAATTTGTTTGTGTTAACAGACCTAAGTTACATAAGTTAGTTTATGTAACATAAGTTTTTGAGGTTCGAATTTGTTTCAAAATTTAAAAATATTGTCTTATTCATCCCATAATTGACATACTGTTAACAGTTAAATATTATTTCACTTAAAAACTTTTGCTTTATTTAAAATCGGCTTAAAAGCTTTTAATCTGATTTATAAATTTAACATATATTCAAAGATTTTATAAATATTTCAATTTTATTAAAATTTTTTATATTTTGGTTGAATATTTATGGAATTGGAATCAAGAAGCAGCTGTTATTATATATTACATTTATGTTTATACTCTATTATGACTGTAGATTTTAAATTTGTAAACATCTAAGAGAGGAACTTATACAATTGTATTACGAACACAATTTTTTTAAATCAATTATTAAGTTAAATAAAAATATCGGCAAAGATTCGCGCAGTCATAGAACAGGTGTGCTTAAGGCACAACACCATTATTGTAAAAGGCATATAAAGGATGAAAATGTTTCTCTTTTTTGTAACATTTTACTGTCGCATATGTTTTATTTTAATACTATTTCTTGTATAAATGCCGAAATATCGCGTTTCTATCATGAAATTTTGTGATATATGGTATACCTTGGTAATTTATTATTTTTCATCTTTTATTAAATAATTTAATCAAAAAAATGTTTAACCAGAAGGTATTTATGTCCATAAAAGCTTTTGTAAAATTTAATACAGTTCTGAATTTTAAAAAATATTGGTGAATTATATTATTATACATAATATTCTATTTTGCTATTTTGGTACTTGTTTTAAAATTTTAAAATGTAAATACAATTCAGTTTAGCCAGGTGGCATCACTTTATTGGGAGCTTTTTTTTCAGTACATAATCATTTTACAAAAAAATCTAGTTGGAGAATTGTTATAAGTATTATTAACAAAGAAACATTAAATATTACAGTCATACACCACTCAGATAAAAAATTTACATTTAAAAACAAAGATTTTTACATTAACAAGCGTTTTTTAATAATTAACTAAAATAAAATGCAAAAATCATGATTTTATTGGGAAGAAGCGTAATATAAGAAAATATAAAAGGTTGGAAATTTTAAATAACTTTAATTTAATAATCAAAGACGTACTTAATTGGTCCTGCTGTAAATTAAGTTGCTCCCTCAACAAAAACTGTCCAAAAACTCTTGAAACAGAAATGTCCCTTTTGGCCTAAAAAGGATTTGGTGGAGTTTTAGAAAAAGAAAAGTAACATTAAATTTAATATAAAATTAAACTTGTAATTACCGTTTTAATGGTTTATAATTTTATGCAGGTTTCCATCATTCTGTGTCCAGAATCTTCAACAATTGACCAATATCTGGGTTTTCAAAGGATAAAGCCTGTTGCAGAAAAACGATTAAGGTTACGAAGTTGAAATATGTGCTACCAGGAAAATGCATCATACCTGATTAATGCTGGTACCAATAAAGGTGCTCCTGCAACAAAAAATGTACATTATGGTGTTTTATTATATACAGGTTTCCAAAATCCTGTTCTAAAGTCAGGTTTTCCTAAAGATGAAGCCTTTAGAAATGGTTAAGGATACGAAGTTGAAATAAATGCTATCAAGAAGTATTCGTACCTTGATACTTTTTTGATAGTAAGTTTGTATGGGAGATATGGGTGTACGTGTATATATGTATCCGAGTACTTGTTAAATTTCAAAACTCATGCAAAATTTCGAGTCCATATATTATTTTTTGTGGATTTCTGAGTTTATTATTATTCCACTTTCAAAGAGCAACATTTCAAAGAGACCTCAATTTCAACATTGCAAAAATTGGTAATATAACAAATGTTCGGACGGTTATATCTTCAAAAGAAGTGCATGCATTTTAATGGTTAATAGCTCGTGTAGCCTTTTTTATAACCTTAATGCTTAGTTTTGCAGAAAAATAAAAAAAAAAAACTAATAAGCTTTAAGATTAATTTTCCCAAATTTTGACCTCTATAATTTCTAAACTGGAGAGCGGCCTGAATCGTACCATTAGCTTTATTAGCTCCAAATACACATATAAAAATAAAAAAAAGCTTTTTCCACTCATCTTCAATTTTTCCGACGATAACTTCATCTTGTTCATTTCAATTAAAAACTTTATTTTTAGGTCTTTATCTGTGAGAATATCTGAATGTCATTCATTTTCCAATATGTCTGTAGTTTTTGGTCAAAATTTGATATGGTCTCATCGGCACCCTATAAAAACTAATAATTTTTGCTAATATTCTTTGCTTTTGTTAATTTTCTACCAGAGTTGTTTTTAAATCTATGTATTAATCTAAAAAATATTGCAACACATAGTTTGTTCGTAAAAAAAACGTAATGTAATCGTACGTTTAAAAAATTGAAAAAATTTGCTTAACAATTATGTAAATTAGTTAATTAATTTGCTAAAAATATGATTTTATTAAAAAAAAAATAAAATTTATTTTTCATAACTGTTGTTACCTTTCATAAGCCAATAAAATTAAATAAATCTTTATTATAAGTTTTTACAATAAAATTAAATGGAATTTGATATAAAAAATAAACAATAAATAAATAAACAATTTCATTGAAACTATTTTGTAAAATGTGACTACCAAATTATAGCTTCCATACATGTTAAACTACTTAATACTTTATAAGCCAATAAAGTCGAAACATTGACTGCTAAAAATTAAATTCGTTTTTATTCAAAAACTTAAAGTCTCAAGTCTTAAAGATTAACTTTTGGCTTTTAGTGATTATAGAAATCTAGGATAAGTAAAGATTTATTGATATTAAATAAAAGCTGCTATAAATACATTTTTATTAATTTATGATTTGCCATATTTGGCCCTTGTGTGTTCAGAATTTCGAAAATCCTTCCTATGATTTCCTTCGTTATTGTGTCATATAAATTGAAAATGTATTCTTTACCTATATATTTTACAGAGTCTGTCCAGTATAGATAAAAATCTCAAATATAAGTTCTATCTCAATTGTTCACTTTATTTGTTTTATTATTAAAAAAATTATAAATATCACGGAAATCATACACATACACTAAATAACAAATTATATTTTATAACAAAGGGGTTTTCATTAATAAACATTTTTTAAGAACAAACTACAAAAATTCATAAAAAATAAAATTTTTCAGAACATGTGAAATTTATATTGTGAAGTACTGATTCATGTGTGTATTGGGGGTTCTTCAGCAACAATTGTCCAACAATTACTTTTGTGAAATGGTGAAAAGCTGGTCATGACTTAGAAAAAACCTTTTCGATTGCATGAACCCTAGTGAGAAAAATGGAAATTATTAACAATTTTTATGATATGCAATTAAATAGATATGTTTATCCAGTTGTCCAGAATCCTTAAAAAAATCATGATTTGAATAGGATGAAGCGTAATGTATAGATAAATGTAATTCGATAGTATAGAAAAGGTTTAAAATGTTAAATAAATGTAATTTTAAAGGCAAATACATACTTAACTGGTCCTGCTGTAATTTAAGTTGCTCCTGCAACAACAACTATCCAACAACTTATAGAAAATTGGCTTCATTAGGTAGATTTCTGGAAAGAGTAAAGAATATAATTGCATTTGCTGTCAAATGAAAGCTGAAGTAAACACCTTTTTAATGGTGTAAAATTTTTCTCAAGTTTCCATCATGCTGTGTCCAGAATCCTCAAGATGCTCCAAAATCAGGTTATTCCAAGGATGAAGGCTGTTGGAGAGAAATGGTTAAGGTAATCATCTTTAAATAAATGCTATATAGAAGATGCATACATACCTGATTGATGCTGGTACCAATTAAGTTGCCCCAGCAACAAGAAGTGTCCAACAACTCTTAAATCGAAAATACCCATTTTGGTCCAGTAAGGATTAGGTAGAGTTCTGGAAAAAGTAAATAAGTTACGTTATTGAATTTCATATAATATGAAAGCTAGTATAAATACTTTTTAAATTGTGTTTAATTTTTTCAAGGTTTCCATCAACCTATGTCCAGTATCCCTAGTATGGTCCAAAACCAGGTTTTTCAAGGATGAAGGCTGTTGGAGAGAAACGGTTAAGGTTATCATCTTGAAACAAATGCTGTCATGAAGATGCATACATACCTGATTGATGCTGGTACCAGATAAGTTGCTCCTGCAACAAAAAGTGGCCAACAACTCCTGAAACAGAATTGTCCATTTTGGCCCAAAAAGGATTAGGTGGAGTTCGTGAAAAAGTAATCAAGTAATATTATTAAATTTGGTATTAAATGAAAGCTTACATAAATACCTTTTTGATGGTTTTTAATTTTTCCAGGTTACCATCATCCTGTGTCCAGAATCCTGAAGAGTTGTCCAAAATCTGGATTTTTCAAGGATGAAAGCTGTTGGAGAGAAACGGTTAGGGTTATCATCTTGAAATAAATGCTATCTTAAAGATGCATATATACCTGATTGATGCTGATATAAATTTAGTTGCTCCTGCAACAAAAAGTGTCCAACAACTCTTAAATCGAAAATGTCCATTTTGGCCCAGTAAGGATTACGTAGAGTTCTGGAAAAAGTAAAGAAGTTACATTATTGAACTTGGTATAGTATGAAAGCTAGTAATAGTACCTTTTTAATGGTGTATGATTTTATACAGATTGCTATCATCTTGTGTCCAGAATCTTATAGAAGGGTCTCAAATCAGGCATTGATAAGGATGAAGGCTGTTAGAGAGAAATGGTTAGGGTTATCATCTTGAAATAAATGCTATCATAAAGATGCATATATACCTGATTGATGCTGATATAAATTTAGTTGCTCCTGAAATAAAAAATGTCCAACAACTCCTGAAACGGAAATGTACATTTTGGCCCAAAAAAGATTAGATGGAGTTCTGGAAAAAGTAAAGAAGTTACATTATTGAATTGTATATAAAATTAAAGCTAGTAGTAATACCTTTTTGATGGCGTAAAACTTTTTCAGGTTTCCATCATCCTGTGTCCAGAATCTAAGAGAAGGGTCCCAAATCAGATGTTGCTAAGGATGAAGCCTGGTAGAGAAAAATGATTAAGGTTACGAACTTTAAATAAATGCTACCAAGAAGATGTCTACATACCTGATTAATGCCTGTATAAATAACGCTGCTCCTGCAACAAGGAATTCCCAACAACCCCTTAAACGAAAGTGTATACTTTGATACAGGAAGGATTAAGTGGAGTTCTGGAAAAAGTAAAGAAGTTATATAATTAATATTGATGACAAATAAAAGCTAAAATGAATACCTTTTTGTTGATGTATAATTTATAACATTGGTTTACATAGTTCCGTTCAAAATCCTTAAAAACCATCGAAAATCTTCTTTATCCAGGGATAAGGTCTGAAAAAGAAAAATGGTCAAGATCAATAGTAAAAAAAAACTATCTGGAAGGTGTATATATACTTGACTGATGCTGGTATAAATTAAGTTTATCCCGCCTCAGCAAAAAGCAAACAACTACAAAAATGAATGTGTCCATTTTGGTCCAACGAGGATTAGGTAGAAATCTGAAAAAATACATAAGAAACTAAAGAGATTTTTATGTTTATTTAAAGTTATTATAGATACCTTTTTGATGGTGCATAATAATTTATAATTTTCCCATCGCATTGTGCCTTACAACTCCTAAAATGAAAATGTCCAATTTGTCCCAAGGATTAGGTAGATTTCTGAAAAAAGTAAGGAAGACACATTAGTGATTTTAATGTTAAATTAAAGGTAGTATAAATACATTTTTGACAATGTATACATATATCCAAGTTTCCATGATATTGTATCCAACATCTCCGAGAATCATCTAATAGCTACTTTGTTCAAGGATGAAGCCTGCTATGGAAAAACCGGTAAGGTTACAAACTGGAAACAAGTGTTGTTGAAAAGGTATATACTTACCTGATTGATGCTGATGCAAATGAAGATGTTACTGCATCAATAAATATCCAACAACTCAAAAAAGGAAAGTGACCATTAAGCTCAGTAAGGATTGGTTTAGTTTCTGGAATAATTAAAAGAGTATCATTAACAAAATATATCATCACATAAAAGGCACTTTTTTACCTACTTGGTGTTGAATAAATGATCCATATATTGTATTCTGGTCAGCAGGAGCAACAATTATCCAGTAAATTCATATCTCAATTCATATCTTCAAAACAACAAGGCTTAATATGAAAAAATGGAGAAGGTTATTCATACAAAGTTTAAACTTTCAAAAACATACATATCTTCTCGAATGATCCATGTACAACACATTGTTCTGGTCATAGTCCTTATGTCCAACAACTCCAAAAACCATCTGATCCACGAAAATTAAAATATAATTTTTTGGGTACTCTAACTGAATGAAACGGTTTTAATTATTTTTGTATTAATTTTAAGGGATGATTGTCACTTACATGTTTTCCAATACGTGTCCATAAGTAATGTTAAGTGTTCCTGCAGCGCATTGTGTCCACCGCCAAAAAATTCTGTCCAAAATATCTTCAACTTTCTGCTGTTTTTTCCGAGTTTCTGAGGGATAAACATGATATAAAAAAAAGTTATTTTGATTAAAACACACAATTGCTTCTCACCTGTTTGTCCAAATTTGTCCACGAGTGATTCCAAAGGAAGCTGTTCTACATTTTGTCCACCACCCAAAAAATTCTATCCAAAATATCTTCATCTTTCTGCTATTTTTTCCGAGCTTTTGAGGGATAGACAACATATAAAAAATTGTTATTTTGATGAAAACATACAATTGCTTCTCACCTATATGTCCAAATTTGTCCATGAGTGATTCCAAGGGAAGCTTTTCTGCATTTTGTCCACCACCAAAACTGTTGTCCAAAGGGTTGTTGCTAAAAATTGCGATTTGACAAGTCGTGAATTGTCAGTCGTTCCATTCTCACCCGTTCCTCTTTTTTTGACAGCAAAAAAGTTGTTGAAGAAAAGTTGTTAACTTCACATCCGCAATTTTCTTCAATAAGCACTAATTTGCAGGCGATACGGGTTTTTCTTTAATATATTGTCGTTATTTTTTTCATCAACTTGTGCCTGCTTATATTAATTATCGTAAATTAATTAATTAACGCCCACACCGCGAAACCAGTACTTTGAGTAGATCGAGCCAAAGTTTTCCAGGTGTACCCAATACCGTGAATCTAACACGGAATGCGTTCCATACTGCTGAGCAAAACGGACGAGGCCTATTTGCAAAAATGTGCTACGGAACATACATTTGCCTATGGCATCATCATTGGACAGGTGAGTGTGTGGCCGGCAGTATGTCCAAGCCTTGCAGCACTAAATCTTTTAAGGTGCAAGTGTACCGGCCTCAATCTGACGTCATCATGCTTTGTAGCTTGTGTTAATTAAATTGTTTATTGTTTCTCATATTTTTTATTCTCTCTCTCTTCACCAACTTTAGCATGCAGAAGCTGATAAAGATGTCGTTGTTCATCTGGCTAAAAATGGTGAAGAGGAGGTGGAATTGGCTGCAGTACCTGATGAACATGTAGCGACGGGTGCCCAAGAGGTAGCAGATATCGATACGCAAGCATTAGCCAATCAGTGGATAAGTGCCAGTAAAATGATACCGGGTTCCTTTGAAGTGTTGGGTGAGTTGATGAAATGGAATTTTGAAACATTTGTATTATGGTTATTTAAAATGAAGGAATTTTTGTGGCGAGCACTAAGGACAGTGATACGACAGAGAAAACATTCTCTACAGCTAAAAAGTTGCTCTACGATGTGCACAAGTATGTGGCTTAAAAGAACTTTTTGATTTTATATAATTCGTTTTACTATTATTTAGTCTACTTACACAAGGCCATCACTTCAGCCCGATCATTGACGACCTCAAACGCTCCGACATTCTGTTTTTAGTCTACTCTTCTACCAGTCGAAATGTCGTTTGTAAATCCTACACGCACTCAAACAAGTAAGTAAGCGGAATCTATGGTGAACTAAATGCTTGAACATGCTAGACGTCAAAACTTTTGCACAGAGCACTTTCGCGAAAAACTGGATTGATTTTAAGTAAATTTAAAGTGCACCTATTAACCAAACATGTGTGTTAGGCTAGGCATGATTCAAAACACGTAGACATACTTGATGTTAATTGGTTCTTTTTACAACTAGGCCTTTGCTGAGGGATACTATTTTAACAGTATAATTTATACAATTGTACGGAATTTTACAATTTTACCTTTCAATTGCTCATTCGATTACATCGGGATGATTATGGCCGTATGATTTTTTCGCTAATTTTGTTTCAACCCACTTAAATCGGCTGAAAAAGAACGCGCTTTATTTAAAAAATGTATAACCTCGTACTTTTCCTTTCACTTTCCAAACAATGAGTAAAATCGCTAAAAGATATCCTTTTTGTTCATTGTTTTGCACGTTAATTTTTACACTTCATTTAAATAAAATCTGAGCTTATTAAGTAATGATACTTGTTGACAATTCTTGACACTATCAACAATATAGCTGCAATATACAGAAAACAACAAAAGTTTATCTCATTTGTCATAAAAATGTCATGCAACAAGAATGAAAGAACACAAAGGTTAAATCTTTGAAAATTAGTTTCACAGCACTAAACATTTTAGAATGTACTTTTTGAGTTTCTAAAAGAACACTTATTCAATAATAATTAGTTATATTATTTAATAAAATAATGACATTTTTTAATTTCACCTAGTTTGTGTTACTACATTTTCATCAACTAGATTACCTCAGACAAATAAAAATCATCTCAAAGTAGACCTTAACCAAGATTATGCTGAGAAAAACGAATAGCATCATTCTCTACATGTGACTTACATTTGTAACACATGGAACATAGGAAGCCTGGATAAAAGCTTATTGGAGTGAAACTGTGTGATGACACAAAGCTGATCCAAAAGTACTAATTGAGAAGCATTGATTTTCAGTCGCAATCAAATCAAAACTTCTCCATTCTTAGAAAAGCAGATTTAAGAACATCTCTTAACTATTAAATTAAAGTGACTTCCCTATACACTGAAGTCATATTTAACACTCTAGCTTCTTGAAACTAAGTTCTTTTTATGATTTTATTTATATAATAAATAATTAGTGTTCATAAACTTTCAGTTATTTCATGCATGCTTTCTATGATTTCTTAGAAAAATGTTGGAAAACATAAAACCTTTAAAACAATAACTAGCGTAAAATTCTCTTTAAATTCATCTTCCATGCCTCGTTCATTCGTTCAAACCAGGGAATGTAAGAAAACCTACTTCACGGCCAACATAAAATGCGTGCTATGGTAAATAAAAAGTTCCGTCTTTAATTCTATGTTAGCAGAATCTAGCTAAGCAACTACTTAAGTTTCTATAACTGTTTCTATAAATTTTATGTCCCATACTATTTTTTGTATATAACTTAAAAGAACAAAATTCTTACTTATAAATTGGCACAACCAAAACTTGGCCTTTATATCGTCTACACATTTTTAGTTCTTCGCTTTTATTAAATAATTTACAAGCTTACAAAAATTCTATTATTATGCATCCTTTTTACTTTACTGATTTCATCCATTCACTTTCAGCGGCGGTTCATTTACGCCCGCCGAATGTCGTTTTGTGGATAAACCCTTCGAGTGGTATTCGTTCGAGTGCAGCTACGAATTGGACGATATATTTCCCATAGTTGATGTCACACAAAAGATTAATATTGAAGATCAATTCCAGAAATCCATTGAAACAGTGCGTAATAACCTGCAAGCCAGCGAAGTGTTCATACAAAACGAAACAATTGATGAGTCTCTGCGTCTAGAGGCTTACATTCGGCTGAAGCATGGCAAGAAAGATAAGCCAGAAGGTGCCATACGTGCCACGATATACTTGCCACTACGCTGTCAGACAAGCGTTACGCAGCCCATTAAAGTAAAAGAATTCAATGGAACGATACGCTTCTCGGGCGTAATTTCTTCACGTATTTGGTGCAATCCACGCAACTCCATCGGCGATGTTAAGCGTTTTGTACGTGACGATATACTGCGTTCATTGGTGGCACGCATTCAAGTCTACTGCGATGGTCTGACAGCGACGAACGTTAGCAACGAAACAATCTTCATCAGCGAACCACCGCGGCGCATTTACTTTAATTTGCACTCGCCCAATGGTACAGATGCCAACGGTATGACTGCCATACAATTTTCCGAGTACATATTCCGAGGCGAGGCACCTACTGTTGCTGTGGCACAGGCCAAACAAATACTCGATCTGGACATCAATACCGAAAGCATATGTGCCGATCTAGAGGGTTTGCCAGACGATGAGTTCTTCAATGAATCAATATCGGACGTGCAGTCGTTAGGATCGTTTGATACGCCCATAGCATCGCACGATCTAACGCGCACGATGTATATGCTGGGCATCACCGTGTCGTTGCTGGTGCTCTTCATTTCGATATTGTTGCATTTTATATTCCGACAAACGTAAAATCGAGCATTACGCGTCACATCGTCGTCGCCGTCGTCGTCCTCGTCGTCCTCACAGTGAATAGAAATAATTTCTTTACTTAATTTTTTTATATAAATTACGAAAAGCTGTTGTATGGTTTGAGGTCTCTTTAAGGCGTTCACCAGTTATACTATTTTAAAGAACAAACGGAAAAAAAACTGAACTTTTTTATGTTTTCTAGCTGAAGGTCTAAATGATGTAATAATAAACTATTATAAAGTAGCTACTGCAAGACTTGATAATTAATTTAAAGAATTCCCCCTGAGATCACGCATAACTATATTTGATTTTCTAATTCAAATTAACTCTTTTTTTTTTTGCTGCTCCGTAAATTATTGCTAACAAATGGCCACAGCTAACCTGAACTCATTCAAACAAGACAACCACAGCACAGTGGTGCACTCGAAGCGAAAATTTAATTTAGAAAAAATTGATGTTATTTTAAAGAAATTAAAAAATTGTTCTGTAATATGCTCGAACTGTGCTCAAATGTGCTGTAAAGAGATTTTTATTTTGTACTAAATGTCAGCAATTCTAAATTTTGCCAGTAAAAGTAAATGTAATCCGCACTTCTGAAAAATAATAAAATTCCGATATTAAAATTAGAAATTAATGTGCAAACTTTTATAACCCGAGCACAAAAAAGCTAAAATCCGCATAGAACTCATACTGTCAGAGAATATGTTTGATAGAATGAATGGCACATATAGAATGACACATGAAAGCACATATCGAGCACTTACAGCACAATTTGTGAATAACTGAAAATCTTAGTTGAAAAGATAAAATCCTCATAGAAATCATACTTTTAGAAAATAATATATATTTTGTAATGGGACATGGTAGCACACATCGGACACATCGCCGAACATATTGCTTATTTTATAAAAAAATATATATTCATATTTTATCTGTTTTAATTAAAGATCATAAATGTTGAAGCTAACTTTTTAAACATAATATTTTCGTGTTTCGACACTTGTATCCTGATGAGAGACTGCTTAAGTATCTGGTGGAGCTAATTATGAAACTGAAAACTAAAAATAATCATCCAACCTCCTCCAGTGGAAATAGTTTTGATCTTGTTTTCTTGGAAAAATCTCCACAGTACGCAGATGCTGCTGATGTGTTATGTTGCATAAGAAATTTTATGAACCTCAAAATAATTACACCGAATTAACGAGTTAATATCTTGTTCAAAAAGTTGCATACAACTCTTGACTTCTCCTATTAACGATGTGTCGTCAGCCAAGACTCTCTGTGTTTGACATCCCCGTAGTCAAGGGATTTACTCAATTTATATGCATATCCAAAATTAGCTCCAAGTGTGTCAGGTGTTCAATGTACGAGCTGCAGTCTACTCCTCCCATCGTAGTCAATTGTCTCTATCAGATGCTTAATTTCATTGCTAGGGATTAAAAAAGCATTCAAATAAAAAACTGATTTCTGCTTGTGCGCCAAATTGTTGGAATAACATTTTATGTTATTATTTATTATGAAGTTTTTGTTTCTTAAATCATTTTTTAAATATAAAATTAGGCGACATGCTTTTGCTGTTTTTATCCCATGTTTAAGGCATGTTTCGTGTTTTTATTGCCGCGACATTTTTAAGCATCAAAAGCTGTGCGCCATGATTTGATTTTCCGGCTTTTCCCAAATGTGTTTACCAAGTCGTTTTGAAATATTTTCATAGCATAAATTATGAATTTCCCTGCTCTCACTCTAGTGAAGTGTCTCTATTTTTAGATATGCTTAAATGGGGAAGTCGTTAGAAACTAAAATTCGCAAGTTTGTGATCAATTTTTGTTTTATTATTAAGCATTATTAGCATAGCTGCCAGAATTTATTTTCTGGTACAAAATTTCGGGAACTGTCTTATGCGAACAGTTCTTTTTTTTTTTGTTTTTTTGCATTGATGAATGAATTTTTAAGTGTTTCGCAGAAATGTTTCATCAACAAGCTTTTATTGGCAATTGGAACAGCTGAAATCAAGTCAAGATATTTTTTTTATTTTGTAGAATGTACTCTAGGTTTATTTGGTTTATAGATAGCTCGTTTTCATCTATAACGTCATACTTCAGAAAATGTAAAATTTGAGTTAAATACGCTTAGACGTTATTTTGGTGATATAAAGATATCTTATAAAGAACTAAGAGATATGGAAGCGGTGAAGTAGAACAGAAACAAAGTATTTTACAAATACAATGAAGTTAATTCAAACACATAAACATTCAAACAGGGCCTCATTAGGTTATATCGTAAAGAAAGGCGAAAACATTTTGGTGTTCAGACGTATTTTTATTATTTAATTTTTATTGTACTTACACACCACCTATGAGGTATACAATATTAAAATATAAAATAAACTATTTTTCAGTAAAAAATAACAATTAAAATTAGACTTTTATTTTTTCGGTTTAAAGGAAACACTCCTTTCTTATTTTATTGTCTCAGTTCATGTGAATGCGTATTTGAAATCATAGATATTTTACAAAAATGTGAAAAATACGGGACAAATTTTGTCCCGACAGGACACTTAAAAAATTATGCAAAATACGGCACGTCCCGTGAAATACGGGACATATGGCACGACTAGCCATTGGGCTCATTAGCATATTTTCGGGTGCAAAAAACGTGTACCGGGTAAGCTAGTATTTAATAAAGGATATCACTGTCATATTTTTAACCATTATTTTTAATAGAAAAAATAAAACTCAAATTTTAAATCTTTTTTTTGACTCAACAATAAAAGTGAAATTTTAATTTATATATTTGACCGGAAAAATAAGTCATATTTTAACATTTATTTTTGACCGAAAAAAATAAGTCATATTTTAACTTTTATTTTTAACCGAAAAATAAACATTTTTTAACTGGTATTTTTAACCGAATAAATAAAATCAAACTTTAACTTTTATTTTTAACAAAAAAAAAAAGTCGGTAAAAATAACCAATGTTTATTGATTTTTTTGAAAAAATCGTAACAGTTACGGTCCCTGATTAAAATGTATCTTCAATCGAAAAAAATGAGGGCCCTAATGTTTGCCACCCTAAGGAATGAATGCGCTCATGAAGCTGAACTTGTGTTTTGACAGAAGCTCTTGCACATGACTCTTGCACATAAATGGCGGGAAACCAACAAATTATAATTTCACCAGTAAACATATTTTCGGTTAGAAAAATTATAATTTATAAGTAGAATACAGTTAAACACAATCAATTTAATATGTTAAATATTGTTTTGTTCAGGTAAAAGCATGATTGCTTGTGAAATGAAACCTCCTTATTATGTTTTTTTTTTGTGAACTTTCACAACTTTTCACGGCACAACGCATGCTCATATAATTTTTTATTTGATTTATGTTCGTTTTTAAACAATTTATAGCGATGACAATCGCTAATTATTTAATATTTTAATATTTTTTTACCACTCATTTTCTTTGTTTTGATGTGCAAGAGCTTATGTAAAAAAATCATGCTCTATCTTGGTTGAAAAATTCTTCAACACACGTATAGTATATGTGAGTAGAACACCACTTCCTTATATTTTATTTCTATGTTTGGTAAGTATATTTCCATTGTTCTCCGGGTGAGAGCAGATTTTGTGATTTCTTCATTTATGACGCATTTCACTTGAAGCGTGCATCCGAAAAAAAATCGTCCTCTGATTTCCTCCATCTGATAACTTATTTGTGGGTGTGGCACAACGCCACACTTTGGTCCTGTGTGAAGTCTTGTTACTGTTTACGATCTTTGTAAAATCAACTAAAATCGAAATGCGACTTTTTTCGAAAACAAATTCTCAGCTGAATAAATTATTCTCAAAAACTTTATTTGAATAATTCTTTTTGAAAAATTTTAAGTTATGCTTTCAAATTTGAAAATTTAAATAATTTGAATAAGAAAAATTAGAATTAATTTCTTATAATTCGACATTTTAATATTTTTTTTTTCAATTTTTCAAAAAGTGATCTGCAGCGGTCAACGAAACAAAAAATACAATTTTAATTATTTTTAAAGTTAATCAGTTGAGTATTAATACACTTTAGGTCTGTTCCCATAGTTTTTGGAATAAGAATCTTAAACTGTCAAAAGTGGAGAATAGCAAAATATTTCTCAGAGACAGAGAAAAACAAAACAAGCTACGGGAACGCTCGGAAAAGCTACGGGAGTTTCGAACTAAAAACTTTAAAGTAGGTATAACGTCAACCTTTTGTATAAGAAAACCCAAGATTACTTTTTATTCAATTTCAATGTTTAACAAAACTAAAAGCATGAAATAAAAAAAAAAATCTCAAGAAAATTTGAAATCAAAAACCAAACATTTTTGGACCAAGCAGATTAATTTTTCCTACCCAGCGCAGGCCTAACATAGTGTATCAGCAATCAGGTATCCTCCGCTTTTGTCTGCTAAAATAAGCAGATTGTCTTCTTTCCGTCGCGGTCGGGACCGAGTGCGTTAAACAGTGAGTGGACCAATTGATGGGTCGAACCCAAAAGACACAGAAAATTTTTTCAATTGAAATTCATTTTTCAATGGTTAACCTCAGAGAGTACACCTGTACATTAGCCGTTCGGAGTCGGCATAAAACTAGTAAGCCCAGTTCTCGATCATTTGTGTACAAACATTTAATAACACGCACAACACAATTTGATCATAAGAAGCCAAAGTACATTCAATGGCTTTAATGGCGAAATTTGTTATTTATTTTTTTTTTTTTTTTTGTTCTTCGTCTTCTTTTCCAGCTTCCATTCGTATATTTTTAGTGACTAGCTAGCTGTTATAAAATATTTAGGAAATTTTCATGATTGAAGCATTTGACATTTCTATCAGTTTTGTTGGCCGATATTTCTCGGATTAAAAATTGTAACTTCTCGCAAAGAGGCGAACATATTTTAATAAAATAAATAATGTGAATAAGACAAATTTACATTCATTATCAATTAAAATTATTTCTTGTGTATTTTAGTAGTTATCTGTCAGTTAATATCATCTATCTATATTGGGCATTAGCATGAAGAAAAAATTATCAAATTATTTAAAAAAAAAAATTTAACGTGAATAGATCAAAGTCTGAAAAAAGCATCTAATATTACTATTACTATTAAAAAAAATTTAACGTAAATGGATCAAAGTCTGAAAAAACATCTAATATTACTATTTTCAAAAATTTCGTAAAATATTTTTTTTAGGAAAATATTTTAAAACTTTAAATTTGATACAATAATTGAAAACATCATCTAATTTCCCTTAAGTATCGCTATATAAAATTGTTAATGAGTTTTTTTCAACTGAAAAATTGTCTGGAACAATTTATTTTTAATTTTTAGGTGATTTAACGAAAGTCCTTGATTCGATAACAAGGCTTCGCAGAGACTTGTTGAGATGTAAAATACCTAACAAAAAAATCCACATACCAAGGTTACACTTTTTTGGCTTGACCGTCTCACTTGAAATACCACATGTAATATTACCATCCATGAAATATATTTTAATAAATTAATGATTACAAAGCCCGACAGACATTTTGGTGCCGGAGATTTTTCAGCTGATTATAGACTTGTTTGGTTTCTTGATTTCAAATATGGACTCCGTTATTCTCCATCAGCTCGAGTTTTTGAGTTATAGGCAAAAACATGAAAATCAGTTCTTTTCCTGATAATTTTGCTATATCTATTACATTGATCTACCGATTTGTATTACGACGAATTTCAATGAAGAAATATTAGACTTTTAAATTTTTGCACATAAAATTACAATATCTTTGACGGTTTTGAAGATATCGACGTTCAAAGTGGAAAAAATGTCACAATTTTACATAGGCTGCGCTTTTGAAACCCTGTATCTTTAATATTTTTCAACGGATTTGCAAAAAATTTTTTTACTTGATAGAAAATCTCTCAAATTTTAATAAACATCTTTGTTTTCTGCGTGGTAGTATGCTTAATTCGAAATTTTCAAAGATGTCTTTGTTGATCAAATAAACGTTATCGCAATAAATAATAATTTTATTAAGTAGCTTTGTACAAAGGAAACTAAAAAATTATCAAATCATTAATTACAATAAATAATATTTCTTATAGATTACATCTAGATTGCTTGGTGATATAAATACATTAATTAATTCATTATAATTTAAAAATATTAAAAACGAACATTCGAAAGAATTTCACAGCCTCTTCAACAAAACAAACTAAGCAGCTATTAGTTAAATAACAAGTTATATCATTTTTGTAAATTACTCATTCATTCACTCGTGGCATTATATAAATTATTTATCTATGTATTTATTAATAAATTATAAAGCAACAATCGCATCGCATCATCGTTAGCAGAGCTAATGTATTGGCTTCAACTGTATGTCGAACTATTTATCGAATTGGAGCGATCATGGTTTGGGCACATATTGAATTTTGCCATTTATGAACATGTGCCATGAACTATAACTACAACGAACTGCCACCGCAACTACAGCGATTGACTTGGTTTTTTATTCGATCTACAAAGCTGATAAATAACTTTGAAAATTATCCATTCATTAAAGAAATCCTAGTCGAACAATAAATCATGATCAATGGCGGCGCACAGCGCTGATTCTGATTGCGTCCGGCCATCTAACTGCAGCGACGTCTAGTTACCGTAACCGCGCTGATGCAGCTTACAGTTGCCATTGCAATTGATCACCGACCAAGCCCAGTCGACGTAGTTGGGTACCTTGGCATAGATGCCAAATTTGTTGCGTTTGGCACAGCCATCGCCAAATGAAGTGATGCCGAATATGGTCCACGGATGATTGGGCTTCGTTGTGTCGCGACACAGCAGCGGACCGCCCGAGTCACAGGCGCATGTGTCGATGCGACCGCGTTTGTGGCCAGCACAGAACATATTCTTTGTTATGGTGTAATCGTGATAGACCGAACGGCAATTGTCCATAGGTATGATGGGCACCTCGGCTTGATGCAGCACGCTGGTGCCGGCAATGTCGCGATTGCGACGCTTGCCCCAGCCAATGACAGTGCAATCCATGTTCTTGGGCAAAGGCTGATAGGGGCGTGGTAGGCAGGAGTATCCGATCCAGGTGGTGGTGTTTGTTGCCTTGGGCAGTCTAAGGAGACAAAATAAAATTTCATTAACTATTTGATACTTATTCATACTTATAAGAGCTTCATACCTTAACAGTGCCACATCGCTGTCCACCGTTTTCTTGTCGAAATTAGGATGCTTATAGCTTCTGAGCACGCGTAGTTGCAGCTCAGTGCCATCTTCATAGTCAAGATTGTGTTCCCCCAGACGCACGTAGAGCACCTTGCGTACACAATGCGCCGCTGTGATCACCCACTCGGGCGCGATCAGCGTGCCGCCACAAAAAGCCTCCTACGCGCCAGACAGAAAAAGAAGTGTTATGCAGTGGGCTTATGAACACAACATTATCGTGAACTCACCTTGAATCTATTGAATATAGCGACCTGCCAAGGCCACTCGCCTTTGCGCGCCGCCTTGCCACCAATGATCTTCAGCATGTTGTACATATTTCGTTTGTTGCTGCGTATTGGTGCAATGCCGCACTTCAGCTTCATTGGCGTATATTCGGGTCCACGATAACCTTTGCCATTCATAATGTAATCGCTGACAATGGCATTCGATTGAGGTCCATCACCGGCAGTGATATCTCTTCTGCGATTAGCAACAACCGGTCGCAACTCATAGGGCGGAGTCTTCTGCACCTGTGCCTGCAGCCACTGCTGACAGAAGCTGCCTTCGGTGTAGCAGTAGGCGATCTCGCGTAGCACCTCGCGGCCACATTGTTCTTTGATGCGACACTTTCTATTATAGGGAAAGTGAAAAATAAAATTTGGATGTTAAAATGATAATTTTAGCAAGAATAGTGAAATTTAAAGTTGTGATGTAAAGTCGATATTTTAATAATTAATCCTATTCACGGTTGGTATCCAATATGGGGTATTCATATAAGGTAATAAGAGTATTCATGTGGATATGTTATTATTTATTGTTTCATAAGATTTTTTTATTATTTCTTATGGGAAAATGGATAAATTTTTCAGTTGTGATATCAAATTTGGAACGATTTTCGAAGAAATTTTATCTTAATCATGAAAATTTTTTAAAATTTATTATAAATCTAATTTTAATAAAAATTTTATTTCAATGAAAATAATTTCAAATTTCATATTATAGCTGAAGAAATTCAACGAATTTCCCAAAAATCATTTCATGAAATATTTTTTATAAATATTTTGTGAGCTGTGAAATTGTCTCTGGAATACTTTTTATTTTCAGTGATCCATAGGCCAACATTGTGTACACAATTAAAGGACTTATAGAGGTGAAACATATAAAAAAAGATTCAAAACTAAGAAACTAAGCCTCAGATTCAAATTTATATGTTTCTATGACTTTCCACTTTGTGGCGTCCGTGGCGTAGTTGGTTAAAGTGCGAGGCCTCTATGTCAACGAACCTGGAGACCCGGGTTTCGAACCCCAGCAGCGACAAAAAATTATTCGAATTAAAATAATTTTTCCATACGGCCGCCACCTCTCTGCAGACAATAGCAAACCTCAGAGAGTAATCAAAAATGCCATGTAAAGCTTCCTGAGAACAAGAACATTCCTTTCATCGCCGTTCGTAGTCTGCGTTAAACCTGTTGATCCGGTTCTCGATCAGTTGTGTACAAACTTAATAACACGCACAACAAAATTGATGACCTTCCACCACGCTTAGAACATCCTACACATACTTCACTTGATTGCTCCTTCCTTCCTATTAATCTATCACCGCTTTTTGAATCAAAGCAGTCTTGACTGAGCAGGTGTTACACCAAAAATCCTTGGTTCAGAGCTTAAAAAAATTGTTTCTTGTCCGCTTCACGTGAAATACTCCATATTTTATATATTTGTAACCATATTTCTATAACTAAGACCATGAGGTCAAGATCGTGAATTTAAAATATGACTAATATTTATTTAATATTTAAAATATTATTTGGTTTTGTCATGCCCCATTTATTTGTTTTTTTTTTTTTTTGTATTTTTGTCAAATACAAAATTCACCCAGGCCTAATTGTCTTCTTCAATCTATACTTTTTGTGGTTAAATGTTTTTATAACATTCAGATAAGTTCAAATCTTAATACTATAGGTTTCATTGTTGTCAGTATATCTCAAAAGATTTAAGAGATTTATCGGTTATAGTAAAAAATTTTCGGAAAAATTTCGGAAAGTTTAATGCACGTCTCAACATTTATATAAATATACATATCTCTCAAATTTTCAGGATTATGTCCCATTATTATGGCTAATTTGGGTGCATCTCCAAGATTTGAAATTTAAAGGGGGCTAATCCCTATGTTATAAAGCATCTCTGTTGTTATTAGACATGAATTGCGATAGCTCTTCTATCCATCCCTGGAACCAATTTACAATACATTTCACCTCGCCTTACCCTTATATTATTTAAAATTTGTAATTTTTAAATATTTTTTACCCATTGATCGTAAACGGGTTAAGAAGTGACGTTTTAAAAATAAATTCAAAACTGCACTAATTAAATTAAATGTACTTTTCACTCGTCTTACTTGTAGCGCCGCGTGGTACACTTAGGCGAACACTTGGTCCAGCGGCTCCATTTCGAGTAGATGCGTCGATGTCTTGGTATCAGTGCATCGGGCGTAGCACGTTCCTTCACCAAGCTACCATTGCGAAAATCACCATAATCAGCATCTTCATAGGAATCTATGTACTGATCATCGCTTGCAACATTGGCGCCACGTGCTCCTGCATCGTGCTCAAAGTCAAAGTCTTCGTATTGAAAAATATCACCCTCAATACCATCGTCATCAGCCGCAAGATTACGCTGCGTTACCCGATCCAAGGGATGTCTGTTGGGTCGTGTTCTTTGTTGTTGTTGTTGTTTTTGTCGCTTTGTCGCTTTTAATCTACGTTGATTTCGCATGCGTATGGAGCGCACTGGGCCAACATACGATTTGTGTTCTTCTAGCTCGTTCAGTTCTTCGTCTTCTTCCTCGGCCTCCAAGTCAGTGTAATCATCAACATCGATATAGATGGGTTTCCGTCTCTTTTTGTACTTTGGCTTGGATTTGATGATGTAGAAATCACCGTCGTTGTCGTCAGACTCATGCTGATGCTCCTCGTTTGCGGCACTATGCCGATGATAACTCTCTATTTCCTGTAGTACCGGCAGACGTACGTGAGGCGTTGACACTTGTGGCTGTGTGGTCCACAGTGGCTGCATCCCCGTGTGCGGCGCATTTATTATGATAGCAGGTGAGTTGCTGCTATGATGTGTTGTCTGTGGCGCATCCTTGTGCGCTGATGCTGAGTCTTGCCAGACAGGTGCCTGATGACAGCTAAATTAAGTCAAATAAAATAAATAAAGCAATAAACATTTGAATGAGCTTTAATGACCAAAAAGTGCAATTATCGCATGGTATGCAATCATCGCATGGTGTGCGTTCATGCCGAAAAACTGTAGCAATTTAGCTCAATTCTTCTCTACTCACCTCCAACACTTGTGCTCCTCCAGCTGCTTGGTATGACCGCACTTCCTCTTCACCTTGCAAAAACGTTCACGTTGTTTTACACAATCGCTGCCGCCGCACCTTGACCAAGCCGTCCAAGCGGTAAAATAATGGTGTTGCTCCAATGATTTTCCCCGACCACCACTCCATCGATGTTGATGACTGGGCCAACGATGCACACGCTGTCCAGCGTGCCAGTGATGTTGTCTTCGCTGCTGATTGTGATGATGATGTTGTCTCGGCTGTGGCGGTGGCCAGCTGCCACCAGTGCGACCAATGGCACTCCTCACATCCGCACGGATGCGTTGCTTGGCCTGCTGTACATGACTGTTCTAAAAGAAAAGAAACCCATTCCAAAAGGAATGCTCTGCATGAATATTACGTCGTTTCTATTGTAATCAAAGATGAGAGCTGGTCGGCAAAGCACAGAGATTTATGAGTCACGCGTTTGTTTTTACTATTGTTGTTGTTGTTGTTGTTCGTACTCTGAGGTCGTTGTGGGTAGCGGTGAGTTCATGTTGCACGTTTGTCATGTTATACTGTGCCGTGGGTTCCCAAGCCATCAATGCTGGGGTATAATACATGTTAAAATGTGGTCAGGTCTAGTTATGTCTTGTGGCTTTCTTTGATATGATGAACTTACTACATGAAATGGTAACGAGAGCTGATAGATATAGTTGGTTTGGATTTGACAGTTTGTTAGCTTTTTTTTAAGTTGCAGGGCATGTAAACTGATTTAAATGGGTTCACTATATTTTTTAATGTCACTATATTTTAGAAATTTACCATTCTCTAAATAACGCTGTTTCAAAATTATATCTATGCACGTAAGCCATACATAAACGTATTCATATAAAGAATTTTTTGATAATTTATTTTCTATAGAATTATGTATTATTTTCCCATACTCCAAAATATAAAAATTATACCAAATTTTTACACAAGTATTACTCAAAATCTGATCTGACTGTCAGTATTGAGATAAAACGAAGGATAACTCTTGCCAACAGGTGTTACTTTGGGCTGAGTAGGCAATTGAGAAGCAGAGCCCTCTCTCGACGAACAGAACTCACGCTCTGTAAGTCCCCAGCAGAAAAGTGGGCCAAATTTGAAATAGTTCTGAACTGGTTCCAAAAAGGACCAGTACTAGTTCCACTACAATACCCTTTAACATTGAACGAACTGACGCTTTTTGCGGGTTGATGTCATAGGAAAAGACAATTGTCCACAGAAACACTCCTTTTTCCCTATATTTGAACTAGTTGCATTAGGAACATTTTTAAACTGGTTGCTTTCGCATTAGCCTGAAAATGGTTCTTTTTTAACTAGTTTTAAAGTGATCATATCAAAAGTGTAAGAATTTAGTGCAATGGAAAGGTCCTAAAGATCTCATTTGTACCATCTTTTCCATCCACAATACAGGAAACATTTTGTCTATAAACATATTTTTTTTTTTTAAATTTTCTTGTGCGCAGCAAATTTTAAAAAGTAGCCAGAACGCGTTTATTTTTGTCAGCAATACTTTTGAAAACAAAAGCAAAGATAACTGTTTTACACTGAACGCCTTTTGTACTTTTTCAGAGCTACTGCGAACTGCGCTAGAAATGAACTAGTTCACTTTTTCAATTGACTCCAAAATAACTGCTCACTTATCATGCCCGTCCTATTATATGCAGCACAAACCTGGACGTTGAGCAATTCTGATGAAAAGACTTTGGGATCCTTCGAGATAAAGATCCTTCGTAAGATCTTCGCTCCAATCTGCGTCAATGACGAGTACCGAATTCGATGGAACCACGAGCTGTATGAGCTGTATGCTGACATCGACATAGTTAAGCGCATTAAAATCGAGTTGCTCCGCTTGCTAAGTCATATTGAGAGAATGGAAAACGACGCACGTGTTGGAAGGATCACGTGTTGGATATCCTGACTACGCTTGCTGTTTCTAACTGGCGCCAGCAAGCGCAAAACAGAAATAACTGACGCAATTTCTTATACAAGGCCAAAACCGACTTTTACTTTTTAACATAAATCAATTCGTAATCCACATCTCCATCGACTGTCAAAATTTTGTTTTAATCTGATCGCTTCTTAATTTTTAAAAAAATCAATTTGTATCCTTCTTTTGTATAAAGTTCCTTGAAAACGAAATATTTTTTGGCTCTCCTGAAAATTTCAAAATTTTGAGTTGTGTCACTTTTGAAGAGGGTGTGCGATAGTATTCCCAAACTTATATTAACCCTCATCCGGATTATTTTTGTTGACTATATAAAAGTATTAGTCAAGTCATCAAATTGATGACACATGGAAAAACTCATGGAATATTTTTTTATATTTCAATTAAATTCATCTTTACTTATGATTTCAACGTAAGAAAAAATATTATTTTAATTATATTACATCCATAACAGAACATTTATGCTTATACCCAAAAATATTAAAAATCTGGTAAATCTGGTAAAAAAAAAGTATATAAGATTTACCCATCGAGCCAAAATTTCAGCTCGATTCTATAAAAAACCAAAGGAATAAAGCATTTACGTAAACAAAATGATCAATTTGATAAATTTTTTTTTTTAATACAACTGAGTTACCATTGTATATATATGAACGAGAACAATGTTTCGACCATTTTTACTGGCTGAAGTCAAAGGCCAGTATGTTTGAGTTTTTTTCTATTTTATAATTATAATTATAATCTATTTTATAATTATTCATTATTATATTAGTTGAGTTGTGTGGTGAAGTAATTAGCGCAGTTTGCCCTCACCTACGTATATATCAGGTCACATAGAAATTCTTCTTTCCACGATCCAATATGTTTCATCTAAATACACTTCGCTTTCATATTCATATAACTAAAATAATAAATAGAGCAAATAGTACCCTAGGATTTATCAAACGATGGGCAAAAGAGTTTAATGATCCCTTTATATCGAAATCTTTGTTCACTTCACTAGTGTGGCCTATCTTAGAATATGCCTCAATTGTATGGTGTCCACGATATGGTTGTTACATTGACGACATTGAATCAATTCAGAAAAAATTTCTTCTCTTCTGCTTAAGCAATTTATACTGTAGAACTGACTTTCATCTTCCACCTTATGAATATCGATTACAGCTATTAAATCTTTCAACTTTGAAAAATCGGAGAACTATGCTTAATGTTAGTTGTATTGTTAAACTTCTGCATGCATATGAAGACAGTCCATATTTATTAAGCAAAATTTACTTTAATATTCCTTTTTGTCCTAGAAGATCTTTTGAGTTACTTTGCATGAACTTTTGTTGAACAAACTACTTGCACAATGAACCGCTGAGAAGTGCTTGTGGTGACATTAATTTTGTTTCAGATGTAATTTCTTTAAATGAATCCATATACTCAATTAAACTTAAGATTCTAGATTATATCCAGTACCGAGGTTGATTTGGATTTTGCTCTCACTAGAATACTTTACATTTTCCTGGCTATGTTTGGCAATACTATCAAGCTGATTAAATTTGAACATGATTATCCAGAGCGAGACTACGTCCGTCTCGCCTGGCATATGCCGGAGGTAGACCCCGTCCGTCTACCCTTGCATATGTGAGCTTTGCTCTAATCACTGTTCACATAAATCTACACACATTATAGAACTTGATTATCAGCCTCACATTTGTGAGCACTGCTCTAATCAATTGATCTATTAATATCAAGATGTTGATCCGGAATATATACAACCTAACATCATACCTGGCAATTTATTTTTACTATTATATATTAAATCTGAAATCCTTTAAATTAATATTAAAATGTTTAATGAAATGTATAGTATATAAGTTAACAAACAAATTGTTCAATTTTTTAATACACTTGTGTGGTGTATTAAATATTAAAATGTTTAATGAAATGTATAGTATATAAGTTAACAAACAAATTGTTGAATTTTTAAAATGCTATAAAGCCTTAGGGCTTAGCATTTCAATAAATAATAATAAAAATAATAATAATTATAGTAAAAGAACTCGTAAAGATTAAAACAGATACGATACACACACGTATCTAATCGCAATCTGAAATTGAACATTGATTTCAATGACAAAAGAGCAAGAAACAGATTATATCACAGCGTTATTGTGTTACTTCTGTTAAAGAAGAGTATCAACACAGTAATGCAGGTAAGTGCTTCAACTCAATAGCGCAACACAGTGCTGCGTTACTTATTAACATGTCACAAATATGCAAAACTTGGTTTGTCAGCTTGGTTTGTTCTGCAAAGAACTTTGTTGTTGTAGCAACCTGTTACTTCATGAATTATTTGGCATAAAGATCTTAATATAATTCTTAAAAAATATGTTTTTTAAGAATTATAAAAATTAAGTAAACATATAAAAATG
This sequence comes from Pherbina coryleti, assembly GCA_943735915.1. Lineage (NCBI taxonomy): Eukaryota > Metazoa > Arthropoda > Insecta > Diptera > Sciomyzidae > Pherbina > Pherbina coryleti. The sequence goes on from OX030952.1 coordinate 130,037,750, forward strand.
CCACAATTTTGTAACTCATGCAAAACTTTAGTTCAATACCAAGTTGTGGTAGAAGAATTCAACATTGAACAAAAATTCTTTTCATGTTTTGAATTAATTTTTAAAATCATCATGCAGGGATATATATTTTAGTTGATATTTTATTTGTGTTAAATTCGAATAAAACTCCTTCCATATCAATTTCAATAATAAAATTAGTTTATAATATAAAAAAAGTTTCATACGATTAAGTGCAATTCTTCTCCGAACGTAAAAGTTTTATTCATTCATGATTTTTCATTAGATGTTCGAAAAAAATTTGAAAAACTTATTCCATTTTCGAGAGTCTGAACAGAATAGAATGTAAATTTAAAAAATATGCGCTCATCTTATCGAACTCAATCTATAATTTTCAAAAATAAAATTCATTTATAATATAAAAAGTGTTTCATACGATTTAGTGCAATTCTTCTTCGAACGTAAAAGATTTATTCATTCTTGATTTTTCATTGGATGTTCAAAAAATATTTAAAAAACTTTTTTCATTTTGGAGAGTGTGAACCGAATTGAATGTAACTTTCAAAAATATGAACCTTTGTCTTTCGAGTCATCTTTTAACGCTCATGTTATCGAACTCAATCTTAAATTTTCCAATAATCATGAAAAATTATACGCCATCCTCTCGAAAACTTTCTAATATAATCCTTAAGAAGTCAAACCAATCCAATTTCAAATATTGGCCCCTTTGAACTCTAAAGCCAAGTCAACGTACGCAGATTAAGTGTGGGGAAGAAGTTCAACGTAGTTCTTCCTAGAAATAGCACAAGGAAAAATAGAAAAAAAAACCACTTCGTTACTGCACAAAAATAAGTGGGGAGAAAACGACTCTCCAACTTGCATATGAACAACTCCCTTAAGCTGTGATTTGTGGATGTGAGTGTGTCACGCGCAATTCACGCGACACGCGGCACAGCAGCGGCACAACAGCAACAACAAATAAATTTTCACAGATGAGTTTGGTAGAGGTGGCGGAAAACGTAACCACAAATAGAAAAAAAAAAGAAAAACAAAAAAAGTTTAAATTGGATGAGATACTCTAGCTGCAACTGTATCTGAACTTTGTTGTCATTGCTTAGAGATGCGTATCGCACAGATGCTGCAACAGATATGCTCCAGCGCAAACGTTGCTCATAAAAAAATTAAGTGAAGTCATAGATACTCGTACCAATTTTCCCAAATATATTTCCCCCTTAAGTTTGTCTCACTTTTCCGGGCTGTGTGCTTATTATGAGTTTTATGAACTTCAATTTTATTTGATGCACTTTAAATGCATGTTATTCTTAGCTTTTTGTTGTTGGAACTGTAATAACACATCTGTTTATGATCATTTTTTTGTTTTGTGCGATTTGTTTAACTCTTGAGATACATTTGCAAACAATCTAATGTTATGGCAGAAAAGTCTAAAAAAAATAAAACAAAAAAAATTCTACTTGTTTGTTGTGCTAACAAATTACAACTGGGACGGATTAAGAACAAGCAAACATTGCAAATAAAAACCAATCCAACTGAACCAATGGATGCACTACAATATCTACGCACAGCACAGACAGATCTAAGTGAGTTTGTGCGTCGTGCCACTGGCTGACTGTCTGTTCTGTGCTATTTTTGTGCCAATTTGGAGCCAAGCACCGCTCTATACTGCATGCGTCTGTGCGGTTTAGTTTTCAGTTTGTTAGTTTTTGGCACCAATTCTAAGACGACTGCCGCAGACGCAGACGCGACGCATACTATCCCATCCCAACCCATTCTATGTACCACTCCATCTAATCCATCTGCCATTCATTAGGCGTGCAAAACGTGCATTGCTACCGCTACTGCTTCAAGTGTTGCGCGGGAGTTGGCAGCGGGTGGTGGTGGACGGTTGCCGAATAAACAGACAGGCAGATCGGTCAATGCTGCAACATGTCCGTCTGATGTCGCTGCTTTCGTGTGCAAATCTTGCTCTTTGCCAATCTATCTATACAATAAGTTGCTTGTTTTGTGTTTACAACGCGCTGTTTCTTCTACGTTCGATATAAATAAAGCATGTCTGAAGAAGTCGTAGTATCCGTTTAAAACTGTATCCGTCAGTTGTTGTTTTTTTTTTCTTTTCCTACTTTTATTCTATGAAATATGTTTAGGTTATTTCGTCTTTTGCCAATGACAATCACATAAATTATCTGCATGCATTTGTGGCACAACAAAGATTTATTATCATGTCGCTCTATGTAACTCTTTCTCCCACCTTTACATGTGATTCTGTTGTTTATCAATCCATGAAATGTTGGAAAATACACAATTTAAAATTATAAATGATGGAAATGGAAAAATTATAATGGCTTTTTTTCGGGTTTTTTTTTTTTTTTGTTTAGATGTGGTTAGTAGAGTAGAGTGTGTGTGCAGCTAGAATGTTTAGATATTAATTTTTGGAATCTTTGTAAATGTTGTTTATTTCAACATTTTTGTCAGTTAATCAAGAAATACCTCATGCGGTTATTTAAGTGTCTTGGTAGTAAATATATCTATGTCTCATGTGAAAGTGTTAAGCAGCAATGCTTAAATATATGAAACAATTTCCTCTCTTTCGGTTTCGTTAATATCTAAATAATGATTCTGTATGAAATAACCCAAAAATGACCCATACATTGCCTACATTACAAAAGAAATTGCAAATACCTATTCGGAAATTTATTTCTTGAATTGTCTGTCCCAGAGAGTACCTTCCATTTGAAATGTTACTGCTTTATGGGTTGTTTTTGTAAAGCTTTTTTAAAGGCTCGATTTCGTTTCGTTTCAATAGCGAATCGCTGATGGCAATTCGGTCCATTACTTTTTTGCACTTAGTTCATGAGGCCCCCAAACATCGAGCTTCCTTTTGAAACCAATTTTATGCAAATGGTTTAAAACTGTGGACCAGAGCGGGAGCATCTTTCACTTTTGAATTCCCAGAACGAAGATTTTGAAAATTTTTAAACCATTTCAAAGTTATAAAGTCATTCAAACAGAAAAACACCAAATACTTGATGCCCAATCCGATATTTCTGACACTCTCGACGAAACCGAAGATAATTCTCTTCCTGTAAGCCTAAATTGGGCTCAATCAAAGTCCTTTCAACCAGACCATGGCCTGGCCGGGATTCGAGCCCGGGACCTCCGGGTGGTAGTCATGCACGCTACCTACTCGACTACCGAGGCCGCCCAAGAAAAGGAAAAAGTATTTTTTACAGGGAACATATTCCAACGTATTCTCTTAATTTTCATAGTTTAAGGAGTGCCTTTTCAATCATTGAGTTCAAATTGCATTTCTATCATCCAATAACTAAAAAAAAAGCAACTTTATAGCATTAATGGGCAAAGGGGAATCCATTTTCTTTATACTTTACTTTGTTTTTTTTTTAATCTCATTCAGTGTTTCACTCACTCCGGATCAAGGGTGCAAAATTATAAAAATCACAAACAATCACATCCGGGTTTTTACATCTCATTTTGTATTCACTGCATAATGAAAATATATTTAAAAAAATTGCCTACACCTTCCTTATATAGCATATGTTAAACGTTAACAACATTCTCTTGAAAAATCATTAACAACCACAACAACAACAGAATCAATCACCAAAACACGCGACAAATGACAGTTTTGACAGAAATGCTAAAAGCCAAAATTCAATGTTTTTGACTCTTCCCTCTACATCAACTCTAAATTTAGAACTTGTTAATGGAGCTGAAGAAACGTCTAATTGTAAAGCATTCATTGATGATCGAAACACTTCAAATACGAAGAGAATTTCAAATTCTTGAATGAAATGTTTAAAAAGTTCCCATCATACAGGCGGAAATAATTTGTGACTTGTGGAAAATGTCGCATTTTCCGCATTGTTTGCTTTACACAATAATCAACAAACAATGCCTTTCTATGGATAATGTTGACTAATTCCAGACCGTTAGTCATCGATGACGACATTTTTGCTAACATTGTATTAAATGCTTGTCTGTTGCCATTTATCTAAAAATTGTTGGCATTCAAAATAAGTAGATTAACTCGAACCTTGATCTGTCCGCTTTGTACGGCTTTATATATAAATTGAAGTGCTTTATTTTCATGCTCCAACAATTTTCGTTATTGACTTTTCAGTGTTTTTATTTTGTTTTTTTTTTTTTTCTTAATTTTCATTTTGCATTCGACTCAAACTCACCTGACTTATTTTTATTATTTGCAATATTGTGAGCAGCCTCAGTATTTGTTCCAAATTCATATTTTTTTAAAAAAATTATAAATTTTAACAATCAATTATTTCAACATTCGATCTGATGTTTGGCCTGAGTGCATCTGTGTGTTCGTGTGTGTATGTGCGTTTGCATGTGTGTGGCGCAAGTGTTGACTAGAGTAGCTCGTATACTGGGATGATGTAGTTAATTGTTGTTGCATTCGTTGCCATCACTTAGCTGAAAAGAAAATTATTTTTAATTATTATTGAAAAAAAATCATCAATTATTATTATTGCTTCTAAAAAACAGTCATTAACAGAGACAATTAAAAGTCGTTATGTTAAAGTTTATGAAAGATTTACATTTTGAGATATCAGCAAATGTAATCAATATTTACGTTATAAGATAATATTTGTATTGTTATTCACTCAATGCTGCAATATAGTGAAAATGAAGACCCGTTGGAAAAATGTTTCATATATTTTTATAACATGTGTTTTTATTTAGAGGCAATTTTTTATTTAAACACAAATTTAAAAATGTGAGAAATTAGAAGTCTCTCGTACTGAATCGAAATGTCGTGGCTTTTAATGAATAGGATATCATAGAAAGAACTATTAAGAACAAAAAAGAAAGAGTCCAATGTTTTTCAGTTTTTTGTATTTATTTTTCTTTGTGATTTTTCATTAGGGGTGTTCACAATGTGGCGTATTTGGTTTTGTTTTGTGAATTTTGGATAAATAATATATTTGAAGTAAATTTAAGGCATTCACAAAAACAAAATACATTAGTGCTCTTGTGCAAAGTTATGCAATTGCATTTATTTACCGTAGATAGTGAACGTACTTATTCAGGTTAACTTTGGAATACTAGAAAATACTTGATTGCAACCTAAACTGTGACTATCTGACGTTTCGATGTTTCCATTGGAAACTCAACACATTTTGCCATTTGAGCGCGATTTGTGTTATTTGAAGTAACTTGAAAAAAATTAACCTTGATCAAAAAATATAATTAACTCGTGCATTTTCGTGCTATTATTTTTCATAACATTTGATGTCGATTATCAAGACAAGAATGCATTTATGAACTTAATTCTTTATACGAAGATAAAGAACCATCCTACAGCACTAAAAAAACTGGTAAAATAAATTCAATAGTAGCCGACGCACAGTGTCAGATTTTACAAAAATAGCTACACTTAATTCTGTAACTGGGAAACTGAATTGAGATGGAATATTGAAATCTGACACGTGCCTTAGTTTGGGGTAGATGCATGTTTGGTAAAAATATGAACTATCTGGAGGCACTGCCACGCCCACCTACCATAAATGACGCATTTGAAAATAGGAAAAATCTCAATAAAATTCATTAACACAGAGCACTAGACTTGAATTTTGGTATTGAAGCATTTCTTTCTTATATCCATTTTTTACCTGAAAATAAATTAAATCGTATGCAAGCCACGCTTAAGTCCTATATAATGAAATGTGAAAAACCGCGATAAAATTCACAAAGAAAAAGTTTCAACTTGAAATTTGCTACGTCCTTTTTTGTACTCAATACCCATGTTATAATAAAGAACTGGAAAAATAAGTTGTCGACCACGCCCACTATGTGTGTATATAGAATTTTCAAAAGTCACCAAAAGTATAAATATTAAAATTTTCAACAATAAAAAAAAAAATTAAAAATGCATAAAGTAATAACTTATTTAACAGAAGTATTTTTATTTTGTAAATATTTATATAGTTTTAGAACTAAAACGCAAAAAATAAAAAAATATAGAATTTAGTCATATTATTATTTTTCAAAAATCGCGTTTTACTCTTCCAAATTTGAGCAAAACCGCCTCGAAAACTCTTTTACTTTGTCATCATCGACTTTAGTTTGCGATCTACCACTCAAATTTCCAAGAATATAGTCCACAATTCGGTAGAACCTATCACTTCTTACAGTTAAATGCCCCACTTCAAAAAGCTGAAGACGAGAGATGTCAGAACTTATTTTCAAGCGCGCTGCAACTGGAAGCACAATTTTTTTTTAAACACTAATGCACTCAGATTCCTCTTTATTCTGGTGCAAATAGGTTCCTTGGCAAGTATCGGCAAAAAAAGATGCAGGCTGCAATATTATTGTTTTGTTTAACAAAATTCATAAAAACAAGCTATTCGGCAAAAATTATTCAAAATATAATTTACCACTATTTCTGCAAATATTTTTATACTAATCGGTACAAATTATTTACATTTTTATTCACTATCAAAAACTTTTCAAAAAATACTTCACAAAATCGCAATATCACAGCCAACTTGTAGAACTATTAATGTAAGTAACATGTGTTTTTTTTTCCAGTACTACATACCTGACATTCGTTGTACCGTTATGTCAGGGTATTCTTACACTATCACTACTAAATTGAAAATATGTTTTATGTAGACTTTCAGCTTTCAATTAAAAAAGGTACTTTGGTGATTGGGACAAATATTTTTTGGGGGTTTTGTGCAGCTATTATTGAAGAATCTGACACTGTGCGACGTCGCTTCAGAACGAATTCCGTGAAAGTCGTCCAAAATCGGTTGCTGTGCCAATAAACATCAATGCTGGATATCAGTGAAAACTGATAAAGCAAGATCGTCATATACCGTAAGATAAGATAACTTTGAACATTAGTATGACAAGCATCAATAAGATGAAGCATCAATAATATGTTGCATAATCATTTGTCTGTAAAAAGGATTTTTTTGCGTTGGATCCCACACAATCTGACAAACGATAAAAAAAGGCTCGTGTCGATTGGTGCAAGAAAATGTTGAAAAATACAATCAAGATGCATTAAAGTATTTGTATAACATCTACACAAGTGACGAATCATTGATTATATCATATGCATAAGGACGAAACACAACAGCAATCAACTGTATGGGTCTTTCAAAACCACTTTAATCCCACAAAAGTTTGGTTGCCTGTTTCCGCGCCATTACTAGTCATGTGGCGATAGTGGCGTAAGAGCATCGTAGAACGGTTAATTTGAATGCTACGCGATCATTTGTCTGTCACTAGTCATCGGAGAAATACGGAAAAAGTCGAAGAAGAAGGCAATTATTCTACATCATAACAATACGAGCTCTCAGCACATCTGCACAAATAAAACCTTTCCAAACTTCTAAAACCATCCAAAAAACCGAATTGATCCATCGTACTGATCCTGGCACCCAATGACTTTTTTTATTATAAAGCCCGAAAAAAATCGATTTTCGTGTCAAACGATTTTCGTCACCCGAAAAAGCGGTTGTTGCATTCAAAATGGTTTTTTTTTTTTTTTGAGTAACCTCAATTCCAAGATTGGTTCAAACTCATGAAAAAGTGATTTTGCCACTTTTTATAAAAATGAATAAAACCAATTTCGTTCATAAATATTTGCTTTTTCATTATTAGACCAGAAATATAAATAGCACCTCTTGTGTTGGATAGGGGATGCAAATATTTCGTCTTCTCTCAATTCTCTTGGGCATCAACGCGAGGTTGGTTAACTAAGCCTTCTATACAGGTACTACCATGGAAAGTGTTTAAGGGCGATACATGACCGGACACCATCAGCTTTGTATTTCCCAGGTCCACTCGGTTAATTCACCAGTCCCACCCTTATACCATTGCCTTGATGCCCCATAGAACCTCGCATTACCAAGATAATTCGTTCGTTTTACAAAATATTTCTTTAGTTTTATATATTTTGAACTTTTCGTGTTCGGTTGGCACTTTAAAGTTTTGAATGTGTTACGATTTCAAATTCAAAATTTTTACTTCTCACTTTTAGAATCATGAGGAGTTTGTTGTACATAATAAATTTCGTCAAAATAAAAATAATTATATATTTGCAAAATGTGTTAAATATTGCTACCATTCATTGTTGAGCATACCTAGAGTTTAACTTTGTCTTGAAGTTGTATTATTGAATGCTTCGAAGTGTGTAGCTAGCTTTTGCCAAGGATTTTTTTTTACACAAATCACTCTTTTAGTCTCCTATCAATATTAAATGGAGCGGAATATGCAAAATTAACTTTTTACTATTTCACTATCACACATTTCTTGTGAATACCCATCCACCTTTGCATTGACGGTACCACTTAGACACAATGTTATTTAGCAACTAAAATATGCCGCTCATGCACAGCTTAATTGAAACATGAAAATTCTAAAGAATTTCAACATTATTTTTAACAAAAAAAAAAAAAAAATAAAAACACATGAACAACGTCTAGAATTTGACGAAATACGTTCAATTAAAATTGAACGTAAGGAAAAATACCTAGAAATGCCTTTAGTTTTCGACTTAGAAAAAAAAACACTCTTTTAACCCAACCAGTGCGTTGTTAGCATTATTTTTTTTTTATTCATTAATGCGTAGCCACACGCAGCACTCAGAGTAAATAAATATCTTAAAAAATTATTTTTCATCTTCTAAATTATTTTTATACTGATTATTTAAGAAATAATTTAATGTCGATGGATATAAAATAGCATCAAAAACTGTTCATACTCATCACCAACATGAATCGACATCGACATCCACATTCATTATTTTTTATGTACTCGTGCATACAATTCAATTTCAGACATTGTTTTTGTAATAATAGCAGCATCTTTTTAAAATGCTCTTAGTAAGCGTATTCATTAGATAAGGTTTAATTGAAAAAAAAAGAAAAAATTTAACGGATTTATGCGTCAGTCAAATTAAACGAGAGAGATTTTTCAGTAAAAAAAAAAACTAAGGTAATTAGTAAACACTTACGCAACGACGAAAATAGACCCTTATCTTGTGGTTCGTCTCATCACTTTGCGCTTCCTCACTTGCGTCAGACTCAACTTTACTGAACTGAATTTCAGTGAGTTTTTTGGGAAAAACAAAAAAATTTATTCAGCGGGCAATATTTATACCAGAGCGAACACTCTTTTATGATTAGTGGTAGAATTGTGGGCACCACCTACATCATAAAAACAACAAAATTACTATTTAAGTAATGCAACTCAGTACTCATAAATTTATCGTAACTGCAAACATGAGTAGTTTTGAACTCGTAAATATTTTGAATTTTTTATTTTTTTTTTTTTTACAGCGTTAACATAGCTTTGTAGGCTATTAAAAATAACATTCTTGCGTTTATTTAGAACTTCTAATTATAACTTAGTATACTACACTTCCTTTCAGCGCTTTCATGGAGGTATCGTATATATCGCGTAAATTTTTGAAATTTCAAAACTTTGATTCATCATTAAATTTATGTTTTCGATCCATTAAAATCAAATATCTTATCGCTTAAAATAAGTGCGAGCAAGATTATGCATTAAGTCAATTTTATTAAAGCTATTAAAATTTAACGATTTCTTTAATTTGTGGTTCCATTAATAAATGTTATGGCCACTTTTATTTAGTGATATGGCTATAAATATTTCCAGAGATAAATATTGGGAAAATTTTATATAAAATACATAAATAAAAACAAAAATGTTGAATCTTTTTTATTAATTGAAAGCAGATTTGATAATGAACCATTAGTCTGAAAAATATTTTTCAGAAAAATTTGTTTTTTTTTAATTTGAAAAGATGTTAATTTTATTTTAAACCTTGCAAAAACTTATGCATTTTGTTTTCGAACTTAAACTAATTTCTTAAAATTTACGAAAAATTGTTATTGTTTCTTTGTGAAAACTTACCCTGGTTAAAACAACTATTATTGAAATGGGAGCGATATAAAAAGTTTCCGTTAGAAATTTTTGATTTTTCTAACATCTTATACAGAGCATCGGGACAAAAGCAACCGAAATTCTTCTATACGTGTAATTCCATATCCTATTCTCGCTTATGCTTTTTTACTTATAACAAACATGTAGACATCTCCCTCGCACCATATTCCATTCCTAATCATTCTACCATTTCTACCATGAAAATAACCAGGAAACTCCCAAATACTATTTGATAGATTACTAGTTACTACTATAATGGATATAACTAGTAAATTATCCGAATGTCAAACCAGTTTTAACTACCATAAAAATTACCAAGTAATTAACAGAATTGAATTAGTCACTGATATCAGTTATAGGTGACTGTGGATATACCTACCCTATCTTTCCATCCATACATCCTTAAAATCCCAATTACTTAACTGAACTATTTGCTGGAATTGTTCTTTCATAGATTTTGGTTGCAGGATAGTCACCTCTCCTTAAAGCAAATGTTTGCATGAACAGATTTTTCTGCATATATTTGCGTGTTCCACTTTGATAGCCACACATTTATTTTATTTAATACGATTTGAAATAATTTAACATATCATTATGGGCATGTCTGACGTTAGAATTGTATAGAGAAGAGGACCCTTAAACACTAAGGATGCCAATTTCATAGCTACTTAATGTTTAGTTTCGAATTTAAACGCAGAAATATCTGAATCTCAAAACAAAAGAATTGAAGGGAGTACCGGCTTATGCCTAAATCCACACAGAGTCCAGGAGTGCCGAATTATGCCTAAAACAGCAAGACTAGTCTAATATTTCAAAATATTTAAAATATATTTCAGAAAAAAATATTTCAGTTTTAAGCAATACACCCCTTTTTTGTTCGACGTTTCTTTGAACTTTGGTCAGTATCGTCTAGATCAGGAGATTTTTCAATTGTTCAGTTTTTTAGAAGCAATATGTTTACTTTGAGATTTTGAAATGTCTAGATAACCAAGAATATTAATTTCAAAAGTAATGAATTTTAAGTTACCTCATTTTTAACCGCCAAAAGCAGAATAAAGCATAAATTTAATTTCAAAGTATACTTCGGTTCTAATTTTATTGAAATATTGTTGAGATTATGGACAGTAGATATTTTTATTTTACTCTTTCCATCCTAATTCTAGGCCAAAAGTCTTTAACAGCCAATACAAATCGAATTATGGACAAAATGTGAACATAACCATTTTAAGAGTTCAAAGAAATGAGAATTTTAAGAGCACTAAAGGCTGATCATTCAAGTCATTAACATGTTTCTTAAACATTTTCAGATTTGAAAGTAAGCCTCAGCCTTATAGGGAAAATAGCTCAACATATGGCAGTTAAATTTGGAAAAGGATTAATCAATAAAACGATAAACTCCATAAATACACACATTTAAGCCATTGGATCGTATACAGCTGTCCAAAAACATTAGTTCAAAACAGAGTTCTCGAGATTTTAATGATTATTGGGCCATTTTTTTATGCAAAATAAAAATCAACACATTTTAACTGCAACAAATTAAGCCTGATTGCTTCCGAAAACCATAACTAACAATAAAATAAAACTACATTTCATATGAGGAAAAACTTTAGATAGAAGTAAGAAGTTGAGAATCAAAAGAAAAGGAGGAAGAAGATGAAGTAGAAGTAGTAATAAAGCCAAAAACTTGTCATGACCTTATATTGACAAGCGTGATCGATGAACGATCGCGACAACGCACACACACACAAGCACACGCAAAAACCATGAGCATAAGCTATGTATGTTCAATATTAGCCATAAATGAAGTTGACTTCATGATGAGCTTCCAGTTGAATGCAATGCGACAGACAACCTGGGCCGGAGCTCAGCGCAAGCGCCGTAAATGGTTGAAGTACTCGTTTGGTACAGATTTGGAAACAAGTAATGAGCGAAAAGAACACATTGAAATAAATATTAATATAACAAAAAAAAAAAAACAAAAAACAAAAGTTGAGGATTGATGCACGAAGTCAGTAAGCACAGGAAAAAAGCCCAACTTTTTACAGCAGCTGAAAGTAGATTTGGAAGCACTTGTTTCGGCCAGCAGAGCCACTTCGAACAAGACAACAATTGCGCTGCTGGTTCATGAGTCAGTCCAAAAAAAGTAACCACAAAAACTCACATACTGCAGGAAGTAATGAAATCCACACAGACGAGCAGAAGATCTTCTGCTGCACTTGACTGATAGCAACGTACATACATACATATATTTCCTTTTATACGCTTATTTACTGTGTTACTTGACTCAGATTTAGTTGATTTTTCCACTGAAAATTGTTGAAATGAGCATCAATCGACTGCTTGAGCAAGAAAAGTTCCAAAAAGTTCACATTTCCAAAAATACAAGAACAATTAAGAGGAGAAAAAAAAAACACAAGAGTAGGGAAACCAAGAATGGCGAGGATCATGTTGATCGCTTATTTGTTGTCTTCACTACTCAAGGTCCGACTGCGTCTGAGTGCGGCAGAAAGACCCTTAAAAGTGTTTTTATTTGTTTTATTTTTATTTTGAGCCATTTACCCTCGAGGGATAACAAGCTGCGCTGCAACAAAACCGAAGCTCTGTGCGAGCGCGATCATTAATTTTTATACCCAACAAATGCATCCGTCAGACAAAACGTCTTGATAATTTTTTGCTTCATTAAATTAAGTCAAATTAAGCGGTAGGTTACGTTTTGTTTTCCCTTTTTTTACTGTTTATTTATAGCGTATCTCTCTTGTTTGTTTTGGTTTTTGTTGTATTACTTCAGCATTCCTTAATTCCTATTTTAAAGGTCTCGAGCATGGAGCAGATTGGGCTCTCCTCTTGATGGAAGCAACAATGCTTTTTTATTGGCAGCCACTTTGGGCTGCAAAGAAAAATTTTAAAGCGAATTTAAAAATTTTACAGTCGGCAGCAAGAGTGGCTCAACTCAGTTAATAATAGTTTATTAGACGGCTTAATGTAGCTTCTGTGCTTCTGCGCGGTTGCTACTGGCGGTGTTGGACCCTTATTTTCGTAAATTTTTTTTTTTAAGACATGCTTCACTGAAAATTGCGCAAATAAACGTTTATCTCATGTCTTTTTAATTTTTTCATGATTTTTTGATATCTTTTTAATATCCATTCAAAAATGCATGCTTTGATCATAAATCGTTGCTTTCTGCAAAGTTAAGTTTATAACTTTATTTTATTGCAGAAATTCGCAAAAGTTGTAGAGAAAACTTTTGCCATTACAGGCCAAGCTTCACTTATTTCAATAATTTTAGTAGCCACGGAGCAGTACAGAGACTCGAATTTTTGCTTAGTTCAATTTTCCAAACTTAACCATATTTGTTAAAACGAGTAAAATTTAGCATTCGTCATCAGAATCGTCGGAATTAGCTCTTTTTTTGTGAGTCTCAAAACACGATTGAGAGAAATAGTAAAAAGTAGTTGAAATAGTAGAGATTAAAGAGCTGTGCAAGCATAACAAAAACTACTTGCAAGCCATCTGCCGTCTTTCAAGTTCTTCTGCTGTCGCATTTCAAAACAAGCAGTGTAGTAAAGAGATGCCACTGCATAAACAAACAAAATAATATTCAAGCATAGAACTACGGAAGAAAACTGAATTAGATTCCAACTTAAGTAGAAATAAATGTTTTGATTTTGAAGGACGACGTTATGTTTATCGCGCAGGTTTCCAAGACATTTTAAAAATGCATCGGTGCTGCATGGAATTGTTACTCAATGTGTATTGGTGTTTTGATAAAAGTAATGATACGACAATAAAGACTCAATCCTTTGACTCAACTCAAAATAAAGTTCAAAATTAGACGACTTCGGAACGCGTAGGGAGCTGCTTATACAACGAAACTGCAAGTTTTGTTACATGGAATGTAACACGCGTAGTAAAGTACAACTGTAAACAATATTATAATCCAGAAAAGGCTGGTTATCATGACTATATTGTTGCATGGAATTAATGCTTGCTGAAAGAAGTTCTGTATTTAAGTTTGAAAGGTATTAAAATTCCGTGACTATTGGCGCTACCCTTATTTTAATAGAACTACAGTAAAGGTGAGGTTGCCGGTCACATAAGACGTGTTACACTTAAATTTGCAAAACACAAAATTTTATTTTTTCCACATTTATTTCAAGAAAATAAAAACTTTAATTCATGTTTAATATATTTACAGTATAAAAAAATAAAAATACAGGAATTTCAATTGTTTATTGGTTGGCGCTGGAATAATCTTATCTTAGATTTAATGGGTCCCATCAGAGCTTGCACAGTTGAGTTAGGTATCATATGGGTTGCCCGCAAGTACTTTTTTTTAAAGTCTTCAATGCTTTTAGCTGGCCGAAGGTATTTTCGCAATTTAGTTTTAATTATTGCCCTATATCTTTCAATTGGCCTTAACTGTGGGCAGTTTGGTGGATTCATGTTTTTTTCAATAAAACTGATTTTTTGGCTTCGGTACCAATTTTGTACAACTGACGAATAATGGCAGGTAGCTAAGTCAGGCCAAAATATTGTGGCGGTGACGTTTTTCCTAACTAGTGGTAAAAGCCTCTTCTTTAAACACTCGTTCAGGTAAACTTCAGAATTTATTGATCCAGTTGTCACATACGGCGTACTGCGTTTGCCACATTGACAAATCGCCTGCCATACCATAAATTTTTGTGGGAACTTTTCCCGATTTATTTTTAAATTTTTCTGGAACCTTGGACTTTTCAATTGCAGAAAAATATTCCTTGCCAGGCAATGATCGAAAGTCTTTTTTGATATATCGTCGTTCGCAAATTATTGTGTTCTAAATGACAAAAATGTTTTTTTGGTAAATCAAGTTTAAAGTTTAGTAAAAAACTGAACCGAAAAATCTGCCGCGATTTTCTTACCAAGGAAAGTTCAAACGTTTGTGGTTTTTTCTGTCAAAAAAAATGTTCATCTTTGGAAGCGTTTTTTAGAGTAAGATGCGTTTAAAAAAAATAATTTGTTCTATATGCACTTATTTACGAAACTATTCTTGTTTTATAGCATATAGAACAAAATGTAATATGTATTGGAGAAATGAAAAGCAACGTGATTTCACTCAATAAAAACTTTATTTCATATATTATAATATTAACTTAATTTTAAACTTAATCTTATACATATGTTCTTATGAGTCTACTTAAATCAATACCTGTTAATTTCTTAAAAGGTAAGTTTCGACTACAAAATCAAGTAAAAAATTAACCAAATTTATTTGACTTCAATTCCACGAAGTTCATGCTTGATTTACGGAGATTTTTTAATTGAAGCGAGTTTGTTAAAAAAACGAAGACAAAAAGTTGTACCTATATTTTAAATTGTATTAAACAAATTATTATGGGTATTCACGGGTTGATGCGAAACACAGTTGCGACGATGCGAAAATGCAAGATTGCGAATTTTTGCTTCATTCCAACAACAAACACATTAGAAGCAATTTTGGGACTCTTCTTGAATTTCGCACTGCTCAAACCTATTGCGAAAGCGCACAAACAGTGATGCGAAACAGCTGATTCATGTTATGGGTGTTTTCAAGCATAGTTGCCATCTGGGTAAAACTTTAAAAAGGCTAAATTTGTACGTTGATTTAAATAAGTTTTTGTTATTTTGGAATAAGGTGGCAATATATTTCTTTCCGCTGTCGTAAAGTTACAATATTGATGTTCACACGTTAGTGCGAAAAATATGTTGCATTTTCGCATTCTTGCAATTCGTATCAACCCGTGAATACCCCTATTGTAGTTTGCCACTGCATCAAGTGATAAAAAGTTGTATGAACTTTTCACATCATTTACTTTCTCCGATGATATCTTCTTATCTACTTATTGCTTATCCATTCTTATTCTTAGTATTAAGCTTTTTTTAAACGTTGTTGTGAAATTTAACTTCTAAGCTTATGTTATTTATGATTATTTATGATAGTGTTTTCTTTTCTTTTTTGTTTCATTTTATTTACCAACTGCAATCTAAAGCGGGATTTTTTCTATTTTGTTTCATTTCATTTTGTGGCGTCCGTGGCGTAGTTGGTTAAAGTGTGTGGCCGCTATGTCAGCGAACTTTGGAAACCCAGGTTCGAATCCCAGCAGCGACAGAAAATTATTTGAATTAAAATAATTTTTCTGTACGGCCGCCACCTCTCTGCAGACAATGGCAAATCTCAGAGAGTAATCAAATTGCCATGTAAAGTTTCTTGAGAACGAGAACATTCCGTTCATCGCCGTTCGGAGTCGACGTTAAGCATGTAGGTCCGGTTCTCGGTCAATTGTGTACAAACTTAATAACACGCACAACACAATTGATCATAAGAAGCTAGGTCAAAGTCCTTTCAAGGGCTGAAATGGCCAGTTATTTATTTTTTTTTTTTTTTTCATTTCATTTACCAAGTGCAATGTGAAGCTAAAAAAACACCACAAAAAAAACAAAAAAAAGCAAAATACAAAGACCTCCAAATAATAACTTTAATAACTTTATTTAGACTTGCATATAGAACAAAATAAAAAAATATTTTTTTACTTAGTATTTTTGCTTCGTTTTTGTTCTATATACACGATTTTTTGCATATAGAACACAAAAGGTTACGAAGCTTGTCACAACAGTGTTGTATAGCACAGAGTCGATGTCTCATATTTCGAAAACTATAAACGATAAAAGCAAACTGATGAGACAGATCGATAGATCTCGAAAAATTTGCCTATCTATATATGAGTCTTATCTCAATTTTTTCAATTTTGTGATATAGAACACAATAATTTACGAACGACGATATGTTTCATCGTCAAGTATGATGCACGCGTTTTTATTGTTCAAGAGGTGCTTGTATAACTTTCTGCTTCGCTGAACTGCTGTTATTTGTTGTTTATGCTCTCTTCTAGGAACGACATAATTTTTGTAAGACTTCATACCATGTCTTTTTTTAATTCTAAAAATTCTAACGGGGTTGGTGTTGTATTTTTTTGCCAAATCACGAAGAGAGAGATTAGGATTTCTTTTTAAACTCCTCATCACCTTCTATTCCAAATCGATGCCTCTTCCACCTCTATTTTTGCCCGTTCCTTTTTTTCTTGACACATTATTTTCTTTTAAAAGTCGATTAATTGTTCTTCGGACGGTTGCGTAGGTGCTTTTAGATTGTTTTGCGATAGCTTTGTAGGAAATACCTTTATTATTTAAATAAATTTGCACTATGTTTTCGCGCACTTTCTCTTGCGGTGACGACATTTTGAACACTACTGCTTTGAAGAAACTTTTACTTATAGCAAATAAAGTTCATTAAACACCGAACTAAAGCTTAAAAAAAAAACGACCGACGGTCGGGAAATTTACGAGAGAACTAACGCTGGAAATTTGCAAATTTTAGTATAACACGTCTTAATAAAAATACAAAAAAAATACTTAATAACGTCACGAGGACTCACAAGGAATCCCTTTAAGTAACCTATAAAACAAAAACTATAGAAAAAAATTCAATCTAACTACTCACTCTCTGAGGTTTTCCTCTTTTTGCAGGGAGGTAACAGCCAATCAGAAATATTTACTTGAATTGAAAAAGTTTTCTGTGTCAGCTGGGATTCGAACCTCGGACCTCGCAGCTTCTAAAATTCGCATCGAATGATCCGATCCACTTTAACGGCTACAGTCGCCACAATAAAGAAACCTTAATGAAAGTGTGCGTAGGCAGAAAATGTGTGAATATTTGAATTAATTAATGCACATAAGCACATATTAATTTATTTTATAAAAGTTTTGCCATTTTGTGTCTAAACGTCCCGCATCAACGATTCGTTTATCTGTTTTAACGTTCTTGTTTGCTGCTTAATCTGTCAACAATCAAATTAACATAAAATCAGCTCATTCAAAATTAAACTACATGTCATTTAGAGCCTCTAATTTTCGAGGAAGTGTTAATTTTTCATGTTCGGACAAATTAAATCAAATCAATTTTTAAAATTTAATATTGAAATCTCAGCATAAATAAAATGAAACAAGATAAATTTTAATAAATTACAATTCGACACAAATTAAAGCAAATGATCGATACAAAAATGTAAGGCGTGCAAATTAGAACCAATACTTTTTTATTTACCTACATTTTAAGTTTTTAAAAAAGCATGTTTGGCTTTGCATACAAATGTGGTCTATTTTTTTTTTTTTTTCTTTTTAAATATCATCTTTAATTTGGCGACCTTAGTTTGAAATTTCACAAGCATTTAATTTGTTTTTATTGAGTGATATACAGCATATTTCATCAAGCCTCCCAATTAATTCAGCCGCCAGGTAAATTAATTATTCAAAAGCATAAAATATGAATAATCTTTCTGTTTTATTACCAATCTGACAGACAAGATTTTCATCGGTTTGATGACTGATTTATGAGTGAAATTGTGAAATTGTTCTAAAATAATGTGATAACTTTTAAAACAGCATAAAACACTGAAGAATTTCAACAAATTTATGAATGGCGTCGGCATTGATTATGAATCATAACTTCTCATTGAAACTTAAGAAAAAAATTGTGTTGGTTCTTTTTAAATTTTCTATGCGTAAGCGAGGCAGCATTAATTAGGAATGAGTCGGAAATTTTCTTTGTAACTTAGCAATTATGATTGAGACTTTATTGTATTATGAGTTAATAAATTTAGTGATATTTTTTTTTTGTTTTTTTTTTGTCAGTGAACAAGAATAAAATTTTCTGGCTTAAAGGATTTCAAGAGTTCTCTTTATTTTGCTATTCATCCCTGTGAGAAACATATGTGAGGGAATTCCATCACAAACTGCGGGTCGTGTCATACGTATTTTGCATGCTTCTATTTCAAGTATGAGAAGGAAAAGTCATAAGAAATTTCCACATGAACCTAGCGAATGCTTTCAAGAATTTATCAGAAACTACCTACCTACCTACCTACCTTCAAAGGTACTGAAATCTTTTTATAACTTGATCATTATTTAGTTGTTCTCTACTAAAGAAAAACAAAAAATGCCCATCGTCTTGGGCTTTCCTTATGTTGATCAAATTTAATCGTAATTTTAAATAAACTTACTGTCATCCTAACTAGAAGGTGAGGGCATGGAGGGTGAAGGTGAGGGCATGATATCGAGATAGAGCAGACTGAATCATAACATATCTCATGTGATTCTGCATTAAATTGTTGACAATGTCAAAACTTGCTTCTTTTTTGTTTTTAACATGAAGAGACCCATGACCAGGCTGGCATATTATGTCTAGGTGGGCATCACGTATCGCATATCATACTTTAATTCAGATTTGTTTATTTCATACTATTTTTTAAGCTTGATCCCAATGTTGTTGTTATTGCAATTATTTCTCGTTGCCAGCTTAAAATGCCTTTCAGCTGAAGGTTTTCTGCATGGCATTGTTTATAAGCTCTTGCAACCAATTTATATCTTATTTGAGATCTTGTAGGCGTAACATGTGAACAAACTCTAGTTACTATAAATTTTAAAAATAACCTAGTGCAGCATTTACGCATAAACCTCTCTAGATTAGAACTCATAAAATTCTTGTCACAAATTTTTGCGTTTAATTTAAGTATAAAAATTCTAAAGACTCTAAGTCATAAAACTATTATTAAACATTATATAATCAAAACATTACTAGTCTCTAAATCAGGTGTTTTTATATTTAAATAATAAGTCAAATAACGAATTTCTGGAATTTCTTAACTAAATAAATGCTTCCGTAAATAAGATATTTACTTATCAGTAGAATTTAAGATTTTACCTGTCTACACCCGTAAATTTATTGTATTTTCTCAACATAAACTTACTCAAAACTCAAAATATTTTTAGTTATTTTAAGTAAAGGAGACATTTGCTTCTGTAAATGAAATGTTTTCATTAATGTGTACATAGAAATAATCGCGTTATATTATTTTGAGAATATCGGGAGTATATTAAGATTATAAATTTATTTTATCGGTATCTACATATAAATAGGGACCAAAAACTACATGTTCTGAACTCGAAGAACTGATATCTTAATTTTTACTCTAACGATATATAAAAGCAAATAGCATTCTACAATTTTTTTTTTTTATATTGTAGTTATATGTTATAAATTTTTTTTATAGCAAATTTTTTTATTGACAGACACAGATACATGTAGATACAGATACAGATACAGATACAGATACAGAAACAGATACAGATACAGACACAGATAGATACAGATACAGATACAGATACAGATGAAAATACAGATACAGATGCAGATACAGATACAGATACAAACACAGATACAGATACAGATACAAATACAGATACAGATACAGATACAGATACAGATACAGTTACAGATACAGATACAGATACAGATACAGATACACATACAGATACAGATACAGATACAGATACAGATACAGATACAGATACATATACAGATACAGATACAGAAACAGATACAGATACAGATACAGATACAGATACAGATACAGATACAGATACAGATACAGATACAGATACAGATACAGATACAGATACAGATACCAGATACAGATACAGATACAGATACAGATACAGATACAGATACAGATACAGATACAGATACAGATACAGATACAGATACAGATACAGATACAGATACAGATACAGATACAGATACAGATACAGATACAGATATAGATATAGATACAGATACAGATACAGATACACATAAAGATACAGATACAGATACAGATACAGATACAGATACAGATACAGATACAGATACAGATACAGATACAGATACAGATACAGATACAGATGCAGATACAGATACAGATACAGATACAGATACAGATACAGATACAGATACAGATACAGATACAGATACAGATACAGATACAGATACAGATACAGATACAGATACAGATGCAGATACTGATACACATACATATACAGATACGGATACACAACAGACACTTTTTCAACAAAAAAGGATCTATCATTTACGATATCAAGACTGAATTCAGTTTAAAGCATAATTATTTATTCGAAGTGTTTTAATTTGATTAAAGAGTTGAATGATGTTCTGGATATCGATTTAGATTCAAGTCTAAATATTTACTCAATGTTTAGATTAAGAAGGATGAATTGAAGTTAATATGTTTGGAATAGTTGTGGCTTCATTTTCAAGTGTTCTACAAGAGCGAAAAATTTCATCTACTGATGGAAACTTAACTCATTTATAATTCGTCACTAGTCACACATAAGTGATCAACATGACGTTATAGAAGATAGTGAGCCTCAGCTAATTTAATTGTATTTAAAAATAACTTAAAAATAATCCATCTTGGGGCACATTTCAACTTTTATCTAGACAGCTTAATGACATGAACACAAAAACATAAAAAAATCTGACAAGATACAAATTACAACACTGACAAAAGTGTCAGCTATGCAAAAACCAGTTCCAAAACTGGGACATTTCAAGGCTAATTAGCCACGGAAGTATTAAACATAAAAATTAAATTAATGACAATTTTGACAGGAAATTTGAGAGCTTTTAAATCACACGTGTAAAAAAAAAGAAAAAAATAATCCCTTCAAAATTGGAAAAAAAACTCAAAAGTGCTGCTTCTAATAATGTTATCTTAACTCACTCTACGAAAACTACTGTTTTAATTGAGGCCATAAAACATAATTATTTTGTATACTTAAAATGTCATAAAATTCGCAGTGTCAGTCATAAACTTAAGAACATTCTTAATACAGTAGCAGAAAGTTTAGAAAAATAAAAAACAAATACAAAAACGTCAACTTGAAATAAAACCAATCCAACAGATACACAACCTCAATCATTAATTACAAATGTCAAATAATCAAATATGACAAGATCGCATTTGTCAAATGGAACAGCTATTGCCAGACAGCGGCGACGTTTAACTCACGTCGCCCAAGCATCATATCACATCGCATGTTAGTCGCATGCGAGTCAATAAAGCTACTCAAACCCATCCATCCATCGATCGCTATCAATTCATTAAGCTTGTAAATTAAGTGCAAGCGTTGAAGATGACGCCGACGATAGAGCACACGAAGTCCCAGTCCACGTTTCACTCATTGTCAGCGAGTCAGTCAGTTAGTAAGTGAGAATGGATCATTTAAAACGAAATGCTTGCTGCTGTGCTGGGCGGTGGCTGTAGCGCTGCTGACTGGTGGCTAATATTGGTGTATTTGAATGAGATGCCGCATGACTACGAACCAAGTTCGATTAAATTCAATTCGTTAAAATGATAATAACATCGCTTAAATAACAACAACAAAAACAACAACAACAACCATGACATTAACATATTAAAGAGCGTAGCGCACCTTTTCACTGATTGCCAACGAGCGATCGGAAGCATTTAGCTTGTAGTCAGCATTTGTATCATTTAATAGGAACACAATGAAAAATATTTGGTGAAAAAAAACAGCTTAAATGGTTTTCAATAAAATTTTCATTTCATTTGTTGCTACATTATTAAGATAAGGTAAATGTAGTTTCTGTGTTGTTGTTGTTGTTTCTGATGTTGTGATATCGTATCAAAGCAGAAGAAGGCAGAGCCACCTACGCGCGTGCCTGCTGTGCCAGAGATGCTTTTTAACCCGTTGAGTTTGGCTTAACCGATAAATTTTTTTTAAATCTTTTTACATGAAATAACCTTGGTTATAGTTAGGATCAGCTCAATTATTGGCTTTAAAAACCTCCTTCGAATGAAACGTTTTAGCTCAACAAAAGAGAGGAAACTTTTTGGTTACATAAAAATTTTAACGCTTGATAATAATTTCTATGACTTCATTATAGGAAGGAATTTCTAATGCATTTTTACTACTTCGTTATCAGAAATTCTATTCTTTAACATTAAATATCTTAACTGATATTATCGGTGGCTTTAAAAGCATAGTGTAGCAGAACATTTTTAATGAGTTTTTAAGCTTGAAATAAAAAAATGTCCCCCGTTGTCTCAGGAAAATAAAAAGTTTTACATGCATTATTATTTATCAAAGGTGTTCAAGGGTTTTCGACATTAAAATGGTAACTTTAAAATCTGCTTTACATACCAAAGTTTATTTATAAAATTTTAGAATTTATACAATAAGAAGATTATTCTTAAAAAGTGTCGATAAAGCTTTAATATAGAGAAAAAAGCAGCGAGTAAAGGTAAAGGTAAAGGTAAAGGTAAAGGTAAAGGTAGAGGTAAAGGTGGCGTCCGTGGCGTAGTTGGTTAAAGTGCGTGGCCGCTATGTCAACGAACTTTGGAAACCCAGGTTCGAACCCCAGCAGCGACAGAAAATTATTTGAATTAAAATAATTTTTCTGTACGGTCGCCACCTCTCTGCAGACAATGGCAAACCTCAGAGAGTAATCAAAATGACATGTAAAGCTTCTTGAGAACGAGAACATTCATCGTTCATCGCCGTTCGGAGTCGGCGTTAAGCATGTAGCTCCGGTGTTCGGTCAATTGTGTATAAACTTAATAACACGCACGAAATGGCTGAAATGGCCAGTTATTTATTTTTTTTTTTTTTAGAGGTAAAGGTAAAGGTAAAGGTAAAGGTAAAGGTAAAGGTAAAGGTAAAGGTAAAGGTAAAGGTAAAGGTAAAGGTAAAGGTAAAGGTAAAGGTAAAGGTAAAGGTAAAGGTAAAGGTAAAGGTAAAGGTAAAGGTAAAGGTAAAGGTAAAGGTAAAGGTAAAGGTAAAGGTAAAGGTAAAGGTAAAGGTAAAGGTAAAGGTAAAGGTAAAGGTAAAGGTAAAGGTAAAGGTAAAGGTAAAGGTAAAGGTAAAGGTAAAGGTAAAGGTAAAGGTAAAGGTAAAGGTAAAGGTAAAGGTAAAGGTAAAGGTAAAGGTAAAGGTAAAGGTAAAGGTAAAGGTAAAGGTAAAGGTAAAGGTAAAGGTAAAGGTAAAGGTAAAGGTAAAGGTAAAGGTAAAGGTAAAGGTAAAGGTAAAGGTAAAGGTAAAGGTAAAGG
Organism: Pherbina coryleti; assembly: GCA_943735915.1. Taxonomy (NCBI): domain Eukaryota; kingdom Metazoa; phylum Arthropoda; class Insecta; order Diptera; family Sciomyzidae; genus Pherbina; species Pherbina coryleti. The sequence goes on from OX030952.1 coordinate 130,061,704, forward strand.
TAAAGGTAAAGGTAAAGGTAAAGGTAAAGGTAAAGGTAAAGCTCAAGGTAGAGGTAAAGGTAAAGGTAAAGGTAAAGGTAAAGGTAAGTCGACACCTCAGATTCATTCCAACACGTTGATTTTAAGCAGTTCAGTTGAGTTGGAGATAACATATACGATGACATAAGGAATATATGTTAAGTTCCTGATCCTTCAAATAGAACTATTTATATTTTCAGATACATATTTATCACAGAATCTCAAAATATTAACACCAACCCAAATGCGAATTCACGAGATTGCTTTAAGTTGGAATCATAGACGTAAAGCATCATCATACTTACTAAATTTCTGATAAACTCATTTTCTCAATTAGCATTTAATTTAATTTAATGAAGCATATTTAAAGTCATTGTAAACTATCATAAATAAAATAGCAACAATTGAAACAACCCACAACCTACCATATGTTGCCGAGTCGTGTCGACTCGAGTCGAAAATTATGAATGAACCCAACATGTGGCAATCAGTGACGTACACGCGCGGCAGCGACAACAACGTTCAAACTCATTCAACTTTGCGTGAAACTAATCAGCAATTTTTGTTGTGTAGCGTTTAGGCCAACGCGCTCAGCACAACATCCGTCCGAACGACTCTCTTTATGGCGGTCTATCTGTCTGTATGTCTGTGTTTAAAGCTCCCTATCGGACTGCACTGCACAGGTTTTTTTTAAATTAATTTTATTTTATTTTATTTTGGTTTTTTAAGTTTTTTTCAATTGAAATACAAATGGTGCAAAGTTTGTTAATGTTGCGGACGCAATGTCTGGCAAAACCTGGCGATTGGCGGCCAAGACAAGACTAGTCGGCCCAGCCAGACCAGACCAGTGGGCACTGCAGGTGACGAAATCTGACCAAAACGATACAAACCAATAAAAACGAAACAAATTCAAATAATGCACCGCTAGGCATGAATACCACAACTAAAAAAAACAACAACAAAAAATACTACAGTAAAATTTTAACTAGGTGGAAGTTTGGCGGCAATAAATAACGATTTATTTAGTATTTAGATACATGTCGTTTTTTTTTTAGTTTGTTTTCTTTTAATAATTTACGAGTAGGTGGCAGCACGTTCGATTGATTGTTGACTGCATGAATGGATGCGTTACAACTGGCAGCGTAACATGTTCTTGTTGTTGTTGTTGGTGTTGGTTGTTAGTAACGATGTTGTTGATTTGACCATAAACATCGTTGGTTTTTAGTTGTTTTGTTTAGTTTTTAATTCTTATGTAAAACTGTTTATTATGGACTGTTTGCATGGGTTGACTTGACTCAATTTGACGCGACGCTGAGGGTTGGCGTGCGACTTTTTCAAGTAGGTAGGCAGTAAAGCAGACAACTAGCGTTTTAAGCGTCGGAAGTACGGTTCACTTGTGCGATACGAATGCAGAACTGAGCGCCTGATGAGCGTTTAAAAATTAATTAAATGAACTTGGCGTGACGATTAATAATTCAATAATTACACACATTTATAGCGGTTTGCAGCATAAGCCTGCGATATAAAAACAATGATGTTCAACTGTCAGTGTATGTGTATAAGTGTGTGTGTGTGTGTGTTGTTGAATATTTTGTGGCTGTCACTAACGTCGTTTGTTTAAATTACAGCTCAATGAAAACTTAATGTTTTCCTTTCATGTCACTGTCTGGTAGCGGTCGCATCTTTAAGCTACACCCACGCATTTTTTCATCACATATGCATATTTGTGTAGACAACATCGTTTGTTTACTATTTTTGAGTTTTTATTTTTTTTTTAATTTTTGTTTTCTCTTTAAATAAACTTGTGGGCTGTTAACATTCACAACTAATGCTAATAATTAGGAAAGTATTTGTTTGCAATAGTTTTTGCAAATTTTTACAGCTGCTCAGACAAAGCAACAAATAAATAGTATCTATGACATGCAATGTTATTTAAAAACATTAATGAAAGGATGCAATTGAGTTGTGACGTGTAATATTTCTTATTTAAGCTAAACAGCTTTCTAGAATTCCATTTGGCCAACTCAACTTGGGAGACATTTTAAGATTTTGAAGATTTGGATGGCAGAAAACCATTAACTGTGCACCATATAGGAAACCGACCTTACAGAGATCTGCAAGTGCTCACAGATGTCTCATTGATTGACTTATTTAGATTCGATTTAGATTAGACTAGGCACGAATCACTGGCTGGTTCAACCAATCCTGCTTCAAATGACTATGTTCATTGCCGAGTTAATTTCGGTAGGCCCACAAACATAGGTTTGCAACTTGTCATCTTTTTCCTGTTTATAGTTTTATTCTAAGATATACTTTGTATACCTAGTATATCCAAAATATTTTTAATAGAGACAAAAATATTTATATATGAAGTACGTAGATACTTCTTCAAGTATTGGAGATGCTTTTATATTTTGTAAAACACTTTTAGAGAATGCATGTAGAAACTTCTCTAAATATTGGAGATGCGTTTAATTATTTTTCAATCAATATTAAAAACATTTTACTGCGAAAAATTGTATTGAGTCAGAAATTGTATCTTGTGGATTAAAATAAAATTTTTTTTTAAATTTTTAAACTTTCTTTGAATTCAATAAATTTAAATTTATATTTAAAGCACTCTATATTTAAGATACTCTTAATAATGATTTGGATATACTTTTAATATTCTCCAAGTTTTTTTTATTAAGCTAATTTTGAATTAGTTAAAAATATATTTATTGATTAATTACCTAGATACTTTTTATTTTTGTGTAGATATTAAAATAAAAAACATTTTAAAAAACGGTAATCATAAAATTTGAATTTTGAAATTTTTCATTATTTATATTGAAAACAATTTTTATCCACGCCTGAGTATAAATTTTATTTACATATTTACGTGGATAAAGCAAATATTTTCCTTACAACTCGTTTTTTCCTGTATTTAAATTTTATTTATACCACACACGTAAACACATATTCCATACAAGCAAGCAGCAACATCGCACACGTACACACATGTTCCGACAAGGAGCAACAGCATCGCACTCTGTTCCTGCAGTTTATTTCTTGCAGGTTTCTTATAGTTCTCATTTAGTTAATGTTGCAAGGGTAATATAGGGTGGATATTTAGCCAAGATGATTTGTGAATGCTATGGGTGGTCGTTTTATGAAATGATGATGTAGGGTTGAGTGACAACTTGATATTTTCTGGTTGTCATTTACCTGCATATTTTTCTTCTTATACATTTTAATTCTTATTGAATTTTAATATGTTGTTTTTTAAATTCAGTATTTTTATATAAATTTTCTTTAAATGCGATAGTTTTATTTTCAAATATTAAATATTTGAAAGACATTTTAAAAAAATTCGTGCACAATTTAAATATATTTTTTATTATGTCTGTTTAAATATTTTATTTAATTAAGAAAATATTTAAATAAATTTTAAATATTTACGTATTCGATTTATGCAAATGCGTTATTGGTGCAAAAATTACTCTCTTTTTGGATAAATTAAAAAAGTTTTTGGATAAATTTAATATTTCTTGCCCTTAGTGTAGTTAAACTAGCTCAACCCTAAAACGAAATTGTGGAAAAGGGGAGGAGTTCACAACAAAATAACACAACCTCAACATGCTCTGATAGCGGCAAACCACTGTGCCTAAAAGTATGACACGATCAAGGTTAACCATGACACAGGGTGCATTATAAGTAGATAAGAACTTAATTACTAATGTAAAAGCCTTCTCTCTGTCAAAATAAACTTCCGGGTAACTTCGTCTGCATATTGGCAGTATAAGTAGGACCTTAGTAGCTTGAGTGGATCACAGTGAAAAATCACGCAAGACTACTGATGAGTTGGTGTAGCGGCCAACGAAACAGTCTGTCTAGTCTGCTGTGTGATTTGCTCTATACAGAGCCGTTGTTGTTGTTGTTGTTGGTTGTTGCCTTCATTGTCTTCATGTTGTCTTGGCCTAAAGCTCAAAATTGTTTTCACTATAAAATGGTAAACATTCAATTAAGTTGAAAAATTTTTATGTTTAAGGTACTAAGATAAAATTTAATATAACGGAGATACTTTCAAAAACATTTTTAATGTTTGTCAACAATTTTTTTCTGGCCCATTAAAACAAATTTTAAATATGGTTGAATTTTTTTATTTGAAAATTTTTAAAAATTGATATTTTCAATTCATTAAAAAATAATAAATAAAGTAAAAACTAATTAGTTTTATGTAGTCAAATTTTTTCAGTTTATGTATTGGCGATAATTTTTAGCCAAAATTTTGAACATTTTTTGGGCTGGTTACCATAGCTTTAATGTAATTGCTCTATCAGTTGTTCTTGTTCAGATTTTATTCATTTATGACAATAGTACGAAGTAGGATCATAAAGGTCGGTAACAAGTTTTTCCATTTGCACTCAATTTCCTTACCTCAAAAATATTTGATGATAGTTTGGGCAAAGAACAGGTTATTTTCAATACAGTTGCCTTGTCAACACCAAATAGTTTCCTTTTTTAGGATGATCTAGCCTTTGCAACCGTATTTTTTTTTTAGAGTTTTATTAAAAAATTGTAGTGGCCACAAAAAGTTATGAAAGTATCCAATAATATTTCAACCATTATAAGATCAAGATATATAAAAAGTTGAAAAATGAGATCTCCGTTGTTTTTTTGTTAATATTTTTTTTTTAAATAAATTAATATCTTACTAGAAAAACTCTTTAACTGCATATGTAGAAACATTTTGACTCATTTTATTTTTTGATATTTGGACTCTAAAATTTCTATTTGCCATTGAAAGGACTTCTTCAAAATTTAGCCTACAATTTTTGTATAGCAAGGACGTCGTTATTAATTTTTGTGATTGCGCTTTCTTAAACACCAAACTAATGAGCTAATTTTTAAATTGTATCTCAAGCTCTCAATTTTTCTAAAATAAAAATTATTAAAGATAAAGTTCTAATTTGCTTGCTCATAACTCACCTCAAGCTTGTGCTAATGTTGTTGCGCAAATGTTTTCGTTGCGTATCCTTTACAACATTGCGACTGTGAATGCGTATCTAAGAGCTGTTGGTTTTGGGTTTGTTTTTATTTTTTGTTTATTTCGTCGGGAAAATTTTTTGTTTATAAAGTTGGCAAAATTATTTACGCACCAATAGCAAATGTTTATTTATAGTTGCCGCTTCAATCCAGCAGCTATTTTATTGCTTACAATGGCCAAACGTGTATTCAAGCAGCCGAAGGTTTTAGCTTTTTATGAATGAAAATATTTAATACTTATGTCTTGCTTGAAGTGTTTATTTTGTTTTTGCTAAAAACATTATTGTTGGCACTTCTTCGGATTTACAGCAGCTGTTTTTGATTTACAACAGATACATTGGCGTTAATTATAGTTTTGTTTTTTTGTTTTTTTTTTTTTGCTATATAACTTATTTTCTCCTGCTTATGGCATTCAACAGATATTTGAATTTAATTTTTAGCACTTCATATACATTGATTAAAATTTCTTTTCATGGAATATGCATGTTTTGTGCTTTTTTTTTTTTTTTTGTATAATTTTGAACACCTTTCAATTAACAACTTCACAAATAGCAGCACACAAGAATTATATAAAAGTTAAATGTTTCATTAAATATTTGTCATAACAACCTGAACAACAAAAACCGTTTAGCGAGTTAAGAATGAGTTGGTAAATATTGTCTTGTAGTTTTTGTATTCTCACTCTTGAGTTCGCTCAGACACACGCACGTCTAAAGCCGGCAAATCTTTTCAACAAACTAAACCGCAAGCAAAAGTTTTAAATGTTTTTCATTCAGCAGCATAACCGCAGCAACATGTTGACAAAAGATGATGTGCCTGAACAGCAGCAATCAACAAAGAAATGTTGCTTTAATTTTTATTAAGTTGCTGATGCTGCAACACGTTGCTGCTCTAGTCATCGTTATTAAGTTGTGTGATGTTAAGTCGTTTATATTTATTAACTGTGGGAATTTTTGTGTTTATGAGTTTGATCAGCTTAATGTGTTTTCTAGCAATTAATAGGCTGCTAAAAATATAAAAACCCAAAGAAATGCATTCACAAGGCGAAAATCATAAGGAATCGCATATGCTGCGATATTTTTTTTATTTTTATTTCTCAAACAAACGTTTGTTGAACATTTGAAAAAACTGTCAACAGCTTGCATTGAAATACTTATTTAGTATGTTGCCGCAGATGCAGCCACTTCAGTAAAAACAAAATAAAAAAAAGCAATATCTATCGACATGGACGCTGCTATCCAAACAAAATCGGCTGATCTCACGCAGCGTAAACATTTAGGATTTGTAAACAAAACACAACGTTTTTATTGTACTTTCAATGTTTACCACCAGCAGTTTTCATTTAGCATTTTTTTGTTTTTATGGGTTTTTTTTTATTTGCTTAATTTTCTTTTTTTTAAGTTTTTCCTATTCAATCAATTGATTTTATTGTTGGCACTAATTATGTATGTCGCATTCATTGCAGCTCGTGAATGGCACAAAATTGGCATCCTTCGCAAATTGATATTCAATCACTTTCAGTTTATTGAAAATTGTTACACTTGAAAATCGTCGCGTGCATAATTTACGCATATTTATTGAGCATTTGTCACTTGATGCAATTTTATATAATTGCAGAAATTTACTGAATTCATGTCAAGGTGGCAGTAAATGTTGCCTTTTAGTATTTTCAGGTCAAGTGTGGGATATGACAAAAAACATGGCATTAAGAAGTTCACGTTTTCAAATTTGTAAAGAACAATGGGCTTAAAATTAACTAACCTCAAAAAGCAACAATCCCGAAGAATTACATCTCAGAATAAAGAAAGCATCAAGATAACATAATCAGCACTATTATGAGTAAAATTTCGCCCGGAATTGAAGAAGGAAATTTTAATTTTTTAGACAAGGTATGCTTTTATAGATTTTTTTTTTCTTGGTGATCTTAAAAATTGGCGATGAATGCAAATATTTGTGTTCAAATTTTTCAAAAGTTCAGTGAACATTGCTAAAAATACGAAAATTCCCTTTTTTAATTCCGGACGAAATTTTATTCACAATTGGGCTGATTAACATGATTTTCTCAAATACGCTGCAGATATCCAATAAAATTTAGGTAGGTACATCTATTAAAAAAAAAGTATGTGTGAGAAATTACAGAAAGAAATTTTGAAGGAGGCTGTTGGGAAAGATAAAAATGCTTAGTTAAATTCATAAAATCAATCACAATCAATTTGCCAAATCTCACACTTCTTGGATTGTATCAGAAAATATAAAAACCGGAGAAAAATCCTGCGGTCAAATGTAAATGCAGCAGAATATTTTGCAAAACTTTGCATCGTAGCAAGATTCTAATTTTTTGTGAAGTAAGATAAGACGCCTTTTTCATATTGTCGATTATGAGGATACCCAATGTGCACGAAAACGGATGAGGATTCGTTTCGAATTCGTTACGAGTCAGCCAGCGAAGAATTTGCTATTTTATGTTTTGACGGACCCGTTTCGAACCCATTACAAACTCTTCAAAACAATGGTCACAACGTTAACATTGAAGGTAGTTTTCAAGTTGGTATCAAATCTTTTATTTTATACTAGCTGATATTTCAAATTTGAATATTTAATCCGCGTTTTAATATTTTTAAAAATCCAAATAATGAAAAATAAGCTGTACTAAATTGATTATTAAATTGCTTTAAAGCTCATATTGAAGGTACATACTTTTTCTATTGGTTGAAAATAAAGAGATAAAAATGTTCTAGAAAATGATACTTACTAATTTTTTGAGTAAAAATTTTGGACCATTTTTAAAAAAAGATTAAAAATATATGCGCTAAGCTAACAGTACCTTTGAAAACTTTTTTTTAAGTTTTTTGAGTAAAAATTTTGGACCATTTTTAAAAAAAGATTAAAAATATGTGCGCTAAGCTAACAGTACCTTTGAAATCGTTTTTTTTTAAGTTCTTAAATAGAATTTATCAACGAAAAAAATTTTAATGTTATAAAAGGTGTTTTTTTAAGAGCTTGAGAAAGTTTAATAATAATACAAGACAGAAATATTGTTGGAATGATTTTTTTATTATTATAATCTGGTAAATAATTTCATGGCATTTATTTTTTCCGGCATATGCCCGCCGCGGATACAAGTTACATAGTCTATTCGGTCAGTCCAATTTTTCACTACTTTTTCCAATAAATCTGGCTGTATGGCGCAATGGTGGCTTGAATATTGGCTTCCAATGCGTCTAGAGTTGCTGGTTTGTCGGCATAAACCAATGACTTAACATAGACCCATAAAAAGTAATCAAGAGGCGTTTAGTCGCACGAACGAGGGGAAATAAAGTTGTCACTAAATTGATTTTGCAATAAATTTATGATTAAGAGCGCTGTATGGCAAGTTGCGCCGTCTTGTTGGAACGAAATGCCGTCGAAGCTAACTGATTAATTTTTGGAAACAAAAAATCTGTCAGCATGGCTCGATAGCACTCGACATTGACCGTAACGGCAGCTCCTTCCTCATTTCGAAAGAAATAAGAACCGATGATGCCGCCAGCGTGTAAATCGCAGCAAACAGTCACTTTTAATGGATGTAATGGCGATTTCTTAATGGCTTGAGGATTGTCTTCGCTCTATATACGGCAATTTTGCTTATTGACGAAGCCATTTAACCAAAAATGAACTAAACACAAAAAATAGACGAAGTGCTCTACAGGGTTGCCCATATTCGACGGACCCATCTGGCAACGCCATAACTTTTGACGCCGCCTGACTTCTTCTTGTGGGGATATTTGAAGTCAAAGGTTTACGTTAACAAGCCAAGGACCGTAGAAGAGCTCAAGGACAACATTCGTGAAGAAATAGCCGCTATTCCGGTCGAAATGTTGGCGAAAACGATGGAAAATGCTGCAAAAAGGGCACAATACGCCATCAACGCCAGAGGCGGCCATTTGAGAGATATCATATTCAAAAATTGATGTAAACAAATCTACTTGGAACAAATTAAATGATTAAGATTGCCAACCGCCAAATTTTTATTTTTTTTGTAAATTTTTATGTAAATTTCAACTATTTCAGAGCGCTCGCGTGGCGTGTATTGTTCCATGGTAAAAATCTGCTTGGACTGACACTTCAAACGCGGTATGTCATTAAGCGATCTGACATCTCTGTCAAAAGTTCTAAAAGTTCTTCTATGCTTGGATTTATTAAACGCTGGGCCAAAGAATTCAATAGCATGATTACGACTACAACGTTGTATTATGCAATAGTGCGTCCTCACTTGGAGTACGCAAGTCAAGTTTGGTCTCCAAGTTACAATGTGCATGTTGATCGAATAGAGAGAATCCAAAAATGCTTTGTTCGGTTTGCCCTAAGGGGCTTAAGTGGATTTGACATTTTAAACCTTCCTCCTTATGAGGATCGCTTAAAACTTTTAAAAATGCAATCATTGAGTGAGCGAAGGAAGTCTGCAGATATCGTCTATTTGCACCAACTCATCACCGGTGTATTCGATTCTCCAGAACTTCTTTCTCTTATAAATTTTAACTCTAATCGTAGAAGCAGTAGAAATGCTAACAATTTAATTTACTTACCATTTAGTAGAACAAATTATATGTTAACTGCTCCTTTAAGCCGTATGAGTAAATTAGTTAACAATTGTAGCTTTTTTGATGTTAACTTGTCTAAAGGTCAACTCAAGAGTAGATTAAAAACTATTGTGTAATTGCATGGTTATGTTTTTGCATGTTTAGTCGTGATGTCTTGTGTTGTCTTTGAGCCCAACCATATTTTGGTGGGTAAATTTTTCTCACATTAACTTATTTTGAGCCACTAATATCAATATCGTTGAAAATTTCAAAGATTTTTGGGTTGTGACTTTGAATGCGTTAATGAGGAGAATGTGCGAAAAAGCTGTAGTAGCTAAACTCTATTGTTATTGCATGAAAAAAAAAAAAGTTATGGCGTTGCCAGATGGGTCCGTCGAATATGGGCAACCCTGTATGAACTTTGCGAACAGATTTATTTTTTTCAAAGAAAATTTTCACAATTCTGAAGCATTGTTCTGGCATTAAACGATTCATGATGAATTGCCAAACCTTACTGAACAAAAATGTCACTACAGTTTGACATTCTCAACTGTCAAACCATAGACAACAACCATCGAAACTTCTCATGCAGCTAAAAAAACACCCTTTTTCTCTAAATATAGCTTGAAACTGTTCAAACTTCTACCTTAAGGGGTGTTTTGGGTACACCAGAGAATGCCCCGGATTTGAGAATATCTTCATGATTTATGACCTAAAATTACTTATTTAAATGAAAATATGAGCGTTAAAAGAATTTTTTTTTTATAAATGCAAATAATGAACGAAGATCAACAAGAAAAGATGAAAACTTCTCAGTGAACCAAAACTACCATTTTCGAATTCATTTATGAACCTCTTTGGGTAGAAACGTTCATTTTCGGCACTCCAAAATTAACCTTTTTTGTATCACTCATCGGACTGAAATGCCTCTCAAAAATTAACCTTATTTTGTTAGAAAATGATAGAAAAAATGAACCATATAAAAGTTATTTTTCATCACTCGGAAATTATCTCTTTGAACCATGAAAATAAACAACTCAATGAATCATAAAAAAAATATTTTTCGGCACTCGGAAATCAACCCGTTTTGCATCAATCGCCGGACTGAATTGCCTTTCGAAAATGAACCATTTTTTGTCCAGAAATGAGTTAAAAAATTAATCTGGAAATTAAAAAAATTACTAAGAAAAATGGTTAATTTACGAGAAATTTTTACCTACTAAAATGATAAGACATTATTAAATGTTTTAAATTATTCTTTTCGACTCAAAATAATTTTTTATGAATTTCGCAAAAGAAGTACAGTTTTTATTTATGGGAAAAGTTTTCACGAATTTAATCTTCTATAAAAAGCACTTTTAAACGACAAAATAAAAAATCAAAAATTGAACAAAAAAATTATTCTACCCAAAAATTTTCGCAAAACTCTCACCTTACGCAAAACCTTCGCATATGGTTCAGTGGGTTTCTTTTTCAATAAATTGGGGATATGTTTTTAATTTTTGGAAGGTTATAACTTGTTTTTATGTAAAAATCATAAGTTTTCTGATTTAATATTGGATTTGACCGTTCACAGTACTCAGTTCACAGAGCATGAGTCTGCGTAACTTAACCTTAAATTTTATTCTATTCATCCTGATACTTTCTCAAAAATTATCCGACGCTACGCAAAGATATCAACTAAATGTCAACACATTACTTTCATATTTTACTCAATTCAATTGACGTTTCTCTCTGTAAACACATTTGGTCAAGTTTTTTTTTTATATATAACCTCTTCCAACTTTTCCATTACTTTCAAATACTTTTTGCAAGATTTTTTTTTTAATATTTTATTTACTAAAATAATTATACTTTTATATATATATATAAAAAAAGCTTACTCGAAAACAAAAATGCACATAAATATTGCTCAAAAGTTAAAAAGAAATTCACTAAAAAAAAATACTTTTCGTTGTATTAGATGGCAAAAAACAAATGAATAAGACAAAGTCAAAATTATAAAAAAAAATATTTAAAATGAGCATTTAATAGTCGCTACACAAAGCTATGCCATTCAGCGATGCGCTCACCTAAGCCAGCCTCGCGTAACTTATGCAACTGCTCTGCGCCACTGCCCTGCACTGGCGCATGCGCATCCAACACTACTGTGCCCAGCACAAGCTTTTTGGCCATCTTCGTTTTCGTTGCTAAAGTAGTGCGTATGAGTAGATTGTCAAGATCATTCAATGATTTCAGTGGAATCGTCAGCGTTGCCGCTTCGCCCAAATCCCACTTGGTCGAAAGCGATGGAAAGAAATTCGACGATTTCCAGGCATCGATATAGATAGAGTGCTCGAACACGGTGGTCTTGACATAAATGCTGCCAGCATTGGCCTCCAATTCGTCTTTGACCTTGTTGGAACAACGCATGCGCGCAGTTGTTACGAGCAAGACGAGATCACTGTGTGGCGTCTTCGAGACATTGCTGAGTCCTATTTTACGTTTCATTTCCGATGTCATGCGATTCCATTGCGGATGTTTGGCAGTTGGTGTGGCTGATGTGGCTGATGTGGCAGGTGGTGGTTTGGGAGTGGCCAATTGCGGCACTTCGTTGCCACTGTGACTAATGGATGATGCCCTCCCTGCTGCGCCATTCGCATGCATTGAGTAATCACTGAGATCTCGCAGTTCCAAGACGATCTCCACAACACCTTTGGCTGAGTTGGCCAGCTGTAAGTAAATTTCCGTGGAAGTGAAATGTTAAAAGTGAAATTTAAATGCTTTTAATTATTGTTCTCTATGTTAACTAAAAAAATATCGCACGCATTACGTAAGACGTTTAATGCATATCTTGACCTGGCTATGTCTATATTAACAGCATGTTGTATGCAAACTTAAGTGTATGTTATGAAAAAAAAAACAATTAAGAAACTATTCAGAAAATATTAGAAACCATGCTGTACTTAATAATTGTAAACATAAACTTTCGCCCATAATAAAGTTAATAAAGAAAACATAATATTTTCAGCATAGCTGCGTTCACCTGATAATGGTGAAGAGGCATGGAAAAATATTAAAGTAGCATTTACTTGGAATACTTTTGATACTTAAAGACAACGAATTTCATATTCTGATGGGGCCACAAAAAACAGTGTATTGGAGCTTAAAAAATTATGTGCAGAATTGTCGCTTCTTTAATAGGCAATCATGAATTTGTATTTAAATTAAATTGTAGAAAAATGTGAATTTTCTAGAATCAAAATAATAGAAAATATTGCAGCCAAGTTCTTGATTGATCAAGTGACTAACGCGGTGACTAAATTGTAACATAAGCTTTTAGCTGGAATCAAGTTTACTGTAAACAACTTCTGAGTAAGAAATGATTGACACTATGAGTTGGAGCACTAACTTTCTTCTGGTCTTAATAAGCACAAATAACGCAATTCACCTCAGAACAAATACCAGCATTGAAAATAAGACCATCTTCACAAGAATGTGGGGAGTTAATGTGGTAACCGAGATTTTGAACTTTATCAACAAATTCCAGTTCAACAATTTCCGGTATATCCAGGAAAGAAAAATCATATTTAAAACAAGGTAAGACATAAGATTTAAGGGGATTGATATTAAGTTTATTAGCTTCAGCCCAATCTGTTATATTACTGAAGCCTTCATTCCACATAAATCATCCACCAAATACCGAGCGTTAAGGTACTTCATCTGTCAAATAACTGAAAGCGGACACACAGTTTCCCACTCTTACTCTTTGAGACCTTTCTGTGTTAGAAAAACCAAAGTTAATTTTGGTATTTATCCTCATTTCCCGTTTTTGACATAGTATGATCAACAGTATTAAATGAAAAAGTTTAACAGATAGAGAAAACTTATATACTCCAGATAAAATGAGCCTCTGATGTCATAGACTGGACTTAAGTAAGGACATTAGAGTAATTTTTTGTTGTGTTCCGAATTTTGAATGACTATGAGATACCCAAATACTTTTGTTAATGATGATAAGAGACCTTCCAGACGAAAGACAGACGGTTCACGATAGTTTAATTTTTTAGCTTTCCAAGCATCAAAGCAGCATGAACTTGTGAAATAGTGATTTATTAACGTGGGTCAATGCGGTCAACGCTTAGGATAAGCGGTAAAATGAGTTTGATAAATTTAAAAGATATTACATCTTTACCTACGGCATTTGAAGTAGGCTTACAATAAAATATTTGTTTAGAATATTACTATCGATTTGGCAATCATTGGATCCCTCATTGAATACCCCGACCTGTCTAAAATTGTTCCAAAGCTTTTTTAAAAATTGGACCAAACTTAGCTTAGTTATAAAAATTAGCTAATTTAACAGTTTCTAATTTTTTGCTTAATTTCTAACACTTTTGTGCTAATGCGAACAATTAAAAAGTATATATAATCGATATAAAATATCTCCTTAAGTAAAGACCCAATTCCCAGGGTTACATGATGGTCTAACACTGGGATATAACTTAAAATAAAACATGTAAAGAAACTTCATCTACTTACATTATTTGTGGGACCCTTGGGAACAGTGGTTGTTATATCCTTGATGGGCCACCAAAGTTCTTCGGTGGAATACAGGCCGGTGCGGGAGTTGCGTTGAAATAATTTCGGCTCCAAATAGCACGTTACAGAACCTGCATAAGATAAAAAAGCTATTAAACTTTCAAAACTGTTCACGCGTTTAGCTCAACTCTACCAATATTTCGGCGCGATTCACTAATGGTCAGTGGTGGCATGGCATCTCTTGGATTAGCGTCACTGGGTTTTCTTCTAACCTTTTGACTATCACCATTTTGCTTCGAGTTGTGTGCAAGACCATTACTTGCGTTTGTGCTGTTGTGCGAATTTTCCTTGCCACTACCACTGGAACTTTCAACAACTTTTTGTACTAAGCTAGAGCTTTTATCACGCAAGGAACGATAAGTTTTATTCAAGCGATTGAAGCTCTATGGAAAAGAGAAACGAAAAAAAACGTATAAGACGCAGCATTCGAACTACTAAACCGATCATGTGTAGATAATACTGTCGGCTTAGTTCAGACTTAAGCAACCGCAAAATTAAATCCAAATTAACGCACCGCTGGTGGTAGCTCTAGAAGCGCATAAACTGTAAAGACAACAAAGTGTCCGGCAAAAAGTTCCTCAGGTGTGAATTCAGCAAACACTGTCTTGCTGCCGCGTCTAGAAGAGTGCTTCAGTGAAGGTCTATTATAGAAAATAATTACGAAATATACTGTTAAAAATCTCAAATTGTTACTTACTTGATATCGGGCGCCAGCGGAAACTTAAAGGTCTCATTAAATTTTGGCCATGAATTGGTTTGTATGCTGCTATCCATACGTTTGGAGCCAGGAAAAAGCTTCACCTGCAAATGCAATAAAACGAAATGGTTTGAGTACGCACTATTTTCAGTACAGACGCAACCCACTTTGATTAAATAGCCCTGCACCACTTTGAAACCGAACAAAGCCGGCAGATGTCGCGCCGCCAACAAATGTACATTAAGCTCTGGCACTGCTGTCCGTTGGTATGCGGTAAAGGCCACATCGCTGTTGTTAGCAGTTGTTGTGGTCGTCGTCGTTGTTGTTGTTGTGGTCTGTTGGCTCGTTTCAATGGAGATCTGAAAGCCGATCTCCGGCTCCAAAACTACTGAATGACGTTGTATACCGGTACTAGCTGCATGATGACCCGGCAGCAGTGAGCGCAACTTCTGCATAGAGAACGTAGACATGCTAGATAAGAAGAGCGTAACTACGTAATCGCTTTCTACTGATCGCGCACGCTGAGCGAAGTGTTAAGCGTTGACTCATGAGCTAGTCTGGAACTGTGAGTGATCAATAGCGAATAAATAAACACTTAAAATTTGAATATATTTATAATTAATTAAGTTTTTTTTTGGGTTTTTCTTAACTAATATTTAATGCAAGCGCGCGAAACCTTAGACGATCACTTTTGAAATTCGACTGTCGCAAAATCTTTTCAAGCTGTTCTAGTTTATTTACCAAAATGATTAGCGTTCATTAAATTTAGTTATCTTATCAGTGCGATGAATAAAATAAACAGTTTGTATTGAAGAGCAAAATGAAGAAATAAAGAAAAAAGAAAAAAAAAATAACCCAACAAAGACAACAAAACCTTATGAGACGCTATTGAGCATCTTCACCACACGATCAAGACGATTCTATAAGACGCAACCGACTGCTAACTGACTGACAACTTATGATGTATTTCGACTCATTGCTTCGGACAATCTTAGTCGTTAGAGTCTGAGGAACTGCAAGCAAGATTTACGATACAGCTGATCGATTCAGCGATCTTTAACGTTTGGCTAAGATTCGCTTGAATTTTGTTTACGACGATGACATCGTCAATTACCGCATTTGTAGCAGTAATTATTACGCTGATCGCAACGTACTTTTGAGCAACGTCTTGCTGCCTTTTATAATAGCAGCAACAATAACAATAGAGCTAAAGAAAAAGAAAAACTCGAAGATGTTGCTATTCGATCATCATCGATCTGTCTGTTTGCGGAATGCAATTGAGGCATTAATGTTGTTGTTGTTGTTGTTGTTGTTGTTGTTGTTGTTGTTGTTGTTGTTGTTGTTGTTGTTGTTGTTGATATTGTTAAAGTATTCTTTGAAGTTGATTATCGCCTGAAAAGCACAAAGAAGACAGTGTTGTTGTGGGTTATGGGCGGAGAAGCATCTGGCGGAAGATGTGCACTTGAAAAAGTAATTTGCGGAGCCATATTTCGCGAATTGTTTTATTTCAATTATCAGTCAAGAAGACTTAAAGAGCTCGTTGTATCATGTTAAGATGAATTCGACTTCTTG
Source organism: Pherbina coryleti (assembly GCA_943735915.1). Lineage (NCBI taxonomy): Eukaryota > Metazoa > Arthropoda > Insecta > Diptera > Sciomyzidae > Pherbina > Pherbina coryleti. Next base: position 130,078,159 of record OX030952.1, read on the forward strand.
AAATTATCAACATAAAGACTTCTTACAGTGACTCAACGAAGCGAAAGTTTTTTTTATAAATGAGGCCAAGATATAAAACCTAAAAACTTTTCTTCAAACACTTTTAAAAAATATTTTGCAAACTTTGAAGTGATATCTGTCCATATAATTAAATGAGACTATTTAACGATTTGACACGGTGATCATAATTATAAAATCAAAATACACTTAAAAAAAAATGTTTAAAAAAGAGTTATAGCCAGATTTCTTAACAAGAAAATTGTGAATTACATAAAAATTCTTTTTACTCGGGTACAACATTTTCCGTTTGAACAATGTTGTGAACGAAATCGCCTACGGGCAGCAGAACTCAGCAGAGGCAGAACTGAAACAGATGCTTTGTGCATGTTCACAAAAACGAAGCCACGAGTAACAATTTACTTCGATTTAGTTCACACGACACATTGACATTTTGGCAAAATGCGGCTGTTAGGTTTGAACATTGGCTAAGAACAATAATGATGAAAATCATACAAATAGGTTAATTGTCTTGACAATTTCACCCTATTAAAAAGACAAAAAAAAAAAAAAAAAAAAAAAAAAAAAACAGAATTGGCAATGTCAGTCGTAGTGGGGACTTTGACATAGCTGAACGTATTAGTTCTATATCGACCTGGAAAGACTATAATGTGTATCAGAGAACGACTTGAGTGTATTCAAATGGCGTTTCGAATTTTTCGTCAATATACGAGCTACGCTATTTCGACAACAACGGAGCTGGACCCATTTTGAATCTAAAATTTTTTGACAAGCGTTATATCAGCGGTAGACCTTTTGTTTCGTCAGTCTACTTTGACATGACATACAACAACAACAACAACAGCAATTTTTTTCAAATAAGTTTAATATTTTATCTCTTCAATTAAAAAAAAAAAAGTGCGTCGATATCTTTTATAATTTTCGTGTAATTTAATTTTTGACGAGGCATTACATTTTGATTGCGCAGGGTAAAGGGAAAAATTATTCTCGAAAAAATAAGACACTTTTTTAAAATTTTATTTTTTAGCTGTATTTAATTTTAGACCACATTTCTTTTTACATTATCAAAGTATAACTTCAAGATTTATCCCTGAAATTTTGGTCCAAAAATATTCGTTATATTCTTTAATAAAAAGTTCTTGGGCGTTTAATCATTGATTTTTAAAAAAATATTATTTTTTGACACAATGGCGGGCGCAGAAAGAAAATTTTCAGTTTTTGTGCACAAAATTGAGGTCGTTTTAGGTTACAAATCAAAAAATATATATAAAAAAAATCAAACTATTTAACGCCAAAGAAGTCTTTACTAAACCGAAACATTTTTTCATGAAATAGTCTCCAGAAATTTAGAGCCTTTCGCGGCATTGCACTTTTCTACCATATCGAAGAATATTTTTGGACCATAATCTTAGGAATAAGTCTTGACTACTTATACTTTAATAATGTAAAAAAAATTTTGGTTTAGAATAATATACAGCTTGAAAAAAAAAATTAAAAACTCCCGGAGACCCTTAAAAAACCTTATGACTTTTGAAATTTATAAAAAAAAAACGAAAAAAAAATAAAATTATTTATTTGTTTGTGAATTTCGACTCAGATTTATTTTAAATCGAAAATGGATTCTGAACTGGACTTTAGTTTTTTTTTTATGGCTTTTCATGGAATTTTTCTAACTGCATTTATTTAAAGTGTTCATACATACATAAGGACGTAGTGAATAAATTGTTCATTTTCGATTGATTTTGATATTTTATAATTATACTTTATTGAATTTTTCCATAAATAAACTCAATACTAACTAATTTAAGGAACACACATGATAACTACTATAAAATCGGAAAAAACTAAAAAAATTATAATAATCATAAAATCAAATGAAAAAACATCCGTATTTCTATATTTCTATTTCTCTATAAGTACAAAGTGTGAGGTTTATCAAAATCGTGAATCGTGAATTGTGAAGAAAATTATAAAATTAAATTCTATAACAAGTTGTTGTGGTTCTTCAATTAAGATTCAATTAAATAAATATCAAATTGACAACAACAAAGAAAGAAAAAAAAATACAAATTCAACCCATTCGTATAAGAATTTATTTCCATAGCATTTTAATTGAATTTGAACTCTATGCAGCGCAGTTCAATAACAAGCCGGCCAAACAACCCAACAAGCTAATTAAATGGGCTTAAATTTCAATTTCAAAGCATAATCAATTTGCTGCTAAGCAACTGCATTTAACTGCATTTAAGATAGTTTTTGCACTTGTACATATTCAGGTTGAGCCACTCAACCACAGCGTAATGGGGAAACCTCCTAAGAATTGAGTGCATGGTGAAAAAATAAAAATTAAAAAAAAAAAACCAAACTAACAATCAGAATTAATTAAGAATAATTAAAAGAGCTATAAAACAAAAGAGCACAGACTTAACGCTGTTTGTTTTATTTCTGTTGTTGTTCTTATTGCTGTTGCTACACTGTCTTTCCAAGTATTTATGTAGGTTTATGCATTCGCAATTATTTGTTTAACAGCTCAACAGCTACAATTCGACCTACGTTCTGAACTTGTACGGAGTTTATTTTAATTCCTGTTTTTAATTATTACTGAATTTTAGCAAATTAAATGTTTATTTACTTTAGCTTTGTGTTTCCTCCCCTCTAACTTATTTTACTTAGGAACTTATAATTCAAAAGTGTTGCCGTTTTAATGCACTCGTATAAACCACTTTCTAACGAGAACTTGTACTGATTTTTGTTGCGAAATGCTTGTTAAATGAATTGAAAATATTTTTAATGATTGAAATTTTGCGCAAAAACTGAAGAACAAGTTTTTAGAGAAACACATTTCAAAATCACGTTAAATCGAGAGGATTGATTATCATAGTAATGATTAATGAGAAGAAAAAATATAATTTTATCTTATATTTTAGATATACAGATGACGGACAATAAAATCACTTTTTTTATTTGGAACAATATATCCGTTATATTTTTAAGATGACAGGGAATGCGAAAAAAGGGAATTTACCTGTGAACTTCCAACAATTAAAATAGAAAAAAATAATCATTTTACATTTCTGGAAATTCCAAAATATAAAAAATACCTTATCTACCTTAACACAAAGATAGAATCATTAGGGGTATTCACGATTCAGTACACTTGCCTGTACACTTGAGGACTTGTGCACTTTACAAAAACAAAACACACGTACGTCAAAAATCTGCACATCTGCATTTCAACTATAGCCTTGAACTTGATGACTTGAGCAGTTGTGCACTTGTAGTGATGCAACATTTGAGAGTTTATTTCCCAATTACTTGATAAATAAATTTAGTAACTTAATGCAAAACGTATAATTCGACTATTTATTTGTGGACAAAATATTCTTTCTTTATGCTTAAAAATTAACATGAGCTATCTGAGCCAAATACATAACAGGGTACTAGGTGTTTTGTATAAAATATTTTTTACATCACTAAAAGTCAAGTTGCAAATTGTTATTAATATTCAATTAGAGATCAATGGCAACAATTAAGTCAAGCTCTCCCAAAATTAATAGTTTTGTTTAAACACTTTTTTCGGTATGTTTTTTTATTATTTTTATAAGAAATTTATTTAATAATCTATTGCTTCCCGATAAAAATAACAAAGAGCTTATTTTGACAAACAAGACATACTTTAATAAATTTCTTAATAAAAATTTCTTAATAATTGCACAGCTGTTGCACAATTCCTCAACTGCACTGGTAAGTGCATTGAATCTTGAATACCCCTATTATTGACGAAAATGTCTAAAAAGCGAGTTTATTTTAACACAAAATTTAAAAAAAAGCAGCAATGGACATCTAAAGAAGGTTTCTTTTATATTTTGTCAATGTGAAAGGGGAACAACATAATAAATAAAAAAAAAATAAATAACTGGCCATTTCAATTTCAATTCAATTTCAATTTATTAAGCAAAAATGTTAGCATATACGTAATAAACTTTTGCATGCTGCAATAAAGTATATAACAACAAACAGACAATAGTATGACATAAAATTATTCCAGCCCTTGAAAGGCCTTTGACCTAGCTTCTTATGATCAATTGTGTTGTGCGTGTTATTAAGTTTGTACACAATTGACCGAGAACTGGACCTACAGGTTTAACGCCGACTCAGAACGGCCATGAACGGAATGTTATTGTTCACAAGAAGCTTTACATGCATTTTGATTACTCTCTGAGATTTGCCATTGTCTGCAGAGAGGTGGCAGCCGTACAGAAAAATTATTTTAACTAGTATCGCCTGTGGCCGATAGAACAAGTAGCAGTTTAACTGTTTTTTTAACGCTGAGAGAAATTAAGAGAAAGCAACAACCACAACAACAACAATAATGCTACTCAGCTCTTTTTAAATGTTTGCGTCACTCCTGCATTCTACTCTTGCTTTTGTAAGCTACAGCAGCGATGTTCAACAGAGGTAAAAAAAGCATTTTACATTTGCTCAGTTTTACCTATTTTAATGACAACATATTCGAATAAAAATTATATTGTGCAAATCTACTCGAAAATACCTATCCATCGATATAAGTATTATGTAAATATGTTGAAGGTAACACTGAAAAAAAGGGAACACAAACTTTTTTGTTTGCGTATTAATATATAGATTCAAATAGTTTTCTGTCGCTGCTAGGATTCGAACCCGGGTCTCCAGGTTCGTTGACATAGCGGCCACGCACTTTAACCAACTACGCCACGGACGCCACAGGGGAACAACATGGTTTTTTAAAAAATTTCAGCTTTCTAGAGAAATGACTTTACGAAAAGAAAATTTAAATGCTTGCTGAAAAATAATTCTTCTAAGCTCATTAGATACATTTAAATAAACTCTACACAATTTTTTGCGGTTTTTAGACCTATGTAAATATCAGTTGTATTCTATAAGAGCTGTTATGTATAAGATAACTTCAGACCATTTATCTGTCAAACCAATTGTCAGATTGTAAACTGACAGTGTCAATTCTACCATTTTAGAATTCAAATTTCAGCTCAAAATAAGCAGGCACTGCATCCGCTGTTTTATAGAAAAATTTTGTTCATAATAAAGACTCATTTTTGGATCAATGGGCATGTCAATAAACTAAATTATCGCATTTGGAGCTTATATAATTCACATTAGATTATCGAACCTACATTACATTCCGAAAAATCACAGTTTGGTGCTGTCTGTGGACAAGGGGAGTCATTTGACAATATATTTTAAGGCCAATAACAGTATTTGTCGGTAATCTTTGTCTCTCAGTTTACAATCTTAAAATCCAGCCGTGGTGGGCATATGCCCCAAATTGTGTTTTTATAATTGATATATTAGGAAATATCATTTGTTGAATCATTTTCATCATTTTGTTCAAAATCAAAGTTAGTACCGGCTTAAATATACACCCTTTCTGGAAGGTGGGAAAGCTCCAAATTTGGAGCATTTGGAGCAAAGATAATCCACAAGCCTTTCTTGACAAAATTCATTACAAAAACTCATCGTTTGTTGTGCTTTATGAGCCAGTGGAATCATTGGTCCATATGTCTTTAAAAATTATAATGATCAGAACGTTACAGTCAAAGGTGAGCGGTACTGAGATTTGATTGCTACCTTTTTCGTGCCTCAATTGGAAGGCATGAATGGTGCAGACATGTGGTGGCACACAGCGTGCAATACAGTTCATTTACTAAAAGAAACATTTGACGAACGATTTATTTCACGAAATGGACGAGTGAAATGTATAGCTCGTTCGTGCAATTTACCGTCATTTGATTACTTCCGTTGGGGAGTTCTAAAGTCACTTGACTATGTCGATAAACCAGAAACAATTGAGCACTTGGAAACCAACATTCGAAGCGAAAATTACGCCCTATACACGCCAGCCATATGCCCGAAATTATATTCAAACATTAATGTTAAAAAATTTTCTTTAAGATACAGTTATATGCATGAATTTTAAAATCACTTTCCTGTGTTTTCTTCAATTTAAAGTTCTCCACCTCTTAAAAAAAGCACCCTTTATATCGTTCTTAACCCTTAGTTTAGTAAAATGACTAAATTTACTGTTTAACACTCAGGCTTAATATTACTCAGATATAAAGTTTTAAACCGTCGGTACACGTGTATTTTTTGTTGTTCTCTCTTCTACCAGAATCAGTTTGATAGAAGTATGTCAGTTTGGAAAAAGTTCGAAGTATCGTCGTTTTTCTTATTTAGAACTCTAGTCTACCAAAAAAACAAACATTGCAGAATTATTTCATTTAAAACTTCGCCATAATTTTTATCAGGTTAAAATTAATAAAGTCTTAATTTTCGAAACATGTTGTAAATTCTTATGTATCCGGCACCTTAAAAATTAATTAAATATTAAAAAACCCTTCAAAAAACCTTATTATTTTAAAAAATCTATGGAATATTTTTGTGTAACAAAATCAAATGGAATTCCTTAAGCAATCAAGATTCATAGTAGAATGTTCCATAAGCAGAAATATTTAAATCTTCTAAGATCAATCAATCAATCACTCAATCAAGACTCAATCGTCCATAGAACAATAACTTTGCACCAGCGCGAAGATGTAAAGATGATGTTTTCAACAGTTGCTCAAAATTCAAAATAGTTCAAAGCTAATTAGTGTATCACAAATACGAACACACACGCACAGACACTCACACACACAAACACGCGCACTCGCATTAGATCCCAACAAATTGCTCCATTTACGACCGTAAAAACTACAACAAGAACAACAAACGATATGAAGACACTCACTATAGTTAATTAAACGCTTGTTCGTTACGCTTTAAAATATACAGAATCCACGTGAGCTCGTGGAATGCGTAAAGAATGCAAGCGAGCCACTTAAAACAGAATTTAAAATAACAACAATTGATAAAAAACCTTACAGTTTCCTGCAATGAACCGTAATACTTCGCGAAACTAAAAACTTCACACATAAATCTTAGAACACCAGCGAAATTATGAAGTGTTGAGGTGAACACAGTGGAACGAGCTGAACAGCTGACTGATGCATTGAATACTAAAGAAGCTACAGCAGAACACACACTCAGCTGGCGTTTAGTCCGTCCGAATGTCCGGTGTTGATCGATAGCACGCTCGAACGCTTGATCGCTTATGCTCTCTGCGCGAATGCGATGTGTCAGCGGAGAGACCAGCTACGTTGATGAGCATGGCAGTCAAAAGAACTGCTACAGTCACACAGTCAGTTGGAGACTAGAAAGCTTCGCTGAGTTGGGGCTAAAAAACCGCAGAAAAAGCACTGAACAACAATAAAAACAACAACTAAATTATTAAATGAAATTCAATGCACGTCTCCGGTGACGGCGATGACGATGAGGATGACGATGAACACGATAGGCAACACCAACAATTGAGCACAATTGAATTCTTTAAGTTTTAAAGTACATTTATACAAATGTCGGTATGTTTGTATGTATCTAAAGTGATTTTTAAAGAATGCATACTTGAAATATTATTATTATTAATAATAAAAATAATAAATAAAAATATTTTTGCAGCTTGCAAAAACGGCACAATTGTTAAAATCGTCTGTGGAACTTTGCGACCAGATGAACTTTGCGGTTTTGCTTGTTTGCGGCGTTACTGGCGAGCACGAGCGCTTTTCTCAACTAAATTGATAAAAATTTTAAATTTAATTTCTTATTTTTTAGAACAAAGTTAATGCTTATCAAATGTTAAATTAGCTGATAAGATAGCATTTTGTTTTGTCGTGTATTTTTTTTTTTTTTTTGTTGACATGATTCTTAGTCATTAGCTTGTTTTTGTTGTTGTTATTTCTGTGCTTTTTTTACTTGGTTATTTTGTTTGTGCATATTTGCAGAGCCTTGTGTGAGTGCATATTTTAAACAAACAGTTCTTTGTGGAGTCTTCAGCAACTGCCTGCTGGCCTGTGTTGCGTATGAGCAACATTAATTCAGGAAATCGATTAAATGTTTATTTTTAAAGTTATTTTTATGGTTACTTTTTTTTAGGAGAAAAAAAGGGATAAGAGAATTGCTTTAAATATAAATATATGTATGTTTTATATAGACGGAACAATGAGTAAAACTGTGACTAATTGAGAATAATGGATGCATTTCTAATTGAAAAATTTGTATACCTTACGTGACCAACGGGTCATTGGTCTGGTCACTAACTGAAAAGAAACGTAAATTTGCTTCTTGAATTCTTGGATTGTAATGGAATAAAATTAAAAAAAAACAATGTCATATAATATTTTAGGAAAAATTGAAACTAAACCCCACATTAGTTACCTATCGTGACTGTCGAATCATTGGTTGCATCACCAAAATGAAAATAAATGTAATTGATCCATTTTTTAATTTTGGAATGTATCCGAAAAAAATTAAAAAGAGGTAATAATAAAATAATAAACTGGCCATTTCAGCACTTGAAGGGAGTTTGTCCGAACTTCTTAGGATGAAATTGTGTTGTGCTTGTTACTAAATGTTTGTACACAATTGATCGAGAACTGAACCTACTAGTTTTATGCTGACTCCGAACGGCTAATGTGCATGTTCTCAAGAAGCTTGATGGCATTTATTTACTCTCTGAGGTTCGCCATTGTCTGCAAAGAGGTGATGACCGAACAGAAAAATTAATTCAATTGAAAAAACTTTCTGAGTCAGATGGAATTGAACCTAGGTTCTCTTGCGTATGAGTCACACACTCTACCCACTGCGCCACGGCCGCCACATTTAAAAAAGATGGCGATCCTATTTTTGAAAAGAATTAAAAGAGTTAATTAACCTCCACATTGATGTGCCTTTTGTGTACATCGAATCATTATTTTTGCAACTAGACTTAAGGGGGGGTAAAAGTTTTTCACGAGTTATGGAGTTCACAGCATAACAACTTTTCTTCGAGGTGCCTCCGGAGATTAGATGTCACGGACTTATTTATTGATATTTTTTATTGAAAATTTTTCCAAAGATACTTCAGATGTTATCCTATAACGTGTGTATGAAATAAATAAACCAAAAATATTTATATCCCCAAAAAAAAACAAAAAAAAATCATTAAAATATGCTTTTTTACGCCTTTCAAATCTTACCCACTCTCCCCACTAAAAGAAAGTGGATCTTTGATGGATCTTGGATTTTGAATGGTTTAAGCTAAAAAATAAAAATATGGCAACCACATTTTAGTTATAAACGAACAAGGTTTCAGTGAACAAGTTAAAAAAGTACCTTCGAATTGGAATATCATTTGTGTCTGATGGATCATTAGTATGTCAATACACTGAAAACATACGTAAATTAGATGAATTTCTTAATTTTTGAATGTTTTCTCTAAATAATAAAAAAATATGGCAAACCATTTTAAAACCAAAATAAAAACTTGTGCCAATGAGTAAATGGAAAAAACACTCTCCAAAAATGTAAAAAGGGGTGTGGCAAATCCAATACAAATTTCATATTTCCAACAGGATTGATTGATGCTTTGGAGGCTATAGACTTTTTATTGGAAATATTACAAAAAAACTGTAAAAGCTATATGGGTGGTATTTAACAATTGGACATATCATATTCCATACTAAAGGCACAAACAAAACCGTACTTTATCAGTGACATCGAACCTGTTTTTAGTTTTAAGTACTATAGAGGTTAATTTTTTTCTTTTTTATTTTTAATTTCATCGGCAAAATGGGAATACTGCACAAGAAAAAAGTTTCATTCCGCTTATACATAATTCTTAGTATTGTCCTCAGGAGGCACAAACATTTATTTATTTTAAATACACTGAAGTGATTTATTTCCGCCACCAATATCAGGTTTACTGATTTTATTGATTACAATCCTCAGGCACTACGCTTGTACTTTTTGTTGATCCAAATTCTGAACAGTCTCCTCTGGTTGCGACGCAATATGTATGCGTTCTACCAACTCATTGAACTTTACCTGAAGACGTGGTTGCAATACGTCATTTGCTAGAGGTTTGCCATTTCCAGCTGCAACATCCTCTTTTGCATTGTGTATTGATCTATTATCTTTATCCGAATAAGATTCTTGCGTTGTGGAGCCTCTAATTGTTATTGAAGTTCGATTGACGCATGTATCTGTCCCTGGTAGACTATTCAGATATTGCTCGACGTATGCCATGTTTTTGACTGGCTTTGCTGGTATCGTATCGGCTTCTGGCATCTCGGACTCGTCCTTGAGTTTTGACATTTTGGGGGATTTACGTTGATGGCATTCTTTTTGCACATAAAAATGCCACAGCAGAAAGCCTAGATTTGGAATGAGATCTATTTTATAAGAAGCTTTAACGAAATTGTTCATTTGTTTACATAATAGTAGACTTAGGGCTAGCGACATGACCGAAATCGCAACAATGTAGCCGGCATTGCTACGCTCTTGTTGTGGCACCAGACTTAGCACGTTGAGTGTAGAATTGGCAGCTAGTCCCACCTCAGCGTAGCTTTCTGCCAGAAGTGTCGTATTTGAGGCAGTGGATATTAAAGCTAGGTGTCTGAAGTAAATAAAAGTTTTTGCATTATTTTTAAATTCAAAGCTAAAAAATTAAAAATTTCAAAAGTATTTTGATGAAAACTCCATACTTACCGCTTTAAATTCTCACTTTTGACTGGTGCATTTGCATGCAGCGCGTAGACCCAGACTTTCTGTAAGATAGTGTCCTCGCTTGAGATATCACGCCGCAAGCGTCTCCAAAGTGTCACCTTTTCCGTTGCATTGCCTGGTAGAGTGGCTGTCTTTATAGGCTCGAACTGATATTTAGTCTTTAAGGCCAACTCCTGCAGAAGCTTGCGCAACTCTTGCCTTGTCTGTGCTTGAAACGTCAGGAGCGTAAAGTGTTCTGCACTCAGACGCTTTACAAATAACACAGCTGCTGTCGTCAATCCATCTGTGCCACCATCGCGATCTGTAGCCGTCACAATCAAAGTCGTTTCGTCGTCATCTAAAGAAGATTTAAAGGCGTCGGCCTTCGGATAAATAATGCCACTTTCCTCATCTATGGCAAAATGCGCATTCGGTCGCATAGAATAGCGTATCTTAGCGTTCAGTCCATCATCACGATCGCAGGCCATCAGCTGTGTCAGATACTCTGGAAAGAGTTCCAAACAAATATTGGGCTCTGGGTATCCCAAATGTGTTGGTTTGGCGGGATTCACAAATTTTGGCTCATTATCATTTATATCAACTATTATGAGAGTGAGCATAGTTATATCTTTGGTAAAAGGAATGTCCTGATGTAGAATCAAAGAGTCGTTATCCATTCTTATTTGCAGTTGTGACAAGGGTTGAGCGGTAGAGTTACAACTCAGTTTTAGCTTAACTTGTATTTGTGGCTCAGACATGCGGGCAAATATGGGGTCTTCACGATCGATAGCAATGGTGGTAAGCATTTTGGTGCTCTCATCAATGCTGACATAAGCTGTACAAAAAAGAAAAAAAGATTTTAGAAAGATTAGATTTCAAATGAAATCTGAAACATTTTTAAAGAAGAGTTTCGAGTTAGGTGAAGAATTTTTATTTGGGTGTCTGCTAATGGTTATGGTACCTTTGTCATTCGGGAATATGCTGAATATTTTGAATTCACAGTCGCCCAGAATAGTGCTCATGACATCCTTGTGCTGCTGCTCCTCCTCAATGAATTTAATGAGCAGGGCAGCGGCTACATGCGGCTGATCTACGTCACATTGTATCAGCGAGTCCACAAGTAGACGTGCTTCTACGCTAGCCTCAGCTAAGGTAGCGTCATTTCGTGCGGTTATATTAAAATGATAGATGCCTGGACTAACGTAGCTAAGCAGTTGCAGATCTCCAGTTATTGGAGTAATACTTATGCGCGGTGCTAGATGTTCTGAAGAATGTTTTAGAATGATTTTATCACTTTGAGCATGGAAAGTACTGCTTTATACTTACCGTTAACACTACCCAAAGTATAGCTGATGCTTGAATTTGTTTCAGTTTTGGCGGAAATCAAGCCAATGCTTCCTAGCTGATTTGGTTTTGCCGCAAAGATGTAGAAATTGCTAGGAAATATGGGTAGGTCAATGGTTGACATTGTCAGCATGGCGCAGTCTAAATAGGTCGTATAAATATTAAATTAATTTAATCGGTAAAATTTTAAATTAATCACTTATTAAAATATCCGGTGAATTAAGAATATTTTCAATTCAAATTTCAATTGTAATTTTAATTAGAAAATAATTTTTCCCGAAAACGTTCGCAAACTCTCACCTAGCTCATCTTACCTTCGGATGAGAGCAAGTTCTGATAAAAATGTCAATTGGCTTTGTGTTACCAACCTTTTCTGGGTAGCTCCAAAAAAATAATCACGCTACTTCTGATTTTATTCTCTGCAATTTCTACAGCATGCATTAAAATATGCATCTGACTCTTGCTCTCGATTAATTCTTTTGAAATCCGTTGTAGGAGCAATAGATTCACCTCTCTCGTAGAGGCATTCACAGTGACCGCAAAATATTGAGCATCGACTGCGAAATAAAGATATAGGAAAAGTCAACTGTAGGCACTTATGCAAATGGATACTTACCTCCCTCCAGCGTGAAAACATATTCATTCACCTCAACATCTTGCCTCAACTTTGTGGCATTTAAGCTAAGCTGCTGTTCATCTTGGGAATTAACTTCCAGTTTCCCCATTTGCCAAGGTCGCTCAAAAATGCTCTCAAATGTTTGCATCGGTGAAAAAGGTAGTTCTATGACGATTGTGGTAATTGCTTTGCGCTCACTATTTGTGGCAGTTAGCACTAGCAGCAGAGCAAAACCCTTGATCAACTCTTGTGTGTTCGGCGTTTCTCTAAGATGCAACTCCACTAGCTGGGACTGTGCGGCAATTTCGAATAATTGCTGCTCATCGCCCTCTAAGCTGTATTGCGTCTGATTCAATTCAGTTGTATTAATCTCTAGATGCATCACTTCAAGCTGTAGCTCTCCTGATACAGTTAACTTGCCGACATAGAATGGTTTCTCAAACTTTAGTTGTATCTCAGTAGTTGGCGTCATCGGTGTTGGAAGCTTAATGAAGATAGCAGTGGTAGCGTTTTGTTCCCGAAGTGTAGCATTTAGTTCTAAAGCTATGTAGCTTTGTAGGCGCCAATCTTCCACACGAAATTGTTCACTTAGCTTAAGCTTTAAGCTCTTGGCACCCTGCTGTAGTTCGAAGAAATTTCGCTGTGCTCCAGAAAGTTCAAAAAATACTTGGGGTCTCAAGGTAGCTTCGTTCAACTCAATAGCTGGCATGTTGAGTATGCCTTGATCATCGATTACACCTTCGTAAAGCGGATGCAGAAAACGTAAAATATCTGCATTGTTTCGAATAAATTAAAGAGAAGGGAAGACTTTTAATACAAAAATAAACATGCAATAATTTTGTAATTCAAAATAAAAGCTCTACATATTTTGTGAGAAATAATCGAAATAGTTAATTTTCCGAAAATCATTTTTGATATTTTATGTAACGTATTTTTTTCAAGAACTCAACAAATTGTTTAGATAAATGTAAAATTCTAAAATTGCAACAACAATTTTGGCTGAGTGAAGTATGAAATTACGAAATATACTTTAGTATAGTGTTAGGAGTAAATTCTTCGAAAATATAAAAGCATAAATTGTGATTCGGATAATGGCTTCAAATCCAGACGATCCTTCATACATTTTTTTCTCTCTCTTGAATATTGATGTTTTTATAATGATTTCGGAAATAAAAACTGTTCTTCACGAAAACCTGTTCTTATGAGCAGCCTGTCCAAAGCCAGGATAAAGGAGGATGGTCGCAGTCAACGGGTTCGCCCTATCCTGTGTAAATGTAGAGGGACTATCAAAATCCTAGAGTTGGTCGCCCAATCTAGGGAGTAAGTGGATCGTTTGACTTGATCAACGGTAGCGTATGCCTACGTAATAGCAATGATCCTTAAAATTTGTTAGCACGGGGATAGTCGTTACGCTCGGCAGACGTACGATCACAACTCACTGGCACATTGGCATTGGTCTAATGGGTAGTCTTTTTTAAGGCTGGTTAAAGCGATGATAATAACTGGCGTACATGATGGATCGAACAAGAAACACCGAAGATATAACGAAAACCAGAAAAAAGCACCATAGGAATCATTTAAAAAAAAAATGTTTTTTGAAAATGTTTTTTATATTTCTAACGATTGAGGTGGAGTCCAATAATAGTTTAAGTAAGTTTTGGCGATACGCTCTAATGTACAATTTTGTGCAACTACAAATTTTTGATTTTATAATTTGAGAAAAAGCTAAATTTAATTTGCTTATTGCCTTTGTAAACGAAAATTCTTATTCAAGCTAAATGTATTGAAAACAATAAATCGAGAAACAAGCGGGTACAAATTTATTATAATGCTTTAAATATACAATGGAGGTCCATCACTAAATAAAATAATACAAAATGGCTCACACTTATTGTGTGAAGATACAAAACATACAGGAGATATCTACTTGCTCTAAGTCCCATGACCAATGGATATCTCTAGATTTCAATGAAACTGAAAGTATTGAGAACATTTTGCGATTCATTCAATATATTATATATACATATTTATATTATATTTCTATATATCTATATTTCTATTCTGTTATTAGATTTTTTCTCCTACAATCTAATTTCATCTAATCAACCTTTGCAAATGACAATTCGGTCCATACATGGAGCTGTATAACTACAATTTAAATCGGTCTGAAGGCTCTCAGGCTTAATTTCACGAAATAGATTTTATCAATTTTATATTCATTTCAGGATGAGTCGAAAACTTTAATTTCGAAAGAACCAACTGACAAAACTTATAAATTATACAAGTTGATTGTTTTAAACAAAAATAAAAAGAAAAAAATTTTAAATTGTTGCTATAAAATGGATGCATCCAACTGCCATATAAAGATAAAGTATAAATATAAAACAAAAAAATTAAAGTTAGTGAATACCTTTTGAAATTGGCAGTGTTATAATCACTGCGGTTTGGCCAAACTCAGTCAGTTTTCGATTTTCTGCCGTGATTTCGAACTCTAAGATTGTCTTGTTACTTAAATCAGCTTCCTTTAGTGCTTCTACCAGACTTATCGATAAAACATTATCTTTTCGCTCAAGCCGAAATAGCTGCTGATCGCGACCCACTTTCGAAAAATTTACTTCTGCCGAGTATGTTGCCAACTGTAGGGTGACTTGTAATGGTGGCAGTGTCAAGTTATCATTGAGTGCTGCGCTATAGACAAGCTGCGTAAAACGCGGCGTGGGCGGTAGAGTATTCGAGGGATCAGCACGTAATATGATGGTAGCCTCTGAGCTCAACGGTGGACTTCCATTGTCCTGGAATATTTTGAAATTTTAAATTAAGTTTATTTGTTTTTTTTTCATACGCACCGTCGCTGTTATTTTAAAACTGATTTCCGATGCCAGTGACATATAGATGCGTTCCAGCGTCACATTGGCAAAATAGGTTTTTCTATCTGTACTCATTTCCGATTTGCTGCTTACTGCTATGTGATAGGTGCCTGACTCAGACGAGCTGAAATGTATTTCGTTATTTATCAAATCATCATCGCTGGCTGATATCGCTGCAAACGCTGACAAATCAAAGCCAGCAAAAAGTGGCATTGGCACTACGAGCTCATACAGAGGCTGTGAAAAAACTGGGCTATAATAGTTTCCGTCTTTGAAGGGTTGATAAAATATCTAAGAGAAAAAAAAGTATTTAAATACATATGCATATGAAAGATATTCTATACAAAACGATGACTGACCAATGTGCGTTGTCGGCCCATGTCACAGCCAAAGGTTATTCTTAAAGTTATGCGATTTGTCGACTGTTCCATGGCATACTTTGGAAATTTTGACGTGGTAAAGATGGTTAAACTTTTTGTATTATTGGCGGTTTGTTCCTCCAGCCTGGCATCAATGTAGTTCGTATCGAAATCATTATTCTTAGTTGTTGTTATATTGTTTATGTTCACATTTGAGTATATTTGTATTGTGCCCACAAAGGTTAAGTCGATGGGTTCGTTGAAGATGGAAGTGACTAACTCGTTGTTGCTGCAATCTTGATTGTGATTGGAAAAACATTTTTAATATAGCAAAAACAAAACTTTACTTTTCAACGACAAGATCTACTTCGACAATAAAGATAGATAAATTGATCGATTGCCTTTATTCCAAATTGAAAAAAAAAAAAACTAAATAAAATGCAGTTTTCTCACTCTTTTTGTGTATTCAACACAGTTGCCACGTTAATATTTTGAGATTGGTATCCGATCAAATATTATTTTGAGAAATAGTTTTTCCTTACCTACTTCTTCTTGCTCCACTGTGATTGCCAAACTAAGAGCACTCAATAAAAGTAGCACTTTTATGACTTCGACTAGCATTTCTTGTTAATTTTTTATAATTTTGTAGTTTTCGCAAACTATTTTCTAGACTTCTATTTTAATGAGCCTCTTGATGTGTACTAAACGTTTACCATCACTTCGCTATCAATCAATCTCCCCGCTATCTTTTATCAGTTCTTTAAAACAGATATTTCTTCTGACATCAAAAGTTATTTTTTTTATTAAAGAGAGAGTCAAGGTTGATATGTAGTATAATCATTACAAGAATACTCTAAGAATTGTTAAACTAATGACGAATTTCTTTCCAAAAATAATTTTCTCAAAATTTAAGATTTTCGACTAGAGAAAAAAGAAGTTGGCTGTATCGTGAACACAACAGTAGGTTTTGACGTGACAGCGTATATCTTTATCCTCAGCGTATATCATTTCCTTTGTTCCCAAACTTGTCCTTCTCCTTATCCTTATTCTCATAAATGTCCTAATAAATGTCCAAGTTCTTGTCTAGACTTTCAATTTAATACATCTCCAAATTCCTAACCTAATCCTTGTCAGCAACCCTTATTCGAATTCCTTTCCTAATCCTTGTTTCACTTCTCTCCCAAACTTTGTCCTAAATATTGTCTTAATTCTTTAGTCCTTGTCCAAGTCCGTGCTCTAACCTTTGTGCACATCTTTGTCCTCCTTATCTTACTTCCTCGCCCTTATCCTTTTCTAATTCTTGTCCCAATTTATATCCAAATCCTTATTACCAAGTCCTTATTTGAGTTTATATTGAATTTTTTATTTATTTTTTTTTATTTTGCATTTGCAATTGGTGAATTAATATAACTTTAAGAGGTTCCAATTTTCAATTATTATCTTGTGACAGATAACCTGGATTTGCTGTCGTTCCATAAAATTTACCATAACGCCAATAGTCACGGACTAATAACACGTGTTTTCATTATTGTTGTATTTTTACTGTATTAATCGATTGCCTCCATGATGTCGAATACAATATATTTTTTTTTTTTTATTTTCGTTATGAGGTCCTGGAACCATTTTTTTCTATCGTAAAGCAAAAATTTTCAGAAACCGGAGGCTAAGAACTAGCCTTTATTGACGTATAATATTTTTTACTGTAGTACCTATACATAGCGAGTTATAGTTCCATCTAGTAAATTTGCATGTTCGTTACTTAGGCAGCTCCCCTGGCGTCCCGATAACGTCTTCAATTTTTTTTTTATTTTTGTCATAAAGCAAAAGAATTTACCTTTACTGTCGTGTTACTTCTTTTATCAGAACACTTATAATAACGGGTAAGCTTTACTTGAGTAACAATTTCATGCAACATCCATGCATTCTAGTAAAAGGCTTTTTTGAACTTTTTTGGAAACCTGCTCGGTAAAACCTAACGTATGTATGTCAAAATTATTCGTCGCGTTATAAAAAAATTTTGAGAAAGCATGTTATCATTATGGGTGTTTCATTCACTTACAGCAACGTGGTTCGGAAAAAAATTTTAAAAGTTTCTCACCGCGCCATTAACCATAAACCTCTACAGTTTAGACTGTATGTGACAACATTATCGATTCAGATAAATTATCGATTCAGATAAATTAAATAAATTCTTGATAAATAAAACAACAACAAATTTTGTGAAAATATTTCCATAGGCCTAAAGGCCTTAGACATGCAATGAGAGTATTCTCGCACTTTCGTTAAAGAAAATTTATTTCGGAATCTATGACTCGGCAAACATAATAGCCGTCCTTGAGCTCTTAGTGGTTGTCTCTTGGTTATCGGATGGCGTCGAAGTATAGATGTGTTTCAAGTATAGATTAAAATAATCGGTGTAGTTCATGGGTGTCGATATGCGATGCTTGCGTACCGGAAGACGCGGTGACAACGACAACATGCTGGCCCACTGACCATCGCACAGATCATCATAACGTAGTAGACCCACTTCATGACCACCCAAGTCGCCAGGACCACGGCACATAGGTTGGCCATCCCAGAGTTTCGAACCAAACTCACGTATCCAACGTGCCAAGTAGAGAGCGCGGCAGTCGCAGTGCCAAGGATTCTTATCGAGCTTAACCGCAACTAATTTATTGAGGCCATTGAGCGAACCATGGGGTAGATACTGTAGTTTGTTGGAATCGATGCGACTGTTGGTGTAAAAAAAAGTGTAAGTTAACAGTAGAGCGATACAATTTCAAAACTTACAGTTTCTCCAGATTAACAAGCGGTGCAAAAGCTTCCGCATTAAAGTTCTTCAGAAAGTTGTTATTCAACATGATGTGCTTTAAATTGGTCAGACCTTGGAAATCATCTGCCTCTAAGCTGGTAAGATTGTTCGAGAAGAATGTAAGACGTGTCAATGAGACGGTATTCAAGAAAAGACCCTCAGGTATGTAAGACATTGAGTTCTGGCTGAGAAAAAGTTCGCGCAGATTAGAGAGCTCCGCAAAGGCGCGTGCGTCGATCTTGAAGAGAAAAATGGTGGTTTTTAAAAATTTTTATAGTTTAAGCTGATACAGAATCTCGGAACTTACTCTACTAATTCGATTCATGGTCAAATCAAGCGTTACTAAATCTGATAGATTTTCGAAAATATTTCTCGTTATGGTCAAAATGCGATTGTTGTGCAATATAAGAGTGCGCAAGCTTTTCAAATCCGCAAAAAAATCATCTGATATATTGGCTGTAATGCATCATGGAGAACATAAATTTAGGTTGAGAAACTGTTCAAACTCCCTTACAAATCGAATTCCAAGAAAAATCCAAAATCTTCAACTTCTCAAGGTTTCGCATGCTGCCCGACTGCAGCAATGTTATCTCATTTCTTGACAAATCCAGCTCTTCCAGTGCCAGCTGATCGCGCATTAGACCCGGCGGAAAATATCTGATCTTGTTATCCGATAAGTTAATTACAGTCAAACGTTGCACATGATTAAAAATATTCTCCGGCAAATCCAAGAGTGCATTTTTGCTTATATCCAGCAGATGCAGTTGGCGTAGCTTCCAAAATACACGCGTATCTAGATCTTCCAGCTGATTGTGCTGAATGCGCCTAAAAAAGAGAATGAAAATACAAAACATTTGCATAAATTGCAACATTTTCTCTAAACTTACAGCTGCACGAGACTGTCCAAGTCCTGAAATATATCGAATGGCAGAAAGTCCAAAAGATTATTTGAAAGATCCAGTTCGCGCAGAAGCGTAAGACCACGAAAAGTATCCTTATGTAGAGTTGATAGCAAGTTACGCGAAAGATCTCTACAACAGACATTAGAAGAATTGGGAACAACACGCTGAGAACCCGTCCAAAACTTACATGGAAACCATATTCATGGGTATAACCTGCACTACCGGCACTGACTTCAGATTCGTATTCCAGCAGGTGAAACGTTTAGTATCCGGATTGCAACGGCACACCCCCGACGTGCAGTGATTCCATTCAATCTGACTGCCGGGTGTTAAACGCCAAACTGGTTGTTCCACTGAGCGCAAACGACTCTCGATTTGACGCACACGTTTGGTGATATCCATGGACCCAATGCCATAAGCAGCATCCAATGATTTGCCAACTTCAAGTTTATCCAGCTTGCTGCTATGATTAGAGCCACCATCTTTGTGCGTATCCGAGGACTTGATCATTAAATAAATTTGCGACATAATTTGTAGAGCTTCACACGCATTAATGCTGCAATTCAATGGATCCGTTTGAACTCCAGACTGCATGTATTGCTTGCGAAACTGCGTTACACTTTCGAGCGCAGCATTGCGATGCAAAACACAAAAAAGAATCAGCAGATGTTGCAGCGACATTTTCGTGGATTCGCCCAATACAGTAAATCAAAGCAAACTACACGCTACTGTTATTGCAAGCGCCTTTAAATAGCAGAGATTTTCTACTCAATTGAGTGGAAAGCGTCACTTAATTTTGTCCAAATTAGCATTTTTCTATAATTAAGAGTTCTTAATTCTTGCAACGAAAGCCAGATAGACTACAGCGCACCGTTGGTGGCTTGATATTCAAGCGTCTTGGGAACGCAGTTGCCAGGTCGATGTAGTCTGATTGACGATACCTTTGTGCTTAATTTTTGACACGGTTTAATTTTAAATTTAATGTCAAAATAGTTTCATGCAATATTTATGAGCACCAAGATATGATTTGCGAAGAGAAACTAATATTCAGGTTGAAGCAAGGCTGATAAGCTAGAAAGTTGAACTTTTGTCAGTGATGGCAACTTAGGCTTGCTTGGTTTTGTCACCATAATATTTTATCACGCATTCCAGAAAGTTGGAAAAAACAATTTTATAAATATGCAACAGCGTAAGTTATGGTACGAAAGTAAAGCTTGATTCTTAAACTTATGGCAAAAATAAAATATAATTTATGACGTCAAGTGTATGCAGAAGAAACTGCTTACGCAACGAAACTGCAAAATTGTTGCATGGAATTATTATGCACTGAGTATAGTTGCTAAGGAAAAAGTTGTTATACTACACCAGTAATGATTGCTTCTTTGCCCTCATGTTAAAAAGGGATAGAGCCATATGCTCTCATATGCAACAGCGTTGCATGGAATTATTTTTCGGTAATTTTATATACTACAGTAAATGTTATGAAACGAAAATAAAGGATGGGTACTTGGCCTTACTATGAAATAAAAAATTGTATAAGGATAAGGATAAGGACAAGGATAAGGATAAGGATAAGGATAAGGATAAGGATAAGGATAAGGATAAGGACAAGGACAAGGACAAGGATAAGGATAAGGATAAGGATAAGGATAAGGATAAGGATAAGGATAAGGATAAGGATAAGGATAAGGATAAGGATAAGGATAAGGATAAGGATAAGGATAAGGATAAGGATAAGGATAAGGATAAGGATAAGGATAAGGATAAGGATAAGGATAAGGATAAGGATAAGGATAAGGATAAGGATGAGGATAAGGGTAAGGATAAGGATAAGGATAAGGATAAGGATAAGGGTAAGGATAAGGATAAGAATAAGAATAAGGATAAGGATAAGGATAAGGATAAGGATAAGGACAAGCATAAGGATAAGGATAAGGATAAGGATAAGGACAAGGATAAGGATAAGGATGAAGATAAAAAAAAGATCACGTAGCCGGCAACGGTTTAATACCTACGGGTGTCTCGATGACACACCCAACTGGGTCCACCAACTGGGTCCACACACCCAACTGCATTCTTCTTGTGAATGCAGTTCGCGATATCTGATCTTTTTGATGTATTGAAAATACTCGAAAAAAAACAGAAAACGTTTCTTTATATTCAGGTTGATTTAAAGGAAATTATAGAGATTCTGTAATAAACTTTTAAATTTTAAAAAACTCCTGATTTTTTTACTACACATACCTAACTTTTCCTTTTCAAAGGTTTTGAGCAATTGCTAAGTTAAACTGGTCGCCGATAAAAAAATTTGGTCACTGATTACATTTGGTATCAGATTCTAAAAAATCAAGATATTTGATCGAATATATCGCCTCCAAAAACTCTAAATTTGTTACTAAAAAAATTATGTTTGAATCCTAAAATGCATTTTTTTTTTTAACTGGCCGTTTCAGCCCTTGAAAGGACTTTGACCTAGCTTCTTATGATCAATTGTGTTGTGCGTTTTATTAAGTTTGTACACAATTGACCGAGAACTGGACCTACATGCTTAACGCCGACTCCGAACGGCGATGAACGGAATGTTCTCGTTCTCAAGAAGCTTTACATGGCATTTTTATTACTCTCTGAGGTTTGCCATTGTCTGCAGAGAGGTGGCGGCCGTACAGAAAAATTATTTTAATTCAAATAATTTTCTGTCGCTGCTGGGGTTCGAACCTGGGTATCCAGGTTCGTTGACATAGCGGCCACGCACTTTAACCAACTACGCCACGGACACCTCCTAAAATGCATAGAACCCAAGAAAAAAAAATCCTTATTAATATTCTCATCAATATCTTTTCTTCATTATATCTTCCTTTTTTCATATTTTGAGTACAGAAAGTTTTGTATTCCTTTTCCTTTTAGAAGGTTTTGAGCAATTTCTGAATGAAAATGTTTGCGGTTTAAAGGATTTTGATAGTCACTAATGACGAATCTAAAGATTTAAAAAGATCATGATCAGCTTGTGACAGAAATATTGAACCTGATAGAATCATGGAAATTTAGTAGTCGAAACATGAAAATTGAATTTTGCCGGCTCCAAAAATCTTTCTATTTTGAAGAAACTTTAACTACTCGTATTTGATAATAAATTTAACAATTGTCTGTCCTTTAGTGATTTTTATTTCATAGTAAAATGGCAAACACAAAATTTTTAAATGAAAACTGAATTTGAATTAGCGCCAAAGTAAATAGAAAAAACCTATAGAAGCTGAAACTCGGTCAATATCGAATATTGGACTTTTGTCTTCTTTTATAACAACGTCACCATGTCAATGCTAAATAAGTAATCGAGCAAATTATTGGACATTGGCACAGAAACGAAATCTGATGTTTATGGTAAAAAAAAACAACTTTACGAATGATTTAATCTTTAATATACATATATTATATAAATTAATAAACTATATTGCGCACACACAACCCAGATATTTAGACAAACAACAAATTAAAAATTTACCCTTATAACGACCAGCGAAAATTCAACTGAATTTTTTATAGATTTAACGATTTATATATAGTATATATGCGCAAGACTTAAAATTTAACATATCTTTTGTTTTAAGATTTTTTTTAATTAAATACTATTATTTTAGGAGTTGAAACAACACTATGTCCAGAACTTAATCTACTTCTAATTTTCTAAAACTGCCCACAACACCGGCATCAATGTCGCCGATATCATTGCCGGCAAAGTTCGCCGCATCCTTTGTGACCTCTATCTGCATATCGTCGAGAGCCAAGATGGCAGCGCGTCGCTGCTTAAGTTTCAACTTGAACTCTTTGATCATGTCGGCCATGGGAACAGTGCCGCCGTATTCTTTTGGTAGAATTTCGGGATTGATTTTTGTCTTTAGGGCATCGACGGATTTGTGCACCTATGGGAGAGAAAAGAGAGTAAGAGTTATTTAAAAGTGCTCTAGGTGATTGCTGTTGATTACTTACAATAATGCGTTTCTTCAACTTATCGCTTAACATTCCAACGGCCAATTCAATGATTTTGTTGGCATAGT
The DNA here is from genome assembly GCA_943735915.1 of Pherbina coryleti. Classification (NCBI taxonomy): domain Eukaryota; kingdom Metazoa; phylum Arthropoda; class Insecta; order Diptera; family Sciomyzidae; genus Pherbina; species Pherbina coryleti. The sequence goes on from OX030952.1 coordinate 130,101,743, forward strand.
GTGGAATATTGATGAAGTGGGTTTCCTTGTGACGCATGGGTGTTGAGTTCTGTGTGAAATAATCGTGGAGTATAGAATGAGTCAATATGCATCATAAGTGTTTTATACCAAATTATCAACTAACCTGAATGCACTTGACTATGCTGCGCAGATCGGTCAGAGACCACAGACTGACAAAACCCATATTCATTCCACTCTCATCATTCACATAGACATACCCGGCCACCTGCGAGTCCTCCTCGTCGAGCAAAGCCTCACATATCAACGAATGCACGCGCGCCATCTGCACCGAAGTGTACACATAAGGATCGAATTTACCGGCCACTGAAAAGATAATCTGGCGTCCATGTTCGTCACGTTGTGGCAACGGCACCAAATAGCCATTGTCAAAGATCTCGCTGATGGCCGGATCATCAATGTCCAACTTTGAGAACCACTGTGGAAAGAGCTGACGTATGGTGAGATAACGTTCGAGCATCTCGCAGGAGGCAGGCACCGAAAACTTCTTCGTACGCAAGAAACGGAGCAGGAATACGGAATCCGTGCGACATTTCTTGATGTGTGGATGTTTGGCGATCCATTCGCGGAACTGGGCTAAGGCTTGTTTGCGTATGTTTTCATCTTCGTGCAGCTCTTCCTTGGCCACAAGTTTCATTTCGGGGCTTAACGAGCACACATAAGGATCAAATTCATCGGCATCGGTGGGTCCAGCAAGGTTTGGCTGCTGCATAATTTCTGTTTCCAACACTGCAAAAAAACACAAAAACGAAAAGTTGCAATAAAAATAGAAAACTTTAAAAAACAAATATCATAAAATGTCAAAATACAAGTATCTACACTTATTTAAATAAGATGATTGGCAAAGCTTGTGCTGTCCAAAAATCGCTATATCAAAAAACAAATGAATTGTTTTCAAAGGTAAACAAGCCATTGACACCAGTTTCACAGATCATTGGCTTCATGGTTTTGCCCACATAGATTGAGCATGCGCGACTTGACCTTGCGCACCAAAAAAGCTATTGGGAAAGAGCATTGAAATGCGCTCAAATAACCGGTTAAGCAAAGAAAAGAAGTTAATTCATTCATTTATATCTGAAACTAAAATATCTGACGAAAGAGTTAAACTTGATATATCACGAGCAGGGCAAACAAAGCATTTAAATTTATAGCCATAGATTTAGAGCCTGAGTGACGAGGATGATGATGATGAACACATCTTTTTATGAGTCTTTAATTTTTGTAATGGTCATTTATAATAATGGTCACTTAAATTTAATGCGAGATGTTTCAAACAGCTGCTCGAAAACAGGTATTAGGCTGCATTTCGAAATGTCATGGGAACATTTTTCCAATACAAAAAGTGTTTAAATTTTCCATTGAATGGCAATCTAGTTGCCGTACAAACATTGGCATAGTAAAGGGCAGGGACAAATCATTATTTCCGACCATTAAATAGTCGACTGTAACTGAAACCTGTGGAAAGCACCTGCTGTAAAGCAAGCTGTATGATGTCGTTAGTGTAGCGAATAATCTTAATTACATTGACCTCATTTTTCTACATTCACATCTTGGGTCAATACAAATTTTAAGCGCTATTGTCATATTTTGACAACTCTCACTTCAAAGTATTTTGAATACATTTCCGTTTATTTGAATAGCTTATAAATGGATAAAGTGGCTTAAAGATAAGATTAAAGATTTTTATTCCGATATCTATTGATTTTTGATTTTTAAATTAAACGAAATTATTTATTGACAGCTACTCGTAATCTTTAATTTTAATATTGCTATAAAAAAAATGTTGGTCATATTTCGGGAGTTGGACCTTCAGGCACCAAAACATCTACAATTCAAAATATGTAAATTAAAGGCTCTTTAATTATGTTACCTACACATGGCCAGAAAATTACCTTTCATTAAACTTTTTGACACATGAAGCTCGTTCTCTCCAATGAAGTCATGTTTCAAAAAAACTTAAAATTGATTAATAATACAAGCAAGTATGAACAGGAATTTGCATGGGTTCTTTGGACTTATTCGTGAAAAACCGATCTTTTTGGCAAGAACGTAACGCTGGGGCTATAGAAGGCTAGATAATAGACCATTGTTTGACCACATTTTGACGAATATCGACTCATTTTTCGTTCCAATGTAAATTTTTTAGCTGTGAACTTCTTGAGCAATAATCGATGTTTCTGAGTTCAATACGTTCCACATGTATTGTCTACGGAACTAATTAAATCCTTAAACTTTTTTGGTTTTATTAAGACCTTAGATAAAAATCTATAGCTTTCAGTCAAAATGGTTATACTTAGATTATGTATAGAATAAGTTGGATTATTGAATTTTTTAGGTTTTATGAATGCCTTAGATAAAAATCTACTATTTTCAGATGAACAGGTTCCACTGCAATTATATTTTGAATTAATTGGTTTATTGGAGTTATTTCAAGCTCTGTGTACTCCTTTGATAAAAATCGGTGATAATGGGTCAAATGGGATTATGTATGGAACTTGTTGGATTATTGTAATTTTTTACTTGGCCAGAAATCTATTAATATTAGTGAAATAGGTTTCACTGGGATTATCTATGGAACAAGTTGGATTGAACAAATCTCAAAAACAAAACTTCCAATGATCCAACTAGTTCCAGAAATAGTGTCATAGAACCTTTTGGCCATAAAATAAAATATATGTGTCCAGAACTTCAACAGAACCAACAGAACAAAAAGATTGAATTCCTCAACTTATTCCGCATTACATTCAAGTGGAAACTATTTGGCATATATTCAAAGGTTATTGTTCAAAAAGTTCATACAAATCTTAAAAATTGCAACGACTTAGCTCCAAACATGATACAAAAAATAGAGGTAGATGCAAACCTGACTGTGCTCTCTTTCAATACTGCCATAACTGTCAAAATCCATGTAAAAAAAGTTGTTTGCTTAGATTTAATTTCTATGAACTTTTTCATAGCTTTGAGATTTTATATGCGTTGTCAACTTCGTATTGACATTAGCGGCAGTACGCTGTCATCTAGCGAATCATTATTGCTTCATGGCTCAAAACTTAGGTTTCATTTTAGTCGTGTACGGCTCACGAATTGTCTCATGAGCATCAAAAGTCTATTTTCTTCCAATGTCAACATTTTTAATTTTTCATTGTTTAAAAATTTTGAATTGAAAAGTATAAATTACTTAGGTTACTACATAAAAAATCGAATTTATTTTTTCTTTTTGAAAAACAAAACCAAAGATTTTTAAATTTTTTGCCATGGTACCACTTGATAAAAATAAATATATCTTGATATTAGTATATTTAGATATTATTATTCTTCATCAAGACAATGCGAGCTCCCACATATCGGCTCAAGCAATGGTGTTATTGGACACTTAAAACCTTCGAATTAATGGTTAACAATGGGAAAATATATAATTTGATGAAAACATAAATAAGAAATTTCAGGCGATCTAATGCAAAACCAAAAAAAAAAAATTAGGAAATACACTGGCAGGTAACCTCATTGAAAATTGTCATTGGAGAATATCAAATTCCACTCTTTGAATTATTTAAAACCATGTGTAGCACTTGAAAATCTGAAGAAGACCATTTCGGCTTTTCTTAATGTGGTTAAAAATTTAACATTTTTATAGTATCGAAAATATATCAAGTACGGGGTGGAGTTCTAAAAAAAATTTTTTCTATGAAGATCAACTTACTCCCCGGCACTAGTTTTTTTTTCTCTCACAACCGGTGAACAACCTGTTGGTGTTAGTATGTTATTTGATTTAGCACATTTCGATCAAATTTTGCCAAGTAAGGTTGATATCAGAGTTCAGAAATTTTAGAGTTTTGAAAGATCTCTGCAGACAAGTCTTAATGAACAGCTTTGAAATTCCTCAAAACTCAACTGACAAGTTAAGCACGAAAATCTCAACTTAATTTTTGAGTCAAGTCAAAATTTAAACGCCTCAAATCAATTATGTAACATTTCTTATTATTGCAAATCCCTTAAGTTCAGTTATTTGGCCTTCAAAACTCGTTTGAGCTTTCGAGGCGGTCTTATATTAAAAAACATTTGCTTTATTGAATTGCATCACATTCGAACATAAAAATTGGCAGCTCTTTCAACGACGAATTCAACTGAAAAAAAAATTAGCAAAAAAAAAAAAAAACAACACGTACTGCACTTCAAAATTGCGATTGCAGCTCATGCCTGCGCGAACGGGAAGTCCACCTAAAATGGTGGCCAAAAGAAGAATTAAAACAAACAATCATTTAATATGCTGGCAACGTTATTGTAACCGCTGAAACTGGTATCGGTGGCCAAACTCATAAAAATCATCTTCATTAAAATTATGTCTGTTTCAATTTGGCCTTAACATAGTTTTTAAATTCAATTCGATTGTTTTGTGGTTGTTTTCTTTTTCTTTTTTTTTTCTATTTTTTTTTTTTACTCTCCCTAGCTTTCAACAATTTCGGTTTTTAGGCCAAAATCAGTAGGTTTTTTTTGGTAGCACTACTTTTTAAGGGAAAACAACGCACAGTAGCGTCATCCACAATGCATTCGTCACACTGAGCGCAATAACTGAACATTTTTAGTTGTTATTGTTGTTGTTGTATTTTAGTTATTACATCACAACATGCGTTGTAAATAATTACGAGTGGAGTGACTTCAACGCGCACAGAGTATGGCTCAAAACCAGTTCCAATTTCAATTTCAGTTGATGTTAATACTCCAACTCTCTTTCATCTCTTTCCTGAAACTCTGCTGTCCTACTCAAAGCTTGCTCTTTTAATTTAATACTGTAGAACACCGCTAAACCCTATTTAAACGTTGTTGGTGTTGTCAAACCAGACTTAAGTGTTTACAAAAATAATTTATGTCAATTTATTTATTATGCAATATCTTTACTTTTGCTATGAATTTATCTTTATCGGTTTCTTCTTTTGGCTTTATGAAATTATTACCAAAGTTTGACTCAAATGCGTTATTTTTTTTATTTATTGCGCATGTGCACATGGCGCGTTTGACGCAGTGAAGGTTAGTAATGATTTGTTGTTTTGTTTAAATGCTTTAAGCTAACTTAAAATTTACAAATGTATACTTTATATATCGACTTCATTTACTAATCCAGTGCTTAATTTTTAACGATCGTAAGTTTTTTGCTTTAACTTAGATTAAGACTGTTGCGTTTTTATCGTTTTAAATTTGGAAAATTGTTTTAAAATATAATTATCTGCAGTTCGCGTCGAATGATGGAACCATGTTTTTACTCGAGAGTTTAAATCGAGTTTGTTTTGCATATTTATGGGTTGCTTTAAGGTCTTATTGCTGAATTTTTGCAAGTTCAACGACTTATTGTTTGAGGTAATCCATCCGAATAATGATTATCTAACTGAACTTGTAAAACGAATACCTCCCTTAAACATCTTCTCTTTTCAAACAACATATAACTCTGTCCTCCTTTTTTACTAAAACAGGTACTACGGTCAATGACCCCTATTTCATTCGTTCTCACATCATTAAACCATCCCTAATTTCCTCTTATAATGCCAATTAAAAAAAAATGAAAATTTCTCATTTTAGCCCTTGAAAGGGCTATGCTTGAGCTTCTTATGATCAAATTGTGCTGTATGTGTTTTGACGACCAATCAGAAAAATTTATTTCAATTGAAAAAACTTCCTTTTGTTTCTGCTGAGTTTAGAACCTGGGCTCGAATTGGCATCGAGTGGTCCACACATTGTTTAACGCTTTCAACCACGACCGCCACAATCGATCCCAGATAACTCCCGGATAACATAAATATACATACATCCATTTTGGAAATTATTGACCAACTTTCATTGAAGAATACCTTAGACTGACATTTACATACCAATTTCTAATATTTTAATAAAAAAAAATACTCGTTTTGATAAAATTTCAATTTTTAAGATATTCGGAAAAAATTGTTCATTGCTCAACCGACATTTCCAATTTTATTTCGACAAAAGTTAACTTCCGCTTTTAAAACTTAATCTAAAATTTATTATGAGACAATATCAAGGTCTATCTGCAATATTGTTTTTTCATTATTCCTCCATTATTTTTTTAATACCAAAAGACGCTTTTTAAAGTCGATATAAGTTTAGACAAAAATAATTTCTTTATCATTTCTTATCGTCGTCATATCTTCTGACTTCCTTTTGAATATTCCTTCATTGCGAATATTTTGAAGTTTTTGATTTATTTGTGAATGCCTAGTGTATGACTGATACATTGAATAGGCGAAAAAAATCTAAATTTAATTATCGTAAGACCCGGATAAAAATAAATACTCTCTTTGCAAACCAAATCAAATAGTGAGTTCAAACAAAATCATTTGGCTTTGAGCTCTGAAGGGTCATCACTCATGTTCTGTCCATGAGTATCACTACAGACGTAAACAACAACTGACAAACTGTTATTATCAAAAAAATCTATAATTCACTCTTGATTACTATCTGTAGTTATGAATAGGTCAGCCATTTAAATGTTTTTGCCTCAGGTAATAATAATTACTAATAAGTCACCATTCAAGCAAAACGAGGCTGTCGATATTCTCAAAATTTTAATTTATTTACCATAAAATACATCTACAAAAAGCAAACAATAGATACGAAGGAACAATTCGATGCTATCAAAACCTTAAACACACTTCTCTTCAAAATTTCGTCAGTGCAATCAAAACAATTTTTGAGGTTGAATATTGATTAATTAACATGCAACCTATTGAGTCAAGAAACCTTCAGATATCATCTTTATTCCATAACAATTCTTAGCGAAGCCCTCCAACAAAGCTGAACTTGAAACTTCCGAATAAAATATGTGATGGTGCGCTTAACGGAAATGTTGAGAATAATTTACATAAACTCAAGTATGCAACAAATTAAAAAGTAAAACAATTAAGACCAGAGATACATTTTTTATACAGGTACTCAAGCCGATAAACAACAAAACAAAAATCAAAACAAACACATCAAAAAGTTTGCGTTTTCAATATTTGAGGACCTTTGGTGTTTCGAATGCAAGTCACGTTCAGGGTTGCCAATACGCGATTAAGCAATAACCATTAATAAATAAAGCAACAAGAATTTTTTTGTTAAAATTCAGCTTACTTTCAAAATCCGTTCAAACCATAGAGCATTTAACGACTTTAAGCATTTTAAGAAACGCCGCACAGTTCAGTCACATCAAAAATGTATGTCAACTGGGGACCCCGAATGTCAGCTAGGCGTAAATCAATCAACAAAACTAGTTTTTGGCTACACATTAAAAAACAAAAAAAAAAAACAAAGAAGAACCACAAGTAACCTATGCTGAATAGAAAAAATCTTGACTTGCGCAACAGCTCATAATACCACTGGTCCTTGTCCATATTGACCAGTCTGTTTAACATGTCAAATCGAACTTGTTGCAACAGCGTCTTACGTTGAAATTTTTTTTTTATTCATTTTGTTATTTTTTAAACATCCATCATGAATTTAAATATTCACAACAACAACTCAGGAAACTAATTTGTGTTCATTTAGAATTTTATTTATTTTAAGTGAAATGTTTTAAGACAATAAATATTTGCTATGTGCAGTTAAGTGTTTAGTTACATATCTTATATGGCGGGCGGGAGATGAGGTGTTAAGGAAATGCAGCTGCGTCAAGAAAATCTAAGCGGAGTTCTTGACATTTTTTTATAACAAAATCGTATTGAGGAAAATACTTGACAGCAAATCGTTCACAAGTTTACGTTGAGCATCGTTAACTTAAGTATGTGTCATTTTTTAAGAGTAAATGGTAGAGGTGTGTTGTTTATTGTTACGGTGACTTGCAATCAACTTTACAAAAAAAAAACTTAAATAAATCAATTTCTTGCTTCAGTATATTCAGTAAAAAAGTATATTATGCTTTTTTTATTCTGAAAGCCCTACAAAATCGGACGTTACTTGAAATTTTTCAATTTTCTACATGAGTGGGCCAAAGGCTTACCAATTCTTCACAGAATTCAATAGAAGGTATACAATTTATAAGTATTCAAAATAATTAAAAAATATGATTGCGTGGTCGCCTCAGTTCACGAAGGATGTAAACTTGTAACGAAAAAAATGAAAATTAAATAAATTAAGTTTTTTTCTTATTCAAGTTAAAAAAAACAAGAGTTACCTCTAGAATTTTGTATAGATATAAAATACAAAACAAAATATTATACTTTTTTTTCAAGTTTTAAAGAGTATTAAATTATCAGATGTTAACCTTCAAAAAGAATCAGTTTTAGAATAAATAAATTCAGTAAAGAATTAAACTACTGACGCTTAAATATACAAACCCACAATTAATGGGCGATAGTCTCTAATGATAAATATGTTCGTGCCCAAAAATACAAAAGGATCACACAATCCAATCTCAAATGATTTAGGGAGTCATTATTTGAGATTGGATTGTGTGATCCTTTTGTATTTTTAGGCAGGAACATATTTATCATTAGAGACTATATAAAAAAAATATAAATTCGATCATAAAAAGTTCGGTCAAAGTCCTTTCAAGGGCTGAAATGGCCAGTTTATCTATATATTATAATTTAAAAATTCACGTATTCCACGGCTAATGCGATCCTTTGGGCATTTTTTAAAAATAGCCATTTTTATATTTAAGGATACGTTGAGAGAGGCCCTCATAATAATGTCAACAACACTTTTGTGAAAAAAAACTAAAAAACAATGTGTCGGTAATTGGTTTACGATGATTATTTTAACGGCTATATTCATAAAAAGTTAAAAAAATTTTTAGGAAAATATTGAAAAACTTCACTCATAAACGTTCAATAATGATAAAAAAACGCTTTAAAATGCTTTATAAATGATAGTAACTTGAAAAGAGTTGAAACCTTAAAAAAATATTTTTAAATTTTGTTGTTCTCATCACATAGCTGTTAAAAAATGATTACTTATCGTCATCATTAGTAATTCGATTATATTTTTTTAAAAAGGTAAAATAATTGATTAAGTACGATTCTTTTCTGTTTGTCATCGTAATCACATGATTACGATTACAAATAATCAAAAAATAATAACGATTACTTAAGATTACGCAAAATAATTAAAAAGAATCAAAAGTAATCAAAAAAATAATTCGATTACTTTTAGAGATTATTTTTGATTCTTTTTTGATTATTTTAAGAATTTCAGTCTAATGTACAAAAATGTAGTTAAATTTTATTTGAAAAACAAAGTTATGTATTTCATTATAAAACAAGGATTGTCAAAAAACAAGAAAGACAAAAATAATGTATTGTAGTACAACATAAAGAAACAAAAATAAAACCTTTTTACTTTGAATTACTATTTTCCTTCATAATAACTAATTTAAAAAAAAAATCGGACAATGGTTGGTTGGTAAGAAAATAGTCTTTCGACTGGGGCTGAGGACATTAAAGGCGTATTGAGTGAAAGAAATTGTCAGCCATACTTTTGCCAAATCATTTTAGCATTTGAATTATAATGCAAATATCAGAAGAGTTGGTGTGTCAGTTGGGATCGCTAATCGGGTTTAATGGTGTCCTGTGGAGAACCAGTTGTGTCAATTTCATCATCAATTTCACAAAATATTCGGTACTTTAGATTGAAATTCTTAAAATAATCAAAAAAGAATCAAAATTAATCTCTAAAAGTAATCGAATTATTTTTGTGATTACTTTTGATTCTTTTTGATTATTTTGCGTTCAATCAATTTCGAATTATTTTTGTGATTACTCTTGATTCTTTTTGATTATTTTGCGTAATCTCAAGTAATCGTTATTATTTTTTGATTATTTGTAATCGTAATCAATTACTAATCATAAACTTCTCCATCAAGGATTATATGATCATTACAATTCTTTTTCAAAAATAATCTAATTGATCACTAATCGTAATCGCAATTTAACAGCTACATATGTTCTCATCTGCGCACGAATATTGTCAAAAATATTTAAAATTATTTCAAAATATTTCAAAAATTAACAAATGTCGAATAATGTTTGAAATGATATTCACAAAACCTCTTATAAAGGCTTCATAAATGTTATTAAATTAAAAAAAAAAAACAAAATGGCTGAAATGTGTCGTAAACCTTTTTAAAGCAATTATAAAATTTTTTCTCTCATCTAAGCATACATATTGTCAGAAATAATAATGAAAAAAAAATTTCTATAAAAATTTCAAACAATTATAAAATGCTATGTCAAAATATTTACAAAAACAAAAAAAAAAATGCCAGTTCCTTCAGCACAGAAAGTTTGAATATCAAAATATTGGCGAAAATGTGACAAATAAACAAAAATCATTGAACTTATCAAATTCACAAACCATGATTGACACTTCCGATTTCAAATCGAAAATCTTATTTTAACTAAGACGCAGGTACATGTTTATAAATAACAACATTTTAAAAGGAAATAGTGAATTCTGTTTTTTTTTTTTTGTAAATATTAGCTATTTTCGGCAAAAAAAAAAAAACCACTAACCACCAATAGAATAACTTAGAGCACTATTTCACTTTACCTAACTTTGGTAGAACGTTATTTGCTAAATAGTTTAGTCATTTGACTAATTTGTTTCATAGTTTTTCACACTTTTGCAATTTCAATATAATAGCAAACATTTATTCAGTGTTCTATTATATTGAGAAGTTTTTGAAAATTGCTATTTAAAATGTACGGCTTTGTAGAAAAATACAAAACACTAAAAAGCAGCAATTATTAAAAGATAGATGTATGTATTTCTAGAAATAATTAGTTATGACCAACCGCTTTAAAAGAAACTAAAGACGATCGATATTTGCCAACAACGAATTTCTTCATGCATTAAATGTTACGCATGCGCAGCGTTTTATATACGAATCACTCACTCAATTAAACAATATAATGGATGGTTAAGTAATGACAAGATTTCCGAATATATCAGCGGATTAAAAAACTAACTAATAATTGTTTGTTAACAATCACAAAGTTGTAATAATAATTTAATTTAACCATAAAGTTGAGGGTACCGAATGAAGTGCATCGAAAAGCAGGCTATAGTAAATATTTTTTTCGTCTTTATTTAATTATTTTTTGTTTATTATTTTTTGTTTTTGAAGCGAAGCTTTTTACGCCTCGTTCTGGGATTAGCTGAAGTGAAATCTGAAAAACCACACTTTTCTTTCGACACCATTTTCCTTAGAATTGAATTGTTTTTTTCTTACGTCTTTGCATTGCAGCAAGAAAATGTTAAATTAAAAATAATTTCTTGTCCGCTGAAGGAATTGAGCTCATTCCCGTCAGCTGATAATTTAACGCTCTAACCATGTAACCAAAAGCCCTCGTTAAAAGACATCGCTGATTCAATATTAAGTATTAACTAAAGCTATGTTGCAGTAGATCACAATAATCTTTTTATAGGAATGTGTATTGGCTTCATATCCTTTATATCTTACAATAACTATTAGCCAATACACAATATTCACTAAGGATTGTGTATTGGATGTTGTTTCTACTTACTACCAGAAGTCGTTATGCTTAAAAATAAGCAACCTGTAAGTTGATTAAATTCTAAGAAATTTAATGATTTTTGTATATTTATTCCCTACAACTGAACAGGGGGCTTTAAGGGAAGGCCGGAGAGGGCTAATATGTATTACCGACCCCCATTATTTTTACAAAAGGAACATTTTTCCCTTGTGGGGCCTATCCACTCTGACCCCTGAGGGTGGGGGCTCCCATACAAATTTAAAAGCGCGAAGGAAAAATTAACAATTGACCAAAAGTGCGTTAACAAGTCCGTTTTCTAAATGACAGAAAAAAAAGATAATAATGAAATATAATAAAACTTACTGGTGTGAAGATAAACGCGTTTTTTTAGTTTACTTTGTTATTGTAAATTTTTAAATTTTTAAATTATTTTTATCGAAAAAAAGCCATTAAATTATCAAATCTTTGTTATTGCGAAAATGTTTCGCTTCTCTCATGTGTCTAGTGACGCACCTGTGTTTTTTTTTTCTAACGACTTATTACTTCTGCTAGATCGCAGTAATGGGGTGATAAGTCGAAAGATGCTAGAATTTAATCATTTTTTTTAACAATCTCTTCTCATTTCATGTGAAATTTGAGCACTTATTTTCATAGATACCTCAACAACACTATCAAAAGGTAAACCTTTTAGATGCATAATTTAATGTCCATAAAATAATAGTTTAAAACTAAGAAAAAAATTATATGACGCTACATCGCTTGTGAAAGAAAAGTGAAAAAAATATTTGGGAAATAAAAGCACAAAATCGAGATAAAAAGCTCAATCGTTAATAAGTCTTGCAAACATAACACTTACAGAAAAAAATAAAAAAAAAAAACCTACCAACCGCGTTTACATCATCTGCGGCAACAAAAACTTAAACGGAGCAGAAAATAAGTAGGTGGCTAAGAAAGTATTGGTTGCCACTCTCAAAAAAAGCGCACGATATCTGAAGAAATGAAGCTGAACACCAAGGCATGGCTTGCATTTTCATTGCTACAAATAGCCAAGCTTAGTCAAGTAGACAGTGTCTTCCTGTTAGCCAGGAAAAGTGAAAGCGAAAGTTTTTCACCCAAACTTTTGCGTGAATTTCCTACGTTTATTATTATTATTTTTTTTGTTTTTAATTTTTCTATTCAATGGAGTCAAGTAGCAAACTTGTTTGGATTAATACAAAATAAATGAAAATCAAGCAATTTTTTTTTATAAATTAATTAAATAGTAAAAATCAACACAAAATGGGTCTGTAGAAGATGGGTCAGTAGAAGATGGGTCAGTAGATGTTTAATTCGAAAATAAATTAAATTGCTTTCAACTTTTAAAAGTTCCTTTATGACGGACTCTTTTATGGGCAGCGCTTTATGGTTATTTTTCTTTTTGCTTTTGAAAGTTTAAGAAAGCTTCGTTTAAAAATTAACAGTTTTAAAAATTAAATTTTCAAAAAAACATTAAATTGCATTCAACTTTAAAAAGTTCCTTTCTGTCTTACTCTTTAATGGGCCGAGCTTTATGGTTATTTTTCTTTGTACTTTTAAAAGATTAAAAAAATCTACATTAAAAATTTAACAGCTTTAAAAAGAAAATTTTAAAAAATATTTAATTGTATTCAACTTTAAAAAGTTACTTTATGTCTTACTCTTTTATGGGCAGAGTTGTATGGTTATTTTTCTTTTTACTTTTGAAAGTTTAAAAAAAGCTTCATTTAAAATTTAAAAAAAGTAAATTTTCAAAAATATTAAATTGCATTTAACTTTAAAAGTTTCTTATATTACTTTGCTTAACTTTATAAATACGCTTCATTTCACTTTGAAAATTTTTAAAAGCTTTTTTCAATAATTGTCTCTTTGAGAAAATTCATGCACTCACTTTTGTAAAATTTTTGGTATTTCTTTTAAATTTCAACACCAAAATTATATAATTTCTTTTCTGGTTTTTTCTTGTTGTATCTCCTCTTTACGCTCTTATTAAATCCCACTTTTTAAACTGCACTGCGACTCGCGTAGCTGTGCGTGCGTTTTTTTTTTTTTTTTCTCAGTAAAAGCACAACAAACTTTACGTTGTTGTATTGCAGACGCTTCAAGCCAGACTAAAGTTTTTTGGCTAAATGAAAATTTATTTAAAAACCCGCCGAAACACTGCAAACCAAATACAACAAAAGCCGTGAGCTCAAATTTAATTGAGTGAAATGAGCTGAGATGGAGCCGTTGAGTTGAGTTGAGTCGTAGTCGTAAACTTTGAAACTATATTTAATATTTTTTTACATACCACGAACACAAATTAAAAAAAAAATAGAGGCGCGCAAAAAGTAAAGCTTTCATAATAGCATTCATGACGTCATAGTTGTTTTAATGTGCTCAATTATTTCAACTCACAACAAATCTGCATAGTTGATTGGCCAAGTTAATTTGAGCTGGTACTGCTTTCTTATGCTTGAGTAGGGTTTTTTGAAGATTTGTATGAAGCTTGATTTGGAGCTCTCAGCAAAGCTTGTATTAGACCTTTATGAGAGAAAAGTGATCTTAAAAAAAATATTTTTGTATCTCTTTGATAACCATTTTTAAAACTTTCTTATTTTAAAAGCTTTACTTCATAAAACTCGATGTTGCCCCATTTACAATTGTTGAGAGCGCCATAAGGAAAATTATGAATTTGAGTATTTTTTTTAGTTTTTCACTGAAATTTTTTGTTGGATCATCCTTACTTTTGTTGGCTAAAAGACACAATTTGTTTTTTCAGGTTTGGTAAAAGGGAAATTTAAAAAGACGCTGACTTCTCAAATACCCCTCGTACATCAATCGCAATCACCAAGATTTTGTCGAGAGGTCTTCATATGTATCTCTAACTCCACAATTTCTTTAAAATCAGCTTATATATTTCTTTTCTAGGCTTTCCTCTTTCATTATTTTGTTTTCTTCAATCCATTTTTAAAATATTCTTTATTTTCTATGTATTTTATTTTTTTTTTTTTTAATTTTCAAATAACAAATTGTTTTATTGACAAATTCTACCGCAACACATATCAAATTGTAGTTGGATAGGCTGTTTACAGACTTTAAGTCCTGAACAGACTTTAAGTAAATTTTGAATTTTGTCAAATCTTTAAAATGAAAATTTTTTTAAGTAAGAAAATTAAATCAAAAGTTTTTTAGGTAAAATAAAATTTTTTAAAAAAGCTCCATTCAATTTTTGGAAGTTTATTCAAATCAAGCAATGAGGTCATAAGCTACAGTCGCCAAAGTCAGATAATTTTTACCATAAAACTGTGAAAATTGTTCGGAATCATCGGGAAGAAAGTACGTCAAAGTCAGTCAAATACCGGATATTTTTTCAACATTTTCAAAAGTGTCCAATTACACATATTTTTTAATAGTAATATTCAGCTTCTGTAAATCGTATCTTCTGCATTATTTAAAACGAATGAATTGTACTTTTATAATTATTTTTTTTTAGAGGTTACTGATACCGATGACCACTTATTCTTTACAGACCATCATCTACATTTTGTTCTTTCTCTTGATAAGAAGAGATAAGAGGGCTAAGTTAAAACGGTGGTGAGTATTTTATGATTAAACTATTACTTTTCACTTCAAGATTAAGTAAGCATATAGCATACATAGCTATTTTGTACATTATTTGATCTGACTTACAATTTTAAGCTTGGATAATGTTCTTTGATTTAAAAAAAGTCTTTCTTATTAGTACAATATTCCTTGAACTCACAAATTTTTACTTGGTTTATTACGTGATTATTTATTAAATTGTTGAACAAAATGGGCAAAAGCAACACAATTCGCAATCACGATCACTTGTTAAATGAAAACGCTTTGACGCATTTATAACACTTAATTTAAGAATTTTAGGCTATTAACAGTATGATATGATTCAACAAGTTTATGTTTTTATTTTTGAAAGAGATGAAAACCACTTTATTTTAACAAAATATTTAAAAATATAAACTTAGTAATAATAAAATATAAGCACCTATGATTTTGTTTTTAATAATAAAAGATTTTTTGACTGAATTAAAGGTTTTATAAATCTTCCAATAAGATAAATTAAAGCAAGCAATAGACTCTGTTTTATTCCACATGGATTCCACAAGTCGAGGCTAAATCAAGGGTATTTTATTTTTCTATGGACATCCCTCTTAAATCTTTTGCCATAATGACAAATGAGTAAAGGTCACAAAACCACTAAAACTAGATGATTTAAAGCTCAGCACCAATCTTATCCAATCTTTAGCTTTCATGTTTTGTAATGAATATAAATGATAAATTATATGCCCGTTATTAATTTTAACGGAGTTGTAATAAGGTTGAGAGTTATAAAAAATAAATAAATAACTGGCCATTTCATCCCTTGAAAGGACTTTGACCTAGCTTCTTATGATCAATTGTCTTGTGCGTGTTATTAAGTTTGTACACAATTGACCGAGAACCGGACCTACAGGTTTAACGCCGATAATTTTCTGTCGCTGCTGGGGTTCGAACCCGGGTCTCCAGGTTCGTTGACATAGCGGCCACGCACTTTAACCAACTACGCCACGGACGCCACGGTTGAGAGTTATACAAGAGAATTTTTTCCCATTGTCCAAAAGTGATGATATCAACTCGCTGTTAATAAGCTAATTACTGGTGAGCCCAAGTGCACCGCAGCTAATAGGATCACTATGCATGCCCTTAATAACAGCTCAAGACTTATCTCTTCATTCCGTATTACGAAAAAGCACACTAACGAAAAGCAAGAGACGAAAAGCAAAAGGGTTTTGCATAAAGAAAGTCGTGCTGATCGTTAATTTTTTGTCGTTCGTGCCTTGTTTCGTGATATCGCATGTTAGTGTTAGGCTTTGTATACGCTTCAGCACTATTTCTGGCTAAGTATCCTATATTTGTTATGGCATCCCTAATGATCCACCAAAAATAAGAAGTCTGAGACTACAAAATACTTGATGTTGAATTAGAATATACTCTTGAGTTTCTTTTTCCATCTCCTCACAGAGTCTGTAGACATCTGAATCAGATAGACCTATTTCTGCAATATCTCGAGTCATAGTGACCTCTTAAAGTTGATAGGTGTGATTTGATTAGCTTGAGTAATTTATTTAATTTAGTTGGACTGAGAGATAAAAATATCGTTAATTCACCACTGGCACAGACATTTATTTTATTCCCATATCCCCTATTTGCTAGACAACAGAATGATTCAGGGCTAATAAGAGGTTTGAATGCTCTTCTTTTTAAATACAAGCTGTTCTGCACTTTCATTGCCATCAAATTCTTCATGAATCCTGGTTACCTTCACAATTCTATATCTTGCTTTGTAACAGTGCTTTTAGTGTTCGACATCATCAGAAAATATTTTTAATTTAATCTCATAAGCTAGGTAGGGACCTTTAATGCTGCTTGACGAAAGCATATGCACCCCAATTGCTTTCTAACAGAGATATTCCTGTACACACACCTCATTGAAATATATTTTTGCTTGGAATATGGTTGAAGTATAGCCCATTAAAAGTGCTTTTTGAAAAGCACTTTCAAAAGTTTTCAAATCTATTCCCCAAGTGATTATCCCAAAAGTTCTTGTCCCTTTATTATCCCGAACGGTTCTGATCGTTAGACCATATGTATTTATTTGATACAAAACATATTCTTGTGCAACATAATATATTATAAAAAATTGCTTAATATTTTGTTATTTTGAAATCTTAAGTAAACTCTTAAGATAAAATAAAAAATTTCATTAGTGATGTATGGTTAATTCTCTTAAAAACGAACTTTTGTTTATTTCCTATCCATAGACTACTGAATACTTTAAATTTTTAAAGACCAGATTATACTAATGGACACATATCTCTTTTATTTTAGAACTTTAGGACACATATCTCTCTCAATAAACAAAACAAAAACACTTTATCGCGAAATCTTGCTTTAACGTTTTCAAATCCAAAAGAAAAGGTTATTTGGTTTTTGTCCTGTATTTTAGCTTTTGAGTGGATGTTAGGAACGACATGTTAAGCTAAAAATTATTTAAGCTCAATAAATCTTAAAACAAGATTTTCAAACCAATTTTTGAGTAAAACTCACAATTACAGAAAAAAATATAGAAATATACTAGATGATATACCCGGTTTTACTCGGGCGAAAAAATTTAAAATTTTGATATTTATTTGATGAGATTTTTTCGTTTATTTTTATTAATTTTGTATTTTTTTAATTTTGTTTGCCTAAAAAGTAATGGTGTAGTGAAAGAATCACGACAATGTCTCAATTCGTTTTTGAGTTATATCCCCAAATACCCCTTTAAACACTGCCACAGCCACAGCGGCTCCATATACCGGATCAAACTTTAGACTTTAACCATCTACAGACCCAGCCGCACACACACACCAAATTTCATCAAAATTGGTCTAGCCAATTTAGGAGGATTTCAGTGACAAAGCCATGTACAGAAGAATTTTATATATAAAGATTATAATCTAGATAGATTAGACTTAATTGATTTAAAGATTTTTATGTATTTTCTTTTCAACAACTAATAGTGTTCTTAAAATAGTTCTCTTAATGTTATGCATTTCAGGAGGACATTCAAAATACCTTACAAAAGCTGGCTTTGTCCGATAGTCAATGAAATCATCATTTTTTTATCTGAGATTTCAGTGAATTAAACAATCGTGAACGATCTTAGAGAATAAAAGTAACTTAATTCTTCAATTTCCGAGAAGTAACAGAGTTCAATGAAATTGGTTATTCTCCTTTCCATTTCCATTAAGTCATTGTAATATAAAAATTTTAGTATGTGACTTTTCATACTTTCTGAAAAGCCAAGGAACGTGTTTTGGATGGATTGAAATTGAATTGAAATTTCGATTGATTTATGTTTATTTTTATCTTATCAACGAGTCAGGACAAAGCCAACGAATTGATCATAAAAATTATAATACAAATGCTAGCCTGTACTTTAAGTCACAGTGAACTCGTGTCAATTTTTCTTGCAAGCTTGTACGGATCTTATTCGTCCGTATGAAATCCAAAAAATTAAACACAAAATCTGGCTAACAACGTGTAACATCGAAAGTTCACCAAAAATGTAAAAAAACAACGAATATTGCAGCAATGACAATTATCATTGACAAAGTTTAAGCCAAAGAGAATACAAAAAAAAAAAGTTGGATAGACCGTTGAGTGACCGCTTATAAAGTCTCGTGCGCAATCAAAGTTTGGGCTTGGGACTGAGTGTAAAAGAAAGCAGCGAGCAGAGCTGCACATGCGCATTTGCACAATTCAATTTTGACACTCGTTAGAGTTGAAAAGTTAATGACGATAGGGTTTTCGCATGCCAGCGATGATGATTTTACTGATAAAAGATATTTAAATTGGGCAGTTTTCGATTGCAGATTTTTAGTAATTTAAGGCTGGTACATATTTATAAAATTATTGATGTTTTTCTCTCAGTGGTTATGTTTCAGTGAAGTTTTTCATAAATTTTGCAGACAATTTTATTTCGAATTTGTATCATTTAATACTGTAATTTTAACATTTGTGAGTATATAAGGGTGATAAGAGCTTCAAGCGAAAGCATATTTATTGCGTGCTAAATCTTATTTCCAACTTTGTTTTTGATCATAGCAAAAAGGTTCGATGGCACGTTTCTGCCAAAATACTCCCCTTAAATTTCTACGTTAGAATTAAAAACAATTACATTTAGACGATTAAAACTTTTTAGAAACGCAATTCTTTTTTCAACTAATTGCTACTAATATAAAAAATTTTTTAATTACAACGTTTAGACACATGTTTTACGCTCTATTAGGTTTTATTATTTTGACCATTATACAAAATTGGCCGATCTAAAAGTTAAAACAACAATAATTAAACTGCCATTAAAATATTTTACTAACACATATTTTAAAACAAAAGCTTTCCCCCCTAAACATCTGAATGTCCATAATACATATACGATTATTAACCCCACTTATATTTTTATGGACCATTATGAATGTGTTGTGTTGAACGCACTAGCTTGACCTTGATAAGGATCAACAGATAGGCAGGTCGTAGCACTTTTCACAAAATTTTGTGCATTCTTAATAGCTAAACGTCGAATAGACAAACATTTCACAGTCTAGTCATTTTAATTCACTAGTAATTATTCACTAATACAAAAAGTAAATAAATCTTAAATCCAGGTTAAGTCTAGCACTGTTAAAAATAAGAGCTTTTTTAAGGAGCTTTAAATTATGAATAAATTATAAGTAAAAAATTTTAAATTATATAAAAATTATTGAAATATTAATATTATAACAATGAAAGTTATTGTAAAAAATATGAAATAATATAAATTCAATAATATTTTTAAATGATTAAAATGTAAAAATTGAAAATGCAAAAATGTACAAATATAAAACTCTAACAATGTAACATTGTAAAAATGTTAAAATATTAAAATGTTTAAATGAAAAAATATGAAAATGTAAAAACGTAAAAATGTTAAAATGTATAATTGCAAGAGTATAGAATCTTAACTCAAAAAATCTAAAAATGTGAAATGTTAAAACTGATCAAATGATAAGAAAGAATAAATTATAACTCTTATAAAAATTTAATAAATTATAAAAATTATAAATATAATGAATAAAATGTTAAATAAGCCAAAAAAGATAAAAATTGTATGAATGATAAAAGTTATAAATTTAATAAAAGTGGTAAGAAATTAACTAAATCGAATATATGATAAAAATCATAAATGATATGGATATGGTTGATTATGGCTATGAATATGGATATGGATATGGAAAGAATATGAATATGAATATGCAAGGGCGTCCACAGGGCGGTGCACTGAAAAATTTTATATAATTTTATTTCCTATGTGTATATGTTACATTTTTGTTTACATGTTACAAAGTTTTAAACTCTTAAGTTCTGATTTCTTAGGTGGTACGAAACTTAGTTATTTCTGAGTTTTGTCACTTTTTGTTAAGATTTCATTAACAACAAATTTAAGGAAATATAGCAAATTTGAGTAGCGCTACGACGCGCTCCATTACGTTTGCTCTAGTAGCGATCAACAACCGATTTTGTTCTCTAATTATCGTCTGTTGTGCTACACTAAGGGAAATAACGCATATTAGCATTATCCACGCCTGAGTATAAATTTTATTTAAATATTTACGTGGATAAATAAAATGTTTTCCTTACAACTCGTTTTTGACGTAGAATACGTCGTTCTCGGAGGTAAGTAGGGTGGTTGATAGTGATCAGGTGTCGGTATTTACATTACTTTTTGAGCCTTTGGTGGGCTTAAAGTACTAATCGTACAATGTTGATCTTAGCATTTGTTGGTCTGCTTGATCCTCAATGCGACAAAAATTCATGTTAGAACTGTCTAACTTATATCAATTTTACACAATTACATGAAATATAAAGCCAACATTTGATATTTTTGTTTGCTTAAACTTGCTACCTATTTATCGACGGCTTCCGGTTTTTTCGACGGCGAAGACAGCGCCATCTAGCGTGAAGACATAAATCTTATAATTAAAAAAAAGCATACTTTTGGGGACATGTTGTTTTTAACAGACTCGCGTAGCCCAGTAATACTGAGTAATTTTGAGGGGCATGCTTTTTTAACAGAATCTGTTATTGAAATGTCAAACGCAGCCAATTAAATATCCGGGCATATTATCGACAGTGAAATTTTGACACATGGGTTGTTGAACTTGATAACATTGAACAAATTTTGTTTGCTTGTTTAAGTTTTCTACCTATTAATGGACAGTTTCCGGTTTTATCGACAAAAGCATAAAATTTGTATGGGAGCGCCCCTAAGGAGTGGTCGGAGGGAATAGGTGTCAAAGGCAAAAATGTTCCTTTTGCAAAAGTAATGGGGGTTGGTGATACATATTAACCCTCTCCGGCACTCTCTTAAAGGTCATATCCTCAGGTGTATGGAATAAATATTTTTAAAAAAGATGTCATCAAAAGCGAATTGAATTATTCTACGTCTTGTGTTACGACATAGTCGAAACTACTGTATCTTTTTTCCCGTATTTGAATTTTAATTATACCACACACGTACACACATATTCCATACAAGCAAGCAGCAACAGCATCGCACACGTACACACATATTCCGACAAGCAGCAACAGCATCGCAATTTGTTCCTGCAGTATATTTCTTGCAGTTGGGGGTCTTATAGTTCTTATTTAGTTAATGTTGCAAGAGTAATATAGCATGAAAGATTGGCAATTATGAATTGTGAATGCCATGGTGAATGCGATGCATGATGAAATCATGTAGGGTGGAGTGACAACTCGGTATTTTCTCAAGAAGTTCTTGAGCCGGTTGTCGTTTACCTGCATAATTTCCTTCTTATTCTCTAGTTTACTTTTTTTGTTTATAGTTTTTACTATTTTTGACATTTGACGCCATATTATTGTACCAACTGTCAAAAATAGTAAAAATTACAGAACGAAAAAAGTAAAAAGGAAAATAAAATATACCACCAAATTGCATTCGATGGACACAGCTCGTGGGAAATATTCAAATAAATTGTTTTTCAATTTCAATATTTTTATATAAATTTTCCTTAAATGCGATAGTTTTAGTTTCAAATAGTAAGTATTTGAAAAATATTTTAATATATTCGTGCATAATTTTGATATATTTTTTATTAAATTCTTTTTAAATATTTTAATATTTTTTTTAATTAAAAAAGTATTTAAATAAATTTTAAATATTTACGTAGTCGATTTAAGTAAATGCGTTATTGGTGCAAAAATGACTCGCTTTTTGGATAAATTAAAAAAGTTTTTGGATAAATGTAATATTTTTTTCCCTTAGTGTACTATTGTTTTTATTCATTGTGTTGAATATGTGGAGTCTAAATATTATTTAATAAATCAACACGAAGTTCTTTGATGTGTGAATGGCAAAGTGTCTCAACACTTTGTTTCTCTCAAAGGTTGCGGGCTCTTTGTTAAAAACAATATTGATTATTTTAAACAAAGTGTCAACGCACTTTGCCTAAGGAAGCTAGAGACGGGTCGGTTTCAACAAAGCCCAAGTCCTGTCTGAGTCCGTTGTCTAGTCGTCTGAGTCTAACGATGCCTGAGTCGTAATCTAACTACACTCAAAGAAATTTTTAATAACTAACTGTATGATAAAAAAGAAGTAGCGACAATAAATAATATACTATAAACAGTAAATAATGTACAATAATTAATAATAATGAATAAAAATAAAAATTAAACAGATAATATCTGAAATAAAAAAATTGTTTGAATAAATATTAATACAACCTACCTCAATTAAAAAAGAGAATGGTGGGTCTAATGAAAAAAATGTTCGATATTAGGATAGGATTTACCCATTGCTAAGTGGGAGCTTAACAATAGGAACTAAGGAACCCGAAAAAATATAAAAAGTTATTCAACCCGATGAAAAAAGTGGAAAACAACCTATTACCTAATGCCTAGTTAAAGCCGTGTAGGCGCGTGGGTTTCCTTTAAGAATTCTTTTCGCTTACTACCAAGTAAGCTCAAACTGAATGTTACACATTCGAAAAAAACTCAGGCTAATCAAAAGAAATTTTTAAAATTATATAAAACATTTATGTCTAATAAAGGTACTATTGCAGTCTAGAATGCTAAAAAATAACATATATTCAACAATTTTTTTTTCACTTTCTTTATTATATATGGTTATCAAACTTTTTACAGTATTAAACAGTTCTTGAAGAATACAAAAAAATTTTTTTATTTTTATTTTCTATTAATTGTACATTTAATATAGGGCGCTCAAATTTTTTTCTCAAAAAAACACTGCTGCATGGCGGACAGTTAATCTCTGGAACAATAAGTCTGAAACATAAAATTCAAAAAGAGTTACAAAAAGGAAGTGCTCTTACGTGATAGTTTACCAGAAAAATTGAAAAAGCATTAAAAATAAAAAAATGGCGGACATTTGAAAATTTTTTTTTCAAAAATCGCCTTTTTTCAGACTGAAAAATTTTATATATTTTTTTTGTGGTCAAATTGTAGTAAACTATCACACAGGATATAAAAACAGACAAAATGCTGCAAAGTTTATTAAAAACTGGCCTAGTAGATCCGGAGATTAACTGTCCGCTAGTTAAAAAACACCTAAACTCGAGAAAAATGCGTGTAAAGTTTTTTTTACACCTGCGAGCCGAGAGCGCGCTTCAATCGAGTCGTTATATCTCGACACTGGCTTCGTATTTGGATTTAATATTTTAGACAGTTATATTATTGAAGGTATAAAGAATCTAAAAATGTAAAAAAACAAAAATTCATTTTTTGAAAATTCTAGACGGTAATAGTACCTTAAAAAAACATTAAGCATGTTGCTCTGTTCATAACTGAACGAGCATTCAAGATAAAAGAATATAAAAAATTTTTAAAACACAAACACAAGAGAATCATGCACTCTTTTTATATATTATACACACACACACATTCATACAAACAAACGAAAAAAATCAAAAAAGCTATTTTAAATGATAATAAAATAATATAAATACCTTGAAAATATCTTTTTCAGTCTGCATGGATCTTTAACTATATTTAAAAACGAACAATTATTTTTAATATTTTTAAATACATTTAATAAATGTTAATATGATTTTGTAAACCAAAAGTTCGTTATACTGGAAGTTAAATTGAAAAATATAAATTTTCATATAATAACAGTGTTTACAAAGCTTGCACCGAAAATCTCAGGCAATATAATTTCATAGGTAACATTCCAGGCTCATATTCATATTATTTTGGCCACCACTCTATGTACTCAAATTTAAAACCATCAAAACTTCTTTGTTTTTGAATAAAACAAAATTTTTTTGGCAAAAGTTAAATAATTTCTTAAAAGCTTTAATTCTGCATCACCAAAATTTGTGACTAGGGGGATTTTTAAGGAAGTGATGTTGAATACTTCAGTATTAGGTGAATATGACGCTGCAGTTCATAGATTTTTTCATGCATAGACAGAATTATATATGTATAAAACTTTAAAATCTGACTACAAATAACCGAGTTATAGAGTTTGCACTCCCGTAATTTTCTCGACATAACAGTTGATATAATGCGGTAACATTTACATTTTATTTTTTTTTCATATAGAGCGATACGGCTTAATGGACATAGATATGAATATGGATATGGAAACGTGTCTGGATATTGAAAGACATCAAAATTGATATGGATTTGGGTGATAAGTTTGGGCTATGTAAGTTGTTAAACTATTATCATATTTATGTTTTAGGCTTACACTCTTTCTATGTCCATAAAACTGAGCATGTGCTATTTCAAGAAAATATGTCTAAAAGTATTTAAGACTTGGTAAAAAGGTAAAAATTACTAAAATCAAATATTGAGAAGTGTTCATATTGTCCTTACGCTGAAAATTTCTCAAATTAGAATGGTTTTCATTTTCATCATATTGCGAATTGTTATAGTTTTTCTAAAGTCGTAAGAAATAAAGTCGAATTGATTGATTTAAGCTTATATTGCGCCAGTCATATATAAGTAGTCGGGGATAACAGCAAATAATATCCATTCTATTTATTTTCACGAATTTTTATAACAGCATAATAAAAGAAATATATAAGAATAAAGAAACGCAAGAAAAATAAAGTTAACCAAATTAATTAACATGGTAGTGCACATAACGAGCACGCTTAAAATTCAATAGCAAATGGCCAATACTTGTGATTTTGTCCCTTGATTAAATTGAAGGGCACAAGGCGTTCGCCAGTATTGAAGCTATCCATAATAGCGATATCTTCGGGCGTTAGTTTAAAGTCGAATATATTGAAATTTTCTTCAATGCGTTGTGGATTTGATGACTTTGGTATTGGTATGGTGCCAATGTCGACCTATAAAAAAACATATTTTACATTTATTTAGAGGAAAAATAACGAAACTACTTACCAAATAGCGCAAAATAACTTGAGCTGGTGTCTTGCCATATTTTTGGGCTATAGCTTGGGTCTTTTGGTTATAGTAAAAATCTGGCTTTTTTTCAGCAGGCTTGGGGCGCCCCAAGGGTGAGTAAGCAGTTAAGGTTATGTCATGATCCTGACAAAATTTTGTTAATTTCTTCTGATTGAGTGCGGGTGAGCATTCAACTTGATTTGTCACTGGTTTGATTGTACAGTTATCCAACAAACGTTTTATTTGTTCGCTATTAAAGTTAGAAACACCAATACTGCGCACCAAGCCCAGATGTACCAGATCCTCCATAGCTTTGTAGGTATCGACATAGTCAACATCGCTGTTGTTGAAGGATTTTTCAGTAAAATAAAACAAAATCAAAGTTTAAAAGATAGTGTTATTTTTGTGATTTAATGAAAAATTTACCTCAACTGCAAAACACCAGCTTCATTCTTAGGCAGAAGAGACTCTTCATTTACATACTGATAGCCTACAGGCAAGTGCATTAAATACAAATCGATATAATCCAAGCCGAGCAGGTCCAGTTGCTTGCGACAAGCTCCCTCTACACGCTGTGGCTCATGGTGAATGTTCCATAGCTGTTAATAAGATATGAAAATCAGAAGAAACCCTCTCAGTTTAATGGCTGAGTAATATTACCTTGGTTACCAGAAAGATATCCTCCCGCTTGACCACGCCTTCAGCAATTTTATCACATATGGCCTTGCCAATTTCAGCTTCATTTTGATAGAAATAAGCTGTATCAATGTGACGATAACCAACGTCGATAGCATGCTTTACCGCTATTTCACCTTCATTGTTCTTTGACTGGAAGAACACAAACAGTTAAATGTATATAACTGTATTTAATAATTTATATATTAATATTTTATATAAATGTAAAATATAATATAAAAATGGTTAGGTTTATATAACATAACCTGACCCGGCAAACATTTTTTTTTTTTTTGTTTTTTGTCAATACATACAGTTAACTGATTTAACTGAAAAGTAAAAGGAAAAGCTTAAAAATTTCGAAAATTTTATTTTTAGCTAAAATAACACAAAATTACAAAAAACTTCTTTTGGTGTATCTAGTGTACCCTTTGATTTTTGTTTTTTTATATTTTTAATTTTTTTTACAATTTTTTTTTTACATCGATTCAAGTATTATTATTTTGATCACTTTCTTTGCACTCTTTAATTCCTTTAACCTTTTGTATCATAAATTATTGTTGTCAAATTAATGTTGTTGTCGGCCTTTTTATGTGATTTTTAAACTTTTGTATCATAGTTATAAGAATATTCAATAACTAGTTTAAATCAGTGTTTTTAAGTATTTTGGGTCAAAATAACTCAATTTCAAAGAGTATTTTTATGTTTCCAGAATATTTTTGTTCACTATTTTTTTTTTTCTTAATAAAAAAAAGTAATTTAAAAATAGTCAATTTTTGACTCAAAGGGTTAAAGAGCTTGTAGAATTACAGTTAATCAAAGCAATGCAATAGAGAATAATGAATTTTCAGCAGTGAGAATCGTTGAGCGCCTCAAAACAGACATCAACTGCAGACAACACCTCTTCATAGTTGGTCAATTTCTTACCACCGAGCCATTTTTTCAAGGGGGGGCTTAATATATAGGATATGTGAGAAAGCAAAATATTGTCTTGATGAAATTTCTTTTTGTCAAATGTGGCCGTTTTTCGTTGTTCATTTCATCAATCAAATGCTGCTGCTGCACAAAGTTCGCGGTACCAATCATGTGAAGAGCTTTCTGAAGTCTACATTTTTAGTCAATATATAATGTACAGACTATTCCTACCAAGTCTGCTAGCTCGCGCAATTTCAGCTGACGCTCATTAAATTCAATTTTATGGATTTTTTAACATTTCTGGTCCATTCACCACATTTTGTTGGAATATTCTCTACCACCCCATATTTAGCTGTGGAAAACGAAGAAGAAGACTCTCTGAGAATAGAATTTAGCTTCGCTTTGATATTAGTTCGACTGATTACATTCTAAAGAAGGAGTTATATCACTTGATAGCCAATTTTTCCAATGTTTAAAAATTTACCCAAAATATGTAAATAACGCCAATGTTACGAAAGACCTCCTTATTTTACAGTTTCACTGACTTCTTCACTGACTAGAGCTCATCATTTCAAAAATTTGAATGAGAATGAAACTTTTTTGAATAATTCATTCCCGATTTATGAAATATTCATTAGTCAAAAATATTTGCAGAAAATTTTCAAGTTGCAGGAAGTTCGCTATATTCCTATTCTGTACTTCATATGATTCCGGCGTACAAATGTCAACCACTTCAGGATTTATAAGACAAGAAAGGGCAAAGAATCGGTATTGATTTTGAAGAAACCCCTTCTTTAAATTAAACCGAAAGTAATGTTCCTTGTTTCATAAATTCAATTTTAAAATGAAAAGCATATAATTTTTGTTTATTACAGTTAGTAAAGTAGTATATTTATTACAATACTACTAATACCACCTCAAAAAATCCTTTAAAAGTTTTCCTTTTTTTTCATACATCAGCAATATTATTGATGTATGTGGTCGGAAAAGAGGGAGTGACAAAATGTTTTTATATCCTTTTCAGACCGTGATGCATCGTTTGTGCGGGTGGGTTCTATCTTTAATATTTCCACTTTTATTAAACGAATGTTATAAAGAACGAAATGAATCGATTGTGCTTGTTATTGTTTACTTTTGTTTCTCACACTGTTCCGCGATTCGCTTTAGCGTTACTTGAACACGCGTGGAATTCTTGATTAACTTTTTAGTTTTGTCAAAATGAGTCGCAGAGGTAATTTGTGTCTTCAATTACAAAAATATAAAGTGTAAAACTTTAATGTAAAACTAGTGAAGTTAACACATTTGAACTAAAAAAATAATAAATTTTGATGTTGCAAATAAATTTGAATCATTTGTTGCTAAAAAAATGGGTTTCAGATAAAGTTGCATCAATTGTGCGTGTCCTGAAAATCCTTGAAGGATATGTAAATTGCGAAACCTAACCTAACATTGAGAATATTTTCATTCCATATAACGACCACACATTCATAAAATCATACAAAAATGTTCAGTAGATAAGCGTCGGGTCTGAAAGGGATATAGAAGTAGAACCCTATTTGAATGTATTATTGTGCCAAAATTCCAAGGCAATCGGTGAAGAACTTTCTGATATTTGAGGTTTTGTACAAGCATACATTTACATTTTATTTATATAGATAATACAAAATATAAGTACGATAAATTTAACTCTATCTTAATTTTTTACATGGAATTTTTTTTATCTTATGTCAAAATTCTTTAGCATAAGGCCAGTATTGGTGATTACGGGCAAGTTCAAATTTCCACATTCTTTCGCCCGTATTAAAGCGGTCCAACACAGCGCAGTCTGCAGGAGTCAGTGTAAAATCAAAAACATGCAAGTTCTCTTAAAGTCTTTTGGGATGTGACGACTTCGGTATAGGAACTGTGCCCAAGTCCAACTGTGTGCAAAAAAGAGGTAAGAAGCAGTAGCGGCACTTGAAAAACTTAAAGAGAGAAAGAAAACACCAACCAAATAACGCAAAATAATTTGTGGTACAGTTTTCCTGTATCTGAGAGCAATTTCCTGAACCTGCTCATCCAAATAAATTTCAGGTTTCGCTTTTGAAGGTTTGGGACGTGCTAAAGGTGAATAGGCTGTCACAACGATATCACGGGCGGCACAAAACTTAATCATTTTCTTTTGACTTAAGGCCGGATGACATTCAATCTTAAAGAAAGTGAGAAATTTCAAAGTTATTATTGATCTTGCTTTTTAGATTGTGTTTACCTGATTCGTGACGGGCTTGATGCGGCTGTTATCAAGAATTCTTTGTACTTGATCACTATTAAAATTTGACAGTCCAATACTTCTCACTAAACCAAGATCTACGAGCTCTTCCATGGCCTTATAGGTTTCCACGTAATCTATGTCACTTCATGGGTAATTGAAGGATGAGTAAGTGATATTTAACAAATTTAATTATATATTTAACCCACTTTAGTTGTAGTGTTTCATTGAAGAATGGTACCAGAGTCTCATCATTTACATATTGATAGCTCACAGGTGAGTGCATCAAATACAGGTCAATATAGTGCAGGCCCAATAGATCTAATTGTTTGTAAGCCGCATGTTTAACTTTTGTCGGATCGTGATGAATATTCCACAGCTTTATTGATTTGAAAATTTTTATTTTTATGTTAGAGAATGTTTTAATAGGTTAACGGCTTACTTTTGTCACAAGAAAGATATCCTGACGTTCTATCACGCCTTCCGTTATTTTATCACGTATTGCCTTCCCCACTAGTTCTTCATTACCATATAGAAACGCGGTATCTATATGACGATACCCCACATCGATGGCATGTCTTATGGCTAAATCGCCCTTATTTTTCTTTAGCTAAAACATGAATAAGAACTTAAAGGCTGAAAGTGTTTCGACGAATAATCGTTAAATGGAAGAAACTACATGTGCATTAAGTTTACTCCATAATTTTTGCTAAAGATAAAGATAAAGATGTGCTATGATGTGACTAGTGAGTGCTATCCTGTACAGCTTCGGTAAAAAATTGTCAATGGAATAATTTTTTATGATGTGGTGCTTATTTAATGTGTGGAGTTCTCAGAAATTCAAAATTGTGCTGTGATATGCTCGAGATATGTTGCAATTTGCTGTAATTAGGGATAATCCCGAGTGCGAGTTTTAAAATTTTTCAAAATGCAAGCCCTTCTTGTTTTCGGCTCAAATACGTGAGTGGTGTGATAACTTTCTAAAGATTGTCAAAGATATACTTTTATGTCAATTAGAAGTACAATTTGTTCCATTTTTGAGCCCATATAAATATAAAGAAATAGAAGAAGAATAGACAAAAATGTTTTATAATTATAAGCGCTAACTTAAAACCCATTCATAAGTATGGAAAAGGTCTGACATTTTGAAAAATCTTGTAAGACTCCTAATTCTAACAATGAGACGAATTTTTATATTTTCTTTATGGGATATTGCAGCACGTCTCAAGTCATTATAGCACAACTTACAAATTATTGAAAAAATTAAATGCAAAAAAAAAAGAGCAACACTCCATAAAATAGCACTATTAGAAAATTTAGCTTTTTTTCAATACGGTATACAAAAGCACAGTGGGCACAGTGCAGCACATATTGTTTTTCACAAAACTAATCAAAAATGGCAGAGATAACGTCTGTACAAATTGTAAGAAGGATAAATTTTGAGTAGCAACCATAATAACCATTACTATTGATCTAGTGATTAGTAGTTGAGAAAAAGATTTTTCAAAATTTGGTCGACATTTTGTAAAATTGTCATATGAGCTACTCGGAGCAGAAGTGGCATAAGCCCATGTGTGGTATTTTTAAGAAAATCGAATATTTAGAAAAATTCTTATAAGAAATTATAAGTACAAAGAACTCAGTTTTGCTCATAAGCTAAGTCAAGAGCATAAATAGTTTTTCATCGTAAAAAATAAACTAAAAATATCCAAAAATGATGAAGAATATTGCATAATAGTAAAAAAATTTTAACCTCTGAAAATTTTTTAAAATTTCTCGTTTCCGCAGTAGAAAGCCAATGTATTCAAATATTTTTAAGAATG
Organism: Pherbina coryleti; assembly: GCA_943735915.1. Lineage (NCBI taxonomy): Eukaryota > Metazoa > Arthropoda > Insecta > Diptera > Sciomyzidae > Pherbina > Pherbina coryleti. Next base: position 130,132,897 of record OX030952.1, read on the forward strand.
TTTTGATGAGGAAGTCGAACAAAACCACCTTAGTAATTATCTTTATTATTAACCCTGGATCACTAACCTATTGCTGAGTTGCGGCACAGCTAACTCTGGGTGTTTTCCACCCAAATAATAAACTCTCAGCTATAAGGATATATTCAATTGCTTAAACCTAAGAAAAGTGTGGTTTTAAATAAATTCAAGATTATGTTTACCATTTAAAATGTTTTTTATTCAAAAAAATTAATTTGTTACATGTAAAACAAAACATTAAGAATTAGTATTTCATTAGAAATCTTGCATAAAAACATTGACTGGGTGGATTCCACCCTAAGGTTAGTGATGCAGGGTTAAAGGTGGAAGATCCTCAACAACTTTCAATTTTAGCATTTTTTTCTGCTTTAAAAATTCATTTACAACCTAAAGAATATATTTGCAATAATTTAAGCTCAACAGAAAACCAAAAAGTCTGACGAGCAATTTGTTTAAACTCTCACACAAAACATGAGATTGCCGTTACGTTTCTGATCTAAGCAGAAAGACGTTTAAAGAACTGTTTTCGAATGTGTCAGACGGAGCAATTTCTTAAAATTATCTTGTCAAACACATGAATGACGAGACCATTTTCATATTGGCGATTCTGAAAAACAATGACGTATATCCAAATTTTGCCATATACGGTTTATAAGGTAATTGATATCCCCAATCCAAGCTACTTTGGTCAAAACTTTAAGTGAGAGTTATACCAATATCCATCATGTAATTATTTTCGTTCTATGAACTCGTGTCAAACGTTTTTGTCAGTCAGTTGAAAAAATGCCCTTTTTTCGTCGGCAACAAATGTGTTAAAATCTGAAAAAGCCCAAAAAACACTGCAGAAAATGTTCACAAAAAATAAACACAGCTAAAGATTAATAAGTGTGGTGTAATAAAGTGACTTTTCTGAGAAGTAGAAAATTCGCGACCACCCTGTTGATTACACCATGGAGCATGATATAATAATACCATTATTATACCAATGTACCATGCCATGGAGTAAATTTAGTTGAAAGCTTTTTGGCTTTAAAAAATGTGAGTAAAAGCTTAATAACAGAGCTAAAAACATATCAAGAGAGAACATAAATAAAGCCGGTTGTTTGAATTCTCTTCAGCAAAGTTGCAAATTGCTGAATGCCGCAATGGTGAAATAGCCAATAAGCTTTTTTGTTAAAAGTCAACAAGTTCTAAATAAGTCAACAAATTCTAATTCATGAATTACAGATAAGATTTCAAAGTTACAAATTTTAGCAAAGCCCCATTCGTGCCTACCTCGTAGGTGCCTAAGCCAAGTACAGGCATCTCGTAGCCACTATTTAGCTTAACTGTGGGTGCCAGTGTTGGAGCCATTTTGTTGCCTGATAATAATGATGTATTTTTGAGATTTGCTAGGGAACGTTCTTGTTTTACAAGGAATCCAACTGAATTATTTGTATGCCTTATCTTTGAGACGCAAAATTCGCGAACACATGAAATATTTACACTTATGAACCGTTGACAACTCCCCTTCAACTGAAGTGGATAGCAAAAACAAAAAACATCACTTTTCAGCGTACTGCTCTGCTGATTTTGATAAGAAACGCCAGAGTTGCATAAAAAACTACGCAGGGGCGCTTTCATTGTTGCTGCTGTTGGCGAAGTTTTTCCAATATTTGTGCAGAAATATTTGATGATTTTTTCGTCGGTTTTCCAAAGTTTGTTCATAGTTGAACTCAAGCCCCTTACGACGGAGCCTGTTGACTTCAGATGGATTTGGAAATTTTGCATGGTAAAGAATTTTTTTTTTTTTTGAGAGAAAAATAATCTAACTGACAGCTTTGTTTTTCAGAACTATTAACAGAAACCCTCAATATAAGTACAGTGTTCACTATAGAAAAACGTTACAGTGTTGAAACTTTAAAAAGCAAGAAATTTTTGACATGCATGGTATACATATAAATATTATGTTCATCATAAAGTCAATAGATTCTAATTTAAACTTTCTTGAGAATATGCAATAAATAAGAAACATTCTCCGAACAGCTTCATCACTTATGTACATGTATGCCATGATGTTCGGAAAGGTGTCTGTTAACCTCTACGGCAGAAGTTCGAGGCTGTTTCTCGATTTTCCGTATTATAATGGACGCATCGTGAGTACCTACTAAGTTTTTTTTTTTGCCGGCCTGATCGTTGTCCAACACGACGCTCGTTTCTTTCTAAAATGCTATTTTCCCATCTTCACGCATTCTAAAAAGTTATTTCTTTTTTTTTTTTCAATAGAAGGACACATTTTTCTATATGTAATAAAAACGTACAGCAAGACAAGCGTACTTTGCAAGAGCATAGAAACTTAGCTGCTGCCAAATTAATTGGAATTTATAACGGATATAAATTATATAATTTAAAAATTTTAATACTTTAAAAAAAGGGGGCAATAGTGAGCATATTCCGAATATTTTGGGAGTAAGACTTAGTATAATTTTTTTGATTTTATTGATTTCTGTATGTTTTATTGTTAAATTTTTAAAGAGTGTTAAATTTTTACGCACTGTTAGCGATTTTTTTCCTCTTAGGTTTAATGGAAGCTTAGGTTTTATTTGAAATAAATACGGATTATTGAATCAATGAACTTTAAGTTTGCTTTTAACATAATGCTAAAGTCATTTGACGCCAAAGTCTTATTATAAGTTTCATTGATTAATGAATCAATGAACTTTAAATTTGCTTTTTAACAGGATGTTATAGTCATTTGACGCCAAATTCTGATTATAAGTGCGATTATTAACCATTTTATGATATAAATGCTTTCTCGAAAATCTGGTTTCTTTTTTCTTGTTTAAACGTTGGAAAATGTGAAATTGGGCTCTTTTCTTGTTTTTTTTTTTTTTGGTCTTCATGTTGATCTTTTGTTGTAAAATGATCGAAATAATGTGATTGAGATATCGTCCTTACCTTTTTAGAATACGCTACATGAACACGTTTTGTCATCGACTCTGTGCTTTAGGCATGTTTCCATAGTAGTTTTTTGACCATTTTCTAAGTTTTGCAAGTTTTAGTCTGAAAAACGTTCCCGTATTTCTTAAACTGGCAATGTATCCTCTCCATACATCTTTATCTTCTGGACGCTGATGCAGCACATCAAAACCAGCACTGAAAAGAAAACGGGAATCTGCTTGGTCCAAAAAAATTTCAGTGATTTTAGATATTAAATTTTCTTAAGGTTTATTACGTCTTTTTAATTTAATTCATTTCATTTATTTTTTTTTTTTTTTTTTTAATACTGAATGATATAAAAATTGGTCTTGTAATTTTTTATTACAAACGCCTTTATTTGACGTTTTACCCACTTTACAATTTTTAGTCTGAAAACCATTCCTGTACTTATTTATGCTTGCTTCTGTATCTGAAAAATTTTATTCTATTCTCTCACTTTTGCCAAATTTACAATTTTTAGTCAAAAATGTACAGGAACATACCTTTAAATAATTAACCCTTAATTGAATGTACCTATCTCTTGAGAATTACATGAATTTTTGACTAGAGGAGCCATCTTTTGGGTATTACATAAATTTCTGAGCTCTCCAGCTTGCAGTATAGCGTATGAGATACGTATTAAAATTATTTGTACATCAGATGAAATTTTATATTGAACAGAAATGAAGCTTGAAATGAAAATGTTTTTCCTCTACTTTTAAAGAAATTTCCAGTTCATATTTTTTACATTGAAATTTATTATAATATTTTGTTCTTTACTTTTAAATTCAAAATGTTTTCTTTAAAATTCAATATGGAATGGATAATGAATGCTCTCTTTAGCATGATCCATGGGTATCAAACGCTCACCAGTATTGTAACTATCCAACACCTTGTGGTCATCTGCACTTAGTTTAAAATCAAAAATATTAATATTTTCGATAATGCGCTTCTTGGTTACTGATTTTGGAATAGGCACAACACCATTTTCAACCTATAAAAAAAGAAACAAACTAATGTAAACTCATTCAAAATTTTGTAATCTTAACATATACCAACCAAATATTTCAAAACTACTTGTGCGGTGCTTTTGTTGTATTTGGCGCCGATGGCTTTGACCTTGTCATCGAATATGAAATTCGGTATTTGTTTAGCGGGTTCTGGACGACCTAGTGGACAGTAGCCTGTGACGACAATGTCGTGCTTCTTGCAAACTTCAATGAGCTTTTTCTGATTTAAAGCGGGATGGCATTCAATCTATAAAGCGAAGCGGTTTTCAAAAACCACTATAGTCAAACTTTTTCATTGAAATTCAGATTTGAAACACTACCTGATTGTGGATGGGCTTAATATTGCAATTGCTTAACAATCTCTCTAATTGCTGAGAATTGAAATTTGAGACACCAATGCTTTTGGTCAAGCCAAGTTTGACTAGCTTCTCCATAGCATGCCACGTGTCCAAGTAGTCAACATCACTAAAGAAAGTTATAATACGATAATAACTGACTTTACGTTATATGTATATTGAAACGTACTTTAACTCCACCTGACCCTTTGCGTTGGTTGGCATCAAGACATCGTCACCACGATGTTTGTAAGAGTAGGGCCAGTGCATCAGATAAAGGTCAACATAGTCCAGGCCAAAGTTGGAGACCGTTTTGCGGCATGCATTCTCAACACGCTCGGGCTCATGAAAGTGGCACCATAACTAAATAAATAATGAAAAAGAAAATATCAAAGCAATGTTATTTGATTAACGAGTTGCTACTATATTGAAACAAACCTTGGTCACGACAAATATATCTTCGCGCTTGATAACACCTTCAGCAATTTTTTTGCGTATCGCATTTCCAACTTCGTGTTCGTTTTCGTAAAAATAGGCAGTGTCGATGTGACGATATCCAGCATCGATGGCATCGCATACCGCCCGTTCACAGTCTCCACCAAGCGACTACGATTAAAATTATAAAAATATTTTAACAAACTTGTTTGGGTAATTACCCAGCAGAAAAGTGGACCAAATTTAAAATAGTTCTGAACTAGTTCCAAAAAGGACCAGTACTAGTTCCACTACAATACCCTTTAACATTGAACGAACTGACGCTTTTTGCGGGTTGATGTCATAGGAAAAGACAATTGTCCCCAGAAACACTCCTTTTTCCCCATATTTGAACTAGTTGCATTAGGAACATTTTTAAACTGGTTGCTTTAGCAATAGCCTGAAAGTGGTTCTTTTTTAACTAGTTTTAAAGTGAACATATTAAAAGTGTAAAAATTTAGTGCAACGGAAAGGTCCTAAAGATCTCATTTGTACCATCTTTTTCATCCACATTCCAGAAAATATTTTGCATATAAACATTTTGTTTTTTTTATTATTTTTTCTTGTGCGCAGCAAATTTTAAAAAGTAGCCAGAACGCGTTTATTTTTTTCAGCAATACTTTTGAAAACAAAAGCAAAGATAACTGTTCTACACTGAACGCTTTTTGTACTTTTTCAGAGCTACTGCAAACTGCGCTAGAAATGAACTAGTTCACTTTTCCAATTGACTCCAAAATAACTGCTGGGTATATATAATAGGAAAAAGAGAGAACATTTGCGCGTTCTCTTCTTCAGACAATAATTTTTTTTAACATATTGACATTTTTACAGGTTTGTCAAGGGTTTACTGTAGCAGCTGATGATTAGTTGGAAAGCTTTTCTGTACAGAAGTAATGAGCGGTTCTGTTAAAATTTTCTCTTATTTCTCTCAATTAGTTTGAGAATTAAATCTGCTGCTTCAAGACGGTATTACTGAATTTATTTATGCCCTACAAAGATAATAGATCAGAGCCTACTTCATATGAACAAAATTTATTGTTTTTAAATTTGGTTATTAAATTTTTTAAGTCAAACTTTAGCAGAGTATACGTTAATTTGCTGTCGCAACAGTCAAATTACACATTACTAGAGTAATTTCGATTCATGATTAACTAAATAAAGCTCGACTATGGTAAATTGTATACTCGGTTTTTTTTTCCTAGAACGTATAGAATTTTTTAAAGGACGGCATTTTCATCAAAATAAATGTTTCATATACAAACAATCGTTGATATATAATTCAAAGGAGTATCAAATAGAAAAGGTCAGTCAGTTAAAAAAAATAATTAAATTTACTTAAATAATGAAAGACTTTTGACTGTTTTCTTTGAATAAAACATATGATGAAGACTAAAGTATTCTGTTACACATAGTCATATTTAAGTTTCAAAACTTTATTCGCTTAGAAAAAAAAAAACAAAATATTTTAAAGTTTTTCACAGCACCGTATAAACAATTTTGAGGATTTTTTGTTTCAAACTCAAAACAAAAAAAAAACTAGCTCCATCAAAAAATAAACGATTATGACTACTTTCTTTCATTTGCTGCTCGTGTCTTACTCATTGTTGGTGTTCTTTTTCGTGATACAGAATGAAACGAAAGGTAATAACATTTATGTATGGGTTAAAACCTTGATATATTTTTGGATTAACCAATAAAGCTGTAAAGCTGGAAGTTGAATATGTCAAACAAAACATATGTATTTTTTAAAGAAATTCGTTTGAAATTTGCAAGGATATTTAAAGACTAAAGTTCAAAGTCATTTTTGACCGAATAATTAAGTATAAATACTATGACAACTTATATAATTAAAAATAAAAAATTAAGGAATTATATGAACCAAAGAAAGAGTCCTTAAAGATTTTGTTTATTCAAAAATTGTTTTGAAAATATATCCAAGGCATTGTTTAATATAAAAAAAAACAAAAAAATAACTGGCCATTTCAGCCCCTGAAAGGCCTTTGACCTAGCTTCTTAGGAGCAATTGTGTTGTGCGTCTTATTAAGTTTGTACACAATTCAGCGAGAAATGGACCTACAGGCTTAACGCCGACTCCAAACGGCGATGAACGAAATGTTTTTATTCTCAAGAACATGGCATGGCAATGGCAATATTCTTATTCTTTATATGGCATTTTGATTACTCTCTGAGGTTTGCCATTGTCTGCAGAGAGGTGGCGGCCGTACAGAAAAACTATTTTAATTCATGGTATAATAATACAAGGTAGCATTGACAGTTGCTTGGGAAAACATCTCCTGTCAAAAAATATACTCAAAAAAAGAGCGCTCATAATCCGCCATTGAAAACACAAACAATGTTGAAAACGTTAAAGTGAAAAAAACAACAACCACAGCAGCTGCAGATGCATTTACACAAAAAGCTGTTTTTGACAGGAGATGTTTTCTTGCAGAAGAGAAAATAAGCAGTTGTCAATGCTACCTTGTATTATTATACCATGATTTTAATTCAAATAAATTTCTGTCGCTGCTGGGGTTCGAACCTGGGTCTCCAGGTTCATTGACATAGCGGCCACGCACTTTAACCAACTACGCCACGGACGCCACAATTAATTGTTTAATATAAGTACACTTAATTATTCGTCGATAATAAGGTGAATTAAAAACAAACTTATATAAAGTAAAAGTAGTAAAATTTTAAATATTACGTGAAATAAGGAAAACAAATAAGCTCTGAAAATAATTCTTTATCAAGACAATGCGAGCTTCCATACATCAGCTCAAACTCAAACAAAGGCATTTTTGAGCACTGAAAACCTTCGAACTAATGAGCCATCCACCGTACAGTCCTAATTTGGCACCCAATGACTACTTTTTGTTCCCTCACATTAAGGACAAAAAGCGTGGAAAATGACACCAGAAGAAGCCGTTGATGCGTTCAAAAACTAGGTTTTGGAGGTGTCTCAAGCGGAATGTGAGAAATTTTATGACAAATCGCATACAAAAATTTATTAATCATGAAGAAAATTTCGAAAAACAATAAAGAAATATATTCGGTCTATATATTTATTCCCGAAATATATGTAGTAACCCTCGTAACAATAACAATAATTTTGAATTAAAATTCAATACAAATATAAAAGGCAATGAGAAATAGAGTTAAGAAAAGTATTCGAAAATTAAAAGCAGTGTGGTCTTATTCCGTTCTTGTTTTCATCTTCCTTATTAATATTTTCTTTTTCTATTTTAAATTTTGGAAAAAGTTACTTTTTGGAAAGTTATATATGTATTGACATTAAAATTTTTATGCCAAAAAATTACGGTTTTTTTTTGCAAAAACTTTACTTTCTATACTGTTCGGTCAGCCTGATAAGCGAAAAGACAATTTATATAAGGTTAAAACGTTAGTTTATAGAAGGCATTAACTTGCTAATCTGATTTCTCGACAACAAAATAGTTTTTTACTGAAGCTTTTAAAATAGCGTCTATGAATGTCGTTAATGTCCGAATGCTCACATTAATTTTAAATTTTTAATAGACTTCTACTCCTACTACCACTGTAATTAACATTTCTCTTTCACTGACTTTGACTTTGACATTTTTATGAATGTTATCAATTTAGTAGCTGATTAAAAATTTCTATCTGATCTACTTAAACAATTTCTAGATCACTAGAGATTTGATGCGGTTTTATGACTGTAGTAGTTTTATTATCACCGGCAATGATTACTTAAAATGCCTTTTCATGCTGTTTTTTTTTTCGTTTTTTCGTATTGGTAATATATTTGTCAATAATTTTTAAAAATATTGATTAAAGTATTTTAAATTCTTTTACCGAGTAAGTGCCAAGGCCAATGGCTTGTATTTTCGTGCCATCGTTGTGTGTTACATAGGGAACATTAGTAGCTGCCATAGTGTTAAGTAGAGGATATTATTTATTTAACTCAAATCCACTTAATCTTACTATTATGTTTAAAAATACGTAATAATTTAACAACAAACTGTAGCGAACTGAACTGTTCTGCCGCATTATTGCAATTTATAGCTTTGTGTGGAGTAAGCTTTCAAGTGGAACTTGTGCGAAAGCTTCTTTTATCTTTTGAACATAAATTAAGGGCTGCCATGCTTATAAAAATTATTGCTTTAAAATTAGTTGCTTTGAAAACTACTACCGAAATTCGGGGTATAAGGGTATAAGATTTCGTTTCTCTCCATTTACGAAAAAGCTGTTTTATCCAAGTCAAACCTTTCAGAATTTTAATGAAAGTGGGTTTTAGAAATGGCATCACGAAATACTCACTATAACGTGACTGTTTGTACCTTGTGATCAAAAAATACTCGGAATTTCACATTTATACAAACCGCGCTTGAGATTAAAAAAAATTTTCTGGGTTGATACATTCGGCATCTGGTGCTCAAACATGGTATAATAATACTAGGTAGCATTGACAACTGCTTATTTTCTCTTCTATAAGAAAACATCTCCTGTCAAAAATCGCTGTTTGTGAAAATGCATCTGCAGCTGCTGAGGTTGTTGTTTTTTTCACTTCAACGTTTTCAACATTAGGTCTGTTCCCGTACTTTTGTAGCAAAAACTTGCAAGTTGCAAAAATCAAGAGAGTAAGGGTGCGTTTATAGTAACGACTTATTGCCGAACCGAACCGAACTGAAAACGCGTCATGCTGAAAGAAACTGGTAGTGCGTATAGTGCGCGCTTTCCGCGGCCGACTTATTGTAGCTGGTTTTTAACTATTTTGGGTTTGTTTCTTTATGTAACGTTTTTTTTTTGTTTATTATTGCAATTTGAGCAGCAAAAAAGTCGCGTGATTTCTTGTCTGCTTTTTTCTTTACTCAAATCAGCGAAAAACAAGTGAATAGACAAAAAAGCGAAACAACGCTGCTGAAACGCACTTTCAGAAACTGAAAGCTGCTTTATGCCGCGTAAAGCCACACTTGTTCGCCTTTTTTGCAATTGTTTTCTATTGTTTTTCGTTGTCTTGTTTTTTTTTAGATAAAAAAGAAGTGCACAGAAAGAACAAAAAGCCTTGTTGCAAGTCGCGTGATTTCTTGTCTGCTTTTTTCTTTACTCAAATCAGCGGACAACAAGAGAATAGAGAAAAAAGCGAAACAACGCTGCTGAAACGCACTTTCAGAAACTGAAAGCTGCGTTATGCCGCGTAAAGCCACACTTGTTCGACTTTTTTGCAATTGTTTTCTATTGTTTTTCGTTGTCTTGTTTTTTTAGATAAACTTTTCGCTGTTTTTTTTGTTTTTGATTTTTTTATTTTTACAATCGAAGCATCAAAACAGCCACGTGATTTCGTGATTGTTGTTATTCGCCGAATCGTTCACAGGCGCAGCTGCACCGCAACAACACAACGTGTGTTGTTGTTGTTGTTGTTGTTGTTGTTGTTGTTGTTGTTGTTGTTGTTGTTGTTGTTGTTGTTGTTGTTGTTGTTGTTGTTGTTGTTGTTGTTGTTGTTGTTGTTGTTGTTGTTGTTGTTGTTGTTGTTGTTGTTGTTGTTGTTGTTGTTGTTGTTGTTGTTGTTGTTGTTGTTGTTGTTGTTGTTGTTGTTGTTGTTGTTGTTGTTGTTGTTGTTGTTGTTGTTGTTGTTGTTGTTGTTGTTGTTGTTGTTGTTGTTGTTGTTGTTGTTGTTGTTGTTGTTGTTGTTGTTGTTGTTGTTGTTGTTGTTGTTGTTGTTGTTGTTGTTGTTGTTGTTGTTGTTGTTGTTGTTGTTGTTGTTGTTGTTGTTGTTGTTGTTGTTGTTGTTGTTGTTGTTGTTGTTGTTGTTGTTGTTGTTGTTGTTGTTGTTGTTGTTGTTGTTGTTGTTGTTGATTCAAAAATCACTCTTTGGCAATCCCTGGTGTAAAGCACACAAAATCATGTTCGTTGTTATTGTTGTGTTTTTGGTTTGATAAAGCTATGCTTGTTTGTTTTTTTTTTTTGTTTTTGCAACAACATATGATAAAATTTAGAGAAAACAAAAGCTACTGATCGCTATTTCTTATTTTTTCACCCTTTCTTTTGTGATCCCAATAGAAAACGAAGAAAAGACGCAAACGAAAAAAACAACAACAAAAAATAAAGAACTACGTGTACGTATGTATTTTATTTGATTTTTTCTTGTTCCTCTTTTTTTTTTTGTTATTTAATGCAAATAATAAGTTTGCCATGTGTAAAATAAGACAAAACACATGCAAACCGTGGGAGCGAGCGAGAAAGCAACAATCGGCACGCCGAATAACGCTGCACAAGCTGCTTTCAGCTGCTTATTCAGCTGGCACTATACGCAGTTTGAACTTATATCATATATTTGTATGTGCAGCGTTTTTCAGCTTTTCTTCTCGGTTCGGTTCGGTTCGGCAATAAGTCGGCACTATAAACGCACCCTAAGCAGAAAAATTGTCTCTGAGCAATAAAAATGCTAAAAAGTACGGGAACGCCTTTTAGTAAAAACTTGCAACTTTTGATCAAACAAATGTTGGACAAACACTTGGCTAATTAAACGAAAAAAATGTTTGAAGATTTCGACAATGTCTGATAAATTAGCTGTACTAATTGATTAAATATATATGCTATATGCGCCTGTCGTACAATTAAGTTGAATATTTGTCTTTATTTTCCATTTTTAGCGGAAATTTTTACTTGATGCACTTGTCGGCCAGTTTTTTTTTTTATTCTAGCGCACATTTTGACATTTCTGTGAACACATGACAACTTGCAAGTTTTTACTACACGAAATTTGTGTAGCAGAAACTTGCAACTTTTCGCAAGGAGGGGAAATGTTTTACTCTCTCATTGTCGCTCTCTTTTGCAAGTTTTTGGTGTACAGGAACGCAGTTTAGTAAAAACTTGTGCAAGTTTTCGAAAGTTTTCACAAACTTGCAAGTACGGGAACAGACCTATTGTTTGTGTTTTCAATGGCCGATTGTGAGCGATCTCTTTTTGAGAATATTTTTTGACAGGAGATGTTTTCCCAAGCAACTGTCAATGCTACCTTGTATTATTATATGGTGCTCAAATATCTGTTTTGTCGGCATTTTGTGCGTGATAGCTTTGTAAATCGGTGTTTGTTGTGTTCTGCGAATTTCGTAAGTTCGAATTTAGTTGAACAAAGAGTTTGTCTGAAATTAAGTGTTACGAAAAAAATATATTCGGAGAATAGTAGAGAAATGTCAGTATTGTGGAGAAACAAGTCGAGATTTCTTCATAAAGACAACGCACCGGCTTACAGATCTTACCTTGTACGCGACTATTTATAACTCTGTACAAAAACAACGTTCATACCATCCCGTAAGCTCAGTAATCACCCAATATGGCTACTTTCTATTCCTACGACTCAAGCTCCCACTTTGCGGAAAGTGGTTTGAGATTATTGAGGCAATAAAAGAGAACCCAGAGAAGAAGCTGAAGGCGATTCAAAAGCCTATAAAAAGTTTTTCAAAGATTAGAGAAGAGTTGGAATGTGTGTATTCCTTGAGATTTCTTTGAAGGAAATAAAAGTAATATCGATGAATACTTGAGCCGTTTTCGTATAAGTGAAGAATTCCGTGAATTTTCGATCAGAAAAACTGTGTTTTTAGTTTTGAAAATTTTTTTTTTTTAAAAAAAATTTGTTTTAAATAAAGTGGTTGTATCTATAAAGATTCAATGTGAATTTACCCACATCTAAAATCCCTATTAAAATATATCAAAATAAAAGAAATGTGTTATTTTTTATTAATTCATTAATTTTAAAAAGTTAAAATTATCAAAAACTGCATGGAGTACACACTGTATCTTTAAAGATACAACCAACTAAAGTGACCCAGTGAAGTGTCAAATGATCGAAATTTTTTCGAACCACTTAAAATCACTAAAGGACATGTTTTGAAAGCAGTCAGCATTTTTTCTAATCAAAAGTATTTATCTGTTCCTAGAAGTTAAACTGTTAAAAATAGTGTTTATTTAATTTTTTAAAAAAAAATTTTTTTGACTTTGTACATAAATTTTTTAAAACCTATGACAAATAGAAGTAAAAACTATTTTTTTATTTAAGACTTATAATATTCTAAATAATATAGAACCGATTTGAAAAAAATCAAACCAAAAATACAGCCGTAGGAATTTTTTGAATGGTTGTATCTTTAAAGATACACGGTGCATTTAAGTGTTAATAGATTTCTATAATAATCAAACATCATCGTTATAAGAGATAAAATACTGTAAAAACATAACTGCAAAAAACTCCTTCAGTAGAATTTACAAACTATGTGGTAATACAAAAAAAAAAAAAACTGCTACAAAAAAAAACAATATTGCATTGAGTGTCCTTCGAAATATGTATCTTAAAAACACAAATAATGTGATCGCTGTCTACCTTTTAAGAGGTTTTCTGAATTGCACAAGAAAACGTAAATCGCGAATACGGAAAGTTATCGGGTTATAAAAAATTCATAATAAATCATCTTCAAAGAATCATGTTCGCCCCATCGAGTCATGTTCAAGACTTTTGTTCTTGAAAGCTACACCAAGACACAGCAAGCACATTAAATGCGCCGAAAACTGCAGCAGGCTTGCCTTCTTGTGCATCAACCGTGTGCAGACGGGGTTGGTTGGAAGACACGCTCTATATCAACGACAGGACATGCCAAGCCGTAACGCAACCGACTATTTGTAGATCCTTTTCTAATATCGAAGTAATGGCTTTTAAATTTGATTTTTCTTATCAGCAGCATATATTTTTTATTTTCATGCATTAAATATGAGTAGAACTAACAGACGAACCAACAACCAACGAGTGCCCAAGCCAAGAATATTTTTTTATCCGAAATTTCCGCAAAAGCAGCGCCGAAGAAATAAAACAAAAATATGAACAAATAAAAATTGTGCTAAGTTCAAATCGGATTTTCGAAGAAATTATTGGCATGCCTTGTGTTGAAAAACGGGAGTAAAACAAGCGACAATCAGCAGCAGCAGAAGCATGGAGCAAACAAACGGAGTGAGTTGAATATTACATGAACGCCTCGAAAACACTAACAGGAGACAAACACATACAGATTGCACGCTGACGTTTTTATAGGGTGCCATGCCACCATCCGACCCACGCCAGAGGCAGCAAAGGGGCAAAATGGACTCGGCATGTGTAGGAGCCGAATACGAAACTATGCAACGAGGCACAAGCTTAGCATTAAAAAAAAAATCAAAAGCTGAAGTAACGATTTTGAAATGTTTTCGTAGCAAAAAGGAACGTTTCTACATAGATATTAACAAAGCATGTGCCATGGCGACGACTTCGACACTACAACAACAAAAACGACAGCTAAAAACGCAAACACCAACAACAACCAGAGCAAACGCTACAAGTCCAATCACAAAAACTACAACACGAGGACAGAAAATGTTATCAAAAAAGCAAAAATATATAGAACTAAAAATGCATCCGGCCAGAGAAACTTGCGCTCCAGATGTTACTGAGCCGAGTGCGAAAGGCACAGTGGGTTAGCATTTTTTTTTTTTTTTAATACTTTTTATATATTTTGAACTTTTTGACATATTTTTTGAAATAATTTTAAATATTTTTGACAATATTTGTGCTCAGATGAGATTTCAATGGTTTATAGAAGGCTTCAATAATTTTTTAACATATCTTATAAATGAAGCCTTTAAAAACGATTTTTGTAACTTTTTATAAATATGGTACAACCGATAATATATGCATAGTTCTTATTTAAATAATAATGCATTTTCGTTGTTGTTGTAAAAAAAAAATTAACATTCTGTTATAACAGTTTAGATCACCTAACCTCAATTATGTTCAATATGTGCAACTTAGACCAGTTTGCTTTTAAAATAAAATCTTATAACTTGAATTGACTGAGGTAAAGGCATAACACTTGCCTCTGATTCATATTTACATGTTTCTTTGGGTTTCCACCACGCTTACAACATTCTACACGTGTTTCACTTGATTGCCCTTTCCTTTCCACTAATCCACCATTTCGAACCAAGACAGACTTGACTGTATAGGTATTTCACCTGAAATCCTTGGTTCAAAGCTAAAAAAAAAAAATTGAAAAAGAAAGCTTTTTGACCCACAGTGCGTGGCATGCAACATTCGGCTTTCGTACGATGATGCTGTTGATGCTGGGCTGGTGTTGAGGATGCGATTGTGATCCGATGCGATTGCGATGTGAGCTCAAATCTAAAAGTGTCGATGGTCGCAACAGTCGTCGGTGGATGTTGGAGCTGCATGGATGAAAGTTCGGCTAAAAAAAGCACAAGTTCTTAATAAAATAAAGACGAAAATTAAAAATGAAATGTTAATTAAAACCGAAACTTGTCACGCAACAGAGGAAAATATTTAAGTCAGACGCAAAAGATTTAATTCTATTTTTTCTTGCCAAATCCAGGAGCTTTGCAGAACCTGCACAGCAACAAAATCAGAAACGTAGCCAAAGTTCTTAAACTAACAAAATACAAATTCTTATCCAAGACTTCTACAAACTGAGACTTTTCATGTTTGATAAAGTGTAGATAAAGTGAAAAAATACACAAAAAAAATTGTGATTTAACTCAAAAAATTAAAACTTAAAAAATACTGACCACAACTTTAACACAAAAAACAAAGCTAAATAAAGTTTGCCAAAAACAACTATAACACTATCACCAATTGCAACATTAAAAAATTCTCTGAACTCGGCGTGCTTTCATAGTTTATCACAAAAAAATAAAAAAAAAAAACAAAATAAAGATAAATAAAACAATGCCAACTTTTAACATCCAGGAATAATTCTTTCCATTCAGTTACGCGTCGCAGTGCTTGGTCAACGGAAGCATACAGCTTACTGTCCAACGGAAGTTCAGTGTATTATTTTAAGCCCATAAAGCACAAGGAGTAAAACTAACAAACCTTAGAAAATACTTAAGAAAAGCTGCTTACATTATTTTTAAAATTTCTACGTGAAACTTTAAATTATGAGTGAAAAGTTTTAATTATAAACGAAAAAAACTTGCATCGCACTAAATTTGAAAAATGCGCGCCGTACGCCTGCTACTCACCAGCCTACTCAGTCTAGCTGTGTTGTCAGCAAGTGAGGGCTACTTTTGTCCACCTGGCTGCACCTGCATCCAGCGTTCTGTGCGTTGCATACGAGCGCGCCTCACCTCGATACCGCGCGTACCACAGGACACCAACTTGTTGTAAGTATCGATGTATTGAGTTTCTTTTGTAATTCCTGTTGTCACAGATGTTGTTTTTTCGTTTTTTTATCTGAGTCCTTTGAGGTGTTCATGTAATGAATTTTCATTAATTGATGGGGTGAAAGCTCGTAATTTTGTTGAAACAAAGTTATTTTAATTGAAAAAAATCAAACCGATTAAAAGTTGTTTTAATTTTCTGTGCACCAATTGCATTGATTGCTATTGAGGAGGACTTCAATAAATTATACCTCAAGAGGTATTGATGAGTTTCAAGACAATTTAAAAAAACTGTTGCTTAAATCGTAGTTTTACAGAAAAAATGCCAAGAGGAAAAATAAAATATGAAAAAATATGGCTTGAATAAAATATGGGACTTATTAAAATTTTAATTAAAGTTTTGTTTATTAAGTTTTCATGCTGCCGGATTGTCCATTTATGATTATAAAAATTCGTAAAAAAATTATCGAAAAACTTATTATTTTTTCAAAGCAATAGGTTTAAAGAAGCATAAATACGGCTAAATTGGTTTTATACAGAGTACTCACCATTTAAAAAAAAACATTGTGTTTACACAGAATTAAACATTTTCTTATGTCGAATTTTTTGATAATTTTAAATCTTTCGGAAAAATCGCAAAACAAATAAATAAATTTTATGATAACAAAGTCGACTGTTACATAAAAAGTTGTTCTGTTTGTAGTAGAAATTCATTCAAAACTTCATCAAAATTAAGTAAAAAGAAGGTTTGTGTACAGGATGAAGTTCAAAGTTCATTTTTTCATGTCATTTTCATTGAATTAATTGCATAAAATAATTAATTTTCAGTTGACAGATTCACAAAGGAAAACATTTGTTTATGCACGGAAGCCAATGCGTGGAAACAGCGTATTTTTTTAAACCTAAGTTCAAATTGTGGTTTTACAAAAATATGTTAACAAAAAATATTTAAAATTCAGTGGAACAAAACCAAATGTTGGCGTCCGTAGGCGAGTGCGTTGACCACTCGATGCCAATTCAAGATATGAATCGAACCCCAGGTGACACAGAAAACTTTTCAATTGAAATAAATTTTTCTGAACGACCGACACCTCTGTGCAGGCAATGGCTTTGTCGTCATCAGGGAGTAAATAATTTCATTTAAAGCGTCTTAAGAACATGCACATTAGCCGTTCGGAGTCGGCTTAAAACTTGTAGGTCCAGTTCTCAATCATTTGTGTACAAACATTCCATAACACGAACAACATAGGGTTTTACTATTTTGAAGACGTCACATTGTAATACGTCACGTATTATAAATACGTAGTCCTTTTACTTATATTTCGGGATTTCCTAATGAAATCTGTCATCCAATCAAACTGACGTTTTCATTGGAAAGTTTGAAGTTTTTTATCTTATACGTGCTTACAAAGTATTGGTTTAAATGCGCTTATTGTGTTGTTTACAGTGCTTTTAATATTGTATTTCAGCAAAAAAATGGAATTAACGCATGAACATTTTCGTACGATAATTTTTTGCAACCTTCGATGTGGATTATTTCAACAAGAGTGCTTCGATGAACTCAATTCAACTTTTGACGATGAAGCACTACCGCCAAAAACCTCTATTTATCGGTGATACACAGAATTATGCTTGATTGCCATATGACATACCGTGAGATTAAAGCATCCCTATGCATTACTTCCACCAGCATACATACCATTTAATATGAACACATAGTTGTGAAAAATATTTGTTTAAGTTGGATTCCACATACTTTAATTTGAAAATCGCTCAAAAAAAAAAACTCGTGTCGATAGGTGCAAAGAAACGCTCAAGAACTTCAATTGCTTCAAAAGACGAATATAAAATCGTCTGGGTGGGTAAAAATGGATGGGTTCAAAAACTATGTTTTGAAGGTATATCAAGCGGAATAGAAAACATTTTATAACAAATGGTTCGAACTTATGCAAAAATATACCTATTAATAATATATTATGGTAAATAATCAATCAAAGAGTATATTTCGAAAAACAATGCTATTTTTAATGAAAAAAAATTCGGTCTTTATATTTATTCCCGAAATATAAGTAGCAACCCTGGTATGCTAAGTATTTTTATACAAAATTCAAATTGCAAAAAAAAAACTCTTCACTACTTTCTTCCTTAACTGTATTAGGGCCAAAAGCTCGTATATTTATACAAAGTTTTTTCAATAAAATTCAAAAACGGCTTAAATTGTTGTTTTCCCAGCTTATTCTGCTTGCATTGTTGCATTTTTATTGCTTGTTTTATGGGGCAAAAATATGTACATGGTGCCAAAATAATAAAACCAAAAATAACAATTCCGAAAGAGCCATTTAGTATGCATGTGTACCAGTTTTTAAAAATTTAGTTTTTCACTGTCAAAATTTATTGACACAAATCCAAATAAACATTTTCCACGAACTGGTGAATGTTTGAACAAATAAACAATTCTTAGTCAGCGAAACAGAGAAGTCGCGTCCGTTGGGGGGCACATATTGAGGTTGAAACGTTGAAATATTTGTTCACACCGCAGTCAACCACAACATGTGTTGAGCATGTTTGTTGGAACTCTACGAAAAGTGGGATGACTCAAAACATATGCGAAAACAAGCGAATTTAAAAATTGTAGTGTACTTAAGAAATAATTCTAACGTGAATTTCAAAACACTTAAATGCTGTTTGTCTTAAGCATGGGGCTATTCGCGTGACGTACTTCTTACATATTTTTCAAAAATAAATAACAATGCTTAGTAAATAATCATGTTTTTTCTTTATTTTCAAATTTAAAATACATAATTCTATTGTCAAAGAAATATTTAGTTTGAAAAATAATATTTATATTTTTCTAAATTCATAAAAATTTACTTTAGAATAAAATATAGTTTTCCAGTTTTGTATGTAGTTAGTTTTAATCAGTTTGCATTTAATAGTTATTGTATTTTTTTTTTGTTCGTGGACAACTCATTGTGAATATCCCTTATATACACGAGTAGTAGAAAAGTATTCTTAACCAATAATTGATTTTTTTGACTTGTTACACTTTTTAATAGCAAATGCATTTGATTTGAGCTCGTGCTTTTCAGCTCATGAGTAACCGCAAAACGCAATGCATCTGCTTTTGTTTTTAGTCGAATTGTTTTTTTTTTGTTTTTTTTTGTTTTTGCGTGGGCTGACATTTTCTTTATATTCTGTAAAATTTTTATAGTAATAAGAATTATTTAGAATGCATTCTCTCAGCAATGTTTAAATTTTCTACTAAGATAAAATTATGTTAAAAAAATACAACTAGGAATGCGTAGAAACTTGATCTTGGTTTTCAATTAAATATGTAAAGTTATAATTACACAGTATCACAGTGAAAATAATCTAGGCACCGTACCTAGTGGACGTCGCGACGCGTCGTGGGCATGGAAGACGTTAATATAACTATATAACAAGATTTTCGAATTTACCCTCAAAAAGTTGATTTTTTTCTCGAAAAACCGTTTTATGGTAACTGTAACATATGTATGCATTGGTTGTTATGATACATCGAGAAAAAAGCTTATGCAAAATTAACAAGAAACCTAGTATAATTTATAAGATGTCTTTGGCAGTTTTCAGCCTCCTAAGTATTTCGTCAAAACATCCAAGTTTTACATGTTTAACTTGCCGATATTGATTTGGATAAATTAACTAAGTATTTTGTAATTTATACATTACGGCTTCGACAGTTTAAATTAGCGTGCTTGCTTAATCTGACGAACATAGTGTTCAAGTTCAAACTATTTTGATCAAAGTGTCAAAGTTACCTACACTATTGATTAACTAAGTTTGGGTGAATCAAACATTTTTTTTTTGGCAGGGTATCGAAGTATGTGCTATCAAAACAATGTATAAAACAATATATTACTTTGGTGAAGGACCATAAGTTTTTAATTACCATACAAATTCTTTCCACCCAAGCTGGCTTAGGTGATTTACTATTGTTTTTTTTTTCTCGGTGTATGAGTATATCATCGATTGCTCATTGAATTAACTAAAAAGTAGTATAAAATGAGACTTCGGCTGGGCCGAAGCTAAATACCCCCACGGTCGAACCGAAGTATATTCAAAATCCTAAGCAGTCAATAAAATGTTAACTTGTAAAAACACTTTCGTCATAATTTTAACAGAAAATATTCGCTTTTGATTTTTGATAAAATCACTTTGTATGGGTAATAGGCGAGGTTTCCATTCGATTTCGTTGAATTATATACTCAGAGTGCATATTATAGCTTATTTGCAAAATTTCAAGTCCATTTATTAATTTTTTGGAATTTAAAGAGATTTTACCGTTTTAATAAAGTTACTATGTATGGGAGGTAGGCGTGATTTTCATTTGATTCAGCTCATTTTCGAACTTGATCTTTATTTTTAGATGCAAGCTTAAAATCGAATTTCGTGATGATATCTTGAGAATTACAGCTGTAATCGTGATCACAGAGAGACAGACAGACAGAAGGACACACAGACAGACGAACATGGCTAAATCGACCCGGGGGATGATGCTGATCAAGAATATATGCACTTTTCCATACCTACCACCCCTTCTTATGGGTGTTACAAACGGAGTGATACAATTAATATACCCCTTTTTCGTTTTTAAAATGTGGGCGTATAAATATGTAAATACTCTGATCCATTTAAAAAAAAAAAAAATTAAAAATCGGCAAAAGTACCAAAGCATGTGTTATTCTTTAAACAGCTGATAAAAAAGTAAACAACCAATAAGGCTGAAAATGTAAACATATTTTCTAGACATGCTTGCCAACACAATAAAAAAAAATCGTGCCAATCGAACTTCAAAATTCCCATTACTTTTAAACAAAAGATTCTCGAAGCACCGTTATATCAACAAAAAATAACTGCTTCCTCCTTACTTAATTAAAAATGAGGCCGAAGAGAGCGTTACTATCAATGCCAAGCAGTATAGAGCCATAATTGTCGATTATTTCGTGTCCAAATTGAATGGGATGTTTATTGAAGGCATGTTTTTCCAACAGGACAGCACCACATGCCTTACAGCTCGTCAAAGAATCGGCTTACTTAAGAAAACTTTTAGCGAACGCGTTATTTCTCAATCAGTACACCAATCATTTGTGCGATTTGACGACTTTCGAAAAAATTCTCTGCGGTTATGACCCCTTTTACATTGGTCAAGACTTGAAATCAATTCTTTGCTATTCCCTTTTAAACTTACCCTCTCTCACGTTGATCTTTCATCAACAAACTCACAGACTTGATTTCAAGTCTTGACCAATGTAAAAGGGGTCTATGTGAAGTCGTTTGTTTTTGCGAAGAGACAACCGTGTGGAAGACAATATTGTCGAACTTTTATCAAGAAATGCTTGATAAAAGTTGCCCCCAAATGCTTGAAAAAGTGGTTGAAAATTGGACTTTTAAATGCGCCACAATTGAGATAGACGCGGCAGTGGACTCGGAGAATTTTGTTCAAAAATTTCTATATTAGATTATAATATCCTACGTATTTATATCCTTTGTCTGAATAAACTACTTCATTCAGAATTTTTGATTAGGAAAACGTATTCAAGAATTATACAAACAAGTTTGAATACGAATTTTTTAATCGAATGCAAGGAAATATGTATATTTTTATTTCTTTGACAAATTAATTAATTAAATTTTATTTACAGAATGTAAACGCATGGCTTTAATATTAAAACTTAAAATAATTTTTGTCCTATCACATCTCATAACTTTTTCAGTTAAACAAAGTAAGTCTTAACGTAAATTTTTTTCACATCACAAGAAAACAAAAACAACAAAAGCTTAAAAACGATTTGACGTAGGTACTCATAAAATAGAGTGTAACCCACAATGTGAAACATGAAGAGATCGCAAATAAAATTGAATGGTACAGGAACTCTTTTCATAGGAAATTTCATCATCAGAGGTTAATTCACTGTACCAAATAAGAAATAATGGCGGAGAGCTTCACTTTGTTGCCACAAAATGAACAAAAACCACCAAAAAGCTTTAGTGAATAGCGACATCAATTCAAAAGCCAGCCGCACCGAGTAATTACGACATAAAATGCTTTAGTTCCGAGTTTATACCATTCCAACAAGTCTTTCCTTCTGAAAATCGAAATCCGATTTCAGCAGGGAAATATTTTTATTTTTATTATTATGGGCAATTTAAGCTTTGTGTTGTTACTCGTACGTATGGTAAATACATAAAAAGTTAGTAAAATCATGGCAAACAATAAACTTCCAACAAACAACTTGTGCAAGAAATAAAACAAACATGCTTTGTTCTTTCGCTGTTGGAAGGCGTGTTTTACGGCGAAAGGCGCTAGATTGACATTTAAACAACAGCTAAAAAGCGGGTGGTGGGTGGCACTCAGTAGTAGACAAAAATGGCATGGATAAGGTTCCCAATGTTGTGCTGGGGCTGTGCACTTATAAATGCAAAATGCAATATTTTCAGCAGAAATGATTATAGTGCACCCACATGCCCCCCTCCACATGATACGCTCTACAGCAACTTATCTAAGAGCTAGGCGAGATGAAACATTCTGAAAGCAGCGCATTTGTTGAAACGTTCTATTTTGGAGCATAGGTCGAGTTAAAGTTGTGCACTTCAATTTTATGCGTATATTTGAGTGTGTGCTTCTGTGTATTTTTTGCACTCTTTAAAGGATTTAACTGATTATGATATAAGAAGCATAGTAGTAGCAAAAGGGAGTAGAAATTAACTGTTAAAAAAACATTTACAAAGGAACTAAATTAACTTAATGGTAGTTATTACTGTGAAACTTTTATGTGAGACTACTTCATAAGTATGTCTATAAAGCGCTAAAGAAAAGTGGAAAGTTTTCGCTTTGGTATGCAGATTATCAAAGGAAGATCAGAAAATCAAGAGAGAGAAAAAAGACCGTCTGAAATTAATATTAAAAAATGGATAAAATCAGATATAAAGCAATTAGAAAGTATTCATTTGAGTTTGAAGAAGAGGTGGTTTTTTTTAATTTTATCAGATTTTAACATTGGAAAGGATGTTTTAGTACATGGTGACTCAAGAGTGGCAAGTTCTGTACCGTTTTCTGTTACACACAATAAATTCACCGATTTTATTCTACAACAAATGCCTAGAATGCTTAAAAATATACGTGCTATTTTTTTAAATAAAATTTTTGAAACTTTTCAATATTTTCGCTTTCGGAAAATTTTAAAAAAAAACGAAAAATTTCTATTAATTTAATTAATTAAGTTTTAAGAATTAATTGCTTAATAAATTTGGTAATTAATATGTTTGTGGCGTCCGTGGCGTAGTTGGTTAAAGTGCGTGGCCGCTATGTCAACGAACCTGGAGACCCAGGTTCGAACCCCAGCAGCGACAGATAATTATTTGAATTAAAATAATTTTTCTGTACGGCCGCCACCTCTCTGCAGACAATGGCAAACCTCAGAGAATAATCAAAATGCCATGTAAAGCTTCTTGAGAACGAGAACATTCCGTTCATCGCCGTTCGGGTCGGCGTTAAGCATGTAGGTCCGGTTCTCGGTCAATTGTGCACAAACTTAATAACACGCACAACGCACAAAGTCCTTTCAAGGGCTGAAATGGCCAGTTATTTATTTTTTATTTTTTAATCTGTTTGCAACAAAGTTTATTGAAATGTTTATTGCTTTTGGAGAAAAAAATTTTGAAAACGATATCATATTTGCCAGAAATGAGCCGCCATTTTGGATGCGATCAACTGAATTTGTAAAACCGACCAATAGCTAAAAAAATATTCCTTGATGTATACATAAATTATAATTAAAACATGAATTGAATTCTCAAATCAAGACGCTGCTATTTAAAAAACGATCGGATTGAACCTGACGTAGGTTCAATTCAAACCTTGTGAATTGGAATCGGATTCGAACCCGGAACCTCTGGAGTGGCAGCCAAGCACGCTCCCTACCTAGGCCGCCCAGTGGGAAATAAGGGTTAGGAAATGTGGACCAATATGCTAAATATCTATTACTAATTTATAAAAAGCTTTCACAACTGTAAACCCTGCTTAAACTCCTGACTGGTTACCTGTTTTCAGGAATAGCCCAACAAATAAAATGATTCACTAATGTTATCGTTTACGAATCGAATTCTCGTACATTTCATTCATTAGCAATTATAAGAAGTGTTCACTTATAATAACGGGAGCAGTAGAAATTCCTCCTTCGTTAACGAATCGCCAAAACTATAAAAAGAAATTCGTTTACGAGTCTCCAAACCTAAAAAAAGCAATTCGATAACGAATCACCAAAAAAACAAAAAGAATAAGAAAATATCACGAATCGTTATATATAACTTAAGTCACTTTGTAACGAAACGCTTAAAATAAAAGTAATGATTCGTAAACGAATTGCTAAAAATGAGAGAAGCTAAAATTTAAAGAATTTTTTCGCTAACGAGTCACAAAAATGTTGAAAGGCGATTCGATAGCGAATCATTGAGACTAAACAAAAACTTATTCGGAAAAAATTTTTTCTTTGTTTCAATTGGACTAAAAACATCTTCAATGGAACTTAACAAAGTCATGATTTCAATCGATGCTTTCTTTAAGCATCAAGCCAACGTCTTAAGCTAGGTCTACACGATACAACGGCTGTACAATCGCTCATCGTACAGCAGTTGGCTAATTCTACCATTCGACCGTGCAATATTGCAACTAACTCGTCGCACGCTTGCATCCAAACGATACAATAATCGCACACAACCATCAAATAGCAACCGATATTGGTACAACCGTTATATCGTGTAGACCCAGCTTTATGCATTCGGAAGAAAACTATTCGAAAAAAAATTAAAAAAACAATTCATAAGCGATTCGTAAACAAATCACCCTTCGCCATAATATTTATTGGGAGGTTATTCAATTTTTTTTATATTTCTTCAAAATTTTTATTGTTCATGAAATGTGTTGTTGATTTTTTATTTAGATTATTTTCCTTGAAACTTTCATTATTATTTACCTCATTCATGTTCACTCACACCCTCACTCTGATTCTCTTTATGTACCTGACATGTTACCATTTGACAAGTGATGAAATCTACTTGACCTGGTAGCTAGAGTAAAACTGATGTTTTAATGCAGCGGAAAATAATTTATTTGCATGGAACTGATTTTGTTTTATCTTAACAATAGAGAAAGTCACAGAGAGATAGAGAGAGATAGGGAGAAAATATTTTTTTCCATTTTATATTTAAATTATAAATTTCACTTCTTAGCTGAAATGAAAGTGACAGATGTCAGTTACTTAACATTCAGATTGTCAGCCATTCAACAAAGAAAACTTGCTGCGCTGTTGGAAATGATAGATATTTATCTTGGATGAGGAGTAAGCTTCAGCGATGAAATGAACTCCTCTTACTTCTAAATGGAGAGAAAAGAGTTTTGAAAAAAATTAAATTTAATCAAGTCCCTGTCAGGAAATGCTGCACTAACAATATCAGTAAATAATTTAGTTCTATGAGCAAGAGATTTAGTTTTTAATCCGTACAGTTTATTCTTGTCTATCAGTTGATTTAAGTCTAGAAAACCACCGTTATAGCCTGCGATATTAAGGTACATTTTTTAGGCACTAAATTGTTGATGTTTTTTTTTACTGAGTCTGTACGACTAACAGAGCTCAAACTTTTAAAATATTCAAATCCACTTGTTAAACACTTGAATTATTTGTTTAAAATTTACACCCAAGCACACACAATAACAAACACACCAACACACACACTTATGTTGATGTTTGTAAAACAACGTATCAAACTATGAATCAACAAAGAATGCAGAACCCTAGAAATACTAATTGATGCGAGTGGCAAAAATAAAAGTGTTGCCAACTACTAACCAACCGACAACGACCACAGCAACAACATCAACAACAACAACAACAACAACAACAACAACAACAACAACAAAAACAACTGCAACGACAAAGCATCCACTCGAAGTATGCATGCATCACATATAAATAACAATAAAAATATTGCCATGTGTACAAAGCTCCTAAAGGTTTACACCGAGTTCGCAGTGTTCAGTGCTCATCCTTATCGTTATAATATGAGTGTAAGTGTGTTTGTGTGTGTATGTGTGAAGGTCTATGTGTGGGTCGGCATAAACTGGGAAAGAACTGTGTGCAGCCATCCAACAGATGTGCCCTTATGCACATTGCACTTTGCACATTGGCAGAGTTGCCAGTTGCCTAGAGTGTGAAAGTGGAGCTGTTGTTGCCCCCATTTTGATAGCGGCTCGAGTAGCTCCAACACCCGCATCAACATCAACATCAACAACTGTCATCCGGCTACCCTGCTGCCGTTCAAAGGTAAATGATGCTTGCAGCAGCTTTATGCCATGTCTTGATGTTAGTCTTGCTGAAGTTGCATATTTTTAGGCGCTGACAGTGCTTTTTTCCATTTACCTATTTCCGCCCCTTCCCTTGCTGACTACTTTTTCCTTTGGTTTGCTGCATGTTAAAAGCTTTTTACGCTTTTTTGCAACTATTTGGCAATTTAAAGTGCTTCATGAAAGATGAGCTGCGCAATTAGGCAAAACTTTGGTGTAATTGAAGGGATTCCATGACGTTGCACACCCGACAAGTTTTTCAGTGTACATGAGCATAGCAAGTATATTTTCTTAATAGTTTTATGCAAAGATTTAAAAACTGAGTTGCTTTTAAGTAAATCGGTTATTTGCTGCTTTTATAATTGAGACAATTTGGACAGATCGAAAGACGTTGACAAAAGTTTAAATTAGTTAGGGAAAAATAACGACTTTAGTTTATTAAAAATAATAAATAAATAACTGGCCATTTCAGCCCTTGAAAGGACTTTGACCTAGCTTCTTATGATCAATTGTGTTGTGCGTGTTATTAAGTTTGTACACAATTGACCGAGAAATGGACCTACAGGCTTAACGCCGACTCCGAACGGCGATGAACGGAATGTTCTTATTCTCATGAAATGCTTTACATGGCATTTTTATTACTCTCTGAGGTTTGCCATTGTCTACAGAGAGGTAATTCAAATAATTTTCTGTCGCTGCTGGGGTTCGAACCTGGGTCTCCAGGTTCTTTGACATAGCGGCCACGCACTTTAACCAACTACGCCACGGACGCCACGGACGCCACTTTAGTTTATTACGCAGTGTTAAAATAAAAATACATGAATTAGCCAATTCAGCCCTTTAAAGGACTTTGACCAAGCTTCTATGTTGTGGGTGTTGTTATATTTATGAGGGTTTTTAATGGAAAATTTAAGAACTGTTTAATAAAGGGAGATTTTTTTTTGTTGTAAATGCCTGTTGGCGACAGGCTGTTGACGAGTTTTTGAAAAAAAGTTTGGTTCAGCGAACTCCGGCAAAAAATAAAAATAAAACAAGAACATTCTGCATCTGGTCTTAAAAGCTGAGTAAATTCAAGCCAGCCAACTTGGTCCAAGCAGCCAAGTCTCATGGTACCCGGCATATGTGGTAAATTGTAAGATAGGCAAGGTTTTTGCTACTTTCAGTTGTTGCTGTTGTTGTTTTTCTTGTCATTGTTGTTGCTGGTTTTGTTTTGCGCGTTCGGTTAACTTGCAGTGTGCTGCTTAAGGAAACCACACACATGTACACACAAAACACACACATTCACACTTTACAAAAAAAGGTATGCAAAGAAGCAGTTCAAGTCAACCCGCAACCTGCTATTCGCTCGTACTAGCAGTTCACACCGCTCCAAAGCGTAAACCAGGACATGACGGAAATGTATGTGTTTGTGTGCATGCTTTATTTGTTGGTTGGATTTTTTTCTGTTGTTGTATCCTTTACTTTCCGTTAAGTGTGTGTTACGGTTACCCACTCAAAGTTTTTATCTTTTTTTTTTGTTTTGAGGAAAACTATGTATTTAAAAAAAAAAATTCTTTAAATTGCGTTTGAAAATTGTTGTTTATTGTTGTTTTGCTTGAATTTTCCTAACTTAAACAGATTCTAGTTCTAAAGTTTTGCTATCTTCAACTAAGTTGCCAACTATTTATAGCCGGTGTTGCTTTGTTTTTGTCAAGTTATTGAAAGTTTTATTTACCATCTAGTATGAGGTTCTCTCTTTGAAAACAAGTTTATAATCACAGCATATTCTTTGTTTAATTTTTTTTTTCAAATCTGTACAACTTTGTTTTGCAGCAACAAAAACAAACAAATTTATCAAATATTTTGCTAACAGGACTAAGAGAACGCAATTTATACAGTTCAAAATGTATTTTTATACAATTTGAAATATTTAAACTGATAAGCTGAGTAAAAATAAAAACAAAAACGAATTAACTATTTCAATTCTAAAAAGGACTTTTGTACTTCTAATTACCAATTATTGGCGACTCCAAACGGCTCATGTTCATGATGTCAAGACAGTTACCCCATCATACTGTAGCACGAAGCAAGGCAAGAAAGACAGAAAAGAAACGATCAGCACTACTTTCTTTCATACAAAAAACGATTGTTTCTCGTGTCTTTTACGTGATACGGAATGAAAGGGTAATTTTGCCATTTCTCTGCAGATGTTTAAGCTGAAAAATTTATTTCTATTAAATATATTTCCCGGATGTCGTTTGCATTGTACGTTCGGTCAACTAAACATGAAATGGAAGCCAAAAAAAAAAAAAAAAATAAATAACTGGCCATTACAGCCCTTGAAAGGACTTTGACCTAGCTTCTTATGATCAATTGTGTTGTGCGTGTTATTAAGTTTGTACACAATTGACCGAGAACCGGACCTTTGTACATGCTTAACGCCGACTCCGAACGGCGATGAACGGAATGTTCTCGTTATTAAGAAGCTTTACATGTCATTTTTTATTACTCTCTGAGGTTTGCCATTGTCTGCAGAGAGGTGGCGGCCGTACAGAAAAGTTATTTTAATTCAAAAATTTTCTGTCGATGCTGGGGTTCGAACCTGGGTCGAACCTGGGATTAACCTCTTTTTTGGCTCAATGGGTAGGCCAATAAGCAAAAATACCACATTCGGAATGAAGAAATTCCACAAGAGATTATCGACGTACCATTTGATCCACAAAAAATTACTTTTTGGTGCGCTTTATTGGACGCTGCCATCATTGGTGTTTTTTTTTCTTTCAGAATGATGCCAGTGAGAGCGTACCCATCAACGGCGAGCACTATACATAGTTCTATAGTGATTATTTCGTAACAAAGAAATCCCCAAATAAATGCTATGTTTATTAAAGACATGTTTTTCCAACTTGATGGCGCCACATGACTTACAGTGCGTTCAACAATCGATTAACTAAAAGAGACATTTGACGAACGTATTATTTCTCGAAATGGACCAATCAATTAGTTAGCCACCAAGATCGTCCGATTTAAATCCTTTGGACAATTTTCTTATGCGAACAAACCAGCCTGAAAAAGTGATCGGAAATTGGACGTGCAGAATGCTTCACATCCAAGCCAACCGTGGCGACCACATGCCCGAAATCATTTAAACACTTATGGCATAAAATCGTTTTTCCATGAAAGTTAATTTTCAGTTGGAAAATATGTTATCTCAGTATTTTATTTCAATTCAAAGTTCAACACCACTAATTTCTACACCCTATATTTTGTAGGGAAGGCGAAAAGAGCACTCTGCTCTTTGTAGCTGCCCACGCTCAAAAAAAAATCAGTTATAATAGGCTACAGAAATTTATTTTCTTGAATTTTTGCAAAACATGACATGCCGCTCTCAAAGAAACTATTACAACAATAAGTTTAAAACCAAACTCATCAAATATTTTTTTTTTTTTAATTTAACCCTAAAATTTTCAGTAAAAACTCTGACCAATTTAAATTCAATTTAACTTTTAAGAAGCATTTTGTACCAACCATTTTTTTAGTTTTCAAATTAAAATTTTTTTTATAGTGTGTATAACGAGGGTGTCTGCGTTTCTAAGAGCACATCTCCTAATAAGATTTAGATTTAGATTGCTCTAAACAGATATTTCTGAAATAATTCATCTACTAATGTGTACTTTACAAAACTAAATTCCACTATTTTCCAGAGATCTTCGCTTCAACCACTTTGAGGAAATTCCCGCTAACGCATTCGAAGGTTTAACGCATTTAAAAACTATTTTCTTGAATGAAAATGAAATTGGATTTCTACACGAGAATGCATTCGATGGGCTTGTGGCTTTACGATTCCTCTATTTGAATAATAATCGTATTAGTCGATTACCGGTGAATATATTTCAGCAGCTCACACAACTGGAAGCAATGTAAGTTACTTGATATACATACCTACTATTTTTAGCATATGTAAATATGTATTTTTAAATTATTGCATAAATGGTTTGTATGTGAATATGAAAAAGTTGCCCTCTTTATCTTAATCACACTATCTTCACGAAAGTTTTAAAAGCGGGAAGTTTTCATTCATACTGACTCATGACACATTTCCACTAATATAGCACATAAATGCATGCCTTTAACAACGATTTTTTTTTAAAAACATTTTAATGCAGCTACCTTGAAAATAATGACATTTGGCAGATCAATACTAATACCTTCACGAATCTCCAGCAACTCAATCGCATGTAAGTAAAAGCATTAAACTCTTATCTCTTTATATTCTATCTCGATATAAAAATTAAGAAATCAAGATTTGTTATTTATTTTTTTTTTTGCTCTATCTACTTGCTGCTGTATAGCTCCATATTCAACAATAAAATCACCAAAATACCCAACGGAGCATTCATCAATTTACCAAGTCTTAAACGCTTGCGTCTCGATGGCAATCCTATTGATTGCGATTGCGGCATTTATTCCTTGTGGCGTTACCATCAACGTCATCCACATCGCAATCAAATAACGATAACACTAACTTGTCAGACGCCAACGGAGTTGTATCGCAAGGCATTCGCCGGATTGCAGGAACGAGATTTCCACTGTAGTAAGAAGTTTTCTGATTTTGTAGCATTTATTGAGTAGTGACAGTGATCGATGCAGTGAGCACTAGTTTGCATTTTTTGGTTAGTGTCCATGCATGAAATGGATAGATAAGCAATAAAATTTAAAAAATTTAGCTAACTAATGCGGCGCAGAATTTATATATAACCTCAAATATGGCTTAAAGGGTTACATGGTTTTCAAAGGGTTAAGAAGACATGTTTTTAGCCCTATATTTTTTTTTATTTTAAAAAAGAGTTATACATTGAAACCTCTAAGCAAATAAAATTAAAATTCAAGCAAATTAAATTCAAAGGAAATTATTATAAAAATGATTTTCGAAGACTCCTTAGAAAAAAGTGTCTTTGCGATGGTCAAGATAACTAGTGATAGCTTTCTTTGAAGTCAAAAACCAAATATTTTCTATAAGTAGGTATGTTACACGTGATTAAACAAAACATTTATATAAAAAAAAATAATTTCAATATTTGACAGAGTTGTATAAAAAAAAATGAACAATTATGGGTAAAATCTACACTTTATATTGACCTTTATTAAAGTAAGTTGTAATCAAAGAAAAAAATTTTCGTTCAATGACAAGTCAAACCTATCAAGAAAAAGTGTGAAAATTGAAATGAGATCAGTGCTTTCGTTCTTGAGAACACTTTTCAAAAATAAGGTTTTTAATATATCTGCAACGCTTATAGCCGGCCGAGCCTGATGACCAGAATTTCCAAAGGCTCCCTTACCCAGGGAGTTTTACTCTACTTTAGTGTTCATTTGAAACTTTGAGAAAATATGTGCTATCTAATCTTTGTACTTTTTAACTTTTAAAACCCATGTACTCCATGAAAAAAAGCCCCTCCAGAGGCCCGAAGTTGATGCTTAACTCGGGAACTTATTTGAAAACACATAAAAATTAACCAAATAATTAATCTTTTAGCTTTAGTTAATTTGTTTGGAAATGATTTCCTTTAGGTGACCACCTCGACTGCCCTTGACTTTTTACAACCCGACTGTCCAAATTTGTTTATAACTCGCGTTATTTTGCCCTCAATGTTGCTCAATTGTTGCCCAATTGTTGCCGACTTAATTCGCATAGACCGAAGACTTTACGTAACCAAACAAAAATTATCAAGGGGTCAAATCACACGATCGCGGCGATTAATTGACAAGTCCAAAACATGAAAAAATTCGCAAATTTCAGCAAATTGATTGTTTTATTGTCTGTATGGCTCATTGCTTGCTCGTGTCAAAATTTGTAGAGTTAATTTAGCCTTAACACGATTTCATACTTTCGCATGCAAGACCTGAAAGATCAAAAGTGCAATTTTCTTATCACACTACATTTTCTTTATGTTAGCTTAGGATTTGGTAAAAAATCTTAAGAGCCTCGAATCAAGTTTTCAAACTTCTTCTTAGGTAGCTTTTACCCATTATCTATCCAGCAAACAGCATTCAAAACATATCATTTGAAATTTGCATTTTTTGTATTGGTCATATATTTTTTTTAAAAAATTTTTTTTTACTTTTTATCCAAAATAAAAGCAAATATGCAAGCATCATATACAGAAAGATGATTTGATAGAAGAAAGACCTAACATACATTGGAAAGTAGGCATGATACTAACAAAGAAACGATACAATAATTTCAAAGAAACGACTTCCTTCTGAGTGCATTATAGATTCCATTGAAGTTATTGTTATTGATTTATAATTGTAAGTTTAAAGGTGAACAAAGATTATTGAGAAATAGTTTAGATGTGATTCAAGATTCACACAGGGTCGATTTTTAACCCTCGTAAAAATTAAGTCCAAAACTAACTTAATTACAAAAAATGTTTAAAAGGAAAATTTGCAAAAAACAATAGGTTCTTCTTACTATACCTTATGGAACTAGTTAAGATAAAACAGGAAAATAACTCTCTGTTCGAATAATGTTTAAGGTTGGGACTAGTACTACCTCTTTTAAAAACTTGCTAAGAACTAGACAAGGAACTACGTAGCATAGTATATTTATTTAGTATTTTCTCTCGATGTTCTTATCTAATTTCTTTAGAACAACAGTTTTAATGAATCATTTAGTTTATACCATCCTACCCAGTTTAAAAACTGACAACACCTGGTCACTCCTCTCGCACAGTCTTTAAATATGCTCAAAGTTAGTGTCAGCAAATTCCACCGGAAAGCGTCGCCACTGTCAGGCATATCAAGTCAGCCAGTACTCAACTCTAGGACAGCAAAAAACTAAAAAAAAAAGCGATTATAATTTATTTTCTCTTCTTTCCTATTTTTATTTTTTTTTTTTTTTTTTTTTACAGAAAAACCCGAAGTCCTCGATGCTCCACATGACATGCATCTGACAACAGGTGACTCCGTCGTGCTGCCATGCCAGATGATTGGTGATCCTACGCCCGAAATCATTTGGATGCAAAACACAAATGAAATCTCTGTCGAATATTTACCAAAAATGGAAATTCTATCCACAGGCAGTTTAAAAATAAATTCTGTCGATATGAATGATATAGGCATTTATGAATGCATCGGACGCAATGAAGTGGGTGAGACAAAAACCCAACCCATACGCATGATGGTGGAAACACCCAGGCACCCGCAACAGCAACAGCAGACAGGCCATAATTACAATAACCAACGCTTGTTGCCATCGATTGCAACACAACAGCTGCTCGTCGAACAAGATGAGCCGCCACGTTTTACCAGGACACCAACCGACCGTACCGTAGCCATTGATGGCGCTGCAGTTGTGCTTGACTGTGCAGCCACCGGCTCACCACAGCCTGAAATTCAATGGTTCCACAATGGTCGTCTGGCCACACAGTCGACACAGACAATTCGCATCCAATCGAATGGAAGTCTTATAATTACACAGCCCACCCTTCTCACGGCCGGAACTTACAGATGTGAGGCCACAAATCATTTGGGCAGTATACAGAGTAGTGCTCGCATCGAAGTGAAGGGTGAGTAGAGATTCGTGCGGTTAGAGTAGACAACTATTTAACCACATTCAGCACCGAATTGAAGCGCTTAATGTAACGGTGCTTTTTCATCTTTAAAAAACAACTACAATTACATAAACATTTAAGTTAATTGTTGGATTTTTTTTCGAACTTTTTACGATAGGATTACGTGCTTTAAATGTTGCATCTATGATGCATCATACAAAAACATCAGCTAATTGCTATCGATTATTTATGTATGCGTTATTTTTTTTTTGTTTTTTTTTTTTTTTGTGATCAATATAATTGCATTTTTGTTGTGTGTTTTGAATTTTAATGTCCAAATTCTAATACAATACATTACTGCGTATTTCCATATATTACAGAACGTATTTTATTGACTGAAATAAATAATAATATTTTAATACATGCTTCTGGATGTATGATTTATAACCTTTAATTAATAATTTATTTAAAATTTGACCTCAAACATAAGCTAATAAATCACATTAGACATTTGTTGGTAAGCCACAGGATTGGTCACATAATGTTGTCAACTTAGAGTAAATTAAAAAAATAATGACGAAAAAATAAACCAGGTTTAAATAAAAAAAATATATAAACTTTCACCGCGCAAGCTTTAATAACATAAATATTAAACTTAGATTTATAATAATATATTAAACCTTCTCAAAAGAAACTGAAATGTATCACACGGACATTACACAGTGCAGCAGCCAAAACCCTTAAATTAGTGAGTAAGGTTTATTTTATTATAGTAACTAAAAGAATTACAGTTATTGGACGAAGCCATGTTGAAGTATGCTCGAATTTATGAAATTTTTATTCTTCCGATGACGTCACTTTTACGCGGAATAGGTGTAGTTTTAATCCTATTTCTCAAAATTTCAAATTTGGAGTACATTTCAAATATTCAAGCTTATGTGTGAAATAACAAGTCAATACGTATCAATAACGATGGCAATACGTTAATTTTTGTGGAGTTTATGAAAGTTTTGACTATTTTGATGAGATTACTTTTTACGAGAGGTAGCCAAAATTTTCATTTGATTTTGATAAATTTCCAACTTCGAGTGTGTATTTGAGATCATAAGTTCATTCATTTCAAGTTGACAGATTAATTTTGGTGGAATTTTAAAAAATTCAACCGTTTTGAAAATGTCAATCTGTGTATGGGAGGTAGGCGTAGTTTGTTGCGATTAGATTCTTTTTCGAACTTGATCCTTATTTAGAAGCTTATAGGTCGGCATTAAAAAATTGCATCTTACCATTTTATTAATGGATTTTTTTACATCAAGTGTGAAAATTATATCCTTCAAGTGTCCACCAATTACAATCCACACAAGCAGAGAATCTTTTCATGGCATTTTACATCACTTTTTGTAGTGTGGCTGGTGTATTTTGCTCGACTTCTACTTGAAAGTTCACTTTAAGCTCCCGTAAAGTCTGTGGCTTCTGGATATGGACTTTCTCCTTCAGGTATCCCCACAGAAAAAAGTCTTGAGCTGTTAGACCAGGCGATGGAGGCGGCCATCTCAAGTCACCGTTTTTTTTGGATGATACGATTCGGAAATTCTTCGCGTAATAAGTTCATTGCCGCTCTAGTGGTGTGGGCCGCAGGACTACCTTGCTGAAACGATATGTTCTCATTGTTGTTGTTCGCTCGCACGAGCGGAAAGAGCAGGTCCTGAAGCATTTCTCTGTTTCGATTTGCATTGATCGACATGCTTGCACCAGCAGTATCTTAAAAAAATATGATTCATTAATCTTGCGAAAGGTTATGCCATACCAAACAATCACACGAAATGGGTGTTATGAACGTTGGTGGAGATTTCCGAGATTATGTGTGTCCCAAAATCTGCAGTTTTGCTTGTTTACAAACCCGCTCAAATGAAAATGAGCCTCGCCGGACATCATTAAATTTTCAAGAAATAAATGGTTATTTTCGGCGATTTTAAGGACAGTTTTGCAATATATCTGGAATAAATATCGCAAGTTTAATGTCTAAAATAAAAGAAAAATTAAAAAACTTAGCAAATAAAAAGTTATGATTTAAATAGTGATTTAAATAGCGTAGTGAATTTAAGACCACCTTGTATTATCCTTTTAAACTGTTGAAATCGCAAAAAATGTTAAGTTTGGTTTGACTATATAATTTAACAAATTAAATATATATAAATTTCATTATTTAGAATCTTGGCCCAAAAGCTCTATTAGTATTTATATCTTGGTCCAATGCATTTTCGATCAAATCTAACGATAGTATTGAACATAATCAGCCCTATCATGAAAAATTTTCTCCCGGGAATTGTAAAAGGGAGTTTCCGTTTTAAAGATAAAGCTCGAAAATTTTTGAAAATTTTTAATGCGAATTTGTTCATCAACCTTTAATATTCATTAGTGTAAAATAAAAAAATGGAATGTCTTTATGCGCTATCTTAAAAGCGGAAAGTCCCTTTTACAATTCTTCGGAGAAAATTTTTCTCGATAGGGCTGAATATTAGATCGGTTCCCGTACTTTTTGGACTAAAGGTTGTAAAACTGTCAAAAATTAGCGAATACACAATATCACAGAAACAAAGATAAGCAAGATTTAATAGTTTTTAGTAATTTAAGCTGTTAAATAGCACATAACAAACTTTCTTGCTCATACATTTTTATTCATTTTCTTGGAATTGATTTTAAGTTTTTTGAACTTTTACCAGCAGAAATATCTCGCACTAAAAACAGTTACTTCTGGCCCAGGGGAAATTTTTGACCCTCTTGCCCTAACTTATTTCTTACCATTTTCTCGAGTACGGGGACGATTTTCGGACTAAAACCTGCAAAACTTCCAAATGGAATTAAAAGCAAATGGCAACGGACCTACTGTAAATTCTTTTATTTTAAACTTTATATTTTGTATTATAGCAAAGATAAGTACTTATAACTCGAAATGGCAGAAAAATTATTGATGCAAAATTTCAAGTTAAGAAATCTAAAAAAAACAAAAATTTAACTTTCCGCTGTCAACTAGTGTAATTAAACAATCGTTCAATATGTATGCCTTTTAGAGTTTCCTGAAATATTAATG
Organism: Pherbina coryleti; assembly: GCA_943735915.1. Classification (NCBI taxonomy): domain Eukaryota; kingdom Metazoa; phylum Arthropoda; class Insecta; order Diptera; family Sciomyzidae; genus Pherbina; species Pherbina coryleti. The sequence continues at coordinate 130,169,865 of OX030952.1, forward strand.
GCGCCACAGAATCAAACCATAAAGATAGGCAAGTCCTTCATATTGGAATGTGATGCCGATGGTAACCCGATTCCAAGCATAACATGGCAATTCAATGGCACTGAGTTAGCAACAAACGCACGAATTGTAATGGAAAATGAAAATACTGAGCTGATAGTTAGTGAAGCGCGCGAAACTGATTCAGGTATGTTTGGCCAATGAGTTTAACTAATAATTTATCAATTCCATTTATGTACGAGTATGTATTTGACAATTAAGGTATTTATACTTGCATTGCGACAAATGAAAATGGAATGTCCAAGGTTGAGGCGACAATTATGGTGGAGCAAAGTCACAGTGCACCAAAACTAATTATTGAACCTTTTGATTTGGAGGCATTTGTAGGCACAACTATTGAACTGCCATGCAAGGCGCAAGAAGATGAGGGCGTGCAGGTGAGTAGGCAAAGCTACAAAGACAGGAATTCAATTTTGATTGGGTTTTTGCATTTATTTCAATTTTTCTTTTTTTTTATTATTTTTAATAGATTACTTGGCGTCGTGATGGTCGCATGATTGATCCAAATCAGAGCTTAATTGAAAAGTATCAAATAAGTGGCACTGGCAGCCTGTATGTGAAGAATGTTACCATCTTCGATGGTGGACGTTATGAGTGTTCGCTGAAAAATGAATTTGGTCGAGTGACGGCCTCGGCACTTGTTACCATCAGGTAAAATATACTTCGTTCAATCTTATAATCTGGTTTATCTAGAATCTATATTATAGAGAAAACAACCGAAGACAAAAAAATATATTTTAATTAATTTTTTAATCCTTTTTTTTTTTTTTTGTTTGAAATTTCGTCTTTGGCGCCTTAAGGCCTTCCTTATGTCATGTGCAAAAAAAAAAAAAAGCAATAGTAAAATCACCTAAGTCGGCTTGGGTGGAAACAAAAACTTATGAAAACTTAAAGCTTATGGTGAATAACACCAAAATAATAAACTGTTTTATACATTTTATTTTTTTATAAAATAAGCAGTTCTTTATTTACATACAAATTCTTTTCACCCAAGCCTTACATACAAATCCTTTTCTAGGTTTAGCAGCGCCAAAAATCGCTAGAAGAAAACAATTGTTTTTAGCAGGGATAACAAAAGATATTAGTAAAAGTAAAGAGAAGCAATGTGTACTCTTGATTCTCTTGATTCTCTTGATTATTGATATATAAACTAGAGCTCCAACTTAAGCACGTGTTTCGAACTACACGTGTACACGGAAGTTCGAACTCCGTGAAGTTCGTTTTTGAAAACACATACTCGAACTACACGTGATTGTTAAACACGTACTACACGTGAAGTAGCAAAAGTACGTGTTCACATGTACACGAGTTCACGAGTTCACTCGTACACGTTTTTAAGTATTCACGTTTTCACGATTTAGAGGCATCCAAGCTAATTCCCATAGGTTTTTATTGTCTTTGGATAAGCTATGGTATCAATTATGGCTTAAATGGAAACCTTCGACAAGAAATTTATATTTTTATGGTCTAAGTCTTTGTAATTGTTATAGTGCCGGGATAGTTACAATGACACGGTTTCTGGAAAAGCACTTCAGCTCTGCCCAACTTTCTCCCAACAATTGTCCCTTCTCCGACTGTTCTGTGTCATGTTATGCTCGAACCACCAGATATTCTGCCATCCTGACTTAAAGAGCGCCATTGAAAAGAAAAATCTTAAGAGGTTTATTTGGTTGCACAAAAATTACTCCAATATAGAAAACATAAAAATAAAACAATTATAATCAATCTCGTGTACATGTGAACTTTTGCAACTACACGTGTAGTACGTGTTTAACATTCACGTGCAGTTCGAGTACGTGATTTTTTAAAATATTCTTAAAACACGTGTATTCGTACTACACGTGTTCACGTGAAAATGAGAGCTCTAATATAAACTTCATAAAAAATTTTATTTTTACAAAAATTACTATAGAAAAAAACCATGTGATCCACTAAGAAAACACTAAGAAAAAGGTTGCTTCACGTTCGGCATCATATCGCCGAACGTAAATGTTGATCAATCTGCAAAATTTAAAAAAATTCCTGTAAAATAAAGTTGTAGTAGTTAGTTTGTCCATAGTTTATCCAGCCGGAATTTTTAATTTCGAAAAATGTTGCAATTTATGCTGGTTTTAAAAAAAGTATGCGTTAAAGAAATAAATAAATACCTATACAGAGTGGGCCAAATACAAGTTTTTTTGAAAAATTCAACAAAATTAACAAAATAAAACATTTTCCATGTATTATGACTTTATTAGTAAGAGCAAACAAACATTCCCATTAATTATGATACACAAAGTCGTTCAAGTGGCTGCCTCAGCTGGCTTCGCAGTAGCGCATTCTGTCACACCAATTTTCCAAGACCTTGTTGATGGTTTCGGGCTGTAGCTCACAGATAACTTGGATGATATTGGCCTTAAGTGCTTAAATCGCGTCCGTATTGTTGGCATAACATCTGTCCTTCGAGGTTCCCCACAAAAAAAACAGTTCAAAGAGGGTCAAATCGCAGCTCCGAGGCGGCCAGTTGACATCGCCAAGATGGCTGATAACACGATTTGGGAATTTGGTGCGCAAAAGATCGATTGTGGCATCGCGCCTTTATGCATGAACCAGAGGTCGTTCAAATGCATGTCTCAAATTTCAGTAAAAAAGGTCAGTCTGTAACGTCCACCGTTGACCGAAACGTTGTTCCCAGCCTCATTTTCGAAGAATCCGCACCAAACTGTCACTGAGATGAAAATGCGCCTCGTCAGAAAAGATGATTTTTCGCTCAAATCATCTTCTTTTCAAATAACGCACTCACTTTCGAAATTAGTTTCCAATATTTTCAACGTTGTTCAAGCTTAAAGCGACTCATTTCTTCAATACAAGTGGACTGGCAATAAATAAAGTAATCTATCAAAATTACTGCTAAGGCAAAATTTTAGTTCATTTTATTCATAAATATTATCAGGATGATGATTATGTATTTTTATTCATTTTTATTGTTATTCCTACTCAAAAATTTTTTCTTTTAGCGTATTTTTTGGCGCTGCTAGACATCTTGACAATTGTTCGCAAATGAATTATAAATAATTGCTGTCAAATGTTAATTCTTATTACGATTTGATACTTACATAAATATATACAACCTTATATAGCTAAATTTCGTGAAAAAACCTACGGTAGTTGGAACTTGAATTGAAATTTTTGATTCATTTGAGTACTATTTTTTGATAAAATCAGGAACTCTCTATGATTCAATTGCAAACTCATTTACGAAAAAACCAAAACATAATAATAAAAATTAATTGTTAAAGAAAACAAATAGTTTCAAAGACGAAACAAACACGACGTCTTTCTTCAAAACTTAAATGAATAGAAGTATCGCTTATGATTCTTAACTCAGCTCGTTTAGGATAATAAAGCTAGTTTTTTGTACTTTTATATAAATTAAAATTATGTAATTACGTGATCTGATCTTACGAAAACAATAATTTATACGAGGAAAAGTATCGTCCCGCAAATTTTCGCGTAAGGCTCACTTTTCACCAAACCTTCTCTTGGCCGTAAAGTGAATTTGCGAACTCCTGGAATGGAAATAATTGCAAATCATGTGATTCTATGTTCCCACTTTACTAAACATTCTTAACTCATAGTTCAACGAATTAGCTCAAATACTCTTCTACTGTTTCGAGTTTTTTGTGACAGTTAATTAATTTCAATTGTTTCACCGCGAACAAAGCAAAAGACCCAAATTCAAACCAAAGATTATGAAGCAAATAACTAGTGTAAAAGACACAGACACACTTTTGCCATTTAAATAATTTCGTCTAACGTCCCAAAATGCTGCCATACAAAATCCACCAACAAAACCGTCAGCAGAACTAGCAGCGCACAAAAGTTCGCCTCAACTTCTCCTCGCCTCAATTCATACGGACAAGACAGTAGATGCAAACTTCATCCCAAAGGAAAATCAACTGCATCAGCGACACTTCCACCCGAGGGATTCAACAAAATCTCTAAACTAAACGAAAACATTCTTTGTGTGCAGTGTGTGTAAGAGCGTGCTTGTGAACTTCATTCCCTAATCCTCTGACTATGTGCAGCAGGATTTTCTTTGCTTTAACCACAAATTCCAGCACAGCCGTAACAAAGTGGTGGAGCACAAGACCAAAAACTATCAACAGGAAGGAACATCATCAAGATGACTCGGGGCGGCTGCACCATCAAAAACTGTGCGCTACACAAAAATACGTAGCAGTCAGTTGGCAGCATGCACAATATTACTGGGTGGTTAGATGTTGACAACCTTTTCTGCGCAATGTTGCTACTGCATGTAGCTTACAGAAAAGTCCGGATATTTAACTGCAAACTACTGGATAAGTCTTTGTATTATTCTTGTTTTCAACCCGCTTATCCTGTTCAGGATTCTTTCGAGCTAGTCATAGTTTTATTTCAAAAACACTGCGTTGAAAGTGTTGCATTTGCTCCCCCTTCACTTTATCACTGAACAAAGCATAACTTAAATTCCCTGAACCAGTTAGTTGGACGCCGCAATATGCAAGTTTATTGTTGTTTTTGTTAGAAAACGATGATAATAATGATGATGATGATGATGATGATGATGATGGTAACAGTTCCCACCAATTGGCGTGGTCATGGTAATGCTTAATATGCAAACTTTACTACTAAATGGCTTAACATTCTTAAGCACCCGCCTTAATGCTGTGTCGTGTGCGGTTAATTAAATTTTGTGCTCTTTTCTTTTGGGTCTTACAATTTTGCATTGGCTACACGTTGCACTTCGTCAATAGCTGCAGGTTGAGTTTGAAAGGGAAACTTTATATATATTTGTCCTTGGAATAATTTATTTAAGAATAGTTTAAATTAATTTCTTAAGTATTATAAGTTAGCAATTATTTTACTTCAACAGAGCCTTTAAATTCCCTTCGTTGAATACAAGTATCTCCAGGTTTATTTCCATAGAAGTTTATTATGCTTTTTCGACTTACACAAAGTATCCAAGATCCCAACAGTTCAGTAATCCTTAAATTCGGACCCATTTCTTGACTTTCAGTTTATTTGGATGTTGAAAGCTTATATAAGGAGTTACACTAGTATTTTAACTAGGTACTGGGGAAAGTGGCGTCCGTGGAGTGGCGTCCATAGCGTAGTTGGTTAAAGTGCGTGGCCTCTATGTAATTTTTTTTTTTTACTGGGGAAAAATAAGTCAACAAATATATTATTTAACAAATAAAACTGCTTGGAAGTCCGCACTAAACTTCAAGGTCTAAACTTAACCTTGAAACTTTTGGTATAACCTTAAACAACAAAATTTCATGACGGCGACAAAAATAACTTACAATTAAAGGTGGACAAAATATAAAAAGTTTATTAAAATAGTAGATTAAAGCGTAGACTAAACATTGTAATGTCTGCTAATGTTAATTGACACATAAATTTTTTCTCAAAAAACTCTATTCGTTTAATTGCAGAAGCAACGTGGATCTGGCTCCAGGCGATCGTTATGTGCGCATTGCGTTTGCCGAGGCGGCAAAGGAAATAGATATTGCCATCAATAATACAATCGATACACTCTTCTCGAATCGCAGCAGAACGAATGGTGGGCCAACACCGCCCAACTACGGCGATTTGCTGCGCGTCTTCCGTTTTCCCACGGGTGAAGCACGTCAATTGGCACGTGCTGCAGAGATCTATGAACGCACACTAGTAAATATACGGAAACATGTGCTCAAAGGTGATAATCTCACCATGACCAGCGATAAGTACGAGTTCAGGGATTTGCTCTCACGCGAACATCTGCATTTAGTGGCTGAACTTTCAGGCTGCATGGAACATCGCGAAATGCCAAATTGCACGGATATGTGCTTCCACTCCAAGTATCGTAGCATAGATGGAACATGCAACAATCTGCATCACCCTACCTGGGGTGCTTCCCTAACCGCATTTCGGCGTATTGCCAAACCTATTTATGAAAATGGTTTCAGCATGCCTATCGGTTGGACAAAGAATAAATTGTACGCTGGTTTTCCTAAACCTAGTTCGCGTCTTGTTTCTACATCTATGATTTCCACAAAGGAGATAACACCTGATAACACCATCACCCACATGGTTATGCAATGGGGTCAATTTCTTGATCATGATCTTGATCATGCTATTCCCTCGGTGAGTGCTGAGAGTTGGGATGGCATCGATTGCAAGAAGACCTGCGAATTCGCTCCACCTTGTTATCCAATTGAAGTACCGCAGAATGATCCACGCGTTAAGAATCGTCGTTGCATTGATCTGGTGCGCTCGAGTTCCATTTGTGGTTCCGGCATGACGTCCGTTTTCTTTGAGAGCGTACAGCATAGAGAGCAAATCAACCAACTTACCTCGTACATAGACGCCTCCCAGGTGTATGGTTACAGTTATGAGTTTGCGCAAGAATTGCGAAATTTAACCACGGATGATGGCCTTCTAAGAGTTGGTGTACATTTCCCCAACCAAAAGGAAATGCTGCCATTTGCCGCGCCCCAAGATGGCATGGATTGTCGACGCAATCTCGATGAGAACACCATGAACTGCTTTGTGGCAGGCGATATACGCGTAAATGAGCAGGTCGGTCTACTCGCCATGCACACTATATGGATGCGGGAACACAATCGTATTGCAATAAAGCTGCGTGATGTAAATCCACATTGGGACGGTGACACAATCTATCAAGAGGCACGTAAAATTGTGGGAGCTGAAATGCAACACATTACTTTCAAGCATTGGCTACCACTAATTGTGGGCGAGAGTGGAATGCAAATGTTGGGCGAGTATCGAGGCTACAATCCAGATCAAAATCCAACCATTGCAAATGAATTCGCAACAGCCGCTTTGCGTTTCGGTCACACAATTATCAATCCGATACTGCATCGTCTCAACTCCAGCTATTTACCTATTCCACAGGGACATCTGCAGTTACATAAAGCCTTCTTCGCACCTTGGCGTATTGCCTACGAAGGAGGGGTCGATCCGCTGATGCGTGGCATGTTCTCGGTAGCAGCGAAACTAAAGACACCCGATCAAAATTTAAACACCGAGTTGACCGAAAAACTATTTCACTCCTCGCATGCAGTGGCGCTTGATCTTGCGGCCATTAATATACAACGCGGGCGCGATCACGGTATTCCAGGTTACAATGTTTACCGGGAGTTCTGCAATCTTACTGTAGCTCAAACTTTCGATGATCTTCAAACGGAAATAACTGATCCTGGAACAAGACATAAGCTCAAGGATCTCTATGGTCATCCGGACAATATCGATGTTTGGGTTGGTGGTATACTAGAGGATCAAGTATCAGGTGGTAAAGTTGGGCCACTCTTTCAATGCCTGCTAGTTGAACAGTTTCGTCGCCTACGTGATGGTGATCGTTTTTACTATGAGAATCCGTCAGTATTTCTGGCCGAACAGTTGCAGCAGATCAAACAAGCAAATTTAGGGCGAGTGCTTTGCGATAATGGCGATAACATTGAGGAAATCACTGACAATGTATTTATGCTGCCCAAAAAGCAGGGTGGCTACAAGCAATGTGAAGATATTGCTGGTGTAAATTTGTATTTCTGGCAAGATTGCGGTGCTTGCAACAGTCTGCCACCTTTATTTGACACGTATATACCGCAAACTTACGTAAAGAAGACATCCCGTCATAAGCGCTCCACTGAAAAGCAATACACCGATACTCCTCAGTTTATAGAGCCTCCAGAAAATAATTTAGAAGCATTGTATGAGGTCAACGAAGAACGGGTCAGTGGCTTGGAGGAAGTTATCAGCAGCTTTCAAAAGGAACTGAAAAAACTGCATAAGAAAATACATAAACTGGAAGAAAGCTGCCCAAACAAAGCTGTTGCAGAAACACAGCATTCCGAAGGCATGGTGGTAAAGCAAAAACGTAATCACTGCGTTGACATAGCGGGAAATACACGTCTGTTAAATGAGGTTTGGGCGCCAGATGTATGTACCAGATGTGAATGCCGTCATGGTCAGGTCACGTGTACACATGAAAAATGCGCCGAAGTAAAATGCGGTGAGAATGAGGAAATCTTGACGCCACCGGAAGCTTGTTGCCCACACTGTGTTTATGTCGGTAAATCGCAAATAACCAAAAAATCGATTAATTGAATTAGAATTACGGAGTTTAATGAGAACAGTCACGATAACGATAAAAGCAAAACTGCCAAAGAAATCACTTTAAGAAGTCCACTGTTGTATTACTGTTTTCATATTTTAAATGACGCTTAAAATAAGCTTAAGTCATGTGCATAAAGTTCACTCTGCCATTTTTGTAGTTATAAAAAAAAGAAAAGAAATATATGTGCTGCACAGTGCTCGATGTGTGCTATCTTGTTATAGTGTGTATTTTTATGAGGATGTATCAGATGTGTGCCATATTTTGCCGCATTGGGGAAATTTTTCTCATAGTGTAATATTTAATAGGCGGTATCGCACCATTTTTTTTTTTTAGATTACAAAACATAAATGGCGGAGCTTAGTTCATGCATTTCTTTAGTTCTAATTTATAATAAACATGGAGTCTTACTGCTCGCTTAGGTAAAACAACTTACTTTATTTCCGAAGTAATTCTAATTACTTTGTAAGTATTTGTTTAACTTTTCTATGCAAAATATAATTAAACTAACTTTAGTCAGAAAGTAATAATAAAAAACTTTAAAAAAGAAAAATTTAACTATTTGTTGCATTTTAATTTTAGCTTTTTGGAAATCCGCAGACTAGGTTTAAAATCTTTAAGGGGGACTATATACCCAGAGACCGAAAAAAAGGTCATGTTTGTGAATTTTTTTAAGGAAACCTAAGGGATATTTTTAAATGAGGGTTTTTATACCTTAAAATATACACATTCAAGAGTATGGTTAATTTTTTTTTTTTATTAAGTTAGATACAGCATTTTTTTGTAGAGCGCTCTGAAAAAAGGTAAAATGCGGTGACCAAGATTGCTCCTCCTAAATTCATCTGAAATAAAAAAATGAGAAATATTATTAAACTAGATACTCAAAACTCGTACTTGTCATAGCCGATTTTGAAAATATTGATTTTTCACTAAATGGTGGATTTCCGAACATAAATTAACGATTTTCGACCAAAAATTCGTCATTGTTTGCCTATAACTAATGAACGAAGCTACGAAAAAAAAATCCTATGACCAGTACGAGATTATTATGAATAAAATAAGCCTGCAAAAAAATCAAAACGATCGGTTCACTGAGTTTCAAGAAATCTTGGTCACCGACTTTGAAAACATTGTTTCGAGAAAAATGCGTTTGAAAATAAGGGCCTGCACTGCGCGATCTAGATGGCGGTTCACTCACTAGGCTATAACTTTGTTAATTTTTTTGAGATATCAACTTGAAATTTTCACTACATATTCTTGAGACTTAAAGCTTTAAGAAAATGCTCTGGGTATATAACCCACACACACCCCCCCCCCCCCCCCCCCCCTTAAGCGAATTTCAAAGCCGATAAATATTTTTATGAAGCCCTCGCACTTTCTAAAATTGCGTTTGGAAGTCAATTTATCGATGTTTTGTATGGATTATAGTCGACTACTATTTCACTTTTTCAACGGCCAAAGTGAAAGGTTTTAAGATTTTAGTTTTATTAAAAAATTGTTACCTAGTTTCAGACACATTCAACCTCAATTGCAACAACACATTTTATTTGTTTCACATTGAATTATTGGATTCATGCTGAATAACTTTTTAAAATCATATATATATTTTTTTTTTTTTAATCAAAACTGAGTACACAATTTTATAGCGCAAGTAAACTCAACAATGCAGAAAAAATAACATCAACGTCGAGACAACAAAGGTATGTATTCTCACATAAGAGTTGAAATTTTCAAATCAGGTCTTTGACAAAGACTCTTTGCGATATGGTCTTGTTCCATTTCTTATTACCCTGCAAACATTTTCTGAGTGCCTCAAAAAAATTACTCTAAAAAGAGTATTTCTTATGCGTGTTTTATGAGTACGCAATAAAGACTCATAAAGAAGTCTTTTATATGATTGTAAAATGACTTTAAATTTTTCTACTATTACTTTTTATTTGAAATGTTTAAAAGAAGGTATTGTTGTCATTTTTTTTTATTTTTCAACTATCAAATATTTTAAATAAATTTGAATCTAAAAATATATTTCAGCCTTAACCGATCATAATTACTTCTATGCGTTCTGAAAGAGTCCTCAGTATGAGTCTTTAAAGATTCCATTCCATGATTCTTAAATATGACTATCAAAAGTGTTTTAATTTTGAGTCCAAAAGACATTTATATGAGTTCTAAAAAAGTATTTATTTAAAGTCTTTATTATGAATCTTAAAAAAGTATTTAAAATGAGTCTTAAAATAGTCTTAATTTTGAGTCCAAAAAGACTCATTTATATGAGTTATAAAAGAGTCTTTATTGTGAGTTTTTAAAGGGTCTTTATCATGAGTCTTAAAAAGTATTATATATGAGTCTTAAATGAGTCCTAATTTTGAGTCCAAAAACACTAATTTATGAGTTCTAAAAGAGTCTTTATTATGAGTCTTAAAAGAGTATTAAATATGAGTCTTAAAAGAGTCTAAATTTCGAGTCTTAAATGAGGCAAAAAGCAGTCATTATTATGAATCATATTTTGAGGCCCGAAACCTACGAAAATGTACTCATAAAAGAGTCTTTTTTGAGCGCATTATGACGATAAACGCTCATTTATATGAGTCTTAAAAGACTCTTTTAAGAGTCATAATGTTTGCTGGGTAAATAAAAATAAATAAATAAAATATATTTAGGTATTTGAAGTATTGATAGTCTATATTATATTTGGTACTTTTACAAAATCAGATTGTACGAAATTTACTTTATTTTCAATGTCATACATAGCCATTTTACTTTTATATAATTAATTGAGCTAACTATACTCAAATATTTTATATTAAACAATAAAATAAGTAATTGAACTATTATGCGCTAATTATTTTGTTTTGTTTCATTGGAAATCGACAAACTTTGTTTGATTTCCTTTGGCTATGATGGAACCATCCTTTTTATGTCGCAACTCACACTCAATGTATGCCAACTTCTTTCCAGCTCTTAAACAGTTAGCGTCTATGATCACTTCATCACCTTCCTTGGCCGCTTTTAAATAGCTTACATGTAAATCAACTGAAACTCCGGCATGACAAGGCTTTGACATGAGCGCATATGTCGTAACCATATCCACGAGCGTAGCGGTAAAGCCACCATGTAGACCACCAACACGATTGAGATGTTCGGAAGCTACAGTAAACTCGGCGGTACATTTTCCCTCTCCACCATCAGTTATTTTTACCTGTAAAATTTCAGTTTTATTTACCAATTATTTTTACATAATTCCAAAAGATTCTATTCGGATGAATAGAGAATTTTTCAATAAAAAATAACGTAGAATAACCATGACCTACGGGTATAAATTGAGAATGAAAGGATATATTATGGGGACGCTTGTATTTTATAGAAGATAAGCTTAAAGAGAAAAAGCATAAGAAAATATGTAGGTATGTAAAGAAACTTACTAGTTTAAGTAAAAACTTTCATGTTTTACGAATGATAAGAATAATGTTAAACATTGATGGAACGGTACCTTACTCATAACCAAATTTGGAGCAGATGTTACCAAGAAATTATAGCTTTGCTGTCAGGTGGCATATTCGGAATATACCAAACACGGTTTGAGAGTAATGGTTTTAAAATAAGGCTGGTCCTTCACGTTGACTTCTAAGATTATTGCTCTGCTAAAAATTTTAATATTGCGTGAGAATATTAAACTTGTTTGAACTCTTGTTTTAACTTTACACAGTTTTTTATATATTTGGAATTCAATTGTTTTTCTCTTTTTGCACCATTTTAATTACTCAATGTTAATGAGTATGAGAAGCATTACTTTCCTAATGCTTTTTCGAATTCTATCGACTTGACACTTTTTTCAGAATTCTCACTATTGCGTTCACCGTGAAAAGTAAATGAAACTATGGATTTGGTAGATTTGTCGTAACTCACACTCAATGTGAGTCAACTTCTTTTCAGCTCTAACACAGCGTCTATGATCATGCCCCTTCCTTGGCTGCCTTCGAATAGCTCACATGCAAGTCAACTGAAACTCCGGCATGGCCAGGCTTTGACATGAGCGCAAATGTTGTCACCATATCTAGAGCTTTTACCAATGATATGAACGATGTTATAAAGTTGATGGTAAGGTGACTCAATCATTTTCGAATATAGAGGCAGATGATACCTGCGCCAAGTGGCAACAACTTCGAAATAGAGTAATTCATATCATGGAACAATCTATTTACACATCATGATATCACAATCAACGATCTGTTCACACAAACTATTTGTGCAAAACTTTGGCCATTCATTACAAACCTTTTCTAATGTTTTTTCAAATCCCGTCGACTTAGCAATAACTTCCGATATTTGCTTAATAAACTCCACACCTTTTTTACGAGTTCCCATCATTGCATTCATCATTAAGCATTTACTTTTTATTGATAATTTAATTTTGGCTTGAGCTTGTATAAAAATTAATTACGAAACACCAAAGCACAACAATAAAAATGACATGCCAAAACAAAGAACGCAATAATTGACAAAACCAAATTATTTAAAAAAAATATTCCACTCAATTTGCTGTTGCATTATCTACTCCTTACTGCCATTTTAGATGTACCGATAATCATGATACAATTATACAGGTAGCATTGACAAGTATAGATTTTCTCAGCAACAAGGAAATCACCGTCTGTCAAAAACAGTTGTTCGTGCAACAAAAATTAAATGAATGAAAAAATAAATAAATTCCGCAAAATATGTGCGTTAAATAAACAATTATAATAATGAAAGTTGTGAAAAAATTATGTGTGATATGTGTTAAACGTTTTCCAGCCGTGGTGTTTTAATTTTAATTGAAAACTTCTTCAATTTCGTCCACATGCATCTGCAGCTGCTGAGGTTGCTGCACTTAAACGTTTTCAACCTTTTTTTTTATGTTTGCACTTAATAACATTAAGTTTACAAATTATCTTCGTTCTAGTAATAATAACTCTCTATAAATTAAATAAAATATGCAATATTTTGTTATCAAATGTGTTGTTATTTGCAAGCTCTGAAATATTAACAATGGCGAAAACATAAGCATAATTGAACGCTCTCTTTCTTGACTTTTTTTTACAGATGCTGGTTTCCCAAGCAACTGTCAATACTACCTTGTATTATTATACTATGACCGATAATGTAAGATTTCATTACGTAAACCTTACCTTGATGAGAGATAATTCGGAACATATGTCAATTAAATTCAAAACTTTTCAATTCAATTTTAGAATACTTGCACGAAATATTACTCCAAATTCTATTTTATGCTATTTTTTGCTTTAAACGTTCTTATTAAATTGATAAAAAAATTCTTAATCTCTAAAAACAAGTGAAAAATGTAGTTATTAGCTGTTATTTAAACAAAAATTTCAATATTGTTCTTTTATATATTTTTAGCTGACCTGGCAAACATTGTTTTGCCAGATTTTTTCAATAGATGATTGTGTGGGTATATTTGACCACACTCTTTCTTATGATCAAATTGTGTTGTGCGTGTTTTTAAATGTTTTTGTTCACCGAGAGCTGATCATACTAGTTTTATTTCGACTTTGAACGGCTGATGTGCATGTTCTCAAGAAGCTTTACATAATATTATTTACTCTCGGAGGTTTGCCCCAAGTTTTCTGAATCAGCTGAGGTTTGGACCTAGTCTCGAATTGACATCAAGTGGTTCACAAACATCTCAACGCACTCGGCCTCGACTGCTACTCACAAATATCTTTCTTTTATGTATATATATGCAAATATAATTTAAACAACTGTTGGATATTTTAATTTAACAACAATATATACACTAATAAATTTATAAATTATTAATCAGGAAATACCCAAATTTAAAATATATTTTTTAATTACTATTTTTGTTATATAATTATTACTTATTTATTTAATATTTACAAGACAGAAATAAACTTTTACACTCTTCCTACCACTTTTCACAGGTAATTGTTGTCACTTGAATGCACATCTTCATACTCACGATTTCGCCCAGATTTAAATCTTCTGCAATTATTTTCCTTCACTTACCTTTTCTAATGTTTTATCAAAACGATTCGCAGTTCTTAAACTTTCCGAAACATGCTTTACAAACTCAGAACCTTTTTTGTGTGTTATCATCATACGGCTAGCCATTGTTTTTTTTTAATTTAAGTTCAACCGAAGTGTGCACATTGACAGGCTTACGACGAAACTGTAAGCAACAAAAATTTTCTATTTATCTTTCAGTGAATAAAATCAAATTTATCACCTGTGTTGAATAATAACAAATTTAGATAATATAATGCTGAGTAATACTATTAAATTGTATACAGCTTACAACTCACTATGTCACGATATAACAGGAATATCTTGACAACGACAACAGAACTTCCGTTGTTAAGAATTTACTCTACTTTTAATTTTTTATTATTGGATCGTTAGCTTTAAAAAACTATTGATAAGTTTTGAAGTAGGGTCCAACAAAATAGATTCACAAATTTTTTTTGGGAGATAGTGAAATAGGTCATGAATAAAAAAAATTCTTGCCGAATATAGAGTAGCGTTCATTACGAAAAGTTTTTTATTTTAAATACCTATTCAGAACAAGAATCACAACTTGTTCAATAAAATTTTACACATTTTTAACAGGTAAAAAAATTACCAAATATTTGCCAATTATATAAGACATATAAAGTTAGTCTATCGATTGGTTGGAAATGGTTGGAACCTTTAATAAACCCTTGATAAAACATTTTATTTTTTATTTATTTATTTCTTCATTAGTAATACAAAAACCTTTTTGGCCAAAAACTATATTACAAGCATGTTTCTATATTCGAGAGATATCTTGATTAATCTAATTTAATATATGTACCTATTAACGACTTCTCTAACATCCATACGAACTATTAAAAATTATTGGATTTAGGGTATATCCCATTTCAGCAGCGACAAAATATTAAGCCGAACAAAAGATTTAAAATTAACAGGTCATCGGTAACGGTAATAAAGGTAATCAATATTTTTATTGTGTATTCAAATGTGTTTCAGAAGTTTGATTTTGTAACTGAGGATGGTACAATTATTTGTGTATTCCTAGTGGAGAGACTGAACTTAAATTTCTGAAACAAGTAAGAGGGTACATTCGTTTTTACAAGTTTGAAAAAACTTATCAATATCTGAATACTTAAAAAATTTCTAAAAGAGCATTTCTAAAACTTATAAGTATAATCAAATATGTGATCACGTCTGCGAACTCCATAGACAAAACGTACAATATTTTTTACAAATATTTCTTTCTTAAAGTTGATCCACAAGCAACCTAGTGGGATTAATTTGTATAAGCTTTGTTTTATTTGAATTTATGGTTAAGCAATTTTCAGATGTCCACGAAGAAACATGAGATAGGTTAAAGTTGACTACATAAGCCTACAAGCAGTATTAGAAAAAATGAATTTAAGTTTAAGTTTTTGGATCAGTTTTGAATGATTTACGGTGTCAAATGCCTTTGACTAGTGACAAGGGACACTAAAATACTTGTTTTGTTTATGTTTATGTTTTTCATCTGAGTACAAATATTGTCAAATTATTTAAAAATATATCAGAAACAAACACAATGTCAAAAAAAAATGTTTGAAATGAGATTTATCAACCTTATAGGCCGCCTCCACGAGGCATAGCACATGCCTTGATACGTATATATGCTGGCATGTGCTATGCTTCGACCTGTTATATAATAAAGGCTTTATAAATGTGAAAGTTTTTTAAATGGCTGAAACTTGCTATAAGCCTTTCATGCTTGCTATAAAAATGCTTTTTAAATTATTTGATCTTATTTGTTAAAAATAATTAAAATTATTTAAAATATTTCAAATAATTGCAAAATATGTCAAAAAAAATTATAATATATAAAAAATTTACAAAAAAGAAATTCAAAACAAGAAAATATGTCAAAACATTTAAAAATATTTACAAAAAAGATAATAAAATTACAATTTTTTCAATGCAGAGGATGGCTTCATAAAATTTTTTATGTTTGAATATCAAAATTATGAGGAAATTGTGACAAATAAATAAAATGTCATTGAATTTATCTAATACACAAACCATTATTTACACACCTTAAATTGAAAGTGTTAACTACGTATTTTAACAACAAAGCAGCTACAACATGTTTATTTATAACTACATTTGAAAAGACTTATTAAAATTAAAAAGCTTTTTAATTATTGATCGTTTCAAAGCTATTATAAAATATTTTACGAATACGGCCGTTTATATTTTTTTTAAATATTTTATTATTATGGTACATGCATTTGCATAACTTAAATACTTAAATGAATTTAATTTAAGCAAGGGCACGATTTAAGTGTTTTCAGTGTTTATGATTTCAATTCGTTGCATAAAATTTTCAAAATAGTTTTTTTAATATTCTTTGATATTCTGAATCGACAAAATAAAAAAAAAATCGGTTAATCATAATGCTACAAAAGTTAAAAAGAAAACAACAAGAAGAAAATTGTATCGACTTCTTTTTTTATTGTTAAGATTACTATATTGATTCATTTAATGCTCTATTAAATTTTAGCTTTGTTATTAACATATTTTGTATGGCCCCCCCTGGCTATCACGGCATCATCATTTTTCCGACGAAGTTCACACTCAATGTATGCTACGTTGCTGCCAGCTTTAATAGTTTTTGCATCTATGATAAGTTCTTCACCTTCCTTTGCTTCCTTTATGCTACAGATATGAAGATCAACCGAAACACCTGGCTGGGATGGATGCGACATCAGGGCGTAGGTAGTCACTAGATCTACTAATGTTGTTATGAGACCAACATGTAAAGCGTCATTCATATTTAAATGCTCTTTGGAAACTGTAAGCTCTGCAATACATCTGCCATCACCTCCACCTGTGATTTTAACCTAAATACAATGTCAAATATATATTTTTTTAATTTCTTCTTTATTTCAGATATTTTTTATATAATTGCGTTTATACATTTCCCCTCCTTGCGATAAGTTGCAAGTTTCTGCTACACAAATTTCGTGTAGTAAAAACTTCCAAGTTGTCATGTGTTGACAGAAATGTCAAAGTTTGCGTTAGAATAAAAAAAACAGGCGGACAAGTGCATCAAGTAAAAATTTGCACTAAAAATGGATTATAAAAAGACAAATATTCAAGTTAATTGTTCGCCAGGCACATATAGCATATATATTAAATCAATTACTGCAGCTATCTTCAAAAATATTTTTTCGTTTAATTAGCCAAATGTTTGTCCAACATATGTTTGATCAAAAGTTGCAAGTTTTTACTAAAAAGCGTTCCCGTACTTTTTAGCATTTTTATTGCTCAGAGACAATTTTTCTGCTTACTCTCTTGAATTTTGCAACTTGCAAGTTTTTGCTACAAAAGTACGGGAGCAGACCTACAATTTGTGATACAAAATTGAGAAAATAACAAACAAATTCGACACAATCCCTCTAGGAAATGGAAATATTCCCGGATATAAACAGGAAACATTCCATGGAATGTAAGAAGCATTCCCTTTCGTTGGACACTCTATTTTGTTTTTTACATACTATGTTATAGGAGGGAAATATTCCTCTCCCCTGTGCTAAAAAGGAATATGGTTTCCGTTGTCTTAAAAATTAATGGGGAAACAATACCCGTTATATTTATTACTAGCGGACCCAGCGAACTTCGTCTCGCCCCAATTTAACGTCTTCAAATAAACTCCAGAGTGATAATAAAACACAGACAGATATAGCTGATATGCCCCGAGGTAAGAAATGTATAATTTTAATGTTCGCAGAAAATGATTTTTATTAATATTTAAGCATTTGAAAAACAGATTGGTTTGTGTCTAAGAAAAATTAGTAGTTTTTAAGTATTGGCTGCTGTCATTGTCATTTCACTGTTGACATTTCATATTATAGCAATTTCTATTCGGAAATTATTGTAGTACATTTGAACTTAAAAAAATATGTTCTCGATAGTTTAGTCGGCTCAATCGTGAGTTTTGAAGTCATGAGGTCTTAGGATCGATTCCAGCAATGAGCGAACAATTTTTTAAAAATTTTTTTTTTTTTTATTTTAGGAAATATGCAAAAAATCAACTTTACCAAAAAGTGCTGAAGATAAAAATCTCTTCCGTTTGCAAAAAATACGGTTTTAAAAATTGAGAATTAAGAAATTTTATAATTTAGCAAATTTTGACTATCAAATGCCAGAATAAATTAAGTTTTTGCCATAACAGGCCGTCTCCACGAGGCATAGCACATGCAATCATATACATCAAGGCATCGAAAAATCTAGTGGGGACACATACGCCATGGCATATCTTATGCCCTGCGATAAATACCATGATTTATTTCATGGCATTTATCTCATGGCATATGCTGTACTGCATACCAGAATTTCAATGAAATTGAAACATTTTCAATTTTACTCGCTTCTAATTCGAATTTAGAGCACTTTTAATACAATTAAATATGGTTTCTAAAATGCATTCGAATGGTGTAATTAAATTAATAAATTATTTCAACTAACATGCCATGACATGAAATCTCCACCAAGCAAATACTGTTACACATTTTGACAGCTGGCGCTCAAGCCTTGATATATGTGATCGCATGGGTGATGTTTCGTGGAGACGGCCTGTTATGTTATGGAAATATGCAAAAATTAAACCTTCCATCCATAAAAGGTGATGAAGAGAAATCTCAGAATTTATTACGATTGCTCATATTAAAGGACCATGATTTTTGTATTGATTAATAATAAAGAGATGCAGAGGGGCCGAGAAAATATATTTATTGCGATTACTTTTGATCGGAAAGAGGTATAATTTTTTCACATAAATTATTCTTTGAGCTTAACTATACTATAAAAAGAATAAAAACAACTTTTGAAAAAAAATAATTTCTTCAAAAAAGCATTGGGGTCATGTTTTTTGATGACAGGAACAGTTAATAAATTTTTTGGAAAATTGGAAGCATTTTTGCTATTAAACACTAGGTCTGTTTCCGTACTTTACACTGTGTAAGATTTGTGTAAAACATGTGCTAGAGAGTAAAAACGAAATGTGAGAATAGTTGCAAAAGTACGGAAACAGCTTCTAGTAAGTTTCGAGCACAAAACAGCTGATTTTGACTGCAGACGGCAGCACAAAATTTAAAACACTTTCACTCAAATTATTAAAAGCCATTTTTAATGCAAAACTGAACAATTACTTAATTTTTATTTATTACTTTTTATTTATTGTACGTAAATTTTTTATTATTTCTTATTTCTTATTATAAACAATTATGAAATGTAATTTGACATTTGCTTCTTCTTATTGATGCTTATTCTTCTTGATGCTTGTTCTTACTTTACTCGAAGTCTCGAGTTCTAGCACATGGTATAATAATACAAGGTAGCATTGACAGTTGCTTGGGAAATCATATACTGTCAAAAAATATACTCAAAAAGAGAGCGCTCACAATCCGCCATTGAAAACACAAGCAATGTTGAAAACATGGTATAATAATACATGGTAGCATTGACAACTGCTTATTTTCTCTTCAACAGGAAAACATAAATTGTCAAAAACAGCTTTTTGTGGAAATACATCAGCAGCTGCTGTGGTTGTTGTTTTTTTTTCACTTCAACGTTTTCAACATTGCTTGTGTTTTCAATGGCGGATTGTGAGCGCTCTCTTTTTGAGTATATTTTTTGACAGTATATGATTTCCCAAGCAACTGTCAATGCTACCATGTATTATTATACCATGGTTGAAAACGTTGAAGTGAAAAAAAACAACAACCACAGCAGCTGCTGATGTATTTCCACAAACAGCTGTTTTTGACAGTTTATGTTTTCCTGTTGAAGAGAAAATAAGCAGTTGTCAATGCTACCATGTATTATTATACCATGGTTCTAGCACACTCTGTGCACTTTGTGTGCTCGAGAGAGCGATTTTATGCTTGTTCTTCTTCTCCCATTTTTAGCACAGAAAGTACGGAAACAGAAAATAGTGTCCCACAAGTTACACAGTGTGCGTACGGAAACAGACCTACTATGTCATGTAAAAGGTAGTCGAAAATGCAATTTTGAGTTTATATTATTTTAACAACAAAAACAACTTTTGTGTCATTTTTTGAGTAAAAAGTCAATATTTTGGCCCTTTTTTGAAAGAAATATTAAAAATATATTCGCTAAGATAACAGTACCCTTTATTGTTTTTATTAAGTGCTTGAACTGAGTTTATCAACGAAAAAAATTTGAATGAAATGTATTCAAAAACAACGGAGTTATTTGCATCGCAAGTAAAATATACGAATTTCAGATAGTTTTTTTTGTTATTCTAAGGAATCGATGTTATTAGAAAAAGACGTTGTATCAGAAGTTTATGCAATTTTAAAGATATGTGAATGTTTTTGTTGTCAAAATAACAGGATTTCCTTAAAATTAATATGTCGAGCATTTTCGCTTGAAAAAAATACGGTAGTAGTTAGATTTACGTTACTTGTAAAGGGGTGGAAGAGGCGTGGTCAAAACTTACTATGCCATAACCTAAGTTAAGATTCAAGTAATATGTGAGCCGAATTTCAATTAAATCCGTTCAGCCGTTAAGATTTGTATTGTAGTCAAACAAACAGAAAATGATGTTTATTAATATAGATTTATTTATTGATTTATAAACACGTAAATAGCAACTAAAAATGGTTAGCTAGAAACATAAAGAAAACGCAAAAGCATAACAGACAATTTTGTTTTTATTATTCGAAATAAATTTAAATTGAAAATTTATACAGCTGACAAGGAAACAATGATTTAAATAATATCTGTTATCATTGCCTCACAACAAGCAAACGTTTCCACATGCATTTCTTAAGAAGCGGCTTGGAAACCGTTATTTTTTAATTTCATCGTTGCAATTGTGAAGTTGCGAATCTGAAAAATTCAATTGTTTTTATCATTGCATCCTATTGCTTAAGTGGAGCTATATGCTGTGTCAAATTTAAAAGCTTGTACTCCTCACTTTTGTGATTTTGTTATCATCTCCTATTAAAACTATAGAATATGATATATTCCCCTGAAGAGCTATGATTTTCAGATTCTCAACTTTACATTTGTAACGACGATTTGTGTTGTTTATGTCGTTTACACATTGCTAATATTTCGACATGCATTCTTAAGGAAGCGGTTTTGATATAAGATCAATTTCAAACTACCAATAAGTTTCCAAAACGTGCGATGAGGAAAGTTTCCCCATCACTTCCATATGAAAGTCTTCCAATTTTTCCTTGATGGATTGTACGAGTATTTTCTATTGATAAATTTAAAAAAAAACGTAAACAAAGCATTTTGAAGGTGATGCCATATTTAATATCACATTTCAACAATACTCAAATATAAGTATGGTTCTGTGAAACGCAAAAAGGACCGAAAACTTAAGTTGTACTTAGTTAAGATTTGACTTAAGGACAATTTAGGTATGGATTGTGAAACCGGGCCTAAGGAAGAACCAATAAAAAAGAAAATTTAGTACAAAACCTTAATTTCAATTCTATTTTTTTACAATTACACTTTTTGAAACTCTCAAATAGTGTATGTGTGCTTAGGAGGAAATGACCAAAATAAACATTTTTGCGAATTAAATTATATGGAGTCTCGTATCATGCAAAACTCACGGTTAAATTTTGATGGATCAATTTTAAGTCTAATTTCATTTATTATTTTGGCCAAAAATGTCCAGGCATTTTTTACTGGGCAATTTTTACAGAAATCGCGAGGAAATTCGAACTTTAAAAGTCAAACTTTTCAAAATTTCAAGTCAATTTTTATTCAAAATTCAGCACATAACTTTTTCTTATTATTAATTATTGTTTTTAGTTAGTTATTATTAGTTACGGAATACTAATAAGGGCTCGTTCATAAACTACGTTACCGATTTTCAACTTTTTTTTACCCCATCCCCTGCCCCTGTTACTTTTCGTAGTGCATTTCAAAACCCCTCCCCTCCCCCCATAAAGTAACGTAGTATATGAAATAAAAAAATTAATGGATTAAACAATATTTGAAAATATATTAAATATATAATTAAATATGATATCTATCATGACTAGATAATTTTAAGAAAAAATGTTTAGAATCCATTATTTTCATCGATAAAAACTATTCCATCTTCAATCCAAAAGACGATGCTATCAATCACAATCAGAAGCTGGAAACTTCGGGGACTCTTCGAAATAGAATTCTTCAACGGATTCTATGTCGACCCATTCAAGTGTATCCTCATTTTTTATGCAAACAAATTCGCCTGGTGTTTGAGAGAATACCCATAAATGCTGAACCTGTACAGCAACAAGTTCAGTGTTTTTATAAGTATGCTTCCTTAAAATTGTTTTATTTAAATAGTATGTACTTTTTATACCAATTTATTTTAAATTAAATAAAACTCACTTATGAGAATTCATTAATGTTTTTGAAACGAAATACAAGCCGCAATACAAATATAGGACACAATCTTGAACTGATTCCAGAATTTCAATTTTTTTCAAGTTTTTTTTATTTTTGGTCACGTTACTATATGTGAGACACCCTCCCCCCTATTGTTACTTATCGTAGTACATTTTGAAACCCCTCCACCCCCCTAAATTGGTAACGAAGTTTATGAACGACCCCTAATATACCATCATTAAACTAGGATCTCCAATATTGCTACGAGTATACTTTTGACATCAGTGATATTTGTTAGTGGCAGAATACTTAATTATGATTCTAGAACATATGGTGCTGTCTATTTTTAAAATAAATTGTATTTTTAACAACCAATCAACAAAATAACAACTCTTATATGGAAACTCGAAAGTATTTAAAAAAGTGAAACCTACAAGTTTATAAACACTTGGCACTATAAATGAAGATCCTTGAGTGCGAACAAGAAATTGACATAAACTTGTAGTATACGTACGTAGTATACGATTCTTTATAGTTTTAATACCATGGTATAAACACTATTTTAGACCGTCCAATGCCAATTCATGTTTACTACTTTATGAAATTGATTTTGTCGTCACTGTCGTAGAAATTTGAATAGGTAGTTTTCTATCAACAGCATCCCTTAAAAAATGATTGAACTCGGCAACACAAAATAAAATCATTCAATCAATACGAACAGCTGATCTTATATCTTATGTTTTTAAACAATTGCTGGTTAAAATATCCACAAACAATCGTATAATAATATATTGAAAAAAAAACTCACATTTCTTGTTACACTGTCGAAGCTATTTGTTTTAACCATATATTCAGCAATACCTTTGAGGAAATCAACACCACGTTTTGCAGACATTTTTCGATCTATTTAAGTGGTAAGATTTGATCAAAATTTATTAATATAAGCGACACACTCGTGTTGTGCATTAACTGTTGAAAGTTCAAAACACTGTCTGGGAATCGTTAAATAGATATGTTTAACTTGTCGATTACTTTTTACAATTTTGTTTTTAACTTCAAATTCGTGCTAGTAAATTTAATTGCAATTAAAAGTATTCTAAAATACAGGGATGCCACATGCATTGTTTACAAATTTGTCGTCGACGAAAGTCTAAACGTTTCCAACAAGGTCTGATTTTTAAGAACTGTTAAATACAATTCTTGCTCAAAAATAATTTCCCATCGAATTATACTTTCTTATTAATACTTGTGGAATAATTGTACTTTAGAGCCCAAGCCGAAATATATAATAAAAAATAAATATTTTATAATTTTTATTGCATGTACATATATGGGCCTTCTAAGCCTAATGGTGCAATAAAATTTTGTCGGTCTCGAATGGTTTCGGAGATAAAAATAATAATTTATTATGTCAAAGGTATTGATTTTATTGCACCATTAGTCTTTGGAGGCCCATATACATATTATAAAAATTAAAAAAATTATTTAAGCATGGGCCCTAAACTACAATTATGCCAAAATGCTTCTTACGTTTCCGATGATTATCCTGATGAATTAAAAAATTATTTAATATTAACTATAATTTACTTGCTAGATTAACTTACTTATAATATAAGACACGAACATATATGTATATTATAAGATCGAAGAATTATATCTTTTTTTTTATCTCAGCAAAAAACAACAAATCAACGAACTGATGCACCCATAAGTTCTAGTAGATGTCTCAAACAAATGAAAAAATATAAATTCTTCGATGCTTTAGTGCAAGAATGAATTTCAAACAACTCGCAATCGCTGATTTTTCGCAGGATGTAATAAAAGATTTTAATATAGTTTCATCTAACTATCGGATCGCGCTGCTTGGTTCAACAACAGATATACTTGCTTTAGAACTTCGCAGTACACAGTTGCATTATGATTCCTTCCCGTACAGAATTGAGCGAGTGAGCATACCAACGCAACGTCCATGCTCCAAAATAATAAAAGAACTGGATCTTTGCCAAATATATATTGATTCTAGTGTTTTAGAAAGTCAGGAACTTGCGCTTGATGCTGTTTATGTAGCTGATTGTTCGACGGAAACGCTTAGAGCTCAAATCCAACAAGTAACTTGGGCTCCGACATGTGCACTTGAGCCAAACGAAGAGCCATTAGTGGCTGTTCTAAGTTCATATGGAGCTTGCCATCTTTGCGTGAAGGACAAAACGAGCCGCAAGTGGGACAACATTGTTGGCAATATTAATAATCTATACTTGTTGCACGTGTTTCCATTTGATCCAATTTCATTGCACAATGTTCGCAACTTGCAATCATTAAAGAGCGTTGTTGATCTTCAATGGATAACAGCAATAGCTTGGCACCCAAAGAAATTAATTTTATTCACAGCCAACGCAGTGGGCTGGGTTGTAGCATTTCAATTAAACGAGAACTACAATTTGGGTGTATTCTTTCAGTGTGAAAGTAATATGGGAAGAATCTGCTATATGCGCGCCTTCGATGATTTCATACTGATTGGCAATATTTTTGGAGTAGTTAAGCTATTCAGTTTGAAACCAGCTGCTTCTGTTGACGCTAATACTGGTGAAGTTGGTGTTTCCCCCATGATCGAAGTGGAGTGCTTGTGGAGTAAGCCCGATCGCATGTCATGCCGCAACGCTGAGGTTACACATTGTGCGGATTTAAATTGTTATAACATAATTTTTTGCAAATCCGCTCATGTTCTTGCCTATCGTCTGAACAAAGAAGGCAGCGTTGTAAGCAGTTGTACTTTGTACATAGGTGGAGCCAAAATAACAGGTTAATAAATATTTGTTTTTGAATACCAGTTAGGAATGGATATTAATATGCACACAAATTTTTCTTTTCCTTAGGCATTGAAACACTCAGTAATAATGAATTTATTCTCACAACAATACTGGGTACGGTTAAACATATACGTCTGGTTAACAATAATCTTAATGATTTAGAAATAAATGAGCAAATCATAAAAACTGACTTTGACACGAACTATCAACTGCTAGGAGTTGCGACAACACCACATAAACAACTCTGGACTTTTATGCTCTTTCGTGGCAAAGAATACGTCCATAATTCGAAATACTCTGCAACTTCTGCTTTTGTTAGCGTTTGCAAACTTAGCACAATCGACTCATTTCAACAACTTACCAGCCTCGATATTAACACATTTGATCCACTAGTTGATTATGTAGTTGCAGTGCGCTTAGAAATTGTCAATAACTCACTCCAAGAAGAATGCAAGAACTTCCTTGAACTGAAAAATGCCCGATTTCCAACTGAATTGAATGATGCCTTTCTGCAAAAACTGCAACTGAAGCTAATGATGCTTAAAGCCAAATCCGCTTTTCAAGGGTATAAATATTTATTAGAGTATTTTCGATAAAATTTATAAAAAACAATTTGGTTTTTAGAGAAATTTTCAGGAATATCAAAACCTTCACACAAAATGAATTAGATTTCCTCAATTGTTGTCTACAGACAACGCACATAATTTGCAGTTTGCAAAAACTAAATTCTTACATTGACAGCAATAAATCACCAACACGTTTTCAAATACTGGCTGGCAGCTGCTTTAGACGAAAATTCCACAAATTGATTATAGACTTACAAGCACAGGTCAGCGATCAGAATATGCTAAAAGATACTATTCAACGTTACTTAAGACTCGCCACGGAGGCTTTCAAAAAGATTCCAAGCAGTTATGACTGTGAGGAGCAGTGCTTGCTATGTCAAGCATTGGTCGATGATACAAGCATGCTGTGTCCACAGGGGCACAAAGTAAGACGTTGCTGTATTTCATACGTACAGGTACGTACAATTGAAGAAGCCTAAAGTGTGGGTATTTCCTCAACCTAAAGTGTGGATATATCTTGGCTAGATGCATACTAACATTCTCAATTTAAATTAAATAAAAATATCTTTGTTTTGCTTTTTCAGTTGCCCTTCTTTAACAGCCGTTATTGTGTGCAATGTAATGAAGCTGCTTTGGATGATGATGTACAATTGCGCGAAATAGTTGGGCCTGATGAAGTATTGAAGTGCACGTTTTGCCGCGTTGTTTTTGAAAAGTACAGCGTTTAACAGTACAATTTATTAAGATTTTTTTAGGTTAAATGCATACTTTATATAAAGAAATTTAATATTTTTTTTTTTTTTAGAATAGTGAAAATATGATTTTACTTGCGTGAGTGAGTGAGTGAGTGCGCTTGTCAATTTGCCTCACAT
This sequence comes from Pherbina coryleti, assembly GCA_943735915.1. NCBI lineage: Eukaryota > Metazoa > Arthropoda > Insecta > Diptera > Sciomyzidae > Pherbina > Pherbina coryleti. The sequence goes on from OX030952.1 coordinate 130,196,737, forward strand.
TAATTTAGATTTTTATAATTTTATGATAAATTTTGGTATAATAGTAACCGCATAAGCACTCTCTCATGTGTTTTTAATATTCCGAAACAAACATAACTGGATTTGATTCGATCAATAGAATATCTTGCTCCATTTGGCGTAAATCTTTTTCCAACTTGCCTTTGCGCAGTTTCTTTGCAATCGTATCGGTGAACAATGATAGACGTTGATAAGACTTGTTTAGTTCTTGAAAATTTTCCTTCAGACCCTGTGAGTAAATGTGAATAAATAAAATTTCTAAAAAAGCGTTTTTAAACTTGCCGATAATATTTCATAACGCTCGTTTGCCGTCAATTGCCTTACGCCTGGACTTAAGAAAGTGTTCACGCATTTACGTTCCTCTTGCTCTTGTGATATTCTGCACTTTTCTCTGATATCCTGCAACATTTTCTTTTGTTCAGTTAAATAACACGGAACTTTGCCATAATTCTTGCCGCATATGTACTGCGGTACCAGACCAGTATTTAGCAGATTATGCCTATCACCTACCGGAGTGTCAACATAACGCGGCGGATGTCTTTTTGGTTTCGAACTTTTAATACGTTCAACATTTACTGTTACGAAATTAGCACGATGTTTGTGACCCTTAAAGTAGCGTGGATGTGGACAATGTACATTAATTTTATCCACAGCAACTTCCTTTTTGGGCGCTTCTCTGGGTTTTGTGCTCTTGGAACGTTCATATCTCGGCACTGGCTCCATGCCAGTGGGCTTTGGACAAATATGATCTTTCAAACGACGCCATTTAACACCTTGGTTCTTGCGCAGATAAGCACACGGTGGATCTAGTGGAGTCTCTGCGTATCCCATAGTTTTGTGCTTGCATTTCTGGGAGTCAGTCAGAATTTTCTTGCCTCTCTCTAGTTCAATAACATTTGGCTGTCTAGCTTGTTTGCGCACAGACTTCCTGAATTTGGAAACATAAGTACAACAATCCCCATCGACATGCGATGCCCTATTATTCTCCACATCGAAGATGTTTTCATTATGGTAAGTTATGTAGACGAGCGACATTTTTTTTTAAATCTGGTTGCTGCAAAAATATATTGTTTTGAAAGTATAGTAAAATAGAAAAATAAATTGTTTGTATTCGGAAAAATTTAGAAAGATTTTATAAAGCTTTTTGGTTTGACTCTGACTGAAATTTTTGTTGAATCGAACAGTTTAAAGATAGTTGTGCGGCAACGAATAGAATGTTTATTTTCACAAACATTTAGCCAAGGATTAATACCATGGAAACATCGCTTTTATGGTTTCTTAAATTCCACGTGTAAACATGACATAAATAATACAATAATGCAGTTTTTGTGTATAATGTATGTATGTATTTAACATTTATTTAGATTATTTCATTGTTGAACTATTGTCTTTATAGACCTTATAACCGTTCGCAGTTCAAATGCCTACGAGTCAACATTTAAAAATGTATTTTTTATATTTAAAACAAGCCCAAAATGCACCTTATCATTTGACTTGCGAAAAGTTGCTGAGCTCTATGTCTACTTAAATTACAGTTTGCGTTTTGTTAATTATTTATTTATTCAAGCAAGCACATAAAATATTTCTAATTTGCACTGGTTAAGCATATTATTTTAATTCTTCAATAGTTGTATATTGCGCATAAGATTAAAGCAGTATTTTTCAGCAGTTTTATTCCTTAATTTTCTGAAGATTTAACTTAAAATGTAGTAAAATGTATTTGATGTTAGAACCATATTTCTTTATTTAATATTTTATAATATATATGAAAGGTTTTCTAGCAGAATCGTTCAAGTGTTCGCAGCTATTAGAATTAAATACATTTTTAACTTTTTAGCAATTTAAACTGTGATCTACAGCATAAAAAATAAATCCCTTAGCCCTTTCGGAAACCAACAAATTTATACAACAGTTTCTCTAGAAGGGTTGGAAATCTAAGATTGACTTCTTACTCAATATAAAACTACATATTCTAAGCTCTATAAAAAATACACATCAATTCTGCATTCAGATATAAATACTGGAGAGTTAAAAGCTCACATTAAACAATTTCAATCAATCATCTTACAATAGATGTATAAACATTTATTTATGACTCATATGAACACTCTCGCTCTCCTTTTTACGTTCTTCACGTATGCGTTTAAATGCTTCCGTCTTAACGAAATCCACCGAATTGTAAACAACGCTGCTTTTTACTGGCGCACGCGCTGAAGGATCAGCAGACAGACCAAAGCGACCCAGAGTAGATCCGCCAGCATTAAGATTTCCAACACTCATGCTTTGTCGATTTATGACAGGTGGTGGATTCGCAACATCCAAGTCAAAATATTGTAGCTTATGCTCATTTCTTAATGGCAGATGCATGGTAACAAAATTACTTTGAGCCATTTGCAAGGCTGCAGCAGCTGATGCTGCACGCTGATGTTGAATTTGCAGTCCACTTATAGATGTATTCATAGCACCAGCTGAATTTAAAACACCAGCATTAAAAGTACTACTTGATGTTACTGTGTAATTAGGTGGGCGTGGATGACGCGGCAAAGTACGCGTTTCCATTATGTAGCCACATTCATGTTCGTTGGTTAACACCATCGAGAGTGGAGCACCGGTTGAGCGTCGCATGGATGGTCCAATTGTCGCCGAGTTGCCCAGCTACATTGAAAATAAGTTGCTTTGTTTGCTTTATGCCCGTTACAACAACTGTACTAAGCTTACCTTATATGCACTTGGCTTTAGTTTACGATCAACTGACGGTGGCTGCAGTGGTATGTGATCCGAAGCATATACATTTGTTGGTGCAGCACCAGGACTTCTATTACCTCCAGTATTTTGTATGTTGGAAACCAATAATTTTTTAGACAAACCCTCTGACAGATTATGTGGTGAGCTTTGCTTTAACTGTGAAATATTGACTGGCGGTTTTGCAGGTACTTCTTCTGGTGGCTTATCTTCCAAGCTAATTTTTGGCTTAAGCTTACGATTAACTGGTGGACAATCAGCCTGAGTCGCAAAATTTCAATGATCCACATTTTATTTCACTTAAAAAAAACAAAACTTAATTCACAAACCTGCTCCATGAAGTCATAACTAAACACATTTCCCTCTATTTTACTTGGTGCAGCATTTGTATAGCAATGTGGACGCGGCAATGTGCGCACATTTGACGGTGACTCTGAAGCAATATTCTCTGCATTGGCTACAAGATTAGGTGTCGATGCAGCTATTGGATTAACCTCTGGACTTGTGACCTTCTCAAAAAGTTGACCCATATTATAGTAGGGCAAATTGTGGGAACGTGGTATGTCATAACTTTCTTCAACAACCTGCAGACAAAAAAAAATGCTTTTATTATTAAGCTCGATTTATTACAAAATAAGAAAACATACCGATTTTGCATCGCGTGGCCCAATGGCAGGTGATGTGTTCTCTGTATCTGAGAATTGAGGAAAATCTCTTGGTGCCCTGCAATATTTATTTAAATTATGTCCAGTTTATGTATTAAAATTCGCAAATCAAAACAGTTTTTTACCATTTCTTTGTTCCACAAAATAATAATAAAAATAATCTAAGAAAACAGTACTTACTTTTCATTATCTTTAATGTCCAAAATTAAATTATTTTTATTTTTTAACACCTTGGCAAGTTTTTCTAAAGGATCTGCTGCATCAGGAGAATTATCGCCACTTTGTTGTTCCTTATTGCCATCATCAGGCAGTTTAGAAAAGCGTTGCGAGTATGTATAAACAAACGATTCATTTTCCACAGAGCTGTCAGAAGGTCGAGTGCTGCGATCTTTGTGTTTAAATAATATTGCAATTGATGTTTCACAACATTTAGTACTAGCTTGATTAAAAAGGCACTTACCAACATTTTCTCTTAAGGGCATTGGATGTGTCCATTCTTCATCATCGGTGAAAACACTTTCGGAATCAGAGTCCGAGCGACCACTACGAGTTTTTGCTGTCGTCGGTTGTTGCTGAAATGAATTGCAATAAATTATACATCGTGAAGGAGAAATAAAAAGTTAAAAAATTTAAATCAACACTTACCACAGTGCCGCAATTGGTTATCTTCGGTGAATTAGATTGATCATTTGTTAGATTCAAGCCAATGTTGTTATGACTACGTGGTGTATCATAGAATTTAGGATCCAAGTTATTCAAGGGCGTCGTTGTATTGTTGCTATCGAGCTGTTAGTATGAGCGAATGAACACAATGTTAATTTGATGTTTAGTTATTAATTTAAATTTTTTTAAATACCAAAAATTTGGGGCTGCCAGAAAAACATTCACTAATTGGTATGTAAGGACCTGAAGCAGTGCTTAGTGCTGGTGATGGCTGAACGCTATTTTGCTGCGAATCCGTCAGCGGTGTGTTGTTCAGCACCAAGTTTTCTGGAATTTTACGCACCACACCATTAGAGTTGACAGCTAAACGAGCAGCTGTATCGTGCATATGAAAAACAGGACTGTTTAGATAGAGCGCAGCTGCACCCGGAGATGATGGCGTTGGATGGTTTTGTGGGGATACTGATGATGCGGCAGCCGTGGTGGTGGCGTTGGCCTGTGGTTTTTTTTCCAAGCGTATGTCGCACATTATGGTCTCGCGATTGGTGTACTCAGTATTAACATAGGCACAATCATTATTTTGATTTGTTGCCGCTGCAGCTGCTGTGGGCAAACTTGAGTTGGTAACGCTCTGTGGCTGTTGTTCTATGGCAGTCACTGGTGGACGTCGTAAAATTTCATTGCTATTATTAGTAGACTGTCCCAAAACTATCGCACTCTTAACAGCACCAGATGAGTTCAATGAAGTTGTTGTGGTGTTATTGGTATTATTAGATGATGATGATATGGCGGTTGTTAGGCCAGACAAAATAGTGTTTTGTGTGCGGTTCTCCTCTGAAAAATTTATAAAAACATATTTGAAACTTGTTTGAAACATTTTATTGCTTAAGTCTTCTTACCTTGTAAATCGCTCGACTGTTTGGTGTCATGCAAATGGCACACCTGGCATATGCAATTCACCCAATCGCGCATATCCGCTTCCGTGTCTGCAGCTAAATAATAGGTGCGCCTTGGCGTCTTAATATCAAACATATATTGAAACTTTTGCTTGCGATTCTCCAGGCGCAAGCCACAGTCCACCTGTTCACATTGATCTAAATCGATTACACCTTTAAGCTTGCGACAATTACGATCGGTATAGTATTCAAGGCAAAATTGTTCTGGAATTTCACCCTGCTTTAGGGTGAACCAACGGCGACGCCAACGCTGTGAATGAGTGATAGAAGGAAAGTCGTCGATAAATAAAACGAAACAAAACAATGAATACGACAAGTTCAACATGTAACATATAAACACATCCAGCTTGACTAAAATGCAAACTAATATTAGTGCTTGGAAGAGAAGAGTGTTTGCTGGGACTAAACTTCGATTCAGTTCAATCACAACCTCAATTGAGATGCAAGCAATCTGTTGTTGTTGCTATTGAGGCTGATGGTGTTGTCGTCACCTTATCTCTAATAAAAACATTGAAAATATTAATTTATCAATCCATGAACATACATCGCAGCGGCGAAGCTGTCCTCTATATGGCTATAGCCAGTTGTCTACAATTTCACTTTGCATTTGATGTAATGACTAACATAAGCTTTCCACGAATGTACTAATCAATAATGCAGTAAATATTACAGTGTACAGCATTTATAGTTCAAGTTGTTGTTTGTCACAAGATTATGCTAAGATAGTTTAATACATACTGCTAAGCAATATAAGCTGACCAAGCAAGTTGAAGCAAAAAGTGTCTTAACAGCCAGTCAGGCAGACATATAGCCACACCAATATGATAGCAATTTTTCTTGGAAATATTGAATTTTCATGTATCAAACATTTTATTTGCACACCTTGATGGCATGCAAGTTTGTTTTGCCCAACTACAACATCGCATTCAAAGTGGGGGGAAGTAGTGCAAATAACGTTAAAGTCAAGGTAATAAAATGCCATAGAGACGCTACAGCTTAACATACATCATAATAGTTAAATTCTTATTGTAGCACCCTTCACCCCAATTTCCTTAATAATAATTTAATAGAACAATCCAAACATAAAATTGTATTTTTAACTTGACAAAACTTGCTTGTGAAGAAGTATAAGTCTGAATACTAGTAAATTTTTTTTTTATTTGAAAATGCACTTCAAGTAATGCTAAAATACATTAACGATGACTAATAAATAGATGCTTCAAATAGACAATAATTCATGTTTTAGATGATGTACGTATTCGTTTGTACACAAAAATAAATGAAATAATAACAAAAACGCAGCTTCTAGACTTCGAACTTTGCTTGTGTTGTGTATCGTTGATATGGGCTCGGAAAGTCACAGAGTTTACCCATGATAAGCGCTTAATCACATAATAAATAAACGGTTGTTTAATTAAATAAACTATTTATTGTAATGCATCAAAAATGTCGAATATTTTCAGCGTAAGCGTAACTATCATATAAAAAAATAGCTTTAGTTTAAAAATAAAGCTTTTATTTACCGTTTTAAATTTTAAAATTTTAATTGTATGGTTATCTGGTTGCTGTTTTTTTTTCTGTAAGGTCAACTAAGATTCGTGTTTATGAAATGTAAACTGTGTCCATGACACAAATGTTTTATATATGTACATAAAACAAAAATATTGGCTCACGTTAAGAATGTATGACTCCAAAATGTTAGATTAAAAGAACTTATTTTGAGGAACATTGTTTGAATTAGGATCCCTTAAATTTATGACTACAATGTTTGGTTGGCTATAGCTGTGATTTTCAAACCACTGCACGAACCACTGGTGCTATGTCATCTATACAAAAGCAAACTGAAGAGAATAAAAGAATACTTTTGAGGAAACCAAGAACTTTACTTGAGAAATGGAAAACTATAAAAATATATATTTACATTTTTTATCTCACAGATCTCTTAAATGGGCGCTGTCAATTGACGAATATGTAACAATCGATTTTTTCATTCGATAAATTAATAATAGTTATTGCAATTAAATTATAAATTTAGAACAGTAATTTGCAAAGATATGAAAGGAGTATAGATTTGGAAAATTGCCACCTTACATATCTTCCTCTAAGCTATAGATGCAATGATAAAAAAAATTATGATGTTCGTTCGTTTATTTTTGGATAGGCTATACTAACTTCGATGTTACTGTAGAAAGTTTTCCTAGCCATAAATTTTAAAGTGACCTTTAAGTTATGTATTAACAAATATTTTAACGGGAAAAACTTCCTTGAATAAAGAAATAAAAACGAAGGGTATGAGATTTTTTATTTGAGATGTTCCATAAAATAGCAGTAATGTTAAAAATATCTATTTCTTGTATTTTTTTTTACTTTCAATGCAGTAAATAATTAAAGCATTATTATTTTGAATATGCAGAAGGTTTCTTTTTATGAGTCAAGAAAGTAATTAGGAAACAACGGTTATTACACTTTCTTAAAGAGTGATAAGCGTGTGCCAAAAAGAAAATAAAACTTCAGGTAATTTTAATTCTAATTTCATCATTTTCGTTACATAGGAAACTAGCTGATCCAGTTCAAATTATCACTCAGGGTGTGATGGGTGTGCGCGATAGCAAGGAAATAAGGTCGAGTTGATTTAAAAAAAGAAATGCTACCTCAAGTTAATTATTTTTTAGTTACGTAAGTTACACTAACTTGGATGTATTTTTCATACATCGTTTTTCTGGACTTAATAATTTTATAAATTTGTATTAAGTGTCATCGCAGCACACAACGTTTTTTAAATGTTATTAAATAGATTTGATTCGCTTGGAAAAGGGCGAACAATGCTATTAAATATATTTTTGTTTATTCGCTTGCTTTATTGTGCGTGGTGTTTGTTTGCATTAGTCTTTTGAGCTAGGGAAAAGGAAACGTATGCTTTTGTTTGGCCCAGTATGCATGCATACGTTTATTTGGTTGTTAATATGTAGAATTATTAATTATATGCACGTTCGCAACAAACAGCAGTAACCTCCATACCAATTGACCGAACGAACGAATAAATGATATAATGAGCGAACAAAGAGTGTCACCCACGACAATGGAAGTGTTGAGTTTTGTATATTTTTCTTTTTCGTGTTGCGGGAGGAAATCTTAAAACATCTGCCTGCGACAAACGTAATCAAGTCGCACACGGACTGGCGCTGTGACCATCTTTTTATTTTGCAATGTATTGAGATAGTCCATGATACAATAAGAAGGTAGGGTAAGGAGCTTTGACAAGACCGTCTGCTTATGTCAAAAAGCCTTTTAGCATTGCCACTTTTCTGTATTTTTCTTAAATGTGGAACAAACACTTAGAAAAGGAATTATGTGTAGGGCAAATAAGAAAAATATTAAATGAAATTATCTATAATTGAAACAATAAATTTTTTAGTAATTTTAAAGCTTTATTTTCACTAATTTACTATTGCCCATAATTTTTTGCTTAGCTTTTTGTATTCTTAATTTCTTATTTAAAAATTTTATGCGAATGTGCATACGATATCTAACACGTTGTATGACAAATAGCACAACTCATTTTTGCCATAATTAATATTTATTATGAATAGTCACAAATTAAATTCACTCAAATCACTCACGAAAAACATGAAAAACAACTCTATCAAAGAATAAACTTTAAGCGAATGGCTTTACTTACCTTATTGCATAACCTTATTGCATAAAACCCAAAAAATTAGTAATTCCCCGTTTATCATAATTTTCAGCAACGCATTTCATACGCTTACCTACTGAAACCATGAAACATGGATTTGTCATGGGATTTTTTCTTTAGATATGGTAGCACTGTATTTTATGGTTTTGACATTAGCAGACGGTCTTGTCAAAGCTCCTTACCCTACCTTCTTATTGTATCATGAGATAGTCGAAGTTTATCGCACGGTTTTTCCGACAAACTAAATACTTATATGTATGTACTATATTTTGTTCGATTAACTAACGACATATAAACATCATCATGAGTCAGTGAGTGCCTCTTGCCTTCTGTGTCGTCTTGTTTAAATTTCCTATACTCTGCTGGAAAGTATTGCAAGTTCTTTTGCGCAACTCGTTCATGGGAGCTAGTGCATTTATACATATTGAAACTCTATGAACATTATTGGGTTTCTACCACTTTTCTACTTACAGCTCTCCAAATACGTTTTGTCGGTGGCGACTTGATAAGCCATCCCTCATAGTGAACCTCTTTGTTCATGTTGACTTTTGGCTGCTTCCACAGATGCTTAAACACAATTTTGCTTGGTTCTTGCTGAATTCACTTGCAACAATTAAATTATTGGCTTTTTGCTGTTTCGTCTGTAATTTTCTTCTTGCCCAGTTGATAATACGATGATATTTTCTCCACCCAGTTTTTAATTCCGTTTCGATAATCTTCTAGTAACGATATAAATTTTTTTTCGATTTTGCTTTTTCGTTTTTGCTTAACACCTTTTTAGTATTTGCGTTATACACAGATTTTTAGAGAATAGTTAATTTTAGCATTAAAATATATTAAATATTTGTGGTTTTTAATAGATACATATATTAATATATATATTTTCAACGAATATTGAAAAACAGATTATAAAAACACCAAACAACGAAAAACAACTGATAGCAGAATTGAGGATTACGGCGATGCAGAGTAACAAATACTCAGTGTTGCAATTCTCAATACGCAGCGAATAATTCAAAAAGTTGAGGCTTACACAGTTCAAGACTTTACTTAAATTTTTTATATTCACATCCCAGCTAGAACAGTAACTGTTAGCTAACTTGTTATTTAACGCCATGGTATAATAATACATGGTAGCATTGACAACTGCTTATTTTCTCTTCAACAGGAAAACATAAACTGTCAAAAACAGCTTTTTGTGGAAATACATCAGCAGCTGCTGTGGTTGTTGTTTTTTTTCACTTCAACGTTTTCAACATTGCTTGTGTTTTCAATGGCGGATTGTGAGCGCTCTCTTTTTGAGTATATTTTTTGACAGTATATGATTTCCCAAGCAACTGTCAATGCTACCTTGTATTATTATACCATGATTTAACGCGAGTCGTAACAGAAAATCTGTTAGGCCCATATAAAATTCTCCATACAAAACTCGTTATATTTGTTCAGGCGATGGGAAAAATCTAACAAGTATTGTCCTATACGTGTGATCTTGCATTTCGTTCTGGCACCCATATTTTGTTCATTTAAAAAGACTAAAGCTGCACTCCACACACCAATAGGATATTACATAAGAAAAATCAACAAATGTAGGCTTTTTATTTAAAACACAGTTAGCGGCCGCCCGCCGCTTGCCCACCGTAGCGTAATGGTTAGAGCTCAGACCTTCAATGCCAACTTGCTCTGTCCGAATCGCGAGTTCAAACCCTGGCTCAAACAAAAACACAAACTTTTTTATTACTATTTTTCATTATTTTATTTCGATATTTTCCTAATAAATGTTAGAAAATTCATATTTAAATATAATTTTACAATTTTTGCAATATTAAAGTAAAAATAATGCATGGAAAAATTAAAATAAATAAATTCGACACATAACATATTAATTTTAACTAAAAAAAGGAAGCTAATAAAACTCAAAACAACAAAATAAAAACGGCATAGTATAGTGCGAGGAATTTAATACGCGTGTTTGCTGTTTCGTGGTTTTTCTCGAACTGTCTTTATTTCTTCTGACTTTCGGTCTCTCTGGTTAATCAATACAATGATAATTCAATACTAATACTAATACAATGCTTTCGGTCTCTCTGGTTAATCAATACAATGATAATTCAATACTAATACTAATACAATGACGATACAATACTAATACTAATGCTTAATACTATACATAACATATTACTACAATTCGGCCGTCCTGACAACCAGGATCTCCTGATCCTACGTTCGTTAACTTTTACCATCAATTGACACCTGACGACCTTTAAACCATGGTTTAATATTGGCTATTGCCCAAACTCCTTTATACGGAGTTCGCGAGAGCTGAAACCCATCAACGTCCTCAACGACATAACGATCGTTTCGTAAAACTTTTGAAATTTTATAGGGGCCTCTAAACTTTGGAATCAGTTTTTTTGATACACCACTTTGAGAGTCAAAATTTTTAACCATAACGTAGTCTCCTTCCTTATACTCTGTTGGAATTTGTCGTTTCTTATCAACGTACTGTTTATTATATTTTTGTAATTGCGTTTGATTTAACTCGGCTTGCGCTCGAGCCCCCTCTATATTCTGATCGACAATACCTTGTACATCATCAATGACATTTTCCTTAAGGCTATCTATAACTTCACCTTTTTGTCGCGCTCCAAATAACATTACACTCGGGTGTTCGTTTATCATTCGATGAACAGTGTTGTTGAAAACATATTCAACTGTTTCAAGGACGTTATACCAATATAATCCTTTATCGGGTTCTGTCAATTTGGCTAACATTGGTCCTAAACTTCTGTTTACCCTTTCTACCTGTCCATTAGCTTGCGGAGATGCTGTTGCTATTTTTATGTGCTGTATGTTATTTGTTTCCAGAAACTCTTTGAAATCATATGAAGTAAAACAACTACCTCTGTCTGAGGTTATACATTTTGGACGGCTGTAAGATCGAAAATAGTCTTTCAAAGCTTGAATTACCTCTTTTGTGTTTGTGGTTTTCGTTGGATATAATCTAACAAATTTCGTATATGCATCTACAACTACCAATATATGTTTCTTGCCACTGTCTTTGCCTTCGATAGGACCATAATGGTCTATGTGCACTACTTCAAATGGTCTATTTCCTTTGGGAATGTTATGAAGAAATCCTTCTTGTTTACCTGTTTTTGAAGAAAATGCGATACATTTTAAACAGTTTTTTACGTGGCATTCTGCTTTTTTTCTTATATTTAAAAACCAGTAGCTTTTTGAAATCAACTCTGTCATTTTGTCGACGCCTACATGTCCCATTTCATCATGATGTTTATACAAAACATGCTCTTCCATCGCTTCAGGAACGCAAAATAAAATTGTATCGTTATCTTTCTTTTTGTACACAACCCCGTTGCGCATTTCATAAAATTTATGTTCGTTTGTTTGTAAAAATTTTTGTAACTCGCGTAATTTTTTGTCTTTACCTTGACATATCACTAAATTCTCCTCAAAAGTATTCGTTTCTATTACTAGTATATTTGTACTCCTACTCAATGCGTCAACATGCTGCATTCTAGTTCCTGATCTATGTTCAATAGTGTAGTCGTAATTTTGTAGCTCTAGAGCCCACCTTGCTATTCTGGGGTTCATTTCTCTTTTGTTTAACGTTAAGGTTAGCGAATTGCAGTCTGTTACAATTTTGAATTTTTTACCTTGTAAATATACACGAAAACGTTGTAAAGCGTATATGATGGCTAATGTTTCTAATTCAAAACTGTGGTACTTGGATTCAGTCTCTGTGGTTCTTTTTGAGTAATAAAAAATAGGATGTAGTTTTTTGTCTTCTTTTCTTTGCAATAGAATTGCTCCAAAACCTAAAGAGCTCGCATCGCAATGTAGTTCTGTTTCATCTTTTGGATTATAGAGAGCTAATATTGGTGCTTCAATTAACTTTGCTTTGAGAGTTTCGAATGAATTTAATTCATCGGATCCGAAATTAAATGTTTTATTTTTTTTTGTCAAATCGTATAATGGCTTAGCTATAATCGAAAAGTCTTTAATGAAACGCCGAAAATATGAGCAAAGTCCTAAAAAACTTTGTACTGCATGTTGTTTGTCTGGCAGTGGAAAATTTTTTATCGCTTCTAACCCTTTTTCATCTGCCTTAATACCATTTCCTGTAATATTAAATCCTAAATATTTTACACTCGTTTGTAAGAACTCACATTTGTCTAATCTTAACTCTAGTTTATTCTCTACCAATCGTTTGAAAACTTCAATGATCACCTGAAAATGTTGATAAACATTTTCTGTCGCTATCATTATGTCATCTAAATATATTATTAACTTCCCTTCCCTTACCATATCTGAAAATATTTTATTAATAAACCTTTGAAAAATAGACGGTGCATTTTTTAATCCAAAAGGCATTCTTAAAAATTCGTACTGCCCTAACGGTGTTATAAATGAAGTGTATTTAATTGATTCTTGATGCATGTACACATGGAAAAACCCATTCTTTAAATCCAATTTCGAAAATATTTTTTTATTTGCTAATCGGTCTAAAAGGTCATCAATAAGGGGTATCGGATAATTGTCTTTAGCTGTTATCTTGTTGAGTGTCCTATAGTCTACACACATTCTTAGCTCACCACTCTTTTTTGGCACTAAAACAATTGGAGATGCAAATTCTGATTCACTTGGTCGTATAATTTCTTTGTCTAAAAATTCATCCAATATTTTTTGCAACTGATTTTTTTCTGTATAAGACAGTCGACGCGGAGGATAATTAAAAGGTTTTGGGTTATCTACAACCAGCTTCATCTCCGTTTTAACCATTGGTTCATAAGGACGTTGTGGTGTCAAATAATGTTTACAAAATAAATCATGAAAAATTTGACTATTACAGTAACTAATTTCTTTGCCAATACTGTAGTTCTTATCTTTTTCTACTTCGTAATCAATTGATAAAATTTGTTTTATAAAATCATCATTTTCGTCCTTTAAACTATTTACAGATACTGTTTTATATGCTTTTTCTATAATTTCAACATTATCATTTATATTAATCTCTTTAAGACATTTTTCCATATCTACTTCACATGACATCTTTACATTAGCTGCCTTAAGAAAATCTCTACCTAAAATTACAGAATAACTCATAGCGCCATTATTTTCGCCTAATTGTACTAAAGATTTGTCTAATTGTGCTGCTCTTCTTAATAACTCGTTTTCCTTGGCCAGAACATCTTTTTCGCGTCTCAACAATTCTAATTCTCTTTTCATAAATTCCGTTTCTTTGTTTAAATTGTCCATGTTTGCGACTTCTCGTTTATGTTGCATATCGTTTGTCGGTAATTTTTGTTGCTTTCCACTTGTCTCTAGTTTTTGTTGATTGATTTCACTTGATGCTATCATTTGTTGCTCCTCATTTGCCTGTAATTTTTGTTGCATTTCATTTTCCGCTAAATCTTTTTCTTTTGTCAAAATTTGTTGTTGCGATTCGCTGTTCTGTAATTTTTGTTGCTGATCATTTGTTGTCCCTTCCTTTGCTTCTTGGTGCTGCTGACCTTCGACTGTCTCCTCATCGTCTGTTTCCTCCCCCTCTGCAGTTGGACATGTACCCCGTTCCTCTACTGATAAGCCGTTAAGCCTTGCCATTAAAACTGCTTTTGAACCTTGCGTTGTCATGCCGAGGTGTCGGAGCCACTCACGCAGCTCTGAAGCGGTATAGTCGTAACTGTTTATTGAGTCGTCCATTTTTTACAGTTAGTTTCTGGTTTAAATAAGATGGGGAACAAAAATCACCTTACTTTTTCGTTTATTATAGTTAATTTCAAAAGGGTTTTTTTTTTTTTTTTTTTTTTTTTTTGCTGTTTGATTGCTGCGGCACAACGTCCTCTTATTAATAATTTTCGTTTTATTTTGAAAGTAATTTTTCCTTTTATTTTCTTTAATTTCAAAGTTTTTTTTTCTTTCTTTTAGGTTTGATTACTGCGGCACAACGTGTTCACTTTTATTATTAGTTTTTGTTTTTTCGAAAGTTAATTTTCTTTAATTAGAATTAAACAATTGAGTCTCCCTTTTTTTCTTTTTTTTTTTATTTTTGCTTTGTTTCACAACTGAAAACTATGGATGCCGATCCCACTTCTGAGATTATAGTGCGAGGAATTTAATACGCGTGTTTGCTGTTTCGTGGTTTTTCTCGAACTGTCTTTATTTCTTCTGACTTTCGGTCTCTCTGGTTAATCAATACAATGATAATTCAATACTAATACTAATACAATGCTTTCGGTCTCTCTGGTTAATCAATACAATGATAATTCAATACTAATACTAATACAATGACGATACAATACTAATACTAATGCTTAATACTATACATAACATATTACTACAATAGCTTTTTCACACTACTTATATGCTATGTTATTTCACTTATATTTTATTATTTTACACAAATTTATTTTATTTTTTCGGAAACTTTTTTGCACCGCTCACTTTATTTTGACTGTCTTAAAATTTTTTCGTTTATATTTTGATGGTAAAAGACCAAGATATACAAGCACATATAATTTTCCTTGTTTCACTTAACATGACACAGTATGAATGTGTTAGTGTCAAAGAACTAAGAGATAAGGAAGCGGTGAAGTTGACCAGAAATGAAGTATTTTACAAATACAATAATGGTATTCATGCAAATGGGCAAAGCCCTTATAAATGGTATAAACAAGATAACTTTATCACCCTTATAAATGAACTGTCAAAATTTGTACTGAGAAGCTTTTGCACAAACCAGATATATTTGCTCTTCGATTTAGGTGAGCAAACGAGGTGCCAAACTTATAACAGCAATCAGCAATTACTATTCACAAGTAAACAGCTGACATATCTCTGAAAATGCACAATCGGTTTTAGTGGACGTTCACACAATCTACCTGATAAAAATAACTAATTGTCCTAAATATAATCTTGCCGCTTTGCATGAATACCATTAATGAAGTTAATTCAAACACATAAACATTCAAACAGGACCGCATTAGGTTATATCGTAAAGAAAGGCGAAAACATTTTGGTGTTCAGACGTATTTTTGTTATTTAATTTTTATTGGACTTACACACCACTTATGAGGTATACAATATTAAAATATAAAATTAAATATTTTTCAGTCAAAAATAACAATTAAAATTAGACTTTTATTTTTTCGGTTTAAAGGAAACACTCCTTTTTTACTGTCTCAGTTCATGTGAATGCGTATTTGAAATCATAGATATTTTACAAAAATGTCAAAAATACGGGACAAATTTTGTCCCGACAAGACACTTAAAAAATTATGCAAAATACGACTAGCCATTCGGCTCATTAGCATATTTTCGGGTGCAAAAAACGTGTACCGGGTAAGCTAGTATTGAATATAGGATATCACTGTCATATATATATTTTTGACCGGAAAAGGAAGTCATATTTTAACATTTATTTTTGACCGAAAAAATAAGTGATATTTTAACTTCTATTTTTAACCGAAAAATAAACATTTGAACTGGTATTTTTGACCGAATAAATAAAAGTAAATAATAACAAAAACAACAAAAACAAAACAAAAAAAAATCGGTAAAAATAACCATTACTTATCGACTTATTTGAAAAAATTTATAACAGTTACGGTCCCTGATTAAAACTTATCTTCAATCGAAAAAAAATTAGGGCCCTATCGCTTGCTACCCTAACGAATGAATGCGCTCATAAAGCTGAACTTGTGTTTTGACAGAAGCTCTTGCACATGACTCATGCACACAAATGGCGGGAAACCAACAAACTATGAAGCAAGATTACCTGTGAAATGAAAACTAATTATTATGTGTTTTTTTGTGTTTTGACAACTTTTCACGGCACAACGCATGCTTATTTAATTATTTATTTTATTTATGTTCGTTTTAAAACAATTTATAGCGATGACAATCGCTAATTATTTAATATTTTAATGTTTTTTCACCACTCATTTTCTTTGTTTTGATGTGCAAGAGCTTATGTCAAAAAATCATGCTCTATCTTGCTTGAAAAATTCTGCAACACACGCATAGTATGTGTGAGTAGAACACCACTTCCTTATATTTTATTTCTATGTTTGTATGGAGCATTTTATATGAATATAACGTCAAAGGCGTTATGTATATGCCATATATATGGCATATCCATGGTATAATAATACAAGGTAGCATTGACAGTTGCTTGAGAAAACATCTCCTGTCAAAAAATATACTCAAAAAAAGAGCGCTCACAATCCGCCATTGAAAACACTAACAATGTTGAAAACGTAGAAGTAAAAAAAAACAACAACCACAGCAGCTGCAGATGCATTTACACAAAAAGCTGTTTTTGACAGGAGATATTTTCTTGTAGAAGAGAAAATAAGCAATTGTCAATGCTACCTTGTATTATTATACCATGGGCATATCTAACAGTTAGGTGTCTAGCTGGGATGTGTTCAATTGTAAGCAGAGATGAGGGTAGTGCACTAAATTTTCAGCTTCAGCTGACATGTACTGATATTGTAAAATTATTCACTACTTCCAAGTGATGTTGACTGATGAATTCAAAAATATAAGCCTCACTATACATTAGTGATAGTGATAGTGACAAATTTTTCACTAAAATTAATTTAGTGCAACTTTTTTTTTGCTCTAAGATTAATAGTGCAAAAAAAAATACCCGCAGTAATGGTAGTGGAACACAGAAAGTTTTCACTCACGTGAAAGAAAAGGTCAACAGTTTATTTTGAATAATTGCACTTATATAAATTTAAAATTTCAAAATTGTTAGCCCATTTAGAAAATTAAATTTTATTTTTATAGAACTTTCTTTTGTTCGAGTCTGGCTTAAATAATTTCAAAACCAGTAATTTTTAAAGGTGAGTGGAAACATTTTTAATTGCAGCTTTCATGTAGTGACTGCTCAAATTTTGCACTATTTGAGTGTAGTGCAGATTAAGTTACTACATACTACTCAATTTAGATGTAGTGCAACAAAAAACCACTATCACTAAAGTCTCTAGTTATAGTGAAGAGATGTTTCACTATCACTAAGCTGGCAAAAAAATAGTGAAAAATATAATTTCTTTCAATATATTTAGTGCTAGTGAAATGCTTAGTGCACTCACCAATTAGGTCAAAACCCCCAACTCTGATTTTAAGCTAATTTTTTTTTCAGTGTCCATTTTAACTTTTGACAGCTCATACTACGTACTACAAGCTACACCATTTTGGTTTCCCTGTTAGTGTTGGTATTTCGACAGCCGGTGGTAACACCAACTTTGCTTTAGACAAGTGAAGATTTACGGTTCAGTCACTGTTTATGGCCAAATGCTGTTATTGGCATGACGTGAGCAACATCAACAGGACCCTCATTGTTATTATCAAAGCGATTAGAATAACGAGAGCTACTGCTGCTGCTGTCACCATCACTTTTACACGCGCTACTATCAACCGAGCGTAAGTGTGGTAACGAAATGTGAGAATAGTTGCAAAAGTACGGAAACAGCTTCTAGTAAGTTTCAAGCACAAAACAGCTGATTTTTACTGCAGACGGCAGCACAGAATTTAAAACACTTTCACTCAAATTATTAAAAGCCATTTTAATGCAAAACTGCACAATTACTTAATTTTTATTTATTATTATTTATTTATTGTACGTAAATTTCTTTTTAGGAACACAATTTGTGCATTTATTAATCGCAAAACATAAGCAATTATGAAATGTAATTTGACGTTCGCTTCTTCTTATTGATGCTTATTCTTCTTGATGCTTGTTCTTACTCTACTCGAAGTCTCGAGTTCTAGCACTCTCTCATGATATAATAATACAAGGTAGCATTGACAACTGCTTATTTTCTCTTCTACAAGAAAACATTTCCTGTCAAAAACAGCTTTTTGTGGAAATGCATCTGCAGCTGCTGAGGTTGTTTTTTTTTCACTTCAACGTTCTCAACATTGGTCGCATTCTGGCCGATACTTTCTACGCAACTGTTGCTCAACTTTCCAGCTGAATGGTATGTAGCATAAAGCGCTAACACAACATGTTGCCTGAGCGGTCGCCATTTTAGGTAGCGAAAATATTTTATGCTACCTCGATTGAGCGGTTTGCGCTCACTTGATGTTGATAGATGAAAAAAGTGTTTTGTTGTGAAGTTGTGCTGTAAAATTATAAGATCAGTATTTTCATATAAAAATACTTGATTAAATATCGTTTCCATGATTTCCTTGCGAATTTAATTTTATTATATTGCTTTTAATTAATTTTTTTGAATCGAATCATGAACAGCTGTTTGCAGTTTGACGTTTCTCAAGAAAACCCATTCAGCAGAATGTATCACTTTATGCTACTTCGCTACCTGAGCGCTGTTTCTGCCAGAATGCAGCCATTGTTTGTGGTTTCAATGGCCGATTGTAAGCGCTCTCTTTTTGAGCGTATTTTTTGACAGGAAAAGTTTTCCCAAGCAACTGTCAATGCTACCTTGTATTATTATACCATGACCTCAGCCATGATACCTTGTATAAATAATAAAAACGTATCAAAATAGTACAAAAGTACGTACTACCCACTTTTGCAACCTTGTTCAACCGGCGTGTGTCTCCAAACTTTTTTCCCTGTATTTTAATGAAAATTATTTATTGTGCTGTAATACCGCGATGAATTAATCTTACCTGTGCTAAATAATAAATATTGATTAGAGAAAATTAAAAATTTTGAACTAAAAATAATATTAACTTGAAATATCACTGTCGTAAGCTTCGACGAGCTTATTTAGCAAAATCAAACTAAAAAAATAGATCAGTGCGAAGTCCTAGCTTAGTGTTTGTCCGAGTGTGCACAGTTTAAAAAAAGATGGCGTCCCAAGTTGCAAACAAATCTGGAAGTGGCTGGCCACGACGCAGCAGCCAAGGACAAATCGATGGCATTACAACAAATGGATCTCAAAAATACGGACCCAATGCATCCTTGACGATAAATCGTACAATAAATTTGTAAGTAATATTAAATGTATTTTTCAAGTGGCGCGCACAGCAAACAATGTAATTAGATGCAATGCCAGTTCAGGGGTTCCAAATTGGGGCATAAAATAAAAAAAAAATCGAAAAATTGAGTAGATAGATATTAATTATGCTGGTGAGAATGTGGTTTTGTTTGTTAATTTTTAGAAAACGATACAACCCATATCACTTACTATAAAAAAGCAATGTACTCTATTGTAAGCTCTTATGTAGGCAAGTAAAACAACATTCATCCTATCCTATATAAATTAAAGAACTACTCAAGGTTCTTGATATATTATAAAATGTAAGTTTCTTTATACAACTTAAATTCCACAGATATCCGCTTACAAATTACACATTCGGTACTAAGGAACCCTTGTTCGAAAAAGATCCTTCCGTGCCTTCTCGCTTTCAGCGAATGCGTGATGAGTTTGATAGAATCGGAATGCGTCGCTCAGTAGAAGGTGTTTTACTAGTACACGAACATGGTTTGCCTCACGTACTCCTACTGCAGCTAGGTACAACATTCTTTAAACTTCCCGGAGGAGAGTTGAATGCAGGAGAAGATGAAGTCGAGGGCCTCAAACGTTTACTAACAGAGGTAAACAGTGATCATATATGTATTACACTATAATAACATCCAAAAATTTAAATTTAACCATTAATAGTATTACTGATTATATTAAAACATAATCCCTACCTATTGTGAAACTAATTTTAGAATTTTGTAATATTATTTTATAATAATTTTTATTAATTCCGCTGCATCTACAAATATTGCAACCTCAAAAGCCAAAGTAGGAGCTGAGCACTAGTTTTAAATTGAAATTGAAAAAAAAGAATATTTCTTTATTAGTAACAATTGTAAAAACCACTATAAATTTGTATAACTCCCCGTTAAAAAAGTCTTCCTTCATCAATATTGCATTGTAATTCATTTAGACTTTAGGCCGTCAGGATGGCGTGAAGCAGGAATGGATTGTTGAGGACACCATCGGCAACTGGTGGCGTCCGAATTTTGAACCACCGCAGTATCCATACATCCCACCGCACATTACCAAACCGAAGGAGCACAAACGATTGTTTTTAGTACAGCTACATGAAAAGGGTAACATTTGCTCTAAGCTTATTTAAATCCTTATATTATGAATTGTATTTTAAAATATGTACATAATTAATTTTAAACATTTTCATGTTTGATTGTTTCATTAAATTAATATTAAAAATAGTCTTAGTCCATAAGAAAACAAAATTCTAAGATAATTGAAATTGAGCATCATCATCATTTTGACGTCATCTGATACCAAAACTATGATATGTTTTGTGCTACTTTAGTCGAAGAGGATCGCTTGTTAGGATAGAGCAAATAAGGTTGCGTTGAATCATTTTTATAACTTCCATTGTGCATTTTGTGTATTGATAGCATTTTTGATCTTTTGTCGGAAATAAGATAAGAAATATTTAAAAATACAAATCTAAAATAAAATAAAAATATTTTCTTTGTGCCAGATGGAAGGATAATTTCTGATATTTGTTTAAGGAGTAAGATCGGACCTCTACATCTATATATTCCAGCTATATACATATATAAAAATACGATGAAATTTCCACTGACTGCTAATAAAGCGAGCCTGATGGATGCATTGCTTGCACAATCCCAGCTTACAACCAGGCAATGTCTTATTGAAAAAACATCCTCTTAAAATCGAGAAATTTATTTTAACGAAAATGTTAAAAAATATTTTCATTAATCTTTTCAACATCTTCAACGCTCAAATGTTTCCAAATTGTTAGAAGTTTGAATATATATTCAAAGCATTTAAAAAAGACATGCAACAGAGCTTTTAATATTGTTCACCTTATTTTTAAGGCTTTTTATAGAAGCCTTTTTATAGAGAATATTAGTATAATTGAGCAAGGGGTCTTGTATGTTGTTTCTAGACAGAATTCAAAGTGGTGAAATAACGAAATATGATGTGAACCCTACAAAAAAGTCATGCATATTAATTGGTTAGATATAAATCCTTCCTTTTGTTCTAGGAATATAAAGTTTTTCCAATGAACTGAACAACCTTTGTTTAGTAAATATATTTATTTCATCCTTTTGAAAATGTTTTTCAAATCATTTTAATGAACATCTTGATTTTAAATGATCTCTCCTTTAAGATATCTAAATTAGTTGTTTTTGTATTTTTTCGCCTTTGGTCTAGCTGACTGACAAACGCATAGTTATTAAAAATGTGGATTTCGAAAACCAACTGTGTAAGTGCACTTCAATGACATTTATTTTAAAAATGTATGTTAAGTATCCTTCGTAACACTGTTTACATACTTAAACTAATAATAAACTGGCCATTTCAGCCCTTGAAAAGACTTTCACCGAACTCCTTATGATCAAATTGTGTTGTGCGTGCTATTAAATGTTTGTAGACAATTGATCGAGAACTGGACCTACTAGTTTTTTGCCGACTCCGATCGGCTAATTTGCATATTCTCAAGAAGCTTTACATGGCATTATTTACTCTCTGAGGTTTGCCATTGTCTGCAGAGAGGTGACGGCCAAACAAACAAATTAATTCAATTGAAAAAACTTTCTGTGTCAGATGGAAATTGAACCAGGGTTTTATGGCTTATGGATCACGCAATCTACCCACTGCGCTACGGCCGCCACATACTTAAACTACTATCATTAAAAATTACCATTTACAGAATTCAATTCAATGTTAACAGTTATATTCGATCTCTGCTGCTAACATTTTCAAGAGATGAATGAAGCGTCTAATCGAAATAAAGTTCGCTTCAGGAATTCTTTGAATATTTTAGTCAACTAAAGAATAGTTTAACTCATATTCTTAAAATTTAAAATATCAATGAAACAATCAAACGAAAATTATTTTACATATATAAAGTTAAATAAAAACCACTTGTTTATTTTTTTTAACCAACTAAGACGAAATGTTATATCATTTCTTTTTGCAATATCGCCATTATTTCCATGCTATGCAATAATAAAGTTTTCCACACAAACTGCATTTAATATGATATTTATATATATTCTTTTAGTCAGGGCTAAGATTTGCAATTTTTAAACGCGTTATTCTATAAAATATTCTTACAATATAAGTAATCATCTTTTTAATATTGTCTAGATTCGGATTGGAACTCCAGTTTTGATGTTCCCTGAGCAGTTCTTATTGTGAACCGTATTGTTGAGCACAAAATACAAATTCTACTTTCCAATCTGATAAGCACTAACAGTTTTGCTGATTTTACTTAATGAATTAACTAATTGTAGCGCCATGCAAATTCTTATTTTTTTCTCTTACCTTCTGCGAAGGAAACTTTGTCAATTGATAGTATGTGTAGCAAAATGTAAATGACGCCCCTGTGTGGCGCATGCCCAGACAAACAAATAGTATATGAAGAAAACGAATGTAATTAACTTTGTGCAAGAATTTGTCATGGCATTTTGTTGTAATCATTTTAAGAGTTTAAAGAAATGCTGTGTTTGTTTTTGTATTGATGCGAAAAACAATTTTTTTTGAGCGAACTATATTGTATTGAAATATTTAAAAAAAATTGTTGAATGTGTCTTTTGTATTTAACAGTAAATGTATTTCAAATGTTCTGTTTATTGTTAACACATTTAGAGGGTATTTATTTTTTTTTTTTTTTTTTTTTGTAAGAGCTAAAATTTGATCGAATATCTTAAAACCATTTTTCATATTGATGTGTATTGCAAATAAAAAATGAAGAATTCTTATTATTAAACTCTAGAATTATGTGTGAGTCTATATTCATTCCCTGTGAAATTTATAAATTTTTACAAAGACACTAAAAAAACTATTTATAACGATTTTTTTTTTAATTTAATTAAATTTTAAGCTGTCAAAATTACACCTTAAAAATACATGTCAATAGATAAAATGCATTTCATGAACTCCTCTTCAATAGTTTTAATGCATTGTTATATACGCTCCTAAAGCAATTTGTATTTCAAGTTATATTCATTCATTTTAAATTTGATGTATTAATTTTAAGCTTGACTTATGTATAACAAAGTTTGAAAATATGTTTCGTTAACAGACTTTTAAAAATTTTCTTTATTTTTTTTCACCCATTTATATCAAATTAATAGCACTTTTTGCTGTCCCTAAGAATTACAAGTTAGTTGCGGCACCTCTATTTGAACTTTATGATAATTCACAAGGATACGGTCCAATAATCTCTTCGCTCCCGCAGGCGCTTTGCAGGTAAGTGTAAATAATCCCTTTTGGAAAAGTATTGTGCAATAATATTTATATTTGCTTACAGATTCAATTTCATATATATGTGAGACGAGGCGGCGCCTGGCACGTCGTCTGTAGATATGCTGCCGCCCAGCGCCTCGAGAGACTTTAGTAATTATTTAGTAGATGAAGAATATGAAACATCATACGACCATTTCAATTACACTAGACGGCAACATCCCAATCCTCATGAAACACAATTAATGTAGACTAATGTTAATATTTAACAAATATATTGTAACAACAACGATTATTTTGTTTGTTTGGCCCGCAATCAAAACACACACAGACACACTTTCACTGTATTGCAATTTATAATAGATAACCAATAAAGTTAACTTGTAATTCTTTACTGGAATATAAATACTATTTATTTTAAAATATTAAAAAATAAATACTTGATATGGAATGGAATTTACAGTAAGTGGTAGTAAAAATATCTTTTTTTTTTTCGTTGAGTTATCACATGGTGAAATTTTCAAGTTTTTCAGTCTAAAAGTATATGATGGATGTCTAAAGGATCCTTAGTAGATTTTCACATATTAAGAAACTGAAAAACTTGATAATTTTAACATGTGATGTCTCAACGAATAGAGATATGACTTAGCAAACTCAACGGAACTCGAAAGAGGGAGCCTTGTACTTTTAAATTATACAAATGTTCTCTTTTTTACGAGAAAGAATAGATGGCATTACTACATAACCTCAAGTATGATGTTTTTTGCACTTTTAGGTTAGGATATCTCAAAAACCTGAATTATTTAAATACTTTTCCATAAATAATTGAAAGAATTCAAAATATATAATAACTTATCAATTATCAGTCTTCAGTTGTGAAACGAACTATTTGTTCTGACAGCGACAATTCGCATTTAATTTGTCAATTTCTTATTGAAACTTTTAATCAACTTTTGTCAACAGTCCCAGACATTCAATTAAAACCTGACATACGGCTAGATGAGAGATGGGTATTTAAATATCCAAGAAAGATTGAAAGAAATATCCAAGATTGACACGTAAAAAATTCTAATGAAAGCTAGTTGAGAGATATTGCGGTTTTTTTTTTTATAGTAAAGAGAAAGATGGGCATAAAAAAAATGGAACAGTCTACATTTTTTTCCTTTACTTTTTTACTGGTGAAAATCTTAATATAATCTAATGTCGATCAAAGCTTCTATGCAGAATATAGCCGGAAGAATACATTCCAAACGATTGGAACCTCAGTGTGCTCTGCCCAATCCACAAGAAAGGCGATCCCAGCATTTGCACCAACTAACGTGGAATAAGCCTTCTTAATATCACATACATATAAGGTTCTGTCGAGCGGATTATGTGATAGACTGAAGCCCATCGTAAACCAGCTAATTGGACCTTATCAGTGTTACTTCAGACTTTTTAATTATACTATCACCAGATACATACGCTGCGACAAATGTTGGATAAGACCCTAGAAAAACAAATCGGCACCCACCTTACCATGAAGAAGATCGTCTGAGCTGCTGATCGGATCAGCATTCTTCAGATTAACGAAAGAGTCAAATGGGTCTTGCAGTGAAGGCAGATAAGACAAAATGCCTACTGTCAACAAACAGTCTCAGGGTCTTGGAACCTGGTTGACAACAATCAGATTGACAAAATTTCTTTAGAGGTTATTAAGGACTTCGTCGTCAGCATTGAGATAAAACGAACTCTACAACAGGTGTTACTTGGGCAGTAGGTAATTTAGAAGCAGAATCCCTTTCTCGATGAACAAAATTCACGCTTTACAAGTCACTAAAAATGCCCTAGAAGTCGTAGTTGGTAGTAGAGAAGTTTGTTGTAAGGATGAGATTGCCATATAACTTGAATGGACTGAGGTAAAGGCATGACACTTGCCTCGGATTCTTTTTTATATATTGTTCTTTTATGAGTATTTTCCAAATCCTCCAAACTTCTAAATAGTATAAAGTTGTGAGATAATCCTCAAGAGCTAATAAATAAATATGGCACTTTAACAGCAAAAAGGTATTACGCAAAATTTGCAAGATCGTCTTAAATTAGGATACAAAAGTGTTTTAAAACGAAATAGAAGAAACAATATAAACTTTGTTCATTGGTTAGAGACATGTTGGTATTTCGAAAATTAAAAATATGTAAATATGAGTTACCACTTTGTAGTAAGGATATAATTCAAAAATTATTTCAAATATGCTTTATGGTGAGTAATTCCAAATTATGTAACTTCCTTCCCGGACCCATGGTAGAATAGCCAAGGTAGACTCGCGGCTGAGAGCCAAGTCGATGAGCTGATGATACACTGTTGACGCTAAGTACTTACTTGCATTAAATCTTCAAAGAAAATAAACCGATTTGTCATAAATGCTTCTATTTATTGATACATAATGGCGATTACAATTTTATTATTTTTGTTTTTATAAAATGGTTATGATAAGTTGTGCTCAAAATGTTGCTTCCATCTAGCATCTCGCATACAAGATAATTGAAATGTTTTTATTTTTAAGAATTACTTTTTTAATTTACGGTATTTAAATCGACTCTTTGTTGAACTGATTAGTCATGAATTATGTATTGTAGTTTTGCATATAGATAAGTAGCTGTGCGATTATTTTATGTATTATTCTATTGAGTGAAACTGCTCCTGTTTAACAATTTTACAGCATAAAGTTTTCATAAATTTTCTCAAATGATGAACCGCTGCAACAAAAATGTATATCTTCAACAACGTGGCGTAAATAGCATCAAGTTTATGTGTAATTTTAAGTTACTAATAAATATTTGTTTATGTAAAATCATATGAAAAATAAATAAAAATTTCACAATTAAATAACTGTGTGCGTGTGATTATTTATAAAATGTGCATTTTTTGTGCACTTTTTCAACAGTTTGTGAGATATAAGCGTTGATTGTATTGAAAAATAAAAACAAAATATTGAAGTTATAAAAATTGATCAATAAATATATTAATAAGTATTTCATTAACATTGCTATTTAATATTTTCTCTATGTATTTTATATAAATTTTCTTAATGGAGGACTTCGGAATTTGTTTTTATTTAAGAATGTATTGGACTTAACATGTAACTCCGATATGATCAAAATTTAATTGGGAAAAATTAAACTTAGACATTGAAAATAAATTAAATTAAATTAACATATATAAATTAAACTTGTAAGCTTGCGATAAGAGTGTATATCTATCTGTACATACATATATTGCAATTTTTTTTTTTCTGTTAATGATTTTGAAATTAATATACAATAATTGGAGCTTGATTAAGTCCAGGCAGGGTTCATTGAGTATGGTTATAAATTATTAATTACAATTGTTATTATATAAAAAAAACAAAAAAAATAAAAATAAAAAATTTAAGCGCGTCAAATTATGATGAGGAACAAACTTCTGCAATTAGTCACCGTCTTGATTGAAACGATAGGTAAGTCTCGACTAAGCACAAGGGACAAGGAACAATGTTTCGAGATATTATTGGTAGAGTGATTAATTGTAACAGCTTTAAGTATGTTTGTTTTGGTTAATAGCACATGAACACTTATTTCTAAATATGTTCTATAATTTTTTGCGAATGCATATAAAAAGTGTTTTTTTTTTTATTTTTGATAACTTGCTTTACCATAGTTTATTATGATAGAATTTCAAATCATAGTAACCCTGATCGGTTAGACCCTCTCCCGAAGATACTGTGGAAATTTCGTCAGTATGATCCGGTGCAGATGGTGAATTTAATTTACTGCCTATGGGACGATTGATTTTTACCACACCAAAATCCTCGCGTGCTTCTTGATCGAATTCCATTTTATTGGTAGGCGTAACAGCCATGCCTACACCAAAGGACATGTTCTTCATGCCAGTGTGTTGTTTGCTTAACTGGAAGGAAACTGGTTTCTTCATATTCATAAAGTTATCGCCGCTGCCAGATTCTGCAACGGATACAGTTCGCTGCGTTTGTTCATCACGTGGTGAGCTTATCTCTATTTGTTGTTTAATACCAGCTTCCAGTTGAGGAGCTGTTACCGCCATTTCAGCAGCGTCAGCAGCCAAGTCTGCAGCTTCGGCTATGGATGTAGCTTCATCCAGGTCGTTTGTGTGCAAATCCTGTAGATCGGTCGCAAGTGCCTCGACAACAGGCACTATAGAGATCGGTGAGTTTAAGCTGAGAAATATTATGAGGAGTGAAAAAGGCTGGGTCAAAGTCAAACGAAAGCTTTCGAGCTTAAAAATGGTTCATGCTTTAGAAGTGGAACTAAACAAGGAGACTTGTTTTGAAAAAAAGACAAAAAGGAAACGTATGATGTGTGATGTGATCAGAAGATGTCAATAAATTACATTTAACGTGTTTATAAAATGTCCTTAAATTTTATTTTAGGTTATGATTTACATGTGTACAAGTTGTAAAAATTATGTATAAATTATTAATAACCTTCATGAAAGTTAAAGAAACATTAATTTTAAAATATATATGAGTATTTTTGAGTTTAAAAAACAAAAAGTTTTAATATCTTGTATTGCTCTTTACAATAAATGAAAACAAAAAAATTTAAGAAATAAATTTTGTTTTTTTTTCTTATAAAATACATAAAATTCCATTTAAAGCTGAATTTTATATTTTTTCAAAGAGCTGCCTGAATGCTAACATTTAGCTACAGTGTGTGTTAAAAGAACGTGCACTTCAACTGTATTTTATTGGTAATTTGAAATAAGGAATCGAGGTAAATAATAACTTAGAATTTTAAATTAAACCGCTACAATTTTTTGTACAACTTCGAGTCCATTAATTATGTTATTCTGTGAAATAAAAGAAAATTAAAATTTTTAAAAATCAACAACTTAAGAATGGAAAAAGTAATATAAAATATAGAAACACAAAAATAGAGTGCTAACGCAAAGGTAGATCGTTGAGATCAGAAATTAAATTTTTGGATTTTGAATTAAGTGCATGCAATAGATTTTAAGATTTTTTTGATATTTGTAGTACCTGCTCGATTCGGGACCTCCTTTTTTTGGTGTAGAATTGCTGTGAATTATCTGGAAAATATTAAATTTTTAAATAAGTATAAAGATGAAATATCTATATGTTTGCTTAATAACTTAAACAAAAAGACACGTTTTCTAAACACTTGTAAAATTCTTCAACGAAAAAAGCACAAAACCATGAACATCAATATCGGGTGACCGTGCCTAAGTCCGGCATGTACCAGTAGTCGGCATTTAAAAAAAAAACAAATAAATAAAAATAACTACAGTTAAATTTTTGAAAAAGTTCAGATTTGCATTGAAAAATGCACAAGTACCTATTTTACAACCAAAAATTACATCGATTAAAGTTAACCTAAATAAAAGCAAGGAAGCATTGATAAGAAAAGTACCATGCCCCATTTTTAATTTTTTTTTTTTTTTTAAACACATTCGACATTCTGATCAATAAAATCTTTTCGTGGACAGTAAAAAGACAAGTCCATTTTATTTTTGTTTGCATAAATCCGAAAGAATTTGACAGAATTTTGTTTACAAAATTAAACTTTTGAAACTTAAACTTTTTTTTAATTCTATCATTGGTATCTGAAAAATCAGAGCCTAAGAACGAATTCTCCAGAGTGGGTATCTGCCGAACAGCGGATAAAGGCAGT
Organism: Pherbina coryleti; assembly: GCA_943735915.1. Taxonomy (NCBI): domain Eukaryota; kingdom Metazoa; phylum Arthropoda; class Insecta; order Diptera; family Sciomyzidae; genus Pherbina; species Pherbina coryleti. Next base: position 130,226,399 of record OX030952.1, read on the forward strand.
TAAATCGTAAAAATCCGGACCATTGGTTAAGGAAGCGTTGCATACATCACAAAAAACCCTTCGTCTATGAGTTATATAGAGAATTTCATTGAATTATAAGAACATTTGATTTTATATTTCAACATTTGATTTGAGTTATATGGATACATTTTTATAAGTGAATTTGTTTTCAGAACTTTCACTTCTTCTATTTGACTTTCTTCCAGGAGAGAAATTAATGAAATCTATTCAGAACTTACTGAGGTATTTTTTCCCCTTCAGAAAATTAAATGTTAGATAGTTTTTCTCGCATTTTTCACACGTAATAATTTAACTCGGTTTAAGAAAATTCACCAAAATTACTTATTCTAGCCATTGATAATAACTTATTATCAAAAGAAACTTACAAAAACACAAACACATATTTTAAACCTTTTGAATAGAACTGAGTTATTTGCTTCGAAATTTAAATATTATTAAATCTTCTCTTTTTGATATTGAATTTTTCTCATTATTTGTTTCTAAATTACACATAATTACATACACTTTAACATAAACATAAACATACCTTGATTTTTACTAAACCCTTAATTAATTTTTCATATTATTATTTAATAAAATTTTTTATCTAATTGTTTGAAGAACACAAATCAACTTGTTTTTTCGACGAACTGGTAGGCAATGAAAGGCTTGGCAAACTATTCTTCTCACTACAATCAAACTTCTATTTTCGGTGCAAAGTGGTGCAATTTTTTACAACTGTTGACCCACGTGCTAACGATGTGGCCTCAATTTATAAACTAGACCAGATTTTTGGCATTTTGGGACAAAAGTAAATTCGAAATTTAACTCTTTAATACCGATTCTAAATGCGGCACAAGCAATGCCATTATTTAACGAATTGTATGCATTTTCGAAACGCCTCTTAGCACTTTCGTACGCTCTTAAGCACGAAAAAAGTACCGTCTTGTCTAGTCAATCGTGTGCCACAGTCAACTTCCGTTTCCTTTGTGCTAAGCATGCTAAAACGTTGGCCACTTTTTGTGCTTGTGTTTTAGCAGAGCGACTGACTTATTGTCAGCACAAACAACAATACAAAGTGCATGTTAAAAAGAAAAAAAGGCACAGGAAAAAAATGGCTATACTTGCCGCAGGACAACTTGGATTATCCAAGTCATAAGCGACAGGCAGGCAGGGCATGCAGTGAGTGCAGCAATAAAAGTGAAAGTGTTGACAATGTTGGCAGAGTGCCAAACGTGTCATAGAAAGCTTTTAACTTCTAGTTCAAATTTGGCAAGCGACCGGTCAAACCTTTTATTGACCAACATTGCCATGAGTCATTCTTACAGTGGGTACAGTTTCCACATATTTTTTGGGATTGAGAATTGTTCGCTTTTTGTGTTTAAAAAAAATAATTTTATTTATTAAACAAATTTAAAGCACACAAACAATTTAAACAAACCGAAGAAAAATCATTTGAGGAAATGCTGCAGCACAAAGAATTTTTTTTTTAAGTTAATTTTTCAAAATTTAGTGAGCATCACTGGGCTGGCGTATTAGCTGCATTGTCATGATTGCCATGATGAGCCACCTGGATTCCATGTTCATGGTTTCCTTCATTACTGCGCACAAGATAGATTGTGGTCTGACAATTCGGGCAAGTGGTACACATTTCGGGCTCATTGCTAGCCATGACCGCCTGTGGTGTTGCCTTCGAAATGGACGAGAGGAGAGTAGAGTTGTTGTAGCGATGAATTCAATGAGTTAGAAAATTTAACAAATAATTTATTTATAAATATTTAGATAGAAGTAGGAAGAATTTACATTGGCTTGATTGGCATTGAATGTTTGATTTTTGCACTGCATCTGGGGCTGTTGGGCGTGGGTATGCTGCATTTGCTGCATCTGTTGTGGATGCACATGCATCTGTGGTTGCATCTGTGGTTGCATCTGTGACTGCATCTGTGACTGCATCTGCGGCTGCTGTTGATGGACATGCATCTGTGATTGCTGCTGAGTATGCGCCTGAGCTTGTGCCTGCTGCATCTGCATCTGAGAAGCAGTTTCGCCAGCTCCGCCGTCTGCGCTGGTTTTAAGCTTAAATGAGGATTCGGTTGGAATCTTTTTGTTGAATATGAGGTAGGTTACAAGCTTTGATTGCATAGGAAAGCTGAACAAAAACACAATATTTACCAAAGGCTGCTGTGCCACGGCATTTGCTGCATTCATATTATTGCGCATTTGACCATTCATGCCATAATCATCATTTAGACCCTATGATATAAAATAACTGCATTTAAACTTGGCAACAGATTGAAGTTCTTATGCTTTTAGGTCATTAAAAAGTTACCGAGTGACGAGGAAAATTCGATCTTGCAAAAATATTATTTCTCATATAATCATCATCAACATCTTGAAGTCCCTTAAAGACGAGGAATAAAAAAAATTATATAAAATTGTCATGGATGCACTCAAAAACCCCGATTATTACCGAACGTTTTTCAATCGTTTGATGCCGAATTGACATACGGCTTAATGCATCCAATGGATTCTTTCGCTAAAATTGCAGAAAGTTACGTTTTATTCAATTATTTTTATTTGCGCCTTTATTACCGCATTTATTTTAGCCTGTTCCGCCGCTTGACTTGGCGAAAGACTTACTTCGCTGCCCGTTTTCTTGACACATAAAAATTTTAAAGAAATTTAATATTTTTGAACTTGACACGCATTTTTTCTTTCCTCCTTCTACACTTACAACGACTTGTGTCTTCGATGCTGGAACCTTGCTGTGCAGGGTTTGGACACTATTGCGTTTGGCTTCCATTGTTACGTACATATATTAATACAACGTTTATCGTTTATATTCGAAAATTTTTTTGTTATATAAAATATATACATATATTTCTTGAGGCGAATTATTATGAAATTCTTTGAATATAATATTTTTGACTCTTGAAAAAATGTTTTCTAAATAAGTTTTCGTTGAAAAATTTTTTACAAGTGTTTGAATAGCTAAAAAAATATACATTCATTTGGAAATTAGAAAGGTACAAACAATATTTATGCTCGTTTAACAAATTTGAATTGTGTGCTTATTTAAATGTAATGGGTACATGCAGGTTAAAGTTAGCGCGTGAAAGCATAAAGACAAGTTAGCGAGTTTATTAAGAAGTTTAAAACGTCTATATGAAGCATTCAATAGGTAAGATATAATGTTGTTAAGTTCAAGCATACCTCAGCCATGCTGCATGTTGGCCGTCTAGCACCATAACGCCCCACCGGTGAGATCTGTGTTATCTGTGCTGCCGCATTTGGAGCATCCTGTTGACGCGTACGTCGCTTGTGCGATTCATCACCCACATAGTGAGCACCAAAAAGTTGTGTGTTAGGACTATTTTAATGAAGTTGTTGTTGTTGTTGTTGTTGTTGTTGATGTTGATATTGATCCACAGATTAAAATGGTTTTATGTAGTTGTTGTTTTGTGTTGTGGGTGAATTATTAGCGCAATGAATGAAAAGGTTAAAATGGTTAATATATCTTTTTAATAAATATTAATATTGCACTAAGAATAAAAGAAAATCTTATTTATTTTAAACTATAAATTATATATGGCACATATTCCCAACAAGCATGCAGTTATTTGACTCCGAAAAATCGTATCATAATCGCCAAATTAACGTAAGCGACAATTTTTTAAATACATTTTCTTTTTAATAGTACTATGAACACTCGCAAAATTACTTCTCTTAGATGAACTATTACGAAGTCGATAACAGCTGATTACATTTCAAGTGGAATGAAAAACAAAAGTAAATTAGATATGAAGTATCCAATTTTTAATTTTTTTTAAGGAGATTTTCGAGACAAAGAAGTAAGAGAAGTGATAAATAACGTTAGTGGCAACGTTTTCTACAAATATTTAAGATACTTTTCATATTTTGACGACTGCAGAAGTCAATCCTCCGGTTTGTGGACATCAATTTTACTAAATTTGTTTGATTGTTCAATTTGCAACTGACTTAAATCAGCTGTTTTCTAGCTTGCAAATTCTCGACAGTAAAAATTTTTCCAGCAGGAATTTGCAACTTCCCCTCCAAGTCAACTGTCACTTTGCGCTCTCAATTTCTCTCACTTTGCAAGTTTTTTGCGTACGCGAACGCCAAAAGCTGATAATTTGTGATAATTTTCACAAATTATCAGTACTCGAACAGACCAAATGTTGGGAGTATTCATCAATATCCACATTTTTTGTTAAGTATAAGAATAAGTTAAATTGAATGGATGAAATGGATGTTCATAAGAGTGGGTCAATTGTTTAGCTGTAATTCTAAGAAACTTCCCCAAGAAACTATGGGTCTAAAATCAAAACTTAGCTCCCGCCGGGAGACATAAAAACTCGCTTTTGAAAAAGTTTTAAAAACAGTGTGATTTTATTAAGAAATGCTGTTATATGGAAAAAATATCACATTTTTAAATAATGTTTTCATTAAATTTTGCTTCATCTTTTCAAGCTCAATTTTATAATTTTGTAAAATTTACCCAAAAACTGTACCCAAATGTTATTGGACAATTAGTAAAAACACAACTTTTTTAAATTCATGTTTTATTTTGTAAAGTCAAATAGGACGTTGTATTTAAAAAAAAACTGGATTTATTTGTTATTAATGGTTTAATGGTTTAAAAGGTCAGTTTTTTAAGTCTTTTTTAAACTCAATTCGAGGTGTTCGGGTACGACTTTCTAGTCACTGCCATAACATCGTCTCGATTATTTGCAATTACGCGCCGTGAGACATGTGTTAGCAATTACACACATCGATCGGTTCCCTGAATGTGCTATGGAATTCCTGGATCTGGCAGTGGTATTTCATCAGAATTTATGTACTCCAAGAAGTGCTCGTGTGGGATGCTAGCAGTAAATGGAAACTTGAATAAGATTTTGTCATTATCTAAGTCGACTAGATCTATAAAATCTGTGCAACCGGGATGCAATCGCGAGCAGGTTTCCTTTCATCGCAAAGCATTTTTAACAAAATATTTTCTTGATAGAAAAAAAAACGCGTTGTTTTGGATTGTTTTGTTTGCAATTAATCCAAAATTTAGTGGTTTAAATTACGTTTACTGTATGAATGTATATAAAAATACACTGCCATACCACTTAATTATAAAATTTTAAATTTTAATCAAAAGAAAAGCTAGTAAAACTCCCTGCTTTTCATTTTTTCACATGCTGCTTTGGATTTAATCATAATTATTGGTTCCCAATTTTCATGATTTATAAAACAAGCCCGAACTAATAACATATGATGTTTGCTTTCAATGATAACGATGTTGTTTTCCATCAAATCTATGTAGTTTTTTAAAATACCTCAAACTGAAATCTTTATATCTCTCGGCGGGAGCTAGGTTTTAATTTGAGAATCCTAGTTTCATAGGAAAATTTTCTAAGAATTTTGCGTATATTTCGTTTTGCTATACGCCTTTCGCTTTTTTTCTCAATCGTACAATTTGACCTACCCTAATGTTCATATAAGTGGTATTCAGAATTTTGTGTATTTAAGATTGCAAATTTGTGCAATGGTAAATATTTGCCTGCAACCCTGAACGCTCATTTTGTTTTTTTTTTTGTCACACTCGTTGCAAACCACACAATTCACAGCTGATAAGTGAAAAACGAAAATATTTCTAAAAATATATAATACATATTTTAAAAAAGAAGAATTGTAGTGAATAATTTTTGATTAATCCATTGTTATTTATTATTTTTTAGTTTATTTTTCTTTTCTACGCTGTCAACTTATCAGCTGTTCATTTGCAATTCAGTGTTGCAAATATAAACTATGGGTCTTAAGTGTTCCATATTTGCACAAGCGTAGTAAGTGTATCTCTGTATATTTTGTTTGTGTAGAGTAAAAATATACTCTACCATTTTGCAAATGCTACGATACAAGACCATTTGCACCTGATTCTGAATACCACTATTGTTTTAATATTTATTTAACGATATGGGATGAGAAAACATTGTTTGGAGGAAGATGGAATGTGCATTAAAAATTTATGAAAGAAAAAGGAGGAAAAATGCATTATCAGAGGCAAATCTGATGTGAAACCTAAAAATATCACATAAGTTTTTCAGCAATTTAAACTGCAGGAGAATATCTACTGTAAGGGGAAAAAGGATAAGACGACTTAAGAAATTGAATAAAACTTTTTTATTCCGAACGGCAAAAACTGTTAATACAACCATTCAAAAGTATGTTCCCAAAGTTTAAAATAAAAATTTCAATTTCTTCTAATGTTATGAACAATTACTTGAGCGTTCCTCGTTAAGGGGCGGAGCACCGCGCTCTTCTCAAAACCATTTGTTTTGTTTTGTTTTTTTTTTTTTTTTTGTATTTGTGTACACTTTTAACATTTTAAAAATTTACAGTTTGCTTTTTTATACTATTACGCTCTATATTAAAAAAAACGTATAAAATATGCCAAAAAATTGTACTTTCTTGTTGAAACACCTTTAAAGTAGGCACTTTTCAATTTTAAAATTAGGCGAAATTTCGTTCATATAGAAAAAAGACATACCCTTAAAGTAAATTTAAAACCTTTTTGATTTAAGATGAAAACTGTGACCTCCAGAATGCACATAAACTGCTTGGTTTGATAGTGTCCTAGAATGTATATTTTTCTAAGAAAAATTACAATCAAGAACTTAAAAAATTACAATATTTACTAAAATACATGCATAAAATGTTCTTTCCAAAAAATCATTAAAAAACGTAGTCCTAAATATATCTGCACCTTTTAATGAAGGTGTTATCATATCTCTTCAAAAACTTTAAACCGATATTTTATGGAAAATAACTTGTTTGGCATATATTTCGGAATGGTACGACTATAAGCAAAAAACATTGAATAAATCTGAATCAATTTGTCATCAATTCTATATCAATTGGAATGCATCGGAGAATAGGATCAAAATTGAAAAATACTGTAATACCACAAAAGCGAAACCAAAGACAAAGAGGTTCGTATAATAAATTATTACTGATTTGACTTTAAGTTTGAATGATATTTGATATCATTGAGTGAATTTTTGATCCGAACTGGACATTCAATCTTATGCTGATAAAAATAAAAGTCAAAGTGTAGATTTTCAAGCATCCTTGTTCTCAGCTGATGTCAAATCTATATAGGTCACTGTTAGATCCGAACTAGACCTTCACTCTTCAGCTGTTAAAAATAGGACTCAAAATGTAGATTTTCAAGAATACTTGTTATCAGCTGGCGTCAAATTTAAATAGGACGTAATTTAATTGTTTTCATTATTGTTCACTCTCAAATTTCGGTAGGATTTAAAGGATAAATAGTCAACTAATGCTTGCAATAGCTATTCTTACAAAAACTAGCATAATTTTACAAAATAGTTTTTATAAATTAAAGCGACTAAATTCAAATGTTTAATTAAAAATGAAAAGTAAAATCTCGGAAATCGATACATAAATTACGTTAAGCTTTTGAAAAACTGGAGAACTTTCTGACTTATAAATATATATGTATGTATCTTCGCAATGTCAATAAACGTTCCCAATATCGTACCGATATAAAACAAAACCATCCGGAAGACGGAAAGGTGTTGAAAGCATGATATATGTATGTATATAAAAGGTCTACGCACAAGGTAAATATAATATGTTCTTGGGGTAAAAAAAAAATTTGTTTCTCTGATAAAAGCGCAATATTTTAATAATCATAAAAAGCTTAAGGCGGCAAATAAAATTAGCTTTATTTAATATCTTATATTCTGAGCCAACGCACACCAGGCTAATTGAGCCTTATTGAACCTATTGTAATATGTTGAAAAATGCGCTATTTTTATGTAGAGAGTTTTGTACGTGCCTATATCTATGTTTGTTAGCAGAACTTAAGTTATGAAGCATACTTATTTTTGTTAATTTTTAGTAAATGACGTGCTGGTGCTGAGGAAATGAGTAGCAAGTTAAAAATCTGCGACTATTGCATTTCATTCAGCGGTAAGAATTTAACGGAGCCTTAGGATTATTTATTTACAATTTGCGTGTTTGTTTCAAGAAAATATGTATAAATTTTCTGCAAATATTTTGTATATTGTTAGAAGAAAGGAACACCAACCCCATTGAACGCGCCTGTTGTCGCAATAAAAGTCAACTCAACAGAACTCTACCACTTCAGCTCTTGACGAGTGAAGCTAATAAAGCGTGTGAGCTGGCGTTAAGGTGTCGTGTACACCTGCATGAGAGCAGCGTATGAATACATTAATTTCTTTTTTTATTATATTTATAAAGGCCTAACTAATAAACCCAAAAAGTATATATAAAGGAGCTTAAATTGTAATTGAAACTTACCTGGTTGTGATGTGCATGCCGTTTGTTTGTTGTACTTTTGTTGTTGCGCCATTATCTGCACGATCGAAGAAACCTTCGTAGAGCACGAAATTATTAGCTTGCGGTATTGTGCGCACCAGGCCATAATGTTTCTTTAAGAAACCTAAAAGTTTTTCAGATGGTCTATCCACTGAACACTTTAAGGGTGTCCAATGTTCTTCGCCCAACATTGTTTCGAACATATCCTTGCCGAGACCAGCTCGTTGACGTGATTCATGTATATAGAAGTCAAGAATGCATGGAGTGTTCTCTATTTTACGCGTCTGCCCAGTTTCATCGAAGAGATAGAGATCCTTGGTGCCAACCTTGAGAAGGCCAATCACAGAACCACTAAAAAAGAATGTAAGCAAATTAATAAATAATTATTTTTTTCTGGCTAATTAAGGGTAAAGCCTTAAATATCCGAGACAGCAGCAGAAACAATATGCGATTTATATTATTTTGACATGGCAATGAATTAAGCAAGAAACGCACAGCTCAGAACTTTTTCCTATTAAATTTCGTTCCCCTTTTTGATTTGGTTGGATTTGTATGACTATAAATTAATAACACATAAAAACTATGGGCTGTACAAGTAATTAATTTTTCACTTTTTTTCTTTTCATTTTAATTTCTGTGTTGGACAGCCGCCCACTTTTGTGCCCACCAAAAACAAATTGTTCAATCCAAAGTTCTGTTATTAACAGAAAGTAGCCGGATATTACAATTATTCTATATTTAATTACACTACCTGGGGTAAATAACTGTACGTAGAAAGTATCTAAATTCTAAATATTCTGTATTTTTGGAATAATTTAAATTCGTTTGACAAAATCGGAAAGATTGCTTAAGTTTAATTTGGTATAAGGTTGAAACGATTAAAAGTTACTTTTAGTTTTAATTATTTTTATAGAAATGAAAGAATTCATTTCTATAAACCCTTGAGGCGACCACCTTTTGTTCTTATACTTCGAGGAATTTACTGAAAATGTGTTTTTACGCTTTTTAATTTTCAATTTTTTATGCCATCTCTACACAGAAAAGTTATTTTATTAACTGCGTGATTTAACAGAAATTCTCCACACAAAGATGAATCAGCAGATTTAGATTGAATCTGACATTCTGTATCTATATATATATAAAAGAAAGTGTCCGAATGCGATGTAATCCCATAACTCGAGATCGGCCGAACCCATTTTGATGATTTATACTTTGTTGGAAAGGTATTTTTTCAGTTCGGGTTTAAAAAAAAAAAAAAGAAAAAAAAAATCGAAAAAAGTGTAAAAAAATCAAAATTTCAAAATGTTTTATTTTTATCAAGGGCCTTCTATGCGATTCTCATACTCGCAAGGCACCTGCCATTGTTTGGAATTTACAAAGGACAGCAAAGGGCCCGTTGAGTGTTCTGCTGCTATCGTTTTTGACCTATCTTGAACACCAGAGGGCACTATAGTACAAATTTTTTACAAAACCACCTAAAACTCCCAAACCGCTCATGCGATTAGAATAAAAATTGGTATATAGTAGTTTTCAGGTACGATGAGTTTTTTAGCACTATCTTCTTTGACCCACCTTGGACACCAGATGGTGCTGTAGTACAAATTTTTTACAAAATCGCATATTTTTAGTTGTTTTCTTAGGTTACATGTGCAAATATTTACAAAATATAAAATATTTCTTAAATTTAGTAAAATTAAAAAAATTTCCGTTATTTTGATATCAAAAACATGAACATATCTTGAAAACTATGAAAAATTTTACTACAACGATATATTTAATGCAACATCGTTAAACAAAATTACGAAAAAAACAATCAGAAATTTAATTTTGCGACTTTCGAGTCAAATATCTCCGCTGCTTTTGTATACATTTTGTTAAATTTTTTTTTGTCTTAAAGCTTCATCAAAGTACTATGAAAACCTTATTGCAAAAATACCGTTAGTTAAGTATATATATTTTAAATATTTTTTTTTAAAAAGGTCTGAAATTTTGGAGTTTTCCTCACAAAAAGGCTCAAAGTTTGGTTTTGTTGTAAAAATAATTTAAATTCAAATTCGAAAATTTTTAACTCTATTTAAAAGTTATAACATTTATAAGCAAAAGTTATGTAAATTTTACGCAAAAATTAAAAACCATTTTTGTGATTCAAAAAGCAAGGGTACCCCTAGAATTTTTCGAACAAAATTTTTTGTTTCCAATATTATGTTTTTATAATTTTGAAAAAATATACAAGCTAAAAACTTAATTTAATAGAAAAATGTATCTAAGTATCTCTTGCCAATCAAAAGTTATAGCCAATAACGTTTATCCAAAATATATATACAAAAAGCAAAACGCTGTCTGTGTGATGGCTGGAAACTTCTAAATTACTTAGCCGATAGAGCTGAAATTTTGGCAGTACATTTTTTTCAAGTACGAGATGGTTTAAATTTCTGTCACACCCCCTTTTACCGCCCACAAATCTATAAAAATGCTATAATTCCTACGGTTTTCGTCGATTGGGCTACATTTTGGTAATTTAGTCTGTATGCTTACTGTCGGCAACTGTACTAAAACAGGGTAATGTCCATCTACTAGAAAACTGGGATGAGCATTATATAAGAGGGTGTGGCTCCGCCCATACAGTTAAAATTTGTATTATCGAATAGCTTTGAAAGTAAAAGTAGCAATACTTACTTACAAACTCAAAATGGAGTTACTATTTGGTGATCTCCTGCTACTGGGAAACTGTAACGGGCAGTGGAAAATAACAGTGGTGTTAAACTATGAATCTAAGAAAAGTTTTGAATACACCTATTATGTTCCCATATAGTTGCAGGGTGCAGCAACGCGCGCCGGGAAAAGCTAGTTTATCTATAAATTCGCATTCTGATTTCTTTCTCGTTAAGTTATTCAAAACTCAAAAATAGTACTCATAACTCATAAGAGAGGAATAAATTTCAGAAGAATTTCAATTCAATCCTGTTTTTGAGAAAAACGTGTTTACAGTTTTGAAACTTCGTGTCATTTTTTTAAAAATTGTAAATTACTACAGGATCTTCAAGAACACATCCGTATAAATAAAAAATCCAGCCACCGAATAAATTTTTATTATTCTCTTCCAATAATGTCTTCCCCAAAACAATAATTCAAAGAGTTTGAAAAGAATCCAAAGTGTTGTACAAACTACTTTTTTTTAATTAAGCCTATTTTTTAATTTTGGAAAATGGTGCACTCAAATCACGGAAAAGTTCACGGAATCGGAAAGAGCACTCTCGAAACTGTAGAACACATGCCACTTGAATTTTTTCCAAGGTTTACACCATGACAAATGCATTGACTCTGCGTCGTATTATTACTAATCAATATTGAAAAATTCTACATATTGTTCGTAGAAATTATTATTTTTTTATTTCTCAAGATTGGAGTTTCAGCAAATGATATGCCAAGCACTAAAAACTTTTGGAGATTTCATATTAAAGTTTAGAGATTAGACATGTTCACATCATCTGTTTAATTTAAAATTCCCAAAAACACATGGTGTGAAGGAATTTTTGGATGGTTCCTCCAAACAGGTAAACTGTTTCAAAAGTTCACTTCGGCAAGATTTAATATCAAAATTATATTTGATGATATGAATGTCGCAAAAATATAAAAATATTAATATATTCTATTTCCCAATATTCCCTTCATTTGGTTGATCATTTGCAGACTCTCAACTTTCATGACGTGCTCCACCTGAAGACTTTTGGATGTAGTAAACATACTTCATTAATAATTAGATTAAACAAACGTAAGTGTGAGATGACCGTGTGATATACATATAATAGATAACCGTGTGTTTTATCTAATATTGGAATGTGAAAATTACTTTCGAAAATTGCATGACATGTATTCGAAATTTATCTCCAGTACACAGTACATGGCACGAAATTTCACTTGGTAACGGTAATTTTGGTACGATAATTACCTCATGTTTGTTTATTGATGCACTTACTTGTTTCCAGCTTCCACATCGCCCAACAAATACAGAATCTGATTATCTGACATTCGTAACTTTTGTGCTGTTGTCACTGGCTTATTTAGCTTTTGCGAAGTGGCCGAAAGCTGTCCTAGTCGATCAATAATTTCGGACATTTTCGATGTAGCATCTCTGGGAAAATTAAGATTTTTATATAAACATATAAATTAATACATATTTTATATAAATTAATTTTTAAAGAGGCGCGCCACTTACAAAGCTTGACGTCGATCGCCTCTAAACGTGTGCGGCAGAAGATTCGATGTAACCTTAACGATGGGCTGCGCAAAGAGCGGTTTAATATCAAAACGAAATTCAACCATTTTAAAAATTTATATTTTGATCTGCAAAAGAAAGAAAAAAATCACATTAGCATAAAAGAGAAAGTTAATTATAATTGAAAAACAGAAATTACACCCAGTCCAAACTGTCGAATGTTTACATAAATGTGTGAATGAACATAAAAAAGTTTAAAATAAGAACAAAAAATTTAATAAATTTTCCAATACAAAATGGGACTTCTTTCACTTTAATACAGACGGCCTGGCCACTACTTTGGCGTACCGTATAGGCGTTCGTCTGGACATGATGAGTTTTAAGCAATATATTAAATCTACATATTGATATTAAAAAAAAAACCGGCAGTGTAAAGGTCAAAATCCTTGAAAACAGCATACAAATCACTGTAACAAATTTTAAAACAATGAATAGACAACATTTTATTGGCAACTTTACCAAAACTAACAACTTCGACAAAAGTTTCTTTTTTGTCAGTGTATCTATCTAGTATATATGTATTTACATACGTACATACAAGAGATACATGAGCATAAATTGCGTAGCCGAATAGATGATTATTTTGATGAAATGGTGACGAACCTAAAAATATGACATTTTACTCAACGTTCTTTCTTTCTTTTATTCCCGGGTAATCGTTTTTGTCAACAGCGCGAAACAAGCACTTAATTCAAAAAGCGGAGCGGCGCAGAAGAACTTGCGAAATCATTCCAGCGAAACGTTTACAACACAGCTTGTGTTCCCATTCAAATTGCTAGCATGGTCGTAGGAAAAGAAGAATCAACATTAAAATTTGTTCCTGCCAATCAACCTTTCCAATTATTAAAAAAAGGGGTTCGCCGTAAAGTAACTGCAATAAGCTAGAAATCAAAAATTGTTGGTAGCAACATAGTCAAGAAAAGTGCAACGAACCCAGACATTGCTCCCATTAAAAAAAAAAAATCATCACCTTTGGGGAGCTGCCGTGTGCATTTTATAAGTGATTAAATTAAACTTGTAGCTTAAGAGAACAAACATAATTAAGAATAATGAATACAAGTTCACTTAAGCTGTATAGTTACCTATGCATGGATATAAAGATGTTTGAAATTAAGGTACAATAATTAATCTAAACTTAATCCGACTTGTTAAAAAAAAAAAAAAAACTATTCCAAATAGATGATAAAGTTGCCGGAATACGTAACCAAGAAATATTGATAGTTGAAAATTATATTTTACTTAAGAATGATTAAATTTTTATTAAAAATCACTTTTTCACACTGAATTTTGTTCAACATTAAAAGCAACTTAATACGCATTAAAAAATATCGCTAACGAATCATTTTTTATGCTCGCTTTTCAAGATTATATAGTTTAAAAAAGAAAACACTCCGTGATTAATTTAATGTGAGGCGCGCATCAGCTTCTTGTGCCAGTTTTTGGAGAAAAATGCGCTGAATTATCTTAAATGCAAAATTATTTTTTGTTCTTGCAGAAGAAGCATGATTTAACAATAATTCCTCGTTTAATTTGAAGTTTTTTCAATTGTTCGTATATCTACTGATTATTAGGTACAGCTACAAAGAAACTGTATAAATAAAGATTAGAGGCAAAATCTAAGAGGCCGGTTGAGAAGCCTGAAATGACTTGAGTAACACGAAAATTATTAAATTTTTTACATCTTAAAATATTCAAACCATAACTGTTTTTGTTGTTAGTACCGGTATAATTCGGCGAAGAACTTTTCACTTTTAAGGTTATAAACTGTTTTACATTCTCACCAAAGCGAGCGTATGCCAAGTTATGCACCAAGCCAAGAGATCATTTGCGCGTGGAGAAACCTACAATTTAGAGCGTCAAAAGAATTAAATTTACTTTGACTAGTTTGCTTTTGGTTCCAAGGCAGGCAAGTTATATAATAAAAAGATTATGATGCCAACAACCGCAAAACTTGGTTTTGACAGTTATGTACTTAACTGTTTGTTATCAAAGTTACAGTAAAAAAGAAACAATAAAATTCTAATTTTTTTTTTAGAAAGGGGGGAGTTAATCAGGCTTTTTTTTTCTTTAGCTTTTTTACATTAGTATTTTTCAGGAAACCTATGTTAAGAATCAAAACTACTGTTCAATTAAAATTAAATGTGAATCAATCATTTAGAAAATGAGGAGTATACAAGAAAAATAATTCGGTTGTGTAACACCACTGTTCTGAAAAAACAAAAATACTGTTTTTAACAATTTATATTTTTATTCCTGAAAAACTCGATGTGTTTGAAAATTGAAACACTCATCTGTATGCAACTATGTAACATATTTATAAGTAAGAAACATAAAATAATGCGATGCTTTACGACAAATCCGTGCCTTGGGGGAGGGCTTACAAGTTTCTTGACAAAAACGTACAGAGGCTGTAAGCTATTGGAAATTTTTCGCTCGGATGATGAAGTTTTGACAGACTGAGTGAGAATATTTGGCACTTGTAGCTGTGTGGCTATTCGGAAACTTTTCACTCGGATAATGAAATTTTGACAGTCTGAATGAGAATATTTGGCACTTGTAAGGTGAATATGATTGTCAAAAATGAATGTAGCCCCAGGGGCTAGTATAAATTTTGACAATCGGCAAGAGAATTTTTGACACAAGCAAAAATAGAAAAAAAAAACACTTGTGAGTTCGTGAGTACTTAAAGACGTTAATTTTGTGCTTCCGACAACATAGCAACCAGAAGTGGAAAATATATGCGTAAAATACTGTTAATTTTCAGTATATATTGACAATTTTGCAAATTAAATTAAATTCTTGCGCTAATACACTACCGAAATCTAAAACGTCAAAATCTCTAGTTGTCAAAATTTCATCGTCCTTTTGGCACAGCAAAAATTACAGTTCGAGAATCTAATGAAAAAGATTTCTCTAAGAAAGGTAGATTTAAACTCAAAATAAACCAAAAATTAAACACGTAGAACTAAAAAAAGAAATGTTTTTTATAACATTTCACTCAAAGTTAAACACTATGAAAAAAAAACTTTCAAAGTAAATTTAAAAACAAAATGTTTGTGGTTAAGAAAAGTCAAAAAAGTAAATACATTTTCCATTACTTCTAGTTTATCCTTTTTATTGCTTTGAAAAAATTGTGAAAAATCATCCCAAGTGCTTTTAATAAAAATAAAAAATAAAGTGGTCAATTCAGATCTTGACCGCAGATCTTAACTGAGCGCTTCTTATAATCAAATTGTGTTGTGCATGTTATTAAATGTTTGTACACAAATTATCAAGAACTGGACCTACTAGTTTTATGCCAACTTCAAACGGCTAGTATGCATGTTCTCAAGAAGCTTTATATTATACTATATCTACACAGAGAGTTCAGTTTGAGTTCCAATACAAAATTTAGTTTTGGCATTGAACTCAAAATAACCTCCTGAGTTTCCAGTACAATTATACAGGATGAAACTTCATTTGCTTTCTGAGTTTATCAAAACTCAATTTGAGAAATGCCTAAAAGTATGCTAATGCTCAGAAGAAAAGATACGTTCAGATGCAACTTTTTAGATAACAAGGTACATTCAGATTATTGAACGATTTTATGCTGAGAAATGTCAAAAACAGCTGTTTCTTAAATTGTGCAATTTACTATTTGCAAAAATAACAAAAAAGTTAAAAAAGGACTTGAGCAAGTGTTGAAGGTTAAAGGCAAGGTATTTATATCAGTATGGGCTGATAAAAATTCTGATAAGTAAACAAAGATATGTATGTCACACTTAACTCTATTCTGCAGACACATCTCTGTGTGAACATCTGCGGTTAAACTTAAACTAAACTCTCTGAGTAGACAAAGCATTAAATAGTCTGCATAGAGATAGCCGGAATACCCCACAGCCGAACCAATGTTGTATATTCAAAGTCAAACATTTTCGTCATAGTTTTAATAAAAACTAAATAAAGTATACAAAGTAAATTGTATGGGATTTAGTAGTGGTTTTCACTCGATTTCGTTAAATTATATACTCTTAGGGCCAGTTTTTCAGTGCTGGTTTAAACTCTAGTCAAATTAAACCGAGGTTAACTCACCAAAATTGGACGTTTAAACTCGGTTTAAGCAAAATAAAAACACATTATATGATAATTTAAGTCAATTCAACTTAAACGAATGCTAAAATATCTAGTAAAACCGAATTTTAACGTCCCTTTTTGGTGAGTTAAGCTCGGTTTAATTTGACTAGAGTTTAAACCCGCACTGAAAAACTGGCCCTTAATAACTTTAATTTTTATGGAATTAAAAGAGATTTTACCTTTTTGTTAAAGCCACTTTGTATGCGAGGTAGACGTGGTTTTTATTCTATTTGGCTCATTTTCGAACTTGATCTATATTTCTTTTTACAAGCTTAAATATCAGGATGATACAGTAGAATCTTGATTATCCGAACATCGATTATCCGAATATGCGATTATCCGGAATTATTCTTCGCGGTTCTAATCACCAATTTTGTCTATAATGTATTATTTCTAACCAAAATTTTAAATTATATAGGTATTATTTACTTCAATATCTTCGTATTGTCTAAATGACGTACGTAAAACCCTTTACATAATAAAAACATATTAAATTTAATTATTATTATACGATTTTACTTTAAAATCGATTATTCATATTTTCGATTATACGGAATACGCCTGGTTTTATTTGATTCGGATAATCGAGATTACGGCTGTAATCGTGATCACAGACAGACAGACAGACATACGAACATGGTTAAATCGACTCGGGTGGTGAAGCTGATCAAGAATATATACGTTTCTATACCTACCACGCCTCCCTATGGGCGTTACAAACGGAGTGACAAAATTAATATAACCCTGTTACGTTTTTTTAAACGTGGGGGTATAAAAATTAATTTTTTCTATGTTATGATGATTTAATATAGGACAGTTTTCTCTCTTCATATAGCTGTAAATTTCATAAGAAAATCAATTGAAACTGATATGAACTGAACTGCTATGAATGCTAAAGGCTGCTGATAAGGAATTGAATAAAAACAAAAATATACCCCCTGGATTGGCAAGTTTAAACGCAAAAAAATTCCATCACAACAAATATAAAAAATAAAAATAATAAACAAATGAGTTGCAGCTTCGTGAATTTATTTGCTTTTGTAAGTATGTAATATGACTGTTGCTAAGCATGTGAACATGTGACAGTAAATAAAAAGTGCAAAATAGTCTACATGTACAATCTGATAACGCGAGGGAAGATCATCTAAAAGCTTTAAAATTAATTTAACAATGATAAGTTGAATTTTACATGCAGAAAACATTATTTCATGCAAAAATATTGAAACATTTTTCAAAAAATAAAACTGATTTCCCTCAATCAATTTTTAGCAATGAGAGGAGACATGGGCGTCGCCAAGGGGGAGAGGTAGGGGCAGCTGCCCTCCCCTAGAGTTTAAAAACTAAGATATATGCAAAGCAGCCCTAGAGATTAAAAAATTAAGACATATCGCACTCCATCTTCAAAACAGGCACAACTTGAAATTTGCAAATTTTTATATTTAATATTAAACTTTCGTAGTGATAACCTCCATCAACTTTCAAAATTGTGCACTCATCTTTTCACTCTTTAATTAAAAAAATCGTTTTGTCTCCTTGTTTTGTATGGATTCCTTTGAAAAGCAAACTGGTTTTTTGCTTCTCCTGAAAATTTTGAAATTTTGAGTTGTGTCTGTTTTGAAGATGGAGTGAGATATGCAAAGCAACCAAAGTCCCAAGCCACTCACTTTAATGGCTTTACCGATAATCCCCGCACGCCGGAACACGATTGTTTTCACTAATTCAATTTCAAGCAAAATGTTTTACTGGGTTCACATTCCTCAATATTAACGAGCATTGCTGACCACTGTGAATACCCCTTTAACATTGCGTTTATAATTCTTTATTGGCAACAGTTATTTTAAGTGTTTTTTTTTTAATTTAAACGCAACCCTGATGTTGATGTCTTAAGAGACCAAAATATTCTTTCCCGAAACGGAAAAAGCGTTGAAAATGTTGATAGCTTTTCCTTGCACAACGTGTAGGGTAGAGCGATCGTTTAGCATCCTAAGGAGACTAAAAACATGGTTAAGAAGCACTGTGGGGGAAAATCGTCTTAATGGTCTGGCCATCATGAGTGTACTTATTTATGAAAACTAACAAGATTTTCAAAATAAAGTGGTCAAGAAGTTTACAACAAACCCCAATTACAAAGATTATGTTTTAATTACTTAATAAGTGTCAAAAATTAATCTGTATAAACTCCTTTTATGTTATTTTTCTAATTAATATAATTAATAACTATGTTTACAAGTTTTATTCATTGAAGAGTCAAGAGCTCGTGGAGGTTTACACATTGGACTTTGTTATGTTCTTATTACAATCGCCGTGGGTAGAAGTAGTAAGACTCGCACTACAAACAAGCGTAAATTGTAGGTTCTGTTTACTGTACCTACAATTTATACTTTTTCCATTCTCCATATATCAACTTGCAGCCCCCTCCTGGGTCATCGGCTGGCGACGCCCTTGAGAGGAGAGTTAATGACTGGCAACAACATTGAAACTTCTCAGCATGGGTGTATTTTTGTTATTTACTGTCAGATTTTAATGCGATAAGCAAATTTCTGACGAAATATTCGTTTAATTTTACAATTCTATAAATTTTTTTCATCATTAAAAATCCTCCTTAAAAAATGCCATTTGTAAAAAAACTACAAACTCTTTATTTGGTTTACATTATATACATATATGATTTATATGTGTGAAAATATATACAAATGGGAGGTATTTCCATTCAACAAAAAGGGCATTTTCCCACGTGTTTATCATAAGTAATCAATACTTACCTTAAATAATAAATCATGTAATATATTTAAATTACTACTAATTATCTATGTTATAAAATATCTATTATTGAAGACACTTCAAGTAAAGCTTCTTTATAAGTAAACCCAAATAAAGAAGGTTGTTACCTGCCCAACTCATTTCCAAACAAAGTATGACGACTTGGAAATTACAAGGTTAAATAATAATAAGAATAATTTTAAATATTTTTGCTTTTTTCCCCCTCCCTAAAAAGGCCATCGAAATATCAAAACCATAGCAAAAACTTTTTAACACAAAAGCCAGAACGAACTGTAATGAAAATTCTTACAGGTGTTTCCGCAATTTTTATTGCTTAAGGGTTAACGGCGCTGCTAACTGTATTTAAGTTAAAATTCAAGGTAAAGACGGTAGGTAAGCGAAGCTCTCAAGGTGCCAGCGCTATTAACATGTCCTATAATTATACCAACATTGTTTGTGCTCGTATGGCAACTGTTAAGAAGTCGATTATAGCTTATTTTACAGCGTTGAAACAAGGAAAACAACAATTTAAAAGTATTGATTCCACAATGAAAATTGGCACGCGTCAAAGATTGTTCCAGTAGTAAACAAATCGCAGAATTGACTTCGAATGACGTACATACCTACATGTATGATGATAAAAGTAAGGTCCAGTTTATTAATTAAGTATTAAATTGAAGGAATGCATCATCTAGAAGTAATTCTGTAACAACAAACAAGCTTATTGAAAAATAAAAAGAATTTCTGCGTTGTCGCATTTTTGCAACAAGTGGAAAAAAATGAAGGTTCCTAAGCTAACCAACAACATAAATTCCTTGACTGTGAACAAATGCGTTTTTATTTCTTTTTTTACAAATTGTTAAAATTTCATCATCCGTGCGAAAAGCTCTGAAGGGAAGAACAGTCTATAAATACAATTTTTTCATCATATATATCTCATATATGAAAATAATGTTTTAATTGTACTTTATGTGCTGCTATACCGTTCATCCGATTACGATACAACTTTGGCAACTTATTCCTTGCACTTGTGCCCAGGTTGCACATCTCATACAACCCAAATTTGCGATGTCGAATAGATTTGGAATTTTAGATCTTACAACCTCGGAATTCGGTATTCAACCTCAATTTTCACCCCCCGTTCTACTGGTAAAATTTTATGGGCGTTGGACGAGGGGCATGTCAATTTTTCAGAAGCGTAAATTTTCAGTATTTTCAGTAAAGTATCAGTATAACTTTTAAACTATAAGTCACACATCAATTAAACTCGGTAACTATTGTGTTCTTCGACTGGTAAAAATTAAAAGAGCACTGAGCAAGGGGGTGTGGCACCGCTCATAAAAGCCCAAACAGCTTCAGAAGTAAAAGTCACAAAACACTAAAACTCAGAATAGAGCTACCACTTGGTTATGTCCTTCTACTAGAAAACTAGGACGGGCATTGGACAATTGGTTTCATACAAGCCGAATTTTTGATATCGAATAGCTTTGAAAGTTAAAGTCACAGAACAATGAAACTCAATATGGAGTAACTAATTAGCCAAGTCTTTCTACTGGAAAACTGGCACGGTCATTGGAAAACGGGGCGTGGCTCCGTTATAATAAATGTTATATATCAATTAACATTAAGAAATAAAAAAGTGACTTCAATTTCACAGCTTTAAATACATGTGTTTGTTTTAGGCAACGCGTGTCGGGTATCGTTAGTATTTTATAAATTTTTGCATCAATAGGGCCGTGTAATACTATTTTCTTAATGCACTAAATGTTGTGTTACAAACTCTCCAATTTAAAATACAGATTGCTTTTCTATTCTTCCCTGGCAAAATCACTAAACATGTTATGGTTTTCAAGTGTCTTAAATGATGTTAGGCCTTAAATAAATTGCCAGTCAGAAATATCAAAAGACTTTGTGTTCGTTTTACAAAATAAGGCCATTAGTGCCCGAAAAATGCATACTTTGTAGGTTACGATGTTTTGTTGGAGTGATATCGCTGTATACCTTCGTTTATAATGGAAAAATACTGGAGAAAATAGTAAACACAAAAACAAAAGCAAAAAACTCGAGGGAAAACAATCAAAACAAAACAAAAAAAAAAACAAATACACTCGGCGACTAATTTCAAAACAGGTTTGTGTGTTTAAGTTTTGTTATGATATTTTTCTGCAAATTGCATCACAAATGTAAGTGCACCCTACATTACGCATTATTGACTCTCAGATATGAAGAACAACATTTTGATTAAACTAGGAATTGAAATAATTTTTATTTTAATAATAATCTTTTGTACAAAAAGTTTTATTCACAACTAGACTATAACTAGAAAATAACTGTTTTATGAACAAAAAAAAAAAAATTTAAATTTTTTTAGTTCATTTAAAAAAAACTCTTTTTTACACATTAAAAAAGTCTTTATTAGAATGTGATTATTTTTGTTCAAAAATTTTATGTTTTTTGCATGAGATTTATTATTCCCAAAACGAAAAATACTTTGACAACAAAATAATTTTATTTCATCTTTAACGGTTACAATTTTTGATATTGTTCGGTTTTGAATTTAATGCCTAGTTAAAAAGAATGAATGATTGAGTGTGATTCCCCGCAGCAAATTCTTTTATTCCAGATTTCGTTCCGAAATCTTAAGTGAGGAGTTCGTATTGTTCGGTACTAATTTGCAATAGCTGAAAGTTAGGCCAGCTCACTAAGTTTAAAATTTTGCAATTTGTTAAATTCAAAAGTTAAACACTTTTCATTTACATAGATCAAATATTTGTAGCCGCGAATGAATAATGATAACAACTATAATATTTGAAAAAATTATTTTTGTTAAAAACTAAAAAAACAAAAAAAAACAGAATCCTATTATATTCCAATATTGCATTGATGACCAAGCCCTTGAAACCTTTAAAGTTATGAAAAAATTTTAAAATACTAGAAAAAGAGGAATTTTACTTGAAACTATAGCAACTAGATCCAGTGTTACTTAGGTAATACGCATAATCTTTGGCGGCTTTTAGTAATTCATAATGTCTTAATAAAAAAAAGAGTCTATTTTTTAAAACATGTGGCTTATATGTTTTTGCAATAAGTCCTTCAATTATTCACCTACGATTTGACTTCCCTACCGCTTTTAAATTAGTTCTTATCGTGTCCTTAAAAACTGTTTAATTATAATGTTTAAATAATGTTTCTTTATTGTTAAAGTGTCAATAATTTATTTTTTTTTTATATTTATTGTGAACAACATTCGCTGCTACTCCTTCTTATCTACAACAATCTACGCGATCACTTACCACATTTTTTATAAATCTATAGCAACAAGTTTGCTCGAGCATTTGGAGAAATATTATTAAACAATTGACCCTCTGAAGGAGTCGCACTGATTTAAACAGCAAATAAAGGGTGCTTTTTGTTAGAGGTAAGGAACTTTAAATTGGCAACATTGTTTTCTGTGGCAGCCGATTTGACATTTCTCATGAATAGACTCACGCCGGAGGACTTAATGGCCGAAGGAGAAATTGCCATTGATTCACAATTTCATTTAGAAATTTTGGCACACTTTTGATCAAATAGTTGCGTGAATAAACAGAATTGCCGCATTTGGCAAACACCATTACATCCAGAAAAACTCACAGTTTGGTGCGCTTTATGGACCGGAAAAATCATTGATTTCAAAAATGACGATGGTATGAGTGTTACAGTCAACGGGAAGCGGTACAGAGACATGATTGCTAGCTTTTTTGTGCCTCAATTGGAAGGCATTAATGTTGTAGATATGTAGTTTCAGCAAGACGGAGCCACATACCACATTCAAATAATTTACTGAAATAAACATTTGGCGAACGATTCATTTTACGAAAAAGATCAGTGAACATCACATCTCGCTCATGCGATTTGACGCCATTAAATTATTTTCTTTGGGTATATTTAAAGTTGCTTATATATGCCGAAACCAGAAACAATTGAGCACTTGGAAGCCAACATTCGAAGCTTTGTCGCCGAAATACAGTCTGATCTACTGCAAGGAATGTGTGGAAATGGGACCACCAGATTACGAGCCAGCCGCGGCAGTCACATGACCGAAATCATATTCGAATGCTGATAACTAGATTTTAAGATTTTCCTGTGTTTTACTTAAATTTAAAGTTCCCTCTAAAAAACAACATCCTTTATATATTTAATTCTTTTGTATTACTGTGTAGTTCATTGAAACTTGTCTTTATTTCGGAACAAATAAGAGTGGTAAGTGTTTGAGAATTATTATTGAACAATTCGTAATATAAAAAATTGAAAATACCCACAACAAAAACATCTTTAAATTGGGGAAATTTTATTAAATGTAGGTCAAAAAGTACACAAAACACATGCTTTTTTTCGAGAAAAGATAAGAGTAACAATTAACAACAAAAGCAGACAATTTCTTGCTAAAACAAGCTTATCAAGTTTTTTGCTTATCATTCCAGCCAAACAATTTTTAAAAAACAAACAAGCTCACAAATTATGACAGGAAATATTCCAAAGTTCCAAATTATTTAAAAAAATCGTCATCACTTAATCGATCATCTGATCGTGTGAATAGGCTGCTTTATTTAGTTGTTTATGTGATTTTCAGTATTTGTCAAACGACTAGGTTGAATCAGAATCAAAGAAGACAGATAAAGAGAGCTAGACAAAGTTAATGGATTTATGTATTTTTTTAATTCCAAATAAAATTTTTTAATTAACGTGATAGTTCAAAGATAGCCAGACATTAAAACACGTTTCGATTTCATGCGCCAAAATAAAATAAGAGACGAACACGTGTCCGTAATCTATGAATAAACTGAAGATATTTATGTATTACATATGGATATGTTTTTGTATACATATCATGGATGAGGATACTACCTGGTTCATGTTTTGCACTTACCAGCAAACATTTTGAATTTAAATGAGAAGTTAGTATGGAAGAGTTTGTCTTTTTATTTATATTTTTAATCTGGATGGATGAAGTACCATTGCTATTAGTGACATTCTTTAAAATCTACTACTGTGGGAGAATAGATTTAATATCAATTTTACACTTTATTTTAAGTTTTTGTAATCAAAAGTAAAGAAATAATTTCTTTTGTAAAAAACATTGAAAAAAAAAATTGGAAATATCACTCATTTTTTTTGCGCGTTGAAGTATCACATAATGCGAATTGCGTATCAATCACGCAAAAATTGGGTCATATTATAATTTTTTTTTTTTAATTAAAAACAAATGTTTATAGCAAATGAAATTTGTTATTTAAAGAAATTAAAAAAACGTGAATATTATAAAGGTCAGGCAAAAGAGAAAAATACTAAACCATATCCAAAAGATTTTAAACTCACTCAAACTATTTCCTTTTTTTATCACTTTTTAGGTTTTAGCTTCGATCAGCAGGCAATTTTTTTTTTTTAAGCACAATTACTCAGTTTTATTATCATACGATCGTATAGCCACAGCAAGCCACTTGCCTCTTTATCACTTAGTGTAAAGTGTCTTAATCGTTGTTGTTGCTGTCTGTCTGCTAGTCAACAAAATGATCGTATATTTTTTTTTTTCTTTATTGTTTAGGTTTATTTTTATAAATTTTGTTTAATGTCGTTTTTGTGCTCGTATTCATGCTGGACAACAAACCAAGAGTTTTCCTCGATACGCTCTCGCAGAGATTAAATCAGTTATAAACAGAAAGGCACTACGACAAGATCGATTGTTCGTCTTACAAGCTAGTTTTATATAATAAGAGGATCAATTTAATGCACAAAGAAACTATAAAAGAAAAGTGAAAATAGAATATATAGCACTCGAAATTTGCACTTTGAGGAAAATAAATACATTGAAGTGATTTGTTACTCTATAAATTGTGCTTTTTTAAATTGGTTGGGAGGATATATAAATTTTTCGAAAGAGTTTTTTGTGTGAATTTATATTTAAACGATCTACACAAAAATGAGTACCACTGCGATCAGTCTCGCGCGAAGTGCCACCAATGGGTGCGCTATGAACGGTGTTTTTTTGGGAGCTGCAATCGCAGCAAACGGAAGCAATGGAAAATCAAATGGACACAGTAGCAACCTGATTCACAAACACACAATGAGCACTAATCTAATCAATAGTCAGTCCTTGAAAACCACCACAGCAACAGCAGCAGCAGCAGCAACAGAAACTAAAGCGACAACAACAACAACAACACCAATAATAACAGCTACAACAAATACAGAGATCAGCACACCTAAAAGCAAGAAACCTGAATTGGCCGCCAAGATTATTAAACAATCGCATATCGTTTGTTTCGATGTTGATTCCACGGTCATAATGGAGGAAGGCATCGATGAGCTAGCCGATTTTTGCGGCAAAGGTAATGAGGTTGCACGAGTCACTAAGGAGGCCATGGGTGGCGCAATGACATTTCAAGATGCGCTCAAAATACGTCTGAATATAATTAGGCCGACACAGAAACAAATCGCCGACTTTGTGAAATTACGTCCCAGCACACTGACACGCAATGTGAAGCGCTTCATGACACAACTGAAGGCAGACGGCAAGCAGGTGTATTTGATTTCAGGCGGTTTTGATTGTTTGATTGAACCGGTGGCCAATGAGCTAGGCATTCCAATGTCTAATTTGTTTGCCAATAAATTAATGTTCTACACCAACGGCGACTATGCCAGCTTCGATACAACGCAACCCACTTCCAAGTCTGGCGGTAAGGCAGAGGCTATTTCCTTGATTAGGCAGCTATATTCGAATGATGCTTTAATCACAATGATTGGTGATGGTGCGACGGATTTGGAGGCAGTGCCGCCTGCTGATTATTTCATTGGCTTCGGTGGAAATGTGTTGCGCGCGGAGGTGTTCAAGAGAGCGCAGTATTATGTGACTGATTTCGAGCAATTGCTGTGAATTGGTTAGCAACAACACAAATGCATTTCTCCCCATTGCTGATTGTGTTTTTGCAATTGAAGAATTTAATTATTGTTAAGCAAAATAATAGATAGTGTTGGAACAAAGTATTGTGCCTCTGAATATGTACATAAATATAGCTGATACAAACATATTAAATTAAAAAGCTAAGTTGTGTTTGGCAAGTTAATTTAGAAAATTTATTTAATAAATTACATTTTTAGAATATTGTATTTTTGCGTATTTTATTTATCTAGACAAATTCGAGAATAACACGATTCTAATGAGTTCATCAGAATCTTCTACACTATTCTTCTATGTTATTCAAACATTGTGACTAAGATAGAAAAATATCGATTTGACTGGAAATACTGCTATCTTTATAGAAACAAGTGCAGTGATGCAATGATCAAAGCTACTCGGAGTTCCCAGGTCGAAGAGCTGAGTGCAAAATAAGAATGTTATATTGAAGGGTTTTCTATGAAGGGCTCTTTCGTATATTTACCTAAGCAAGATGATTACGACAAAAGGATGCAACTTTTCAAAGTTTTAAATTGAGGTGACGAGAGAATGACATCTTAGAGAAAATCCCCGATTGAGTTCCACCTTAAAACTACATGTTTACTGATTACTTTGACACAGTATTTTATGAGTATGGTGTAAGAAATGTTAAATTTCAATTTTAATAGCATGATTTTTATAAATTCTCAACTGAAACAAGCATCGTTTACTATATGTTGTCATCAAAAAAAGCGCTTCAACTTTGACATCGCCAGTTGCAATCTTACGGTATATTTAAAAAAAAAAAACTTTTTTGTTGAGGGAACAAATTACAAAAGATCATCAGTTGATTTTTGTAGACGTGTGCGTTCCCAATAATAGAAGTGAGTATATTTTCGTTTGTGACTAACAAAGCAACCTTAAATATGTTGAATTGAGTAGGTTTGGAAAGAATACTTTTGTTCTTAATCGACATTATCATTATAGCAATCAAAGTAAAAATCAAAAAAGAAAATGTTTTGGTCTTTTTTTTAACACTGCATGACTATAAAGTCCATCATTACATTTATGGTAATTTGGGAAACGACAGCAAACAAAAAAATTTTAATGAACATTCCTCTTCACTTATATATAAGTACAAATGAGTTCGAATACACCAGAAGAATAATGTTTAAAAAATTTCTATCAAACCGATGCATAAGCTTGAAATATATCCTACACTAATGGTAGCGCCCTCGTTTTCGAAACGCACTGAAAGTGTTAAACTTCAAACGCGTTTTTTTCTAAAATTGCGTTTCAAAATGCGTTTGAAAATTAAATCTTTTTTATTAACAAGAAATATTTTGCTCAAAATTTCATAAATAAACTAAAATAAAATAAAATACAATACAATAGGAGCATTCACAACGTTGTATATTTGGTCTTGCATTGTGTATTTGTGGTTTATTTGATATTTGTTATAACTTTGTGACATTCGTAAAAACAATATATATTGAGTTTTAAATACAAAATCTAATCAAATATACCACGAAAAAGCCCATTATATTTAAACCCCTACGTTTAAAAAACGTAAGCGGGGTATATTTATTTTGTCACTCCGTTTGTAACGCCCATAAGGAGGCGTGGTAGGCATGGAAAAGTTTAAATATTCTTTATCAGCATCACCACCCGAGTCGTTTTAGCCATGTCCTGTCTGTCTGTCTGTCTGTGATCACGATCTAAAAAAAGGTCAAGTTCGAAAATGAGCCAAATCTGTTGAAAACCACGCCTACCTCCCATACAAAGTGACTCTATCAAAAATGTAAAATCTCTTTAAATTCCAAAAAAATTATTATATGGACTTGCAATTTTATTGGATATGAACTTTGATATATAATAGGTACTCTGCGTATGAAATTCAACCAAAGCGAGTGGAAACCACACCCACCTCCCATACAAAGTAAATTTATCAAAAAACAAAAGCGAATATTTTCTGTTAAAACTACAACGAAAGTATTTTTACAAATAAACATTTTATGGACTGCTTAAGACTTTGAATATACTTTGGTTCGGCCGTGGGGGTATTTTAACTTCGGCCCAGTCCAAGGTCATTTCTTACTAGTTATAGTTAATATTTTAGTATAATAAAAATATTAGGTCTGTTCCCGTATGCAAAAGTTTTTTAAAGTTTTTACTATTTTTTACTTGAACGCGTTCCCGTACTCGAAAAGAGAGAAAGAATGAGAGAGCGAATCATTTCACCACCAACACAAGTTACAAGTTTTTAATCAAGCAATGGCGGTCGTGACGCAGTGGGTAGAGTGCGTGACCCAAGAGAAGCCTGGTTCAATTCCATACAGAAAGTTCTTTCAATTAAATTAATTTTTCTGTTCGGTCGTCACCTCTGCAGACAATGGCAAACTTCAGAGAGTAAATAATGCCATGTAAAGCTTTTGGAGAACATGCACATTACCGTTCGGAGTCGGCATAAAACTAGTAAGTCCCGTTCTCGATCAATTTTGTACAAACATTTAATAACACGCACAATAGGGCGTATCGAAAAATTTAGATCGTATTCTAAGAGGTCTCAAAAGTTGCATGGGGTTGTCAAGATCAACCAAAAAAAATTTTAAGAAAAAAAAGGATGTCTTCCTGCCCCGCAAGGACAAAGTTGTTTTTTGAGGAAAACAGTAAAAAATAACGACCTTAAAATGCTTTGACTCTTATAAAAAAACTACGTATGTCTTAAAGCAAAAGTAGGTATAGGCTTAAACTAAAAAAATATTGGTTAATACGATGCCACTTACGATTCTTATCCACAGTGTCCTGTGTGAAGGATATTCGAAGCAAAAGTCGTAATCGAGATAGCACAGAACTTTTGATTGTTACCCAATAGTCTAAATTTTGGTGGTATTAATTATAGTGTTAACGTATTCCTTAAATTTGGTGAATTAATTATTATCATAATTTTTGCATATGTATTTTCCTATTTTTGAGAAATGTATACTTGAATGCAATTTTTTAACTTTTTCAAAAAAATTAATATAAGATTTTTTATCTCGGGTATCAGAAATTGTACCGACGGTAATTTTCTCAATTCAGATTCTTCAAATATTTCTAAACAACACCCTGTCTAAAATTATTAATTTAAAGCACCAGCTTAAGGCCACGAGTTTATTTTCTACTTTGATATTTTTTGATAAAATTGTTAAATTTCATGTTAGGAATTATTTTTTTTTTTTAAATATCAAAATAGAAAATAAAATCGTGGTTTTAAGCTGGTATTTTAAATTAAAACTTGGCGGTGTTCAAGGTGGATATAATTGATTGAAATTGCCCCAAAACACGCACCGTACCAAAAAACTTGTACACGCAAATTTACATGAATATTTCCATACATATTTCCAAATTGCTTTCGTTGACGAAATTTCCTACATTTTACTCTTAAAATTTGCAAAAATTTCGGCAAAAATCAACAGTAATAATAATAATAAATAGCAGTAATTTTGACAAAAACAAGAAAAATAATGACATCAAGCAATCACATTTTATAAAAAAAAAATATTTATATATACATATATATATATATATATATTGGCGTCCGTGGCGTAGTTGGTTAAAGTGCGTGGCCGCTATGTCAAAGAACTTTGGAGACCCAGGTTCGAACCCCAGGCAGCGACAGAAAATTATTTGAATTAAAATAATTTTTCTGTACGGCCGCCACCTCTCTGCAGACAATGGCAAACCTCAGAGAGTAATCAAAATGCCATGTAAAGCTTCTTGAGAATAAGAACATTCCGTTCATCGCCGTTCGGAGTCGGCGTTAAGCATGTAGGTCCATTTCTCGGTCAATTGTGTACAAACTTAATAACACGCACAACACAATTGATCATAAGAAGCTAGGTCAAAGTCCTTTCAAGGGCTGAAATGGCCAGTTATTTATTTTATTTTTTATATATATATATGTATAAAAATATCGATAAATCAAAGACAAATTTTTTGCCATAAAAACTAAAATGTATTTCCAGAAATTTCATTTTATATTTTAATTTTATTTCAAATTTTATCATTAAATTGGAAAGCGTTAATTTATTTTGAAGCTTCTAGTCTGAATTTTCACATTAATATGTGACATTTTTCATTATTTCGCAGATTATATTACACTTAATAAAAATATCTTAGCTTTCTAAAGTAGGTTTTATGGTTCTTAATGATTTTATGACAATATCTTTTAATTTTTCATTGATTAAAATTATAATTGCATGATTTCGGAAAAAGGGACGTTTTGTGGGATTTTTAGTATAGCTGCTTTTATTGGCATCACCAAAATGATAGACGCACGATCTGTCAACGCAACATTTAGTTTTGCAAAGTTTGAGGTCGTCCATTTTTGACAGCTTATATCGTAAAGTTTTTACAGCGGAGACCAACGTACGGTCAGCGCACGACCGACCTAACGCAGTATTGTAATTCAGCTATTATGGTTCGATATAATTTGACTACAAATTGGTCGATTAATGACCCTTGAAATTGGCCCTGGTGTGACCCTTAAAATTTCAATTTTATTTCAGAGGTTTATTTTAAGGTGTACTCTATAGAGGGCATACTAACTATGTCACAACGTTTGTAACGCTTATAAAGAGAGATCGAAGGTATAGAAAAATATCGCAAAGTACCGTTTAAGCTACGCAAAATTCGTTACGCTGATTTAACAAAATCTCGAAAACTATACTATTTTCAAAATATTTTATTTCATATTCGAATTTAACGCGCACTTTACAGAGTTAAAAAAAATAAATAAATAACTGGCCATTTCAGCCCTTGAAAGGACTTTGACCTAGCTTCTTATGATCAATTGTGTTGTGCGTGTTATTAAGTTTGTACACAATTGACCGAGAAATGGACCTACAGGCTTAACGCCGACTCCGAACGGCGATGAACGGAATGTTCTTATTCTCAAGAAGCTTTACATGGCATTTTTATTACTCTCTGAGGTTTGCCATTGTCTGCAGAGAGGTGGCGGCCGTACAGAAAAATTATTTTATTCAAATAATCTTCTGTCGCTGCTGGGGTTCGAACCTGGGTCTCCAAAGTTCTTTGACATAGCGGCCACGCACTTTAACCAACTACGGTACCGGTCGCCACTTTACAGAGTTGATGACTGTAATATTTAAAATATAATCGAGTGAGGCACTCGTAATAAAGGTAAAGAGAGAGAGAGATCAACAATCAAGCTGATTACTCAATGCACTGAACAAAATGACGGTGACAAAGACATTACGACATCTGTCAAATTCTTTTTACATGCTTTTCTTATGGAGGTGAATGTGGTGAAAATGACGCAGCGGTATAGCAATGTTGCTGACGTCGGTAAAGAATTATTTTTAATTTGACGAGCGACAAGTTTAAGCAAGTGTAAGTCGCGTAGTCGTCAACGTGTTAAGAGCATTACGACGACAGCAACGATAAACTGTCAAATTAGGAATAGTTCTAAATCGACGACACGACATTGCGACATTAGACCTCTGGTGTTTTGATTTTGAGAAAAAAAATGTTTCCCCCCAGAAGTAACGATAGCGAATCGATTTCTTTGCGCGCAAAAGGCATCTCGCCTAAATATCTTCCAAAAGTTTCGCTTTCGCTTTGCCTCGGCGAAAGGCGAACAATTTATCTTCCAAATGTTGGCTGGGATGAGACATGTAAAAAAATTTGACAGATGACGTTTTGTCGCTGTTGTCGCCAATGTCTTCGGTGCATAAACCCGAATTCATAATTTCATTTGATTTACATTGAATTTAGTGTAAAAAATTGTTCTGTTAAAATTTGTCATTTAAAAAATACTTCAGCTAAAAACATATAATTCTTACAATTTCTATAACTGCACGTTAGTTTTAAACCAATAAAAAATTTGTTCTAAAATGTTGCTTCCAAACATTTCGAAATGCTTATCTTCAAGTTCACCCTGTCTAAGTAGGTTTTCGTGATATTTTTTAATTTATTATTTTTAATTTATTTTGTATTTTAGTACGACGAACGAAATTATTTGTGGTTGTTTTCTAATGCGTTGGCGGTTAATAGAAAATAACTTGCTGTTCATTGATAGGTGTTGCTTCTACTTCCAGTTAACGTCTTATAAGGCAATGAAAATAAAACAGCCATTAGAACATTTAAACATATATTTTTTTCTTAACTTTTTTCTCGCAACAATTAGTTCAAAAGATTTTAACATAATGGTTGTTGTGACAGACAGAAGAAAAATACGTTAAGTCAGCAAGCAACCTACATTTGCCGTATGTCATTCATATCACTTTTTTATTGTATTCGTAACTTTTTCTTTAAGCTGAAAGTCTTATAATGCTAAGTAGTTCATTCATCAGTAACCAGCAAACTGCAAGATTTAATTTTTTTTATTTTATTTTTTCAGTTTTTTTTTTGTTTGTGTATATATTTTGACCTTGCATAAACTGGAGCAGGTAAACTTAAAAAATATTTTTTTAAGTTTAATTCCTAAAAAATCGAATTTCATTATTTTAACTTAGTTTTCTCATGATATTGAACTAATTCAGTTTGTTTACAATTTGTTAGAAAAATTAAATGAACTGAAATCTAAAGTGGATTATCACCTGATTTGGGTAATAAGATGTAAAAGTTATATTTGTTTGGTGCGCTATATGGACTTGTGGAATCGTTGGTCCTTACTTCTTTAAAAATTAGGCCAGCGAGAGCATTAACGCCGTTAACGGCGAGCCATGATTGGTGATTATTTCGTGCTTCGAATAAATGGGGTGTTTATTGAAGACATATTTCTCCAACAGGACAGCGCCACATGCCTTACAGCGCGTTAAACAATCGACTTACTTAAGAAATTATTTGACGAAGGCGTAATTTTTTAAATTGACCAGCCAATTGACCACCAAGATCGTGCGACTAAGCGGTTTTACATTATTTCTTCTAGGGTTATGTGAATTCATTGGTTTATGCGAACAAACCAGCACCTACGGTCACCTTGAAAGACGATATTATGCAAAGCATTGCCCCAAATATGACCTCAATGCTTGAAAATTGCTTGAATTGAAAATTGTCGAAAATAGGACTTCCATAATGTGCTACATACGAGCGAGCCACGATGACCAGATGTCCGAAATCTTATTCAAACACTAATTCTAAATAAATAGACAAGATTTTTCGAAAGAATGTTTTCAGAGACGGTAACGGTTTACTTAAAATATTGTTTAAGGGGGACAATATATATCCAGAGGCCGAAAAAAGGTCATGGTTGTGAACTTTTTAAGGAAACCTAAGGATATTTTTAAATAAGGGTTTTTATACCTAAAAATATACACATTCAAGAGTATGTTTAGTTTTTTTTTTATTAAAAAAAAATTAATACTAAGGTAGATAAAAACTAGTAAGAAATGATCTTCGACTTTAAAATAAAATTTAACTTCGAACTTAAAATACCCCCATGTCCGAACCAAAGTATATTCAAAGTCTTAAGCAATCAATAAAATGTTTATTTGTAAAAACATTTTCGTTATAGTTTAAACAGAAAATATTCGCTTTTGTTTTTTGATAAAGTCACTTTGTATGGGAGGTAGGCGTGGTTTTCACTCGATTTCGTTGAATTTCATACACAGATATATGTATGTTATATATCAAAGTTCATATGCAATTTCAAGTCCATATATTAATTTTTGTGAAATTAAAAGGGATTTTACCGTTTTGATAAAGTCACTCTGTATGGGAGGTAGGCGTAGTTTTCATCCCACTTGGCACATTTTCGAACTTGGCCCTTATTTTTTAGATGAAAGCTTAAATATCGAATATCGTGATGATGGTTCACTTGAAAATTATGGCTGTAATCGTGATCACAGACAGACAGACATGAACGGACATGGCTAAATCGACTCGGGTGTTGATGCTGATCAAAAATATATACACTTTTCTATACCTACCACTCCTCCTTATGGGAGTTACAAACGGAGTGACAAAATTAATATACACCTTTTACGTTTTTTAAACGTGTGGGTATAAATATAGAGCGCTGTGAAAAAAGGTGAAAAGCGGTGATCAAGATTGCTCCTCCTTAATTCATCTGAAACAAAAAAACGAAAAATATTATTAAACCCATTAAGAAAATGCTTTGAAAAATTTGAAAAAAAAACTTCTGGATATATAACCCCCTTTTATATAAAAAATATATGTATTTTTCCTGATCTATTTGATATAATATTAAAAAACCTAAAAAAGTCGATTTAATTGTGTGAAAAATTGATTTGTTCACAGCTTCTATCCTGTTAAAAATAAATATTTGTAAAAATTGGAACAATTAAATTATAGTTTGAACGATTAATTTAAGTTTAACTTGTTTAAAAATTCCTTTTAGCTTTTTAATTGAATTTAAGGTGAATCTTTGCCGAAAATGGAGCCAGCGCCACTTATCGGATCCAAAATTTTATTTTTTTTTATTTTATTTCATCTCATTTAAATATTATATTGTGTGAATTCGAGCTAAATCGGTTAATAAATAAGATTTTTCGGAAAAAAGCGACCCCCAGCCCCACTTGGATAGTCTACTACAAACAAAAACAATCCGGAGCACCACACGAATATATGGTGTGAATACAAGATGGATAGCTTCAGTGGTTCAGACATACATACGCACTAACGCTTTTATGTATTAAGAAGATTGAGAAAAAAATCATTAAAAAAAAATTAAAATAAAGTTTAAAATATTTCTGTCAGTCTTTGGAACACTTAAATAAATGTTATCTTATGCAGAAATATTTTGAAGATTTTTGAAAAAGTTAAAAAATTGCGTTCAAGTATGCACTTCTCAAAAGTAGGTAAATGCATTTGCGTAAAATATGCTCATTTTCAATTCGCCAAATTTAAGGAATACGTTAACATTATAATCAATACCATCAAAATTTAGAATTTTAGGTAATAATCAAAAGTTCTGTGCCATCTCGATTAGAACTTTAGCTTCGGATATCCTTCACACAGGACACTGGATAAAAATTGTGAGTGGCACAGTGTTTGGCAAGATACAAGTCTGAGTCTATACTTAATTTTGCTTTAAAACGTATAGTGGTTTTTTTACAAAAATCATCCCTCTAAAAAGTAAGGAGTTTGGATTTTCTGCCCAAGCCTTATCTATCTCCAAAGTTTTGTCACTAGTTAACTTGGTTTTTCAGAGTTGTAAAGTGCCCAAGGTAAGCTTTCACAAAAGGGGCGGACTTTTGGAACTTTTGTTGTATGTAGACCAACACGGCCTACAGTACATTCAAATTGATGTTTATTATTGCTTTCTTATACCTTTTTTACCAATATACTTTCCGTATTTTCAGTTCAAATTTATTTTATATTTTGCTTATTTAAGTACCCACAATGTCTCGGCGAACGCTCATACTTCAAGGGAGCCGAAACAGTGACTTGGCTACTTAAGGTACTTAAGGCAGTGTAAAGGTTAAGTCATAAGTGCACAAAAACTAAAATCACTTTAAAACTTTCTTCAATTTCTTTCTCATGAAAAAAAAATATACATAAAATACATGAAAAATCAATAATATTTGCAATATTTACGACGTTATTTTTATATTTACTACTTAATAACAAACGTTATATCTTAACTGGTCTTAATAGCATGTAACTGACGTATTGCCAAATTTAATTATGAAACGATCATATCGAAACCTCGCAAATGCTGAGAACTGTGACTAACGACGAAATACTTTAACACAATAACGATGAGATCACCGTGAAAAGTATTCAGCAGCGTATTCGGCATGGTCGCAATCACGATTTCCAGCATAAACAAAAGGTTTTACCATGAAAAGCTTACTGCACATACGCCTTATGCTTGGAAATCATAGCTTACGACAAGTGCAATTTTTAGTTAAAACCTCATGAAACATTGTGCGCTCAATTTAAAAACAATTTATTTAATGCAAATTATTGCATTCAATTTTAACTTACCGCAGGTTCAATAACTCTTCTACGTGAAGCTTTTGTGGGTACTAGTTCAAATTTTCAAACTTGCATCCACCGCGATTTGGAGCGACAAACGGCACTTGTGTGTTGAGAAGCAATACCACGACGCAGTGCAGGATGCTGCAACGCACTAAAACTGAGCACAGATTGCTCTCTCAATAAACTTCCTGCACAGGACGAATTGTGACGAGCTTTTATCGATTGTTTTTTGTTGGTATATGGAAAATGTTATTAATTGGCGAAATTAACAATTTTCTAACGTTTAATTTTCAAAATTTCTCAATTTTGTAGTGTTGCGAGGGAAAAACACAATTCTTCAAATTTTGTGACAATTTCAAAAAGTTTGAAATATTTTTGTTTTTTTTGTTTTTTGTTCTTGTCGATTATTTTATCTTAAGCCGGGAAAGTCATTAAAGCTTGAATACCACTAAACTTCGAAAATTTTGTCAACACTTTTTTGCTTTCGCCAAAATCAAGACCAACACCCGAAACGCTTGAGAAACTCGTACCAACTAAGTTCAAGTGGCGTAGTTTAGTGCAAAGTTACCTCAACTGGTGCTCCGCCGGTGGTGGTGGAGTCAATCGCAACGTTTTTTTTTTTGTTGTATTTGGATGTTGAATGTATGTACATGCATACAGTTGGAAGAAACAGAAAAATAGTTGCTATCGCTATTTCTTGGATATCCGTGGGTAGTTTTCGGTTGACTGCCTAGCTGTGGCTGTTGTTGTTGATTGTTGTAGTTATTATTGACGCTACTGTTATTGTTGCCTTTGTTTCGCTGCTAACGTTGTTTGGCTCCAATATGTTATTTCGATGATGACGAATTCACATGGATTTTAATTGTTTCTTTTTGTTGTTTTTGCTTTTTGTTTCTCTGGCAAAAAAAAAGTGTAGAAAAGAAAATTTCTAAGTATCTAGTATGAATTGATGGGGATAACTTTATTGCTGTTAAATTCAAGCTACGGCTTTTAAGTTTGCTACGATTTTTTTTCCTAATTCAATGGAATTTCTTTAGACCAGAATCACGCTTGCGTCAAGGTTGACTGCTTCTATTGACATCAGCGGCAGCGACAGCGATGTTGCTGTGTTGAATTTGGTGGAATGCGCGATATAAACAGCTGATTGATTAAATGACAGTGGGAATATATGAAATACTTTTGGCTTGAAGATATTTTTGATTTATT
Source organism: Pherbina coryleti (assembly GCA_943735915.1). Lineage (NCBI taxonomy): Eukaryota > Metazoa > Arthropoda > Insecta > Diptera > Sciomyzidae > Pherbina > Pherbina coryleti. Next base: position 130,263,991 of record OX030952.1, read on the forward strand.
ATCGATCGTAAGGTGATGTTTTATTACCTCAAATCAACTTTTATGTTCACCGCAATTTCCAGTTCGTGAATTCATCAAATTTTCATAAATAAACTTTAAATGTTATTTTTTTTATGGCATGTTACATGTTCAACATAAAATTTTTGTGTTGCATGTGTTTCTATAAAATGATTTATAACTCAAAGGAAATTTATTCAATAATAAGCATTCCAGAATAAAATATGTATTTTTTATAACGTTAATTAAAATTGATTTTGCAAGAGTTTCAAGAGTTCTTATTATTAACTCCAATAAAGACTGTTTCTTAGTCCTTAAGACAAAAAAAAAACCCGCTGCAAATTTGAAAGTGCATGCATGGAATTATTACTCGTCGAGTTTATGCGTTATGGAAATTTTTATAAAATTCAAATGAAGAATTTTTACTCAACCTTACGAGAAAAATAAAAAAAATATGACGTCTAGAAGTGCTACGAAAAGTTTTATTTTACAATAAAAAATGGTTTATCTCAATAAAAAAAAAAAATTTAAGCCACGACACCAAGTTGGCAACCACTGAATGTGGTAAAAATGCATTTTTAATTGAAAAACGTCCCATGGAATTATAACTTCGTAACTATAGGCGCTACGGTAAATTTTATGGAACGACTGTAGAGCTGAGGTTTTCGATCACAATATAACAAAAATTAATGGCATTATCAGATCTTTCAGAGAACTGCTTAAATTAACCTAAGTGCATGGGTACAGAGCCTTAGCAACCCAGGAGCTATGGGGGGCTTATCGAAAACAACGGTTATTTAAAAATCAATAGCATCATAAATTTACTTAAAATAAAATAAAAATTATTACCTAATAATTCTAACATTAGAAATTATATTAATTATTTCAATAGTTTTGGAATACAAAGAGTGTATGCAGTACTGCTTTTAGATTATATGAGCATTATTTGCAATAAAACTAATTAAGCCTGAAAATATGAGTTTATGGTATAGCTTTTATGAATTTTTTTTTTTTTTTTTTTTTTTGTCTTGTTAGGATAAGGATACGGCGTCACGTCAAAACCTGTCCACAACACAGCCAACACCATTTTTTTATGTTACTCTTAATAATTTCAATACCTTGAGAGATGGTAAAATTGTTTTAAGATTTTGGATTGTTGAATTGTGAAATTACACTCATCTTTTACTTCTAGTTTTTGCCAGTTCGGGTTCAAACACATCCTTTTATATTTCAAATTCAACTCTTTCCAAAACAAATTCAACTTTTTCGATTTAAAAAAAAAAAATTACTTTTTTCATATCATATGCAATTTTTTGCACTTAAAATTCAACCCTAGCCAGGAAAACGACTTAAAATTCATATATCATTTATAAAATGTTTAAATGGTTTTTTTTTTGCTATGATTTTATATTTGAAGTAAAATAAAACCCATTATTTTAGATATAAATACTGACATAATATTTTATCCTGAAAGCTTTTTCTTTCCTTTGATAGTGTGGTTTTAGGAGTCAAAATTAGGTAATTTGAAAACAGCTCCACAATATAATTTCTGTAAGCATATACGCATGGAGTTTAGTTGATATTTAAAAAAACATGTCAGAAAATAGTGTATGTTTTCAAAGAATATGGTTCCAGCTTTATACAGAACTTGTGACACCAAAGCCTATTAGGCACAAGGAGGTTTTTCCGATCTTCAGTTAGGTAAGGTTAACCATCGCCTATGATGCTATCAAGGGAGCCTTAAGGTCTATTGTGATTCTCTTTATTGTGTTATTAACGCCTAGAATAACGATCTTCCGCTTACAATACTCCAACTCTCCAATTTTTATACTTTGCAAAATCAGACTATTGCGACCAAAACTACTCAACTTCTTCAATTTTTAAAAACATTCTGTTTCCAATTTTTTGTTTTAGAGATGTTTTCTTTTATTTTTGTCCATTCTTATATTTTTTATAAAAACCGCGAACTTAAACGCCAAGTTATTCTAATTTCTTCTACTGAAGTTGTTAGTTGAAGGTTGTGTCAATTGAAGACCACGAATGTTGTGGAAGTCAAGAAGCTTCAACATTTCCTTAGTATCAGGATCAACCTCAATGATATCTTGTTCCAAAGCAGACACAGCTGGCACATAGTTATCACGGCGTTCACGTTCTTCTTCTTGCAATTTAATGGAAATTCCACGAACCTGCGAGTGACGAAGTCTACCCATCAAATGGGTAACATAGCTGCAAGAAATACATTTTTTAAGTAAATAAATTAAACATGAATAGTATATACAATGAGGTTTATCCAAGTTTGTGAATAGCAGCGATTACTCAAGCGACTTACCCGGCAATCTTGTTCCTCAATGGCTTGGTGGGGATGATTGCGACTTCTTCACATATCCTTTTGTTGGTGTGAAAGTCCAACGTAAGGCGAGTGTAATACTTCTCAATTATGACCTTTGCGGCCTTCTTGACTGTCTTGGTTCTGACACGACCCTGTAGTTTACAAAATTACATGAAAGAAAAAAAAAACAAACAATACCAATTAGTCGTCATAATTCTGGCATATTTTCAACAGTTTCACATCAATTATTTGTCACATTGATGCCTTGTAAATTAATTTTTTTAAATTGCATATGTTTCGAAAAAAGTTCTTTCGATGCTGGTGAATTTTTTCGATTCATTATTAAATTTATTTCGCAATTTACACCTACCATGGTGGAAGATTTTACCGGAAAAGAACACGAACACGAACACCAATACAAGTATCTCTCTTCATCAACCAACCTCAGCTGTCAAACTGGTTTTTCTATTATTTAGCTATCAAGTTTGATAACAATTCGTACGGAATGTGTTTAATATACATTAACACTAGTCCACAAATGAATTGAAATCTCACAGTTTGTGGGCAAAAAGTGTCCAATTCGTCATCAAAGGGTTAAAAGTTGCGTTAAACGTTCAAAATATTGGTTTCAAGACACATTGACGACGACAGCGACGACAAGCTGTCAAATTAGGAATAGTTTTATATCGACGACATGACATTGCGACATTAGACCAAATTCTCTCCATTAGAAATACATGTTAAAAAATTTGACAGATGTCATAATGTCGCTGTCATCGTCAATGTGTTCAGTACAATACACTGCTTGTCGAAATTCTTTTGAATTAACAGCAGCGACGTTGTCTGCACGCAATTTAATAATAAATTTTATTTTAAAGGTGCCGTCGTCAAGTTAACACCTTAAAAAGCTCGCCTCACTTAGATCCATCGCACATTACAGCTGTAATCTAGACTTTTAGTCGGCCGATAGTTTGATGCTTGATTGGCCGCAACTGACAAGCCAACTATTTAGTTAAGGGATTGCATTTGAGAAACATTCTCATGGGGAGTTTTAAAATTATTTGGCTATTTTGAGTTTTATAAAATTTTTCGTTACTGACATATTTTTTGTTGATTTTGGTGCGGGTATGAATATTAAACATTTTTTATTAGATTATTATGTATTAAGCAGCATTCAACATTTTGCTGTCATTTACGCTATCAGTGCACCCGTCAACCGACAGCCGTTTTGGTTCTGTTCGGGCTCTAATCTTGCGAATGTTCGTCGCGATCGAAGACCAGCGATTTGATTCGGACATGGCTGAAAAAATAAGGTTGTCGCATGGGTGAGAGCGAGTTCCCATAAATGTCAAATCGAAGTTGACAGCTCATACAAAATCAGAAAGCGAAAATGAATACCATGTAAAGCCGATGAAGTTGTTGTTGTTGCTTTGCATTGATTTTGACAATTATGGGTACTGAGAAGAGAGTACGATCAGCCCCGAGACAACCTTGTTTATTAAAGCATGATTTCGGATGTGTTCATACATTTTCATGCATTCTATAGGCCTAACCAAAATAGACGAGTCGCTACGTAACTAGTGAAGACAAAAATGTTCGCTTAAATGCAATTCAATGTTGTTACCCAAAATAAGCAAACGTAAACTCAACGAACTGAACGAAATGGTGTGACGAGACGGTTTGTTCCGTAAGAACCGAACTTTTAGCGTCTCAACTCGTCAACGACATCTGTGCAGAGTAGTCTTCTTCTTTTTTCAGACGATTGGAGGTACTCGTTTCATTTTGGGTTAAATGTCAAAACAGACGTAACGAATGCAAACGTTCGGCAAGTTGCAATCGTCTCGTTTCGTCTATTTTGGTTAGGGCTTATTGCTTGAAAATGTCGCCGATCGCTAATCGCTTTGATTCTGTTCAGGCTTATGCACTGAACACATTGACGACGACAACGACATTACGACATCTGACAAATTTTTTTACATGCTTTGCTTATGCAGGTGAATGTGGTGAAAATGTTGCGGCGACATAGAAATGTTGCTGAATTATTATAATTTGAATAGAATAGAATAATATGAATAGAATTATTTCTAATTTGACGAGCGACAAAAGTGCAAATATAAGGGTTTGTGTATGAGTGAATGAAACAGTCGTATTGGCCAACTCACACGGGATTGCTTGATTGGCAATCTTTGAACTTTTCTTACTCTCTTTCACATTCTGTTTGTTGGTAGCTCACACGACACGCCAATCATAATTTGACATTTCGTTGAAAATTTTATTTCGTAACCTAGCAACACTATTCAGATTGCTGATTGTTGACATGTACAGCAATCTCAAAATGAACAAATTTAGATTGCTGCAATCTGTGTTCATACGCTCTGGCTCTCAGAGATCTTGACAGATTCACATTAAAGGCAACAACAAAACGACTAGATTGTTTGATTGGCAATCACCGTGTGAGCTGGGGATATGATATTTCCAGATTGTTGACTTCTTCTCCACGTCGCGTCGTAAAGTCGTGTAGTCGTGAATGTATTCAGTGCATTACTCCCTTGTAAATCGTAAATTAATTTTAATTTTGAAATGAACACCACCCCGACAAATTCACAATGCTATGAACTAATGACGAATTAATGGCAGTTTCTAAGGAAACGGAAGTTGTTACCTTATCAAAATTTCAAACTATTTAATTGTCCGCAATTCACCAACACTTCTCATGAACTCCGATAATGTTGGTAAATCTCCAAATTCCGACGACTCGAATAGTAGCAGCGCTGGAGCAAGTAACTCCAACTATTCCGACAATGACAAAATAAAATCCATTGAAGCACCAATCGATCCCAATGGCAACGAAAAGAACATCAGTTTAAATGACTTTTTGGATTTTCTCAACGTTTCCTGTCATGTTAATGACATGATAACAAATAGTGTTCAGGCAAAGGCATCCACTTGTGGTAGGACAAGCTCAAAGTCGACCACAAATGTTGACTTTGAGCATTTGGCAAAGAATCGCTTGGTCAACGATCTTTATGGACACAACGATAACAACAATGCAACTAATCGCATTATTAAGCCTACAACTGACCAAGAAGAGCGAGAACGGTTACGATATAGGCGACGCACTCTGTCCGTTGGTGCAACATCAACTGGCAGACATGGTTCCAAAAGACCGGAAACTCCAAAGAAGGGATTGCATCCCAAGCTCAATGAAAAACTAGATTACATGTTAAATGAGGGAGTAATGGACACAATTCTTCCCTTTATATGTCCGGTACCAGTGCCAATGGCATTCTCCAGACAAATCCCTGGTAAAAACAAACAAAAGGAAGGAGCAGGAGAATCTAGCAATGAGGCTACTGAGTTTGGTGAGAAAATAGGAAAGGTACGTGGAGAAGCAACAAAAAATGGAGGATCATTACGACGAAAGTCGCTTCTTAGTTCGCGTGGTGTACATACTAGGAGTGGTGATAAAAAAGGGGAGTAAGCTATTGTTAAATGTTTCCCTTCGATTTTTAATTAACGCGAATGTTTTTGTCAAGGAATGACGTTATAATTCATGTTTGCGACGAAGTCAAAAATACATCACGCGATTTCTTTTGCCCTCAAAGTTTACTTGTTAAAAAAATGGGCTACTTTGCTGATGTCACTGCTGGCCAGAAACTGGAAGACATGGATATTTCAGTTCACTGCGACATACAGATATTTGATTGGCTAATGCGCTGGGTAAAGCACAGTGCGAGAATGGAAAATACTGGTTCCCAATCATCAGCAATGGCATTGGAACCAGAACCTCAACTAGATGCTAGCAATGTTGTTCCCATACTTGTATCGGCTAGTTTCTTGCAAGTACGTTTTCGAATCAGATTTAGATTTACTATATATCCAACTTTATATTTTATGAAGATGGAACCTCTATTAGTCGACTGTTTATCTTTTTGTCATGCGCGTCTAAGCGAAGTAGTACGTGCTTCAACGAATCTCTCTTGTATGAACGATTCCATACTGACTCGATTGGCTGCAATGTTCACTAATGTGGAGCTGGAATGTGTGCGCGATAAAAAGGAAAGAGTTACACCACGCCTGTGGACGAAGCTCATACAGAGCCTCTGTGAACCCGAACCTGAAGCGCTGCGTGGTCATTATTACAGTTTGGCTGGTCTCTTTCGTTGCTCAAAGTAGGTGTTACTGTTCTTAAATTAAACTAAATATTTTTATATTTTTGAGTAGGTGCGGCAAATGCTTAACGAAAACAATGGAACCTTATGTAACCTGCCCCTCTAATTTACGCATCAATCGTTGGGGACAGCTTGTGAGTCGCCATGTACGTGATCCTAACTGGAATATGTCAACATTTATAAGTCAACTATTCAAGGAATTAAAGTCATGGCGCTTAGTTTATTGGAAGCTCTGGGGTCATTGCCATTATCTTTATTGTTTTCTTTGCGAAATGCATTTTCCTGTGTTCCAGGTTAGTAGAAACATGAAGAGAAATTGTGTTTTAATGCATTTCCTTTAATCATTTCCAGCTCACTTGGTGTCGTTATCATTCCGAAGTAGCACAGTTTTTGGGTCCATCAACCGAAGGTCGCAACACGGGACCAGTGGGACGTTATCCTTGTTGTGGACAGCAAGCATTTCGCTTTGACACGTTACCGGGTCCAATTGTAGGTTATTTCATAACTAACAAATGTTCATATTCATGGTTTTCCATTTCCGCTATTGCAGGGTTGTCAGTTTCGTGAACATAGTGTCCAGGCTGAAACTGATCGTGACCGCGCCATACACTCTATAATTCAGCTTGTGTCAGAGAACTATGCACTTTGTGAAAGTCCACCGCATAAGCTGAAGGAACGAATAGCATGCAGTGATGTGGGGACCCGGTGGTCTGGGATCTCGTTGACGCCAAGGGGCGCACGACAGGGTCTTCTTCCTGTGCTGACTGCTGAAGGTTACGACGAAGAATTTTACTTAAACACTTCTTAACATTTTCTTTTTACTGCAGAGTATAGCTGCAAGTCCGTGAGACGTCCACGATCGGGAAGAAAATATTTTAGTGAATCCAGCAGTGATACCGACACTAGTGAAGATGAATTGCAATCTATAACGGGAAAGAAAACTTTGGGTGGTGGAGCTACATGTCGTGATTTCTCCTCAAGCAGTGACGGTTGCGAATCTGAGTCGATTCGAGATTCCAAAAAAGTCTACTCCAAGAAAGGAGGTAAAAGGTAATTACTTATTCCGGCTCCACAAAATAAGCCCCATATTAAATAAACATTAGAAAAAAAATTAAATAAGCGCCAAAAAATGTCCATACATTTTTGGGTACTATTTCACAAATTTTGGGTGATATTTAATTTTTTTCTTGGGTTTTATTTCATTATATTTATTTATTTCATTGTTTTTTTGTTTGGGATATTCCATTTATTCGTTGGGTGTTATTTCATAATGAAATTAATCCCAAATTTTGGGGCTTATATAATTTTCCATTTGGGTTTTATTTCATTGCATTTGGGCATTATTTCATTTCAGTAATCTAGGGTTTATTTAATTTTCGTTGGGTCTTATTTCATTGGGTGTTATTTCATTGGGTGTTATTTCATTGGGTGTTATTTCATTGGGGTTTATTTCATTTGGGGGTTATTTCGATGAGCCGTTAATTCCCTGACCCAGTATTTAGAGATATTTCGATCAAACAATTTTTTCAATTAAGCTATTAAGACCATACCACGTCCTGGTACTTACATTTTTGACCTTCACCTTGGCATAAGATTTCCTACGACGCAGAGTCTTATCTTTTGCAACTCAAATGTGCCAAATTAAACGAATTTTTCATTTAATAAAAAGTATATACGTTTTCTGTAAAATACTGAAATTTTCAATGTTTTTTTACCAAAAACAGAAAATTTAACTGTACATTTTAAACTTTTTTCTGTATATAGTTTTTAAAAATATGGCTTAAGAATTATACTACGATCACTACTTCTACTTAATATAATAATTATTAAGCGTTTTTAACGTTTTACTTTCTTTTTAAATCCTGAGGCTCGACTGACGGCCTCTGTAGTCGAGTGGATAGCGTGCTTGAATGCCACCGCACAGGTCCCCGGTTCGAATGCCGGTCAGGTCATGGTCCTACGCTTTGCTTTTACATTTTCTTTAATCATTTCTAATCAACTGAAATAGAAGACTTATCAATATTTACGACTTGAAGGTTGTAATTGGTGGTAGATAAGTTTGTGGATGAGATAAAATTCAAATGTTTTTACAGCTTTCCACTGCGCTAAGAACATTCTGCACATGTTTCGCTTGATTACTCCTTATTTCCCACTAATTTATAACCACTTTTCGAACCAAGGCAGACTTGACTGAATTTTGGACCCTTGGTTCAAGGCTAAAAAAAATCCCTAAAAATTAATGAAATGGCAAATAATTTGGGTTTGTTAGTTTGCAAATTGTATGGCATTTAGTGTTTGAACACAATTCCGGCCATATGGCCACCGCAACTGCCAAGGTGGCCAATGGGCAGCCCATGATTCGGTCACCAAAACTTCGTCCTAAAAAAAGTGATGTTTTCGCACTTTATGATTTGTTGTATGTTGTATGTTGTAGAACCAATGATGCCTTCGGCATGCTAACCATACAAGACAATAACTTTTTCTGGATATAAGAAAGGGTGACTGGATAGTCTCTTCAGGATTTTTCCCACTCCAAATACGGCAATTTTGCTTATTTTTGTTCCCATTTAGCCACAAATTATGCACGACATAATGTGTGCGAAGTGCTCTGTAAGTTTATCACATAAAATGCGAATTTTGGAAATAAAATTTTGGTTGGTAAAACATAATCAACATAAATCAGTCATACACATGTGTTTACTTTATCAACTGGTTTGACAGCTAGCGCTTTAGGGAATTCCATGCCTCTAAAGAAAAACCCTTTATAAGTAAGAATTATTAGTTTTATTTCCAAATTATTTTATTTTAATTATTTTCAAAAAATGTCCAAATTAATTTTGTGCTTTTTATGTTCACAACATATTTAGACAAACTGATAGAAGTGGTCGCTACTGGTCCGGAGAAATATCAGCTCGGAGTAATCAGGATCATCAACGTGAATTCGAAGAGAAAGTTATGAAAAAAGTTATTGCAATTGTTAATAAGAAAACTGCTTCGGAACACAGCTTGCCGGTACAATCAATGCCAATGGGTGGCTCTTATGTCCGCCTTGAGGCTGAATGGAAAGATAATTTGAAAACCCGTAACAGCACCAGTAACATCATGAACTCTGGTAGTAATCAACAGTTAAGCAATGTCAAACAAAGGAATAAATAAACAAAATAGTTTTACGATCTTACACTTACAATTAGCAACGAATAAAAGAACTAAAATTTAAATAAAGTAGAGGAAACGCTCAAATTGGCTGGTGATTCGTGGTTGAACTTAATGCTTTACATTTATTTATTTTATTTATCTTTACCTTTACATTTACTTAACTCGATTTACAATTATTATATTTTTATTCTCTTCATGTTTTTGCATTATATTTCTATATATATATATATAAAAAAAGGACAATAAGCAAGATGTACGAACAGTCACATAAATGTCTTCTACCATGTTTCGGTAGACACAAATCTTTAAGCAGTGCACAAGGAGCATTAATTTGGACAAATAACTAAAAGTTTGAATAGAAATGAATTTTTGCTGGAAATTTACATTTTAAATAAATTTAATCAAATAATACGAATTGCAAATAAGTATTTTATTGTTGTTTTTCAATCGGTATTTATCCGAGGATGAAATTAGAAATTCGAACCCGCAAGTATTTAATTGTAAACCTAAGTATAGACCTAAGTATAAGTTCTAGACTAAGTCTAGAAGTATCGATTTTAAATAAATTTAATCAAATAATACGGATTGCAAATAAGTATTTTATTGTTGTTTTTCAATCGGTATTTATCCAAGGATGAAATTAGAAATTCAAACACGCTTCTTGCAATTTCAACGCAATTTGTTTATGTTTGGTTTTCAGAACAAGTATTTAATTGTAAACCTAAGTATAGACCATTCATTCAAGTCTTTGTTTATCAAAGTTATATTTTTTTTAAATCTCTTTTATTAAAGTTTTACAATAATCTAGAGAAAAATATTAAAGAAAATTATAACATAAATATAACGGTTCGACCGCTGGCGAAACTGCTTAAAAGTGCTTCAACTACCATTGCAATCATTGGGTGAATTGATGAAAAAAAAATTCTTACTGTAAAAATTTGAATATGCAGAATTTTTTAAGTCAAAAAAGCTCATTAAAGTGCAGTGAAAGTGTGCATTCAATGTCGGCTCCTTATTGAAAATACTTTTCTCTATTCAAATTTTAATTTTTGACGGAAAATTTCGTTTTCGCAAAATTTGTGCTGGCTATTTTTACGCGATAGTTATTTAATTCTTGCCAGCACTACAACGTAGTTTATATACACTTTAACTTTAAACGAGCTAACTAAAGAGACTTTCTGTAGCCTTCTCCAAATCCCAGTTTTCCTTGGAAAGCACAGCGCGCGCATCATGCTCATCGATACCCATATCTTTGAGGCGCTGAATTTTAGCATCACAGTCGGAATATTTATGAGGGCCTTTAACGATGGTAGTGAATATTTTTGAAAAGGTTAATAGCCGCCAGTGAGAATTTTTGTTAGTGTTAAGAAATTAATTCTTACCTCCGGCATAGGCATTTGTCCAGTGCCTTGCAGTCATTAAGAAGAGCTGATATTTATCCTTATATTGATAGGCTACCACGGCGTCTTGTGGATCATCAGGTTCAGCAGCAGCAAGAAGTGCTTGCAACGACAAAAGAACAGTGCGCAGGGTCATAGCAGCAGCCCTGTGAAAAGTTAAAAAAAGCTACAAGTTAGTAATGGCCAAATAAGCACTGATCTTTTGCTTCTTACCAATTGTCCTTTAATATATCAAGACAAATAGCGCCAGTCACTGATGATATGTTAGGGTGCCATATTTTTGTTATGAAACGCACCTGAAAGTCAATTTCAGGTAATTTCAATTTGATATCAAGCAAATTTGAAATTAAAAATTACAAATGAAGTCTTTTACCAACAAAGCACATAGCAAAAATTACCTTGGGTGGATTGAATGGATACGTTTCCGGGACTTTGATTTCCAATACAAATTTTCCGCCCTCATATGGAGTGTCTGGCGGGCCGGCAATTTCACCTTTTAATTCCGTCCAGCTGTCGTTGATGAGCTCAATTTTGATGGAGCATTGTACAATCTAAAAAAAGATTTTCTCCATTAGTGGTGCATTGATTTTATGGCAGAATAATAAGACACCATTCTAAAATTCCCAAGAGACGCTGACGAAGAATCTCTTATATGCTTTACTTAGATTTTATCCCATTTATCTTGTGGCTTAGCGAGGATACGTTTTGCCATTACTTACCTCCTCACTGCGCATCACTTCCTTAAATTCACGCTTAATACGAGACACTGCCATGTTAGCCATTGCGCTGCAGTCTAAAAAACTTTAATTCACTCCTTTAGATCTGCAAAAAATTCTGCCCAAGCTGAGCGCAACCGATGAATTAATCCCTTGGTTGCAAACTTTTCAATCTATCTTGAATTTAAGTTCGTTGTTCAATGTACATTCAATTATTTGGATTATAGTTTATTTTTTAATGCTGCAATTAAAATCGTTTAAATTTTTGCAAATTTATTTGGTTGCGAACAAAATTTTTCATTGTTGCACGATACAACTAACGAAGAAAACGAAATGTCAAAAAATAAGCTTCGGTAGAAATCGGAATTCGCCGTAACCTAAGCGAAAACAGGGGCAACTAAGCTAAATGGTTTTATCTCAATAGTCAACAAATCGTTTTAGATTTAAAAGTTCTTCAATAGAAAAATTAAAATAAGATTATGGAAGAATATTAATAGCACAATATTGTTAAGATATATTGTTATTAAACTTCTGAATTTATTTTGACGTTTACGTAAACTTCCATATTGATAAGTATACGGGATGTGTTCACTGACTATAGACTGGTTGAAAATTATTCCCAGCAAAGGAAGTAAAGACTAAAAACTACGAAAGCATAAGAAAAATTACAAGGATTTCTTATCCTTGTTGTCGCATTTCAAAACAAGCGTAGTACATACTAACAAATCATAGCGATGTATTCTTCGTTCGGTCCAACCATTTCCAACGCATTGAAACAAACAAAAAAAGTTGCATGTTAGAAAAATATTAAACGTTATCATTGACATTTCATTGCTTTTTCAGTTCGATTGACATTTCATTTGAGCTTTTTCACGAATGACAAAATAAATATTATAAAAATCGTACTCAAATAGCCAACGCAATATCATTGAAAAAATGTTGCAAAAAGCGCTTTCAAACATCAGCGTTGATCAGTATACAAATCAGATTTATTTTGAATAATTTCATACATCTTATTAAAAATAATAGTCACATTATGTCCGTGGCGTCCGTGGCGTAGTTGGTTAAAGTGCGTGGCCTCTATGTCAACGAACTCGGAGACCCGGGTTCGAACCCCAGCAGCGACAGCAAATTATTTGAATTAAAATAATTTTTCTGTACGGCTGCCACCTCTCTGCAGACAATGGCAAACCTCAGAGAGTAGTCAAAATGCCATGTAAAGCTTCTTGAGAATAAGAACATTCCGTTCATCGCCGTTCGGAGTCGGCGTTAAACCTGTAGGTCCGTTTCTCGGTCAATTGTGTACAAACTTAATAACACGCACAACACAATTGCTCATAAGAAGCTAGGTCAAAGTCCTTTCAAGGGCTGAAATGACCAGTTATTTTTTTTTTTTTTTTGTATTTTTTAGTCACATTATTCATATTTAAAACATTAAACAATATTAATAACAATTATATAAAGTGCTAATAAAATAAAAACATAGTTCTTTTGCGCTTAGTTTTCAATACATTTTCTTTCTTTTTGGGTTTTCCTACGTTTCTACCTACTATTTCAACAAATCTACTACTCTATTCACAAAGAAACACCGTTTCACATCGAGCGACCTTTAATGAGGAAACCCATTAAACAGTTGTTTTGGCTAATATGTTATTACTTCGTTTTCGAGGTATGGCGTTTTGTCTAATTTTTTAAGGTCATGCCATATTGATGGAGCCCTCTATTTGCGCCTTTCAAGTTCGGTATCCCCAGCAGGAAACCCATAATAACTTAAATGGTATTCCCTTAACGACTAAAATTTCCCATTTCGTAAACTCACCTAGCCCAACTCACTAGGCTAGATTCCTAGCCCATGTTAAAGGAACGCACCTTTAGACATCTGATTAATTTGCCATGGATATGTCAAAAACAACTGAAAAAAAATTAAAAATAACATTACTTAAACACTGATCATCCAAAACAAAAAGAAATTATAAGAATAGTTTAAACAATCTGTCCTTAACCTCCTCCAATACCAATTGCAGAACTTCTACAATTTGACTGAACTCCTTTAAGAGTAATGCCGCTACTCACTCAAATTCTTACTAATATGGAACCAAGGTCAAGTATACGGCAACATTTTAAAATAAGAAAGCTTCCAACTGAATTAACAAATATTTCATATAGCTGAAAAGAATAACAAAAGTCACTAATCAAGTTTTGATAGTTTGGCAGCTGAAAGTTTAAGCATACTTGTATGCGTGGTATATAAGCACTGAAACGTCCATACAAAATATTTCCAAAATTCCCGATTTGCTTAAAACTAAGCAGTCTAGAAGGCGTTAAGGGAATACCATGATTATCTTGGTTTGTTTGCGAGATATGAATTTTTCTAATTTTTAAGGTTTTGAAATCGTATCGAAAACGATCGCTGCAAGCTTGTCGATGCTGATACATGGCGCACTCTGTGTTCTCGCTATGATTTTCTGGTGCTTTGGCTTCATTGTCCCTCTATATTTTGATATGTTTCACTGCTTCGACAGCAACGAAAAACTTTCAAAATATACAATGCTTGTTTGTTGCCTTCCCTTTACAGAAAATATTTTTATAATATATCAAGGGTAGTATTATGTGAAGTATTAGGGGTATTCACAATGTGGTGTATTTGTGGTATATGCAGAGACTATATATTCTATAGACATTGCATGACGCTTTCTGAGTCATTATTGTGAATGCCGAATGATGTAAACATCAGCCCGGCTAAAAACATTGGCACCGTGTACTAAAAAGCAGGGCTGTCGATAAAATTATGTTGCTAGAATTTGTTGATAGACTCAAGAACTATATATGGTAAGCCATGTTTATTTTATTATTTTCACAGGAAGTCTATGCGCACGGGCTAGGTTGTTTGCTTACATTTTTTTGCATGGTTTTTGTTATTGGTCTTCCTTCTTTGTTTTTCTGTAGGTTTTTGTTTCGCTAGGATTTTAGGTTAATATTTGGCAATCGTCAGAAAATTTATATTTTTGCGATTTTGTGTATCTCGATGAAGCTATAGAAAAATCGCTGTAACTTTTTTAATTCAGTTTGGATTGAAATGCACTCAAGCACAAAATTTTAGAAAATTTTATCACCTTCAAAATGACATCAAAAATTATTTTTTACTAAATTTATTTTTTTTTTTTAACGTAACTTAATATTATATCTATCTATCTAAATCCACCAATTCTGAACCTATGTATATAATTAATATAACTTATTTCATAATAAATATATTGGTCTAGTTGCAACTCAGGACAATCGCAAGCCAGAATAACAAGTCTTCTTGCTGCTGTATTTGCCTTGTTGCCACTAAAATATGCAATAAAAATATTTAAATAAATTAAATATACCTTGTTTGTTATAGTAAATAAACTATAAATCAATTACACTATAACGAACGAGAAAAAATATTTTTAAATTATGGCCTTAAGATCCATTAAGTTTTATATAAATTTTCGGACTTAATTTTATTAAAAATATTCTGTAATTAATTAAAAAACGTATTTTAAATATTTCAAATAAAAAATTACTTGTAAAAAAATTAAAGTTAAAGTTCGAGAAATTTCAAATTTAACAAAATAAAATAAAATTACAGAAATAAATAGAATTAAAAATAAGAGTGAAATTAAAAAACTAAAAGCAAATTTATAAAACAAACAACATTAAAAATAAATTTTAAATAAAATGCAAAAACTAAAAATGTATACAAAATATAACGGTTTTCATAAAACATAAATAATAATTTAAAAAATTCCATTTTATGAAAATTGTGAAAAATTATTTAAAATGAAAGTGCTTAAATAAACCAATAAAAATAAAATATAAAAATTCAAAAGTGTCAAAAGTCAAAATTAAAAATATACTGTGGTCGGCATAATTATTTTGACTGGACTGTTCTTTGCTTATATTCGCGAAAAAAAATGTAACGGTAAACAATTCTCTCCAATGATGCTTAGTACATGCAAAAACACGTTGTCATTATTTGAAGTGCAATAAATCAAGTTCAGTTTCTTTGCACTTTTTGACTGAGTCAGTCGTTTAATACAAGTAGAAAAAATTTTTTAGCGGCAAAAGTTTTTGACGCATATGCAAGTAACGATTTAGTAAGTTAAAGTGAAGTGTTCAGTTTATATTCTTATTTCTTATAAGAATTTGCTTATTTTAGTTTATGCATGAGAAAAAATATGGGGAAAAAATCGGAACTCAGCATTGAAATGAGGTGCGCAATCGTGGAAAAGCATAATTGTGGCATTTCAGTTAAGGACATCTGCGCTGAGTTACATTTGTCGAAGAAAACCGTTCACTATCAGTTGAAAAAACACAAAAATACAAATTCAGTGAAAAATTTACCACGTTCGGGCAGAAAACGCAAAACCACACGCAAGGAAGACCAGCTTATTGTTCGTGAGTTTTCAAAGAACCCTACATTGACACCGAAAGGCCATGAATTGCAAATGAAAAAATATTCTGAAAACCCAGTCAGCGAACGCACAATTAGAAGACGTTTGAAAGAATCTCAATTCGGTACATATTCTGTCCGGAAAATACCATACATAACACCGGCGAACAAAATCAAACGGCTCAAATTTGCCAAAGATTACCTTTGTAAGACAATAAACTTTTGGAATAGAGTTTTGTGGACTGATGAGAGTACATTTGAGTACCAAGGATCATCCAAAAAAAGATTCGTTCGAATTCCAAAAGAAACACGCAAAAAATGTGTCCCTGTCTTGCAAACAAACCCTCATGGTGGCGGATCGGTTATGTTTTGGGGTTGCATTTCCTCTAGCGGCCATGGTGATTTGGTTGCAATTGATGGAATGATGAACCAATTCAAATATTTAGACATCTTAAACGATCATGCATTTTCGTCTGGTGACAATCTTATCGGTGAGTCATTCATTTTGCAACAGGACAATGCACCATGCCACAAGAGTAAGTTTATTATGAACTTTTTGGAAAGAACTGGAGTACAAGTCTTGCAGTGGCCGCCTCAAAGTCCTGATTTAAACGTTATCGAAAATGTGTGGGCCTATATAAAAGGAAAGCGAAGTGTTTGTTTGACTCGGACCAGAGAAAAAACCATCTCCGAAATAAAAACACTTTGGGAAGAAGTACCAGTAGATATTTTAAGAAATCTTGTGGAGTCGGTACCAAGACGCCTTCAAAAAGTAATAGAAGCTAAAGGTGGATATATTTTTTGTTGATTAATGAAGTTTTGGCTATGATTTATCTTTTATTTTAATTGATTTTAATGTGAAAGAGATCTGTCAAAATAAATATGCCTTCTCAGAAACAAGTTTTTTTTAATATGTTATGAATATGATTATGTTTCTGAGTTATTTTAAATATAAAACCTTCATTTTTTGTTTAATCAAAACAATATATGTAAATATAAATTGAACTTTTTTATTATTGTTTTTTAAACTAAAAATAAATGTGTTTTCTTTTTGTCAAAATAATTATGCCGTTCATTAAATTATGTATGGGTCAATTGCAAAAAAAACGTACACAAAGAGGTTTTCATGTTTTGTTTTTAAAGTTTTTTAAATTTTCCCGTTAGAGTAATCAAATTAAGTGAAAATTAATGGAGAATTCAAAGTTGTTTTTAGGCCCTGCAAAAAATAATTTTTCTATGGTTTTTATACTATTTTTGTATCGAACGTCACACAGCAGATATATTGGACAAGAAAATTCAGCATGTTCAAAGAATTATTGTTTTACGGAGATAAGATTGTTTGATTTCTCTGCGCTGCTACTAGGTGGAGTGCTCATTTAGCTCTCTGAGAAAAATATAAATGTTTATATATTTTACTGTTTTGATTTTCTAAATGAATTTTTTAGTAAGGTCTTGTAGTAAGGCAC
Organism: Pherbina coryleti; assembly: GCA_943735915.1. Lineage (NCBI taxonomy): Eukaryota > Metazoa > Arthropoda > Insecta > Diptera > Sciomyzidae > Pherbina > Pherbina coryleti. Next base: position 130,281,647 of record OX030952.1, read on the forward strand.
GTGAGCCTCAAATTAAAAGCCGGAAGGTAGTGTTTTAAAATACAAATTTTTCCTATATGTAAATAAATTGAATAATTTTTTTTTCTTATAATAATAAAATATTATTTTCACTTAATAAATAAATTAGTCATTTTCTGGAATTTGTGGTACCTTTGGTACCAATGTCCAATATATTGGACATGGTTTCCCGGCCCGGTGAGATATACAATTTCCACCTTTTTTTTCAGATTCATGTTCAAGGACCTCAGATTACTATATATACGAATTTTCAAATTTTTAGCTCAACGCTACGATTTTCGTGACTGAATGGGTTAATATAAATGTATTTGGTAAGGGCGTAAGTAGTTCTATTGTAGAAAAAAATTAAAAAAATATTCCACAAATATTTATGAACTCAAATGCATTTTCATTTGCATAATATGTACTCCAAATGTCCCCATGCCTTATTTGGAATGAACGATTTGTGATACCGTTAGTTTTTGGTATCATACTTAGTTTCATATATATGGCAGCCATATAGCATCATCGTCTCTATTGGGTTAAAATATTAATATATAAAAATAAAAAATATTTGATACCAAAACCTTCTTTATATGATTACGAGTAGTCATTTTTAATTTATATCTATAACAACAAGGGAAAGTTGTGAAGGAACAGAAGGTTTTATTTACGTAAAAGTATTTTTTGTTTTTTTTTTTTTTTTTTTTATTTTGATTCAGCTCAAATTTCAATTGATATTTTTTATAAAAACACAAGTTTTTTATTTTAAGGTGATCTTTTCATTCAATTATATTGAAACTAATTGTTGAGCTCGAATGAAGAAAACAACTAACAACTTATAGAAAGATTTGTTCTTTTGGCCAAAAGTGAATTCTTAGAAATTTTCTCGACAATAGTCAGAATCTAGCAAACTTTAGTAACTGAGTGAATCACAGTGAAAGTCATTCAAGACTACTGATGAGTTGGTGTAGCGGCTAACGAAACAGTCTGTCTAGTCTGCTTTATGATTTGCTCTATACAGAGCTGTTGTTATTGTTAGTTGTTTTCTTCAATACTTTGCCTCGAGCTCAACAAGTTTTTTAAATTTATTTGCAAGCTCAAAATTGACTTTCAAGATTTTCATGTGGACATAGTATTGATATTATTGCTTTGTTTTGTCTAAATTTTATATTAAAAGAAAGAAATATTTCTATCTTAATTTAATAATATGTGATATCGATATTGCATTTGGCCTTATAATAAAAAATTTATTAATATTTGTAAGTAAAATAATTTGAAGTAATTTCATGTTCATTATTAAATAAGTGTATATAAATTATAAGGTAAAAATTATGGCTGCAATAGGAGTGGAACGCTTTAGCTAAACATTGGTGAGTGCTGTGAATGTTTTGTGGGTGTAGTGTTAATACAACTTTAGCTCTCAAGCAATTCCAATCATGTACAAATATTCATTCAATTATGGTCACGACAAGGTATGTAAGTTTACTTTCGAACAAATTCAGCTCGTTTCAATCTTTTGTCTTATTTATTATTTTGATTGACACAAATATTGTTTAATCGCAAATCAATTAATTTGACTCGGGTTTTTCATGAAGCCACGGCCGAAAAATTGGCAAAGTTGACGGATAGTGCGTGTCCGGCTTTAGAACAGAATCTGGCCAAGTATTTGAAATATCACTAGCGTTATTTCGAAATGGATATGTAGCCAAAACGATGGGTAGTTGAAGTTTAATTTCCTTTTCCATCGACTTCGGCTCAATTACAAAGAAAACATCGTATGATATTTTAATCAAATGACATCCACGCAAATTCGTAGGTGGTAATGGCGGCACGTACAAGCTATCATTTTGCCATTCATCTTTGCCTCCTGGTCGTATTTTTCCACGTACTAAAACAGCCAGAGCGCGTTTTTCAGTTTGAACTACTTTACCACGTGCCAAATATTCGATAGTCTGAAATGAAAAATTTTTTATTTATAAATAAATTGGCATATATTAAACGGAGTTGCAGGAGGTATTTATTGATAGTTTATGTACCTCTGTCAGTGATGCCTTGGTACGTTTGATTGTAACGTTACTGTAATTTGATATGAATGCGGTTACTAGGATACTCTCACCGGGCACGTAACCTCCACGATCTAATGCAACTCTGCATTTAACTTGACCACCACCTACGCACGCCACGCCCAATTTGTGTTCTACCTCGCACGTGAATGATTGCTGCGCTTGAGAAATATATTTATTGCGTCACATTAGAATTTTTTAAAAATTTGATAATAAAAAATAGTGATAATAATTTTCGAACAAACTTTTTACGGGAAATGATCGATGTGGTCAAAGAAAGTTTCTTCGAACGCTTAAAAACGTTGACGAGGGCTGCCCCCGTCACGACATACAAAATATTGCTTGATGAGTTTAATACAAAAACAAAGGAAATATTTTTGGTTCAACAATCGGAAGTTCAGCGTCCATAAGCTTCAAAATTTGGGGTTTATTTCATTATGAAATAACGCTCAACGAAAAAATGAAACTAGCCCCCATGAAATCCCCCAAATAAATCAAATAAGTCCCAAAAAAAAAAGGTTTAAACTTAAAATATGCGCCTTTTACAGAATAAAAAATTTGTAGAAGGCGCATTTACTCAGAAACATAAAATAACCCTCAAATTTATGGAATGAAATGATCCCCAAACCGAATGAAATAAGCCCCAAAAAAAAAACCTTCATAATGGAATAAAATCCAAAAAAAAAAAATTAAATATCACCCAAAATTTGTGAAATAATCAAAATGTATGGAAATTTTTTGGGCTTTATTTCATTTTTTTGTTGGCGTTTATTTCGTTTGGGGGTTATTTCGTGGAGCCTTCGAACTTTACTTGCAAAATTTCTTCGAGTACGAATCTCGAGCTTCAAATAGCTGACTGTCACAGTGACAACATTAAATTGTTGTGTTGTGTTGGGAAAAAAAACATATGACATTGATTAGCAAATTAATAAAAATAAAGTTAAAATAAGCAAAATGAACGCAAAAGAAAGCAAAAAGTTTCTGGGGAAGAATTCACTTGGAAGCCAAGCAGCTCATTCGATTTTTATTTAATTTCAATTGTCAAAAAACAGCTGTTGTACTTGAAACTTACTTAAAGTCGTTTTCGTAGTTTTTGACAAATTTTCTCATTTTAACAAATAATCATATCAACTAGAGTATATTACTCGAACCCATGGTATAATTACAAGGTAGCATTGGCAATTGCTTATTTTCTCTTCTAAAAGATTTTGGGTTAAAAATAAAAGTTAAAATATGACTTTTATTTTTCCTGTGAAAAATATACATAAGTTAAAATTTTACTTTTATTTTTGAGTCAACCGAAAAAGAAAAAGTCAAATTTTAACTGTTATTTTTGACAGTAAAAATTGGTCAAATTTCAACTTTTATTTTTTTTTAAAAAAGTCAAATAAATAAAAAGCTTTTTATTCCTTAGCTAACAAGCATCGCACTGCTTTATGCAAATATCGAATAGACAATTTTTTTCCGCTTGAATTTTTGAATTGAAATTTCGAAAATAACAGTTATTTCGGTCCCTGATTTTGACATTATACCTATGCCTGTGTTGTTGTCATAGAGAGCGTGTTTCTACTGCTACCTTATAATTGTATCATGACTCGAACAAAAATTGAAGTGAGTAAGGAAACAGACCTAACATCACTATACTTTAGGGCCCATGAGATACGGGAACACATTTGAGTAAAATATAACTTAAACTTTTTAAAATTTTTTGCTGATGGACCTGGCATAGGACCTGAGGTATAAATACTGGAACGACTACGATTACTGGGTCACCGCGATTTAAAAGTGTTTTCTGGTAGAGAACAAAAATAAATGTCTCGCCGAACAAAAAATCGATAAAACTATTTAAAACTCAACGAGTTATCAATTTTTCAAATTTTTTCCTTGCTACAAACTCTATTTAAAACAACATCTAGATTTCGTATTATGTTTAATTTTTATTACTGATTAAACCGTTATTTTCTCAAAAATTTGAATTATTAAGGTGCTAAATGTATATTTTATTTTTAAGGCCTTAAGCTTTGCCTTTCATTTCATATAAAAAAGTTTATAGTAAGTTTTTTTAATTATCACTATAGTTAATATATTTGTTATTAAAACGCTTGAAACATAGCTGTTAGATTGCGATTACGATTAGTAATCAATTAGATTATTTTTTGAAAAGAATTGTAATGATTATATAATCCTTAAGCAAGAATTTTATGATTAGTAATTGATTACGATTACAAATAATCAAAAAATAATAACGATTACTTAAGATTACGCAAAATAATCAAAAATAATCAAAAGTAATCAAAAAAATAATTCGATTACTTTTAAAGATTATCTTTGATTCTTTTTTGATTATTTTAAGAATTTCAGTCTAAAGTACGGAATATTTTGTGAAAGTGATGATGAAATTGATACAACTGATGATTGAAATTGGTTCTTCACAGGACACCGTTAAACCCGATGAGTGATCCCAACAGACCAACTCTTCTGCTACTTGCATGACAATTCAAATGCTGAAATGATTTGGCAAAAGTATGGCTTGTTGAAGGAACCATTTCTTTCATTCCATACTCCCTTAATGCGCTCAGCGCCATTTGAGAGACTATTTTTTTTTGCCGGCATAGTAAACACTCCAAGACGGCAATCATTGTCTGATTTTTCTTTTGAAAAATTAGTTCTTATGAATGCAAATAGTAATTTAGAGTAAAAAGGTTTTATTTTTGTTTCGTTTATGTTGTACTATAATACATTATTGTTCTTGTTCTTGTTTTTTGTCAATCTTTGTTTTATAATGAAATACATAACTTTGTTTTTTTAATAAAATTTAACAAAATTTTCTGTACCTAAGAGTGAAATTCTCAAAATAATCAAAAAAGAATCAAAATAAATCTCGAAAAGTAATCCGATTATTTTTCTGATTACTTTTGATTCTTTTTGATTATTTTGCGTAATCTCAAGTAATCGTTATTATTTTTTGATTATTTGTAATAGTAATCATGTGATTACGATTACAAATAGAAAAGAATCGTACTTAATCAATTATTTTACCTTTTTGAAAAAAAGAATCGAATAAGTAATGATTACGACGAGTTATCATTACTTAACAGCTATGGCTTGAAATAATAACATTCTATACAAGGACAAGCCATTTTATCATAAAAAACACTATAAAAATATCAAATAAATATTAGTATTATATATCAAATTAAAGATAAATTTTCAGGCTGTAATAATTTACTTTCCATAATTGATTGTAATTACAGTAATTTTAAAGCAAATAATGGTTTTATGTAATAAAATGTTTTATTTTTACATACAAACAGCTATAAAATGTGAAATGCTGAACGGATTTTGTTTATTTAAAAATTTCCTGAAATCTTCTTATTATTATCTCTAAAACAGTACCTTATTTGTCAATATCACATTAAATATAACATTAATATTAAAATAACATTATAATGTTAATAATACATTAATATAATACATTAAAAAAAATTATTTTGAAAAATCGATAATTTGAAAATAAGTCGATAAATCGATTTTTTCCTAAAGCCATTCGTATTTTTATCAAAATAACTTCACGAGCCCATTGTTAAATCGCGGCGTCCAATAAGTCACAATCTCTCCTTAATCTGCTAGAAATAATAAGTTTACGTACAAGGGCAAATCATTTTATCATATAAAAAAACAATAAAAAATCAACCAAATCATATAAATTATATACCAAATGAAAGATAAGATTTTCAAACTTCAATAATTTACATTCTATAATTCATGGTAATAACAATAGTTATTGAGAAAATATCGGTTTGATGTAGGCAAATATTTTACTTTTACATACACTGAAAAAACAGCATTAGCTTAAAATTGAACACAACGTATTAAAAAAAATGTATTCATAATTTACCTTTTTTTATGTTTTTGAAAAATTTTGCTCTTATTTTGACGAAGTTTGTTACAAGCTATTTTTTAAACACAAAATTCGTCAAATTAATAACAATTGTCAATTTTAAAACATTTTTTTTAGAGTATAAATAGATATAAAATATGATATACCAAACGGATTTAGTTCATTTATGTATGTAAAAGCTTCATAGATTACCTTTAAAATAATACCTTAACCATCAATATCGGTTATATTCCAAGAAAAATATATCTTATAAAAATAATGTATCAAAATAAATTGATAAATTGATTTTTCCTTCGGCTATTCTTATTTTTATTGAAAGTATTTTACGAATCCGTTGTCAATCTCGGCGCCCCCGAAATCGTAGTCTCCCCGAAATATTTATTCCAATTTCGTTCAGGAAAAATAGATAAACTGAAACTTTTACCTGTTCAGAATTGTTTAAAATGGTATTGAACGACCGTCGACTGAAAGTGTGCGAGATAGCAGTCATTATAGGCATTTGATAAAGTGCTGTACATTGCATATTAGCTGAAAATTTGGACATGAGAAAGCTGTCCGCATGATGGTTGCCGCGATTACTCACAATGGAACAAAAACAGCATCTTGAAAATAATTTAATCGACTGTTTGGCGAAGTTTCGAAGCAATAATTGTATTTTTACCCAAATTTTTTAAATCTAGTACTTCTGGGACTACCCTCGTATATCAATGAAAAATCTCAATATTTTGTTATACTCACCGCCAATATAGGTTTCTCCAAATTCAAATCAATTGGATTCATGACGATAAACACTTGATGATTCTTATGAATTAGTCCATTTGGTTCGCGCAACGCAGCCTTACAAAAGTATTGGATCCATCCATAACGTCCCAAGAAAGTGGAAGGCAAACCTACTGGCAGCCCCAACTTAAAGGGGAAACTATGAATGCCTGGCGAAAGTACAGAAGGGCCTTGGTCGATATCACCTAATAGGCGCATGCGAAAATCTATATAGTTCTCCTTGTCATAGGTGCGCTCTTGACGTGCTGAACCTGCGCGTACAACACCTTCGCCGACCACATGAAAATGTAATCCCAAAGCAGGTGTATCATCTTGAAGCTCGAGTAGCACTCGTCCCGATAAGAATTGTCCGGGAAAATAAAGCAACGATGTATTGTCGAAGATGATGAGGAATTTTAATAGTTTACGCGGCATTTTGTTAAGTATAACAACCTTTAATGTTCATCATTTAATGATCGTCGTTAGTGTAGTATAGAGTAAATAACAGACAATTGTATTGCTTCCACACTTTTTGCCGGACAAGTTGAAGAAAAGACTCGATTGAGTGGGTGCTTGTTATAAACCGTTTTTGTTGACGAGCTGATGAGCTACCAGTAAACGCGTGTTCTAATTTTAAACTGCATAACTTGCTTGGATCTCGATTAGAGTAAGATTAACTGCAAAAGGAAATAATAAATTCAATGCATTCTGAAAGTGTTCATCATATCATCTTGAAGTAAACATACAAGTTTTAAAAATGAAAAAAGAAAAGGCGAATCGTTATATCTGCCTGTAAGAGATCTTACCAAACTATTATATTTAATTTTTATTTAATTGTAATTCAGACAAAACTTAATATGGCCGGATTTGTACTTCCGGCTACAAAAGTTAATCATGCACCCTGTACTTCTGCCAAATCAAATATTTATAAAACGTTGCGATTTACCAAACTCGGTCGCACAGATATGTTGTGGGCTTTACACGTTTATCAAGGTCAAACACATCACCATCATTATCAAAACAACCGGGCTTTGAGTATTTATAGTCTTTAAAGCAAACACAAATTTGATGGCCGATTAGTCAAGAATAAAAATAATTAAAAAAAAAACAATTCGACTCCTAACCAGTTTGCGCTTATGTGTAGAAGTATTTTACTTGTAGCTGCTGACTTGATTCAGTTAACTTTGTCAGAATTCCTTTAAATGTTTTATTAACAAAAACAAAATATTTTGAGTGTACCTAAAATTGTAAAAACTATTTTTTTTTTCTTTGTTGATTAAACAATAACAGTTCAATGGCTCATAAAACTTCATGGCTTATTCACTTCAGGTATACATGATAAATACTTGTTTTCACTTTTCTTTTACGAACGACTTTAAAGTTCGTATAGTTTTGGTTTTCGGAAATAATAGAAAAAGTTACCGAGTTAAATAAAACATCAGGTTCAAAAACGAATTGATTGTATTAAAGTTATTACGCTTGCGCAACGCTTAAAGTCTGCATTAATCACACTGTTTAGCTGTTCACTTTTTATGTCATAAATGTTTCATATGTGCCATCGTTAGCTTCCCACCTGTTGCAACTCACTTCCCTATTATTTTTGTTTTCTTCCAAGCCTAATTTTTTGTCGCGACACAAAGATATTCATTCAATTGTTTTCAATGCCTAAGCCGTATTTCCATACAGCTGTTCATTTCGGGTCTTACCAATGATCACGTAATTGGCATTTATATTTTTCTCGTATTATATGTATTTATATGACTCGGAAGCATATACATATGTACATAAAACCACTATTGTTGTTGTACAGACACTGCGCGTAAGCATGCCATCTATAGCGTCATAACCGTGGGTGCAATTCAAGCAGCCTCTATTTCTCTGTTCTTTCTATGTATCTTAATCCCTTTTGAACTTTCGAGTTATTTTATCGTATTTTATTTTGTCTAACTTGAATAACGTTAGTAGTGCGTTCAAGCCGCCGTTCGAGCCATTACTGATGACTAGTTTCTTCTATTAACTGCTGTTCATCTGAGTGTCAATATTGTTTCTCTCAATCTGGTTTAGAGCCTAAACTACAAGCTTAAAACAGCTCGTTTTTAAAATTTAAGTCTCAGAGATTTACATGATGCTAACTTTGGCCTCTTTGGCACGAATACCTTTTTAAGCTCTCACCTGCATTTAAATTTAATCGCTTACGTGCTTTCTGTGTTTTTGTAACATATCACATGCTTTTCTTCAATGAATCTTACTACGAGTTTAAACGTTAGTATAAACGCTCTTAAATAAACAAACAAATTTAGACGCTTGTAAACATAAATTTGGAAGTTAAATAATTGTGATAAGACTTATCCTTGTTTATACCTAAATTGTTAATAAACTTGTAGTGAACATATATTGTTATGCTTACTGAAGTTTTGCAATTCCTGTTATATCTTAAACTCTTTAAATAATTTGCTTAATATTTAACACAAAATAGATCGCAAATAAATTATTTAAAAAAAAAAAAAAAAAAAAAAAATAATAATTGTGAAATGATCAGAGTTTCACAAAACGTATCAATCAAAAACTTGATTTTTTTTTAATATTATTATTACTATTCTTATAGAGGTGTCACATCACACCGGGTTAGGGGTTTCAGGTCCGCCTGAAAACAAAATCAGGCAAAAGTAAATCTTTGTCACTCTGTATTGAAATTTTTTTTTATATGAGTATTTCTTGCAAAAAGTAAATAACAGAATTGTTTTTCTAGATCTTGAGTGCAACTTTTTAAATAAGCCAATAGAATAATAGTTCAATTTTGTTTTTTATTTCTTCTTAAGAAAATTCGAGATTCGAGGTTTAAGCAATTTCATTTGGCAGTTATTTTCAATATATATTTCATGAATTTTGCAGATCAAGATATTAGAGTATATACATTGTCAAATATTAAACATTTTTTGTGAAAGAATTGTGTTTATTTTTTAAATAATTTCGTTTTAGTTCACTTTAGTGCTTCAATAATTAATAAGTTTAGATTTAGTATTTGCTTAAACGTGTTTCTTCTTCTTTTAGTATTAGGCTAATTCCAAACGTTTCATTTCTTTGTGAAGTTCTTTGCCCATTTGTGCTGGACTTCTTGTAACAATAACTCCGGCCTTTTCCAGCGCTAGGATTTTATCACCAGCAGCACCCTTCCCACCTGAAATAATGGCACCAGCGTGACCCATTCTTCTGCCTGGTGGAGCAGATAGACCAGCTATGAACGATACGACTGGTTTTGCCTTGATACCCTAAAAACAAAAATTAAACATTGCAATAAATTCTTAGCATTTTTGTTCTTTTAATTCTTACCGAATTGTTTTCAATCAAATATTCGGCCGCTTGTTCCTCAGCAATACCACCAATTTCACCAATTAAAATTATTCCTTTTGTATCGGGATCCTTCAGGAAGACTTCAAGACAATCAATAAAGTCAGTGCCGTTGAATGGATCACCTCCAATGCCAACACACAGAGTTTGACCCAAGCCGACTTCGGTGGTTTGGTTGACAGCTTCATAAGTAAGAGTACCAGATCTCGAGACAACTCCAACCTTGCCGCGCTTGTGAATATGACCAGGCATGATACCGATTTTGCACTGCAAAAAGAAAACAAAGTAACTGTTTTTACAATTCATATTACAATTCGTAACTTCAAAACAACAACGCTTTAAATAGTTTAACTTTGTAAACCAATTTTTCTCAACGTGGGACTTTCAGAAACACAATCGTGGAATCCAATAGCTGTCGGAAATGGAATCGGAATTAATATCGGTTTTAGGTGTCAAAGAAACTAATATTATCGATTTTCTTATCGTAACTAAACCTTTGACAGATTTTAAGGCCTAACCCATGGTGGAATAAACATAAGGTGTTCTCATCCCAAATATCAGAAAAAAATAGGCTGCCTTATTTTGACATTTTCATACAAAAACGTTTGTATGAAACCCTTTAGATTGTCAAAATAAGGCACCATGTCAACAAATATATTGAAAAATGTCAAGGGATGAGAGCACCTTATAATTATTTTAATTATTATACTAGCTATTCGTAATTTATTTTGAAATTTTTTCCATTTCCTCCAAAAATTTCGTCTCTTCTACGTTTTTTTGACCATATCGAATTTTTTGTTCACACCTTGTGATGTCATTTTTTCGATTATTTATCGAAAAGATTAGTGCTGACATCGATTTGATCATAATTTGGATGGTAATTTATGATAAATTACTTAATTTCAAAGTAATTTCGTTGGCAGAATTCCCACGGTGAAATGACTTAATTTGAACATTTATGCATAAATCAAGAATGAGCCGTAAATTACGATACTGAGAACATAGTATAATAATTTGGAAAGTTGAAAATTTATAGGTAGCGATAAAGTGAATTTTATAACAAGGTAAAAATACCAATTTCCAAGAATTCTGCAGTTGTTATTTTTAATTAAGGAAGATTTTGGTATACCTCTTCTAAGTATTAACAATGAGAATTAAAGTACCAATAGTTTTAAAAAATTTTTAGAAATATGCAGAAAGTGAAAGTGATCACTTTGAAAATCACAAAATATGCTGAAGTATATGAACCATTTAAATATAAGTTTTGAATGGCTTTCACAGAATATGCTTCAAAGGTTTGCTACTTTAAAAATTCATTATTAATCAGTCGCTATTAGTTGCAAAAAGACGATACGAGATAAGGAATAAACCAGATTCTTCAAATTTCCATATTCAACATTATTAATCTAAAAGACCTTTGCCTCAGTTATATTCACTAACGTGTATAAATAATAATTCGATAAAACTTAAAGAAAATTGCACTATGGATCAAAATTACATAATTAATTTCTTGCTAAATATTGTATACTTACTCTTTCTGGCGCAATTATACCAGGGCAGTTGGGGCCCACCAATCTTGATTTGCTTTGCGTCAGAAGAGCATGTTTAACCCGGACCATATCGTGCTGTGGGATACCCTCCGTAATACACACAATAAGTGGAATCTCAGCGTCAAGAGCTTCCATAATGGCGGCAGCAGCTCCTGGTGGTGGCACATAAATAACGGTGGCATGAGGATTGGTGGCCTTCTTAGCTTCAGCTACCTAAGGAAAATCATTTTCTTAATATAAAACAAGCTTATTGAAGTATTTTTTTCAAAATTCTAAACTTACTGAAGTAAATACAGGTAGTCCTAAATGAGTGGTGCCGCCTTTCTTCGGTGAGATACCACCAACTAGTTTGGTACCATATTCCAAAGCTTGTTGGCTGTGAAAGGTGCCTTGTTTGCCCGTAAACCCCTGACAGATGACTTTAGATTCTGCGGTCAACATCAGATTACTACGGGTTTTATTGTATGTAGAATTGTACCGTATACCAGCAACGAACCCATCTAAAAAGCGAAGGAACAAATCAGAGTTAAGAATTCATAAACAAATCATTATCATGATTTGACATCTGACAAACGGATCACTCCTAGCATAAAATAAGAATGAATAAGAAAATATGCAAACAAAAAGGGTCATTCATTTATGCTTTCTTAACATTTTTTTAACCGTCTTAAAACTATCTTAATTTTTCCTGAAATTTGTCATATGCTCTTTTCAAAGACAAATTTTGGCGAATGGAATTATTTTGGGCATAATTGTAGTTTAGAGCCCATGCTTAAATATTTTTTTTCTAATTTTTATAATATGTATATGCGCCTCCTAAGCCTAATGGTGCAAAATTAGGCTTAGGAAGACCAGATACATATAATAAAAATAAGAAAAAAATATTTGGTCTTGGGCCCTCTTCCACGCACTTGGCAATTTGCACTGAATTTTGAAACTTTCCCGATTTTTATCTCCTAAACCATTCAAGACCGACCTTTTTTTTTGCACCATTAGGCTTAGGAGGCGCATACACATATTATAAAAATTAGAAAAAAAATATTTAAGCATGGGCTCTAAAGTACAATTATTCCTTATTTTGATTGAAAAATGCCTGAAATAATTTTATCGCCATTTTTTATTTAAGAATTAGTTAAATATTCGCAGTGTTGGTCGGCTGATTATGTTATCAATTAAGAATTTCGTTCCACTGTACATGGTTTAAGTTCAGTGTTTTAAGCTTTTTTTTTTTGTTCGCTAGCACTATATTTTTGTTTTATTTTTGGATCACTTTCCATAGGAATCAGCTAACTAAAAGTCTCGTGCAAATAGCGCCGAGTTTTATTTACGTATTCACTGTCAATGTCATTGACCAACTTTCAATTACCGATTAACAATTATAAAATTTTTCTTCACCGCAACTACTGAAGCAGCATCAACCCGCAGGATGTGGATGACAGCATATTTAAGATTTGTACTTGATTAAATTGTAGAACAAGTTCACTTGTTATATAATTTTTTGCATACCAATGCTCCACCCTCAGGTTGCAACTCACCTCGAATTTTCAAAAGTACCCTTGCGGAAGCAGCCATCGTTATTTAGAAATTAGTTTAATTGTAAAATAATTTCTAGCGCAAGATCTCTGCGATATAATATAATTAAAAAAATATGTAAATGAATTTTATCAAAATTGGATTTTAAGACTATACCAACCTACAGTGCAGCGGAGCAGCAAAGCAGCAGACAGAACACTTCGTCTGAAAGCGACGTCGTTCACAAAGTGAGAAAGAGACAGCAACAAGTATGTACTTTGGCTTTCTCCAGAGCTGCCAGACGATTTGGTGTCTTGTGAGCAGCCGGAAGATGTTCAATAATACTGACAATCTTTTTTTTGTGCTGAAAATGGAACATAATTTTATTTGACTTAGCAACGTCAAATGTTCTCTTCGTGAACATTAGAAAAGTAATTTATTGAAAATGACGAAATTCGGAATATTTTAAAAATTAAACAACCGCTTTCACTTTCGCTTCAAAATAAATAAGCTATGAAAGGAACTATAAATAAGGAACTATGAACAACATGTATTAAACACAAAACTGAGGTTTTCATATTAACTTAAAGTGAATACATTTTTATATCAAGCGTTTCTATAAACTAAAATGTAAACCTTATAACTTAATAAAAAATTCAATTTGTAAGTAAATTTAATTTTAAAAGCTAACTTTTTCATGTTAAAGATAAATAAAATCTGTAATATTCTATAATCCATTTTGAAGTGGACATTTTGAATCTCGTCATCACTGGTTTTTAGTTTGAAAATCAAAACGATAAATTAAAAACTAAATCATTTTTAGACTTGACAAAGTATATAACTGGTCAATATTTAAAAATGTTCAATATCTTAAATCGGATGACTTCAATAATTTATTCTGCGTATTCATCTGTGAAAAGCTTATTTCGGCGATTTGACAGGGAGATTTTTTTCAATAACTTTTCAAGTACTGTACGAAAGACATCTAAAAATAATCACAACACACCAAAGAACGCGTAAGAACCTTGAAGTTAAATTTTAAAATTTACTTTAATTTTGATTACCTTATAGAAAAATAAATTTTTCAACACAGCCAATAATTTTTTATTTAAAATAACTTTATTTGTTTTTGTTTTTTTGCGTTTAGAAAAATGGTATACAAAAAGATTCCAAAATTTTAAAACTATACTGTAATTTATTATCGGACTTAAAAGTACATATTTCTAAAGAGGTAGTCTAAAGTTTTCCAAAATGGTTTATTATGTAAAAGACAAGACACCAGTGATTTTCGCGTGGATAAATAAACACAAATAAAAATCGCAACAAAAATACAACCACTTTAATAGTTATAATTATTTTTCAAAACCAACAGTAGTACTATGTCGATTTTTCGAAAATAAAAACAAGGCTTTCAACTTAAAAGAACTCATACCAGTTTGAATGTTTTTACTTTAAAGCATTGCTAATCGATGTTACCTTAGTAATTAGTTTATAAGTAAAAAATACTAAGTTGTACAGTACAGATAATTAGTTAACTTCTCTTTACGAGGACCGGCAGATAAATTCTTTTAAACTAAGTATTTAGTTAAATAAATTATGTTCCTCCTGCCCCGAATTTTCATAATTGAACTCATTATTATCGACACCTAAAGTTTCCGGATTTGTGTTATCGTTACTATCATCTTCTTCCATTCGCTTAAATTCCTCACGGTTATAGACATTTTCTTCACCTGCACGCAAGCGCTGATAGACAAAAATATTTTTTCCCGCTCTGGCTTGAACGTGCTGCAAGAGAGATTCAACATTTACGTCTTTATTTTTTAACATAGTCGACCATTCGTGCAGGAGGATCTGGGGTTCAACATTTTTGTTTACCTCTGCGTTGGTAATGCGATGCATTATTTTATAATTCAGAAGGAATTCATTTATTTGTCCGGCCAAGGGCTCAAAGAGTACAACATGCGAGGGCATCGCTGTACGTGGGTAGGATGGTATATGTGAGCGGAGCCAGTGTAGTGGTGAATTGTAAAATTGTTCAGCTTCGTCCTTGTAATTTGATTTCTGGTCGAGATTTGGTTCGCAAGTCAAGAAGCGCATGGTAATATTTTCATGTATATGACTGATAGAAAATTTAAGATTCTGATATTTTAAATATAAAATCAATAACATTTTCTAACCTGTAATATGGGGTTGAATGACAGGGCATTAAAAACAAAATGCTAGCGCTGTTATTACGCTCGTCGCGGTAGTTGTGAGCAATTTGTTGTAAACGAGGCATTAATTCTATTGGCCCCTTTTGATGTATGGTTCCTAAATACCATGCAGGCACAGCGTTGCCAAATACTATAACAATCGCAATTAGCCAAAGCATTGGTCTGCAAAAAAGGTGTTATTTCGTTTGATCACATTGTTTTTTGATTGAAAAACTTACTTAGATGCCTTGTAGCTCCAACGTGTAAGAGTATCTGCGATTATATAGAGACATAACGGTAACAGTGATGCAATAAAACGGAACTCTTTATGCTCCACTGTGCTTAAGGTCACCATTGAAAGCAAAATTGTAATAAGCAAATACTTGCGCACTGGAAACACCTCATGATGTCGTATAGTTTCCGCAGCACCAACAATGAAGGGCACGGTGTTAATTCCAAGAACGGTAGGAAGCCCAATAGTAAAGTACCAATACCTAAAGCAATAATAACCTTTTAAGAACCTATTAAGAGAATTAACACTGATAACTCACCATGGATGCGATCCATAAAAACTACCTATGTTATGAAAAATATTATATTTCAAAAATTCAAAGGGCGTTATTATTAAATGGCCATGCAAATATGTATCTACTGTAACACAGACTGCCGCTATCACAAATCTAAAATAAAATAATTATAAAATAACACATTGCGACCGTGTATCGTATTTTTACCCAATCAGCAAGAAGCGTTTTGCGATTAAATCAAATACGGACAGTCGCGTTTTCCGTAAATGATAAATACCCAAAGGAAGCCAGATCACTGCGGCTGTAGGACGAATATAGCAACAGAGCATTGCGGGCCACATGTAGGACGAACTCTCGTCAGAGTGCCATGGAAAATAACTAAGCCCAATTGTTGTCAATGAAGTCTCCAATGTGTTGGCCAATGTACGCGAACCAGTGTAAAACCAAAACCACGGCACGATAATTAAGAAAAGTGACCATTTTTTTTTACCCATCCAAATAAAAAAACGATAATCAGAGAATGCTGTAAGAGAAGCTTGAAGGATGCGCGGCAAAAGCACCTGTTAAAGATATAAACAAATTTCGATATTTATTTTAAGATGCATTTAGGACTGTATTGTTCACCTCTGGATATCTTTAACCAGATGGTAAAATACTACATTTTCAGTAGTTTCAGATAGCAGCAAACCAGCAAAAATCCACTGGTTAAAGATATCCAGAGGTGAACAATGCGGCCTTTAATCAAAAACACTTACCAAGAGTTGGGCTGTATCCAAATTTAACAACGCTAGACCTTTATAAACACCGGCAATACAAAGCGGGTAAACATAACTGCGAATTCCTGTGACCCATTCCCAAGTAAGGTATCCATATCTAAATGGATAAATGGAATTTAATTATTATTATATATATAAAAATGTAATAATAGAGTTAATAAGATAATGAGTATATATGCCGGTAAAAAGTTTTAATCACTTATTTTTTGTAATTTTGGTTTGTATTCCAACACTGGTCGTACACTTACCCGAAAACTAACTTATGCGCCACCTCGAGACTCTGCCAGTATTCGTCCGGGACATAGTACGTCTGGACAATAAACACGGATGCCAATCGTATGGTAAACAATAGCAGAAAAACTAATAGTAAATTCATTGAAACTATTTCAAAATTATTTTTAGCACAAAACTGTAAATTTTTAAGTTCCTTTATTGAATAAATGTATGTGGGACCCAACTGAAACTAACTTTGCACCTGCTTGTCTTCGCTGTAACTTTGTTTTTTTCATTTATCAACACAAACAATTGGATTGGAATAAATTGAATAACAAATTCTTTTATTATTTTTAATATATCCTCGGCTGTTCTAACCTCCAATAATTTGATAAGAAATTTCAACCAAAAACTAGTTCTCGCGCTACTTAACTTAAGAAGAGACAGTCCATATAATAGTGTTTCTATTAATATGTCTTAAAATCATTGCACACTACTTTCTCTATTTTGATAGTTCTTGTGATAGTTCTTGTTTGATTACGTACAATGGCTAAAAATAAAACAACAAAAACAAGCAATTTGACGAAATACCGCCTCAGCAAGAGAGCTTCACTTGATGACAACGTTGATAAAAACAAAAAAAAAAAAAACAAAAAAAAAACAAAAAAAACAATGGTTTCTATATGACGCCGTGACGTCATTTGCTTGCTGCAAATCCCAACGCAGTCGAACTTAATTTCGAAACGCGGTTGCCATACAGACAAATTTCCTGTCGATTTTATAGTTATCTCTTTATCGCAGTGCTTTTTTGTTTTTCCTACGTTATTAACTACAATTTCAACAAATCTACTACCTATGCGCAAATAAGCACTGGATTCGCCCAAAAAGATCGAGCGTCGGCCGATCAGAGCGAACGAAGAAATCTTCGTTCGTTCGTGCTGAAAAGTGTTTACACTGCGCGAATAGCGCTCGCGAGCATTTTGTAAAAAAACCAATGTTCCGAACCTTGGTTCGGACTAAACTGTTTACACTGCCTGAACGAACGAAGAAATCGTCGTTCGTTCGGGCAGTGGAAACGCTCGGTAACATTGTGTTGGAAACTTGCGAGACATTATGGAATGTGCTTTCACCAGTATATGTCAGTGAGCCCACACAAAGCCAATATAAAGATATTGCCAGGGATTTTTATGATATGTGGAATATTCCAAACTGTGTTGGAGCAATTGATGGGAAGCACATCGCCATAAAATGTCCCAAGAACTCTGGATCGATGTACTTCAACTACAAACACTTTTCTAGTACAGTTCTTATGGCAACATGTGACGCAAAATATACATTCACTGCAGTCAGTGTTGGGAGTTACGGTAGTCAAAGCGATGGAGGTAATAAATAAAATTAATGTTTTTTATATTTAAGTATTGAAATCAATATTTCATTCTTTTGAAGGTATTATTCAAAATCCAAAATTTGGACAAGCATTGCTAACAAACACATTGCCACTACCACCAAGTGTCCCATTAACCGATTCATCAAATGAACGTTTTCCTTATTTTTTCGTCGGTGACGCTGCTTTCCCTTTAAAAAAAAACCTAATGCGTCCATATCCTGGTTCAAACCTCAATCGCACAAGGTCAATTTTTAATTACCGGCTATCAAGAGCTCGCCGTATAATAGAAATTCATTTGGTATTTTAACAGCTCGTTGGCGTGTGCTCCGCACAACAATCGAATGTAGTCCTCAAAATTGTGACAAAATAGTTTTGGCTTGCATTGCGCTTCACAACTTTATCATGCTTAATGATACGCAACGTTGGTATACACCAGACAATTATGCAGATTGGGAAGGAGCGGACTATGTCGTTCATGATGGTGATTGGCATAGCGACTTAAGAGAATCTGGTGGTCCTTTGCGATCCATAAGGTCTTCGCTACGAAATGCATCTGTAATTGCATTCCAAAATAGAGATAAACTTGCTCAATACTTTGTAAACGAGGGAGCTGTTCCGTTTCAAGACAGAATTGTTGATTTAATGTATAGAGAGTAAACAGCATGCTAGCCGTTGTCAGTCAAGTCTAGCAGTTAAAACTAAAAATTAATAAATAGTATTTTCATTTATAAAAAAGGCACTTTTTGCATTTATTTTCTGCGTTTTACAACAGCAACAACAACAACAACAACAACAACTACAACAATGACGACAACATCAACAACAACGACGACGACGACAACATCAACAACAACAACGACGACGACGACAACATCAACAACAACAACAACGATGACGACGACATCATCAACAGCATCAACAACAATAATTTTAATTTTGCATATTTTTTTATTTAGTCTTCAGGCTCCAGTCGTATTTGCATTACAATTTCAGTAACGCGCTGCATGGCTCTGATCTGCTTCTCAGTTGACATGTCACAAATGACGCCGCAAATCATCTTTCCAAAACCATAAACAGCCTCGTTTCCGGCTCTAGCCTCTCTTGCCGTGCATATCCTCTTTAATGTGGACACTGCATCCTGAAAATCTTTTTCCAAAACATTCGATGGGTTTTTCCTTTTTTTTCCTACATTCGGTGTTGATGGTGTGTCCGGTGGCAAGTTTTCATCAGGTGGTGAGTTGTTTTGAGGCATTGATGGTTGCGGTTGCGAGGGCATTGTTGCCAACGGCGATGAAGGGACTTCATCAAATGTCTTCGAAAAATGTAACGCGTCTAATTCCGGTGGTGGCGAGCTTGGAAACTCTAAACAAATGTTTGATGTGCCAAGAGTTCCTGTTGAAGCTTGAAGCCCTGACTGCTCGATAAAGCAGTCAACTAACTAATATTATGTAATCATTGTTATGTATCTTATTTTCACTTTTTTTCCAACTTCCAGAGATGTAAGCGAACGATGGCTTGGGTAAATAGATTCAGAGAAAACGTTTTGAGGTCTGCAAAAGGGGGAATCAAGAAAAGCGGTGAACTCACGACTGAAGAAATAAACGCAGCTGAGATGTCTATTTTTCGTGGCGTGCAGCAAGATAGTTTCAATTCTGAAAGTTTGTGTTTAGCAGAAAATCAACCCATCTCCAGAGACAGCCCGCTCGTGTCGCTAAACCCGTATCTAGACGATCAAGGGATCATGCGCGTCAACGGTCGTATACAGAACGCACCCAGCTTATCGATGTCTGCGAAGCGTCCGATTATTCTGCCCAAGGAACATAAGCTGACGCGCTTACTAGTTGAAAGCTATCACCAGAAGTTGCGTCACATAAATACATCTACCGTGATTAGTGAGATCAGGCAACGCTTTTGGATTCCGGCTATTCGATCGTTGGTCCGCAGCGTGGAGTCAAGCTGCACGTTTTGCAAGGTGCGAAAAGCAACGCCAATTCAGCCTCAAATGGGAAACCTCCCAGTGGACCGAGTGACACCCTACGTTCGGCCGTTTACTTACACTGGTCTAGACTACTTTGGACCCGTTCAAGTGACCATCGGCCGGCGTCGTGAGAAAAGATGGGTAGCCTTGTTTACGTGCCTAACCGTGCGGGCCGTACATCTAGAGAT
This sequence comes from Pherbina coryleti, assembly GCA_943735915.1. Lineage (NCBI taxonomy): Eukaryota > Metazoa > Arthropoda > Insecta > Diptera > Sciomyzidae > Pherbina > Pherbina coryleti. The sequence continues at coordinate 130,302,041 of OX030952.1, forward strand.
AGCTAGCGACCTCTCCAGCGATGCGTGCTTGATGTGCATAAAAAACTTCGTAAATCGAAGAGGTGTGCCGATCCAAATTAGAAGTGACAATGGCACCAACTTCGTGGGAATAGAAAAAGAGCTGCGCGGAGTCGAAGATTTTCTCGACCAAAATAAAATGATTTCCGGTCTGTCTACGCTCGGCATAAAGTGGGTGTTTAATACACCATCCAATCCTAGTGCAGGTGGAGCATGGGAGCGATTGGTGCAGTCGGTAAAAAAGGCCTTGTATATTATGCTGAAGGAGCACGCGCCACGGTTGGAGACTTTCGCTAGCCTGTTAATCGAAGCCGAAAACATTGTGAACTCCAGGCCGCTGACTCATCTGCCTGTTTCGCCTCAAGATCCCGAGCCGATTACGCCGAACCATTTCCTGCTAGGAGGCACGAATTCGACGCAAACTCCAGCGCCCTTTGAGCCGAGATTATTATGTTTGCGCAAACAATGGCGTATTTTAATAAACCTAAAAAATGAATTCTGGAAGCAGTGGATGAGGGAGTATCTACCTGAGCTAACACGTCGAACGAAATGGTGCCTACCTTCACGCCCAGTCAGCAGGGGATGCCTAGTACTGATATGTGACGACAACGCTCCGAGATCCCAGTGGCGAAGAGGCCGCATAATAAATCTTTATTTTGGAAAAGATGACATCGCCAGATCAGCGGACGTAGCGACCAGCAGTGGAATCGTAAAGAGGCCCGTCTCTAAACTAGCTATTCTCGACGTCGAAGAACCCAATGCGAAGAAAGGTGAGTCTCCCCGTCCGGGGTCGATTCACGGGGGTGGAGATGTTGAAGCTTGAAGCCCTGACTGCTCGATAAAGCAGTCAACTAACTAATATTATGTAATCATTGTTATGTATCTTATTTTCACTCAGTATCTTTTAAAGTACGGTATCTGTCATCTGTATTAGTTAGTCGTGATCTATATGTTTGTGTATACCGTATCTGTTACTTCGTATTTGTTAAAATATTTAAGTATATGAAAATATTATGTATAATTATTATTGATGTAAATGTATTCGTAGTTTAAATTTGGCTGTTAGGAATTTTCTAAATGTTGTTCAAATTCTTTTTAAGTCCAGCAGCCAAGGAAACGAGTAAGAGTTTTTGCACCAAAATTTGTATATTTTATATTATTTTATTACTTATAACTTTTTGTATAGAGAATAAACTTTTCACATACATTTCAAACTTTCAAAGTCATTGTGTTTTACTGCCACTTGCACAAGGTTTTGAATTCCGCCTTCAAGAAAAAGTTTATTTACGGCCGTTGGGCACAACAGATAACAGTTCTGAAACATTAATTGCAATTTTATGCAGGAATAAAAAACAAAATTATAAAATATTACCGTCTAGCTTTCACATGGCTTCTTAAAAATTCCAGTGCATCAAAAAGATGCCAGCGCTCAATGCTGTGTGCACCACTTCCAGATGGCATTTGAAGACGTCGGCATTCACGGGCGTAATGGTCTCTTAAGGTTGTCCATCTTCTACGACATTGCTCCTCTGAAAACAAGAAAGTATTAACTATAAATTTTAAAATGAAAAACACAAACCTGTAGCACCCAGCTCATTTGCAATTTTTCTCCCAATCGCATCTTTTGCATAAGCCATTTTATATGCAGATGAAAATTTGTTGTACAAACTTTCATTGTTTTGCACAAGGCTTATAAGCTTTTCATCATCGATATAATTTTGCATTATAAATCTATTTTTTATTTAATTCCTTTGTTCTCTTCCACACAACAGCTGTTTTTGATATGTCAAGTAGCGTAACGTTATGAAGAATTCTGTTTTCAATAGAACTCAACGTTGCGCTGCGTTGCGTTACGATTTCAATAACTACTTGCACATACTTCTCATATCACAGATATCTAATTGACAGTTGTCAACGTTACATTGCGCTGCGTTACGTTTGCATAATCAAACCTTGATGAACTTGAACATGAACATACTTTGACAAGTTGCAATCGTCTCGTTTTGTCTATTTTGGTTAGGGCTTTAAGTGGATAGTTACACTCAGTTAATTTCTACTGCAGTGTTGCCATAAGGTCAATATATCGTATTTATTTTGATTTTATTAAGATGAAACTCTTTTCATTTCAATAAGAAGCCACTCTTTTTATTTCAATAAGAAATAATCTCAAATTAAGGCCCCTATTAGGTACGACAACTCAACATAAGTTGAGTGTGTAATTTGTAAATTTGTATTGTCTATTACACATTTGAGGTACATACGTGTCTGTCGTCTGACAAGTATGTATCTCAGAGATGTGTATGTATTTTTTGTGGTATTATGTTTAACAATGCAACTCTGTGTCGAGTGTAAGGACTGTTAAAAACTTACATCTGATTTGAGTTAGTTGTATATCGTCTTTTTCATACGAACTATTTATTTGTTTATTGTTTTTTGTTAATTGAGTGAAAATGGATAAAAATACGTAAGTAAAATAAAGTATAAATACATATATTATGTGAGAAAGAATAAAGTTTTCTCGCTTTGTTTTTATGTATTTTTTTTTTCTACACAGTGCTCCTTGGACTAACCTATAAAAGAGCTTTTTTAACTATTTGTAAATATTTTAAGCGATTTTTTAGCAGCACTCAAGAAGCGCTTCCATCCTAGCAAGCGCTTCTGCCATAGCGTTTCACACACCTGGAGCGCTTTTTAAGTAAACCTAATTCATATTAAAATTTACATTGGATGTCCTAGCTGTGTTAAAAAAAAAAAAAAACAAAAACAAAGCAAAAAAAATTTTATTCTTTGTCACATGAGAGGATTAATCCTCGTACTGCTGGCATTACAGCCAAATGTCTTACCGCTCTACTATTTCCTTGCTTCCATACTTGTGAACAAAATACATATACACAAAAATTGAAATTAATGCGAACAGCTGATTCATTTCAATGAAAGTGTCAAAATTTCGATGTAATCATGATCCAATATAAAAAGCAATTTTACACCACAGCTCAACTGAAAATGTATGTTATATGTAATATGGCAAAAAAGTTCAGTTGAGGTGTCTTAAGTCACGTCAACTTAAGTTGAGTTGTCGTACCTAATAGGGGCCTAAATAAAATGAATTCAACATATTTGATTCTTGAGTATGCTAGTTATTTATATTTTATAAAATCACAATCACAAATAAAACAATTGCTTAATTTTGTTATTTAAGTTAGCGACGCCTAAATTCATGGTTAAGCTAGCTACAAATAATGTTAAAGAACTGTCAAAATTAAGGACAAAAATAGCTAACATAGATGTTGGTAACACCAGTTAACGCATTCATCTGGTATTACCAGTTACCTCGTAGTAGCAAACCTTACTCAACAGGCCAACTATGAGATAACTCGTAGCAAGAACTATGCGATTATATTGAACATAGGCCCCTATTAGGTACGACAACTCAACTTAAGTCGACATGACTTAAGACACCTCAACTCAACTTTTTTGCCATATTACATATAACATACATTTTCAGTTGAGCTGTGGTGTAAAATGGCTTTTTCTATTGGAGCATGATTACACCGAAATTTTGACACTTTCATTGAAATGAAGCATTAATTTCAATTTTTGTTTATATGTATTTTATTCACAAGTATCCAAGCAAGAAAATAGCGGAGCGGTAAGACATTTGGCTGTAATGCCAGCAGTCCGAGTTCAAACCTCGCATGTGACAAAGAACACAATTTTCTTGCCATGTTTTTGTGTATTTTTTTTTTAACACAGCTCCTTGGACTAACACATAAAAGAGCTTTTTTAACTATTTGTTGAAGCGCTTTTTAAACGATTTTTTAAGCTGCATTTAAGAAGCGCTTCCATCCTGGGATATCCATATAAATTTTAATATGAATTTGGTTTACTTAAAATGAGCTCCAGGTGTGTGAAACGCTATGGCACCCAGCGGTAATCGAAGCGCTTCATTAGCACTAAAAAAGCGCTTCTGCCATGTCTTACCGCTCTGCTATTTCCTTGCTTGATTACTTGTGAACAAAATGTAAACAAAACTATGAGCTCCACAATTCTGAACTCTGAAAAAAGCATCCACAAAATAAACGCATAAAATGCGCTATTTCTAGGAGCGCTTTTTATTTTCCCGCTGGGTAATAATATAATATATACACGATATAGATAATAATTATCCATTTTCACTCAATTAACAAAAAACAATAAACAAATAAAAAGTTCGTATGAAAAAGACGTTATACAACTAGCTCAAAGCAGATGTAAGTTTTGGACAGTCTTTACACTCGACACGGAGTTGCATTGTTAAACCTAATACCACAAAAAATACATACACATCTCTGAAATACATACTTGTCAGACGACAGACACGTATGTACCTCAAATGTGTAGTAGACAATACAAATTTACAAAATACACACTCAACTTTAGTTGAGTTGTCGTACCTAATAGGGGCCATAATTTCGATATTGCTTTATTGAAATAAAGTTGAATGCTCATTTTATTATGTACATTTTTGTTTGTTATCTTGAAATCAAATAAGAAATTATGGAAAAAATGAGGTACGAGTTATATCGTAGTTGGCATATCTAAATGAAATTTTATATCTCGTATTACTTAAAAAGAAATATATGTTAAATATATATATATGTTGGCACCTGATATTACATTTATGAAAACGGCCTTAGCAGTGAATGCGTTGACGATAATTGTAGCAAAGACCAGTAGTGGAATTCTCAAAAAGTTAACGATACGAAATCGTTATGGTCAACTAACGACGTTTGTAGTTTGCAATAACGAATGTTGTATTCTCAAAACAGTACTTAGCGACAAAGTTGTTAAAATATAACATTCACAATATATGCTACAAACGTCGTTAACAGAAATCAAAAATATGGCAGCACTGTGCTTTTTGACAGCTTAGATAGGCCTTTTCGATAGATACATGCTGAATCAGTCAAGCAGCAGACAGCTGCATCGCAGCTATTAGCAGAGGCAGCGCTAATGCAAGCAATTGCTTGCGACCGAATTGCTTCTGCGCTTAAGAGGCTGTCGATTTCGTTTGAGCGATTACCTTCAACGAACTTATAATTGTTATAACTTTTTAATTATATTTTTTATTATTAATGCTCTGAAATGTGCCGTTATCCGTTAATTTGTTTTTATTTAGTTTAAAAACGTCTCTTTATTTTTTTAAACTTTAAATAAAAGCGTAGAAACTATTGAAAATAAAGTTTATAGAATTATTTTAATTTTGATTTTTTAACCATGATGGTTAACATATTCCTCGTCGTGTTGTGTTCATTTTATGCATATTATTTATGTTTTATAAAATCACAATCGCATGTAAAACAATCGCTTAACGTTGTTATTTAAGGTAGCGACGCCAAAATATTCGTGGTTAAGCTAGCTACAAATCACGTTAAAGAACTGTCAAAATTAAGGACAAAAATATCTAAAATAGATGTTGGGAATACCAGTTAACGATAATTGTAGCAAATGCCAGTTAACGAGAACTATAAACGTCGTTAACACGTTTGGGAATTCCGCTACTGTTAACGATAACTATAAACGTCGTTAACACGTTTGGGAATTCCGCTACAGTAGCGGTTTCTGGTCAGTCTGCGTGAAACCAGTTTTATTTCGTGTACATGAACTGTGTTTGATTGTATTAGTCTCGTAAATTTTGTGAGTCCCTAAATAAAATATGACGACTTGGCTTAAGCGTGCGTGTCAGTCAATCGCCCATGATCGTCTACCATGATACAATTATACAAGGTAGGAGTGACATCTGGCTATTTTCTCACGAATTTCTTACACCGACTCTCATTAGCCTGCATATTTAACTTTCTATTTTCTTTTTTAATTTTTTAGTCCTCTAATTTAACTATTTTTGACAGTTGGTGAAAGACAAAAAACTGTCACTCCTACCTTGTATAATTGTATCATTGTCACTAGAGCTTTTTCGGTTCGTTAAATTTCACGCACTTCACGTCGGTTGCCTCACCTCCCTTGCCTAAGCAAATTGATTTCACGCAAACTGAGCACTGTAATAGCATGTTTCCACGGCACCCTGAACAACGGAATTTGGCTCTCATTCGTAATTCGAGGCTGAATTATGTTTCGAATTAACTAATTCGCCATACAACATTTGACAAGCTGAATTACCTCATTCGAAGTTGATTCAGTTTGAATTAACATCCGAATCAAGTAGAAATCAGTTTTATCTCTAATTTTTATCGAAAGTTAATCGAGAACAGCAACAGAAGAAAGACAAACAAAACAAAAAGTCAAAGTCAGCTATCAAGGTGAGTATTGCTTTCAGCTCTACATAGTTTCAGCTGTCAAACTGAATTAAGATTTCTTCGTGGGAACAAGCTATTTCACATTCTTAATTCGGAAGCCAAAATACTTGATTCAGAGTGCCGTGGAAACATGCTATAATGTCTTTTGGGCCATCGATATATTAATGGAGTGCACAAATACTATCGGCAAATATCGATGTCAAACTATCAAGTTTTCCTCCTCTAGTAAATAGACCAGAAAATGCGAATTTTCCTCGATGTGGCAACACTGCTACGAGGAACTTGAATTAATTACGTGAACTTGAGACTTGTGTTTATCAGAATACTTAATCGTATTTTACCTAACCGATTTTTTCTTGTTTTGCCGATTGTGACAAAAAATACACTATATTAATGACAAAATAAAGTTGAATTAAAACCTAAAGTTTATAAGACAACATGTTAACGCGCAACATAACAACACCATGTTTTAAACTTTTGAAACAGAACTGTTTGTTGAGAGCTGGTCAACTCAACCAAAATATAAGTTGTCATCGAAGCACCCCAATTGCATTCCAGAACTCACTATTAAGGCCTCCAAGGTCAATTTTAGTAAAATTTCGTCAAAAGTCTACAGCATCATCAGAGCTATGGAGCTGGCGAGCTGTGTGGAACAAATTGTTTGGAAAATATTTGTTAGCTACCAACACCATTAGCTCTGGAGTTCTCATGGTCATAGGGGATATAATGGCACAGGAGGTTCTATTTATGCAGAGCCCTTCTACAAATGAAGGCCGATACGATTATCGACGTTTGTGTCGAATGTTTATTGTAGGTGCTCTGCAAGGTCCGCTACATTACTACGTATACAATTGGATGGATAAAATGATGCCAGTGCCGAACCTGCGTAATATTGCGCGTAAAATTCTCATTGATCAGCTGTTTATGTCACCAATCTGCATTTTTCTTTTCTTCTATTCTGCGTGTTTTTTGGAAAGAAAGTCATTATGTGAAACAAATGAAGAGCTGCTTACAAAATTTCCTTACATATATCTTATTGATTGGACAGTTTGGCCAGCAGCACAGTATGTTAATTTTAAATATTTGGAGACAAAATATCGAGTTATATATGTCAATGTTGTAACGGCGCTGTACAACGTGTTTATATCTTATATGAAGCACGAATTTCAGGTAGAAAAATTATAAATATTCACTGTCAAGATGTTAGTATTATTTCTTTAATACATAGAAAAATAGATGTGTATTTATTAACAAAAACATATCTTCAAAATTGAGTCGGTTTAGAGAATAAATTAAATGTTACTTTGATAAGAATCCATATAAAAATAATTATTATTACAACTAAAAGTATCGCACAGAAGTCACTATGTATTGAAGCTAGTCAAAATATAAATTAAATATATATAGTCAATTCTTTAAAATATCTGTTCCGAGTTGAACTGTTTTAAAATAAAGATAAAGCCCACAGAGACGATTTTAAACTCTGAACTGGCTGTGTACGAAAATAATATATTTTTTATCCTTGTATGACTTGTTAACTCAAAAATGTGTTTATTAAAAAAACCACAATTTACATGTAATCCCACCCTAAACGGAATTTCTGCTTTGACTTAGCTTAACAACTGGCTGATACATCAGTACCAAATATATTGCGCATTAGTTGGTGTTGCTCTTGGGTGATAAAATTAGCTATTAAAACCGTGAGATTTTCGTTTGCACGTGTAATCTGCCCTTTGATTATCAGCCTAAAATCTTCACGTACTCCCTTATCAGCACCACGTGTACCTATACGGCGAGCACTTAGACTACTTGTTGGCGAACCTTGCGAAAAATCAAAATTGAACTCTTCATTGTGCGAATGCCAAATATGCATGAATTCCTCAATAAAATCAATTGTTATGACATAAACGGGAAGCTGGTGATAACTAAACGCTCGTCGTGTTGTAATCAACGAGAATATCTGTTCAGCTTTTAAAGTTTCCCGTGGATACTCTAATTGCAACAGAACAAGTAGGTCACCAAGTATCTGATCCGGACAATTCGGTTCATATAATTTTCGCTGCAAGAAAGAAGTAATAAAATAAGAATAAATAAAAGATATATCAACACCTACGCTTAAACTATTCACGATCGCTTTGGTGCAAAACTGAACTACAGCTTTCTGTGTCAGTGGTAGAAATATCATGTGTCTTGGCACCTTCAACGTTAGATGATCTAATATTTGCCCCTGTGCTTTAGGCAGTTCGATAAGTATCTTATTTATGCATTCAAACCCTTGAACCTTTATGAATTATGGTAAAAATTGGAGGTTAATAGTTATGAATTTTAATTAATTGATTTACTGTTAGTGTGCCTTGCAATAAATTTAAGCTTAGTAGTTGCAGGTTGTGCACGAGATGATTCTTGATTTGCATTTCACCCATAAGTTTCTTTGCTTCTTCTTGGTGTCCGAAATATATGGCCAAATCGAAGAGAAAACGCGATATCCAAGGAGCCAAGGGTAATGTTAACAGCAACTTGCTGAAGTCACGTTGAAACTGATCAGTATTCAATAATTGCCAGCACTGTGCGGCATGCACAAAGGCTTTGGATATCTCTTTGCTTGTTGCGGTGCTCAATGATATTTGCGGTGGCTCCATGTTTTGTGCATCAGATCTTTCAACGTTCCAATCTACAAAAAATTTTTTTTAATACGGTTCAATACAACTCAACAATAACGCACCTGTGAAGCCTTCAACTAAGACATGGTCCAACTCTGCATCATCGACTCGTGTGTTGCAATTTTTAATGTAACAATGTAATGAATAGATAAACAAAGTTGTGGCATAGAATAAAATGTGTGTGCTACCAGGCGGACTAGTCGATACAATTTCAATCAATTTATCCCAATAGATGTTTTGACCCCTACATTTATTTGAAAGAAATAAATAAATAAAGTGCCGTTCAAATATTCACTATGATTCAGGTAACGCACCAAGTTTTATTGAATGGTAAAAATGCATCCCAGTGTAAAATTTTGCCACACAACATCAGCACCTGGAAAATTTTCTTCCAAGCTTCATTAGAATCGCATTTTACATCCTCGTCAATTATATGGCGTATGTAGTATTCAAATGAAATCGTAAACAAACGGCAGACCAGATGACTCGGTAGCTCAGGTGTTTTGTGATAGATCAAAGGAAGTGCCTCCTCGACCAACATTTCCTGATATTTTTGAGGATTTTGTTGCATCCCATCAGCTATCATTTCGAGTAAGCGAGGCTAACAAAAAGTTTTTATAATTTCGTTAATTTTCAAAATTGTTACTTACGGAATGAGTAACAGCTGCTTGAGGAAATCTTTTAAGAATCAGTAATAAAAGTTTGCATTGATTCAAACTGTTTTCTGTATGATTAACGGTGAGCAACAGAATTTTGTGCTGAACATCATAGGAAACGTGCTGAAACATTTTCACATAGAACTCTTGTTCAGGAGTTATTTCATTTTCTGGAGCACGCAGCGCAGAAGTTAATTCATCCACTTCGTTCCACAAATCGACGGTTTGATTTTGAAATGTTAAAGTGCTTAAATAAGTTTAATTTATTAGTATGATAAATTTATAACCAATAGCTTTCTTACATATAACTGAAACATTTTGCCGCCTCTTCATAGTTGTTTGCCAGCTTTTCCAATTTATATGCTTCAAACTAAAAAACTTCACCTGCATTCAATTATTCCAACAATCTTGCGAAACACTAAAACAAACCTGCACATTGAAGTTGTTGGGAAACAAAGTCTTCGCAGTCAGAATCCAGGCTTTAGCCGCACTTGGATCCTTGTTGTGCAACTTCTGCGCTTCGCCAATAATGTAATTAACATCTGTTTCATCAACTTCCATTTTTATACGCGAATTTTAACCATAAACTTTACAACAAATAGGAAATTATTTTGCTTTTGCTACTTTATGTCAAAAATTCATCGGTGCAGCCAAGTTCACGAAAATGAAAACGAAAAACCGTCTACCGAACTATTTCAGTGATGCCATGTCTAATTCCACTGAACATTTAATTTCACTCGGTCGCTCATAAGTTCTTCCTTTTTTTCTCGCCACCATATTCGTTTCGTGTGTTTCGTGTTTCTTTTGCACTTTTCTACTACTGCCGCGTCGCATGTAAAATAAAAACTTTATTTTCGCCAAGAATAGATTTAATTTTAGTTAAAGTTTAACTGCGTTTAGTGCAAATTTGTATTAACTTACCTGAAAGTTTATTAAGTTTTATTTTAATCGCAGCGATATTGTTTTTGTCGCCGCAACAAAGAACAAAAGAACTAAAAGTTTTGGCAAATTTTTTTTTTGTGTAAACCAACATGGCAGACAACGAAAAAGACGTGCCAGAGAAAACCATCGCTGAGGATTTGGTTGTAACCAAATACAAGTTAGCTGGTGAAATTGCAAATAGTAAGTTAATTATTAAATTAGTGTTTACTTTGATTAATGGTAAATTTGCTAAAGTAAATTGAATATAAATAGAGTAACGAAGGAAGTTCAAGATGAAAATAAAGAACTAGAAGTAGAAGCAAATAAAAATGGTAAATTGTAAGTAAGCCACGCGGCGGTGGCAACGCAAGGCGCTCACTTGCACCGTGCATAACCTATAAAAGTGGTCGCCAAATTGCAACTAAATGGAATGAATTTATAAAATCTTAATCACAGGCTCTTTATATCTATCGATCCATGCAATATTGAAGAATTTTCTAATCCCGTGATTGCTAGCTACCGATAGTTTTAACCGGTATTTTGCCACGCATGAAACCTTTGCATAGCTTGTTATGCCTCTTTTAAGTTTTGTCAGCATGATTGCTGTTTTTTTTTTTTAGCTTCCCCGTGTGAGAGTTAAAGAAAAAGACTACCAAAATTTATAAGAAGTTTATGCGTTCTTGATGTGATTTTAGGTTAATGTGATGATATGGCTAGTTTGATTTAAATTTTCAATTTTTGAAATTTAATGGGAACGACTATTTTCAACCATGCGCAACACTGCTACCTACATAGTGTAAAATCTTATTGTCTTTATATTTCCGAAATGAGTTTAAGACACGAAAACTCGTCACCGTTCAACATAGAAACTGAAAATTAAGAAACGCCATCAATATCAAATTTTTAATAAAAATATTTAAACCGAAACAAAATACATTTCTGATCATGTCATACTATACAACATAAATAATATATTCCTCTTTGGAATATGTTAGAAAGGTATTTTTTCCGTTCGGCATGTCACCATGAAAAAATTTTACTTAAAAAACTAATATAACATTTTGAAAGCCAAGTTTAATTGTTTTAATTTTGTATTTTTTTGTTTTACAGAAACACTTAAGGATGTAATTGATCTCTGTGTTGCTGATGCATCTGTCAGGGAAATTTGTACAAAAGGCGATAATCGTATCACCGAAGAAACTGGAAAAGTAATTCTAATTTTAAGATGTAAACTAACTATATGAGTTCATTTTTCCAATGATTAAAAATATGCGCTTGAGGATATGATGTTGTTTTGACAAGGAAAAGAAAGTTGTTTACTTTAGGGTCAACAATTTCCTTTGTACTGTAATATTTATGTCGTACATGTGGCACTTTTTCGAGTTATTGCGACTGATGCCCGAAGATTGCAAGATTATGAGATCTGAGGAAAACAATTTCTTTGTTTAAAGTTATATTTGCATATATACTGACTCTTAAATAATGTATGTTTCTTTTTTGTTTGCTTTTTGTCTATTAGGTTTACAAAAAAGAAAAGGATCTTAAGAAAGGCATTGCTTTCCCCACTTGCGTTTCTGTCAACAACTGTGTTTGCCATTTCTCACCCACAAAAAATGACCCAGATTACATTTTAAAATCAGGTGATGTGGTTAAAATGTGAGTGCAACCAACAACCATTGCTTATCATTCATTCATAGATTAGTTTCATGTTGTTTTTTTTTTTTAATTGCAGCGATTTGGGCGCACATATTGACGGTTTCATTGCTGTAGCTGCTCATACTGTTGTTGTTGGTGCATCTGTTGATAATAAGGTCACTGGGCGTCAAGCAGATGTTACTCTTGCTGCCTACTGGGCTGTGCAAGTAGCATTGCGCTTGCTCAAGGCCGGAAATATCGTAAGTACACATCTATAGAAGTTCATAAATAAGGCAGGCTTCTTCCCTTTATATATAATTTTTTAAATTTCTTCAGTCTTCTGATAAAGTAATTATTATATTCTTTTCCTTATATTCAAGAACTATTCGATCACTGATGCTGTTCAACAAGTTTGTGAATCTTACAAATGCAAACCCATCGAAGGTATGCTTAGTCATGAACTGAAACAATTTAAAATCGATGGCGAAAAGACTATTATTCAAAATCCCAGCGAAGCACAACGCAAGGAACACGAAAAATGCACCTTCGAAAAACATGAAGTTTATGCCATCGATGTGATTGTGAGCTCAGGTGAAGGGATTGTAAGTATTTCTTTATTGATGAACACATGTACAAAATGTAAAATACACAAAACTTCCAATGATTAAAAAACTGCGCTTGAGGGTCTGAAGTGTTTATAGCGATGAATTGTAAGTTTAACAACTTCCTTTCCACTAAGTCTTAAGTGAAATTGGCACAATTCATTGCTTATGATGCGGATACCCAAAGATTGTAAGATTATGAGATCTGAGGAATTCAATATTACTATAATAATTTTGATATATTATCGATGATTGGTTTTAAAACTAGTTTTTTTAATTCACCAGGGCCGTGAAAAGGATACTAAAGTTTCAATTTATAAGAAAACTGACGAAAATTATATGTTGAAATTGAAGGCATCGCGCGCGCTTTTGGCTGAGGTAAATGTATATATATATATATATAATACAATATAAATATAAACAAAAAATTTTGTAACTTTATAATTCTTAGAACTGAATGTAATATCTTTAATTTATCAAATTTCATTTTAATTCAAGGTCAAAACAAAGTACGGAAACATGCCATTCAATATTCGGCACTTTGATGAAGAAACCAAGGCACGCATGGGTGTTGTTGAGTGTGTATCACATAAAATGATTGAACCCTTTCAAGTGCTGTATGAGAAGCCAAGTAAGTTTATATATACAAGCGGACCCGGCAAACTTCGTCCCGCACATTTTTTATATATGTACAGATGGGCGGTAAAAGTAGACTAAGCAGCATTTATGTATATAGTGACCGCCATTTGAACCCATAGCACCTAGATAAAAAGTTTCACTATCAAAATATGTACAAATCAGGAATTATAATAATTTCTGAAGAACGAACGTAGATATAGTGCGTATAGTTTTGGTACAGTTACCGACAGTAACCATCAAACTGATTTACAAAATGTTAGTTTAATACGATCAAAATCGTCTGAAGTATATTATTTTTATTAATTTTTGTGCGATAAAAGTGGGTTTGGCAACATTTTTTTCCTCTCAACAATCTCGTACTCAAAGCAATCGACTGCCAAGATTTCAGCTCAATCAACCCAGCAGTTTTTGAGTATAGCCATCAGACAGATATTGCTTTGCTTTATATGTACGTAAAAGCACCCTCTTATGGAATTTTTTTAAAGTGTAAGCAGCCTATGTTTTATTTCGTGGTCAGGAGAATCTTCATACAAAAGTTATCAATATCGTCCATTCGTTTACTCAAAAACGTATTATTACATAAAAATTCGACAAAAAAGGCATCCATTGGATCCAAAACTATTCTATCTTCCAAGTTGGAAGCAACCATACACATTCGCAAAATTTCACTGAAATTTTTTTGGTGGTTTCGAAGATTAGTGACACGTGATTTTTATATTTTAAGATATATGTATTTTTCTATAATAAGATTAATACTTTAATAATAAAAATTAGCAAGACCAATTCCGCATAAGTTCAAAAATAATTTATACGTCCAGACATCTTGCAAGAACAAACTCAAAGGTAAATTTGCTTGAAGTGTTTATTTTCACTCTAGATCAAATATATTTTTGAAATAGCTGTATTTTTAAAATAGTTCATACCGTTGAGATGTTGTATGGTTGTGCAAGATCCATTTAATTTAGTCTCTTTGATTGTCAAAATTTTCAACTCTTGCACAAATCAAGAAAGATTCACTCGTCACTTATCTATAAAAAAAAAATAAATAACTGGCCATTTCAGCCCTTGAAAGGACTTTGACCTAGCTTCTTATGATCAATTGTGTTGTGCGTGTTATTAAGTTTGTACACAATTGACCGAGAAATGGACCTACATGCTTAACGCCGACTCCGAACGGCGATGAACGGAATGTTCTTATTCTCAAGAAGCTTTGCATGGCATTTTGATTACTCTCTGAGGTTTGCCATTGTCTGCAGAGAGGTGGCGACCGTACAGAAAAATTATTTTAATTCAAATAATTTTCTGTCGCTGCTGGGGTTCGAACCTGGGTCTCCCAGGTTCTTTGACATAGCGGCCACGCACTTTAACCAACTACGCCACGGACGCCACAATATCGTCACTTATCTATTAATTTCAAATTGTTTAGTCTATAAAATCGTTAACAATTTCATAATTTTCGTCGAATCAGTTAAGTTCTCAAATTAAGCAAGGCTTAATTTCGTTTGAGTTTTACAATAATTTGAACGTCCAGACACCTTGCGAGAACAAAATACAACGATAAATTAGCTTGGAGAGTTTATTTTTCATTCCATGTCTTAATTAATTGTTGAAATAAAAAAATTCTTTTTGTTGCAAGAAACGGATTGTTTTTTCTCTTTCCATGGATTTAAACAGCTCAACACTTGCATATAACAAACTGCAATTTATTCGTGAACTTTGTTTGCTCAGCTCTCGACACATGAAGTCTTTAAAATTGCAAATAACTGAAGTAATCTTACAATTTTATTAAATGAATTAAACTGTTTGCAAGAAACGGATTGTTTGGTCTCTTTTAATGGATTTAAACAGCTCAACACTTGCATATAATAAAGTGCAATTTACTCGTGAACTTCATTTGCTCAACTCTGGACATGAAGTCTTTAAAATTGCCAACAACTTCATTTGCATTTAATATGACCTGAATTTGTGTTTTTTATTTTTTATAAAAACTTGAAATTGTTTCTTTTTAGGTGAATACGTTGCACAATTTAAACATACCGTGTTGTTGATGCCCAATGGTGTGAATTTGGTAACCGGTTTGCCATTTGCCGAAGAGAACTATTCGAGTGAATATAGCATAGCTCATTCCGAATTAAAAGTAAAAAAATATCATGTAAATTACTTATGTCAACTGTGTTATAATAAGAATTTATTTGTAATTTAGGAACTGCTTGCCGCACCACTGCAGCCAAGCAAGAAAGGCAAGGGTGGAGCAAAAAAGAAGGCTGATGCCACAGCGACAGCAAAAGTAGAATCAACGCCAACAGTGGAGACCAAGGCATAAAATATCATAAGGCAATTATAATGAAAACAAACAAAAACAAAATAAGAGAAAGAAGCCATGTTACCATGAACACAGCCACATTTCTGCTATACTTTAAAGAAATAAAAGCACACCCAAGCGAGCAACCAATAGTAACAGTAAAACGTGTGATCTTACTTTGGTTTTTATTTTTATTGTGGCTTAATTTTTTATTATCAATATTAATTTGATAAACAGTTAAGAAACTTAAACTTAATGATCTTAATAAAGAATACAGTTAATATAAGTGTTTCTTTTAAAACAATTGTATTTTTGAACAATTATTGAAAATAATTAAAAGTTAAAAAAGCAAAACATGATAAATTTTTTGAGTAAATTTTAAAATTTTAAAAATTGATGAAACACAAAGTTACGAAATAAAATGATATTTTATAGAAAATGAAAGAAAAGGACATTGAATTAATAATTTACCGGCAACTCATTAGCATGTAATGCGGTCCAAAAGTAAACACAAAAGTTGGTATGAAAAGAGTCTGCTTTGAGAACTGTTTCTTAGATTTTTCTTTAAAACATTTGCATTTTGAACCTTACACAATGGGCTCAAGACATAATGTGAGCGCCGATCACATTCAAGTGAACACGCTTAGAAAGAGCGAAATTAACACCCTTGGAGGGTTGTTACCAGAGAATGTTTGTGCATCATCTGAAAATAAAAAGCAAAACGGAAATATGTTAAGAATAAATGCCGTTATCGTCGGTACTAGAATTAAGAGATTCGTTAAAAAATAACGGAACTGTAACTTAACGGAACTGTGAAAGGTATTTTTAAGACTTAAAAAAGGTTCAGCTCCGTTGTTTTTGGAGCTACCCTCATGATTCAAGTAACGACGAGAATGACTGGTGTCAAGAATGAACACATACTTTAAGTGTTCAAAAATTATTCAAATCGGACAATTTTTTCGACAAGTTATTACAACCAATCGCAAAAAGTGATTTCGATATAAACGCACGGTAAGTATTTTTGAAATAATAAAATTGATTGAAATTGGGTGTTGACTATCCCGAAAAAAAAATTTCATCCAAGTCGTATTGATTTCCAAGAAATTAGGGGGAAATCGCTACTGTATATCTATTTAAAAAAAAAACACAAAAACTAATTTCTACTTTGCATGCAAGAATACATAGAAAAGAAGTTCGATCACCAAATATGTGCATATGGTTGGATTTTGTGCCTCACTTCTCTGCACAAAAAATTAGCAAAAAAAAAAAACAAAAACGCGATGAATTTGCTAGAAATTTGCACACTATGCAGAAAAAAAAATTCTCAAAGGTACAAGGTGGCCTTAATACAAAAACTAATTGATAATATTTAAAAATATGCAGGCATGCGTTTGGAAACCGTACGAAAGGAAATTGCAAATCTACGATTTGTTTTACGTGTTATATTTGTTAAAATTCATTAAATTAAATTCGAGTAAAATTGAACTTCACAAATTTGTGCAAAACTGAAAAATTAAAAAAATTAGTGTGCTGTAAAGACAGGCCAAATCGGTTTCGCTAGCTATTTCGTACGAAAACAATTCCTATCATATGCCTGATATTTCGATTTTTTAGATTTCTTTATAAATTGAGTATATGAATGATAGGGGCGCCAAAATCATAGCTTGTCTGTACTTTCAAAATGCTTCGGAACGAACCTAATGAACGGTATTTAAAAGTTACGCTATTCGAGAGAAAGTAGTTCTATGTTAAGCTTTTTGAGTCATATTAAACCTTTTTGAAAACATTGAAAACGGTTGGTTGTGCCTTACAAGAGAAATTTATGCCGAAAATTGAAGAACTAGGAAGTAACATAATATCGAAGTGGGAAGCGATTCCGAAAAAAATACTGAAGTCACTTCCGAATCGCATTACTGAAGTCTTAAAAAAGCGAGGCGGATAAACGTATTATTAAAAGTTTTTATTTTTATTAAATGATTACTGCCCATTTAATAATAATGTGCTTTAATTTTTTCGTACCACTGAAAATGTTTTTGATCATTCCGAAAAATTAATTAATTTGTTGTATTATACATTGGAATAGGTTTTCTCACTTTTCTATTAAAATCAATTAATTTTATGTTAATTCACTATTTGCTCGAAAGAGCGTTTATTTGAGGAACATTTATTTTTTTTAAACTTATAAAATACCATGTTTATAATTTTTAAATAAAATTTGTGTTTTGTTTTAATTATAAAAAAAAATGTCTGCTTCAATCAATCACTATTCCTCTGAAAAATTAAAAGCCATCGATCTATACGCATATAAGAGCTAAATAAATTTATATTTATTTTAAATATATACTCAAGAAACCCCAACATTTTCATTTACATCACTAACAACATTGAACAGATCAGTTAGAGAATTACTTAAATAATTTAGATAAATCTAAGTTCGTTATTGTATGGGGAAAATATATATATACAGCGGGCAGCAACTTGTAGAATCTTCATTGGCAGCTCCACATTTGACTATATGGGTGTATTTAGTTATCAGTTTTTGCGGAGGCATCCTCTGCTGGGGTAGGTGATTTTGAGAAATCTTCGAAAGTATCTTTAGCTTTTTTCATCAACTGACCCGCGTAGCATGGCAGCATATGAATAAAATGGAACGTATTTTTTACTCCTTGATTATAATAATGTTTCGCTAGAAAACGCATCTCTCCCCTTTGCGGCAATGCTGGCACCTCAAACGGCAATTGTTTTTGTAGTTTCTCCACGTGTGGACTAATCTCACCTTTGATGTCATTGTAGAGTTTTTCAGTTTGCTGTGTATTACCCCAAACACCTAATTGACGTGAGTAGTAGAGGGCTCCTACTACCAAGCCAGAACGAATTACAAATCTATACGCACCATATAAATTTAAAAAAAAAAGGAAAAATAAAACATAATTATGTATGAAACGGGTTACGTAAAAACGCCACTTCTGTGAAACTATTAACTCACCCAACAATCATGTTTTGAATATCTTTCACGGAAAAGGGTAGGCAGCAATAGATAGGCTGAGTCTTCAACTTTTGTGCAGGATAGAATTGTAGACAAAGTTGGTCGAAATTGCTTCGAAACCAATGGCCAAATTTGCTACAACAATTAAATTTCCAATTAGAATGCCACCAAAACTAAAAACTAAATATTTTACCAAGATAACGTCAAAAAATTAATGACAACTAAACGAACAGCTGCTTCTTTCCTAGCTGTGTTTAAGCTGACGATAGATGTGGTTGGGAAAAATCGATAAGACCCAGTGAACAATTCTCATTACTTCAGAATAATCTTAAAGGCTTTCAATTTGTCATGCCAATGTATTTCTTACATTCTTAAATATTTAACCTCGAATGCACCTAATTTGCGTTTATTTTAAATTTTTTATCAAATGCCCCATATTGGAGTTTTAAATAAAAATTTTCTTTCCTTAGTTTTTACTAGAAGCCCACATGCTATAATCTAAAAATGTTATGTATGCACACTGATAAAATTGACATCTTATTACTGTTTAAAGATGTCAAGAAGTACTGCAACACATGTTAGGAAGCATGGTTGAAAGCATTCTGCCAGTTATGTCTAAATTATTTGAGATCCTCTCTAGAAACCAAATTACTGAATTTTTAAACTCTAACAGCCTTATTCATAAACACATTTTAGAGGCAGCGTAACTTTAAACGGGCTTTAAACAAGAAAACGTTATTCATAAACATTTTTCGTAGTTGTTTAAGAGCTGCGTAACTTAAACGCCGAAATTGGCGTTTAAAGGTTACGTAAATACAACCATGATTTTTGTTTGTCTTTTCTTTTAATATCAGAGACATGCTCCATATGCGCCCTTTGCAGCATTTTTTTATGCGGCGGCCATTGTAAATCCATAGGAATTCTTAATTTTTGTAGAGATTTTCTATAGTTCAGACACAAACCTTACAATCATAAGCAGAAAATGAAAAAATGTTTATGAATAATAATGTTGCATAGAAGCTGCGTAAAGCCTTAAACAGTGCGTAACTAAACAAGCGTTTAAAGGTTGTTTAAGGAAATCTATTGAATAAGGCTGTAACAATTTAATATCTGCTTTCCAATCAGGTTTCCGCAAAAACCATTCCACTACATCACTTCTGCTTGATTTGACAGAGGATGTACGTGTTAATTTAGACAAAAAAATTCCTACAGTTCTAACTTTACTTGATTTCTCAAAAGCGTTTGATTCTATTGACCACAACATGTTATGTTGGAAAATGAAATCTCAGTATAGATTCTCTAACTCCTCGTGTAAACTTTTGCTTTCTTTCCTTTCAGACAGATCACAGTTCGTGTCTATAGGTGACAAGACGTCTAGCATACGCAACCTTAGTAGCGGTGTGCCGCAAGGCTCCATTTTGGGCCCGCTCCTTTTCATGTGTTATATTAATGACATCACTGAATCCGTAAAATATTCCAAACTGCATATATACGCAGACGATGTGCAGCTCATTACATCAGATTTATATAATAATCAAACTACTCTTCAGTCCCATGTTAATAGTGATCTTGAAGAATTATGCTTGTGGTCTAGGACAAATGCAATTGCTTTAAACCCATACAAAACTAAAGCTATTCTTTTTTCTGGCTCAGCCAATATAAATCTTGATCTTAAAATTGATGATACTGCAATATGTCTAGTAGAACATTGCAAATCCTTGGGAATCTGGTTGGATAACAGCTTAAATTTCAGAACGCAAATTGATTTGACGATATCGCGAGTTTGCTTTACATTGCGGAAATTATATAATATTGGTTATTATTTACCCTTCGATGTCAGGGTGAAGATTGCAAATGCCTTGTTAATGCCACTTTTTAACTATGGGTTGGAAATAGTTTCTGGAACTAGTATCCTAATTTTTGATCGGTTGAAAAAATGTTTTAATAGATTAATTCGCTTTGTGTATAGACTTCGCCTGAGAGATCATACTTCTCACCAGGTTTTGAGTTATCTTGGATGTTCGTTCTACAATTACGCATCTTTACGTATGTTGTTATTTTTTTACAAATCAATCAAATACATGACACCTACTTATATGGTTAATAGATTTAGGTTTTCAAATTCCAGCCGTACAAGATCCCTTATTATGCCTCGTTTTCACCGTTCAATAATGGAACACTCATTTCAAGTACGGGTTTGTAGAGTTTGGAATAATGTAATCCTAGTACACTTACGTAGTTTTTCTCACTCACTGCACCGGCTAAAGTTAATCTTTCTGGAAAATGTTGCATAGATCGTATTGATTGAAATAAAGCCAAATAAAAAAAAAAAAAAAAAAAAAAAAATATTTTTATCTGATGAAGTTATTTAAAATCTTCTATTACACTCTTCTTGCGAACTGGGCTGGATTTTAAACTGTCTTTTCTTTTCTGTACCCACTGAAGTTATCATTTAATTAAGTTTATTAGGTTACAGATATATGAATGAAACAATTGAATTAATTAAATTAATTTGTATACATAAATATTTTTACTTATCATTACTTTTTTTTCTAATTAAAAATTGAAATTGAATCGATTTCGCCATATAACAATCAATCTACACATTTGTATAGGCTTTTAAGCTTTTTTTTGAATGTTGAAATGAATAAATAAAAAAAAAAAAAAAAAAATAAGGTTGTCTCGTGGCTGATCGTACTCTCTTCTCAGTACCCATAATTGTCAAAATCAATGCAAAGCAACAACAACAACTTCATCGGCTTTACATGTTATAAATTTTCGCTTTCAGATTTTGTATGAGCTGTCAACTTCGATTTGACATTTATGGGAACTCGGTCTCACCCATGCAAAAACCTTATTTATTCAACCATGTTAGGAAGTGAAAGACAAAGTTGTCGAAGCCGCACAGAAATATCCGAGATAAATTAACTTGATAATTTTCTAAAATATTAGAAAAATTATTTATCTAGGAAATATATTCATAAACGTGTGAAATGTAATTCTCTTGCAAATAGTTTTTGTTTTTTAAATTAAGTTTTGTGGGTTGAACCAAAATTTAATTGCTTGTTTCAAATTAAAAAATCTTGGTTTTTGTTTTTACATTATAATTATAAAACTATTTGCCATTATTGCTATTTTTCAATGTGAATGCATTAAATTTGTTTGCCTTTTCCCGTACTTGCAAGTTTGTGAAAACTTTCGAAAACTTGCACAAGTTTTTACTAAATTGCGTTCCCGTACACTAAAAACGTGCAAAAGAGACCCAGCAGTTATTTTGGAGTCAATTGAAAAAGTGAACTAGTTCAATTCTAGCGCATTTCGAAGTAGCTTTGAAAAAGTACAAAAGGCGTTCAGAGTAGAACAGTTATCTTTGCTTTTGTTTTCAAAAGTATTGCTGATAAAAATAAACGCGTTCTGGCTACTTTTTAAAATTTGCTGCGCACAAGAAAACATAATAAAAAAAAAATGTTTATAGACAAAATGTTTTCTGGAATGTAAATGGAAAAGATGGTACAAATGAGATCTTTAGGACCTTTCCGTTGCACTAAATTTTTACACTTGTAATATGTCCACTTTAAAATTAGTTAAAAAAGAACTACTTTCAGGCTACTGCGAAAGCAACCAGTTTAAAAATGTTCCTAATGCAACTAGTTCAAATATGGGGAAAAAGGAGTGTTTCTGGGGACAATTGTCTTTTCCTATGACATCAACCCGCAAAAAGCGTCAGTTCGTTCAATGTTAAAGGGTATTGTAGTGGAACTAGTACTGGTCCTTTTTGGAACTAGTTCAGAACTATTTCAAATTTGGTCCACTTTTCTGCTGGGGAGCGACAATGAGAGAGTAAAACATTTCCCCTCCTTGCGATAAGTTGCAAGTTTCTGCTACACAAAAGGTCTGTTCCCGTACTTTTGTAGCATGGTATAATAATACAAGGTAGCATTGACAGTTGCTTGGGAAATCATATACTGTCAAAAAATATACTCAAAAAGAGAGCGCTCACAATCCGCCATTGAAAACACAAGCAATGTTGAAAACGTTGAAGTGAAAAAAAAACAACAACCACAGCAACTGCTGATGTATTTCCACAAAAAGCTGTTTTTGACAGTTTATGTTTTCCTGTTGAAGAGAAAATAAGCAGTTGTCAATGCTACCATGTATTATTATACCATGATGTTGGACAAACATTTGGTTAATTAAGCGAATAAATATTTTTGAAGATTTCGACAATGTCTGATAAATTAGCTGCACTAATTGATTTAATATATATGCTATATGTGCCTGGCGAACAATTAATTTGAATATTTGTCTTCTTATTTTTCATTTTTAGCGCAAATATTTACTTGATGCACTTGTTTTTTTTTATTCTAGCGCAAATTTTGACATTTCTGCCAACACATGACAACTTGCAAGTTTTTACTACACGAAATTTGTGTAGCAGAAACTTGCAACTTATCGCAAGGAGGGGAAATGTTTTACTCTCTCATTGTCGCTCTCTTTTGCAAGTTTTTGGTGTACGGGAACGCAATTTAGTAAAAACTTGTGCAAGTTTTCGAAAGTTTTCACAAACTTGCAAGTACGGCAACAGACCTAAATTTCGTGTAGTAAAAACTTCCAAGTTGTCATGTGTTGACAGAAATGTCAAAATTTGCGCTAGAATAAAAAAAAAACAGGCGGACAAGTGCATTAAGTAAAAATTTGCGCTAAAAATGGAAAAGACAAATATTTAAGTTAATTGTTCGCCAGGCACATATAGCATATAGTTTATTAAATCAATTAGTGCAGCTAATTTATCAGACATTGTCGAAATTTTCAAAAATATTTTTTCGCTTAATTATCCAAATGTTTGTCCAACATATGTATGTTTGATCAAAAGTTGCAAGTTTTTACTAAAACGCGTTCCCGTACTTTTTAGCATTTTTATTGCTCAGAGACAATTTTTCTGCTTACTCTCTTGAATTTTGCAACTTGCAAGTTTTTGCTACAAAAGTACCGGAACAGACCTAGTGTCTGACTTGTAGCCATGGTCATGGTATAATAATATAAGGTAGTATTGACAGTTGCTTGGGCAACGACCATTTGTCAAAAAAAATGTCTAGAAAGAGAGCGTTCAATTATTTCTTATGTTTTCGCCATTATTTATGTTTCAGCGCTTGCAAATAACCAAACATTTTCTTACAAAATATTGCCTATTTTATTTAATCAATAGTGAATTATTATTACTACAACGAAGATAACTTGTGAACTTTGTGTTATTAAGTGCAAACATAAGAAAAAATGTTGAAAACGTTCAAATGTAGCAACCTCAGCAGCTGCAGATGCATATGGACGAAATTAAAGAAGTTTCCAATTATTATTCAAACACCACGGCTGGAAAACGTTAAACACATATCACACATAATTTTTTCACAACTTTCATTGTTATAATTTTGTATTTAACGCACATATTTTGCGGAATTCATTTATTTTTACATTCGTTTGATTCTTGTTGCACGAACAACTGTTTTTGACAGATGGTCGGTGCCTTGTTGCTGAGAAAATCTATACTTGTCAATGCTACCTGTATAATTATATCATGAGCCATGGTATAATAATACAAGGTAGCATTGACAGTTGCTTGGGAAATCATATACTGTCAAAAAATATACTCAAAAAGAGAGCGCTCACAATCCGCCATTGAAAACACAAGCAATGTTGAAAACGTTGAAGTGAAAAAAAACAACAACCACAGCAGCTGCTGATGTATTTCCACAAAAAGCTGTTTTTGACAGTTTATGTTTTCCTGTTGAAGAGAAAATAAGCAGTTGTCAATGCTACCATGTATTATTATACCATGACTTGTAGCCAAGACCCACGTCGTCTTACCGACTGCACAAGAGAGAAGAAAACATCAAGGAGTGGATATATAAGCTACAATTTAACTCAAACATTTTTATTAATTCTGCCGCCTTTAAAATTATAAAATCAACCAGCGGTTCGGTATCAAGTTCTTTTCTGTGACCGACCGCCTTTGAAGTAAAAACCAATTTAATAAGCCTCCCCAATCATTGTTATTTGAATTTAAATGAAACGCCTTTTATTTGATGGGTTTATTTTAAAATACTTCTGCGGCATAGGAAAGCAACAACCTCCGCATATATTCCGTATCATCAGCTTTAACCCTCTAGACACCGATCTCTTGAAAATAAAAAAAAAAATTCTCAATTTTTTTTCTATGTGAATTATGTCCTAATTAACTCAAAAATATCATCCGAAAGCAATTTGTTTGTTTAGTTTAGAAGACACGTAAAAAAAGGTAGAGTGCCTCAGGTCATTGTTGCGGGTCAAGGTTTAAAAAGAGACAGGTAAACATTTCTACTTATGCGAAGTTTTTTTTTAATTTTAATTGGAAGAAAAAAATATTGAATGTTTTTAGAATTTTGTATAATTTAAAAATATTAATTTTTTACACAAACTTTTCTGTGTTCACAAAGTATAAAAACGAAAAGGCAAAATCCTATCAATCCTTCTCAAGAATTACGACGAAGTATTTATATAACCGTAATGAGTGCTACCAATTCAAATAAGAAAAAATTGTATTTTAGCAGTAAAGTTATGCTATGAGTGCTCTGAGGCACTTATAAGGGCTAGAGGGTTAACCCATCTGCCGTCTTCAACGGCTAAATTCCTTTAAAGAATATAAAAAAAAGAATTGACCATTTCAGAGCTTGAACCGAGTGACCCAAGCACTTTCTAAACCACTCGGCCACGGCCGCCACTTTAAAAATTATATCATGCCACAAATTACTGTTTGCAGAGATTGTATGCTAAGGTTAAGCTATATTTTAGAAAATAAAATTTATATTTAAAATATATATTGTAAAAAAACGAATTAAAAGACCCCACTTTTTTGTTGTGGCGTCCGTTGCGTAGTTGGTTAAAGTGCGTGGCCGCTATGTCAAAGAACCTGGAGACCCAGGTTCGAACCCAGCAGCGACAGAAAATTATTTGAATTAAAATAATTTTTCTGTACGGCCGCCACCTCTCTGCAGACAATGGCAAACCTCAGAGAGTAATAAAAATGCCATGTAAAGCTTCTTGAGAATAAGAACATTCCGTTCATCGCCGTTCGGAGTCGGCGTTAAGCCTGTAGGTCCATTTCTCGGTCAATTGTGTACAAACTTAATAACACGCACAACACAATTGATCATAAGAAGCTAGGTCAAAGTCCTTTCAAGGGCTGAAATGGGCAGTTATTTATTTTTATTTTGACTATTTTGTTGTATATCAAACATTAACATTTTATTACAATTTTAAAGTAGTTGTTTCCGATGTGATTCCGTTATACAAAAAAGTATTATCGATTGGTTTGTATTGCTTCGTAATGACTTTTATCACTTCTTGGGCTGCACATCCACCTTATTTGGTTTCAAAAAATAAATAAGTCATCATTACGGGAAAAGCAAATATAACAATCTTACCAATAAATGACGATATGGAATGTATTTCAGAGCCTCCATAACGACATATCTCGTGAATCATATCCTCACTTATGGTACTGTGGGCACCCCAATCTGAGATAATTTTACTAGCAATTGTCTTTAGTCTAGAAGTATCATTTTCGGCATAGCATTCACCAGGAATATTACCACATTCCGATAGAAATTTTTCATAAGCACGTAAGGCCACATAATGTTCAGTTAAAGTACCCTGTATTTCCAAGTCATCAACTAAATAGCGAACATTTTTTTGTAAAAAAGTTTCAAAATGTTAATATTTGTTTGCTTACTTATGGCTAGTATGCGGTTACTCTTTTCGTATTCATCCGATATTTTAGAGCCTCGGATGACTGTTAAGCCAGCAGCTTCACGGCAAAACAAACGCACGTCTTTCTCAGTAATGGTTTCCTCGGGCAAGCCTAGCTCAATAAGGTTAGCCTGGCATTTACGATAAACAATATCAGCATCGTTTAGGGCTTGTTGACGGTATACATTTTGTAAGTTAATATAAGATTCTGTGTCTGCAGTCATATCAGGAAGAATGCCAGGAAGAGGTAGAGAGGAGGCGTTTTCATTGTAGACAAATTCCTTAAGAGCACTGGCCATTATCCAGAATGGATTGCTCTGAAATAAGCGTTAAAATATTTTATTTTTATTTTTGTTATTTTTAATTTGAACCTTAATACAAAAGTACCTGCTTGTTTAAATTTAGACAAGCATCATCATTAAATATGGCTTTAAGGTTAGCACATACGTTACCCGCACCAAATGCTGTATTAACTGCTTTAATAGCTTCTTCATAGTTCTCCTCGTCAGCTCGCATAGCTAGTTATATAAAAATTACTATTAGTTCAATAAAAGTGTTTTATTTACAATGACTTATTAAACTGTTCATAAAAGCTCATATTTGCAGCTTTTTTTATTGCGTTTGTTTATACACTTGGCCAGTATTTTTGTATTAAAATTTTTGTGAACAAACGAAGCGAAATATCGCTGTAGAGAAGGTATTTAATCGCGATTTTGGTTTCATACTTCGGTTTGCTATCTAACGTAAAGACTATGTTTATAGACTTGTACTGGTACACATTCAAATTTGTCGATGCTTGAGAGGAATTATTCGAATTGTATTGTACCATTGGCCTTAATTTCTGTACCGGGTTCTTTTGAGATAGCGCCGGAGCAATTATGACTATTTAATTTAAAGGTTTGTGGCGGCCGTGGCGCAGTGGATAGAGTGCGTGACCCATACGCCAGAGGACCCTGGTTCAATTCCATCTGGCACAGACAGTTTTTTCAATTGAATTAATTTTTTTCTGTTCGGTCGTCACCTCTCTGCAGGCAATGCCAAACCTCAGAGAGTAAATAATGCCATGTAAAACTTCTTGAGAACATGCACATTAGCAGTTCGAAATCGGCATAAAACTAGTATGTCCACTTCTCGATCTATTGTGTACAAATATTTAATAACACGCACAACACAATTTGATCATAAGAAGCTCGGTCAAAGACCTTTCAAGGGCTGAAATAGCCAGTTTATTTTTTTTATATATTTTATTTAAAAGTTTCCCATAATCACTTCAGTAATTCTAATCTTTTAGTCATACCAAGACAGTAATTCGGACATCTGCGCATATCCTGACTTGACGGATTTAAACATAGATTCTTTCACCTCATTGAACATACACCATATATTAAAATTCTTGCAAGTCACAGCACTTTTATAGTATTTGGTTTTTTTTTTTTTTGAGAAAATGCATTGTACTGTTTATTTACCTTTACGTATCATTTGCCTTAAAGCGGTTTTTTCTTTGTATGTTGTCGGATTCCGATTTTCGTTTTCAGACTTCCAGTCATTTAGAAACTTATTGAGCACAATTAACCACGGAACCTTAATGGTGACGGTAGTTTTCTAAAATTATAGTCATGGTCATGTGGGAGATGTTTAACAGTAGCTATCACACTTACTTTCAAATGGTCTGCTAGAGAAGGGAATGGTTGCTCAAGCCTTAAATCGAACTGTCTGTTGTCAGGATGCGCTTCGATAACGCAATGTTCCTGAATTTGCAAACGTATAGAACCAAAGAAACCAAGGGAACGACAATATATTAAAGGGATTTTTATATTCCAAAGGCAATCCGAAAGCTTAAGTAATGATTTCTCATTAAGATTGGTTGCAACAACAATATTGAAAGATTCAAAGAAATCCGGGCGATTCGCCAATATATAATCAACACTTTCATCTACATAGTCACCGTGAGCATCAGGATTCAACTCCTGCAACAACAACATACAAGCGGCTGCTTTTGATTGCCCTATGCAAGTAGAGTCTAGAAAAAAGCTATATTCAACAAATGTAAAAAATATTTTGTAAAAATTTGCAATATTTCTCTTACTTTATCCCCAAATCGTCCTCTGTTACCACACTGCCATCAACGATGGTAAATCCTCCTATGCCAGGCAACACAAGACCCTTCAACACCTCGCATCCTAAGCCGTTTGCATTCACCAAGCAAATGGTAGAGCTTTCAAGTACACCTTGTCCATGCTCGCCCCAAAGTCTAAGTTATTTATCAAAATGAGACACGCAATTATTTAGATTTCTATTATTGCTGTTATACCTGATTTGTCTATCATATTTTTTACTCTTATCCGACTGCTCCGGCGATTTTGGTGGCGCAGGAGAAGACATGTTTATAAAACTGCACAAATATTTCTACAATAAACCCAGATGCAGTTAACAGCTGTTCATAAAATAATTGCCGCCAACTAAAACATATGTGTTAAACTATTCTATTACATCTCGTGTCAGAGTTACCACAAAATAATTCTAATAATGTTACAATAACAAGGTAGGCCCATGAACCAAGAAATAAAGATCATGCAAACAAAAGAGCCGCCATATTGTAAACAAAACAAAGCTGATAGGTCTGACGTCATCGGTCACAAATTCTCTTGTTTACGTGTAGCGAACGGATGTGAAAAATTATTTCTTGAAGTTTTAAAGAATTATTAGTGTTTATAATTCAGTAATTTTTTATGTTTTTTATAAAAATGAAGTGTGCTGTAGCGACGTGCAATAATTCCAACAGCAAAAAAAATTACTTAAAATTTCGTTACTGCATGAAAATATAAACAAACAAAGTATTAAAACACTTTTTCGCGAATTAAACTTGTTAATTTTATAATTTTCCACTTTTATCTAAGTTTTCACATGTTTTGCATGAAAAACGTATGCAATATAGCTTTTTTTGTGACCGATGACGTAGCACGAAAAATATACTTTTTTCTCGCACTGCTGATTGCTTGATCTTGTCTTGTTGGTTCATGAGGTAGGCCCATATTGGAGAAAAAGGTCACGTCTGCCAAATAGATTTTTATTTTTGTGCTCAAACTATCTGACACAATGCATCCTGACCCGTGCATCAGGAAAGGAAATTTTTTTTATGCTAACTCATTTTTCAGAAAAGGTTTTATAATTAGAAATCGAGTTTGAGAGAAGTGTTTCCAGAAACATTACAGAAATTATCGAACTAATTGAATTTCAATGTTAAAAGTCATGTATTTTTAACACTTTCAGTAAGCTTTTCTCTTCAAATAACAACTAAAGACGGCTTCGGCTTTTATACTAAAAAATAATTTTTTATAAATAAATGAGTGTTGACAGTTTAATTTTTAAAAAATAAATAAATAACTGGCCATTTCAGCCCTTGAAAGGACTTTGACCTAGCTTCTTATGAACAATTGTTGTGCGTGTTATTAAGTTTTGTACACAATTGGCCGAGAACCGGACCTACAGGCTCAACGCCGACTCCGAACGGCGATGAACGAAATGTTCTTGTTCTCAAGAAGCTTTACATGGCATTTTGATTACTCTCTGAGGTTTGCCATTGTCTGCAGAGAGGTGGCGGCCATACAGAAAAATTATTTTAATTCAAATAATTTTCTGTCGCTGCTGGAGTTCGAACCTGGGTCTCCAAGTTCGTTGACATAGTGGCCACGCACTTTAACCAACTACGCCACGTAGGACGTTTAATTTTTATATTCGCTATTTAAGGTATAATATACGTGTAGCAACCAAAAACAGGAGCTGTTTTCATTCATTTCAACCATTTTTTTTAGATATAAGATGTTATTATTTTTTTTAAATTTATAAAAAATACTTTATAAAAATATTTTTTTTTTAAATACAGTCCTGGCTTTTATATTGAGGGCGCTGAAAATGGCATTGAAAAAAGACATCCAAAACGGTTCGATGGATATGGCCTTTCCCATGCATCGGAAACAAAAAAATCAAAGGACATTTTAAAGCATAGACCATATCGTCCGCAAATTATTGTGTTCTAAATGACAAAAATGTTTTTTTGGTAAATCAAGTTTAAAGTTTAGTAAAAAATTGAACCGAAAAATCTGAAGCGATTTTCTTACCAAGGAAAGTTCAAGAGTTTGTGGTTTTTTCTGTCAAAAAAAATGTTCATCTTTGGAAGCGTTTTTTAGAGTAAAATGCGTTAAAAACAAATAATTTGTTCTATATGCACTTATTTACGAAACTCTTCTTGTTTTATAGCATATAGAAGAAAATGTAATATATATTGGAGGAATAAAAAGCAATGTGATTTCACTCAACAAAAACTTTATTTCATATATTATAATATTTACTTAATTTTAAACTTAATCTTATACATATGTTCTTATGAGTCCACTTAAATCAATACCTGCTAATTTCTTAAAAGGTAAGTTTCGACTACAAAATCAAGTAAAAAATTAACCAAATTCATTTGACTTCGATTCCACGAAGTTCATGCTTGATTTACGGAGATTTTTAATTGAAGCAAGTTTGATATAAAAACGAAGACAAAAAGACAAAAAGTACCTATATTTATACCTATATATATAACTTGTATTAAACAAATGTAGTATGCCACTGCATCAAGTGATAAAAAGCTGTATAAACTTTTCAAATCATTTACTTTCTCCGATGATATCTTCTTATCTATTGCTTATATATTCTTATTCTTAGTATTAAGCTTTTTTTAAACGTTGTTGTAAAGTTTAACTTCTAACCTTATGTTATTTATGATGGTGTTTTCTTTTCTTTTTTGTTTCATTTTATTTACCAACTGCAATCTAAAGCAGGATTTTTTCTTTTTTGTTTCATTTCATTTGCCAAGTGCAATGTGAAGCTAAAAAAAAAAACAGAAAAAAAAACAAAAAAAAAAGCAAAATACAAAGACCTCCAAATAATAACTTTATTTAGACTTTATAGCGCATTCTTTTCTGAAAAAAATTCTGCCCTTACAGAATGCAGAATTTTTTAGATTCTGACCTGAATTTACAGAATGTTGACCTCTTTTGAGCTGAGAAAAGAACAGAAAAAATGCAACATTTTTTTTTTTAATATTGGCTGCACTGTTGTTTTGATTTCTGACTAATTTATTATTGATTGTTTATTTATTATTTTATTCATCTTCCGGTAATGAAGATGACGAATCGAGCAATTCATTTTTTATAAAACTAACCACTTTAACCAACAACATATTGGAATCAATTTCAGACATTTTTCAAAATTAGAAATCTTTGCTTATCACAATTTTCTTATGGAAGAGGAAAATTATTTGTATAGATTTTGGCAGTTTCGACTCGGAGTTAGAGAGAATTTTCAGTCGCACGACAGTCAAGTTTATGCGAAAAACTCTGAGAGAATCTTAAGGTATTCAAATATGTCGTCTTGTCGTATCTAAAATGTACATTACCAATTATTTGCAATTTCTTTTATGTTGAGATTTCATTTACTTATGTTCAGCTCTGTTTGTCGCAGTCATGGTAGAATTACAAGGTAGGACCCATGGTATAATAATACAAGGTAGCATTGACAACTGCTTATTTTCTCTTCTACAGGAAAACAGGAAAACTACAGGAAAAAAAAAATCCTATGACAAATCCAATAGTATAAAAATACTATTAATTTCTATTACAAGAACAATGCTTGCAATAAAAATTACTCGACACATAAGTAACGGGACAATCAGCTTCAGCATCGACTTAATCGAGTGTGCGTTTTTTTATTTTGGCTTTGCATGCATTTGTTTTTGTAAACTTCGTTGGAAAATGTGCTGCACACTGACCGAGTGCGGTTTGTTTTGTTGTTTTTTGCAGGTGTTCTTTGACTTTGGCTCATCGCAAAGAAAAAATTAAGATAGAAAAGAATTTGTATGAAGGGCCATGCGGGCCATACGGGCAACTACGTGGGCATGTTTTTAATTAAACTTTGCATTGTTCACTTCGTTCTCGTTTTCGGTTACTACCGGTTATTAGTGAAATCATAATTGTGTTAATACACTTATCATTAATTTATTTTAATCACAATGTCAAAGAAGAAAATTAAATGAACCAAATAGAAATTTTAATTCCGAATGAGAGTTGGATTTTTTCATTATTTCTGTCAAAGATAAAATGATGTGTTTGTGTGCAACAAAGTTTTAACTACTTTGAAAAAAATCGAATGCGAAACTACCTACTATATGCGAAACAAATGCAAATATCTCACTAATATGTACTTGAATTACATATTAAACAATGAATAAATAATTTAAAGTTTTTTATTTTTTGTTATTTATATACTTTCTTTTACTATTTACCTTTCATTGAATTAAATTTTTGTTTTGTTTTATTAATATTATTTGATTAATTTTTGGGTTTATTGAAAATATGTACAAAAAAATTAATGTGAAATAAAGAAAAACTGAAGTTAAAATAAAAAAAAATTATTTGAACAGCAATAACTTTACAAAAGTTAAATTTATCGATATTGAAACTTATGTGGCCTCCTTTGTTACTGTTATTTTAAATCTGGCCTCTCAGGGTAAAAAGGTTCCCTACCTCTGTGCTAGAATGTGTTTCCGTACTTTTTCTAGCTCAAAAGAGAGAAGAAGAAAAAGCATATATGCGCTCTCTCGAGCTCGAAAGTAGTCTGAAGTGTGCTGGAAAATTACTTCGAGCATTATAAGAACAAGCATCAAAAAGAACAAGAAAATGTCAAATTTACAGTGATATGCTTGTTTATGAGGTGCGGCGGAAAATTAATTTACAAATAGTGAAATACAAATTGCAAATAAATATAAATAAATAATAAATTAATTTGAAAGATGATAATTGATAATTGGGGTAAATAAATTTGGCGCTGTTTACGTTTTATAGGCAATCAGCTGTTTTTGTGCTAGAAACTACATAGGAGTCGTTTCCGTACTTTTGACACTATTCTCAAATTTCATTTTACGCTCCCAGCTTGAACTTCACTCGACTTTTACTCGAAATTGTGTACGGAAACACACCTAATATTACAAGGTAGCATTGATAACTGCTTATTTTCTCTTCTAGACGAAAACATATCCTGTCAAAAACAGCTGTTTATGGTAATGAATTCTGCAGCTGATGAGGTTGTTGTTTTTTTCACTTCAACTTTTTCAAAATTGTTTGTGTTTTCAATGGCCGATTGTAAGCGCTCTCGTTTTGTATAATATTTTTTGACAGGAGATGTTTTCCCAAGCAACTGCCAATGCTACCTTGTAGTAATCATACCATGCTTCTTGACATCTCAGTGATTTACTACTCAGTGCCAATATTTGAGGCCTATTAAGAATACAGTATACATACTATTAGAGCTCTTTTTAATTCTACGGCCAAGCCCCACCAACATCAGCTTAGGGTTTTGGTATATATAATTAATTTTTTAGAAAACATCTAAAATATGCCTTAATTTTAACCGTTTTTTCCTAAAATCTCCCTTAAGAATTTATCGAGGGAAACGCGTAAAATGGTCATTTGGCACACAGTCGTTAATCTATTTTATTTGTTAGCATAGTTTCGCCTACTGGCATATTAATTTGCCTTTTCGATTTTCTTTGTTCCTTGGTTCGTTTTTGTTGTTCTTATTAGTAGTCAGTGGAGTGTTTAATAAGGGTCTAATTGCAACCATCTAGTTATTTAAAATAACACATTCATTAATTATCCAATTTTAACCAAAGATTTTTTAAGCAATTTTAATTTTGTGTTCTAATATTTGCAAGATTTCTGTGTCTATTTCGGCATTGTCGTTCATGTATAGTATCATTTGCGACCGAACTGAATGGTTTCCTCCTACCACCAAATCAAATTATTGTCATATAATAAATAAAAAATCTGCATTCTGCGTCGGACTGAAAAACTTCAAAACTATAGCATAACAAGAAAAATTTTGGTGCATTGAAGACAAGTCTAAACGTTTCATGCGCTTCTGCAATAAACAGTGAGCCATGGTAAAAAGTTGGGAAAATTTTTAATAATACTTAATAGACAAATCATGACAGCTGCCTTGGGTTGCGAGGGTGATAGTAATAAAAATAAATGCATGGAAGCCTTGATTAAAATATAAAGCAGCAGAGTTTACTTGTTTGATTATTTTGTGATATTGTGGCACTACACACAGTTTATGACGAACGATACGTACGACAGCATAAACAAGATTCAAGCAAGTACAAATCAGTCTGTAATAAACTTTAATATAATATGACATTACATATTAGGACAGTCGCAGCAAGATTATAAGATATTTTTATTGATTCGATTAAAAAATGGCAAGTCAATTCCAGTCCTAATCTTGCTTAAGGGGTGTAGCAGAAAATGTGCGGCAACACAAATTTATAAAATGATAATTTAGGAGCACAAATTGTGGGAAAGAGAAGATTACATTAACAGAGAATAATAATAACCTTAACAAAAAACATTCATTATTGTCATCATTGCCGTCAACATTAGAACCGTTGTATTATTTCGTTCAGTAGTTATAGATGATAAGCCAGGCAAACAGCTCTAAGAACAGCAACAATTAACAATTGCGATGGACGAAGTGTTCGCATTACATATGGAAAAAATAGATTTATTTGATGGTGAGTAATTGCTTGGATTTGAAAAATTTATCTTTCTTGGGAAAATTTTCGTTGCCACAGAATATATTTGAGTATGTTTCATGACTAGAAGATACAAAAAACAGAACACAGTTAGTTATGCTATATTAAGATTTTAATCATTATTTTATTTGAAGATTAAACATTTACAAACTTAAATTTATATCTTTGTCTTATTAGCCTAAATTACAGAGTATTTATTTTTTGTTTAATTTTACAAAGGATCGTATAGATTGTTGTTCACTTAAAAATACGTTTCTAAAATATGTTGTTCAAAACAAATTAATCGTCGTCAGTTTCTTCTGCAAGAATTTCCTTGATCATTCGCTCCTGATCTTCCGTCTTGACGTTATTCAACAACAGTTCCTTGAGTGTTTGAACATTCTTTTTCTGCTCTTCGATTTTTGTTTCTAGCTGAATGTTTTCTCTTTTTAAATTTTCAACGTGTTTTTTGCGTTCAGTGGCGGTTTGTTTCGATTTCGCTCGAGTTTTCTTGACAGCCTGTGTTTGAATTAGAAATAAGTAAAATATTATAATTTAACAATGTAACCATGGTCTAACATCATTATTTCTTTGTCTTTTCAATCTGTACGCATCATCTTTATCGGTGTCATCGGAATTTGTACTCGCTACGGATGGTGGTCCACCAGTGCTTCTTCTAGCTGGCATCCTGTCTGTGATTATCCTGCTCTCTTTATAAAGATTAAACAAACGAAAATTTCTATAAAAGTGCAAATATTTTCGTATGCAACAATTGATTTTAGGTAAATTTCTTGTAAACAATCAATAATGAGCAGCAAAATGCGAAAAAATTCCAATCAGCTTTGTTGTGAAATAGCAACGAATGTCAAAAACAATGAAAGCAAAGAAATAACATAAAACGGAACAAATTGGGTTATTTATTATTATGTTTTCGTACAGTGTTCGTAAGTAATACAGTGCTGCCACATTACTGTTTATATATTATGCGAACCAAGAGATTACCTTAAGAATGTCTGAAACAAGCTGTGGTTATAATAATCATATGTTTTGCTATAATAAAATATTTTCCAGCATCTAGTTTTAAAAATTACCTGTAAATATTACGGTTTCCGGGGCGCCACTGTTCATTATGAATAACAACTCATTATTAATTGATATAACTAAAACAAAACCAATGTAACGATTTATCTTTACTTCAACTTTTTATAAATTTACTTCTTAATATTTTCTAAGATTTCTAAAATTACTTATATTTTATACCATAAAAGCGATCAAGACGATAAAATATTTAAACAGTTTTTGAGAAAGGTACAATTAAATTAAAATTTCTGGGTTATTAACATTTTATAAGTAATTGTTGGTATAAGTTAATCGTCATTCTGCTAAAAATCTGGTTAAATTCAAACGCATTTCTAAAGCTTAATAATTGATCATTAATTTGTTTCTGTGTTCAACTCTAGTTGAAACATATTTAAAAAAAAGAATAAATTTAACTATTGTGTTAATCTATTAATTTAAATTGTGACGCCTCGGAAATCGTAATCTTGCCAATTATCATATTCTTGGTGCTTGTTTTTAGTTACATATTAATAACTCTTCTGATTTAAAAATTACAAAAGCATCCCGGACAGCCAATATTCAAGCATAAACGTCAATATGAGAACGGGTTAATTTTAATTATTTCAGTAAGAATGTTGAAGGATAAAGTGTATCTTTCGACTGGCAATTGCATATTATTATATTTTCATGATGTTAATTTTCAAAAATAAAATAAAATCAAATTTTAAATGAACTCTGAAAAAGTGAGTAAACTTTTGGTTGCTTCCAAAAGATAAAAAATTGCAAAATAACATACCTAATTTATACAATTCAAACAAATGTTAAATGTGTTTTAGTTAAGACAGTTATACTATGTTCACACACAGGCCGAAAGCTGCTTTTCAATTGAAAAGCCTCTTTTCAAAAAAAGGTGTTCACACCTGAAAAGCAGCTTTTCATTTGACACACAGCAGTCATATGTTTGTTATTATTGCGTTTTGTTGCATTGATCTCAGAAAATAAGACGCTCCTATTGGCTACAAGTATACACAAAAAAAAAAAACAGACAGATGAACTGTCAAATATCAGTGACAACCTGAATTTTAGTAATAGATTTTGACTTTACTTCAAAAAACAGACTTCAAATCAGGGTTGTTTTCTAGCTTTTCAGAGTTTTTCGCTGAAAAGCACAAAAAAAGATGATTTTAATGTCATGTTTTCTATGGCGAAAAACTTGATACCTTATAGCTTTTCAGCTGAAAAGCCATTATCCGAAAAGCGGCTTTTCAGCCTTAGTGTGAACAAAGTATTAGGGGCTTCACAAGCTGTTGTATTTGGTCGTATTGTATTGTGCTATTTTTTCACAGCAGTTGTAAAATTTTTGTTGTACCTTTCATATAAAAATAATTAACGACAATACAATCGCACTTGATATGTTTAATTCGTGTCGTATTTTGCTGATGCTGTTTTATTTCTTTATGTCCGACGACATGTACGATCGTTCGAAAGCAAATGAGACGGTCGGACCGACATGTCGGAAGAAAATCAAAAATTTTTGATTTTTCTGCCGGTCGGTCCGACATAGCCGACATGTGAAAGCATCTCGGTCCGACTCGCTGCATTTATCATTTCTATAAAGTTTTCATCGAGTAAACATCGGCTTAGGCAAAGCAAAAAAGGTTTTTACTTCGTTTTTTACCGATGTGTTACGCTCGAGAGTCTGCAAAAAATGAAGTCGTCGTACATGTCCGATGGTTTGAAAGCTAAACAAAATATTCCCGTTAGTTTGTCGTCGTACAATGTCGGCTGACATGTACGTTCGTCTGAAAGCCCCTATTCACCTTCTTCAGTCGGCTGTATAAAAACAACATTCAACAAAAAATACCCTTAGGGTGTGATACCAACCCTGTTGTATTTTTTTTTTATGAAAACGCAATATGACATGACAATACGTCATAAATAAACGTTTGGTTGCTTGGTGAGCTTGTGAAAACCCTTAATGCAGTAAAAGCTGTCAATTAGTTGAGGGACTGTAAATACTCCAAATTTTTTACCCAAAGAATTCCCAAGCTTGGGGAGAAGTTTTCGTTTTTTTTAATCCTAAAAATTATTTTTAAATAAACCGCATCTTACTCAGAATATATATATACATATATAAGCATATTTGTTATATCAAGTAGAATTGTGATAGTAAATTTTTTGCTCAGAAATCAACTACACTCTTACAATTTGCAAAATCTAAAATTTCCAACTAATGATTTTAATTTTTCATTAGTTCATATTTTTCCAAGACTGATTTGTCTTAAAATATTACAGCTAGTAGCTATAAATTAGATGTATAATTTTTTGAATGTGAATTCACAATAAAAATTCTTATAATGTCATAAAGTAGTAATATGTTTCAATAAAGTGTGTGCTTCATATTTTTAATTAATTAAAACAACTTAAAGAAAACTGGTTGAAACTAAAACTTACTTTATTTTTCCCGATTTAACTTGGGCTTATTTTTTTATAATTGACAAATTAAAAAGGTAAGTACAATTTCAGCAAGAGTAGAAAAGCACGTGAACTTTTAAGAATATTTGTGTCACTCTTCTAAAATCCGGACCGAAGGACGTAGTTATGGTCCATGATACAATAAGAAGGTAGGGTAAGGAGCTTTGACAAGACCGTCTGCTAATGTCAAAACCATAAAATACAGTGCTACCATATCTAAAGAAAAAATCCCATGACAAATCCATGTTTCATGGTTTCAGTAGGTAAGCGTTTCATATGAAATGCGTTGCTGAAAATTATGATAAATTGAGCACTTCATCAACTTTCAAAAAAAAAAAATGTTTGATTTATGTTCAACAGATCCACTGTCAGACAAAATAAAAAAATGTTTTATTAGATATCGTATGCACATTCGCATAAAATTTTTAAATAAGAAATTAAGAATACAAAAAGCTAAGCAAAAAATTATGGGCAATAGTAAATTAGTGAAAATAAAGCTTTAAAATTACTAAAAAATTTATTGTTTCAATTATAGATAATTTCATATAATATTTTTCTTATTTGCCCTACACATAATTCCTTTTCTAAGTGTTTGTTCCACATTTAAGAAAAAAATAGAAAAGTGGCAACGCAAAAAGGCTTTTTGACATAAGCAGACGGTCTTGTCAAAGCTCCTTACCCTACCTTCTTATTGTATCATGTTATGGTCTAATTAGCCTCGCATGTAATAGCAGCGCATGGTTTAACAAGTGTTACATGGGAATCTGTTGGATGGCATTTGCGTGTATCTGATTATTCACAACATGACAACGTATGGCAATGCTCAGATAACACGCTAATTTATGAAGCGTTATCGCCGGATCGTCTATTCCTAAACGCCACTTCGTGTCTGCAAGGTTGTCCACTTCTATAACCACCAAGTCGTCAATTTTTAAGTCTGCGGAGATTTCTCACGATTTATTTATTTAAACATAATGTTCACATATAAGACAATTCTTTTAAATGCAGTTAGAATAGAAAAAATAATAACAACAAGTTATAAACAACAAATAAATTTATAAAAATTAAAACTTAAAACAATAACTTAATATTAAATTGAGCAATTTATATGCAACAAGTTGTATTCAAATAAAAAAGAATGAAGTAGAAAATTTTGTCAGAAATAAATATCTATTATGACTAAGACATGAATCTAAATATAATATATTTAAATATAAAAATTACTTTCAGAATTAGATAAGTGAAAGAAGGAAATAGAATTAAGAGAAAATTTTTAAGATTTAAGATGCTTAAATTTGCGTTTATTCGTGATTCTTTTGACGGATGTAGGTAACGAATTCCATATCCTGATGGCGTTCATGAAAAAATAAACTGGAGTTTAAAAAATTATGTGCAGGTATTAAGAGGTTCAAATTTATTGTTGATCTGCAGAACTGAAGTTTGTTATAAAGGTATACAGGAGTTTGTGTATTAATTAAATTATACAAAAAATGCAATTTCTAGCATCCAAGTAATTGAAAATATTGCAATCGAGTAATTGATTGCTCAAATGACTGATGCCTTGTGAGTTGAGTGTTAAAACCGATACGATAGAACTCGCAAGGCTCGAGGAAACGAAGAAAAACGGGTTATAATATTTTAGTTTGGCTGCAGGCAACAAGAGCTTGGCGGCTTTCGCATCCATCATTGTGTCATATTCGGAACCTCGGTTTGGCCACGAGTTGAGCTTCTATTGCAGTCAAATGGATCCAAGCCACCACAACGGACTATTTTTTTAACTGTTGTGGCTGCAATCCTCCGCTGGCCAGATCTGCTGAATTATCTGCTGAATCCACATGACTCCAGTTATCAGTCTCTACCCTTTCGTTGATTTTTGCAACTCAGTTGGCGACGAAAGTGGTCCATGCACATGGCTGTTTACGCAACTACGCCAGCACAATGGTTGAATCTCTGTCCACAGCTCATTACAGTTCATTATAATTCGTTTCTAAATTTGACCATCTCAACTAGCAGAAGTGCGCTGCACAAATCGAGCCTGGGTAAGGACACCGTCTTAACTACTGCCACTTTCGTTTTCTTGACGAGGAGATGGAGGCTTACGCTGTCTAAACTCTTAACGCGAATGTAAACAGCAGCTCCATATACTCTCTCTCAAGCATCGAAGAACCCGTAAAATTGTAGACCGCTATCCAGAGAGAAATCTACCCAACGTGGAATCTGGACATTGCTGATGTGAGGTTAATTTTCAGCTGATCATCCCACCCGATGCCAAGCATAAAAGCGCTCTCTCGAGCTCGAAAGTAGCTCGAAGTGTGCTGGAAGAAATTACTTCGAGCATTATAAGAACAAGCATGAAGAAGAACAAGAAACTGTCAAATTGATTTTTTTCTTTATTTACGTTGTGTGACGGGAAATAAATTTACAAATAGTGAAATACAAATTGCAAATAAATATAAATAAATTAATAATAAATTAATTTGACAGTTGATAATCGATAATTGGCGTAAATAAATTTGGCACTGTTTACGTTTTATAGGCAATCAGCTGTTTTTGTGCTGGAAACTACATAGGAGTCGTTTCCGTACTTTTGACACTATTCTCAAATTTCATTTTACGCTCCTTTCATTTGTACGGAAACACACCTAATGACTCTTCGGGATCCCTCGTAGTACTTAATTGGAGTTGATCGTCTATTTCCGTCAAGTCTGTTCGAACTTGAACTGTTGAATCCACGCCATGACCTCCCGCTAGTGCGTCATCTTCGTATATGTGGTGACGCAAAATTTTTGCCGCTAGATGCAAGCTACTTTCCACATCGCCGGTCAGTTGGAAAAGTGTACGCAGTGCTAAAAATGGAGCACAATTGACCCCAAACGTGATTGTTTTCCGTTGAAAATCGTGTGACTGATCTGGTGATTCGCGAAAAATTATTTGCTGGAATCGTTGTGGCTTTTTACTAAAAAGTATCTGGCGATACATTTTCTCGATGTCTTCATTAAACACGAAATGAAAAAAACCACCATTTAAGTATAAGTAAAGTGAGACCACTTTACAGCACTGACCCCGGTTTTGATTTTATTTATTTATTTATAATGGTGTACATTAAGACTTGGTCTTTTTTAGTACTACATAGGATGTGGACAATGATATTAAAAAGTACTTAAAATTAACATCAAATTAAAACTACTTAAATTAACAATAACAGCCCTATTCTGGTGATACGGTAACAATCAATTGTCACCGCACTATTGTTACGTTTCTGTCACCCTTATTTGTTACTACTATTCTGGTAACAACGTAACAATAAAAAAGCTAAATAAAATTCAACATAGTGGGGAAAAGCTTTTAATCGTTTTTTCAAATATTATCTGTCAAATTATTTAAAAAATGGAAAACAAAACGCAAGGAAAGTAAGTAATTTTTGTAAATCTTGATTATTTTATAATTTAAATGTATTTTAACTAATCATCGTAGAAAATTCGAGCGGACAACTCAGGAGCAGCTACAGTTTTATGTGGCATTTTGCAAGCAGCACCCAGAGCTCCAAAGGGGTAAAAATAGCCCAAATGCTCCTCATTGCATCCAAGAGTTGTGGGACAAGCTTGCAAGTAGCTTAAATGGAATGAGAGGGCCGACTCGCTCAGCAAGCAAATGGAAAGAGGTAATTTTTTTACTTGATTTTATGTTAATTACTTTTGCATATACATTTTTGTTCTCTTGTTTTGATTTAAGACGATGGGTCAGTGGAAAAAGCAGCTACGCAGCCGTGCCAGAAAGGCTAAATTTGAACGCGCTCGCACTGGAGGCGGACCAATGGAAGAAGAAGCTATAGGGGAATTCGAGCACCAAGCGCTGCAAACTTTTGGCATTGCCGCCGTAGAAGTAGTTCCCGGCGTGATGGCAATTGGGTTTCAGGTAAAATTTGGAAAGGTAGATTATGTATTCATATGACTTATTTCCTTTATTTTTTTTTTAACAGAAAGATCCACGTTCTGCTTCTGCTGAAGCTGTTGAAATTGGTGATGAAGTTTCTTTTGAAGAAAACATCTTTGCTGATATTTCGCAAGAAGCATTGCCTCAAGTAAATGATTTCGAAGAAACTTCATCGCCAATTCCTTCAACATCACACAACATGGAAGAGTTAAGGAATGCTTCCAACCATGCTCCAAACCCTTCTGAAGCTCGACAGGGTGGTCCAAAAAGCATTATTAAGATGATGCTAGAGAGCATAAAAAAGAGAGAAGAACAGGAAAACCGAGCATATGAGCAGCAGGAAAGAGCTATCGAGCAACAAAAGTTGATGACTGAGGCGTTTTTAAAAATGTCCCATGCATTGTCATTATTATGTGAAAAATTAGATATAATAAAAAAATAGAAAGAAACTTTTTTATGCGTTTTTTTAAACTAGCTATTGTTCGTAGGATATATTGCATATATCGGTAAGTATTCAATCAAACATTTTTTGGCAGCTTTTGGATTTTTTATGCATAAATTGAGGCAATATTTTACAAGCGTTTATAAGGATTCAATATAGCGTGCTCTGATTCTTTGTCCTTCTCGTAGGTGTTGCGTAGCGTTGTTATCTGGTTCCTCTACAAGTATATCTGGCTCTACACTGTGGTCGATGTCTACAGATGGGCCATTTTTTAACAATATATTATGCAATATTGCGCATGCGTAAATAATGTTTGCAGCTTTATTGTGGGTGTAGTGAAGGCTTCGATATTTGGAGAGACAACGAAATCGGGACTTTAACACTCCAAACGCTCTTTCGATTGTATTGCGTGCTTTGGCGTGAAGTTTATTGTACTTTTCTTCCTTAGCACTGGACGGGTGCGCAACTGGAGTTAATAGCCAGGGTTCTAGTGGATAGCCTTGGTCGCCCAGCAGCCATGAGCTCTGTTGACAGGTGTGGTTTTGCATCATCTGCAGTCGAACTTCCGATGTTGTCCAAATTCCGGAATCGTGACTAGACCCGGGAAATTTGGCGTTTATAGCCAAAAAGAAGAGGCGATGGTCACAAACCTGTTAATAGGAATTGATGTTAGCAGGCTTTTCAAAACTGTATTTTAATATGCTTACTGCTTCAACGTTTATGCTATAGAATCCTTTTCTATTCATGTAGAGGCTGACTGGGTTAGTAGCATCAGTAGTCGTCGGTGTAAATAAAGCAACGTGGGTGCAATCGATAGCGCCAACTGTACCTTTAATTCCAAAACAGCTGTGGAAACTAAAAACAAACGAACAATTAATCTTTTTTCGCCAACGTTTAATCCTTGCAAATGCATTCGTACCCTGTTTTAATGCTAACTTGTTCCTCAAACGTCCTAGGAAACCGTAATTCGCCACTCTTCCTGTTGATTATTAGCTGCGATACATGATGCAGTGTCCGAGAAACAGATGGTTGGCTCATAGATACCGACATGTTGTTGCCAACACATTTTTGATATGAGCCGTGTGAGTAAAAATAAATTGTTGCCAGGAAGCGAAAAGTGAAGGGAATGGACGAACGCTGAACGTCGTACGGCTGCAGTTCCTCGATCAAAGACCGACAAAGTAGCCTCGAAAGTCGGAAATTTTGTTGAAAGGTCTTTTCTGGCATTTTGAATGGGTCAGTGCTGTCGCGTATGCTTTTTAACAGACGTCTTCTCTCTAAAATTTCTTTTTTTTTTATTAAAGTTTCCAAGTACAGGAGCAGTAACTCTTCTTCCATTTTTTAACTACAAACAACTTAAACACTTCCAAAACGCTGGTACGAATTAATATTTTAAAAAATTCTTCAATTCAATATAAAACAACGTAAGATTCGTTTGATATTTCAGCTTGTCACCTGCTCATTGAACGGTAACAATTTTGGTGACAATTGAATCCGAAAAAGCTTTTTTGAATTACTCGGAATAGCAATTGGTGTCAATTGTTACTTTCAGTTTCAATTGTTACTGTGGTGACATTTGTTACTGTACCAGAATAGGGCTGTAAATCAACTATGATATGAAAACAATATGATATTATAACGTTTTTTAGCAAAATAC
This sequence comes from Pherbina coryleti, assembly GCA_943735915.1. Classification (NCBI taxonomy): domain Eukaryota; kingdom Metazoa; phylum Arthropoda; class Insecta; order Diptera; family Sciomyzidae; genus Pherbina; species Pherbina coryleti. The sequence goes on from OX030952.1 coordinate 130,346,715, forward strand.
CTTTGCTGCTTGAGGCGAAGCACGGGTGAATATTACCGCTAGCTCTTGCAGATGGTTGCGATGTCGCTGCGACTTGTTTAGTGGACTCTATCACTGCACTCGTGCTTGGACCTCCCGAATTAAGATGACTATTTGCACCTCGAGACTCTTTGTGCAACAACGTGGTGTCGTTGTGCACATGATGAGCAGTTATAATTGCTTTTGCCATATGGTTCGTTGCCAGACGGTTCAGGCAACAATATAAGCGCCTTGCAGTCGATGATCGCTCTTTCTCTTTCATGGCCAAGAACTTTGGGAAGACCTTCAACGCATATTTCTGATTTCTGCACAGTTTGCAATTGTTGTGCATCACGTTGACCTGAAAGGTGTTGACTTTCTTCTCATTTGTAGAAGGGGCGTTCAATATTTGCCCTTTTGGCACCGCGCCTCTAAAGTAAGATAGTTTCTAGCGTCTAAAAACGACTTTTAAGAAATTTATCTAGCTCTGCCCATTTGGGTATTTCGACCTTGTCTTGGCTAGATTGCTCTCATAAGGAGAGCGTAGCCTCAGGCAGTTTTATTGAACATAGGTACATAAATATTTCATCCCAATTGCATATGTCACTTTGTTCATCGTTAATGCCGAAATGCAGTTGTTGATGTCTCTCCGCAATTTCTTGATGTCACTGCTACACTCCTTTGTAACTGCTTGCAGATTAAATAAAACTTTCCGTTGGCTATTCACAAAAATCCGCTTATTTTCATAGCGGTCTGTCAAGTTTTGCCAGCCGTTCTGTCAAGGGGAAATTTTTGAACAATCTCTTTGGCCTCTCCACGGGTTTTTTGTTTGAGGTGGAAAAGTTTTTCGACAGGTGTTAGCCGATTATTCGAAATGTAAATGGCTGGAAACATTTCCTTGAAAGAAGGCCATGTTAAATAATCGCCGTGGAATATCTCAGTATCACACGTTGGAAAATTATTATGGCTCGACATTGGCAGCTCAACTCATGAAACATCCACTTCATTACGTTTCTTCGACGTAGACAACTTATCACTCAGTTCGTTCATCTTTGCTAGAAATCGAACATATCGTACTCCATCTTCAAAACAGGTACAACTCAAAATTTACAAATTTTTACATTTTAATGTTAAACTACTCGTAGTGATAATCTCCACCAACTATCAAAATTTTGCACACATCTTTTTACTCTTTAATTAAGAAAACAATCGTTTTGTCTCCTTATTGTGTATGGATTCCTTTGAAAAACAAACTGGTTTTTTGCTTCTCCTGAAAATTTTGAAATTTTGAGTTGTGTCTGTTTTGAAGATGGAGTGCGATTTTTTTTTTGACGAGTGAAATTTTACGAGGGTGGCATTGTCATCATCATCGTTACTCACTGCCGCTAATTTCTGCAGCAACGCGTCATATGAAGTCTTTAAATTTGTCCATTGAGACTTCAATTCATCCTCTTGAATTTTTAGAGCGAAAAATTGTATGCTCATCGTGAGGAATATCATTATAGTCTATTTAAATATCAAAAAAGGAGTCAGCATTTTTCATAAAAGAGAAAGTTTCGTCATCATTTATTTCTTGAAAGGAACGTGCAATATAAAAACCTATAAAAATCGAAAAAAATTCGGAAACATTTTTCTAATAAGTAGAAAATTCATTCGTATGGCGTCCGTGGCGTAGTTGGTTAAAGTGCGTGGCCTCTATGTCAACGAACTTTGGAGACCCGGGTTCGAATCCCCGCAGCGACAGAAAATTATTTGAATTAAAATTATTTTTCTGTACGGCCGTCACCTCTCTGCAGACAATGGCAAACCTTAGAGAGTAATCAAAATGCCATGTAAAGCTTCTTGAGAACAAGAACATTCCGTTCATCGCCGTTCAGAGTCGGCGTTAAACCTTGTAGGTCCGGTTCTCGGTCAATTGTGTACAAACTTAATAACACGCACAACACAATTGATGATAAGAAGCTAGGTCAAAGTCCTTTCAAGGGCTGAAATGTTATTTATTTTTTATTTTTTAGAAAATTCGTTTGCAATTCAAAGTATAAATTGTTTATAATACCTAGAAAATCCGTTTGAATTATTAACGAGTAGGAATTACTTCTAAAACTTCTTTCCAGCAAAAATCGGGGAAAAAATTTTTTCATACGTAGAAAATTCTGTTGAACTGCGATTAATATCTAGAAATAGTTTCTAATAAGTAGAAACTGCCGCGATATATTTTCCCGAAAAAAAAAATCGGATAAAATTTTCTAATACGTAGAAATTTCTGTTGAACTTCGATATACTTCGATACTTCGAGTTATAAAAAAACTCGGAACAAATATTAAAAAAAAGAGTATTAAAAAAACAAATGCTAGAATAACTAGAAAATTTTGCGATTTTGCCCAAAAAACAAAAATTTTAAAAAATTTTCTTATGCGTAGATAATTCTGTTGAACTTCGATGAAAAGAAAAAATAGTTTCTAGTACATGTTCCAGCTTCGGCAGAACATATGTATACTAAAATTGGAACGATACAGAGAAGATGACCCCTGCGCAAGAATGACACGCAAAATCGTGAAACGTAACACATTTTTATCAAACTTGAAAATTTTAGGTATTATATTTAATAAAAAATTCATGTGAACTTCACTTATTGATTACTCATGGAAGGCTTTAAACAATAGACTACTATTTTGGCAAAAATAGACTACAGATTGGTCATTTATTCAAATACAACGAAGCGAAATGTATAAAAATAAGAAACAATCTTAAACTCCACTGCTAGACTCTCTGGGTGCTTGAACTGAAATCAGAAACATATACAGAGTTTGGAAATTTATATATAATGATGGATCAAAAAGCAATACAACGACTGGTTTTAGCGTTGTCCACGTGAAATTATCAATCTGACAATACTCCCAAACTACGCTTCCGTTTTCTCTGCTGAAGCAGAAGCCATCTTGACCGCAGTTTAATACGCTCAAAAAGAAAAACCAAAAAAACAATCGAAGAAATAAAAAATGTTTACTTCATCAACTCAACTATTAACGAAGTGAGAGACATTCTTATTTGCCACAAAACGCGATCAAATTATGATATTGATTCTTCAAAATTGTACAAAAAAAAAAAGAAAAGAAATTTGCAAAATAAAAGATGCCTTCTGAGCTGTTTTAAACGAATTAGACTGGACAAACTACTCCCATCTTTAAATGTGTTTAATATCAAACAAAATCCCTCCTAAGTACCCAGTGACTGTCCCATGCAGAGACCAGATTGCTTTTACCAGATTCCGAATTGGACATACGAGATCAACCCACAAACGTTTATTTAAGCATTCAACGTCAGCATTATGCCATTTATGCCAAGACGCCAGGATATCCGTATATCACATTTTATATGAATGCCAAGATATAACTGCCATCAAAAACAATCTCCAAATACACGATATATCACGATAGCAACATTTCAAACAGTGTCAGAAAAAACAATTTCTCAACTCTTTTAAAACAAGCTGGTATTTTCTACGATATTTAAAAACAAAAAATTAGTTCTACTTATTAATATTTTCCTCTTAATTAAAATTGATAGTTGAAGGCCTAAGTTGCTATGCTCTATGTCCGCTTATTAAACATATTATAATTTATTAATTTTTTTTTAATTGAATAAAAAAAAAGTTTTTAGTAAATATAAACTTTCTCGAAAGCTTTTAAAAAAATCGGAACAAATTTTCTAAAAGTAGAAAATTTTATAGAACATTTTATGAGTAGAAATAATTTCTTATAAGAAGAAACTTAAAATAAATAAATAACTGGCCATTTCAGCCCTTGAAAGGACTTTGACCTAGCTTCTTATGATCAATTGTGTTGTGCGTGTTATTAAGTTTGTACACAATTGACCGAGAACCGGACCTACATGCTTAACGTCGACTCCGAACGGCGATGAACGGAATGTTCTCGTTCTCAAGAAACTTTACATGGCATTTTGATTACTCTCTAAGGTTTGCCATTGTCTGCAGAGAGGTGACGGCCGTACAGAAAAATTATTTTAATTCAAATAATTTTCTGTCGCTGCTGGGGTTGGTTATACATTAAAAAAGTCAACATTCGTGAAAAAACTCATTGTTTAAAAAGTTAAAGCTCCTTGCAAAGAGCTGGATACGATGCCATTAAAAGATTTTTCAGTTTCTTATGATTCTAATTTTTTAATGACTTATATAGAAAAAGTTTCAAGCTTATCATTTATAAACATAGCATCGGTCATATTTACAAAGACAAAGATAAGGTTTTTGAGTTCAAAGACACGAATAGCTTCAGTTATGAGACAATTTTTCAGTGACTAGCATCCGAAACGCTTAAGTTCAGAATGATATTACAGTTTATTGTAGAGAATTCAATTTTTCTGCAGAATTGGAAGAATATAGTGGCAACAATTTTTCTCTTTATTTTATTAAATGAACTTCTTAAGAAGAAGAAAGAAAATCAATCAATTAAAAAACAAAGTATCCAACTTAATAGAACAGAGATCTTGGGCGGTATATTTCTAATAGTTGTCATAATGTGTAAATAATAAATTCGACCATTGTTCATTCCAGATCGTCACAGTGAAGAACAGACTGTGGATTGCTATCAGCCAGCTTTGAAAGAAAAAGAACACGTAGCATACGCCGGCGCAACCATTAAATTACCTGGTGGAGCACAACAATTTTATGAAATGGTACATAATCGCCGAAGTGTTCGCTCCTATTCAACTCGGCCAGTTGATTTTTCAATAATAGAAGCATGCATTCGTTCAGCAGGCACTGCTCCAAGTGGAGCTCATACCGAACCTTGGACTTTTTGTGTGATAAGCGATGCTGAAATGAAAAAAAAAGTGCGTAACATCATTGAAGCTGAAGAGTATCTCAATTATACACAACGTATGCATCGTCAGTGGGTTACTGATTTAAAACCACTGCGCACAAATTTCACCAAGGAATATCTGACTGATGCTCCCTATTTAATAATAGTGTTCAAGCAGATTTATGGATTCACTGCTTCAAATGATCAACATAAAAAACAACACTATTACAATGAAATATCAGTAGCCATTGCTACTGGAATACTATTAAGTGCGATTCAAGCAGCTGGACTGAGCTCACTAGTTACGACACCCTTGAATTGTGGACCAGCGCTACGTACGCTGCTGGAAAGACCAATCAATGAGAAATTGTTAGTTTTGCTTCCTGTAGGTTACGCAGCAAATGATTGCAAAGTTCCCGATTTGCAGAGGAAAAAAGTTGAAGACATTTTAGTAAAATATTAAATTTATGAATCTTGCCAAAGATACGTTTTTGTAAAACGCTTTTAAATACGATTAAAAAAATAAAAAATTTAATTCAGAATACTTGTACAAACTAATGTAATTTTTGGACTTCTTAAAGAAAAATAAACTATGATTAATTGTTAAGCAACCTAAATACACAATGCTCAATGCTAAACTCTCAAGAGCTCCAGCTGTTTCAGAACGGATTTAAATTCCTTATCTTTTTAGTTCTCTCTTATTTATGCAATTACCTCAATGCCAATTTTTTAATTTCTGTGCATGCAGGACTAAATTTTATAAAAATTTATGTTTTCTTAAAAGTTCATTCATCGTAAAACCTAGTAACATGCAGATGCTTATTCGCAAACATGTTTGTTAGCATAGCATTATTTTTGTTTTACAATATCCACAAAACTTAAATATAAAATGCTTTAGTAGCGAAATGTATAATAATACAAAATTTAATTTGTCAATTTTAAAATTTTATCTCTAGTAGTCAAAAATAATTTAAATTTTTTGTGTCATAAAAACTGTTTTTCAAAGAGTTGCAAAATTTGTTTCAATCTGTTGAATTTTTTCGGTGGAAGTAAGCTTCTTTGACTGTAATATTTTCAGGATTCGAAAACATTTTCTTGAAGTATTTTAGATGTCCCTTTTAACTTGTTAGACTGTTCTTATTCTTGAAATTGATTCATCTTGTTTGCTTGTGTATGTGTATGATCATTCCCAGCGGGAAAATAAAAGCGCTTCTAGAAACACGGCATTTTATACGCAGTTTAGGTATGTTTTGAGGATGCGGTCTTCAGAGTTCAGATTTGTGGAGCTCATATTTTTATCTATATTTTGTGCTCAAATAATCAGGCGAGGAAATAGCAGAGCGTTAAGTTATTCGATTGTAATGCCAGAAGCCCGGGTTCAATCCCTGCATGTGACAAATTTTTTTGCATCTTCATTTGTCGTTTACTAAGTTAACTGCATCCACAAAGCTTCCCAAGGATGCAGTAAAAATGCGCAGGATTTTGCGGACACGTAGAACAAAAAAAGAAATGAAGTTTCATCAAAACAGATGCGCTACTTGTTTCAAAAACAGCGCATCATAATTAGTGTTTCAGCGCTATTGTTACCCGCTGGGTTGGATCATATGCAAATAAAATTTGAACTTTATTTTAAAACAGTTTTGGTCAGTTCCGAGTTATTAACATATAAGAATAGCATAATGAAAATTGATTTTTTTTTGTCATCAATGTTTTTGTAGTAATTTTAGTGTCCCAAATGAAATAGTTTCAAGCAATTATTCTTAAAATTGCTAGTAAAAATCAGCGGGCCTTATCTAAAAGATTTTTTCAAATTATAAAAAATACCCGTATACAGTCGTTGCGACGATCAAGAAACTAAGTTATCAAATGCTGGTTGTTCTTATATTTTCTAAATATTTAATTCTGCTTTACGTGGCGTCCGTGGCATAGTTGGTTAAAGTGCGTGGCCTCTATGTCAACGAACCTGGAGACCCGGGTTCGAACCCCAGCAGCAACAGAAAATTATTTGAATTAAAATAATTTTTCTGTACGGCCGCCACCTCTCTGCAGACAATGGCAGACCTCAGAGAGTAATCAAAATGCCATGTAAAGCTTCTTGAGAACAAGAACATTCCGTTCATCGCCGTTCGGAGTCCGCGTTAAACTTGTAGGTCCGGTTCTCTGTCAATTGTGTACAAACTTAATAACACGCACAACACAATTGATCATAAGAAGCTAGGTCAAAGTCCTTTCAAGGGTTGAAATGGCCAGTTATTTATTTTTATTTTTTTTTTTTTAATTCTGCTTTACATTTTGAACAAAGTTATATGTAAATTACTTAAAATTCTTTGATCTACGATATGACATAATAAAAAATGCAGCATTCATGACGTGAAACCCCCTCTGGTTGAATAAATAAGGTTGTCACATGGGTGAGAGCGAGTTCCCATAAATATCAAATTGAAGTTGACAGCTCATTCAAAACTAAAAGTGAAAATTGATAACATGAGAAGTCGATGAAGTTGTTGTTGTTGTTTTTCATTTATTTTGACAATTATGGGTACTTAGAAGAGAGTAGGATCAGCCTCGAGACAACCTTATTTATTCAACCATGAAACCCCCAAACTTATGCCATAGATCCCAGAAAACATCTCTGTGCTTCAAACAATATTCACCATTTGCAGTGAGGGTACTGCCAGGTAAAAGAAAAGCGAAAACAACTCAACTCAGCGAAGAAAACAATGCAAAGTAAACGAAGAAAGCCATTTTGTCAATTTAAAAATAACTACGCATTCCTTGTGTACGGTTGTTTGATTGTTAAATTTATTTCTGTGCATGATTCAAATAATAAAATATATACATTTATGTATATAAAAATATACTTGAATAAAACGATGCCTATTAAAATAAAATATTAAATCGTTAAAAATGCAAAATAAAAATAGAAGTGTAAACGGAAATAAATAAAGAAGATAGTTTGAGACAACTGCGAGACTTGTGAAAACAGCAATTAAAGCGTTAGTATGTCTACAAATTAGGTAAAAAAAAATATTTTGCAAAAAAAATATCTGCCCTTTAATTATCGAAAAAAGTGTGCTGTGTCCCTTCAAAGTGTTTATAAATATTATCGGTGTTAATTCCAATACGCTTCAAATTCTTCATCACATTTGCATTGCGATTAAGTGAAAAAATTAGTAAAAGATTAAGCTAAGCGCTGCATAATTTTTGTCGCTGTGGCTTTCATCAACGTTTACTTGCTTTCCCCACACATTGTTCATTCCGTTTTGTGCACTTTTTGTGCTGTCAGCAAATGCAAAACTTCAAGAAGTCAAATTTTTGTGGTGTGCTGTGGTGTGGTGTGTTAGTTCGATGGTGAATAAATAAATGATTAAAAAATATAGCAGCAACATCAGCGTGTTGGTTTCCAGTGAAGAAAAAATTAATATTAAAATCTTAAAAAAAGCATTAAAAACTGATAAATTGTGAAATTCAATTGGTAATTAATAAAATACATAAACGAAGTCGCGAAATAGTGATAGTACAAGAAAAAAAAGCGAAGCTATAAATGCAAAAGCAGAAAATTGTGGAATTATCATTCGCAGTGAAATTTCTCTTTTCTGCTTCTATTATATTCTGCGTTTCCTTGACATTTCATAGAATTAACTTTAAATAACAATATTTTGTATTTGGTGAAGTATAAAACTGAAGTGGTCCAATTTTTACCGTGTTTTAAGGTAAGTGTTTATGTGAAAAGAAGATAATCTAACTAAAAATTAATTCAATTTAGTTCTTGTTGCTTTCATAGATTCCGCGTGATTCGTTTATTTAGTGTTTCGTGTAGCTAGCTGTCAGTGGAGAAGCTATGCTACGCTACGAGCTGTTGCCAAGTTGACTTGTTTTTCTTGTAACAAAATTGTTCATTATGGTTTTTCTCGAAATAACTTTGTCGTTGTTAAAAGTTTATGTGGAATTTTAAAAGAAACAATTTGCTGTGTTGCCACGTTTTTCATTTATAATAAGACAAAAAGCTTAAAGGAATTTATGTTTAAAAAAAGTTTATGCGTAATTCCAAAGTGTAGCTTTTGCTTGTGTTAGAAAAATATTTAAAATTAATGAAACAGCATAGGGAAGAACTATAAAATATTGCTACATAATAAGAATTCCAGATTGCAATGCATTACGACATTCGATGCAAAATTAACTTTTAAAATTTATAATGTTGCTTTATAATTTTATTCGAATAATTATTTTTAAAGATTCAGAATACTGCATTATTCTTATTATTCAAATTAATTCAGTTCAAACGAGATGGATATTCATTTGGTTTTATTAGCAGTGTATTAAATTTGTCCCTACCTTTGTATCGCTCATAAGTCAGATATCGTGGCAGATATTCTTGATCTGTATCACCACCTGAATCGATTTAATTTCGCTAGCGGGCCAAATCGGATGAAAACCACGCCTACCTTACATGCAAAGTACCGATGTCGATGCAAAGTACCTATTTTTAATGCTCTCGCGCATAATGAGTTCATGTCAATTAAAAAATCGTAAAATATGAGACGTTATTAAGTTAGTTGAAAGTGGTTGAAAAGGAACAGTGGGAAATAGTTTATTACAATCATATCAAAGACATACAGTCCACGCTATAAAGTTAGTACTTACAAATTCTCGTCAAAAGAAAATTAAATATAATAACAATAAAGTCTAAATCACAGCGTTTTTTTATTATTTATATTGCTTATTATTTATATTGCTTATTATTTATATTGTATTTATATTGCTTTTAATTTTTTTTTTTATTTCTCTTTTCCTCTACTGTTTCTTTTATATGTATATCCTCTTATACACGGATCATAATAACGTCTGAGGATCTACTAACTTTTTAAAAAATTTTTGTTTTATTTTTAAAAAATTAATCTAAGTGAGTAATTTTTTTAACCAATATAATTTGTAAATAAATATCTTAAATAAACTTACAATTATCAAAAAAAAAAAAAAAAAAAAAAAAAACGCCATTTCAGCCTTTGAAAGGACTTTGAGCGAACTTCCTGATCAAATTGTGTTGTGCGTGTTATTAAATGTTTATACACAATTGATCGAAAACTGGACCTACTAGTTTAATGCCGACTTGGAACGGCTAATGTGCATGTTCTCAGGAAGCTTTACCTGACAATATTTACGCACTCTACCCACTGCTCCACGGCCGCCACGCCAAAATTAAATATAAGTGTTACACATTTTTCTATAATTATAATATCATGCAATTAGAGTGCATAAAGGTCAAACACTCCGAGAGAAATTTCGTTATTTTATGAAAATTATGCTAAAACTGTCAGCAGTGGATGCCCAAGAGCAGTTACACGCTGAGATGTGCTCGCCATATTGTTGTTAGTCTCAAATTCTAACATCAATGCCAGGAAAATCGATGAAACAGCTGGATTAACATATGACCGAAATGTACAAAGGATTAAAAAAAAAATAAACATAAATCTTTTTGATCAAACTTACATGGTAATCAAAACACAGACTTTATTCGATCTAACGGCTTCACTTTTGTTAATAGCATTAACCATTAGCATTTACCATTACCAACAAGGCACCCACTCAATTATGAACAGCATATAAAAGAAATAATAAACTCGATTTTACAAATAATCATGGTAATACAAAAACTCGGAGGCGTAAAAGAAACGGCAGCAAAACTCAAATATTCCGGTCATATTCTTTTGAGAGTCCGGTATAATATATGCTGCTGGAGTCAATGCAGTAACTTCCAAGTTGACTAGGTTGGAAGAATAATCAATAAGGCTATAAAAATACTTTACAAAACCAAAGGTATTTTGTATTTTGTATTTATTGGACTTAAGAATTAGTACAGTAAGATCAATAAAGTTCGTTTAGCGTACAACAATTAAAAACATAATTTAAAGACATAATAGTCAACAAGAGGTATCATCAAAGGTATCATCAAAAGAACTCTATAAGAACACCAAATAAATGGACATTAAAAAAGAAATAAATAACTGTTAATTTCAGCCCTTGAAAGGACTTTGACCTAGCTTCTTATGATCAATTGTGTTGTGCGTGTTAATAAGTTTATACACAATTGACCGAGAACCGGACCTACAAGGTTTAACGCCAACTCAGAACGGCGATGAACGGAATGTTCGTGTTCTCAAGAAGCTTTACATGGCATTTTGATTACTCTCTAAGGTTTGCCATTGTCTGCAGAGAGGTAGCGGCCGTACAGAAAAATCATTTTAATTCAAATAATTTTCTGTCGCAAAATTGCAATTGCAATAATTTTTGTGGAATTAAAAGAGGTTTCACCTTTTTGGTAGTCACTTTGTATGGGAGGTAGGCGTTTCAAGTCCATATATCAATATTTGTGGAATTTTAAGAGATTTTACCGTTTTGATAAAGTCACTTTGTATGTGAGATAGGCGTGCTTTTCATCCGATTTGGCTCATTTTCGAACTTGACCTTTATTTTTTTGAGAAAAAATTAAATATCGAGTTTTGTAATGATAGCTTTAAAATTACGACTGTAATCGTGATCACAGACAGTCGGACAGACAGACGGAAATGGCTAAATCGACTCGGGTAGTGATGCTGATCAAGTATATAGATTTTTTATACCTACCACGCTTCCTTATGGGCGTTACAAACGGAGTGACAAAATTAATATACCCCTTTTACGTTTTTTAAACGTGGGGGTACAAAAATACATATGAACATCGCTATATTTTTGTTGCGGAGTGCATATTTAATACAACTTGAAACTTTGAACTTGTCCAATACCAAAAGACTACACTCTTAACAATTATTTAAATTAAAAAAAAAAAAAAAAATTCCAAAAAATTAAGAATGTATGGTCATGTATGATAAGGCAATATAATTATGACTGAATGCAATTTTTCAAATGCACTAAAATATTTTTTCTTGAACTCTCTTTCAGACTACAGCAAAACCAAAATCTAACTAACAATGGCGACTCCAAGTTGACCACAACTGTAGACTACCAGCGACATTTTTTTCAATCTTCACTAACTATTCACTTTAAAAATCTCCAAAGAATACGTAGAAAAATACGTTAAAATTTTACCAAAAACAACTAAAAATAAAAAAAATAAATTGTTATATCCTCTCACTGCAACGTCATGAGTCGATATTACAAATCTAACAAAGTTGCCAATATAAATAGTAGCAGTGGCAGTAAAAAGATGTCCACACGTCGACAGGTGGAGCACGAGAGCGGCTACTATGAGGGTGCACATCAGGATGTCGATTACGAACACTCGCATGCATACAAACGGCAGCGCACTTCAAATGATATTCCATACGGACTCTACGACTTAAAAGATCTAAAGATGAAACAGACTTTGCCACGTCAGGCACTACCACCAGTTGCAAGCAAGGCACTCAAAATACGCCCACACCAAAACAATAACAACTCAATCATCATATCAAAACGTTACGATTTTTCGTTAATACCGGTGAACCAAGTCAAGAAATCTCCAATTGTCTATAACAACAATAATAATGTTGCGTCTGCGTCGACAAAAGCAATGCCAATCACTGAAGTAGTTGAGGTGCGCGACAGTGAAAGTGATGAAGAAGCGGAACGCCTCAATAAAAATGGTTGCGGTAGTGCTAAGACTGCTTCTGGTGGGAATACTACGTTTGTTGTTGGTGGCAGCAGTAGCAGTACAAGTGTCGCTTCTAGCACAGTCAATAATAAACAGAAGGCCAGTGGTACAAATGGTGGTGTAGCTAGTGGAGCAGGAGGAGGAAGTCAAAAGCAAAAGCAACACAAAGATAACCAAACTAGCACCGCCGATCTAGAACGCATGCAGCGTGAGATCGAGGAGGTGACACAGGTGCACACAAAATGTAAGTAAAGAATTTTTGTATGTATGTATTTATTTATTTAGTTAATATAACTATTAAAAAATCTGCTATAAGTTACATAATGTAATAAATTACATAATATTTAAATTAATTAATTAATAGTATTTAGAAAACAAATAACAAAATTATTATATAATATTCTCTTTGAGATGAATTATAAGCTTTCTTTTGAATCTTCTTAAGTTATTTTATGTTTTTATTGCTGAAGGCAATGCATTAAACAATTTAAGGTCACGATCATTTAACTGATTTTGAGTTCTGGAGTTTCTATATTGCTGAAGTCTAAAATCAGAGTTTGATCTCAAAGTATACAGCTGCGAGTCACCAACGGAAATCAAGCTCGTCGTTAGATATTTAGGCACCATGTTGTATTTAATTTTAAACACAAACAGCAGGGCATTAAAGATGATTCGTTGTTTAATATTTAGCCATTTTAGACATGATAGCATCCACGAAATTGGTGTATGAACACTACATTTGAGAATTATTATTTGTAGCATTTTAAATTTATTTATTTGTTCATTATTGCCCATGAACAAAATAGTTGAACAAAACTCGAAATGAGGTTTTATTATTGTGTTATATATATTGATGGCACACATTATGTTAATATTTTTTCTTATTCTCTTGAGGAACCCTATTTTCTTTGAGATTTTTTTCGCCACGTATGTCATGGCTATGAAAGTTCAGTTTGCAATCGAGTACAGTAGTCACTCGTAAATTAGAACCACTTTGTTCCTGGGGTAGTTCTAATTTTCGAGAAGTTCTAATTTCCAAAGGTTTTTTTTTTAATAAAAAGTAACATAAAAGTGCATCTTCGCTTAGAAAATAAAAAAAAAAAAAACACTTTGGCTTAAAGTTTTCTTATTTTTATTCACATAAAAGGAACACAAAACATACCGATACATTAAAATTCATCACAGTTTAAAGCATGGTAGAATTATACGGTAGGGCCGAGTCGCTCAGTGCCCTCACGCGTCAACGAAGAGTGGATAGTGAAAAGGTTGGGTAGTTGTCAAAATGACGAAGTTGGTGGAGATGTCAAATGAAAAAAGAAATATCATGTTTTCAATTTGTAAATAGCGCGGACACGTGTGTTAAGTTTGTGGTAATTTGAGTGGAAATATTGTAAAAACATTGTAAATAAATCTATAAAATGCCGTGGAAGTGTTAAATTTGAAAAAAAGCTTGTAAAAAGTTTAACCTAAAATCAACTGCGAAACATGAACATAAAGAAACTCGATATGAACAGCTGATTTTGACAACTAGCCCCCTTTTTCTCTGCTTTCCACTTCATTCTTCTCCGAGTCGGCCCTACCTTATATTTTCTACCATGGTTTAAAGAAAAAAAAAATTTCAAAAACAAAATTGTGCTCGCTCAATTCAAACATATTGTTCTCTCTTATTCAGTCGTTGAGTAGACATCAAGAGCGTCGTTGAAGAGAGATATGACAGAACATTCATACGAAAAATTTTATATGATAAAAAAAAACGCTCGGAAATTAGAACTGACGGTTCTAATTTCGGAGCGTGTAATGTATTAAAAACGCTAGTTCTAATTTCCGAAGGATTTGAATTTCCGAGAGTTCTAATTTTCGAGCGTCTACTGTATAACACCCAAATACATAATTTTATTCACTTTTTCTATGGGTTTTCCATCCGCTATTAAATTAACAATGTCATTACTATTGACCACCATACATTTAGTCCTACTAACATTTATTTTTAATTTGTTAAGTTGAAGCCATACGCAAAGATTGTTTAAATCTTCCTTTATACATGCAATGAGTTCACTCAAGTTCTTACCACTTATAAACAATAGGGCATCATCCGCAAACAAGGATATTTTACAATTTTTTAATACTTTACAGATATTTACAGATTTATTACAAAAAGCTCCGTTTGCTTTAAAAAGCAAGAAAATATTAAATTTTGGGTAAATATATATCCTTAGTAGTTAATAAATTTCACGTGAAGTGTTAAAAAAAAGAAATAAAAAAAAAAAAAATATTGTAAATGTACCGTGGTCATTACAGAATGTATACCAACCCTCTAAATATAATTGGTATCAAGTGTGTTTTGCTCAAAGTACCTTATATTTTTTACTGACACCTTTCAAACAAGTTTTATTAAAATTACCCTTAAAAGCAGGAGTGGATCCTTAAATCTTACAAATATTTGCAGACTTGAAACTAAAGAAACATATCTTTAAAGTATGTTTTTAAAATTCTATTTCAAGTGAACAACGAACGAATATAAAATTAAAATTATATCAGAATTTGGATGTTTTAATAGTATGACATTGATTCAATAATATAAGGTTATTCAGATATATGACATCTCCCAAAAAATACAATCGGTACAGGTGTTTTTAAGGTATAATATACGTGTAAATTTTTCGATTGTTTAATGTGTTCTTTATAGTTTTAAGAATATACATACACCTTTTTAAATCGATATTAAAAAAAAAAACAGAAGTTATAACGGTTTTCGTTAACCAATGTCTAAGCTCCATACAACAAATAAAAAACTTTAAACGCGATTTCCTCGAAACTAGTTTTTTTCAAAACGGTTCGATAGATAACTCGAAATCTATTGGTTAAATTTCAATGATTTTTTTGCATTTTGTTCGTTATTTTATCCTTTAAGCATCCCCGCTAAATTCAAGTATCTATTTATTTTTTTTTTATATAAACAAAAAAACGCGCGAAAATGTATCTACTTTTCGAACTTTTTACTTCAACTTCCGCCACAATTAAAAAAAACCCCGGAGGTCTTGCGTAGGGGGGATGCTTATTAAAAGGTCTTTGCTTTAAAATGTCATTTGATTTTTTTGTTTCCGATACATGGGAAAGGCCATATCCATCGAACCGTTTTGGATGTCTTTTTTTCAATGTCATTTTCAGCGCCCTCTACATAAAAGCCAGAACTGTATTTTAAAAAAAAATGTTTTTATAAAGTATTTTTTATGTACAATAACCTGTATTAATTAAAAAAAAAAAATAATAACTTCTTATATCTAAAAAAATTTTTTTAAAACAGCTCCTGTTTTTGGTTGTTACACGTATATTATACCTTAAATGAGAGTGAAAGTGTCATTTCATATTGGCAAAATGTGAACACAGTTGCACGAAAATTAAACTTATTGTCGATTATAGTAGTAAACTTTTTATAAATATACTTTTGTCCATTACTTTTAAACTACAATTTTCCTATATAAATTAATACTTTTTACATTAAAATTTTTTTCGAATCGAAGAATAATAATAGCTTACGAAGTCCTTACGATCGGTCCTTAAAAATACGCATTTTTTATTTTGGAACTATAATGGAACAGATGTATTCATAAAAATTTATGATTTTCTTATAAAAGTTTTATAAGGTAAATATTGAAAAGCGTTATATATAAACGTTCAATAACAATAAAAAAATTTTTAAAGACTTCATAAATGAGAGATGTTTACAAATTGTTGAAACCATCTCTAAAACCTTGATAAAGGAATTTTACAATTTTTTGTTCTCATCTGAGCATAAATACTGTCAAAAATATATCTAAACCAACACAATGTCCAAAAATGTTTGAAAAAAAAAGAGTTGGCTGTGCCGTGGACACACCCGTAAGTTTTGACGTGACGAAGTTTCTTGTTGTTGTTGTTAATGTTGATGTTGATGTTGATGTTGATGTTGATGTTGATGTTGATGTTGATGTTGATGTTGATGTTGATGTTGATGTTGATGTTGATGTTGATGTTGATGTCGATGTTGATGTTGATGTTGATGTTAATGTTGATGTTGATGTTGATGTTGATAATGATGTTGATGTTGATGTTGATGTTGATGTTGATTTTGATGTTGATGTTGAGGTTGATGTTGATGTTGATGTTGATGTTGATTTTGATTTTGATGTTGATGTTGGTGTTGGTATTGGTGTTGGTGTTGGTGTTGGTGTTGGTGTTAATGTTGGTGTTGGTGTTAATGTTGGTGTTGGTGTTGGTGTTGGTGTTGGTGTTGGTGTTGGTGTTGGTATTGGAGTTGTTGTTGGATTTGGAGTTGGTGCTTTTCTTTTAGTTTTTTTGCTTGCTTTCCCATTGGTTGTGCTCTAATTTTAATTAATCCAGCAAAAGTGATGCATATGCGTCACATTAGGCAGTTCCCTGAGTGTCTTTGACACGCCGTCAATTTTTTTTTTATTTTTGTCATATGCCCGAAGACCTCACCTTCGTTTTCGTTCCTTAAAATTTACTGTTGCACCAGTACTCACAGAGTTAAAAATCCATGCAAAGTTTTTTTATGGCTGTATCATTTTTACTGCATTATGTGATTGCATCCCTGAAATCATGACAACAAGAATTTTTTTTGTAATTTAGTTGTGAAGCGTAATAACACATCCATGCTTTCGTAAAACAAAATATACCGTAGCACTCCACCTGAGTGAGTAATAATTCCATGCAACGATATTACATTTCTGTTACATAAGCTGCTATATTCACGACCTGACGACGCCGGAATTTTTTTTTTATTCTTGTCGTAAAGCCATGTATAAAACCTTCATTTTCCTTTTTAAACTTTTATCGTAGGTTATACACACATTGAGTAAAAATTCAATGCAACGCCGCTGCATGAATGTTGCGTTATCAATCTTTGAGCAGCTCTCTCAGCGTCCCCATGGCGACAAAAATTTTTTGTCTAATTTTGTTGTGAGGGCTTACAGTAGGCCTTTATTGACGTATCGTATTTTTAATCCTAGCGCTAATACTCAGCGAGTAATAATTCCATGTAACAAATTTTCAGTTGTGTTGCTTAAAGAGTTCCCCCTGCGACCCGATAATGTTTTGAATTTTTGTTTTGTTTTTTTAACGAAGTCAAAGAATTAACCTTTACGATCATACCATTTTTTTAATCATAGCTCTTATACTCAGCGAGTAACAATTCAATGCAACGCAGATGAATTTTTAAAAAATTCATTTTTCAACTTTTTTGGAAACAAGATCAGTACAACGTAACTTCGTCACGTCAAAAAGATTCACAAAACCTCTTATAAAGGCCCCTTTTACAATGGTCAAGAATTGATAGCAATTTTTTTGACGTTCACTTTTGAATTAAAAAAATTGACGGTACAGCACATGTTGTATAGACATCATTATTTTTCAGCGCTCAAAGAGAACACATCATAACAATGGCAAAACAATTTCGTGCTGCTCTAATTATTGGTGAACTATTAGAGAAAGAGGAAGGACAGAAAAACTAACAAAAGAAAAAAGAGGATTTGGGTTGAAGCGGGATTTAAAAAAAAAGGACTGAAATGTGTTGTAAACCTGATGATACCATGATACAATTACAAGGTAGGCTCATATTTTTCAATAAGATGAGGTACATGTCAAATTTGTATCATGGATGATACTCAAAATACTAAAAAAATCAAAATTAACAGCTGATTTTGACATCTAGCTCACCTTTTTCTCCAATATAAGCTTACCTTGTGTTATTGTATCATGATAAACCTTTAATTTAGCAATTTTAAAATTCATTACTCTCATCTGAGCACAAATATTGTTAGATTATTTTAATTATATAATTAGTGCATATTTTAAAAATATTTGTATAACAATAACAATATATAAAACAAGAAAAAAAAATAAAATATTTCAAAATATATATATAATGGTTTCATGGAATATTTTCGATATATTTGCAGAAATATGCGTTCGAGTGTAACGTTAAAGAGAAAAAATTAACCATATATATAATTTTTTTTTTTTATAAAATAAGGTTATGTCAAATGTATAGACAACTGAAATTATTGATTCATGGTCATGGCTTTATAGTTTTTAGATATAGCACTTACAATTTTTTTTCACAAAAGAAATACCTATTTAAAAAAAAAAATTTGTTATATCTCCTTATAGTTTCCATTTTATGAGACTCAAACAACTGATTTAAGTTACATTAGTTTTAACTAACATTACTTTTAACCCCAGTGTGTTTAATAATTTGTTTTTTAACATTTTGTAATTAAACACTGAAAGGTATAAAAGCTTTTTCATATGAAACAAAAAAGCCATTCAATACAAATATTTTACGTGTGACGTATGCATGTGCAAACATTAAAGCGTGAACTAGAACTGTGCAGCACAACTGCAAAAAGTAGAGCACATAAAAATTGCCCTTGACCCATTTTCAGTGCAAACCATGTTTTCATAAACGTACATACATATCTAGCCTCATTTCGTTCCGAACACATTTTGTATTACTTACTAAACGACTAACTGTATTAATTTTAAACGGATATTTGAGCACCAAATTGTGCCTTTGTATGAAAGTAACTAAAAAAAGCGGAAATTAAAGTGGAACGTGTGCTTTTCGAAATTCCTTCCTTAACCTCACTTGTTACCACAAAATGTAGGCCATGACCAACTATTTAAAATTGCTTAAAATTTTAGAAACAATACGTAAACACACATAATTCAACAGCTGTCATCCAATTCTCCGTCATATTCATCAATAGCAAGATTTTCGTTTGTTCTATTTCTATGCAACCGAAGTAATTTCACGTAACATAACGTTTTACACTCAAAAATATGTCAATTAATCAACACTTTGAACAGTTTTCCCCCCACTTGAGTTTCCATGTTGTAGAGAGGCACCTTTTATTCTTCTCTTTAGTTGTTGCTCTCTTTATCTTTATCTGTTTGGATTCCGAAATACTATTTGTTGTCATGCAACAAATTTTTTGTTGTTGCTTTTTGCTACGCATTCGTGTTTATTTAGTAGTTGTAGAATACAGAAAAATAACCTCTCGATATCTATAAAAATTAAGGAAAACTTTATAACTACTTATTTAATTAATAAATAAGTAAATTGTCGATAATCCTACTTCTAAGTAAACCTCTTTTACTTTCCTATAACTTAAAAAATTCTATAACTTTTTTCATACACTTGAACTACAATGAATTTCAATGTATTTGTTTTACTTGTTTTTTTACGATATGTTTTAAATTTCAAAATAATCAAAAAGTATCGAAAATTATTTGTTAATTACAAAATTCTCCTACGTTTTGTTGACAGTTTTCATTGCACGTGATTTTCTTGGTTAACACACAGTGTTGAAAATAGATATTTATATCTACGTGTGTGTAAGTATTTTTATTTTAGGTTTTCTATAGTCGTCGTGTGTCCGTACATTTATCGATAAAACTGCACAAGACCAATGCAGAAACAATTGTTCGTATTTCTTTTCGTTTTAATCGTTGCAATCACGTCCGCATGATTTCTTACATACATTTTTTCTTCAAGTCGGTACTTTATAATAATAGATTTTACTCTCATCGACTAGTTAGAAGTCTACATCACTCCACAACTTTTCGAAACGAACTTAACTAAAACTTTCAACGCTCCTACGCTACACATTTTGTTACTCTCCTGCGTTGTTTTTTTCTTTGTTTTTATTTTCATAATGCATTATATAGACGATGTGGTTGCACTCAGGGTTGCCACAGCCTAATTTTTTTACCGAAATTCCCAAAAAAATTTCAGTTTTGAAAAATATTTCAAATATGAACTTATAAACTTTATAATTTTTTTAAATTTATTATATTTTTAAAGTTTTTCATATATAAATATGTATTCAATAAATGTATTATTTTATTGTACATATATTGCATGCGATCAGTTTTGTTATATAACAGTCTTCATTTATTCAGGTTGTTTTGTATAAAACTTGACAAAAAACTAAAAAGTAACTTACCCAGCAAACACAAGTCAATGGTTTGAGAATTTTTTTTTCTCAAATTTTCTGATTTCAAATGTGATTCTCAAATCATTTTCAAATCGAGAATTAATATTTTTAATTAATATTTGAGTTCGATTTTTTAAGGTTGATTTGAGAATAAATGTTTTTCTGAACAGTTCGAAAATCATATTTGAAACAGGTTTGAGATCAACGTTTGATATCAATTTGAGAATAAACCTATTTCTCAATTTGAGAATAAAGTCCCCTTTTTGTTGAGAATGCTCTCATTCTCAAATCAATCTCAAATCGATATCAAACGTTTGACATTTGAGAAATACATTTTATATCAAATCATTCTCAAATCATTCTGGGTAGTTACATTTTTAAAAATGCCTTAAGGCATAAAAACTTTCAATGTTAGAGCTAACAAATATTTACATATATATTTATGTTAAAAAATCACGAAAAGGAAAAAAGGAAATATGTTTGAAACAGAGGTGTTTCACTTGTAAATGAAAGTCAATCTTGATGCATGTATGCTTTTACAAATTTTTTTCGCGGGTCATACATAGTGCAGATTATTGCATATTGCAGATTAAATGAATACTTTAGATAGCATTATTAAGGTATGATAACTATTTGGTTTTGAAATCGAGTATGTTTCTTAGTTTTGTTTTTATTAAAGAAAGGTTCTGAAAATTGTTTCTCAGCAGCGACTGAACTGTAAGGAAGTATCTTTATATTTTTAACAAAATTTGTTAGTTCTATATAACAGTATCGTTCCATGCTACTTTTGAAACTCGCAAAAAAAAACTTTGGTTGCTTTTAGTTAAATTTCCTCATCAATTGCCTCAACATTAAAATACGAAACTATCGGTATTATATACATTTCTGATCCAGACAATACCATCATCGGTGATAAGTTTTTTAAATCATGCCTTTAAAATTAAAAAAATCTGAATTCGAGTTAAAATTTCTTTATAAAAATTAGAAATAATTTTTCCGGTTTTTTTTTAATTGTATGATTCACCATTCTGTAAATAAAGCTCAGCTTGACTTCCGGTCGCTGCATGCACAATTTTCTAATAAGCTACAATGGCAGCAAACTTTTCAGAAGCACAAGGGATAGTTAGGTTTTTTCTCACAGCAAACAATTTCGATAAAAAAGGCCTATAATTTTAATATGTTTTTGCACGTAACACAAAACAGTGTATCCTTAAACATAGAGTGAGGGAAAATATTCTTAAAAATTTTCGAAAATTAAACTGAATTTATCATTTTCACATCGAAAAAAATGTAATTGGTCAAATTTTCACATTCTGGCAACGCTGGTTGCACTTAGATTTTTTGTTTTTTTTTCTTTAATTTTTGCAGGCGCTCACAGTTTGTTACAGCACCGCTTGTCATTCGATAATGTATTTGTAAACATAAAATGAGCTTTCATCAGTCCCCCACAGCGCTTCAGTTAGCTGAGCCCTCCAAATGATAAGCTTTTCTATTTTTAGTAAATGAAATGAAAAAATTTGAATAGTCAAAAAAAAAAAAAAAAAATAAATAAACGTGCTCAATATTGTTGGAATGTGTTGCGTGTATTTTTTTATATCAGACTATATACAATGTTTGTGATATTGTCTTTTGTTGCTGATAACGTTGATGAAATTGCTTATTTTTGTGAAATATAAAAAAGAAACGTAGAAAGTGAACGTGAGCACCAAGTGTAAAAACGTGTAAAATCGATTTGTGGAAAATCCGCAATTCTTTTTTTTTTAGTTTGAAATTATAATTTATATTTTTATATATTTCTTAAATTTTTTTTAATTTTACTTTAAAAACATGCGAATTTGTTTTTTGGATACAATAGGGCCATTTTCTATGCCTAGCATATGCCGTTGCACGCTGCAAGAATAGGAAATGTACAATCCGAGCAATGGCGTAACAACAATGGCGGATTGTACATTTCCTATTCTTGCACCGTGCAGGGGCCTATGCTAGGCATAGAGAATAACCCTAATATGTCTGTGACAAGAAACAATTATCGCATAACAAGACTTTAGACTAAACTGAGATAGTGTTGTTGCTTTGCTTTATAACTCCATGTTTACTCAATGAAGAGCTTCTATAGTGATTCTTACCAAAGCTATCACACAAAAACTGAAAAGCTTTTATATAACTTGTATGGAGACTTTAAACATTGTAGCATAACTTCAAAAATATAACATAATTTCAATAAATATAAATAAAATAAAAACGTTTCGTACCTCGTATACTTTAAATGATAATACGCATCCCCAAAGACTTAAATTGCGCACCGAAGAAACAAGTACTTTCTGTTGTAGAGCGTAGTACTGAGGAGGACCCAAATGAGTCAATTCTCCGGAATTTTTTTTACGTGGAAAATTGCGGATTGCGCTACATCCGTGTCAGTTACGGCGGCCACATGCTCAAAATCATATTTAAACACTAATGGCATAAGATCATCTTTCTGCTAAAGCCAATTTTCAGTTTGAAATTATGTAATCTCAGTATTTTTTTTTTCAAAGTTCTACACCACTAAAAAACAAACACCCTTACTTCAGTTAATGATAATATTGTTTTGAATATCGGTTGGTTTACGTATTTATCAGCTCACTATTGGCAAAGGAGAAATTAACAATCATCACTTCAATTCTAGGAATAAGTACAATAAATGTTTTAAATTAATCATGTTCATAAATTCGATAAGTTTGATAAAAATAGATCTAAGAGGTTTAACCTCTAAAAAGTTATAACCCTATGGTATGAATGAAGAATGTGATTCTTCGATTTTCTTATAAAACTTTTAAGTAACGATAAAAATAAAAAAAAAACAAACATTTAAATTTCGTTTTTCTTCAAAATGAAACCTTACCTAATAAAGATAAAGTTTATCGCAAGAAATGAAAACAAACCTATTTATTGTTAGTTGCTTTGAAGTTCAAGGTAAGACTTGAAATAAATCGTTTTCAAAGGTAAAATAACTAGTAGTGAGAAAGGAAAGAGAGTACACTGCGAGACGTCCAACGACTGTATGTATTTTTCTATTACATTTGTTTAGACATGGTCCCTCAAAAATTGATTGCATCTATCTTACACAGAAAGCATGAATTGAAGTACAAAAACAAACAAAACAACAATGGAAAATATGTAAATAAATGCAAAATAAGTTTCTGCTTCAGGAATTTCATGTGGTATCACATATGATACTTTGGGTCACAGAAGAGAAAATAACGGGCTATTTCAATGTTATCAATTTATTTACATATGAGTACAAATTAGTTAAATTAAATGACGGAAGCTGTGATTATTTATCCCTAGAGGTCTATTCTATGCCCTCAACAAGAAAGCTCCACTATTACTCAATAGATGGCGTTGCCACGAAAATTTAATTGCAAGTATCATATATGATAACCAGGGTACCAGGAGGCTATACAAATTTTACGAATGTGAAAATTCTTGGTTCAAATTTCACGTGATACAGAATTTGTTAACTTAATATTAATTTTTCTGATCGGATGTCAACTCTCTGAGATAATGGCAAACCTTAAGAGCCAGAATAAATGTAAAGCTTCTTGAGGTCGAAGTCGAAGTCGAACTTTGTTCATGCGTATGGTGCTTACAATGCTTACGCTTATGAATTGTATTCATGGTTTTAGCGTTTTTAAAAGACTAATTTAAATTCCAGAATGAACAATGTTTTAAACCAATGTCGCAACACTTCGTCTTTTTAAGTACACACGAAAGAGTAAATGAGACATGCTGTTACTGTGGTCGACACTGTTTTAAACTCAAAATACAGGTTTATGGGGACTTGACCTGAGAATTTTTTAAGAAGAAAATTTTATATGACTTGTAAGTTTCTTTAAAATACATGGAGAAATAATCGAAAAAAAAAATAAATTTAAATTTTTTTTTTCTCTAGAGGTGAGGAACTTTAAACTTAATAAAATACTGAGATAACATAATTTCAAAATAAAAATTAGCTTTATAAGAAATATAATTTTATGCCATTTATGGTTAAATATGATTTCGAACATGTGGCCGCCGTTGCTGGCACGGATGTAACCCATTCTGGAAATCCAATTATCGACGTAAAAATTTCGGAGAATAAACTCATTTGGATTCTCTTTAATACTACGCTCAACAGCAGCAATTGATTCTTACTCCTAGGTGTGCACCGTACGATGTCTTTGCGGATGCGTATTATTGTTAAGAGTATTCATAGTGTGAAAACGATCCATGGTAAATCTAATTAGTAGCTTGGATGGACGATTTCATCGTAAAATGGTCGTAGCGCACGGTAACATTCTTGAACTGAATCACGATTTTCGAAATAAATTTCGAAATATCGATAAATTTCGAAATAAATTTGCACATTTTGCAAGTGCCGTTCTGAGCACAAATGATAATAGAGTTGAAGAATGGGAGGTTTTAAAAAATGATTCGATAAAAAGTTCTTATATACAAGGTAGTCGACTGCTATCTTAATAAAAGGTTATCGATGTATAAGGAATGATACCCATTTTGAGACTCGTTTTTCATTTAAATATTTTTCGATTTAACACTAAATTTTACGAGAATAGGTGTTTCGGAATATTATGTCATATGATCTGATAACGTATCATTAATGCTTTATTTAAAAAAAAAAAAAATATCTCAATAAAAAATGTTGATGGAGTGTCAAAAAAGCTCAGACACATCACATACAAGTGGCGTCCGTGGCGTAGTTGGTTAAAGTGCGTGGCCGCTATGTCAAAGAACCTGGAGACCCAGGTTCGAACCCCAGCAGCGACAGAAAAGTATTTGAATTAAAATAATTTTTCTGTACGGCCGCCACCTCTCTGCAGACAATGGCAAACCTCAGAGAGTAATCAAATGCCATGTAAAGCTTCTTGAGAATAAGAACATTACGTTCATCGCCGTTCGGAGTCGGCGTTAAACAAACTTAATAACACGCACAACACAATTGATCATAAGAAGCTAGGTCAAAGTCCTTTCAAGGGCTGAAATGGCCAGTTATTTTTTTTTTTTTTTACATCACATACAATATCCTTAATTACCGAAAAATCCTGATTTTGTTGGAAAAATAAATCAATAGCCAGAACTGTGTGTATCATAACTTTTGTTATTTTTGAAAAGCCATTATCTTGAATATGCCCGAATGTCTTGAAAGGGCGAACAGGTAAAACGATTGTGTTTTGTTTGCCCTGTGTAAGAATTATTAAAAATAAAATTTGCTGCTGCGACATGTTTTGTTAGTTAAGTACAAGTATTTAAATTTTATTACTTAGAATTCAAGAGTTCAACAACCTGTCAATATTATTTTGCTGTTGTTTATTCGTTGCCGTTTTTCACGTTATGTCTTTTAAAAACTTCGTTGCCTTGAACGAACGGGTTCAATTTGTTTGTATATCATTTCGAATTGCGCATCATTATTATAAACTTCAATAAATTATATGCTGTCTTAAAATTAAAATGTTTTTATTTCAAGGTGTTTACTTCTTATTTAATCGGATAAAAACAGAAATTATTTTCAGAGTTGCCAGATAAGCTTCAATATGTCTCGCTCGCTTAAAGTAGGCAGTTCTTATTAATACTATTAAAAAAGTTGTTTTAGTATTTTTAACTTTTCATTTGTTTTCTAGATATATACAAAAAGCATTATTAAAAAGTTTCCATAAAAAAAATGCACTTAATTCTGCACTTTTTGGCGGTCACTCGGTGTTATTTATAAACTTGTTTGTTGTTTTTTTATTTTTAGTATTTTTTGTACTATGACTTTGAAATCAGCACAAGCACACACAACACATAAACTTACACTCACAAAAGTGTTACTTTTTTGCTTAAATGTTTTATTGGTTCGTTTTGTCTCTTGCTACGATCGTTCCTCGTGTTTTGGCCTTTAACAATTTTGTTATCTAAATGAATGTTACTGATGTGTAGAGTTGATTTATTTTTCTCTTTTTTCATGAAAAACAACTGTTAGATTATTTTACAAAAAATTATATTAATTTGTGGTGTTAATTTTCAATTTAGTTACTTGAATTCTTAATTATCAACACATGGTTAAAAAAAAAAAAATAATATTGACCATCACAGCCAATGGTGGACTGCGATTACTAGCTTATCTTCTTATCACATTTGGGTTGTGAACGTGTACGCAAAATAGTAGAAAATAGAAGATGACGTTGAGAAGGGGAAAACCCTTAACTAGATAAGGGTTAATATAACATAAAAATTAACAACATATTTTGTAAGATTCTGTCAGATTTATGTATTTATAGGCTTAGAGAAACATTGTACCGAGGTACCCAAGTTGCCGAATGGGATCTTTTATTTTTTTTTTTAACTGCTATTAAAACTGCAGAAGTTAATCTGATTCATGGTAGAATCATGGTGCAATGTACAAAGTTAACGTGACACTTAATTTTAGTTCGTGTTTTTAAATATGAACTTGAACTATACGTGTATTTTGTTCACGAACTGTACGTGAAGTAGTTAAAGTTCGTATTCACGTGATTTTTCATTCACGTGAATAGTATTTTTTACATATTTTAGGTATAAACAAACGTAACATTTTCTTTCGAGTTCCTAAGAACAAAAGGTTCCTATGCGATTTTAAAGCCGCTGGAAGTCTTCCAAATCCCATAGCAATCTTTTATTCTAAGAAACTAAAAAAAAAGATACAGTAGTTTCGACTATGTCATAACACAAGACGTAGAATTAGTCAATTCGCTTTTGATGACATCTTTTTTAAAAACTATTTAGCAAAATATTTATTCCATACACCTGAGCATATGACCTTTAAAAGAGTGCCGGAGAGGGTTAATATGTATGACCAACCCCCATTACTTTTGCAAAAGGAGCATTTTTTCCTTTGACACCTATTCCCTCCGACCACTCCTTAGGGGGGCTCCCATACAAATTTTATGGTTTTTGTTTATTTATTTCATACACCTGAGCATATGACCTTTAAAAGAGTGCCGAAAAGGGTTCATATGTATCACCGACCCCCATTACTTTTGCAAAAGGAATATTTTTGCCTTGGACACCTATTCTCTCCGACCACTCCTTAGGGGGGCTCCCATACAAATTTTATGGTTTTTGTTTATTTATTCCATACACCTGAGCATATGACCTTTATGAGAGTGCCGGAGAGGGTTAATATGTATGACCGACCCCCATTACTTTTGCAAAAGGAACATTTTTGCCTTTGACACCTATTCCCTCCGCCCACTACTTAGGGGGGCTCCCATACAAATTTTATGGTTTTGTCGATAAAACCGGAAACTATCGATAAATAGGTAGCAAGTTTAAGCAAACAAAAACATCAAATGTTGGCTTTATATTTCATGTAATTGTCTAAAATTTATATAAGTTAGAGAGTTCTAACATGAATTTTTGTCGCATTGAGGATCAAGCAGACCAACAAGTGCTAGCATCAACATTGTACGATCAGTACTTTAGGCCCACCAAAGGCTCAAAAAGTTATATAAATACCGACACCTGATCACTATCAACCACCCTACTTACCTCCGAGAATGACGTATTCTACGTCAAAAAAATATTAAAGAGTGCTTTTGGCTAAATTATGTGAATAATATTCACGTGAATGCGAAATCTCGTAAACACGAACTTAAGTTCTCGTCTAGTTCGTGAATAAAATACACGTGTAGTTCAGGTTCGTGTATTTACTTGATTTTTAAAAAACACGTGAACACGTTTTACACGGAATTGAAACGAGAAAATTTGAAGCTCCACTTGAAATGTTTAATTGTTTAGATCTACTACTTTACTTAAATGTTTTTTTGCGAAATTTTACCTTGACGCGAGTTCGAGCCAAATACTTTCGCCCTATTCAACAATCAAACATGTTAATTTTTTCATTAAATTTTTGCTCATCGAAAGTCCGTCATAATTCTACACATTCCGATACTATTTTGGAAATTTTGTCCATTCTCTGCTATTATGACTATCCTGACACCCCTACTATTTTTTGCGGTCTATATTATAGATAGTAACATAAAATACGGTTTCATTAACCTGCCTGCTGCCTACTTTTTGCGTGCATCAACTAGCTAACACACCAGCCGGTCGAATATCATTGTCATCGTCGCATTGCTCTCTCTCACTCTCTGTCTCTATATCGGGACGAAGTTCGCTGACCAGGCTCGGTCAACGACTGGTTATTGGCACCGCACAATTGCCTGCCAACCAGCCAGCCTGTTTTAGCCTGCTTTCGTTTTATAAATTAATCATTTTCTTTTAAGCTTTTTCATTTTTGGAGATTTTGCCACAATATAACTTGATAATTTTTTGTTTATTTGTTTGTGTGTTTCTTGCGTCGTCTTGATCTCTGCCTGTTTAAGTTTGCCATATTTTGCTATGTCCTACCTTTCCATCCCACTTCATTAGTGCGTCTGTATGTAGTCTGGTCTTTATTCTGGAATAAAAACATTTTGACTTTTTCCGTTTTCTTTTTGTGTTGCCTTCTTCACCCAGTGCCACAGATCTGCTTATGTGATGCTGATTCGTCAGATCTACCCTCTCCCAACTTAAGTCACGATTCTGTCCTGTCCGCTTTCTGTGACAAGGCTTATATTTTAGTTTTATTAAAATTTCTGTTTAATTTTGTTAATCTACTGAAGTTGGTCCTAAAATTTCAATTAAAACTTAACCACGATTACAAAATGTTTTGTTTGACATTTACTTTCGTCGTGCTTTATATGAGTGGAACTTTCATTTTTTTAAACGCTCCCACAGTGTATGTTTAATAGGCACAATTTTTCATAGCAGGTGGTAGAACCGCCTCCACTCCGAAACAGCTGTCATCTGTTGTGAAATTTTGTCCGACTTATCTGCTTATTTTTACCACCCACATTAAATTTGTTAGTTCATTGGCCCTGACAGCAAAGGACTAACATTTTGTTAAGCTCCTCATCCTGTGAAAAAATGCTTTTGTGATTCTCGTGAATAGGTCATGACTTTGTTTTAATTTTGTTTTGCAAGATGTTGTCTGCAGACTTTTGCGCTTTGGAAATTTTGTTAAACTTTTTGCATAATACTGGTTCGGTTATTCAAGTCTTTATGTGTATATTTATATGTATGCCGTATGCTCAATGTGAGTTCAAAGAGGTCAAAATCTCTTGGCGGCGGATTAGACAATGTCTGGAAATTGTTGTTCTGTTTGATTTTTTTTTTTTCATTTGTAAGTGTTTCAAAAGTTGCAAAAAAAATTAAAAAAAAAAAACAAAACAAAACAAAACGATAAATGAGAAACTTGTTTAGATATATTTTATAAATGTCTCGTCAAAAGGTGTGACTAAATGGAATAAAAAAGGAATGTCGATTAAGCGCTATTTCTGCTAGAAACATTTTCGTGTTACAGAATAAAGGTTTTAAAGCTCTTATTTAAAAAAGAAAACCGAGTGGAAATTTCTTTCTATTCACATTGTTATTTTTTTAAGTTATGTCGAGTTATTTTATTTATTATTATCTTGATTTTGAAGTTCTTTATGTGTCCGTTTATTGAAATATTCCACATGAAAGAGACACGCTACATGAAAGAAGTCCCCTTCACAATGGTCAATGCAGTCAGCAACCTTTCATCGACCAACAGCCTGCTATCAAGGCCAAACAAATTTTGTGACTGAGTTTAGAATTCTTAGAATATTTTGGCTAAATTTTCACATCTTTTTCATTTATTACCAATTGAGTGCACATTAACACATTTTGTAATTGAGTTTCAGCCAACAGCATCGCTTATTACAGTTATGAAACAGCTTCTAGACTCGCCGCTGTTTTTTTTTTACGTTATGGGTTTAATGGCATTCGTTCTAAATGTCCTTGAAAAATTTTTTTATGTATGTTAGTGAATTTAACCCTAGAATACTAAACATAGCCTGTGAGGCGAAGATAAAAAGACTTCTGTTTACCTCAGATCCAAATATGTGGCCTGCAAAAAAGCCTTTAGTATATGTAATGTATTTTAAAAAATGAATTGTTTTTGTTAATTTTTTTTACTTAATATGTAATAAACATGTTTTTGTCTTTGTTTTAATATATTTTAATTTTTTTTAAAGTAAAATATGGATTTTATATAAAAATCGCCTCCCAGGCGAAGTTTAGCATTAGAGGACTAAAAAATATGTTTAGTATTCTAGGGTTAATATTGTTTGAAGATGTTTATACACAATTAGTCAGATTAGGTTATATTGACCTTTGTCGACAGTTGACAACATGATACCGCCATCGTTTAAGGGCTACTCCATTTGAGCTGCGGTAAGACGCCTGTTTTGTGTCTGTTTCAATTGTTGCATACTCTTGACTGAACATGATCTAACATTTTAAATTGTCTGAGCGACATACATGTGTGTATACAACAGTGACGCAAACATGTAAGAGGAGCTAGTATATAATATAATACTATTCATAGAATCACTTTTATAGAGTCTGCACTCTCTCATTTGGTAATATTTATACTAGATACTAGAGAATTTCTGGTGTCGCCGATAACGAATTCGTCAGTGAAATTTCGATTTTTTGCTGTCAACTGTAATGACATTTTGGTCTTAAATTAGTACAAAAAAAAAATCTGTAAAATGAGATTCTACCGTATTTCAATGAAATTCGATACAGGAGAGTTTTTGAGTCGCTGATCCTGAATACGTTATCAAAATATGTATTCCATTAAAGATAACTGTGAAAAACGTATATTTCATCATAATTTAGATTACATGGCTACTCATTGTCAAAATGCCAATTTTTTATCGATTTTGTGAAGCCAATACAATGTCATATTATTATATTGATATTTAATTTCAATATATTGCTTGAATCGCTTGACCCGAATCCGTCATGAGAATTTCGATTTAATAATCTAAACGGATAAGAATTAACATTTTGACAGTTGGAAGCAAAGGTATCGAAATTCTGATGACGGATTCATGATAAGTGATCATAAAAACATAGAGAATGATAACATATTTGTTCCTTACATGTACAAAAAAAAAAATGTGAGTTTGCGAACAGAAAAGTTGTTAAAACAAATACATCAGAGGGTTAAAAATCTTTTAGACACATTTGTAGGTATGTTCAATTCAAAGAGATTCCGATGTGACCATAAATTGATTTTTTAATAATTGTGGAGAGCAATGTTCTAATTCAAAGTTTTCGCAGAGCAATACGAAGCAAATTGAATTGTTAAACAAATTTTACGATTCTCTAGCCATATACCAAAGAGATCTCTACAAAAAATATGATAACTGTTCAGAACAAATTTTTTACAATAGGAGCTTTTTATTATTTATAACAATATAACACTCTCTGGTTTTATAAAGCAACCAGCTGCATTTATCTATAGATTAGCTTATTTTTCAAGTGGATAGCTTTTCTCTCACTTGTTTTTAAAAATGTGCATGAGTCTATTTTTAGTACCTACTCCTAAAAGAAAAAATAACACGCGCAAAATTTACTTGTCACCACACGCATGCACACACATCCACACACATACACACACATACACACACAACCGAACAACATGCGGTTTAATAATAATATGCACGGTTTGCATTTTTTTCTTTCTTGTACTAGCTGAAATTACCCGGTTTTGTGCGGTTCTTTCATCTTTTGAACTTTAATTTAAATACTAGGGAAGTGGACGTAATTTTGTACTAATCGCGGCTGCTTTATTGCTTTTGATGTATTAAAATGTATTAATTGGCGTGGTGTTATTTTATCTATTTGTTATTTAAAACTTATTCCTGTAGACAAATCTTGTTATTATTTAGGCTTCTGCATGGATATGGTAATAATGTACATTTTATGTAGGCTTATGAATATATATGGTACGTTACGAATTTGCGTTAATATTGTGCGTTAAACAGTGCGTGCTCCACTCGATGCCTATTCGAGACCAGGTTCATTCCCCAGCTGACACAGAAAATTTTTTCAATTGAAATTAATTTTTCCTCTCTGCAGACAAAGTCAAACCTCAGAGAGTAAATACTGCCATGTAAAGCTTGAGAACATGCACATGAGCCACAACATTGATAAAAACATAAAACTTTCAAAATCTATTGTAAAATTCTACACAAGACTAATAACCAGAAAATAAATATTTAATTAAAAAAATTTTTAATATACCGCGTTTTTAAAACGAACTTAAAATTATAAAATAACTTATCCTAGAGTGGCGCTTTTAGTTTGCCAAAAAACGTCGGCCGCATGCTATAGAGAATAGTAAGGAGTGTTATTAACAATTCTAGTGCGTTAGTGAACAAATGATTTCACAACCCA
This sequence comes from Pherbina coryleti, assembly GCA_943735915.1. NCBI lineage: Eukaryota > Metazoa > Arthropoda > Insecta > Diptera > Sciomyzidae > Pherbina > Pherbina coryleti. Next base: position 130,379,462 of record OX030952.1, read on the forward strand.
GGTCCTTTGACTGTTAGGATAGAAGTCCTTGCATGCATGGCAGATTCATGTTTGCAGACTCTATTGTGTTCAGTCCAGTAAGTTCTACTGGGGTTTCAGAATTCTTCAATTTTAATGTTATCGAAGTTATCAAGGCTGACTGGTTTTTTTGTTAAAAACTTGCCTATATATGCCTATCTATCATGAACCAAGAAATAAAGATCATGCAAACAAAAGAGCCGCCATATTGTAAACAAAACAAAGCTGATTGGCCTGACGTCATCGGTCACAAATTCTTTTGTTTACGTGTAGCAATTGTATGTATGTGAAATATTATTTCTTGAAGTTTTAAAGAATTATTAGAGCTTATAATTCGAAATTTTGTGTGTTTTTTATGAAAATGAAGTGTGCTGAAGCGACGTGCAATAATTGCAACGGCAAGAAAAATCAATACTTTGGTTTCTACCGTTTTCCGAAGGAAGAAATTGCTTGCAAGCAATGGCTGAATCTGTGCAAGAATCTGGCAAGAATCTGGCAAGAATCTGTGGAGGACAAGGAATGGGACGAAGGAAACAATGATGCCGAATTAAATGAGTTGGAATACGACGGTTTGGAAAACCTCGCGGGATACATCTGCCACCAATTGTTCAAAGACGTTCCAAACATAAGGGTGGAAGAAAGAGCGGCATCATCACTTAGTTGGGTAGATCATTTAAGCGAGGGCGGCTTGTCGAAGCCAACGGTAGAGCTCATGGCGCATATGAAGGCGTTGGAAAAAGTATTCGTTGATGTAAATGGCGAAGGGCTGCTCATAACCAAAAATTATTTGCAGACGCACATTGCAAGCGCAGAGCATGTTAAGTGTGACAACAAAATAAAGAAATTGTTTTTCCGCGGACGAATGTTTTATTTAAGATTAGATCGTTAAATAAAGAAATTGTGAACAATTCCTTCCAAAAATAAAGAAAATTTAACAAAACAGCTCAATAATAAAAACAAACTAAACTTCCAATTTTTTATTTGCAATTTTTATTTGCAATTTTTCTTTATACAGTATTATTTTAAATTTCGTTACTGCATGAAAATATAAACAAAGTATTCAAACACTTTATTCGCGAATTAAACTTAGTGATTTTATAATTTTCCAATTTTATCTGAGTTTTCACATGTTTTGCATGCAAAACGTATGCAATTTGACAGTTCAATAGCTTGTTTGTGACCGATGACGTAGCATGAAAAAATAATTTTTTCTCGCACTGCTGAATGCTTGATCTTTTCTTATTAGTTCATGCCTATCTATGGTGAATTATTGAGAAATTATCAGGGATAGAAAATAACGGTTATTTTTTAATTTTTACATCAAAAGATCGTATATAAAAGGAAGTTGTAAAATAATTTTAAAAATAGCAATATGAAGCTAGTGAGCCAGAGATTCCATTTTTGACATGATTTATTTTTTCATTTGTGATCGATTCTTTTTTCGATCATGTATAAAAATTATTTTTGATCTTTATATTTTCGATCAGAAATAAAAAGTATTTTTTTGGTTGTTATTTTTTCAACCAGAAATATAAATTATATTTGATCGATATTTTTTCCGGTCAGAAATAAAAATCATTTTGTGATCGTTATTTTTTCGATCAGAAATAAAAGTTATTTTTTGATCGATAAATTTTCAAGCAGAAATAAAAATAATTTTTGATCGTTATTTTTTCGATCAGAAATAAAAATCATTTCGTGGATATTACTAAAGCCTTCGATACTGTTGACCATCAAATATTACTTAACAAACTATATAGATGTGGTTTCAGAGGTTCCATTCACTGCTGGTTTCAGTCCTATTTATCGAGCAGAATGCAAAGAGTAAAGTTAGACGGTCACTTCAGTAATTTTGTCAAGGTCAATATTGGTGTTCCACAGGGCTCTGTTCTTGGTCCCCTGTTTTTTCTAATTTTTATAAATTCGATTTTTAGTCAACCATTTAAGTGTAAAACTATTGCTTTTGCAGACGATATGGCCTGTACTTTTGCAAGTAACTCTGCCGTTAACCTCTCCTGTGAAATTGATCATGACTTAGGTATCCTTCGACACTGGTTCTCTTCACATAAATTAATTCTGAGTGATAAAACTAAAATAATGAATTTCAGTGTAGTTGGTAATGAACGAATTTCAAGTAACTTTACTTTTCATTCTGGAAGTTGTAAAAAATTCTTAATAAGCAGTGATATATGCAGATTTTCCTGTTTTTCAAATACTTATAATGATTCATGTGTTTGTGCCTCCAAATGTTTCGCAATTGATTGTGTTGAATCATTTAAATATCTTGGTCTCATAATTGACTGTAAAATGAACTGGTTGGATCACACTGTTGCCCTGAAAAAGTATCTTATGGGTGCCTTAAGACAAATATACTTATTAAAATCATTCTGCTCTCTGAAACTGTTAACATGTGTTTATTATGGAATCTTTCACGCAAAATTACAATATGGAATAATCTGCTGGGGTGGTACTCACGCTAATAAAATCAATCAACTACTTATCGCACAAAAACATGTCATTAGAACGGTGTGTAATAAAAATCGCTTGGCTAATAGCTTTCCACTATTCAAAAACTTAAATATTCTACCTATAAAACATCTTTATTTTTATAGAGTTTTAAAGATTTTCTTCAATAGATCTGGTTATTTAGTAAATAGACGCTACGCTAGTCATAACTTGAGAACTAATAACCGTAACTTAGTACAGGTGCCTTCTCATAACTTACAGCACTTTCTTAACTTTTATTTATGTTCGGCTCCGAGGCTTTTTAATGCCCTACCACATAGTGCTCGTTGCATTCGTAATAAAATGGTATTTCTTAGAAAGGTGAAATCTTGGCTCTTCAATTTCGATTTCAATGCTGTTGACTCCATTATCTCTGTTCAATCTTAATTGTATCCTTTTGTTATTTTTAATTATTCTGGCATATTGTGATTTTCTTATCATTCTATTATATATGTTTAATCTTGATATAATTAATGTAATCTATGTTTAATCTTAATTTATTTTTACACACGCTAGATCCCACTTCAATATAATTAAATACTGTGTTATCATGCTTAGTATAACTGCATTCGCTACTTGTGCATATTTGTACAACAGAATGTAGTACTAATTGTTATCTTTAATAATAATAATAAAAATAATAATAAATAATAAAAAAAAAAAAAAAAAAAAAAAAAAAATAAATTTCTTGATCGATATTTCTTCAAGCAGAAATAAAAGTTATTTTTTTATGGAATTTTTTCCACTCAGCAATAAAAATTATTACTGATCGTTATTTTTTCGATTAGAAATATAAATGAATCAATGATCTATACTTTTCTAATCAGAAATAAAAATTATTTCTTGATTGAAATAATATTGATTGAAATTTCAATCAAATCAATATTTGAAAATAAAACTGTTTTGAGTTAAAATAAAGAGTTATTGCTTCGAACCCACGTTACCAAGTTAGCTAGTCGCCTTGGACAAGGATTTGAACAACGATTTTGATGAATATAAGGACACGATGTTAGACATGGAATTGGAAAAGGATTTGGATTAGTACTTGGACAAGGATAAGGTTAGGCAAAGATTTGGTCAAGAATTAGGACAAGGATTAGAATAAGGACCAAGACAAGAATTTGAATAAGAACTTAGACAAGAAAATATTAGTAGGATTAGTAAACAAACTGGTAGCATGAAATGGTTGTAAAAAGTAGTAGTAGAAAATATTGATGGAAAATAGTAGTAGAGCACTAAAGAATATAGTAGAAAATAGCTGTAGGAAATAGAAGTACAAAATATAAATAGTGTCTCATCTTAGTGTCCCATCTAAGGTTGTATCGACCAACCTCTTTACTTGAACGTCGCGAGTTCGATATCCTCTTTAGAAAAGCCAAAACCACTTTTATTTTTTCCAATCTTCCTTTGTTTTCGAGTTATAGCGCTTTTTTAAGTTTTCATTTTATTATCATTTATATCTTAATATACATGTTAGTTTTTTGATCGATTTAATATAGATCAAAAAATAACTTTTTTTAATCTGATCGAAAAAATGTGGATCAATGATTGATTTTTATTTTGGTCTAAAAAATATCGATCAAATGTAACTTTTATTTCTAATCGGAAGAATATAGATCAATGATTCATTTATATTTCTGATCGAAAAAATAACGATCACAAAATGATTTTTATTTCTGATCGAAAAAAATAACGATGAAAAATAACTCTTTTTTCTGATCGAAAAAATAAGTCACAAATGACTTTTATTTCTGATCGAAGAAATAACGATCAAAAATAACTTTTATTTCTGATCGAAAAAAATAACGATCACAAAATGATTTTTATTTTTGATCGAAAAAATAACGATCACAAAATGATTTGTATTTTCGATCGAAAAAATAACAATAAAAAAATAACTTTTTTTTCTGATTGAAAAAAAAGATAAAAAAATAATTTTTATTTCTGATCGAAAAAATAACGATAGTAAAATAATCGGTATAAAATGATTGATTGATAGCGATAATCGTTATTTGCGGACCCTGTAAATTATTTGTCAGCAATTAAAAATTTTAACAATTTAAGTAATCAAATGCTTTCTTAACCAAGGTATTCTTAACTCCTTAATATTTTCTAACTAAAAGCCCCATTCTAGGATAAATTATTTTATAATTTTTAGTTCGTTTTAAAAACGTGGTATATTAAAGTTTTTTTTTTACTTAAATATTTATTTAATTTATTCTTGCTATGCAATTGTTTAACAATGTTAAAAACTCAACATTCATTTAATAAAATTTGTTTATATTTACATATTTATTTTTATCTTCCATCAGGCACTGCGACAGAAGATGAAAAAGTCAATTTGACCCACTTTCAACTCATACGCGTTCTTGGAACGGGCGGTAAGTTTTTGTTTTAATGCTTTCAAACATCACCTAAATATAACAGCAACATGCTTCTCGAAAAAATATTAACAATATTCTTGCTCTCTTTTACAGCGTATGGCAAAGTATTTCTAGTGCGCAAAAAAGGCGGCGATGATCATTCAAAGTTGTACGCTATGAAAGTGTTGAAAAAAGATACAGTGGTACAAAAGAAGAAAACTGCCGAACATACAACCACCGAGAGACAAGTAAGTGTTTCAAAATATTTAAACTGAACTTGAATTAACCGAAATGAGCTTGAAAATTTATGCAAATAATTATTTTTAAAACACTTTTGGATGCAACAATTTTTTAGCGATATTTTGACTTTTAATCGAAATCAATATGTATTTCTTACACTGTATCCATTAAAATTAAAAATAGACAAAACTGCATTTAACCAAATTTGGTCGATTCTGATTCATGAAACTGCTAAATTAAGCATTAACTACAAAGTATTTCATGACAAAACGCACGTAATATAAACCATACAAACACACAACGCCAAGTTTCAACTTTAAAGTCAACATTATGTCGATATGTAGACACGCTTTATTATTGTAGGTTGTTTTTGTTTTCGGTTAAGTCTTGTTGGTTTTGTTAATGTTCATGTTGAACATATGAGGCCCTTTGGATTGAGTAATTTTTACGCATTTTAGCCTTTATTTTAGACTTCTTCTTCAGATTGGCTCTTCTCAGGCTTTTTACTCGTTCAAGCACTCGTTGGTACATTATCTGGTTTGTAATTCCGGTTGAGTTATTTTCGATCCCGTTAGCTTTTTTGTACCGGTACTTATGATAATTATACAAACAAGCTTGCGTTTGTGTGTGTTTCTGCTTGTTTATACTTTGGATAAATGTATTCAGTCAACTGGCAACAATAAAGAAGAACATCCAAGATATGCCAACTCATTTTGGATAGAAAGTAAAGTTTTTACACGTTTTTAATATGTAGGTATTAATTTCTTGGTTTTAATGTGGTGAATATAATTGAACAATTTTGGTAGTAAGCGAATGGTGAAGAGGTAAATTAAAAGTATGAAAATCAACCTCGAGCAACATGTGCTATCGGTAACTTAATAAGGGAAAACAGTTAATTGGCTAAACACACTCTTAAGGCTACACGGAGTTTCACATGATAATCAGGGACAGTTTTATTTAAAGAATTAATTGTTAGAATCGGATGAATTGTTTAGCTTTTTGTGGGCGGTTTCATTAACTAATGATTTGTCAACCATTTTGTTGAACTTTCTAAAGTTGGTTAATTTTTAAATTATAGACAAATTTAAAAATTTTTTTAATAGAAGCAAATTTTAAGAGCTTATGTGTTGTAGCATTAGTAATTGAATAATAAAAACACGATAGTTAAACAAGAAACACGTAAAGAAGTACTGCAATAAAGAATCAAATGATATGATATGAATGATATTCTGAAAATTGTTTTTTTTTTATTTTTAATATTCGTGTTTTTCACAAATCAGTGGGCCATTCGATTAAAAAGTGCGTGAACCATGCGATGTCCGGTTCGAACTCCAGCTGGGAAAATTTTTCCAATTGGAATTAATTTTTCTGATCGGTTTCACCTCTCTGCAGACAATATAAAACTTCCAAAGAGGAAGTAATGCATGTAAGACTTTTTGAGAGCATGTACATTAGCTGTTCACGGAGGGGGTGTAGAAACACTTAATAACACGCATTACACAATTTGATCATAAGAAGCTCGGTCAAAGTCCTTTCAAGGGCTGAAATTTTTTCTTTTCCGATAATCATTTCATTCTGAACATGCTTCCATATTCCAATTCGATTTAAATTAATTTCTGTTTGCACTTCAAAATGGAAACTCAGTAGAGATGAATAATGTAAAAAGTTCCAAAATACGTGAACTTTTTACTTGAAAACACGGATTTTTTAAAGATCAACAGACTGCATAAACTTAAAACTTGCAAGAATCAGAATTTATCTTCGTCTGAACAACACATTGACTTTCTGTTTTCATCAATCATTTCTCATTGTCATTCATTATTCATTTTCTTTTTAACCCTGGATAACCAACGACTAACATTGTTATATTTTTTCCTATCTCAAGAATTAAGTAGCTTATCGAAATATGTCAACAATTAAATAAAAACCAAAGACCAATATTTACGTTTTTTGATTTCAAGTGAAATTTTCTATTGTTTTTAATTTTTACAAGCTTTAAACGTATTTTTGATACCACCTTAGAAATATGATTGGTTATCCAGGGTTAAAATTGTTGAATTTTGGACATGAAAAAACTGTGGCCCATCATTGTAAGTGATAAAATCGTGGAATTTATTATGTCCTATTTCAGGTCTCGTTGGAATTATTTCTTAAGTATGAGATGGCCTCAATATTGATTGGCCATTTGGATTGTTAATAAATATATAAATTTTTCTTAGAAAGATATTTTCAAAATTTCACTATCCCTTTATAAAATTTTTTATTTTAAATTTTTTATCGTACCTATGTACCTAAAAATATAGAGTGCTTAAAAGTATAAAAAAATCGTGAACATTTAAAACTAAATAAGAATAAAAAGGATTTCCATTTTATATAATGTTGATACTGCTCCAGGGTAAACCACATTGACTGTGTCTGTAACAATTATAATCATCGAATATGTACGCAAACGTATATTGCTTCACCGCAAAATTACATTATATAAAATTTAACACCACAAACTCAACAAAATTGATATCATTTTGGACAATCAACAAGTTGTTGTTTCATTGTTTGCTGAACAAAGTCCAAGCTGGTGCCATTTTATCTCGGTCGCTATGTTTTGGGTTTTGCAAAATTCCCAGAGAAGTGGAAAGTCACACGTTGAGTTGAATTGGAAACAATGTGATAATGTGAAATACTTCTTTGGCTTATCTTCACAAAGCGAGAATTATGACACCTGCTCATTTAACTTTAAAAAGTATCGATTGAAATTTCTTTTAAAAAAATTGCTATGACCAAAAAATATTTTTGAGAATTACTCATTAAATAAAGTTTAAAGACTACTTGAGAACTTGAATATACACTGCTGTGGGTTATTTTAACTTTGGTCAAGTCGAAGATTATTCCTACAGAATAATACAAGTTTTTAAAAAATATTGTCCTATAGATAGTTATCCACAATTACATTGTTGGAGATAATTTCTTACTCATCATCAATTGAAGCATTATCGCGAATAACGTTATAAACGACAAAATTGTAATTTTTGACTAGAAATAAAAAAGTTTTAAACATTGTAGGCGTTTATTTTTGGTTTTATTGTTAAACACTCTGATTTAATAAAACTTTACCATACATAAAATATAAAAAAAAGTTAAATAAAAGATTTAATTACATCTAAATTTACCGTTTAAAAGTTTTTACAGTGGAATAACGTTTCATATCCAACAATTGAATGTATGATGAAACGTTTTTCCACTGAACATAACATATGACTTATGGTGCTTACAACGTTCTTCCAAAATTCATTCACAGGAGCATTTTTATTTTCTATGGTCTCTCCATTTCTCGAAATATGAGACTGACCACTATCTCTTAGTCTTATATAGTTAAAATTTTTCCAATTTCGAAATTTATATAACGTTTTGAGCATCGATAGCACTTGCGCATCAAGTTCGATTGTTCGCTTTTATTCATTTTACAAGCACGTGCAACGTTATTCCAATAAGTGGCATTTAAAAATGCGTTAAAAATGCCCCAACCTGCATTTTTTTGCCTCACTTCTGTTTTTATATAGTATAAGAGAGTAATTCTAACTGGTATCCGCGAAAAAACACTTATAAAAAAAAATGTCGTTTACAACGTTATTCGCGATTATGCTTCAATTGATTTATAAAGAATTTCAAAAAAAAAAAAAAACAATTTCAACTATATTCCATCCCTCTACCCTTTTCCCACTCTATCTATCTCTGTATACTTTCTTAGATGCCTAAATTCGCACTTATTTTTCTTTCTTTTTTTTTGTTTTTTTTTGTCTGAAAACCGGTCAGGGTTTCCACGTTTCTCAAAAACCATACACACACTCCACCAACTATCGACTTCTCATCCATCGTTATCGTTATTACCTCCTACCAATCTGACTTGTACCCGCTTTATTCTTTGCTGACTACCGTTGTTATCCTCCCAACACGATTACCATTCTATGAAGCTTAGATTTTGTGCTAGTCGGGGCTCTTGATGAGTTCTCTTTCTTAATTCAATGTTTTTGTTTTTGTTAAGCTTTTTCATTGTGTTTTATTCTTTTTTGTTATTGTTGTTGCTGTTTGTTTTCATTGCTATTTGCCTTGCGTACCGGTGTTGCAACTTAAATGTAGGTCAACTCGCGAGATACCATTTACAGCATAAACAAGTACATAGCGACTAAAAAAAGAGAGGGTTAGAGCGAGTAAGCGAGATAGAAATAAGAGGAAGACCCCAGGTATTCATAATTTTCCAGTATGTTTGCTTATGGAGAATCTGATTGAATTCTGTGATTCTTCATTTGCTGTTGTTTTTATTTTCTTGTTGCCAATGTACCGTAATTAAACTAACGGTATATATTTTGTAATATTGGTTATATGTGTATAGTCATATTTTTTTATTTGTTGCAAGTTCTTTTTTGATGAATGACTTTTGTTTGCCTTACAGAAAAATATGGCTTTATGGGTTATTTAATATTTAACATTTGGAACTCCAGTGGTTTTTGTTTTTGTTTCATTTACTAAAAAATTAAATTTTTTCAAAACATTTCAATCATTTAAAAAAAAAACGAAAACTCTTAAAGTTATAAAATAAATAACTTTTATTTCCTTGCTGATCGCCAACAAAGCAAGCATTAGTATATTAGATAAAACAGCGTTAAAAAAAGCAACAAAAAACCAATACAACCACTTGTTGTTAAAATGAGTAAACATGAAAATGTGAAAGTTTTCATGAAGCAATCGACTACAACAACAAAAAACAGTAGCTCCAACCTAAATTCCGTGCTAAAGAAAAAGGCAAAATATTTACAAGTTAGAGTCACAAACACACAAATACTTCATAGATACTCTTGTATACTTTAGTGTTTGCATGTATCTGAATGATTTATTAAGAGGTAACCAAAGCATAAAGTATTAATAAAAAAATATACGAAGAAAAAAACTTCAATTCGACAAGCAGCAAGAAAACACGTTGAACGTTGTGAACGAAACAAGCTATATTACTAAGAAGAATTACTAAGAAGAAACCCCAAAAAAGAAAGGATAAATATAATACATACAACACGACTGACAGTCTTGCAAAAAATTTCACTTTCACTCGTTGGAAACGAATAGAAAATGCTAAGATAAACACGCTTAAAATTGTTTATTTAAATACATTTTATAAATGTTGTTTATTTAAATTCTGATCATAATTATTTTTTACTTTTTAAAATTTTATTCATAACTAATTGAATGCAAGACAAATACTCAAAACGAAATCAAGTTAAATTAAATAATTTCGAAATTTATGAAATTTGACATAAAAATGAAATTATTGTAATAGTGTATCTAGTTAATACGGAGTTAATTTTGAGTTTATATGCCAAGAAATAAACACTTAAGAATTTTAGTTTTTAGTTTAAATTTAGAGTAAGAAATTCACTCTCATGAATTTTTGAAAAAACAGACACGGTTTTGGGTTTTTTTTTTTGTTTTTTGCAAGACACTATTACATTTATTAATAATATTCCTTTTGGGCATTATTAAATATACATTTAAGTATATGAAAAATTTGTTTGCGATGTTAATTCCTGTAGAGGGCGTTATGCAAAAAGTCTGTTTTAGACTGTAGGACACTGTGGTTCTCCTGTAACAAATTTTCGTAAAATTCAAAATGGGTTCTATTTTTAAGACTCAAAACTAGACAATAAGCCTTTAAAAATGCATATTTCATTATATTTTGATGCTATTAAATAGGATAATTCTGAAAAAATAAAAAAATCGCCATGTTGGGGCGATTATTTATCCCTATATAACAAAAGAGGGGGTCGTTTTTTGAAGTTTTTGAGGCTTATTGTCTAGTTTTTCTCATAAAAAATCAAAAACTTTTTGTATTATAGGGCAATCTATTTTTCAATTGTTTTAAATATTTTTTTATTATAATGAGAATACTAGTGTAAAATATTTGTGAGAACTTTGCCTCTGAGGCATTGTTATATAAATTAATGCTATTAAATTAATGCTACTAAATAAACGAAAGAGGATTCAGACTGGTGTATAGTGGAAACGTATGATTTCCAAGTCTAGTTTGATTTGAATTTGTTAAATTGTAGTTAGCATTACATTTACTAGTTTACTGTCTGAATGGTTAGTTTATCTACTGGTTAGTGGTTCTGGATCTACAGGGACAACTACTGATTGTACGGCGAGAGACTTTTTTTCTAAGTTAAAAAAAAAAGAAAAAAACTTAAGTTTTGTAAATAAGTAACACTTTTTTCTAAACAAACCGCCCTCTTTAAAATTCTTTGGAAATTATAATTTTTTTATAAAATTATAATTTAATGATCATTTAACAATATTTAAAAAATTAATTTAACTATCAAAGACAATAAAATCATCTGGCATTCTTATTTTTTGGAACTTCTTATATTGGTTGAAAATAAATGTAATGCATAAAATATGCATTCCAGTTAATGGTCAACTCAGTTTTTTGCTGGTCACTCAAACTTAACTCTTTATGAGCTTATAACTTTAAGTAATTGCTCGCGAGTACCTAAACCTTTACATTTATCTCTTGGCGTATAAATAATTGTTATTTTTCTTAAATATTCTTAACTGGTTTCATTGATTTTTGTAGAAAAATTATATTTCAATTAAAAAATAATTACTATTTATTGAAATAAAAATCTCGAAAATATTTAATAAATAAATGCAAAATTAACAGAGAAGCAACGCAAACAACATTGAAACAAGGCTGAACAACGAGGTGCAAAAATAAATAAACCAGCTATAAGTGCAGCTAAAGTAACAAAACAAAAAACAAAAAAACGATAACAAAGTTAAATCAACTAAAAAAAAGATAGGGGGGGGGGGGGGGGGAGGTAATAGTTCTATGCTGAAAATGACAACTGAAAGCAAAAAAATGTAAAAAAATTGGGAAAAATTATGTGAGCTAGCTACAAAAGCAAAAAGCACGTAATCACCTTGTAGAAACTTAACACACTCACACACCCCTACACACACATATATATCTTTGCAAGTGTCCAAGAGACGTATGCACACACTTACAAGTCTTACAAGTTAGGGGCCACAAGTGATGGCTTCCTGCCCCAAATCCCCACCGTCATAGCGCTCAACACATTTGCTTCATTTACTCACCACATTTTTAACTTTGTGTAGCGTAGGGAGAGAGATAGATATTGAGTTTTTTTTCACACAATTTTCTTGTAGAAAACTAAAAATAAGGTAGACATAAAAATAAATATACGCAACTTAAAACATGTGTTTGGGTTTCTGTCTTTTGTTAAGGTGGTTTTTGACAATTATTAAAAGTTACCGTCATTCCATCCATTAACCGTTGTGATGACTGGCACGTGAAAACGCCTTGAACGGGGGAGAGAGAGGAAGAGAGATAAAGGTAAAGAGAGACAAAGCACGTATTTTTCGCGTGTTGCTCTCAGTATGGCATGAATGGAGATATATTTTCAAGAAATACAATAATATGTACTTCACACGCTGCTCCCCATCACCTGCCCAAGCATGAATGCTATAGAAGTTAGCTCGGTCTGAATGAGAATTTTGCTAAACTTATTGCTTTGCAAGTATTGTGAACATTGTATTGTTTTTGTAGACTTTTGTGATTATCGCATTTTTATTTATTTTATTATTCTCTCTCAAGCCGTCGACGTATTGATTTCTCTCTATTTACCTTAATTTTCTCTCTGCAATTCACTATTCGTGAGTTGTTCTCAATCATTCAATATGCGTCTGATCATTAAGTTATTAACTTAGGTTGGTTATTTTCCATACTTAAGGCCGTATTGTTCATCACTGGTTAAATATATTCAGAGGTGAACAATACGGCCATTAGTCTTTTACATTTAATAATTAATTAATTTATTTAAAAGAACTTATAGATATTTTTGAAATTAATTCTGACTTGTATTGTAGTAATCTTATCAATTCAATCTAATCCACAATTCTTTACGTATGCGTAATTCAGACAGAAATACCACCTTAACACATGTTAAGCATATGTTCATATGAACGCATATGTTCGATCACATTTTTAATTAAACCATTATTGACAGGTGTTATATGTTTAAAATAATGTTCATTCTTCTTTACGTCCTTGAAACTGCATATCTCCATATCTTTCCAAATTCCCTATGCATATTCCCTATACTTGTATGCATCCAGGGTTCTGGATACAATCGCGCATGCTGCTTGACAAAGATTTCTATCCTTTGCGCTAAATTATGAATGGGAATTTTTATTTTTAACCATTCATCTCAATATAAACTATTCAATTAATCATCAACAATCAAGAAAATTAAATGTGTATTCTTTTGCAGGTACTTGAAGCAATACAGCAGAGCCCGTTTCTTGTGGGAATGCACTATGCCTTCCAAACTGAATCAAAGTTATATTTAATCTTGGGTAAGCCAACTCTAACAAAAATGCTTTTGAGTTCAGCACATTGAAATTATTTGATTATATATAGATTATGTCAGTGGCGGTGAACTTTTTACACATCTTTATAAAGCTGAAAACTTTGTTGAATCAACGGTACGTCTATATATTGCCGAGGTTGTGCTCGCACTCGAGCATTTGCATAAACTTGGCATCATTTATCGTGATATCAAACTCGAAAATATACTTCTCGATGGTCAAGGACACATTGTGTTGGCCGACTTTGGTCTATCAAAAATCTTCAAATCTAATTCAGACAATCGTGCGCACAGCTTTTGTGGTACATTGGAATATATGGCGCCAGGTTTGCCTAACATTGAATTTAATTTGGTTAGATTTTGATTTTTGTTTTTTTTTTCAATCCTAGAAATTATTCGTGCTGGTCCGAATGGACATGATCTCGCTGTTGATTGGTGGTCAGTCGGCGTGCTCACATATGAGCTGCTCACAGGCGCATCGCCCTTCACTGTTGTCGAGCAACAAAACTCACAGAGTGATATCTCGCGACGTATTCAAAAGGTGGATCCTGTGCTACCTTCGTTCCTTGGCGATACTGTAAAGGATTTTATTTTGAAAATGTTGCACAAGGATCCGAAGAAGCGTTTGGGTAATTTACTCTAAAAGCAACTTTAAGCAACATGCAATATATGTGGAAAATATCTGTTTTAGGTGGCAATAGCAAAAGTGCAAATGAAATAAAAAATCATGCCTTCTTCAAGGGTATCAACTGGAACGAGTTGAAAACCAAACGACGAAAAGCACCTTTTAAGCCTATCATTGAAAATGAGGCCGATACACAGAACTTCAGCGAAGAATTTACAAAGTTGCCGGTAATAGATTCACCTGCGCCAGTTCCTGCAAATACAAACAGACTGTTTCGTGGTGAGTATTTGACAATATAATTATTTTTTATTAATTAATACCTACCATACCATTTCCTTTTGCCATATTAGAACCCCGATAAGAAAAAATAAAAATGAAAAACTAAATTTAGATTGAGTTTTGAAAAATTTAATTAAATTGCTTTGGCCTCATTAAAAAATGTATGATTTTGGGAGGAGGTCTTTGTAAGAGAAGTTAGCTCTGAGCAAATAGTCTACTAACGAAAAATGGAAAAAGAGTTGTGAGTAAAAACGAAACTGGCTTTTAAAAAAAAAAACAGATCACCAAAAATTCGTTATCAAATATTAGTTACAACGAAAAAAATAACTAAAGTAACGAGAGAATTGAGAAAACCAACGTTTATGCACAGTTTTTTTGTTTCTATGGCATAATGCAGCTCAAACCAAGATCATCAAAACACAATTAATGAATTTCTGAAAAGTATTGAAGACAACTTCAGTTAAAAAATAGGCCACCTCATGCAAATCATACAAAAATGCATATAAATGCATTAAAAATGCAAAAAAAAAATTTCAATGCATATAATAGTGCATATCGGTGGCATAAATTAAAAATAATGCGGCTAAATTTATAGACATTTAATAATCTTGAAAAAATAATATTTAACAAAAACATCAGTGCTATTTTTTACTAATTATGTTTTTTTTTTTCAATCAAAACCTAGGTTACTCCTATGTAGCACCACAGCATCAACGCAAAAAACAGTCTACACCAAAAACAATTCATCATATAGAGTATTGTAACGAAGCTGTTATTGTGAGTTAAACTTTTTGAATTAATTAAAAATTTATAAAAACAAAACTTAAATAAAAATATTTGTTATTTCAGCATCCACCACATCATCGGGGTATGTACGAGTTGGGCGAGCTGCACAGTGAAGGTTCTTTCGGTAACTGTTACATTGCCGTTGAGAGTGACACCGAGAACGTTTTCATTGCCAAAGTCATCCCACAATCCAAGTACAGACCCGCCGAAGTCGATGCACTGATCTCATGTGCTCGCGATGGACACAAATCAATTGCTCAACATATTGGTACTTATCGCAATGAATCAGATGTCTGGATCATAATGGAATTCGTCTGCGGCGGTGAGTTATACCAGCACGTAGACGCTTACGGTGCTCTCAAGGAAGCACAAAGTTGTGCTATTTTTACACAAATCTGTGAAGGTGTTCGTGCAATTCATTCAAAGAATTTCATACATGGCGATATTAAGCCCGAAAACATATTATTCTCCGATATAAATATGCAGTGCATTAAGATAGTTGACTTTGGCGCCGCAAGGTGGGTTGGCTGTAAACTTTAAAGCCTATTTAATGCAATCATTTGGTAAATATTGAAGTGAAATGAAAACTATTTTTTCTTTTTCTCACCCACACAGTTACAACAGCAGCAATAAAACCAGCTGGCTAGATGTGCCACGCTACACGTTGGACTATGCGCCACCAGAAGCACTTCAGTCTGATGATAGTGCTGTATATTCCAAAGCCTACGATGTTTGGTGTCTAGGTGCGACACTTTACACCATGATCATGGGTCATGCTCCATTCCGACATAGTAAAGATGATCGTCAGGTCAGCGTTTTAACTATTAAGGAGAGAATACTTACAGAGGATTTCTTTACACAATCGTCGCGTTGGCTAAATACAAGTGCAGAGTTAAAGCACTTAATAAGATCTTGTCTGCAAAAGGATTACAATAAGCGTATGTCGTTGGACCAGTTGTTACAACATCCATGGTTCCAAGTAGCAATGGAAACGGAAGCCGATGAATACAATGAGAATCACGAAAACGCGGACGTAAACGAAGTGATAGATTTTGCAACGTTTAAGTCGGGATCTATTGTCGCGAATGAGGCTCTGTCGATAAGTGAAGAAGAAATCGACGAGATAATAGAGCAGGCAGCGGAAGATGTTGGCTGTGAGGCGGCCGAAGAATTCTTACGCTGGCAACAACGTCAAGATAAAAGTTCTTCTATTTGCACAGTGCACGATTCTGACACAAGGACTTCAATGCATGACGACGACGAACGCTTAGAATCTGAAGGCGATACGACGAGTGGTTTGGGCCGCAGCAAATCATCGGACCACACTTTAGACGAACGACCAAGTACATCAGGTAGTGTAAATAGTTTATCGGGCATTGTTGATATACAAGCGCAACATTTGAAAAAAGAACAAAGCAGAGAAGAGTTAAGAGACCATGTAGCAAATATAAACGATGTACTAAACGACAGTATCATGGAACAAGATGACTTTGAAGGATTTGAGGAAATACAACAAGATTACGAAAGATCACAAGACAAGAAACCAATTATAAGCAGTTTTTACGATGACGATGACACGGATACCGTTAATTACAACAGTGAAGACAAGTGCTTACAACTTTTTGGGGACATATCAACTCCAACCATTGAGATGAGCTTTCAAGAACCAAATAACAAATGTGCAATTATTGATGAATGCATATCGGACCATGAACAGGATCAGATCAAAAACGCATTTAAAGCTTTAGTTGTTAAAACCGAACCATTACAGCCACAATCAAAAGCTATTCGGCGTAAACGTGGCACTTTCGGCAATTCGAGTCGCAAGCGTCACTCGCTGGTTTTGCCAACATTCGATTGCGATTCCAACTGGTTGGGTTGCGAGCTAACTGAGCGCAATAAGTACGCGCTGCGTGCCAAACAAAGTTGGCGTGCCTACTGCCGTCTCCTCTGCTACACGCAGGCAAGCCTAAAGCATTTCAATTTTGTGCGGCGTGTTTACGAACAACCATCTGCCGTAAAGAGTGAACCTGAAGATCAGGACGAAGAGCAGGAGGAGAATGAGAATCTTAATAAACGCCTGAGCGGAATCTTTCCTAAACCAAAGAGCAATAATGGCAGCAAAGCAATTGCAGATACGCATAAACTTCAGAGTAAAGATGCTGTACACACAACACCTGCTAACACTCGTCTTACACGAGCCTCCCGGCGTCGGCAACGACACATATGTGAATGATTAGCCGCTGCAAAGCGGCACCGCAAACGTCTTTTGATAAGCAAGGAAAAGACTGTGAGGGTTTGGGTTTTGCTAGGCTTTAGTTAGTTAGAAGTTTCGCGAGTGGGGAGAGTTCGTTGGCCGCTTTTTAGGTTTGTTCACTGGTGAACAAAATGTTAGCCAAGCCACCGAGTTAGCTACAATTGAGTCGAGAAGATGAGAATGTACGTCATTTATAACCAAGTAGTTTTAATTAATCGTAAAAAAAAAACTAACGCTACTCAATTTTATTTAAAATAAGCTTCCCTTATTACGTTACGCATAATTGTTTTTGCTTCAGAAGTTATTTTATGTTTCACTTTGATTTTATAATACTAGGTAGTTATTCGAAGAAAATTATTGAAAAAATAATAATAATGAGCACAAACGTTATTGTAAACAACCCATACAATCTATATAAATAAATTGAGTCAATATTATGTTGATAACTTATATCTTAAGTTATTTAATTAATATGAATTAGCTATTGCTTAAATGAGCAAAAATATATTATTTTATAAATATTCTGCATGGAATCAAATGCAGAATATAAAAACGTAGAACTACCTTACCTTTTACAATCTTGATAACATAATTAAAAAATCCAATAATTTTTCATATTGTAAAAAATTAATAACTTATAACTAAAGACGGGCAATGTTTAAAAATAATGACACTATTAAATATGAAGTTCTTATTTAAAAAATAAAATCAGTTATAAGTGAATTTTTCTTAATATTTGGTTACTTTTAGCTTAACGGTGGATTTTTTAAGGTATTTTATTTTATTAGTTTGATTATTTTATTGATTTCAAGAAAACGCCTGCAATTTCACAGAACAAATTTTTATGAAAAATTTGCTCAATAAAAAAAAAATAAACAAAAAAAAAAATTTGTTTTTAAGTACAATTACTGAAATGGTTTTCAAGGCCTTTCTTTATATTAATAACCTTTAATCCTTTGGAATTATTGAAAATGTTTCCAAATCATTTCCAAATATCTTAAACGTAAGCAGTTATTGTTTTTGCTGAGTCTTTAAATTTAGCAACTTTTATTATTATTCTTTTGATTGGAACGTTAAAACCAATAAAAAGTTATATGATGTTACATTCATAACTAATATGAACACTAAAGCTAACTTGAAATGAAATCAGAATTGTTAAAATATTGCCTCAATTATTATTATTAAACCAATATATTATGTAGTAAATATTTTAGTTACATGTAAATGTAAAGAGAAACAAAAAAATAAAACAAATCTTAATTTAAGTGTATTAGCAAAATATTCACTCTTTTTTCAACACTCACTATCAAAAACCAAAATTCTGTCTCATTTCAAAGATTGTTTTGTTATATATATATATATATACATATATATATATATATATATTTCAATATAAATTTTAATACTTTATGCTCTTAAGTTTTCTTCAGTTTTAGTTATAATTTTTCCAAAAACTAGTGTCTTGTACATCAACACACAAAAATATACATATACATGCAAACATACATAGCTATTGTATACATTAACATTAATCATTTAATGTGTTTCTTTAAAAAATAAAAGGCGAAAAAAAAATCTTGCGAAAAATTAAATATTTTGTTTTTATTTTCATATTGGTTTGTTCAGTTTATTTTTACATCAATATGAAGTTGTTTATATGACCGAGTACAATAAATCAAATTTATAGTATTTTTCAACTTCTTTTGCGATGTTTTTTAATCTTCTTTATTTTATTGACAGTCCAATCAAAGCTGTTTCTTTTTTTACAAGACTAAACAGTTTCCAGACAACTGGAAAATATTTATTTTATTTTTAAATATGAAATTTGTTTTTATTTTAATTTATGATACGTTGGTATATTAATTAATCAACCGTTGCCAAAAACAAAAGATTTATTTTAATAAAAATTAAGAAACCAAAAACAAACACTGAAACGAACGTTTCAAATAAAGTTTGTTTAGTTTAAGCAAAACACTATTTTTAATACAACAAGAAAAAAAAGCAACACCGGTGGAACAAATATCTTCAAATTTAGAATTTCCTAGCATATAGGTAATTGAATACAAAATACTTAAGTGTGTAAAAATAAGAAAAAGATTAAATTTAAGACCGTTTTTTATGCAATATGAAAACGTTTTGTAAGAAAACTTTCAGATTTTTATTGAGTTATTCAATAGTTAGAATATTTTTAAGTTTTTATAGAACAGAACCAAATAGCATTAATTTTGATCATTATTAATCATATCGCATATAATGCTTAATGATAGGAAAAGTGCAACTAAAAAATTCATTACCCAATACTCAGTGCAATGTAATGAATGGACTTTGTTTCAATACATATTTTCCCCATTTAAATCAATATACTCTTCAGTTCTGTGCTCCCGAAATCCTTAACAAAATTTTGAATGATCTTGGAAATTTTGATCTTTTTAAAATCTCATGGGGATTATGAATATAGAGACACACTAAAATACTTTCGATTTGTACGCTATCGGTTTGTAACTTTAATGAACAGATTTATTTACTTTTATTTTAAGGTCACCAAAATGCTGTGCTCCCAAGTGTATAGATACATTATTTCAGGCTCTGATATAAACCTTTCACACTTCGATTTTTGCATAATTGATTTCCGTTTTGTCTCAGTTTTTTAAATGTATAGGACACAACCTGTCTAAGGTATTAATCGTTATTTCTTCATAAAATTTTTTTTTTGGTTTTATTTTTTGTTAAAATCTGAAATCCTAGTTTATTATCCAATTAATTAAAAATTTATAAAAAATTTTTATAAAACAAACATTCATTTATCAGTCTGGAATAGGTTAATAAATTTCACAAACTGTTTGTCTTTATCTTGTCTCAATGGATTCTTTGGGGAACATATTACTTTTCTCTCATTCCTTAAGTTCTCCAGAATTAATTTTGTGGGAAAGTTGTTAAAATTTGACAGATAAGACTTTTGTCGAACTTCTATCTGCACACATTTCTGAAGTTTTGGCAAATTTTTTAAAATCTTCATTCCCGTGAGCCCCATATTTGCAATATTTGTACTATTTGAAAAGTATTTCTATATTTGAAAAAGTACTTTTGGGTTTCAAACAAATCATTATTATTCTGAGAACACAAAATAAATATTAATTGATACTAGAAGAAGATTATGGATGGTGAATTGGAGACTTTCTGGAATGACTGCGAATATTTAATCATTGATTTATAATCAAGATAATTTTTCTACTTTCGTACTATCCGTCTTTTTTTAAACAGTTCGCTGTCATATTTTGTTAAAAAAAAGAATTATCAAGATTCTCTTATTTGGAACTTCGAACTAATCAGTTACCCAAACTACTTTTTTATCGTAAAAATTGTTTTGCAATTTTTATTAGCAATTAGTTTTCGCAAATAAACATTTTTATCTGTGGTTTTTAAATTGACAGTTGGTAGGCTTGGAACTGAACTTTCGATTACATAATTTTGTGTAGGGTCCCCGAAAACCTTTCCTCCATAGAAAATTGTTTACACAAAAATTTCATCAAGATCTGTCGACTAGATTAATGCACCTCTGAAAGGGTTAAGCAATAACATCGAGAAAGTGAAAGATAAAATTGAACAGCACTGAATCATATCGTTATTTTAAAATGTCAATAAATCACATACTTAAAAATAAAACAGAACAAATTTCAGATGCCTTCAAAAAAGTTGCCTTAAATGGAGAGTATGAAAAAAATGCATCATAGAATGCAAGAGAAATAAAACAAAAACTTAACAAAAAGTGCGATACAAAAATTTGTTCATGTAATAATATTAATGATACATAAAACCAAAAACTGTAAAAACAATTTAATATATGACAAAAAAAAAAAAAATAAATAATTAATATATATATAATGAAACTAACAGAAAAGTATTCGATTGTCCGACAAAAGAACGTTTAAAATGAATTTAAGTTCATAAAGTTAAAAAAAATTCAAGAAAGCTGAATAGTGTTTAAGAAACAGTTAAGCGAAAATCCTTTATAAAACATTTTAGATTTTTACTTGAAATATATATGAAGGTGGTTTATTTGTCTTAGTAAAGAGAGTGCACTGCAATTTACTTGAGCTTATAAAGATAATGATTTTGTTCAGTAAATGTATATTGAAAAATTTATAAGAAAACACATATAATTAGATTCAACTTTGTAGGGATGAGTTGAGATTCTAGAAATTAAGCTAATTTAGATATAAGAAATTAATTCAATTAATTGAAAAAAAAAACAAAAACAAAAAACAAACCTATATATACAACAAAAATAGAACATATTTCAAACACTAACTTAAGATACATAAGTTTGTATAAAAATATAGGAAATAAATAAAAATTTAAATAGTAACGATATTTATGTTTATTTTTTTTAGTCAACTGAATTGAATTTATAGCAAGTTTTGGTAAACACAGCATTTGAAAGTTAGTAAAATAATTTTATTATTGTATTTATTTGCATTTCTTAAGAAAAAAACAATTTAAATTCTATGCTTATTACACTATTTAATTTTTCCGTTTTTTAGAAAAACGTTTGCCACCACTTTTACCCGCTCCAAACTTTTTCCCACCAGTTTTTTTTCCAGTATAGTTCTTTGTGTTCGAGCGTCGCGATTCTTCCCACTTAAGTTGCTTCTCCGATGATTTGTCTTTATTTAATATAGCATTTGCGGTACCCTGACCTTTCGTTTTTCCAGTCTCTTCCAGTAGTTCGGCAAAATCATCAGCAGCAGCAAAAAGTGAACTCATGTCTATGAAACGAAAAAAAGAAAAAAAAAATACTTTAAACATGCAGTGTGAATATTTATTGTTAAAATCACCATCGCTGTGTTTTAATTTTTTCGCAAAATTACGCGAATCTACGGCTAAAGTGTTTTTCCGCGACTTCTTTGATTTTGGTGGTGAGAGTTCATCGTCATCATCATTTACGCCTGAACTATTAGCTTCGCTCAAATCGTCATCTTCATCATGTTCCGCTTCATCCATCGATATTGATCCCTCGTCATCGTCGTCTTCGTCATTGTCATCATCATCTCCATCCTCCGCACCATCCAAATCAATGGAACCCGTTTCATCGCCTGAAACATCACTGCCTGCAAATTCTTCATCAGCAATATCCTCCTCATCTCCCCAATCGGCATCAATGTCTGAATCTTCCGCTTCATGTTCCTCGGCAACAGGCTTCTTTCTTTTTTTCTGCTGCTTCTCATCCTCCTTCAATTCACCACCCAATTCTTTTAGGAAGTCAATTTCATCTTCTGCATCCGCAGCAATCTTGGCATTTTTACCAAAAAATCCATCCAGATATTCTTCAAATTCATCATCGTTCACTTCTCCATCCTTTAAATCTAAATCACCCTCATTTTCATCGTCTTTTGACTTAACTGGTACAATCGCCTTCATTCGTTTTTGTTCCAAGTAATTAAAAATAAACATTTCATCTTCAGTACAATTTGCTTTGGTCAGAGACTTGACAGGTTTACCACGTGCGCCAAATGAAACGTATCGCTTGTGTGAAATTGTTGGAACTTCTGCTTTGCTTTGATCTAGTTTTTTGGGATTCTTAAATGCGAACCTCTCGAGGAAATGTGGCAGGCCAAAATCGCGAAGTGGGTCACCATAGTAATCGATGCGCTTTTCTGTGTATTAAAAGCAAATTGATCAAAATAATAAACAAACATTTATTGTTAATAAATAAACAAGTTTTAAATTAAAATAAGGTTGCCGACGTAATTAGATTTAAAACGCGAAAAGATCCTTCTCGATACTCGAATAAGTAACATGCTGCAATGAACTACAGCACCTGTCCTATGCCTGGTCTTAACATTAGAATTTCAATATAGAGATTTAATACAGAAACAGAATTTATAAAATTGGTATCTAAAACGGAATAGGGACAAAATACGTATTTTTACAAATACTGAAAAAGTACAACTAAAGATGCTTACGATTGAGAATGTTATCAGCAAACACTTGCACGGTTGGGTGAAAATGTTCACGCAGCAGAAGTAATTCACTGCGCAAGGCGTATTCTGCACCTGCATATGAAGGCACACGATGGTAAGGATCGTACTTGCTGGCTGATATAACGCTCATTTTAGTGGATGTAGTCGCAACATTTGCGTGATGCCAAGATGAAGGACCATTTTCTTTTTCTTCGACCTCATCAACTTCAGTTTCTTTATCTATAATTTTTGACTTATCTTTTTCTTTATAGTCATGATCTTGTATATCTTCGTATTTTTCTTCGCCATCACTGTCAAATTTAGCAAGTTCTTCGTCTTCCGCTGAAACCTGAGGCAATGCGGCACCAGCAGTTGTCGTATTGCTACCATTGTTAGAAGCTTCTTGCTCCTCAGCGCTGCAAGCTAATTCTTTTCGACTTCGAAATAGTTTGTGTATAACAATTAAACATCCGGCAGACATAGATGGCGACATATATAGCGCAATCTGCAACAAACGCTTAATGAACGCTTGCATTCGCGGCACATTTCCATCAATGTGAATGGCACGATGAATAATATGCAACAGTTGCGCCGCAGTTTTAGTACCCACAGTAGTTAATTCTAGGTCAAGCATTTTTTTATAAAGAGCATTATAGAAACGATCCGATTTCTCAGTTTTAACTGTGATAAGCTGGAGTAACAAGCTCAGTGTTTGTACGGAAATTCGTATATCTGCCAAATGCACCAAACGATATATGGTATCTTGCATTTCTTTAGTCATAATCTCTGTGCTACCGTTTGCAGGTTTTGCTTCGATTATAGCTTTTTGTAAACAACGCAAAATAGCTTGCATGGTGCGATTGTTAACAGCACCTTTCTGCACCAACACTTTGAAGAGTGAAAAGCATATGTGAACTAGTTTTGTGCACACCTCAGGACGCCCAGCTGGTGCGATACTAGCAAGGAAGCAAAGAGCAAAATGTTGTGCGCGATCAGATATGTTGTTACGGAACAAGAGTTTCTCAGTTTCGGCTACAATAATGCCGCACATATTTGGATGCTTCAAAGCAACCTCGCTAAGATGGTGCAGTGCCTTAGACGCAATTTTAGCCAACGGATCACCAAGTTTGTTGATTAGCATTGTAAGCAACATCTGCTCCTTTTCGGGTGCATAGGCTAACAATTGAGAGGCGGCAATAATAGAGCAGTTTTTGTTGTTCTCCTGACCAGTTTGAATGCCATTCTGTAGGTTCTTCAGGAATTCTGAGATATAAATTATAATAAATAAAATATAAATTAAAGACTCACAATATCTTTGAAAAAGTAACCATACCAAAATATTGTTCCTTCAGTTCGTTCTCAAAATGCCAATAAGCATAGATGGAGCGCAGTTTTTCCTTACTCAAGGCAGAGTTTTTGCGTACCTGTTTCCAATCAGCACCACGCATTGGTATTGAAATTAATTTCCGATGTGGTGGCAACAAAACTTCTTTCCACAAGTCAGTCAGAATGCCAATTACTTCTGAACTGGATTTATTTGAGAGTTTTGTGAAGCCTATCAATGCAGTAAGCGCGCTCATATTGCCTAAAGGATTGCTTGTCACGAGAAGCGCACCTGCACTGGCGCGATCCTTTGCAGTGCCCTTGTGTAAGGCAGTTTGCAACCAGCGTGAATCAGAAGGATTTCCTCAAATTAAAAATAATCATTTAGTACTACAACAAAACATTGCTCACAAACAGTTAAACCTACTTCTGGCAAACGCTGTTTGCTCAGATTCAAACGCAGACTTGCACAAGCTAAACAATTCCATCTGCTCGCTATCCTTCATATCCAATATATCCTCGCTAGTTGGAAATTGTGGATACTACAATAAAGATTTGTATCAAAAAGGAGGTTCGATACTGAATGTTTATTTTTGAAATTGTTGCTACTTACAACATTGAACCACTTTTTACGAGAATCATCATCATTACCATCTTTTAGTTTTTGCTGCGCTTTTTCTCGTTTCTCAAAGTAATCCTCCTCTACTTCCTCCTCAGTAACTAGAACATTATTTGTTTCTTCATCCTTATCGTGTGTTTTATTCGATTTATCCTGTTCAGTATCAATTAGTTTTTTCTTTTTAGATTTCTTGACTTTTTGTTTCTGTTCAGACATAATTTCGCCATCCTCATCGAAGATAATTTTCTTATTTTTTTGTTTTGTAGTTATTGCAGTTGCTGTTGCTGTTGCTGTTGCTGGTGACATTTTTTTAGTTTTTGTTAACGAACCACTGCCGAATTATTTTAAAATAATTTTACCAATTTAACGCACGTGTAATAATACAAAATTAACGCAAATCTGTTGACAGCTCAATGTCATTACTTCTCTGACATTTGACGTCAAAACATTCTGTGAATTTTCACAGTGTTGCTATTATAGTACTAGTTGAAATACCATTTTGAACCATGGTATAATAATACAAGGTAGTATTGACAGTTGCTTGGGAAACCAGCATCTGTCAAAAAAAAAAGTCAATAAAGAGAACGTTCAATTGTGCTTATGTTTTCGCCATTGTTTATTTTTCAGAGCTTGCAAATAACCACACATTTGATAACAAAATATTTCATATTTTATTTTATTTATAGAGAGTTATTATTACTAGAACGAAGATAATTTGTAAACTTAATGTTATTAAAAGCCGCTTTACATTGTCCTACAGTGTGTTACGACATGTCAAAATTTTCATGTATGATAGAATGTAGAATGGTGTAAACAACGAAAAGCAAAGTGTGTTTGAACCTGTTTTGATTTTTTTGACATGTCGTTCTACATTTTAATTTTTAGGTTTGTTTCTAATTTCATCACACATTCTATTCGACCAGAGATGAGTTTTATAAGATTTCTTCGAATTTAATTTATTGGAAATCACCAAGCTGCAAGTTACATTTCATCAAATGTTTAAAAGCAAGCAAAATAATGACTGCTTCCTCCTATTTTTAATGCACAATTGGCCCTTATAATGCTTACAATAGCTGCTATGTCCCAGCTATGATGATTCATTTTAAGAATTTTCAATTTTTAAATTTTTATTGAATGAAAGTGCAATGTGACTCTGTGAGATAGTCTAAAAGTGTTTTTTTTATACAAAAATTAAAAAATGACAGTGTGATAAGATTCGGTTATACTTTCTATCTCACATGTCGTAACACACAGTAGGACAATGTAAAGCGGTCTTAAGTGCAAACATAAAAAAAAAGGTTGAAAACGTTTAAGTGCAGCAACCTCAGCAGCTGCAGATGCATGTGGACGAAATTGAAGAAGTTTTCAATTAAAATTAAAACACCACGGCTGAAAAACGTTAAACATATACCACACAAAATTTTTTAACAACTTTCATTATTGTAATTGTTTATTTAACGCACATATTTTGCGGAATTCATTTTTTTTTACATTCGTTTAGTTCATGTTGCACGATCAACTGTTTTTGACAAATGGTGGTTTCCTTGTTGCTGAAAAAAATCTATACTTGTCAATGCTACCTGTATAATTGTATCATGATTTTGAACTTAGTAGAGGAAAAGTATTCTGAGTCTGCAAAGATGTATTAAAAAAGGTGAAAGAAATTGGTGACGTCTACAAAATCAATACCGTTGCGCTGTCAAAACCAAAAGAAATGAAGTGCTAGTGAAAATATTTCATTAGATACCATTTCGGGGAGATTACGATTTCCGTGGCCCCTCGATTGGAGTATGCAGTTTTAAAGCACTATTTGAGAAAATAATATTCGCCGAAGAATTTATCGATATATCGATTAGTTATCGAGATATCGATTTTTCAAAAAAATGTTTTCTCAACGGAACCAATATTTAAATTCGGTTATATCTTTGCTAATATTTGTCCGATCTGAATAATTTAGGTGTTATTCGAAAGATATTTAAAACGTTTTTAATATGAAATGAAAAAAATATATTTTTTCCGTGAATCGGCCACGCTACAGACTGCCTTTCTGCATAATATGTTTTATTTTTGCATAAAACCGTTATTTTCTCTTAAAAATGCGTTATAAAGATTAAATAAAGATATAATTAATTGAAAGCTGAAATAGTAACCTTTTGTTTGGTATACAACATGTTATACTTTTTCTTTTATTTTGACCGATTTTCGCTGTTATGTTATAATTTAGGTTGATCAGTACAATCATATAGCTGAATATATTTGATTTGCTTTATAAATTGTGCATTTATACTGTAAATGGTGCAAGAAAGATCTTCATAAAATTTTCGATGCATTTTGAGTTATTGAATAATTTTTTTTAGTGGTTCTGCCTTTTACATAATGTACTTTTCCTGTAAAAGGAGCCAGATAGACTTTTATCAAAGGTTGTTTGTTGTATTCTGAAGTACATATTTATATTTTTCCTAATCTTTTTTTGAGTTATTGAATAATTTTGTTTTTAGTGGTTTTGCCTTTTAATAAATGTACTTTTTCTGTAAAAGGAGTCAGATAGACTTTTATCAAAGGTTGTTTGTTGTATTTTGAAGTACATATTGATATTTTACTAATTTTTATAAAAAAAGTGGCTCTGCCTTTTACAAATTGCACAATTATTCTGTTTTTTTTTTTTTTTTTGGTGAAATAAAATGAGAATCCGTATATCTTATTTAAAAAGAACACGATGCGAATCATAATTAATATGATTCGAATATTCTTTTTTATTTTACATAGGTGTGCGACGTGCTTGCTTCGTGATGAAGATTAAAGTCTGTGCTTCGTGATGAAGATTAAAGTTGTTGATGTTTATCAACAGTACATCAAAATTGTACGTTTAAAAAGCAAAATAAAAACCGTGTGATTGTTTTGTTTAATCTAGTAACAATATAAAAATGAGAATAATGGTAGAAATAGGGGAAACAAGTATAACATATTGTACACCAAACGAAAGGTTAATGTTTTAGCTATTACCATATGTTATATTCTACTTACTTTTATTACGTACTTTTTGAAGAAAATAACGGTTTTATGAAAAAAAAATATATATCATAACGAAAAATCATAAAAAAAAATGTTTTAAATTTTTGTTTTATAAATTATTTTGAAGATATTTAAGTTTGTTATCGAATGATACCCAAATTATCCTGATCGGTCAAATATTAGCATAGATATTGTCGACCCAAATTATCCTGATCGGTCAAATATTAGCATAGATATTGTCGAATTTACATTAAAATTTCTTTTAGTAAAAATTTTTTAAAAAATCGATAACTCGATAACCAATCGATAAATCCTTCAGTGAGTCTTATTTTCTCAATGAGTTCTTCAAAACCATGATACAATAAGAAGGTAGGGCAAGGAGCTTTGACAAGAACTTTTAAAAAATGTTGATTTATCTTCAACAGTTTTACTGTATTAAGAAGACTTAAAAAAGTTTTTTTATAAGATATCGTATGCACATTAGAATAAAATTTTTAAACAAGAAATTAAGAAAACAAAAAGATAAACAAAAAATTATAGGCAATATTAAATAAGTGAAAATAAAGCTATAAAATTACTAAAAAATTCGTTGTTTCAATTATAGACACATTGATTAAAATTTTTCTTATTTACCCTGTATATAATTCCTTTTCTTTGTGTCTATCCCACATTTATGAAATATACGGAAAAGTGGCATCGCTAAAATGCATTTTGACATAAGCAGTAGGTCTTGTCAAAGCTCCTTACCCTACCTTCTTATTGTATCATGTTCAAAACTGCATATTCAGATCTTGGGGCCACGGAAATCGTAATCGTGCCACCATTTCTACTAACAAGGTAAATAAATATAAATGCCAAATCTAAGTAGTGTCAACGCAAGAAAATTAAAAAAGGAAATTTTTTAGGCGGCCTCGGTAGTCGAGTAGGTAGGTTAGGTTAGGTTGACGTGGCTGCCTCCTATGAGACACTCTTAGGCCAGTTTGGCCCGTTGTGATACCAGGGGTTAATTATTTCCACTCTATCTGAACCAGTTGGAGATATTTATGAAGCTTTGTATTCGGTAGACCAAAGTTTTTGAGAGTTCGTCTAGGTCACTGTAGAACCAATTACCTAGGAAGAGATGGCGCTTTCTGGCCAGCGCTGGGCATGTGCAGAGAAGGTGTGTTGTGGATTCAACCTCCTCCTCATCTCTGCAGCTTCTGCAGAAGTCGTTATGGGGAATATTCAGTCTTCGGGCATGGTTTCCAATCAGGTAGTGTCCTGTTAGAACGCCTATTACGATATTTTCGCCTATCAGTCGAGTAGGTAGCGTTTTTGACTATTATCCCAGAGGTCCCGGGTTCGATTCCTGGCCAGGCCATGGTCCTTCGCTCTAAAAAAAACTTTCTAAATTTTCTTTCCTCATTCCTAAAATCAATTGAAACAAAAATTCATTAATATTTACCACTTGAAATAAAATTATTGAAATGTTGAAATGTTTACGACTTGAAATGAATTTATTGAAATGTATCTATGAAAAATTTAATAAGTAGTCTGTAAGATTTGATCTCTGTTAGATGAAATAAGTAAATAAATAAATAAATAAATTTTGCCTTATATTAAAATTTAGTATTTTTTGTTCTTTTTATAAAATGTTAATTAATTTTTCTATATTTTAAATAAACAGTTATATAAAAGGAAAAATTTACCAAAGGTATTTAAGAACTAAAATATATATAAATTACGCTTATGCAATTGAAATTTGCCTCATATCTATATACAAAAAGCAAAACGTTGTCTGTCTGTCTGTCTGATGGCTATAGACTCTAAAACTACAGAGCCGATTGAGCTGAAATCTTAGCAGTAGATTTGTATCCAGTACTAGATGGTTTAGGGAAACCAAATTTTGCCACACCCCCTTTTACCGCCCACAAACCAATAAAAATTCTGTATTTCACACGGTTTTAGTCGTATTAGTAGTTTAGTTTGTATGCTTAGTGTCGGCAACTTTCTTAAAAATGGGCTGCCACATCCCCTTTTAACGCACAGTAATTAATAAAAATGGTATATATTAGACTGAAATTTGGTAATTTAGTTTGTATGCTTAATTTCGGTAACTTTACTAAAAATGGGCTGCCACACCCCCTTCAACGCCCACAAATCAACGAAATACTTTATTTCAAATGGTTTTAGTTGTATTAGACTAAAATTTGGTAATTTAGTTTGCATGCTTACTGTCGGCAACTATACTAAAAACGGGTTGCCACACCCTCTTTTACCGCCCACAAATCAATAAAAAAGCTTTATTTCAGACAGTTTTAGTCGACAATAAAAATTTTTAATATCGAATAGCTTTGGAAGTAAAAGTAACATTACGAACATACAAACTCAAAATAGAGTTACTATTTGGTGATGTCCTGCTACTGGGAAACTGCGAAGAAAAGGTTTGAATATAATTATTATGTTCCGATATAATTGCTGGGTGCAGCAACGCGCGCCGGGAAAAAACTAGTATAATTATAAAAATTTTTCCCAAATCTTATAATCCATTTTGATCGATTTATAAATAATTCTTCACTTTTTAAAGAACTAAGTTAAAAAGTTGACAATTGCGTGGATTATTTGGAGAAGTTTCATGCTTAAACAATTTCTATGAAAAGTTTTCCAAAACTCGAATTTTGGCATGGATTTTATCTTAAAATTGAAACATTTATATAAAACATACAATTCTTACATTGTTTCGTTGAATTAATTCAGAAGTGCCCATTAAATGCGAAAACTAATATTTAATAGACAAAAATATTAAAATATCTTTAAAAATGACAATGTATTAAATTTTCATTTTTGTTTTCAATAAATCAAATTTTTTTTTCAGTTCCTTATAAATGGATCTTAGATCCTCTTTATGTGAACTTCCTTAAATAAAATTATGATGGAAGTAAAGTTCTGACTAGATAACTAAAATACGGAGAAAATACTCTAAAAAGATTTCCGTGAAAATTTCTTATCTTTGGATAGTTTTTTAGAGATGGGGTCAACAGCTTACATAGTTATGTAAAATACTTAAAAATCTTTGAAAGTTTAGTTAAGTAGGATATAGTACATTATCTTTCAGAAAGATGTCATTTTTGATTTGAAAGACGGAAAAGGTAAATTTGCTGTAATTATATTAAATAAAAATTGTTTTATCCAATGCTTTTGTATATTTTGGTATCAAGACTTTTGGTGTATGGATTTCAATATGTTTTTGCTAAAATAAATCATTAAAATAAATTAGAGGTTAAAATAAAAAATACTTTTTTCAAAGCTATATTCAACATCAAGAGGAAGAATAGTTAAAGTTTTGCTGTTAGCATAATGTTTAAAAAGGGGAAATTATGCCTCTTATGGAGGTTTATATACTAAGACCCTTTCTTTTTTAGTAAGATGTTCTTCCTTGATCGCAAATAAGTAAGCTATCGTTATCATTATCTGAATTTTTCGAGAAATGATTATGTAAAGATTTGCTATAGTAATGGTAATAGTCTTATACATATAATTTTATACAATACAGACTTAAAGGGGGTCCTAATCTAAGAAAATTATTAAACATACAGGCAGAAATTGGTATAAAGCAGTATCGCATATTTTTCTTACCTGGCACATGGTATACTTGTATTATGACCTGAAACTAACTACCTTTTGCTTTTATTAAATTTTTGGCCTGCTGTTACTAGTATGTCTGTACTGGAAAAAGCAGCAGAGTTTAAGCAGTACACTTTTGTCGTTGTTGCTGATATGTTTAATTTGTTCGTTTTTGTCCGTATTTCGTTCACCCCTCGTCAATTGTTTTAGTATACATAAATAATACAAAATATCGTTTACATATATTGTTTCGCTTGGTGTCCACATCACAGTGCGAAGAAGAAAGATAAACAAAACCGCAAGAATTCCTCGAAAATGAATGAAGCAGCAGCACTTGCAGGAATGATTCCATACGACACCATTGGACTCTATGAACAACCTAAGCCTCGATTTATTTTCAAGATGCCTAGAGTGGTACCCGACCAGAAGTCAAAATTTGAAAGTGATGAACTCTTTCGGCGCTTGAGTCGAGAAAGCGAAATTCGCTACACAGGCTACAGAGAACGGGCTCTCGAGGAAAGGCAAATACGGTTCCAAAATGGCTGTCGGGAGGGCCACACCGAGATTTCGTTTGTTGCTTCGGGTACTAATTTGCAATTGGTGTTTAATGCAAACCAAAACCCTTACATTCAAGACAAAGAATGTGATTTCGACAAGGAACATGGCAAGGTTCATATCAAATCATACTTCATAATGAATGGCGTGTGCGTGCGATTCCGGGGCTGGTTGGATCTGGAACGCTTGGATGGTGTTGGCTGCTTGGAATATGACGAAAGACGTGCCATTCATGAGGATGCTATTCTACGTGAGCAAATTGATCGCTATAATCAGAGGCTTCGTGAATTTGAGGACTCAAAGCGCGCGTATCGTGATAATCGGCCAGATGAAATGGAAGCCGTTCGTAGAGGTGTTGCATCAGGTGGCATTGGTGTTGGGGCTGCCATGTGGCGTCGTTAAGGGGAATACACAATTAATATTCAATTTAAAAATACTCATATTAGGATATGAAACTTGACTAAGCTATATGTACTAATGAATAAAATATATCTCCCATACTTATAACTGACTTAATGTAACATTGTTTGATATTATGTTAAATAAACCTATCGCCTTCAGTTTATTTCAAAATTGAAGTAGTTGTACTTAAATTGTTTAAAAATTTATAAGCTCAAGTAGAGCAATTATTTTTTCGTTTTTATGATTTTGTGTTATCTTGATACAGTCTACAATTTTACGCATACTGATTAACTAGAACTCATGGCTAAGAAATCGAATTTAAAAACTAAAATCGACAAAAAATTTTTCTTCGAGCTGAATAAAAAAATCCTACTGTCTATTTTTTATTATTACAAAACTAATACTGTAGTATTTATGTTATTTGTAAATCTGTACAATTTAATACCTTACTGAAATTCATTAAAATCTTTATAACACGAGTACTTAAAAGTTTATTCCTTAAAATATATATTAAATATTTTGTATTTGAGTTCTAAGCCAAAAATCTTTGTATAAAAAAAAAATATATTCCATTTTTTGAAGACCAATTGAAACACGTTATTGCAATTAAAATAAAAACTCTAAACTCTATTCACTATAAGAATTTTTTATTTCCATATTCAACTAAATATGTATTGCCGGAATTTTTTAATTTTCCTAAACTAAATGATGTAGCTAAATGGCTGGAACACTGAATGTTTATTTTATGAATGGGGGTTTTATTTATCAAACTTTTATTGAAAAAAATATTTTATGTCCAAAAAGGGAAATGAAAAGTAATCAACAAGTTGTACAATCTGAACATTTACAGAAAAAAAATCTTAGATTTTGTCGGTAAATGTGTTATTTAGAATTTTTCCTTTGAAACCTCATAATTAGATATGAAAATGACAGCCCAATTTATTGCATTTGTAGTAAGTATATAGTTTAAAGCATTCCTAAGTCTCTTGCTAAGCTAAAATTGTGCTTTTATGCACATCTGATTAGCAATCTGATTTCCATCTGCCTGATTATGATACAAATAAATTTCATGCCACATAGTACTATGTTGATCCTAAAATAAGTGCAATTTCAAAGTTACTTTTTACAACACTATTCAGGTGATCTTTTACTTTTTTCAAATTCGTATAAATACCGTTATAAATAAAAATGACAGCTATAAAATAATAGACTAATTTATCAATTTAGTATAGTTAATTTTTTTAAGTAAAAAATGTGTGACAAAGCGTTGCGAAAAATAGAGGAGGCTTTTCTGCAGTTCGAAACAGTTCAGGAAGACCATCAGTTGAACATATTTGCACAGTCCGTATCTGCAACCTCGGCTCTTACAATAGACTCTTACAATCTAATGCCCGAAAGTAATAATGGCAATGAGGCTAACGAAATATGTGTCTTGAAACCGGTTAATACTTTAATCTCGGACCACTCGAAGAATGATTTTTGTATGTCACCTGATTCGCAGCCATGTGAGCGTCAGCAACTTGATCCGACTGTGGAAGCCATGCTAAGGACTGCTGTGGAAAGCATTGACGCTTTTGTATTAAAGCAACACCGTGTCCTTCAGTCTTGCAGAAAGCCAGGCATGAAACGAAATAGGAGCCGAAACCTTAGGCACGCAAGTGTTGAAAACGATTCTTTGACTGGAGAGTGGTTGGGCTGCAAGGTAGCTGAAAGAAAAAAATACGAACGTCTATCTTCGACTAGATGGCGTACCTTCAATCGCATGCTCCATCAAACGCAACAAAGTTTAAAGTTTTTCAACTTAGAACGTCGTATATACAACGTTGTCCATTGAATGGACTAAACTGAAAACAACAAAACTAGGTTTCGAAAAATAATTTTGGAAGGTAAAATGAATTAGCATTGAAATAAGTCGTAGTTTTGACCTTGAAATATTAAGTCAGTTTTGTACATATGAATTAAAAATTAAGAAAATAAACAAATTTAACTTTTAAGCTGAAATTATCATAACTTTCTTAAATTTATGCAAGACCATCTTGGAAGAATCGACACCCTAACTATGAATTCAAATGTTCGAATATATTTTATAAATGAATTTTATTTGTTTAAATTTAAGAAAGATATATTTTTTTAATTTAAATAATATGATAAAATGTTACCAACGAAACATACAATAAAGGGAACAAAATCTACTGTATTCATCGTCTAGTCTAAATATTATTTCTCAACTCTTAAGGTTAACTCTAACGGAATTGTAAATTGGAAATACGTAAGCCAATGCAATCTTTTCCAATTTGACTCACTTCACAAACTGTGCATAAACTATCCTTATATTGGGGGTCGTAGGCAGCATTGCAGAAGGGGCACGTCAATTCGGGTTTGCCTCGATACAGAGGTTTGTAGCTTATGCCACATATATTGAATGGATTGAATTCTTCATATTGCAACTGATGCTCGTCGATAGGATTGACCTCGCAGGCCTGCAGAATCTTGCGTACCTGTTGTGCGACCTCGGGTCGTGGTCCTAATTCCAACAAGCGTCTGGCAAATGAGGCTGCAGTTTTGTAGTTCTTAAGCTTGAAGAACATATTCAAGGCGGTGCGGAGTGTAAGAATTTGGTGCACTGGCTGCAACTTGCAATGCGTAAAGTATGCGGCGAGTTCACACAAACGCTTCTGCTCTTCTAGCGTTGACTTTGGCATAACTTTACGTTCGGCTTCCATTTTAAGACCAAGTATGTATTCGGAGCATATCTTTAGCAACTGTTGGGCTTCGGCAATATCCTGTTTAGTTTCCACTACCAACATTGGAATACTTATTAATATGGAGTGGAACTTTTCTACGGCTTCGGTGAATTTTCCAGCGGTGGTTAATTGATAGCCAGCTTGCAAACGCTGTACTAAATCGTTAAGTTTAATACCCAAGGCAGGTCTTTGATTTTTTGAATTATTTTCAGAAAAGTTACGTAATGGATAGGCGCCTAAGGACTTAAGATTGGGCAATGCCGTAAAGCTCGTTTTTGCACAAGAGTAGTTTTGCAGAAATAGCGCTTTGAAAGGCTTAAAGTTGACCACACCAAGTTGGTCGTTTAGCAGACGAAAAGCTGTTTCAAATGATCCCGCCTTAATGTGATCCAACACTAAAGGCGAGTGATTGGCCCATTGTTGTGGTGCCGAAAGACCCTTATTTGGAGCAGCATAGTAGCCATTATCCAAAGCAGATGCTTTTATTTTTGAGGCCAACTCTTCCGGCACTACTAAATCATCGTCTCCAACATCCCAGCCAGCGCCTTCTTCCCCAACACCTTCCAAACCGGGTTCGCTATCAAGAGCATCGTGCATTTCATCATCACCATCTTCACCGAGTCCCAAATCTGCATCAGCACCCCAGCCATCTCCACCACCAACATCGTCCAGTATAGCAGCATCAGCATTAACATTTAGAGCTTGTCTAGCGGTAGCGCTGGTGCCAGCACGTGTGATCATAGCACCCTCGAAGAAACCTTTGGAAACAGTTAATAGAGGCCAGTTACTCTCGACCTGCTGTATTGGTACTGGTGGCTTCAGAAGAGTTGCATTCTCATTGACCTCAGGCAGCGCATTACCCTCTTGGGTAATAGCTTCGCGTATCACATCTGCCTGATCTTCAAAGCCGTGTGTGGCGGCTGTTAAATATGCCAACGATAACTGCCCACAATTCTTTAGAATGCTTACACGTTCCTTAACATCACCTAATAGGAGCGCACCTTGGTACTGGGCAGAAACATCTTTGCGAATTTCTGCGATTTTGTTCATTTTTTTTAGTTTTTCCAAGTTACCAGTAATGAGATACAGAAAACTGAGTTTGTCGAAATTCTTTGTACGCTGGTAGCACATTTCCACTACTTGATGGTTACCTTGCAACAAAGCAGCTTGTCCCAACCGATCCCAACAATCTTTGTCGTCTAGCGCTTTGGCCGCCTCTAGAGCTATTTCAATGTTGCCGCACTCTAAGGATAGACCAAACCGTGTCTTTTCATCCTTCACAAAGTGTAGTGCAACTTCTGGATATCCCTTTTGCTGCAAGTAAGCGATAATGCTCTGCCCTACCAAACGTGCATTACGCACCATATGGAGAACCTCGTCATATTTTCTATTAATCAAAGCCAACTTGAATTTATACTCTGTAGAGTCGATGTGCAGCACACGGGTTCGGCATTCACGATCCAAGCAAAATACCTGATTGCCCTTAACGCGTGTCAAATAGATGGGAAGGTCCAAAGTGCGTATAATACCATGGTCACCATTTGTAATGGCATATTTGATATGATTGCTGGTAGTGTAGATGAAGACGCCAGAGTCATCCCAAGCGCCAGATTTGACGCGACAATTTTCCTGGATAGTGCACAAATACTGCAGCCGACGATCGCAGATTGTGACAGAGTGCTTGCACAACAATGCAACTAGAGACATGTCTGCTGACCAAACAACATAACGACACTTGGCCAATTTAATGCAGCCTACGGAAACCAAGCGCTGCACTTCATACAGCGTTACATACTCGGGGTCACGTATAAGCAACATACCAGTTCCAGCATAGAATATCTCCTCACAGAATGTAGGTATTTTTTTGGTTACCTCATTTTTGAAATTTTTTATTACCAGCTGTTGATTGCGGTCGAGTACAGCAAAACGATTGCGTGCAACCCAAATGGCTGTGATGCCCGAAGAGCGTTTACTATCAGATTCATTTTGCGATTCAGAGTCCTTAGGTATTTGACACAGATCGTAAGTGCTGTTCTCCAAATTATTGGTACGTGTGCAGATAAGAACTGCATTTAAAGCTGGATTATAGGACATACTGTGAACTGGTGTTTTGCCTCCACCGCGCAATTGCATGACCACGGTATCTTTGGTAGTGGTGAAGTCTAGTTTACGAAAAAAACGCTCTTTTACATAGTAGAGCATATTTCCATGCACGGCATACGCAGGGCGTTCACGTTCCAACTTGAAGACCACCATGCCTGAAAATTTGGGAAACAATATAAAATTAAAATATTTATTTAAAGAGGCCTTAATCAGTTGCTATACCTCCATCATGACCAGCTGCAAACAAATTAAGAGTGGGATGAGCTGTCAAAATCCAGAAACGTTCTCCATCACGACGGAAAGTGTACAAGCACTGACGCTTGGTCATATCCCAAACGCGTATACTACGGTCTTCACCATTCGAAATTATCAAATCCTGCCTGGGATGAAACAGCACGCACGACACATTGTTGTAGTGGCCACGACATGTGTCAACTTCCCAGGCCTTATATTCATTCATGCGCCACAATTTGACCAAACGATCATCTGCTCCAGACACAATAAGTGGCAAAGTTGGATGAAAACTTGCCCAGTTCACTCCACGATCGTGACCTTCCAAAACATGCTTAACTACTGCGTCAGCCTGTCCAAAAAGGTCGGTGGCACCCGGATGTCCCTTTAAATGGTCATCAAGGCCACCTGGACCTGGCGCAACATTCTTTTTACGCAAACCCGAAATATCCCAAACACGTACAGTTTGATCCAAGGATGCTGAAACAATTTGATCCTCAGTGGGATGAAATTGGGCACACATAACGTAGTGATTGTGTCCCGTCAATACACAGATACAATTGCGAGATTGCCAGTTCCAGATGCGAATTGTTTGATCGTCAGAAGCGCTCAAAATCCAAGGATACTCATGATGGAACGCAACTGTGCGCACATAATCCAAATGAGCCAGCAATGTGAAGATGCAACGCCGTTGCTTGTAATTCCATACTTTTATTTTGTAATCGTCCCCACCGGAAACGAAGAGTGGCATTTGGTTATGGAACGCCACACTGCGTACGGGGCCATCATGTTCGTCGAACTTTTCGAGCAGAGTGTGCATGCGATAGTCCCATAGTTGAATAACGCCACTATGTAAGCTTACAAGAATCCAAGGGCGTTTTGGATGGAAAGAAAGACCCTTGACTCGTGCTGACTTTGATTCAAAGTTGGTCAACATTTTCTCGTATTTGTTGCGTTAACAATAATTGTGCTTCTTACTTGACCAGTTTTTTGGCGTAGTTGAAATGCTATTAATAAAAAATTAAAACATAAGATCTTATATTGAAGTTAAAGCGAAAAATATTTCGTTTTTAATTTGTCCATTAAAATTTGTGAAAAACATACCTCCAATAAAATTTTCCAACTTTTTTACCAATAGGAGTTTTGTGTGACACGTCAATAAAATTTGATAGAATTAATTTTTGCCGAACGTCAGCGCTGACCAGTACTGCCAGATTAAAGTAGGAGAAAAGTACTAAATACGGTTGTCATATAAAAGCAATTCTGAAAATCGTAGAAACTATCTCAGATTTATTATTTTTTTAAACGGCTTCCAAAAACTTCTTTCATGTAATTGCATATTTTAAGAGTTGCAACAAAAAAGTCTTAAGTTCACTTTATTATGATGCTTCACTAGCAGAGGGATCCATAAACATATAAGGCATCTTTCTGTACTACGTCAAGTAACTTAAAGTTACTCGAAAGCATTTCTTTACACATTTTTCCAGTACGAGCGAGAAGAATAACAAGCAAAATATCACTCTCTATTACTCGAACTTTCTTTGAGCACGAATCTTGAGCTGATTGTAAAAAAAAAATGAATACAATTGTTAAGAAAATTGATAAAAATAACGTTCAAAAAAGCAAAATGAACCCAAATAGAAATATCGATTTAATAAATGTACTGCTCCAGCTCATTTTTGATTTTTCTTAATAAACCAACCAGCCAATTCAAAAACATCTGATTTGCTAGAATCTAGCTTCAAGTCATGTCTGTACTTTTCAATAGATTTTCTCATTTGATAGATAAAAAAAATTATGTGTTGCTCGAAGTTTTCATGAAATGAGTGCAGAAATAGATAATGTGATAAAAGAAAGAAAGAGACTAAAATATAAGACACATGTATTATATTAGGTTTTTCAAATATTTTGTTAAAAAAAAACAAAAAAAATACTCCACTGTGAAACGTTATATTGGACTGAAATATATAGTATAAGAAGCCCTTGATAGCAAAATATACTCTGTTTTGTTATAATTGAAATGGGGAAAGAAATATTAAGTATGTTCTTAGAAAAAAAAATGTCTGCAATATAGAAGAGTAGGTTTTAGCATGAAATTTGTGATTAAATTTGAGATTAAATGTTGATTGATGAAAACTATACCTTTGAGGAAGAATTCTTCGCCTCATTTTGAAGCTTTGTTAAAAATATACGGATTTTCTTCCACTTAACTTTACAAATTTTAGTAAAACTTTTTGTGCAAGATGTTTAATGTCTTATTAGTGCTTAAAACTTTTGTAAAAGTATCGTTCCCAGTTTTCGTCCCTTATAATAGTTTTCTATTATGCACATTTTTAATTGTCTGGAAAAGTTGTAATATTAAATTATATACTTACGTATTATGCATGAGTATTGAATGTCGTGAATACCTTTTTTCAATGCACTACCTTATCAATGCAACACTGCGCAAATTATCCAAAGAAAAACTTGGATCAACAGTCAAAACAGTAAATAAGAAAACATGACGTTGGCCCACCGGGCTTTGTTTACCTGGTTTATCGTGCTCGTTTTCCTTATATTGCTTTGTCTGCGTTTGGAGCCTCGTACACATTGGAACTGGTTCGTTACCTTCACGCCGCTATGGGTGTTTGATGGAATCCTTATAATTTATGTGATCATTAAAATCATACGCAAATGGCGGAACTTGAAGCGCCTTAAGGAGCTGCTTGTTTCATACCAATGGTACATCGGTGGTGTTCTCTTAAAGATTGCGTCACAGGTGATGATTTGTCTTAAGTTGGAGTATCCGCAACAGGAGATATCCATATTTGTTACAATGATTCCCATTTGGTTGCTACTCACTTCAATGATTGTTTATGTTTTTATAAAGTTGACAAAAATCGGCAAATGAGGATTTTAAAGTATAAATTAAGAATAGGTTTTCGATTTTATTTTGTAAAATAGTTTTAAAAGTTTAAAACGAAAGTTTTTGGTAAAATAAAAAATCAATTTCCTAAAAACCGTATTTGCTTTGGGTGGCACGTCGTGTCTGTCGGTTTGCCGCCCACATTGCCTGCAATTCTGCTTCATTTGCTTTGGCCTTGTGTGCCAAATAAGTGATTTGATGCTTACGTCGTGTTCCTGACGCTGGTTCCTCATCTACCAATACACCAGTGGCCTGATAGGATGTTGAAGTGGCTAATGCTGTACGCATCCATTCATCGCGATCCGGAAGTACCTGTTCACTTGAAATATCCATGACCTGAATTTCTTGTTGATGTTTTCGACGTCGCTTGGCACTACCGCCGACCAAAGCTTGCACAGCATGAGCATCAAGATTTTGTTGATCGTGATAGCGCTTCTGTGCTTCTAGCATTTTCTCCTCTTCGTATGTAGATTGTTCTTCTGCTTGTGCTTTTGTTGCAGTCTCCATGGAATTTAAGTATTTATTGGTAGCTTCTGCCATTTTGGCAGCTCGTTTTGCGACCATACAATTTATTTCATTGACGCTTACTTCAGGCAATATTTCCGCGGAATTCAAAGAAAAAAAGTCACCACTCGATTTGGCTTCAGTATCGCTGTCTTCATCGCTATCACTACAATCGACGAGCGATAGTTTGGATTTTGCTTCAGTTGCAGGAGGCTTTTTATTTACAGCTCGCAGTCCATCAATACCCTCAGTATTTTGTGCAGGTCGACGATTTTTAACAGAGTCTGGTACAAACACGTTAGCTTGTGGTGGGATAGTCAAATTGTCAATTGTTGTGGAACTTGGTGCTTTGCAAAATACTTGCTCTGATTTGGCTTTAGGCAAGATACTTAATAAGCTAGAGCCTTTGGGAGCTTGTATGATTCCGGTTTTGTTTTTGGCTCTGAGCGCTAGATCTTTATCGACATCAACAAATTCCTTTAATGCGGGTATAGTTATTTTTACAGGTGCCTTTGTCACTGTCATTGGTGGAATTGCTTTGGGCTTTTGTTCGCTATCCAGTTGAACAGCCTTTTTGTGCAGGAATTCGTCATCTTCCTCAATTATATCCGTACTGTTACCGCTATAGGATCTCGGCATTGGTAGTTTTGCAAAAGTGGGTGTGACGTCTTCATCAAGTTCCTGATCAAATGTAGAGATTGCTTCGGTGGTTTTTGGTGGTGGAAGAGAGAGCGTGTGTTTCTTTAATTGCTGGAGCCCAATTTCAGCAGGTGTAAAATCTTCGTCTTCATCGCTGATATAACCATTAAGTGCAACTACGGGAATATTTTTTGAACTTGTCGGTTGCTGTTGCTGCTTTTTATTATTTACATTAGCTAAAACCACTACCTGTGGAACCTCTTGCTCACTGTCTGAATCATCATCACTGCTAGCTTCATATGCAACAAGGGACATTTTCTTTAATATATTTTTAATCTGAACAAAACTTGTTTACAGACACAAAACCAAAATAAATATATTTTGTGCGAAAAAACTGTCAAATCGAACAGCTGAGAGTAAGCATTAGACCAGAGTTGCACGTGAATAAATTTGTATTATTAAGGGTACGTTTTTATTTTTTGATATCCTTTTATTTGTGACCTAATTTAAGCAGGGATATTTTTTTTCTGCTCGCCACTTTAAAATCAGTGCGACAAAAATAACGAAAATTTTGTTGTTGCGTGGAGAACCCACAAAATCAGAAAGACAAAACTTTCTTGGTGCAGAGGACCTTCTGTTTTTTATTTTGCTTACCATTTTGCAAATTGTGGGTGAAAAGATAGATTAGCTAGCTAGTATCAAAAAAATGTTTATTTTGGTTTAAAAATTTTCTAACTCATAAATATTCTAAAAAAAAATATGTGTGTGGCTGCCACGCACGGCAGAAGTGAAACCTTCAGAAAACTAAACTGTGAGAGAATGAGACGAATGCTGTATTAAGAGTGAGATAATTATAGGGTTTGTTGATTATGATATTGTTATCAAGTTTAAATTTACAGTTGACGTCCAATATAACGAATGGTTTCTTGTCCAGCCTTTTCGTTAAATCGAAAAATTCGTTATATCGAATGAATATTTTATGCAAAGAAATATAGTGTTTAGTAGTTTAGTTTTTATTTTTTATATTAATAAAATATTTGTTTATTTTATCCTTTTTTTTTAAATAATTTTTGAGAAAATTTAACAAACTCGTTTGTTTCTTGACGCTTTCCATTGATTTTTTTGTGTGTTTCCTCTTGAAGCTCTTGTAAAATATTAATTTTCGTGCAGTTTACAATATTTTCTGTAGCCCATTGTATAGAAAGAAGACCTGAGGTGTACCACAGCATTTGTGTGGGATATTTTGGGTGTCATTTCAGCCACAGATTCTCAGTTTAAAACTCTTTCGCTTACTTGCCATTGCTAAATATTTTTTTATATAGAACTTTAAACACGAGTGAAAACTGACAACTGCACTCACCACTCATTGCTTTTTTGCAGTCCAACAAACGTAAATGTTGATTCAAAGGAATATATAACGGTACCAAGAACAAAAAACAAAGAGAATCTGGGTACGCAGAATGGTGCAAGATGAGATTACAGCAACAGCTGATCAATGAAAATAGTTTCAACTCGTATTGATGTCATTCGTTAAATCGAATGAATACAAAAAAATTTGAATTCGTTATATAGAATAGTCAATGAAGAGATTTTGCCGTTCGTTATATTGGACATTTGTTAAATCGGGTATTCGTTATATTGGACGTGTACTGTAATTAATCTGTAAAATTAAGTGCTACTGGGATAATTTTAGTGTCTACTCTTAGAACTCTTGTTAAAATTTCCTTTTTCATGTAATTTTTTCGTTTCATCGAGTTTCAAATCACAACGGTGCTAAAGAAGTTTCTCTTCAAAAATTGCATAATGTTCTTGTGTTGACTGTTGAGTTGCTAGACATTTAGAGATTTTATTACAAAAGGACAAGGAAATTAAAAGAGCGGTGCCTACAGGGTATGATGGTATTGATTCTTTTCTTAGTTCTTTTCTTTCTAAAGCAGTGAAGTCTATATTTTTTAATATTATTGTGTTAAATACTATTTTTTTTAATGCATTTAATTTAATATTTCATTTTAAATTTTATTATTTTGAAGTATGTTGTGTTTATAATTAAACCAAAAAGTTTTTATAACAAAGTTTGCATCTCAAATCCAGAGAAAACAGGAAATTTTTCATCATTCTGTTACTGTTCAAAAAAACAATTGGCTCCCAAATCAAAGTATAAAGAAAAACATAAATTTCATAAGGAGGCTTAAATCTATAAGGTTTAAGCTAAAAAAAATTCCTATTTTTGCATACAAATGAATATTTTTCCCCGTTTTTAGCTTCGAGTTTCCCCGCTTTTTAAATTTTTTAATAAATAGCAATTTAAAAAAATAATAAGTTTATTAATTCACTTTACTAA
The DNA here is from genome assembly GCA_943735915.1 of Pherbina coryleti. Taxonomy (NCBI): domain Eukaryota; kingdom Metazoa; phylum Arthropoda; class Insecta; order Diptera; family Sciomyzidae; genus Pherbina; species Pherbina coryleti. The sequence continues at coordinate 130,423,908 of OX030952.1, forward strand.
AACTAAAATAAATACAAACAGGAAAAACCTACATATCTATAAGAAAAATAAAAATGAAAATTTTAAGCGATATTGTATTTTGACTCGAACGTTACGTTTTTGAGATTTTAAAAAAAATTGTTAGAAATTATTTGAAATATACATATTGTTATACATATTATCAAACCAAGTAAACAAGAGTATGTGTATTATTTCTATTATAAAAAGTTAAAAATTCTGAATTTTCAATTGCAAAGCCATTTTTATATTTCATTAAAGATTTACTGCGGAGAGTTCTGCATTGAAAGGTATTGTCAAGAAAGTTCCTTATTTTTGTTTTATTTAAATTAAAAGCTGAAATAGCACTTTCAGCACTTGTCCCGCTATAGGGAAAGCAAAAAATAAAGGACACTTTTTTTTTTAAAATATCTGAATCGATGAAAAATATTACTTCTTTCCAGAATTCCTGGATAATTTCTGATGATTTATTTGAAAAATTTATATTTCTTAACGATCTATATTCTTGGTCGAAATCATTCCACTCGGATTGATCCGAAATAAAGTGTGAAAATATTTTTAAGCTTAAAGTTTTATTTTTCATTTTTACTATCTATGAGTGGTCCTTTATATAGCTTATTAAAAAAGGATCGAAATCGTTTAAGTCTACATCAAAAATACTATTACGACTATATTAATGTATTCCTTTCGCGAATCAACAAAAGTCTTCAAAGTTAGTTCTATTTTTCCATATATGACACATTCAGCTTTGTAAAACATGGCAAGCAAAAAATGGATGTAATTAAAATAAAAAATTGTAGTTTGTTATTCTAATACCCTATATATTTTTTCACTCGCTATTTTATTTTTAATTTTCCCTGTTTTTATCGATGTTTTCCCCGCCTCCCTGTTTTGTAAGAAAAATCCCTTCACCTGGCAGCTCTGAACCTATGTCTAAACTCCATACAACGTAAATAAAAACTTTAGACGCGATTTCCTCGAAACTATTTTTTTTTTAACGGTTCGATAGACAACTCGAAATCTATTAGTTCAATTTCAATATTTTTTTTTGCATTTTGTTCGTTATTTTATCCTTTAAGCATCCCCCCTAAATTCAAGTATCTATTTTTTTCGTTTTTTTTTTATAAACAAAAAAGCGCGCAAAAATGTATCTATTTTTTTAACTTTTTACTTCAACTTCCGCCATAATTAAAAACAAAAACCCCGGAGTCTTGCGTAGAGGGATGCTTAATATATGGTCTATGCTTTAAAATGTCATTTGATCTTTTGTTTCCGATACATGGGGAAGGCCATATCCATCGAACCGTTTTGGATGTCTTTTTTTCAATGCCATTTTCAGCGCCCTCTATATGAAAGCCAGAACTGTATTTAAAAAAAAATATTTTTATAAAGTATTTTTTATGTACAATAACCTGTATAAATTTAAAAAAAAAATAATAACTTCTTATTATTTCTTCTAAAAAAATTTTTTGAAAACAGCTCTTGTTTTTGGTTGTTACACGTATATTATACCTTAAATGCATTGAACATTTTTTAGCTAAAAAAAATCACTTTAGTTAAGTAAGCACTATATGTAAATTTGTTTAGTCGCTGTCTCAAAAAGATGTGCACGGCACTTAAATTGTTTTGTCTTATAAACATATCACAAGCCTTAGTAGGAGCCAAGAACGTTTTTGAATCGATTTTCTTTCGAATTCTGTAAAAAAGTAATTTAAAAAATAGTCAATGTGAGACGATTACTAAATCAAATTTGTAAAGTTAATAAAACATAATAACCTTAAACTGAGGCTGTATCGTCTTATTTTCCCCTTTTGACTTTTTTAATTGTGAACTCCATTTAAGTAATAATATCTCCCTTGTTCTCTTCGTTTTGATGCGCATTCTCACCAAGTATTCACACTCACCCTTATACTATTAAGGATGTAATATATGACCATGCTTTCGCCTTATGTCTCAACCGGTATAACGTCCAACTTTGACGATAAACTACAGCAAACAAGCATCTTAAATTCTCAAGAGGCATGTTAGCCTATGAAAATATTTTTCATTTAATTTTGCAAAAATTACAAGTTCTCTTAAAAATCACAACAGTTGTATAAGTAAAAAATTCCTTGGGTGTACGTTATTTTGCATTAACTATTTGGCCACAGTCTCTTGCGAGCGCGTGTGCTGTCGAAACAAAGAATTTCGCTGGTCGAATTTAATAGAATCGAATATAGGCGACTTAAAAAACATTAACGGTCATATATAAAAATAGAACCGGCTGGCATATAAAGATTTGTTTTTTTTATAATATATTATTTTGAAGCATATTTTGCACAAATCTTAAGTTGAGTGTCATAGAAATTAAGAAAAATTTTAAAAATACGATCAAAAGAAAACAAACAAAATATACGGAATAACTACTGTGAGTGTTCAAATTTTCACCACCAGAGAAACCAAATGTAAACGAAATTTATGCGCAACAAACGCCTAAGTGGAAAAAGCCGTGTACCTACATAATAAGTTTTGCCGTAAATTGTTTTACTCAATTTTTTATTAATTTTAAAATTGTGTTCGAATAAAGTGAGCTTCAAAATGCCAGCATCAAATACAATCGTTTTGAAAAGCTTATCAATTCTTTTGGGTATGTTTTTCGTATTCGTGGGAACACTTAAGCTGACACCACATATAAGCAAGGATTTGTACAAGGATTTAGTAAGTTGTATAAAAATGTAATGAAATTTATCGTCGTTGCGCATACAAAAAAGGCTATGTGAAAAATTTCGATTTTTTTTTTATTTTACCATTTAATAGCCATATGTATGCCCCATCTATTCACCAAATGGTTTCTTGATATTCTTATTGGTTCAGAATAAAACAAATGTGAAAGTTAGCCAGCTATGTGAAAATAGTATTGAAATTGTTAAAAAACAAAAATGTTTTTTTCGTCTCCTGAAAAATTGTTCAAAAACACATAACCTTTTTTGTATGCGCAACGACGTTATGCATAAAATAATCAAAATGGCAACGAAAGTATCTACACTACTCATATCTCTGCAAGAATTTTTTGAAAAGGGAAAAATCGATAAATTACTGCGAGAGGTTCTTGTCGTTCAAACAACTAGCTTTCTTATGTATGCAAAAATGTATTGATTTTATCCCTTAAAAGTGGAGTCATGAGCCTAAGTAGCTCAGAGGCCAGTGCACTGTGTTCACGAGCAAGTAGTTACCGGAACCGGACGTAGAGAGAAAAACTTGTAACCAAAATAGAATTCAGAATAACTGTATATACATGAAAAACATTTTTCAATACGAGTTCATTTTTCTTTTATTCATTGTCATTGGCAAAAGAAACCATTGACCGTAAATTTGTTTTTCAAGTTTACATTTTTCATATTATTTTTGAATTTGAAAAATTTAAAAATATCTTGTTAGTCTTGAAATCATTCGCATTTTGACCAAATAACCTTGCTTAGGCAATGACATCTTCAAATTATTTATTTACATATTTTGTTGTAAAATATATTTTGAACACACTCAATAGTATTCATAGTACACTCAAATAACACTTTGCAAATAAAACAGTTTAAGTTCAATAACAAATTTTATGGCAAATCAGCAAGCGTGTTAATCTGACCAGCGTATAGGTAAACATATTTGTAATTGATGTTTTCAAATATACATACATAAATACATAAATAATCGTATTTCTTACTCAGGCGAAAATAAACAATTTTTTATGCGCCCAAGAAATGTGAAATTATAGTAAAAGCAGCACGATTTGTTAGGAGTAGAACGAATCTATTTATAAAATGGGATCTCTTAAAGTGCTTCGTGTAAATTTTTAAATACAACACATGCCTTGCTTACACTGAATAAAATTTTGTAAATGCAATTACTTAAAAAAAAAAATGTTAATAGTTTAACAAGATTATTCTTGATTTCATAAGAATTTCAAAAATGTTTTTTTTTTTTTTTTTTGGTTAATTTGAAATATTAAATCTGGTATGCATTCAGTACTGATTTATCTTCTTTATGTTTAATAATTCGTTACATTCTGACCATACAGAAATTAGCTGCCTTCAGCAGGTACAACTGTTGAGTGTGAGCCTGCTGAACGCATAAGTATCAGTTTGAGTGATAAGCTCAACATGTTGTGAAAATTTTCTGTCTTTGGTATCATTTTATTTTTCTGATACATTTACCCAACGTGTTGAGCTCACAGTTGTACCTGCTGAACGCAGCCATTATCGTTTAAAAGTAACATGTATCCATTAAGTATCAAAGTTTTTAAAAAAACTTTGTTGTGAAGTGGGTATAAACCACAAATCTATCAATTCATAGTTCACAGTTCCAACAAGACCCCTTACCTTGTTGATAGATTTGTGGTTCATAATATAAGACCTTGTATGGATCGTGAGGAGGACGATCCTCACAAGGCAACGCGTGAGGGTCAAGGGGGCGATCTTCACATGGCAACGTGTCTGACTGCCTCAACCTGGTGAGGCCAGCATTATCCATGTCGAACTCGTCTCAAGTCGACTCAAACCTCTGCGTGGTGTCCTCTAGAAACGGCAAACTGGCAACCGTTAGTTTGACGGCTAATGTGAGCGGCGGGCTCCCCCTGCCTTTAAAGGGTTGTGCGTTGGGTTTGAAGCCCACCACGTAAAAACAAAATTTCAATGAAACGCATAAGAAATAAGATAAAAATGATCCCCAAATCTGATGACGACTACCGCAAACGAAAAACTGACAATGATTTACGGATATGCACCTGGAACGTCCGAACCCTTAATTGGGATGGTGCCTCTATCCAACTGATAGATATCTTAGAAAGATACAAAGCTGATATCACTGCAATCCAAGAAATGCGATGGAAGGGACAGGGTTGCTTACGGCAAGCATCCTGTGATATCTACTACAGCGGCCATGCGGAGAAGCACGAATTTGGATGCGGATTCGTGGTTGGCAAGCGACTACGGCATCATGTCCTGCGATTCACACCTGTGAACGAACGACTTGCCATAATCCGTGTCAAGGCAAGATTCTTCAATATTAGCCTGATTTGTGCGCACGCTCCGACAGAAGACAAGGACGATGAGACCAAAGACAGCTTCTACGAGCGCCTTGAAGAGGCCTATGAGCGCAGCCCCCGCCACGACATAAAAATCTTGCTTGGTGACTTCAACGCCAAGGTGGGAAAAGAAAATATCTTTGGTCCAACAGTCGGAAAGTTCAGCCTCCACGACAATACCTCCGATAACGGAATGAGGCTGATTGACTTTGCCGCAGCGCGAAACATGGTCGTTAGTAGCACTAGATTCAAGCATCTCGATATTCATAAAGCAACTTGGCTGTCTCCTGATCAAAAGACGCGTAACCAAATTGATCACGTTTTGATTGACGGAAGGCACTCTTCCAGTGTTTTAGATGTACGCACGATCCGTGGTGCCAATATAGACTCGGATCATTATCTTGTCGCAGCCAAGATCCGTACACGCCTGTGCGCAACGAAGAATGCGCGCAATCCAGCACATAGAAAGCTAGACGTCGAAAAGCTGCAATCAAAACAAACAGCCGAAGACTTCGCTACTCGACTCTCACTCCTGCTTCAAGAAAGCACTCCTCCGATCGACGATATATGCGCGCAGTGGAATCACATTTCCCACTCTATGCGTACGGCTGCCGAAGAGGTGATAGGCTATCACCGCCCTCGCCGAAACCAGTGGCACGACCAAGAGTGTCGCGACGCCACTGCAGAAAAAGACGCCGCCTACAAAGCCACCCTGCAGTCGGTTGTAACGCGTGCTGCTAAAGAGCGATACAAAGAGAAAAGGAGGGAAGAGAGACGCATTTTCAGGCGAAAGAAAAGGGAAGCAGAAATGCGTGAGTGCGAGAAAATTGAGATGCATGGTGACAGGAATGAGGTCCGAAAATTTTTCGAAAAAATAAGACGCCTGGCCGATGGTTTCAAGACCGGGGCCTCTTCCTGCAAGGATGAAAATGGGAATCTAGTGACAGATATCCAGAGTACACTGATGATGTGGAGGGAACACTTCTCTAGGCTTCTGAATGGTGACGACGACAACAATCCCGCCAATAGAGATGATATCCCGGAAATCCCAATTGTGGACGACAGCGTTGAAGTTCCGCTGCCCGACCATAGTGAAGTCTTGAAAGCTATAGCTCGGCTTAAAAACAACAAAGCCGCAGGAGCCGATGGCTTACCTGCTGAGCTCTTCAAGAATGGAGGCGAAGCTCTATTTAAATGCATTCATGAGCTTCTATGCAGAATATGGTCGGAAGAATGCATTCCAAACGATTGGAACCTCAGTGTGCTCTGCCCAATCCACAAGAAAGGCGATCCCACAATTTGCGCCAACTACCGTGGGATAAGCCTTCTGAATATCGCATATAAGGTCCTGTCGAGCGTACTATGTGAAAGACTAAAGCCCATCGTAAACCAGCTGATTGGACCTTATCAGTGTGGCTTCAGACCTGGTAAATCCACCATAGACCAGATATTTACGCTACGACAAATCTTGGAGAAGACCCTAGAAAAACAGATCGACACACACCATCTTTTTGTCGATTATAAAGCCGCCTTCGACAGTCCTATAAGGAATTATCTATACTCCGCCATGTCTGAATTTGGTATTCCTGCAAAGCTCATCCGTCTTTGCAGAATGACACTGAGCAACACCAGCAGCACAGTTAAGATCGGGAAGGATCTCACTCCTCCATTCGATACCAAACGAGGTTTCAGACAAGGTGATTCCTTATCGTGCGACTTTTTCAACCTGATGATGGAGAAGATCATCCGAGCTGCTGATTTGAGACGCAGCGGCACGATATTCTACAAAAGTATTATGCTGCTGGCGTATGCTGATGATATCGATATCATTGGCCATAATACGCGCGAAGTCAGTGCAGCATTCTCCAGATTAGCGAAAGAGTCGAGTCGAATGGGTCTTGCAGTGAACGCAGATAAGACGAAATACCTAGTGTCAACAAATAAACAGTCCCAGCGTCTTGGAAACCACGTCACTGTTGACAACATCTCCTTCGAGGTTGTTAAGGACTTCGTCTACCTGGGATCCAGTATTAACTCTTTCAACGATGTTAGTATTGAGATAAAACGAAGGATAACTCTTGCCAACAGGTGTTACTTTGGGCTGAGTAGGCAATTGAGAAGCAGAGCCCTCTCTCGACGAACAAAACTCACGCTCTATAAGTCACTAATCATGCCCGTCCTATTATATGCAGCACAAACCTGGACGTTGAGCAGTTCTGATGAAAAGACTCTGGGAGCCTTCGAGAGAAAGATCCTTCGTAAAATCTTCGGTCCAATCTGCGTCAATGGCGAGTACCGAATTCGATGGAACCACGAGCTGTATGAGCTGTACGCTGACATCGACATAGTTAAGCGCATTAAAATCGAGCGGCTCCGCTGGCTAGGTCATGTTGAGCGAATGGAAAACGACGCTCCAGCGAAAAAAATATTCGATTCGGTGCCCGGTGGTGGTCAACGCAGAAGAGGACGCCCACATCTTCGTTGGAAGGATCAGGTGTTGGATAACCTGACCACGCTTGGTGTTTCCAACTGGCGCCAGCAAGCGCAGAACAGAAATGGCTGGCGCAATTTCTTATACGAGGCCAAAACCGACTTACGGTTGTAAGCGCCAGATAAGTAAGTAAGTAAAGTAAGTAATATAAGACAATAGTGACTATCATTTAAATGAAAGTGCTTTATTTCGGTATTTTTATATACTAGGATTTTGATATAAGTTCATTATTAAATGAGTATTACTGATGTCGTGGCTACGTATTGTCCTTAATTAAGGTGATATATTTTAAAATAATACACATGCATGTTGACATCTTTAAGTGCCTACTGAGAATATGATTTATCTCGGAATTTTAATTTATCACTCTTATTTCTAACACGTCCGTGGCGTCCGTGGCGTAGTTGGTTAAAGTGCGTGGCCGCTATGTCAAAGAAATTGGAGACCCAGGTTCGAACCCCAGCAGCGACAGAAAATTATTTGAATCAAAATAATTTTTCTGTACGGCCGCCACCTCTCTGCAGACAATGGCAAACCTCAGAGAGTAATCAAATGCCATGTAAAAGCTTCTTGAGAATAAGAACATTCCGTTCATCGCCGTTCGGAGTCGGCGTTAAGACTGTAGGTCCATTTCTCGGTCAATTGTGTACAAACTTAATGACACGCACAACACAATTGATCATAAGAAGCTAGGTCAAAGTCCTTTCAAGGGCTGAAATGGCCAGTTATTTATTTTTATTTATTATTTCTAACACGTCTTCAGAAATACTAATAAAATCAGAATATCTTAATGTACGTGTAAATATAGCAACCAAAAATAGGAGCTGTTTTCAAAAAATTTCTTTAGATATAAGCATGGTAGAATTATAAGGTAGGGCCGGGTCGCTCAGTGCCCTCACGCGTCAACGAATAGTGGATAGTAAAAAGGTCGGGTAGTTGTCAAAATGACGAAGTTGGTGGAAATGTCAAATGAAAAAAGAAATAGCATGTTTTCAATTTGTAAATTGTGCGGACACGTGTGTTAAGTTTGTGTGAATTTGAGTGGAAATATTCTAAAATATTGTAAAATTGTAAATAAATCTATAAAATGCCGCGGAAGTGTTAAATTTGAAAAAAAATCTTGTAAAAAGTTTAACCTAAAATTAACTGCGAAACATGAACATAAAGAAACTCGATATGAACAGCTGATTTTGACAACTAGCCCCCTTTTTCGCTGCTTTCCACTTCATTCTTCTCCTAGTCGGCCCTACCTTATAATTCTACCATGGATATAAGAAGTTATTATTTTTTTTTTAAATTTATACAGGCTATTGTACATAAAAATATGTATAAAAATATTTTTATAAAAATATTTTTTTTTTTTTAAATACAGTTCTGACTTTTACATAGAGGGCGCTGAAAATGGCATTGAAAAAAAGACATCCAAAACGGTTCAATGGATATGGCCTTTCGCATGTATCGGAAACGAAAAAATCAAATGACATTTTAAAGCATAGACCTTATATTAAGCATCCCCCTACGCAAGACCCCCGGGGTTTTTTTTTAATTATGGCGGAAGTTGAAGTAAAAAGTTCGAAAAATAGATACATTTTCGCTCGTTTTTGTTTATATAAAAAAAAATCGATACTTAGGGGGGATCCTTAAAAGATAAAATAACAAACAAAATGCAAAAAATCTTTGAAATTGAACTAATCGATTTCGAGTTATCTATCGAACCGTTTAAAAAAAACTAGTTTCGAGGAAATCCCGTTTAAAGTTTTTTATTTGTTGTATGGAGCTTAGACATAGGTTAACGAAAACCGTTATAACTTCTGTTTTTTTTAAAATGTCGATTTAAAAATGTGTATGTATATTTTTAAAACTATAAAGAACACATTAATCAAAAAATTTTTTTTTCCAAAAATTAACACGTATATTACCTTAAGGGGGGTTATATACCCACAACTTTTTTCAAAGCTTTTCGCATTTTCTTAAAGCTTCAAGTCTCAAGAATATGTGGTAAAAATTTCAAGTTGATATCTCAAAAAATAACAAAGTTATAGCCTAGTGAGTGAATTGCCTTTCAGAGCGCGCAGTGCTGGCCCTTATTTTCAAACGAGGTTTTCTCGAAACCATGTTTTCAAAGTCGGTGACCAAAATTTTTCGAAACTCAGTGAACCGATTGTTTTGATTTTTTGCAGGCTTATTTTATTCATAATAATCTCGTACTTGTCACAGGATAATTTTTTTCGTAGCTTCGTTCATTAGTTATAGTCAAAATAATGACGAATTTTTGGTCGAAAATCGTTACTTTACGTTCGGAAATCCGCCATTTTGTGAAAATTCAATATTTTCCAAATCGGCTATCACAAGTATGAGTTTTAAGTATCTAGTTTAATAATATTTCTTCTTTTTATACCCCCACGTTTAAAAAACGTAAATTGAGGTATATTAATTTTGTCACTCCGTTTGTAACGCCCATAAGGAGGCGTGGTAGCTATAGAAAAGTATATATATTCTAGATCAGCATCACCACCCGAGTTGATTTAGCCATGTCCGTCTGTCCGTCGGTCTGTGATCACGATTACAGCCGTAATTTTAAAGCTATCATCACGAAATTCAATATTTAAGCTTGTATCTAAAAAATGAAGGTCAAGTTCGTAAATGAGCCAAATCGGATGAAAACCACGCCTACCTCCCATACAAAGTGACTTTATCAAAACGGTAAAATCTCTTAGAATTCAATAAAAATGAATATATGGACTTGCAATTTTGATATGAGTTTTGATGTTTAAAATACTCTCTAAGTATGAAATTCCACCAAATCGGATGAAAACCACGCCTACCTCCCATACAAAGTGACTTTAACAAAAAGGTAAAATTTCTCTAAAATCCACAAAAATTAATGTATGGACTTGAAATTTTGTATATGAACTTTGATATATCTGTGGTCACAAGGAATAACAGCCTAACTCAAAATATCGTAAAAACGGGATGTTTTATTTTCTTTACCTCGTCTGTTTCCTAGAAGTTAATGGAACAATCGAACATGGAACTTATAGATACATGAATGTCCTTTCATTTTGCATAAATACCAGTTCGCTTTTTTACCGGGAAACAGACGAGGTAAGGAAAATAAAACATCCCGTTTTTACGATATTTTGAGTTAGGCTGTTATTCCTTGTGACCACAGATATAACGTGTACTATCTGTATGGAATTCAACGAAATTGAGTGAAAACCACGCCCACCTCCCATACAAAGCGACTTTATCAAAAAACAAACGCGAATATTTTCTGTTAAAAATATAACGAAAACGTTTTTAGAGATAAACATTTTATTGATTGCTTAGGATTTTGGATATACTTTGGTTCAGCCGTGGGGGTATTTTAACTTCGGCCCAGTCGAAGATCATTTCTTACTAGTTTTTTGTTTAAGATAAATTTAGGAGGAGTAATCTTGGTCACCGCATTTCACCTTTTTTCACAGCGCTCTAAAAAAAAAGCTGTATCCACCCTAATATTAATTTTTTTTTTATAAAAAAAACTTAACATACTCTTGAATGTGTATTTTTTTAGATATAAAAACTCTCATTTAAAAATATCCCTCAGGTTTCCTGAAAAAAATTCACAAACACGACCTTTTTTTCGGCCTCTGGATATATAGTCCCCCTTAAGGGCGGGATAAGGTTTGTTTCGTCTAAAAAATGCCTTTTTTCATGAAGTTTTTTAGAAAAAATTATTGCAGTAGACTTATTTTACATATTATTATATTAAAGTATAACATTTGAAGAATATTTACAAAAAATTTTTTTGTTAAAAAATACAGAGAAATAACGGATTTATTGTAGATCTTCGCAGGCGCTTCGAAAAAAAGTTTTTGTGCGGTGACCAGCCTACAGCACCACTGGATCATCTGAAATCAAAAAATCCAAATGCTTTCTTTAGTTTATTACTTTATCTCTCCAGGCACGTCAAGATTTTTTTTTATTTTAAAATTTACCAATTTTCGGCACCATTTTGAAGCCAAAATTAAGATTTTTGACCAAATAAATCTACTTGTTCTATTTTTAAAGATATTTGTTATTGTAAAATTGTTAGTAATTAAAAAATTTTAAAAAACTCGAGGTCACTAGAGAGCTACTTGTATGTGGAATATGTGTACAAAATTTCAAAACAATCGGTTCAGTAGTTTTTTCGGTAGGCTGGTCACCGACTTTAAAAATTACATGTTTGAGAAAATCGATTTAAAGTTTTGTACACTAAGCAACACTAGTTGGAGGTACGGTCATTCAACCTTCTGTAACTTCGTTAGTTTTGCTCCGAATGACCTAAAAATTTAATACAATATTCTTCGGATGTTGTACTTTCAGAAATAAAATAATGAAAAAAAGTTGTCAAACCTTACCCCCCCCCCTCCCCCTTAAAGCAATCTACAATGGATATATAATAAAATTTTTTACTCTCAAACGTGATTTCTTGTTGTAAAAAAAATGACATATATGTATATAGAATTGATTATATATAATTTTTTGGATTTTCAATCACATTTAAATAGGGGTATTCACGGTGTGGTGTGCTTTTCTTACGCTTTTTTTAAATATCAATATAAATATCAGAATATTTTTAATATACGAACGTTTATTTCTATTATTACAGTAAGAAATTTGTTTTTTGATGTTAAAAAAAAAATATAAAAGTTATATATTTTAAAACTTTAAAAAACAAATATGTTTATCAAAATTGTTTTCTTTTTTTATAATGCGCTTTTATAATTCTGTGTTTCAAAATTCTTACTTTAAAATCTCAATAAATTTTAAAAAGAAAATGCAAACCAAGAAAAAGTAAAAAATTAAATTGTGAGTTTTTCTAGTGTACATTTGTAGCGAGCCCCCACATAGCGTCATGCCTGTATGCAAAATAATGCTTGCTGTGAAGAAATAAGTTAATATGTAAAACTAATAAAACAATAGGAGATCATCATTAAGCAATATTATGTCTGTTGATTATGGTAACATTTATTGAGTAATCATTGTTGGTGTGGTGGACTTTCAAACATAAGAATTTTTCCCATATCAAGTTGATATATTAAACAGCTTTGGTGCTGTTGTTACATGTTTTAGTTATTCATTCCTATGCAAGATTCTATCCCTTGCTAGATGATATTACCGAGAATTTTGACACATCTTTAGTATGATCTTATTATTTTTTTATATAATTTTTTATTAATAACTTAATTCTAATTCTTATGAATTGAACTTTGATCTCCAACTTTAACATTAATACTATCAAAGAACTGTTATTATATCCCAATAAACATCAACCTTGGAGATTGGCTTGACCTCAAGTGGAGCTCCAGTTCGTTTCTCCAATCTCCAGTGCTGGATCTCCACTTGACCTCCACTTGAGATCCAAGCCATTCTCCAGGGAAATGGACCTTCGATCTCCAGTCGAGATAAGGCTGGATCTCCACTTGAGCTCCAAGATAATTCTCCAAGTGATCTCCAACCCAAAAAGAAATAGAATAAGTACGCAGTTAGTGTCTCGCAAAACCTTTCCACCATAGTGTAGCGGCTAGCGCGCTGACCTTTAACGCAAACATGCGCGGGTTCAAACCCTTTACCAAATTAAGCCAAATTTTTTTCTTGTTATTTTGCTTAGAAATGTTTTTTTTCTATTTTTATTAATGGATAGATTTACAAAAGATAAATTTAAGTAAAACATTTAAAGAAAATAAAAAACAAAAATAACAGCTTTAGCTTTTACTCCACCATAGCAAGGAAAACCTGCGTTTGTTCTTTAGAAAGGAAGTTATTATTATTATTTTATTAATTTGTTTATTTTCAATCACTTTTGGAACTTTATTTCATTAATTAATTTTTTAATTTATTTATCATGGACATTTTTCTGTGTCAGTCGGTATTTGAACCCCGGTCCTCTGTCATATAAGTTGCATATTCTACCCAATGCGCCACGGCCACCATCATTTACGTTGGTTATTTTAGGGTATTATTTTAATGCGTGACTTACACTTGCATCGCTTAAAGTTTTTTTTCACACCTTCAGCTTGCTTGCTGCGTAAACGAGTAAGCTATTTCAATACATACAACTTTCCTTGTTTAACATGACATCAAAATGTAAGAGTGTGTGATGTTGGAGTTGACTTGGAGAAATGGGTTGGAGATCAAGTGGAGGTTGAACCCTTTTTTCCAAGCTTGGAGAAAAATATTTTTCTTGCTTGTTGGGATATTTTTAAAGAGGTTATTACTGGTTATTTCTTTAAAATAATCAGCAATATATTTTTGAACTTAGTTTCGATATCATTACACCCTCTAACATATTTTACTAACCAGTCCGTGAACTTCAGTATATATTCTTTATATGGTATAAACTCTTCTAAGTTGAATAAGTGACTTCCTCAATTTAAATTATATGATGTATTTATGTATGTTTTCGTAGAGAATATTCGTGTTATTTTTCAACGAAAAACAAAATATTGGCATTGCAATTTTAAGAAACTTTATGTTGTGTATAAATTTCCCTCAAATAAAAATGTAGGTATAATAAATTTGCAACAACCAGGCGCAGGTGGTCCTTGTGGTTATTTTTAAAAGCATTATCTTCTTGCATAATTTATTGTTTTAATAGAATTCTTTAAAATTTTGATATCAATATAATTTAAAAAATTCAATTTTACTTTTGCAGAGAACAGAATATGTGAAGTATGCGAAAGTATTTCCGTTGACTGCCTTGTTTGGCATAAAAATACCCTCGAAATGGTATCGTCGGTGCGTCGGAATGCTGGAAATTATCTGCGGCTTGGCAATGGCACTCATTCCATATCGTTAGTATTGCATGACGAAAGACCTTCAAATAATATCAGAACTTCTCATTAAGCAATTCCTATCCATTAACCTTTCGTAAATAGATAAAATTAAAAATGCTGCCAATATTACGCTCTTGATGCTTATGCTTTTGGGAGTCTATCAACACTGGATGGTGAGTGATCCATTCGAGCGTTCTGGACCAGCGCTGGTGTTTACTTTTATGCTGGGTGGCAGACTGGTCGTTTGGTATCAGGTAAGCTTGAACAGAAGATTACAATCAAACTGGTCTAATTAATAATCTATATTTGTAGACAAGTCGCAAGGAGGCCGAACTAGCTGCAGCTAGTCAACCGCAAGCAAATGGCATCAAACAGGATTAAGCAGTTTCATTCTAAACAGTTTCAACTTTGAATTAAAATTAAACGTTTTAATTAAAATCAATCATCTTTTGCACATTTTAACATTTTAGCACCAATCATAGAATTACGACGATTACAATGTTATGTTAGATTTTTCAATGCACAATCAAATTGAATTGCTTAACGGTTATGTGAAATTTCATAAATAGCTTAAATATAAAAAAAAAGACAAAAACAATTTTCAAAACGTACTAGTGTTAGATTTCCATTCGATTGTGCCAAAATGAATTATTTTTTTCCATATTTATTTCTACCAGCTAAGAGTGTGTTCAGTGAAAAAATATAAATATTAATAAAAGAAAAGAAAAAAAAAAAATTGAATTATACAGAATATACGCACTTATAAACGTAAATAAAATGGATCTATATATGTATGAAAAGCATTATAAAATTTTAATAAAATCGTCAAAACAGAAAAAAAAAAAAAAATAATAAAAAGAGTTTTGGTGATTTTGGGGCTTGTTTTTAGTGTTCAACTGTTTAGTACTTAGTCATAAGTAACTGTTTTCGGAGTTAAATAAACTTGCGAAATTAAATTTTTCCCTTTCGAGCTTTTTTTGTTCACTAAAAAAAATTGCATGCGAAATATAATTCATTCCTAAGTTCCTAAATGAATTCAATCAGCTGACAGGATGACTAAGAGACTAGTCAGCTGAAGTATCCCTTCACAAGTCCAGGAAAATAAAATTTACGTTTTATATTTCATTTGGTGTATGAATTTATTATTTCACACTGTACGAATTTTCAAACTTCTATCTTCTAAATATTTTATTCAATGTTCTCCACAAAATTTTATATTTGTCTCGAAAAATCTCCAAATAAAAGTCAATATGTATTACTTATTTTCTGTGTTAATAACTTGAAATATAAAACCATCACTAAAATGTGTAAACTATATACATATAAACCGTTTACATAGTTTATTACTTTTTATGAATTTCTTATTCAACCAGTGAACGTTATCAAGTAACAGCTGACTTGTAAACACAAAAATATTTATTATTTAATGTTTTTGTTTTTCCCGGCCAACAGATTTAAATATTGAATTAATTTGACAGTACAAATTTGTTTTGTTGTGTGAACACGATTTTCAAACATTTGTGTAAACGGTTAGGGAGAATGAGTTGGACAGTTTTAAAAGTTTATAAAAAGGTTTAAAATTATAACCGTTTTAACAGTTTATAACAGTTTTTTAGGCGAAATGGATTATGGACCAGTTAATTTTTATTTTTCTCCCACTATTTATAAAAGTACTTGAATTGAATTATTATTAGTAAAATAGTCATTAAAATTGTAATTAAAAAAAAAACAGTTCCTACCATCAATGATTCCGACTCGAATTTTTTTTTGAAAATTTTTTTTTTAATAGAATAGAACCTTTGAGTAAATAAAAAAAAAATAGATAAAGCCTTTTATTTAAATATATAAGAGATCTGATGAAATCAATAAACTCAAACTCAAACTCATTTAAACAAAGATGAAATAAAAATCAAATTGTGGAAAACAAGTGAAGTTGTGAAATATTTTTATCAAGAAAAGGAATAAGCTCAAGCCAGATTAAGTATCATACATAATTTAAATTAATTACATAATTATTTTTGCCTAATAAAATAAATTTATGGTAGGCACACTCTTATCGATTTAAATTCTTATGAGTTAACCTGTGTTGGGCTTTTAATCACACTGTAAAGCGACCCTTGCTGGAAAAATATTTAATTTCAATACAAAAGTTAGTAAACTATCTCTTGAGGAAGAGTAATGGGAAAAATTTAATATAAAAAAATAATGAAAAACAAGAAAAATAATTAAAAAAAAAGGTAAAAATAAAAAATATTTTGTCAGAAGTGGGATTTGAACCCACGCCCTCAGAGAGGACCAGAACGCTCACACAAACTCTTTATTAAGAGTTAAGATTTCTCTTGAGTCTGGCGCCTTAGACCGCTCGGCCATCCTGACTTATAATCTAAATTCGACATATTAATAATATTACTATAACTACAACGTTAAGCATTACTAAGCTAATGGAAAGTTTCGTGACTCAACTCTTCAGAGAAAAACAACGTATTTTTGTTTATTTGTATCCATATTGACATTGATGGAATTATTGCATCATAGTCAGGAAAAAGATAGAGTGTGCTGGTGTGTCACGAATAACATCTACTAGTGTGTCATGGACTACATCTTTTACATCCGTTGGAAAATCTAATTTTACCTTAAAATTTTGGATAGTTCATTTTGCCAATTTATGTGCCCATAAATGAATATTCAGCAAAAATTTTCTGTCCAAGCCAAAATCCCATCAAAACAGAATAAAAAACTTTTTGTTATAATTTTATTTTTAATGTTAGCTAGCAAAATAAGTAAAGAATATCGATTATTTTCTTCTTTAGGTACTAAAATACTAAGAAACATTAATGCACATGTGAGAAACAAGCATTCAACATGATCCAGCGATTAGCTAAAAAAATTATAAGCTTTCATTTAACTATCCTGTCCAGTGGTCAATAGTGTTAGGGCCTTCTGTAGATTTTCTATTGCATTATTAACGTCATCATAGTTGAGAGCACTCCCAGCGTACTTGCAATACTTTTGCGCCTTTATCATTTGTTCCGGAGTCACTTTGAAGTTTTCCACGGGAGTGGGTGGCGCATAAACAGGATGCGGCTGTGCGGGTGGAACAAATGGTTCAAAACCGCCAGGCTTTTCTTCATCAACTGGTGGACTCGGCAATTTATCAGGATTATTGAGGACCTCATCAGCCGTTGGTGGTGTTGTACTAGGTGGTGAAGGATTTATTGAAGCCGGAGCTGGTTCATAGTCTTCTGGCGCCTCGTTATTTTCGTCCGGTGAGGGATCTTGAGGTACTGCAGTGATTTCAGGATCAGCACCAAAATCCTCATCTTCTTCACCCTGCATAGGTCCAGGCACAGGTGTTTCACCATTTTTCAGACAATTGTGTATGTAAGCAGCCTTCCATTTTGCGTATTTACGATTATGAATTGCTTCTTCAGTGAGCTCACCAAATGTCTGTAGCACATCATAGAGCACACCACTGGAATAGAAGGCCTTCACAACGTTTCTGCAAGTTAAGTTCATTAAAAATGGTGCCTTTTATATGCTTATGACTGATTTACTTTCCAAAATTTGATTCCCTATCTTGTTTATCTGCATAGAGGAATAACTTAAGGGCGTAGTTTTCCAGATGAGCTTGAGCAGCAACTTCATTTGTTATGGCTTCGTTAGCAGCTTGTTCCTTTTTGACTGCTTCTAGCCAATCCATAATACCTGACAAGTGCAAAATGAAATTAATGATTAATCCATAATCCATACTAATGAAGTAGATTACTTACCTAACAGCAACCTTGTCTCATCTGGTTGTTGGGTGGATGCCTTAAGCCCCACCTGAAGGGCATAAAGACGAGACCAATAGGCGACAACAATATCTCTAGAGTCATGCTCCTGTGCAATTTTAAGAAAATGCTGAATTTGTTTTAGACTTGGAGGACATGGAGGGAGTTCCATGTTTTTCTTTTTGCAAATTTTCCTTTTCACTACGCAGAGAGAAAATTATTTGCGATGAAATCAGCTATTGTTGGAATTTGTCAAACACCACAACAAAACAAACAATGAGTAGCATAACAATTTGTGTACCTACGCGTACAAAGTGTTTCAGAAGAATATATTTTTAAAGATCTTAAGATATAAACTGCATTCATACAAAATCATGAACCTCTTATGAAGCCTTCATAAGAAAAAAATCGAAAAAAATGTAAAAGCATTTTTGATAAACGTTCAATAAATCTAACAAGATAATAAAATTACAATTTCTTCAGTGCAGAAATCACTTCAAAAAACTTTTGATATCAAAATGTTGACGAAATTGTGACAAATAAATAAAAAACCTTGAATTTATCTAATACATAAACCATTATTATACATTCTTCTCACTTCAAAACAAAAGTGTTCATATTTTAAATCCAAGGTAGCTAAGTTATGCACCTTATAAATAACAAAATTTAAAGGCTTTTTAAATATTGCACGCTTCAAAGCTATTATAAAATATTTTTACGAATACGGTTATAAGAACCCAAGCTGAGCAGTACACAAAAAAAACTGATACAATTTTCATTGAGGTGAAGAGCATGTATGCTACAATAATTACAAGGTAGTCTTGAAAGCTGGCTATTTTCTCACGAGCGTCTTGCACCGACTGTCAAAAGAAGCTGTTCATTAAAAACAACGAAGATTGAAAATAAACAAACAGTATTAACATTGCAAATTTTATCCATTCAATGTTATAAATTCTAAAATAAATGAGAAAATATAAAAATTGTGTGATATTTTAATCAAACGCTTTTATCAAGCACATATAAAATTTTATTTTCTCTATTTTGATTTCCATTTTTTAGTTTTTGCAAGACGAAAAAACTGTCATACCTACCTGGTATATCATAGGGAAGAGTATGTAAAAGTTTAAAAAAATCCTGAACTGTCACTTTAAATGCTAGAAAAAGTTAAAAAATAATTGCAGCTGGAAATTTGACAATTTGGATTAAAACGTGAAAGGTTCCACAAAATGTTTAAAATTTTTGTTTAAAATGGAAATTCAACCACAAGTCCTGTGCTTAGAGCATATGAATCTTACTTCTGCTGCGTATTTGTTGGATCCAGATGAAGAATTTAATTTGTGATTATAAGATTTGGGTATTGATTCACAGGCTTTTCAAAGGCAGTTGTTGATGCGCGTTTTGGTTGACCTCTTAATATAATTTTGTGAGTAGTAGTGATTCCGGAACTGCAAGAATGCACTTTTTTGAAATGGCAATTGTCATATGGGCTTAACTCATATGGTCCTATGGCTTTACTCGGGATGAAGCTTGGAAACAGGAAGTGCAGATTTTTGGAGCAGAAGATGAAGCTCTCCAACTTAAATCGAATGTACACTGATTTACTAATTATATCGACTGTAACTAAATCAACTTATTTAAACAGTGTATTCGTATCATGCCTACGCCGATGTTTTGATTTGCTTTGATTTTTTGTTTTTTTATCACCAAATTGGGCCTACCTTATAATTGTACCATGACTATTCATAAACATTCAATAGCGTTAAAAACTCTTACAAATGCTTCATAAATGAGAGAATTTTAAAAATGGTTGAAACCTTCAATAAACCCTCGATAAAGAATTCATTTGTTTTTGTTCTCATCTGAGCACAACTTTTCAAAAATATTTCAAAATATAACAAAAATAAAGAAAATTTCAAAAAATGTTTGAAAATGTTTATTTATTAATGAAAAGTTTTTTAAAAATGGCTTAGACGTGCTATAAACCGCAGGGGTTTATGACCTCTCATAAAGCATTTTTAAAATAATTTGCTATCATTTAGCACAAATATTGTCAAAAACAATTCAAAATGTTTCAAACATTTGGAAAATATGTCAAAAAAATTTGAATATAAAAAATTCCCCAAAAAAAAAAAAAAACAAGAAAATTTGTCAAAACATTTAAAAATATTTACAAAAAAAAGATAATAAAATCGAAAGTGTTCCTATTTTCACTGCAAAGCATGTTTATGAATAACAAAGTTTTAAGACTTGTTGTTTAACGAAAATCTCAATGGCCTTCTAAACAGTTTACCTATGCAATTTTAACTTTGCATTTGTTTATTTTAACAGCAATTGTTTCCAACGTAAAACTGAAGTAAGACAAGGTCTATCAGCCTCAAAATTTTCTCATATGTTAACTATCCAAGAATTTAACAATACGAATATTATCCGTGGGAACCTGAAGGCAGTTGTGCAATATGGGAAAATATTACAAATGCGAATGTTTATTGCAGTTTATGTCACCTAGTTGGGTATTTTGTATAACCACAAATTCATGCGGGTAACTAACGCATATAATTTAATTCTTAGCTATATCTTCAAGAATTCTTCAGAAAACAAAGTTACTTTATCTTACTTATATTATGACAAAAACAATGTTTTTTTTAAATTTTGTATTTTTATTATAAACGTTATATAATTTTATGTCTTCATGTATAACTTTAATAAATTTGTAAATATATTTAAATAAGTTCGTTTCTTGGTTAATATTCGATATGACAGAATACTTTTCATTCGTGTTTGCAAAGGCAACAATTATAAAAAATGGACGGCAACCTTATATAATACATTAATTTTTCGGGAAAATAGTGAATTAATTTACTTAAACTACTTTTGTAAACTATATTGTATAAATCGGAGTGTTTAAGTTAAAAAAGTAAGACTACTGTTTTAAAGTCTACACAGCTAAGCTTTACAAAAGTTCAATTATTTGGGCTGTGTGATGGATATGTGTATCTTCTCATACGAATTATTATTTAAAAATGAGTTTTAATCTGCTTAATTTTAATGCTTAGAACTAAGGTCAGTGAAAGTTTATGCAATTGATTTTGGTGACAAACAGCGTGAAAGCAACTTCTTTCCAAGATATATATATATATATATTTTGTTTTTTAATACTACTTCTAAGGCACAACAATATATTTTTGCACGCAACAGTTCGTATGTATATAAGAGGTTTAAACAAAGTTTCTCGAACGGAACTTAAAGATTCACTTTCGATGCTTGTTCAGTTAGAGAGAATTTAATATGTAAGTTGAACAAGTTGAACATATGTACATATATCGTGCTTAATTACCAGCAATTAAGCGAGCAACAATTCCTACATGTATGGATATGAGTAACAAAAGTATCTATTTAAGAGTTATTTGCATATTTTAGTTTTTCTTTTGGAATTATTGTATTAATATAAAGTGAAAAAAAAGAAATAAAATTGAGCTCTTTGATTCGATTGTCTGGCAAAAAAAAACTTAAATTGAGACGTTACAGGATTTGAATTCAGGCAGTCTTCTTCATAAATGATATTATTTATTATTATTAGTTTCATATAATATCATGTAAGTACCATCTGAAAGTCTAAGGATTGTTTATGAAGGAAGGCAAAAACGGCGTTTAAAAAGTTTTGTAAGCTGGTTTTTGGTTTGTTTTTTTTTTTTTTTTTTTTTTTTGCATAAACTTACAGCTATTTTTCAAAATTACAACTAATTAGAGCTACAATGTAAATTATTGGTTTCAAATTATTTTAATTGTGTCGTATGGACGGAATGTGTAAAAAGGCCTTTTTCAGGATGTTTTTATAAAAATGTATGAATTAATTACTATTTAAATTTGCAGTAGCACTGACCAAATTTTTTTTTAAAAGGGAAAACCAAAGTATTAATTTATGATGTATGGCAGCCATGAAAATATACCAATATTAAAAAATAAAATTTTTCAAAACTATCCTGAAATCAGGCACTAAGGGCAAACAGAAACTAAAAGAATTCTTATTGTCATTTATAGCTAGTGGTTTTTGCTATTTTATCAAGATTTATATAGTCCATCCTGCCACTAACCGCTGCCACCACGCACCAATTCGAAACGTGTCTGCGACTCCTTAAACTGACGTCGCTTACGAGTTTGCACGTTCACCTCTGTTAGAAAGAGTGCAGCAGCTACTATTGCCAACACGGAACCAATGCAGGCCAATATAAAAGACCATCCAAACCAATTGTTTGCGTGCTCCGGCATCCAGCCATCGCGATTTCCAAAAAAGGCAAAAACAATCACTGCAATTGAACCCGACTGACCTGTTGCCAGCATAATATATCCAATTACCTTGATGAGCAATAAAAAATACTTTTGATCCGGCCCGGCACAGAGAAAGAACACCAGCACACCAATCATTGAGGCCAGCGCCCCAATAAAGCAGATTGTATAGAAGAATTGTGTGGCAATCATGAATCCAGGCAGCAGAAAACCTCGTATCTCATCATAGCCAGTGGTGAAGGGATCGTAGACCCAACGGCAGCCCACAAAAAAACGTCGCTGGCTGTCGTCATTCACATCGGGAAGTGAACGGAAGCAGTGCACCCACAAGCCCAGGCGATCCAATTTGGCGCCTGTGATGCGATAATCACTTACTAACCAGCTGGGTGTGGCAAAAGCCACAACAATGGCGATGAATGCCAGCACGAATACACCAACGCCACAACTGCCCGCTAGTGTGCGTCTTTTCATGATCACTGTTGTTTGATATTTCTGGGGAAGATGCTCCTGGGAATCCTCACGCGCGATATACGAAGCTTTTTGCATCCTTTGTCGAGGATGAATTAAAAAATTGAATGCGTTTTGCTAAGATTTCGCTTTCGTTTTGTTGTAAACGTTCGCGTTGCTTCACTTGTTCTGAGAAACACTGAGAGCGAGCCAAATGATGTAGCGAGTGATGGCAAGTGGAGCAGAGATAATGAGATGGGAAACTTAGTTTCTATTGTGAATTCTGTTGATTTTGACAGCTAAAAATGCTTCTTCTCCAATTTTTTATGCAATCACATATTGTGTATGTGAGTTCACCTCATATTTGTCAAAAATAGGTCCTACACCCAAAAAAGTCTTGCACATTTAAAAGAAAATTGTTTTTAGCTGAGCAAACATATTGTTAATAATAGTCGATAAAGAACTTTTGTTAATATAGAAATGTCAGTTTTGTCAATCTAATTTATGAAGTTGCTTTGATAATGCACAAAAATATTTTTGAGAGAAAAAAATTGAATTTAAAATAAGAACACTTGTTCTATTTACAAGTGCTGTTGTTAGCAGAAAAACATAATTAAATTTCTTTCAAGAACAGCTAAATCTTTGTTTTAAAAACTCTGTTCTAATTTTTAAATGCATGAATTTGTTTGAACAAACATTGTAAGCTAGCTTTTCCCTATGTGTACAGTGGTGGCTTAGCTGTCGAAAGTGAGATATTCACCAGCGCTCATGTCCATCCTGAGGGGTGAATTCATCGAGAATCCATCGCGAGGGGTGAGTTTGTCATGAAATTTTACTAATACATTTATAACATTTGCATTAGTATTGACTGCATTTTGGCATACGGTTATCTCTTTTTTGCCGAAGTTTCCAATCTCTTTATCTCTGAAGTGGAGTGTTCACACTCACGCACACAGTGTTGGTGTGGCAATTTGCTGTTTGGGTGTGTGTGTGTGTTTTGTTTATATTTTTTGACAGCAGCTTGCTCTGTTCGTTTGAAAAGCAAAATTCAAAGAACTTCCATGGTATAATCATGATACAATTATACAAGGTAGGAGTGACAACTCGCTTTCTTCTCACCAATACCTTGCACCGATTGTCATTTGCCTGTATATTTTGTTTTCTATTTTCTTTTCTTCTTTTTTCGTTCTCTAATTTATACTATTTTTGACAGTTAGCGCAAGACGAAAAAACTGTCACTCCTACCTTGTATAATTGTATCATGGGTATAATCATGATACAATTATACAAGGTAGGAGTGACAGTTCTTTCGTCTTACGCCAACTGTCAAAAATAGTATAAATTAGAGAACGAAAAAAGAAAAAAAGAAAATAGAAAACAAAATATACAGGCAAATGACAGTCGATGTAAGGTACTGATGAGAAAAAAGCAAGTTGTCACTCCTACCTTGTATAATTGTATCATGGGTATAATAATACATGGTAGCATTGACAGTTGCTTGGGAAATCATATACTGTCAAAAAATATACTCAAAAAGAGAGCGCTCACAATCCGCCATTGAAAACACAAGCAATGTTGAAAACGTTGAAGTGAAAAAAAACAACAACCACAGCAGCTGCTGATGTATTTCCACAAAAAGCTGTTTTTGACAATTTATGTTTTCCTGTTGAAGAGAAAATAAGCAGTTGTCAATGCTACCATGTATTATTATACCATGAAGAACTTCTATGGCAAAATTAAATTTTATTTCTATGGCAAAATTAAATTTTAAAGGCACTGAAGTTTATAGTGTTGGAAAAAAGAGAGTTGCTCTAGTCGATAGAAATATTTATTTTAGTCGGTAGATTTTTAAGTTATCGATTTTTTAAGAATGTTTTTTAAGATCTAAGAAAAATTAGTATATTCCTCTTAGAATATAGCCGATATTGATGGTTAAGGTATTATATAAAAGACATCATTAACATCAATTTTAAATGAACCAAATACGTTGAGTATTTCACATTTTAAAGCTATTTTTATGAAAAGTAAAGTATTTGCTTACATAAAATCGTTATTTTCCCAAAAACTTCTGTTATTAGTATAGATTACGGAAAGTAAATAATCGAAGCTTGAAAATTCATCTTTAATTTGGTTTATAACAGATAAGATTTAATTGATTTTTTATGGTGTTTTGTTTTGAGATAAAATGATTTGCCCTTGTACGGAATGTTGTTATTTCAAACATATTAATAACATATATATAATAAACCATTGTCCAATAAGTCCCTAGACCAAATACTAGGTGGCACCTCTAACGAAATATCGATAGTTCCAACCTTCAAAAGTTGCAGTAATTTAAGTAACGCTACTGTTGATATTTTCAAAATAATGGATTGAAAGCAATTCCGTGTGTTGATTTATCACTGTTTTTTGATGGGAAGCTGAGCAATAGCTTCAAAAGTGTTATTCGGGCTCTGTTCCGTCAAAAGAGCCGATGGTATGCTGAGTTTAAACTTGGTCGTACAGAAACAAATGATGCCGAACGTTCAGGACGCCGAAATAAGGCAGTTGTTCCACATAAAAACCTGACCTCAAAAAAAAAAAAATGCTTGCTGGTAAGAGATTTGGCTCCAATGAAGAGGTGATGACTGAAACTGAAGCGTATTTTGAGGCGAAGCACAAGTCGGTCTACAAAACCGGTATTGAAAAGTTAGAAAAGCTGTGGAATGAATGTATTGTTCTTGAAGGAACATATTTTGATGAATAAAGAATATTTGCAAGAAAAAGTTTTTTTATTACTTAGTCTCGGGACTTATTGAACCTTGTGTTATATAGTGATAATTATAATTATGATAAAATTAAAAAAGCTATAAATTTTGTATATCAAATAAAAGGTAGGGATTTAGGCTTTAATATAATGGGCCCAATCGCGATACTGTCAGATTTTCCGCTCGTCGGGAAGCTTTCCGCCCGACGTGATAAAAATTTCAATCGAGATTTTCGTCGGGAAGGGATAAAGTAAAATAACACGACAACATTGTTCCTCTCAATTTCGATGTTCGTTGTCATATTTTCGAAGTGAGTGAAAAGTATTCACAATGAAGTGTTCTAATAAATAGGACATATGGGACTTTTTGAAGAAATAAATGTATAAGTTATGCTTTCATAAGTGAATATTGAAACGTAAATTAGCTGTGTAACATTAAAAAGAACATATTTGTGGTAAAACTATGAGATTATATTTGCAATAATTGAAGAAAACTTATTTATTTTTGTGATATCAGAATCCCATGAAAATAAAAAACACCTGTGGTAGTTTATTTTTCAAAACAAAACACAGCTGATTGTCAGAACAAATAAAAAAAAGAAACAACAACAACAACACCACCAGAAAAGGACTATGACATGATGAGGATATGGATTAGGAAAAAAATTAAGACACACATAAAACACACCTTTCCAAACTAGTAAAGGGATTAAAAAAGAGGGGAGAAGTTTTGGAAATGGAGGAAGTGGAAATGGAGGAGAGTGCTGAAAGTGATGGTAAGATGTTTCAAAACATTGTAAGATTTTGTATCAACATTCCTTATTTTTAAAGACGATAATACAGTTGCTGCAAGTGAGCCTCTTGCTAGGAAACGAAAGAGGATGTCCACGAATGAATTACTTGAAGACCAATTATGTATATTTTGGAGGCATTGAATCTTATACGCGACGTATAGCCGAAGCACTAGAGGAAAACTTGCAAGAAAAAAAAATGCACATTAGTTTTATGAAAAAACTTAGTTTGAAGAAGTTTGCACTGGAAAAAGAATTAATTGAAGCACAACTCGCCCAAATCGAACAAAATAAATAAATTTATTTTCCGTGCTGCTCTTATATGCTAACTGTTTTTTTGTTCAAAAATTTTCATTTTTTATTTTTTTACAATCTCACATTAAAAATTTAAGTGAGTGAATTTGACAGAAAAATCTTTTCCGTCGTAAAAAGTGATTGTATTTTTTTCGATGGAAAATTTCGAATTTCCGACGGAAATCTCGATTGTATTTTTAGTGAGATTCAGCAAAATGTCTCCCGACGGGCTTCCGTCGGCGATCGTGATTGGGCCCAATATATATGTTTAGCACCGTAATACTGCAAGTTTTTGAGAAAATAACAATTTTATCAGTAATAAATAGGAAACATTCTAAGAAATCGCTTATAAAATTTAATATGTTGCTAAAATATATTTTATTTGTTTATTGTCTGAATGATTATTTAATTATCTTTCAAATAACGTGCTAATATTTTAAATCCATTAGAAAGTGGGAAGGATACGGATGTTTTTTGAACAGATCTTGAAGCAAGGAAAAATTTTGAAAGTCATAAAAAAAATTCTCTGATATTCAGAAATAATAAAGTGTTCTTGAAATTTTTATTTGATTCAGTTTTAATATGGTCTCACCAAAGCTTTTATATTGCATTTTTTATTTTTTATCTGAGATAGTGTTCTAAAAATTTTCTTTTGATTCAGATAGAAGGTTTATCTCTGGTTTAATGATGGCTTTATACTGCTTATTTGCTGGTAAATGCTGATATACAAGCATAAAATTACGCAATTCCAGACGCTTTTAATTAGTAGTTTCTTTAAAAAGCTCCAAGTCTGAACTTTCATTGAACTTTTCTGCTTTTAATTCTTAATTTGGATACGTTAAAATTAACAAAATATGTGATGTTTTACAGGAGAAGAGACCTTATCTTCCCAGACGAAATTTTTCATGACAGCTAAAAATATACGCTTGCGTAAATATTATCGGTTTTCAGGTTAAGGTTGGTAATATTGTTTAGACATGTTCTGAGCATTTTACAATCGGTTTAAAGTCAATTATTAAATCAGAAATAAAAAAAGGAGATTTTCGCCAATCTCTACCTCCTTAAAGAAAGGGACCTTATCTTCCACCATGTATTTTAAATGGAGAAGTTAAGATCGCTTTTAAGTCAAAATTTGAACCTAAATATCTCAAAACTTAAGATCTGAATGCTAGAACTTCTAAATGCTATAAGTAAGTTAATTTTTGATTTTTTTTTGTGATTAGGTGTCTTTTTGTTAGAAATAAGATTTCATTTGAGAAAGTGCAAACAAAGTTTGTGGTGTCCGTGGCGTAGTTGGTTAAAGTGCGTGGTCTCTATGTCAACGAACCTGGAGACCCAAGTTCGAATCCCAACAGCGACAGAAAATTATTTGAATTAAAATGATTTTTCTGTACGGCCGCCACCTCCCTGCAGACAATGGAAAACCTCAGAGAGTAATCAAAATGCCATGTAAAGCTTCTTGAGAACAAGAACATTCTGTTCATCGCCGTTCGGAGTCGGCGTTAAACCTGAAGGCTCGGTTCTCGGTCATTTGTGTACAAACTTAATAACACGCACAACACAATTGATCATAACAAGCAAGGTCAAAGTCCTTTCAAGCGCTTAAATGACCAGTTATTTATTTATTTTTTTTATTAAGTGCAAAAACATGAACAGGATAGGGTGCAAGATATGGTCCCGTTTCTAAGTGAAACATCACATATGAACCTTTTTGAAAATGGCATCTCACAATTTTGGTTTTGCGTATGGTAAATACAAAAAATCATTGAATATTTTTGGGATTTATCTCTGGAGTGATGTTTATCTAATTCATTAAAAAATTAAAATATTTCATTGTTCCCATTTCAAGTGGTTCTATTTTCGTTTCGATACGAAAAGGTTCTATATTATGCAGAGACCGAGGTCATCTCTTTTTATGTTTTTGACCAATTCATCTCAAACCTCTTGCTTGAATCATTGAATAATTATAATATAGAATGGACACCGCCAACATTCGCCACTACGCTATCCACATGTCGCTGCAATCGTTTTGAATATCACCAAAGCTCTTCACCTGGTTTGTGCACATAGCTAAGAAAATCCCAAAACAAACAGAAATTAATCCCAAAACAAACAGAAATAAAATCCCACCTTGTTCAAGGTCAGTTGCTTCTGCTTCGCTGACAAGTGTTTTCGTTTGTGTTATTTGATTTTTATGGAAATTGTCAAATTGTGTAGAATAATAATTTAATAGAATTGAGTTTCTAGGCTACAAATAATGCTGCAGTTTATTAAAAATGCATTAATAATTAATATTATCATGCTTATTTATAATATTTATGCATGTATATAAAAGTAGTAATAAATAAGACATATATAAAGAATGAATTGACAGCAAAGTATAGTTATTGGCATAGCCTTAATATATACATAGTTACTAGCGATACCCGGCGCGCGTTGCTGCACCCAGCAAGTATATTGGAAATGATAAGTAAATTCAAAACTTTTATTAATCCCTTAGTCTGACACCACGCTCATGTTCCACTGCCCGTTACAGTTTCCCAGTAGCAGAACATCACTCCCAGGTGACAATTCCATTATGAGTTTCAATGTCCTGTGATTTAAGCTTCCATAGCTATTCTATAAAGAGAATCGGGCCACACCCCCTTTTCCAATGCACAAACAAGTTTTCCAGTAGAAAGACTTTGGCAATTAGTTACTCCATACTGAGTTTTATTGTCATGCGACGTTTAGTTCCAAAACTATTCAATATCCAAAATTTGACTTGTGTTGTCGAAGCCATAACCCCTTTTCCTATGTCCGTCCCAGTTCTCTTGTTTATTTATAAAAAAACTTATTGAATGACACAATGTCAATTCCATAAAGTAAAAAGTCAGCCGTTTGTTCCTTTTGTTCATTTATAAATTACAGGAAAACCACCCTCAAAACATGTGTAGAAAAGTTGCATGCAGCGAAACAAATAAACATACGTACATACATACATACATCAAGTCGGATTGAATCTCATTCTCATCAAAAAAATCCTCAACATGCTAAAGGTGGTCAGTGAATACCCTTTTAACAAAACTGTGTTAGATTAATTCTCCACATCAAAACTACTTTGAACATATTAGAATGTACTTCGATCCAATTAGCTTTAAGCGCCGCAAAGTATGTATGTATATGTATTTGTTTGTTTGTTTTGTTGTTTTGTGCTTGCTGAGAACAAAAAGAGTATAGTAGAGAGCAACATGCAGTTTATTGAGGCTCACGCAGCACAAACGCATGAAAAGCTAACGATCGATCAATGCATGGCATTGTGGATGATTTTTTAAAAAACTTGACACTTTAATTAAAGATACTTATTATTGAAATTTCGTAAAGAAAATAACCAATGAACCTTTTGTAGCACAAATGTGATATTTTAAAACTTATTTCAAAAAAATCGGACCAGAACTTTTGGAGTTTTGCGGACACAAAAAATTTTCACTTTCATTTTATATAATAGTATAGATATAGATAGATAGATAATAGTATAGATATAGATTGGCATCAAATAAAAAAAAAAACATACTTAACTTTAAATATATCTTAAAATATATTTTTATAACTGTAGTTTATTATTTTATTTTAAACTTTTCTTATTGAAATGCCAAAAAAACATAACTTTGCTGTAAATTACTCTTATAAAGAGTAACAACGTTTCTACAGAATAAAAAAACAATAATTAAAATGTCAGCACACCATTGGTAAATAAGCGATTTGTTTAAATTAATAAAGTTTTACCAAATGCATACTCAAATCTTTAGCAAACTTTTTTAAATAAAGTAAGTAACTTTATATATGATTTAAATTGTCAAATTTTTTTAGTTTTATTTTTGCAGATTTTACTTTAGAATTATTTTGATTTTGGCGCGTATAAATATTCAAAATTCTTAAAATATTTTCTTTGAAACAACGTGAATCAATGTGCTGAAATCCTTGTTCTATTCCTTTTTTGTCCTTATACTTTTCCCAATCTTGTCCCAAATATTGTTTTAGGAATGTCTTTATCTTTGCCCTTACCGTTGTCTTAGTCCTTGTCGAAGTCATATTTCCAATTCTTGTTCTAATGCTTGTCCAATTCCCTACTTAATCTGTGTTTAAATTTTTGTCATACTCGTTATCTTATCTATAATCGTATTCCTGTTCCCAATCTTTGTCTAAATCCTTGGTCTTATCCCTTGTCTATTTATCGCCTCGATGCTTTTCCTTTTTTTGCTTATTTTTTCTTTTGCTATAGCATTTGTAGCACTAAGGTTAAGTTTTCGAGATATCACAATAATTTTGATGTCAAAATAACGGAAATTTTTGGAAATTTACTATTTGTAAGCAATTTTACCATCACGATATACATATATTGACACTTGTTACATGAAAAAGTGCTTATTGTAGGGTAACCGTAAACGATGGTGAAAAATATCAAAGTATTTTTTGCACATCTTATGAATGTCTAAATTTCTCTCTTATATCATGTTTTTCCATCGCTTACAGCTTAGCTTTTATTTAATTAATGCTCTTTTTCCGCTCATATTTGAGGTCAAAGGTCACCAATCTAATATGCAATCATATTGTGCAGCCGGCCTTTCATCCGATACCTCATTCTTCATTCTACCTCTTCCCAGTTCTGAGATCCCTAACTAAAATTAATATAAACTTTCAACGTTAATATTTCGGGTCAAAAGTCATCAATTTAAAATCTAACATACTTCGGCACATCTATGGTGCAGTACCTTTCGAATGATATACGTTTCATTGTCCTTATTCTAAAATAAATATTGAAAAAGTGTACGACGACATTCGATGTTTACGTATTAATATTAAAGATATATCTTTCAAATAATTTTTTAAAATAAAAAACTTCTACACGCTACCGATGCATATAAAAAAGTAAACAAAATGAGCAACAATTTAGCAATTGCTGATATAATGGAAAAAAATATCCTTAGAAAGTAACTGTTTAATTAGAAAAGGACTATTCCATTTAACAAAACAAGTGAAACAAATACTGAGGGAAATTTTCAACATCTAAGCGAAGACAATTAATTTGGGTTAAAGAATTGGATAATTATGTGTAGTGCAAATATCTGCCACATAGCTGTAATGTCGCTTCAACGTCGGCAGTGTCACCTTCTATTTGTAATTATTCAATGCTTGAATACAGCGCATCAGTTCCCAAGACAACAACCGGACATTGAGAGCTCTGAACTATAATTCAGTGCCTCTATCATAAAAACTGTAATCTAGTTTGAAAGGCACTGAAGCTGCTGCTTCATTCTCAGGCCGTGCTGCTTAAACCTGCAATTGTTACAGTGCTGCTCAGGCTTCAAACTAAAAGGTTTAATTAACGTTTTGCTGTGATTACATTTTTTTTTAATCAGATAACTTTTTCGCGAATACTTATTTTAAAATCAAATTTTTGATATTTTTCATACATATATTTAATTACACACATATTTACTGCAATGTTTATTTTTAAACAATTTTTCTTCTCAACTCTTTGAATAATTGACATTCAAAGTTGGAGACATTCAAAGTTGACAAATTTGCTTAAGTATGACAAATATTTCGAGCCATTTCGATCGATGATGCTTCGTTGGCGTGGGCTCTGTGAACAAATGCTTTCAAATATTCATGACACTGAATGCTAATTATGGCTTTATTGTTGTTATATTTTAAAATCTTGCATTTGGCTTGTGGCTTTTGAGTAAAATACCTACAAAAATGAATATAAATGTATGAATAAATGGATGATACGATTCAATTAATCTAGCTTAAAAATTTGCGATGACAAGTTTTCGTCTATTTTGAAATGTTCCACTTTAAACATGCGTTACGTTTACTATATTTAAATATGTATGTCACTCGCAGTTCTTTTCTGTGTTCTATTATTTAAATTAACCATTTAAATGCTGAACAAAGCTATTCAAGCTTTGATTAGTAAATTTTTACATAGAAACAAGATCATGCAAAAATATTTGTGGAATATTAATTATATCTAAATAATAAAACAATTCCACTAGGCAACTGACATTTAGATCAACGGAAGTTTCGAAATAAACGACTTTCAGAAGGTAAAAATATACCAAGGATGTTGAAGGTCGTTTATAAAAACGATGAATAAAATAAAACTTGTTTTTTTTGCAAACATGTTTGAAAGAAATATTTTCTAATCATTTATGAATGTTAAATCGTTAATATTTATTTTACTTAAAATAACTTTGTAGCAGTGGGAATTCGGAAAAAAATCAATTTTTTAAATTACGTAAATTTAAATATAAATGTTAATTAGACTGACAGAAATAGTAACAACTACAAAAGTCTATTAATTATTCACTTTTAAGAGTGATGACTTTAAATCTGATATTTTAAGTCATTAATTAGTTCGAGTTTAATAAAAGGCAGAACAATTTATTATCAAGCATTTTTTGTGGTTCCTGACTCGATGACAGGCTTATACTACTAATTAAAATTTTTTATGTTTGTTCATAACTTGTAAACAATACAGTTTTTATTTAAATATATGTTCATATTAAAAACACTCTACAATGAAATTGTAAATTTTAACATAAAAATTACCCTAAACATGATTAAAATAACGCTAACATTTGGAAAAAAATGAACGGGTATTAAAAACAAAAATCCATTAAAAAAAATTAAATAACTTTTGATCAAAAAATACTCGAGATTCTTCAATAATACGAAAACGGTTCAATAATTCATCGATATTCATTTAATTTCCTTCAAAGTAATCTCCATTGCAAGCAATACACATTTTCCAACGCTTCCTACAATATGAGAATTGCCTTCAGCTCCATCGACGAATTCTCCTTTATTGCCTCTATTGTTTCAACACGCTTCCCGCGAAGTGATAACTTAAGTCCTGGAGATAGGAAAGTCACAAGGAGTCATGGTGGGTGAATACGGAGCTTGCGGAATGTTATGAACGTTTTTTTGGTCAAATAGTCGCGTACAAGATGAGATGTGTGAGCCGATGCGTTGTCTTGGTGAAGAAACCACGAGTTGTTTCACACACAGACAAATTCTGGGCTCAACTCAATTGACATGCAAAATTCGCAGAGCACAACAACTGACTTGGTAACAGAGCTATCAAGCAATCACAAACTGCCGACAAATGGCATTTGAACAGATATTTGAGCACCAGATGACAGATGTTCCAACTCAGAAGAAAAAAAAGATGCGGGTATTTGAATTAAAAATTCCGGGTATATTTTGATTAGAAGATATATTTTAAAAAAATTATTTTTCTTTTTATTTATTTTATTAATTTTCTTCGTTACATGAAACGAGATATATAAAGATTTTATTTCATTTTAACAACAAATAATGCAGAGTTTATGGGTTAAAGATGTCGTACTAACATACTTTTTTAAATGTCATCGAATTCAGCAGTTTTGTAGAATTTTGAAAACCCATCAATACATGTGACTTAAAAGTTTTAGTTGATGGTAGAGGAGTATGGTGAAACGGATTGCGCCATTTATAAGTAACTTGTTTGACTTAGGCAATATAATACAATATTAATTTAAAGTTTCTCATTTGTGGTAGAAATCTGGAGAGATATTTGTTTCAAACGAGATTTAATACCAAAATACGTATCCTGTTGACTGTTTGCGAATTTTTGTATTCTAATAATTTCACGTAAAGTAAAGAAAGCCTTAAGCTTTCTTTCTCAAAATCTGAAGTTGTTTACATGAAATTATGTATAACTCATCAGAAAATTATTTATTAAGATATCTGCATAACTCTAACAAATTTCTTATTGAAACCTGATACTGGCTATTTAGGCATTTTGGCTATGATGTCTGTAGGTTAATCTGACTATCATGTTATTTTTAAGGTAATACGCTGTCAGAAGGCCGAATAAATGTTTTTTTTAATTTGTGAAATGTACGTATCCTTCATGATCATCCACGAAACATACACGAGACGTCTCAGAGCGTGCTTTAAACGCGATATCCCCAAAACTATGTTTATGAAATCGGTGATCAAGATTTTTTTTTTCGGCTGAACTAATTAGTCTCAAATTTTTACACAAGTTTTAAAAGCCTGTTTTTAGTAATAGATCGAATGCTTTTTCTCACCGATAAATACTTCGAATTTTATAAGTATGATAATTTCAGGCCCAAATTCATGTTGAAAATTAAAATTTTTGTATTGTTGAGAAGCAGCCATTTTGTAAAAATTAATATTTTGTTTATACCTTCGATCGAATACTAGATAATACCATTTTGATAACGAATTTTCAGAATTTTATTTC
The DNA here is from genome assembly GCA_943735915.1 of Pherbina coryleti. Lineage (NCBI taxonomy): Eukaryota > Metazoa > Arthropoda > Insecta > Diptera > Sciomyzidae > Pherbina > Pherbina coryleti. The sequence continues at coordinate 130,458,886 of OX030952.1, forward strand.
AGATGATCCAGTCCAGAGATATCTTACTTAGCGCAAGGAAGAGGAGGAGCGTCTTTTTTTAGAAAAGTTTCCAGAGATCGGCTACAGCATCTATAAAAACAATAATTTTTACAACTAAAAAATATGAGAGTTAGTTCAAAGTTACCACAATATGTATGTTATTTGTTACTTTTATGTCTTCTTAGGACATTATTATTCTTGAAAAATTTATTTTTTTTGGCCTCTCGACTGCAGATAACCTTTTGAAGTATCCATTGTTCCCTGATTATTACTCAAATGATCAAGAGTTATAAAAAATATTGATTAAACTAATAAGCTGGCTACACACTTTAGTGACTTCATTGAATCTGGAATTAAATTTATAGCTCAGTGACTTATTTCCACACTGTACACTTGAGATAGACAAATAAAATCAAATACATACATACAATTAAAAATGGCTTTATTGTTTTTCAAAATATTCTCCATGAAAATCGATATTCTTTTGCATGCGATTGAACCAATTTTCGAAGTACATTTTCCACTTTGATTGAGGTAGCTCAAGAACATGTGATTTGTTCGCAATTTATTTTTGACCTGCGCGAGTAAGAAAAAATCATTGGGTACCAAGTCAGTACTGTACGGCGGATGACCCATCAATTCGATGTTTTGAATGCTAAAAAAGTTTTTGTTTGAGCTGATGTGTGAGAGCTTGCATTGTCGTGATGGAGAATGATTTGTCGTCTGTGATTGGTTTTCCTGATTTTTCCGAACACTTCTGGCAAACAAATGGTGGAGACATGTTTTGAATCACCGCAATTGTATTATTTTATCATTTCTTTCGACCAATCGATGCGATCCTTTTTTGAGCGATTGTCAAATTATGCAGAATCCAACGCGAACAAATCTTTTTGACGACCAAATAGTTATGCAATATTCAATGTATGCTCATCCCCAAGATGCCTTTATCTCACGGTAGGTCACATGGCGATCTAGGTTTAACAGCTGGTTCGCGTACAGCATCTAATGTTTTCATATCTCTAGACTTAAAATTCAACCTACGTATTGGGTTCATTTAATTGTTTGTATGAAAATTTTTATAAATTATTAGAACTTTGATGTGGACATCCTGTGAATAAATTTGGCTTGTAGTGCAATTCATACTAACTGTAGTAAATTAGTATGAATAATGGATAAACGCATCGATTAGGATTCATCCACAATGCCGGTATTTTGCAATGGTATTGCTTGCGTTGGCGAAATTAAAAGCTAGCTGTACTGTCAATTGGGAAAAAAATGTAAAAATATTAATTTAAAAGTAATCGTAGATTTTTATAAAAATGGCCACGTTTGCTTCATTGACATGTAATTTCTTAAGTGCTACCCATATAATTTGTATATACATTGTTGCTGTTGTTGTTGCAGCCGAAAGGACTTAAGGTCACAAAGACAGAAGGCAAAGCTGCCATAAGAGTCATGACTCGTTTATGACTCAGAGCATGTAAAACTAAACCGGTTTTTATATAGTGTGAGCTCAAACATTTTGCTTTTACTGATAGATGATTATAGTGAAAAAAAAGAAAATAAAATTAACATGGCTTTTAAGATAGAATGGGTTCGCGTTTTTTTTTCTCAACCCAAACTACACAAAGTTGATTTTGGTTTTTTTTTCTATCCAACCTAGCCAATGAACTCGTCACTAGTTTGGCCTTTAAATATTAAGTGCTAAATTTAGTACTCTTTCAAATTTAAACATAGGCAGAATATTTATACTAATGAAAGCTCATAAAAAAAATCTGAAAATCAAGTATGGTATAAATTCCTTTTTACCATTTAATCTGGTTTATTTTAGAATATTAAATGCCAATTTTAAGAACCATAAAAGACAATCAAAAATTACTTTTAGTTTCTTGTTTCTGGCAAAGCAAATTGTTTGGGATGATATCTTTTAGTCTATCTAATAAAAAATTTTATTTGTTATGATCGAATTTAGAAAATATGATGATGTCATTGGATATTTATAAATTTTTTCTTTCTTTTTTTTAGCTTTTAACCAAGGATTTCAGGTGGAATACCTATTCAGTCAAGTCTGCCTTGGTTCGAAATAATGAGGTGATAGATGGGAAGGAAAGGGCAATCAAGTGAAATACGTGTAGGATGTTCTAAGCGTGGTGGAAACCAAAGAAACATGTGAATTTGAATTTGAGACAAGTGTCATGCCTTTACCTCATTCAATTCAAGTTACAAGGCCATCTCATCCACAAACTTCTCTACCATCAACTACAACTTCAAGTCGTTAATATTGATGAATTTTCAATTTCAGTTGATTAGGAATGAGGATAAAAAATTCAGAAAGGTTTTAAAGCGTAGGAAAGACCGGAAATCGAACCCGAGACTTCTTGAGTAGCAGTCGAGCACTCGACTACCGAGGCCGCAATGCATGAGAAGTTTCTATGGTTGTTTTTTATAGTTTGACAGTTGAGAATGTCAAACTGTGTTGACATTTCTGTTCAGTACGGTTTGGCAATTCATCATGAATCGTTTAACGCCAGAACAAAGTTTCCAAACTGTGGAAATTTACTTTGAAAAAATAAATTTGTTCGCGAAGTTCATAGAGCATTTTTACCGAAGAATTATGTTTAGTGATTAAGCTCATTTCTGGTTAAATGGTTTCGTTAATAAGCGAAATTGCCGTATATGTGCGAAGACAATCCTCAAGCCATTAACGAATCACCATTACATCTATTAAATTTGACTGTTTGGTGCGGTTTATACGACAAACCAGCAACTCTTGAAGCATTGGAAGCCAATATTCAAACCACCATTGACGCCATACGGCCAGATTTATTGGAAAAAGTAGTGAAAAATTGGACTGGAATCGAATGAACTATGTAACTCGTAAACGCGGCGGACGTATGCCGGAAATCATATTTAAAAAATAAATGCCATGAAATTGTATACCAGATTATAATAAAAAAAAAATTTATTCCAACAATATTTCTGTCTTGTATTATTATTTAAAGTTCTCCAGCTCTTAAAAAAATACCCTTTATAAATATAAATAAATCAGTAGGTTGTATTGGTGGTGCCAGGCCTCATTATAAGACACAATCGACTTTTTGTAACTATAATCTGAAGATAATATTCAATCTTCAGATGTCAAAGCAAATATCATTAATATAGTTTTCATAGAGGCCAATTTCAAAGAAATTCTTGCTTCAAAGTTACAAAAAAAAAAAAAAATATTGACAATCGTCAAGCTCCTCCATCTTCAAATGCAAGCCCCCTTCTCTCATTGTTGGCAGATCTTTTATCATCAAGCCATTTTTTCAAGCTTGGAAAAAGAAAATAGTACCAAGGTGCGCCTGAGGAGGAAACTCCAACTTTATCTTTTTAGAGCAATTCACAATCTTTTGCAAATGGTCTTGCATTATAGCATTTGTAAAATGGTAGAGTATATTTTTATTCGACACTTTTATTTTTATTAGAGTATTATTTTTATACAGAGATGCACTTACTACGCTTTTGCAAATATGCAACACATAAAACCTATAGTTTTTATTTACTATACGAATGCAATACTGAATTGCAAACTGACGGCTGATTGGGTAAAAAATAAAGGCAAAAAGAAGCGTTACAAAGTAAGTCGAAAAAGATCATTCACTATAGATGGGGATTTTTTACAATTGCTCGAATTTTACAATCTTAAATACACAAGATTGTGAATAGCTCTATTGATTTTGGATAACTAGTGCAGTCTTGATGAAACAAAACTTAATTTTTCGCCAAATTCTTCCGTTTTTTCTTGATTTCATCAATAAGTTTCTCATAATACTTGCCCTTGATTGGCTTTCCTTTCTGAAGATAATCAATGTATCTCAATAACTATCCGGAATCCGGAAAAAATTACGCCGGTAAGTTACCTGCAGAAATGTCTTCGACATATTTGCAACCGAATCTCCCTTTTAAGATCACTTCGTCTAAGGTCGGTCAGTGAAAGACCCATGTTATGAATCGAGCTTTGACTCGTTGACTTGTTGTAAAAGTTTTACTACAAAACTTTGCCAAACTCTCGATTGAAAGATCAGCTCAAATATTCTTATCTTTGATTTTCACTGCAGAAAAACTTTTGATGTGACCTCTCAATAAGTTTTTAATTAAACTTTCACCTATAGTTTCCCTAACTAGTATTGGGTAGAACTGGGTTTTTTTTTTTAAAATAATAACGTAAAAAAATAGTTAATTAACTCCCATCTCCGAACTTTATTTTTTATTTTAGATATATGCTTACGCTATCTAATTGAATTTCATTACGATATCTCCAAAACTAAGATTGTAGTCGTGATCACAGACAGAAATCCTTTATTGAGACTTAACGTATTCAAGGTATTAACACCCAATAAATATAAGTTCTTGTGTGTTATTTCTCTGAATACAGCTGTGATTACCTCCCTTTTTACGAATTTAGAAACTGAACCCATCCTATATATTTAATATAAAGATTTAGTACTGGGTACATATAAATATGACACTCATAGTAGTAATTGTGATTGCAGTTAGTTGATTACGGCCCAAATTTATTGGTTGAAATAGGGTATTGCCTTTCGGATGTAAATCAGAGCAACTCCACGTCAATGTAGGTAACTTGATGTAAGTAACTTCTCGACATAAAGCTACCACAGCCAGCACAAAACTCTTCGAAATGTCAGGCCATAAAAGTCAACCCAGGAAAAGGTTTCACCAGGAAAAACTTTTTTCAATATCATCAGGAAAGAACTGTGAAATCAGGAAGGAATGTTTATGAGTAAATTTTATTGCATAATTGCCACTGCTTCGCAGGCATAACAGTACTATTGCAGGCAGGCCCCTCTTTCCCATTGGGCACTGTGGGCAAGTGCCCAGGGCCCCGCGATCGATGGGGCCCCCCTAGTTCCTATATATGACCAACCCATAACCGATAAACATATTTATTTTGCGAAAAACGCTGTTAACTTTCATTAAATCGAATCCATCAACTATTTGAAAAACAAAAATTTATATGGATTTTATGACAACTTGACGAATGTGAACTCTCATCAAATCATTGGTCAAATCAACATTTTTTTACTTTTCTGCTTGTTTAGCCAAAGATATGACGAAAATCTAACAATGTGATTAGTAAAATCAAATGAATAGCGACGTCAAACTCAACGCGACCCTCTGCGAACTCGACGATCGGGACTTCCTCTGCGAACATGACATTCGGTCGGCCGGGATTCCACTTTCATACGCACTTTCTTTTCGTGCGGTTTTTTTAATTTTATCAGATTTAACATATTATTAATCGTCGTTCGTTTGAATGTTTTGTTTTAGGTATGTTCGTGATGTGACTTTTTATACTTGTATTTTTCTTCTTGTTAAATAATATATTAATATAGGGTTTCCCATTAAGGACTTGACAACTCTTTTTTTAAATAAAACGCAAACCATTTTAGAAATGAAAAATATACCAGTTTATCGCTAATTTCCATATAATGCGATGTGCTTAAAGAAATAGACTTTGAAAAAGTGGTTCACGATTTTAAATAAAAAAAAATAAATAACTGGCCATTTCAGCCCTTGAAAGGACTTTGACCTAGCTTCTTATGATCAATTGTGTTGTGCGTGTTATTAAGTTTGTACACAATTGACCGAGAACCGGACCTACATGCTTAACGCCGACTCCGAACGGCGATGAACGGAAAGTTCTCGTTCTCAAGAAGCTTAACATGGCATTGTGATTACTCTCTGAGGTTTGCCATTGTCTGCAGAGAGGTGGCGGCCGTACAGAAAAATTATTTTAATTCAAATAATTTTCTGTCGCTGCTGTGGTTCGAACCTGGGTTTCCAAAGTTCTTTGACATAGCGGCCACGCACTTTAACCAACTACGCCACGGACGCCACACGATTCATTCACGGTTCACGATTTTGCTTATCTATAAACTAGAAGACCATATATTTTTGAACATAGATTTTTATGCACTAACTATATTGTCCTGTCTCGTGAAAATCAAAAAACTAATATTTTCTCAGAAATATATCATCAAGAAAACTAAATTGAATACACATTTCCAAAAGTTCCAAGGAAATGCATTGATAATCTTTTTAAGCATGATGGTAGCTAACTGTTGTGGGTAAAGGTCCTTCTCCATATTCAAAAGAATAAATAATGAATTAAAAAGTACAATGCTTCAAGAAAAATGTACCAGTTTATCGCTAATGTCCATATAATGCGATGTGCTTAAAGACATAGACTTTGAAAAAGTGGTTCACGATTTTGCTTATCTTAAAACTAGAAGACCATATTTTTTTGAACATAGATTTTTATGCACTAACCTGTATCGTGAATACTAAAAGCTTTAATTTTTCGGATTATGTTATAACTAGTGATAACTCCCCGAAAGATTACGTCAGATGTACTTACGTACTGAATGTGTTTTGAATTCGGGATACTTCTTAAAAACTTATTTAAGGCAGCTCTTAGTCTGGGATGCTCTCGAAAACGGAACCAATAGAAGAGGAAATCTTGAAAAATGAAGCAGTCATTACCATGATACAATTATACCAGGTAGTAGTAACAGTTCTTTCGTCTTGCACCAACTGTCAAAAATATGTAGTATAAATAAGAGAACGAAATGATGCAAGCTCATCTATCAAGAGCTTTCTAATGATATATCAAGTGTTGCTGCAGGGTTTGTAAATTTGCTGGATTAAGGGGACCCTAACATGAATAAATATATAAATAACCTATTAATTTTGTATGAAAGTGATTGTAAAGAAATAAAAAATTACAGACGATTAAATATAAAAATTTCCATATTTAATCTTTTTGCCTGATTTAATAAAATAGTCCTCTGTCATAGTTATTGGTGCCTAAAGTGCCCAGGGCCTCCAATAAGTCAAAGATGGCACTGATTGCAGGTATGTTTATAGTCACGTCTACTTCCAATATTTTGCAACCAACTCAACGCGCACCTGATTCGACGGTGCTCCAAGTACGGGACCGAAACATTGCGTCGGCCAGCGCCCCTTTGAGTATTCAAAGGTACCAAATTAGTTTTAGGTTATCATAGAGCGGGCCAAGCCCTTAGTAGGGGTGGTGGCCTATCTGACTAATGGTGTACGGTAATCGGTTAAAAATTAAACTTCACATCGAGTTGGATAGCTCTGCACAGGATATGGGTACTATTTAAACAACTATTACTACGATGCTATCCGAGGTGCCATCCCGATCATTCAGCCTGACCCAAGTCAGGGACCGCTGACTGCCCATGGTACCAATTTTTAAGTCATTGGTCGGTGATGCTGATTAATAATATATATTTAATTACTACATTTTTTACTGACACGCCTCTGGGTCTATGAGAACAAACTACAGTTAATATACCCCTTACTAAGTACGCGTGGGAGTATAAAAATGGATCCAAATCAATCGGTTCAGTTATTTTAATTAAAATACCATATGTTTCGGATGCCTTGTTTCAAGACAAATTTCTCTTAGTCTTGAGCATCTCGGGTTGTATTGTTTTTTTAATTCTATATACATATTTGATGGAATTTGGCCATAATAAAAGTTTTTAAAATATAAAAATAAGTCGTTCGGTAACTTCGTCAACTCGGAAACGCAAATCTATAAGGTTGGAACATACTACAACCAGTTTGCCTACGATTTTCTTATCCTATTTATGATCTTTATTTGATACAGAAACATAAATTCACAGTTCATTGTTAAATTGTCTTAAACAAAGCACATCCCGTTTCACAAATTAACACTTATCAAATACATAAATAGATTAATAATAATAAAAATAAAAGTACAGCTTCACCTCGAAATCAGATTTTTCGAAGTTGTCGGAAATAGTTTGCCAATGACTGACTCTGATTGAATTAAAAGATTAACACATGCAAAGAAACTAGTTTGAAAAATCAGAGTTCGGGTTGGGTTTTTTCATGTCATTTTCAGACAGTTTAGAATTTTAAAAAAGTGGAAGTGTTACAGTTTGTCAAGCTTTAAAAATATGAACGCATTAGTTAACTTTAACGATCTTTAAATAATGAATACCTTTTGCCAGATAAGAACTTTGAAAAAATAACAGGAATGATAATCAATAAAGTTTTAATTAAAACTAATTGCGTTTTTTAGCGGCTCGTGTGAAGAACGACTTATCTCGTTCGACTTTCAATGTGATGATGCTGATACAGTCTGATGCTGTCCTCTTAAAGAACTTTGCTTATATAATCAAAGTGTCTACAAAAAATTTAGTATCTGTCTTATCTTAAGCTCTAAACTCATAAAATATCAGTAGAAAATAAAAAATTTCGTTTTCATTTGCATTTAATTAAATCTTTTTGCTTATATAATATATTTTTCTTATACCTTTTTGGTATATTTCGGATATATTTTGTTGTTGCTTTTATTATGATACAACGAACCTGTTCTAAGCTGTTTTTTTAAATTAAAATTTAAAATTCCTAATGATGTGTTCATCGAGCTTTAAAATGAAAAGGAAAAGTAAGAGCAAATAAATCAGTCTTACGAGTAAAGACAGAAAATTGAAAAAGTTAAGCGAATGATTGACAATTATTTGTGCTTTGTCCTAAGCTGTTGCTCTTGAAATATGATGAAATAATTGGCCATTACTGCTCATAAACAACCTTAACTGTGCTTTTTAAATGCAGTTTTGTTTTGTGAACGTATCCATAAAGCTTTTTTATTACTCAAGCTTACCAAAGTCCGCATAAAAAAAAAATTTAAAAAAAAGTGCTTAAAAAAAAAGGGAAAATAAATACTCTTGTTACTAAAGGGGAAATTGGGAAAGTGGAGCACCAAGAAAAGAATGAACCCTCGTTTGTCTGGTGAAAATCGAAATTGACTCGACATCAAAACTTAAATAATGTTAAATAAAGAACCCTTTAAGAGGCACAAATCATATTTTCTGTAATCTATAGTTGTTTTATTTTAAAGCTCTTTAAACTTAGTGTAGTGCCGTTTTCAGCAAAGGATAATACTGTAACCACCAATTTGCGATTTTACGCTCCATACCTTCTTAATCTCTTTGGTAACACTGCGACTAATAAAGCAAGGTGCACTTTATTAAAATAAATAAAAAAACATTTATCTTAATTTATTGATATTAATAATGATTTATTGTTACTTGATTTATTGACTGTTTCGCACTGACCCTGACTTCGATTTTAGAAATTCAGCCACTAACTTTTAACTCATGCTTACGCGGATCGAAGGCAACCCACTTACTTTGAAACGGATCTTCAAATAAATCTATGCTCCGATCCACTTTTATTTATGTGTGAAGTTAAGCTTTTAAAAAACTAAATGGTTCAAAGAACAAATAAGGAGGTTGAAATAAAAACCAATCTTAGTCACTTGTTAAAAAAATTAGTAAAATTTTATTATGACATATTTGTTGTTGTTTGTTGCATTATGCATGTTTTAATACTGATGCGACAGAAAATTATTTGAGTTAAAATAATTTTTCTGTACGGCCCACACTGTGGTAAATCACAAATCTAGCTGGACAAAATAAAAAAAAAAAGTCTGGCAACATTCCTTCTGATCGTTTAATGAGCTTGTCAATCCAATAGGTAACTGTAATTCATGTTTTGTTTTGTTTGTTTTTAGCTCTGATTAGAAAAACTAAACTTAACGTCAGTTGTTGTCAACATGTGCCTTCAGATTTCAAAGAGGAGCGTATTTGTTGTGTGACTTTGGTTTGTGCTTGAAAAGGCTACGGTGACTTTATTGCCATAATTTTTTTTTATTATTATTAAGCGATATTTCAAGGAAATATATTATAATTTTCATTTACTTAATTATTGAAATTGTAAGTATTAAAACAATTTTTTTTTTGTGGGAAGTTGAGAAAGTGAAAAAAATAAAATATTTCCTTTTTTCAAGTAGAGTTAAAGCTGTTTATTACGCATAGTTCCAGTGTAAAACTATACTTGGGTTAATCTTTCAAGTGTTCACGTTAAGGTAAATCAAAAACCCATTACGATTTTTTGCGACCGCCATACATTTTTTTTCACTTTTCCAGTATGACCTCCACTCTTACGCGAAAGGAAATTTTTGAAGAATGGATAAAAACTGTCAAAATACAGCGCAAAGATGCTTTATTGACATTAATAATGGATAGATATGGTCTTCAAGATATACCAGTAGAAGTGAAAAGAAATCTTAAGGCAAATATAAATATTATTTGTTTTAAGCTAAGCGAAAAATGGATAAAAAGTGGAAGACATCATGACCGTTTTTTAAAATCAAATTCAGTTTGGCTTGATGAACCGTATGTTTTGCCTGAAAGTGTACAACCGAAAAGATGTGAAAAAGCTGGAGGAAAACCGAAAAACTTTGATGACTGCACTGAAAAATCGAAAAAAAGAAAGATACATAGTCTTTTAGATTCAACTGACCATCGAGAAATTATTAAAGCTAGTGAGATAGTGTTTCGCAAAATGGGAAAGCGAGATTCAGCCACACTTGTGAAAGATCTGTCGGAAGCTTCAGGCAGTAAAGGTAAAGGTTGTTTACGAGAAAAACATCGAGAATAGACACAAATACAGATCTTTTCAATCGTCTCTTAATTTCTTCAGATCCATTTATCGCAAGTTTGCGTCACACTCCTTTTCGAATAAATTAAAATCTCTATGTGTATTTATGTGTTATTATCTGTATTATTAATGTAATAAAGCAAAAATAAGTACCGAAAACAATTATTATCAAATATTTATTAAAAATATTGAAATTATTTTAATATTAAAAATGATTATCTCCGACTCCTTACGTAAAAACTCATTTAATAATAATATAAATCATGAATCTAAGTTCTATTCAACCTAAATACTAGTATATATAACTACAAATAATCTCAGAGGATTTATTTAAGAAACCAATTTTTTATGTTAAAAATTTATTTTTTCTTGGCAGTGATTTTACTAAAAAAAAAAGAGTTGGCTGTGCCGTGGACACACCCGTATTTTTTGACGTGACGAAGTTTATTGCTGTTGTTGTTAATGTTGATGTTGATGTTGATATTGATGTTGATGTTGATGTTGATGTTGATGTTGATGTTGATGTTGATGTTGATGTTGATGTTGATGTTGATGTTGATGTTGATGTTGATGTTGATGTTGATGTTGATGTTGATGTTGATGTTGATGTTGATGTTGATGTTGATGTTGATGTTGATGTTGATGTTGATGTTGATGTTGATGTTGATGTTGATGTTGATGTTGATGTTGATGTTGATGTTGATGTTGATGTTGATGTTGATGTTGATGTTGATGTTGATGTTGATGTTGATGTTGATGTTGATGTTGATGTTGATGTTGATGTTGATGTTGATGTTGATGTTGATGTTGATGTTGATGTTGATGTTGATGTTGATGTTGATGTTGATGTTGATGTTGATGTTGATGTTGATGTTGATGTTAGTGTTGGTGTTGGTGTTGGTATTGGTGTTGGTGTTGGTGTTGGTGTTGGTGTTGGTGTTGGTGTTGGTGTTGGTGTTGGTGTTGGTGTTGGTGTTGATATTGGTGTTGGTGTTGGTGTTGGTGTTGGTGTTGGTGTTGGTGTTGGTGTTGGTGTTGGGGTTGATGTTGGTGTTGGTGTTCGTGTTGGTGTTGGTGTTGGTGTTGATGTTGATGTTGGTGTTGGTGTTGGTGTTGGTGTTGGAGTTGTTGTTGGATTTGGAGTTGGTGCTTTTCGTTTAGCTTTTTTTTGCTTCCCCATTGGTTGTGCTCTAATTTCAATTAATCCAGCAAAAGTGATGCATATTCGTCATATTAGGCGTTTCCCTGAGGGTTTTTGACACGCCGTCAAATTTTTTTTTTATTTTTGTCATATGCCCGAAGACCTCACCTTTGTTTTCGTTCCTTAAAATTTACCGTTGCACCAGTAGTCACAGAGTTAAAAATCCATGCAACGTTTTTTCATTGCTGTAGCATTTTTACTGCATTATGTGATTGCATCCCTGAAATCATGACAACAAAATTTTTTTTGTAATTTAGTTGTGAAGCGTAATAACACATCCCTGCTGTCGTAAAACAAAATTTACTGTAGCACTTCTCCTGAGTGTGTAATAATTCCATGCAACGATATTACATTTCTGTTACATAAGCTGCTATATTCACGACCTGACGACGCCGGATTTTTGTTTTTATTTTTGTCGTAAAGCCATGTATAAAACCTTCATTTTCCTTTTTAAACTTTTATCGTAGGTTATATACTCATTGAGTAAAAATTCAATGCAACGCCGCTGCATGAATGTTGCGTTATCGATCTTTGAGCGGCTCTCTAAGCGTCCCCATGATGTCAGAAATTTTTTGTCTAATTTTGTTGTGAGGGCTTCTAGTAGACCTTTATTGCCGTATCGTATTTTTAATCCTAGCACTAATACTCAGCGAGTAATAATTCTATGTAACAAATTTTCAGTTGCGTTGCTTACGCAGCTCCCACTACGTCCCTATGCCATATTAAATTTTTTTTTTGTTTTTTTAATATAGTCAAAGAATTAACCTTTATGGTCATACTATTTTTTAATCATAGCTCTTATACCCAGCGAGTAACAATTCAATGAAACGCAGATGAATTTTTAAAAAATTCATTTTTCAACTTTTTTGGAAACTAGAGCAGTACAACGTAACTTCGTCGCAGTTAACAAAATGGGATAAAAGAAAAATTTGTTTCAAAAATGGGAATTGGTACAGTTGTACAGGATATTTGAAAAATCTGAATATTATTTAAAAATCGATATAAAATACATTTAAATAAAAATATTTTTACAAAATAAAAAAGCAATATTAATAAATTTTAAGAGTCTTTTCTTATAATTTTACGCACTTTTATCGTGTTAACATTATAAGTTTTTTTTGGTGTCCGACCAACCGATTTCAGGTGTTGCAACTATTCAGTCAAGCAAGTCTTGGTTTGAAATGGTAAGATAGAAAAGTTGAAAATAAAGGAAGAATCAAGTGAAACAAGTGTAGACAGAAAGCTTTATAAATTTTTTTGTTTTTTCAATTGAAATGAATTTTTCTAGTCAGTCGTCAGCTTTCTGCAGACAATGGCATACCTCAGAGAGTAAATAATACTTTTTAAAATTTCTTGAGGATATGCACCTTTAGCCGTTTAGAGTTGGCATAAAACCAGTAGTTCCCGTTCTCGATCTCGGTCAACACGTTCAGCACGATTTGATAAAAAGTCCTTTCAATGGCTGAAATGGCCAACTTGTTTGTTTGTTAGAGTGGTCTTGTCAAGCTTTTTATTTAAGTTTTCAATTTCAGTTCTTCATCACTCATAAATATAAAAATGAAAATTAATTTTACGCTAGACAAATCTCTAATTAAAATCATCTATTTTTGTATAAACATCAATAAACAAAGTTACAAATGGGACTCATTTCTTATTCAAGAGAAGTTCTCCACCAATCAAATCAATGTCAAAGTTCGAAAAATTAATTAAGGCGCATTAAAGCTGTCAAAGCAATCATTTATGGAATGAGGTAAGCTTTAATGACTTGCATTAAGTTTCTCAATAATTTGGTTAAACGAATAATTTCAACTTTGACACCAACTTAATTTTCATCATAATAAATATGCTGAATATTGTCTTACAATTTCCATTTTCGTGGTATATATATTGTGGCAGAAAATTTAGTGCTGGAATTCAGACTTAATTCTTTGGAAAAAATTATATAAAGTATTTTTAATGCTCTTGTGAAATATAATATGAACATGTTAAACTGGTAGATGGGCGGAATGGGCTGTAAATTTGTTTGAGAATTTTGATAGAGAAATATTTTTATTCATGAAATCTCTCAAAAATTCTCAAAAAAGTTTGTGGAAATATATATCTAGGCTAGTGAAATATTGATAAGCGGGAAGAGGAGGAAGAAGTAAAAAAATTGCGTGTTCTTTTTCTTGCTATGCAGCTTTTAAGCCTCAAGATTTACTTTGACTTTATCTCTAATTGTCAGTGACTTCAAATTAATCGAAATCGTTTAAAAGTCAAATGACATATCATGAATTTGTAAATTCATTGCAATTTTAAAACAATAAAGCTTAAATGAAAATCTCTTCGTTAATTGAAAATATAAATTTATATATTCAAAGTTATCTGTGCCTTTAAGATAAGATAAACAACAAAAAGTTTAGGATCATCTCTCAAGTATCTGTCTACACTTAATTTATTGCCGGCTATCAAGAAGAATCAGTTGTTTGTTTTACTAAATTTTGGTTTTTTTAGCATTAAGTATTGTAAATTTCGGACACAATACATGTCTAATGTATTGGACACAACACAAAGGAGAATGTGTAATAAACTAACGAAACTCGATTTGATTATGTCCTTGAGCACAGAATTAATTATAACGTCTCAATACTTAATCTTAAAATGGAAATACGCTTAGATGAGTTGAGCATTTGAATTAAGCAAGCATTGTTTTTAGGTTAGGGGTGCACATTGAACGACCTTCAAGTGCAATACTATTATTAGAATTTTTGCTGTTGTATCTATTTGAGTCCAACCAAAAAATTGACTCTTGATATCTTAAAAAATTCCAGCTACTAATATTTATGACAAAACACATGCCAGCTAATAACCGGATGTTCCGTTATCAAAAACAAAACCAACTCACACTTCTAAATTCAATGCATGAAAGCTTCAATATTTTTGCGTAAAAAAGTTTAAAATAATGATCATCATACAATGCTCCTTTGTGGTTGAGAGAGAACTTTCAAGTTTTACAGGGTAGCGAAAATAATGCTTAAGAAAAATAATGGGAAAATAATAAAAAAATAACGGAATTAGCACAAGCTACTAAAAGTTTCGTCTTTGCTGTTCTGCAACTTTTGTTAACGAAATGAAGCTTCTCAGGTTATGCAAGTGAAGCAAAGTTTATTGATGACACTTTTACGTGCTTGTCTCCTGCTTGGCTCGTCTCAAAGTTAAGTTATTCAACTTATAAAAAAGTTATAACTACTTATATGTAAAATATTTGCTTGGTAAGCTTTTTATTCATTTTTGTTTTGTTATTGTCTAAGAGGTCATGCCCTAAAAGTGAGTCTAACAAATGGAATTTATTTCAGTTATGTCTTTTTTGAACGAAAAAGGAAAATCTTGCAATTTTAAGATCAACATTCACTTTGAAAGCAAAACTTACATCCACTCCGTCTAAAGTGAAGACGCCATGCAGTTGACTTTCACCTTATAGCTTTTTTATAAATATATCAAAAGTGATTGAAAAATACTTTATTTTTACAACTGATAGTGATACTGATAAAAATTTCCAAATCAATATTTAATTCGATCAAGATATATATAAGATAAGACATTGATCAAAGAGTGAAATCCCCAACTCACACGGTGATTAACAATCAAGCAATTTAATCGTTTTGTTGTTGCTTTCAATGTGAAACTGTCAAAAACTCTGAGAGCCATAGCGGATGAACTCAGATTGCAGCAATCAAAATTTGTTCATTTCGAGATCGCTGTACATGACAGCCATGGTATAATAATACAAGGTAGCATTGACAGTTGCAAGTATACAGAGCAAGTATACTCTTCTCCTCCCCTCGCCCCTTTTGCTTTGAAGTTTTAACCAATATAAAAGGGAACATCGTAAAATTTAAGGCTTAGGAAGCTTATATAAGAAAGATATACATTTATCTTTATTTAGCTCTATGCATGTAATCTTTTCTGACAAAAAGTGGAACATCTCTTAATAAATCCTAGTTAAGCATTATTCCATGTTAGAAAACATAAGGTAGTCTCGCTCATGATACAAAAAGAAGGTAGGTTGCTCCATGATACAATTATAAGGTAGGCTCATATTGGAGAGCACGGTGAGCTAGTTGTCAAAATCAGCAGGTAGTTTTGAGTTTTTCTAATTGTTGTTGTTACTTTTGTAATTTGACGTCGATAAAGTCGTCTTTTAAAGTCGATAAAGAAATTTTATCAATACAAAAATGTGAGTATTGTCAATCTAATCTATGGAGTTGCTTTAATAATAGACATAAATATTTTTGATAGAAAAAATTTAATTTAAAATAAAAACAATTGTTCTATTGACAAGTGCTGTTGTTAACAGAAAAACATAATATAATTTCCTTCAATAACAACTATATCTCTGTAAGAACTCTGTTCTAATTTGTATATGGGCATCTCCCAGTGGCACGGACGCGACATTCGAACGCTTTTAACTACGTCAAAAACAAGAAAGAAACATAAAGAGCCGAAATGTATTTTTAGTGTTCTAACGCGCTGAAAGAGTGCTACATTTTACAAATTTATGGGCAAGATTTAGTACAAATAAGTACAAAGATATAAGCAATTTTACAATGAAACGAACGCGACAAAAAATATAAGTTTTTTTGAAGCTCTTATAGAAATATACAAAATTTAGCTGTTTGGCAATTTTTCTTTTATATATATATAGGTAAATGAAGGTCAAAGAATAACATTTCTTCGTAGACTTATGAAATATGAGAATTTTCTTTTACCCTTTTTTAATTAGGAATTGCACGAATACGGACGCGACATCATGGACGCGACAAATTTTTCCAAGGGGAATAAAATACAAATAAAGTAATGTTTTTTATAACACTTCAACTTTTAAAGAACATAAAACAAAACAAGGTAAATTCAAGTTACATAACAGAAACTGTAAAACTGCAAGTTCAAAATAAAGAACAATTTTTTTCGTTAATGAAGAAGCGGATTTTCTTTTGTAATGCATTAGATTGTTGTTTGTAGATAACTTTTAAATTACAGCAACAATATAATATAACTTGAATAAGCTAAAAACACAAAGAAAAAATATGGGTATAATTCGTCAAAAGGCTAAGAAAAACAACTTGTTTCTTTTAAAGTAGTTTATTTCCGCCAAAAATTGAAAGAATAAAAAATTTCTTGACATTTATCAAATTAAGTTATTTAAGCTTTATTATTGGATAATAAAAAATTTTTCTGACCAGTTTGAATTTTTCACTAGTGGTGGACCTTTTTTGGGAGATGCCCATATGGATGAAAATGTTTGAACAAAAATTATAAGTTAGTTTTTCCCTATAGGCCAAAACACATAGAATGCATGCATGCCTCAAGCATGCATCAGGCCTGTGAAGCATGCTTGGTTAAAACACATAGAAAGTATGCATCGCATATGTGATAAATTTCAAATATGTCATACTAAATATAAATTTTAAAGGAATAGTAGTGAAAATACACTAAGTTTTATCAAAACCAATTACAAATGAAATTGGAGGATATTTTATGGTTAATGGTTGTGTTGATATTGCTTTTATTTCACATTGTATTCTGTCAATGTTTTGTTACCTGCAAAAAGTTAAAAGTTCGTCAACTTCAGGCATGCTTCAAGCATCATGCATGTTTTTAATGTGTTCTACTTCATAACAATACGTATATTCAATGACAAATGTCAGATGCTTGAAGCATGCATGCCTCCTATGTGTTTCGGCCTTATGTGAATGGTGGTACCATGGTATAATAATACATGGTAGCATTGACAACTGCTTATTTTCTCTTCAACAGGAAAACATAAACTGTCAAAAACAGCTTTTTGTGGAAATACATCAGCAGCTGCTGTGGTTGTTGTTTTTTTTCACTTCAACGTTTTCAACATTGCTTGTGTTTTCAATGGCGGATTGTGAGCGCTCTCTTTTTGAGTATATTTTTTGACAGTATATGATTTCCCAAGCAACTGTCAATGCTATCTAGGGGTGAGTTTATCATGAAATTTTACTAACACATTTATTATATTTGCATTAGTATTGACTGCATTTTAGCATACGGATATCTCTTTTTTGCTGAAGTTTCCAATCTCATTATCTCTGAACACAACGCACTAACGCAACTCGATTCGAATGTCCAATTTTGACAATGCGTTCGGCAGTAGAGTTGGCTGCGACAAAGAACGAAAATAAAAATAATAATAAAGGCTCATAGAACATTTGCGTTTCGCTAAGAAACGCAACGCAAAGCTCACAAATTTAGGTTTGACTGTAAGAAGTGCATGTAAAAAAAAAAATTGACAGATGTCGTTATGTTGCTGTCGTCGCCAATGTGTTCAGTCTGTTACTTGCAAAAGCAAACAATGGAGCTGTTAAGCCATAAAACATCATGTCAAACCAAAAACCAAAAAATTTTCTTTTACTCATTTAGTCATTAATAAGCTTCAGAGTTCAAACCAAAGAGCTTGAATAAACAAACAGTTAATTTTAATTTTATTACTAATACTTAAATTATTTTCCCATTTGACTCCCTTCACCGCTTCATGCCAAACATTTGGTTTGCTCAAAAGTCACATTCTTCCTTTTTTGTTAGCAGTAAACTTTCTTTTAATACAATCCAAAAGTCGACAACCCCGAAGTGAACAAACCCCAAAAAGGTGCATTTAGAAAAGGAACTCATCTACTAATTTAATTGAAAAATTACAAATTCACCGCTACCATTTGTGTTGATATCTATTTATAAGATGATTAAGTGATTATTTTTCTTGAACTTTTGTGTAGTTCGCTAACCTTTGAATTCTCGTCTTGCTTTGAATTTTAATCTGTAACTTTTCATTTGACAGACATTAAATGTCAGACAATTAATGGCATTTAAATTATTTTTAAATTGACTGGCGTTTGTTTGTGTGATAAATAATTATTTTATCGTTTTACAAGCATAACCGAATTAATAAATTTTATGAATGTAGGTATTTAAGGGGTGAGCCAATTAAATTGCCTGTAAGTGATTGTCAAAATATGATCTATCAGAGATATTGTAGAGTAGGTTGTGTTTGATAAGCTACGAACAATTTTAACGGATGAAAGGAAATTTTGTTTAACAACATTGTGGGTGCTCTCTAACCTCTCTTCTTTTTACAATTGAAAGTAGTGAAAACGTTCGCGGATGAATTAATTTCAAGTCTTAGACTAAATACTAACCCATTTTAATGGAAATCACATCATAATAACACAGATAATTTTAATTTAAAATAAAATTTAAAGTTTGTCCACAAACTTTTCTAAAGAATTCTTTACCATGGAAATCCCAATAAAACGCATAACTTGCACTTAAGAAAAAAATTTCCTTGAAATAATTTATGAACTTCTGGTATTTTCTATATGTCGGGCAAGCCGAAAGAAAAAACATAAAATAAAACGGAAACGGATACTGGCCATGCATCAAGTACAACCAGTTTAAGTCATTCAACTGGAGCCTTAATGAATTTCGAAAACTGCATTCAATCAATGTCTGAACTTGACCGAGTCAAAATTAAAATGCGGTGAATTGCATGCGTCAGGATTGTAAGAAGAAAAAAACAAAAACTGCGAACCGAATTCCTGTTAATGTTCAAAGCATGACTGGATGATTCATTGACGCAGACGACGGGAAGCGCATCAAACTGGGGAACAAAATAAATGCTACAACTTATTTCACCTTGAAGCAGGAAAGTCAAGACGGCCGTATAATTAAAGGCTTTCAAATTATTTAAAGTCGGCATATTTTTTGCATGAGTCAAACATGAATGAGGCATCATACACATATATTTATTTATTTTTTGACTTATGGTAATATTTTCGGGTTTGCTTAGTAATTTGGTATTAATTATAAAATTAAATAAAAACAAAACAAAATATTACTTGATAATTTGTTAAATTGCCGTTGTTTAAAGTTAGCATTTACATCAACAACAACAACGCAATTTTGTCGCACTAAAGTCATTGACATTTGGAAGCAGAAATGACACTCAAAGCGGTGCTGCCATTTGCTGATTGAAATAAAAGTATTTTATGTTTACTATTTTGTCGCTATTTTTAATTTGTTTTAGGCTGAAATTAGTGCGGACTATGGTAGAACAACAATGTAGACTCATATTGGACTTAAAATAAGCTAGATGTCAAAGTCAGCTGTTGGTTTTGAGTATTTTCTAATTGTTGTTGTTTTTGTCATTTGACGTTTGTGGTACTAAGCGCTTTGTTGTTGTAAAATTTCAAATTTGTGCAGTAATTTTAAAATGAGCCTTCCTTGTTATCGTGGTGCGGATGAATGTTCATTTATAAGTGTTTTTTTTTTTAAATTATTTGTGTGAAATGTGGTGTGTTTTTGTGTGAGGTGAATACTACTAGCCCAGCAAAAAATACAATGGCTGTTCAGAGTGGAAATCAGGACTGACTGGCATGATTCAGGACTGACAGTTCCTTGAGAATGGCTCTGATTTTTTTTTTTAAAACCTGGAAACCTGAAATTTCGTATTAGTTTTTTAAATATTCGTGTATGATTTCTGGTCTGAATTCGTGTTTTAAAATCTTTTCTGAAAAATAAATGTCTGACTATATGTTGAATTTCAGGTTAGAATTGAAGTCAAGTTAGAAGACTGAGTTATATTTCAATTTCAGTCTTGAATTCTTTCTGAATTATGCAAACTATGTTTTTCATTAACAATTACCCAAAAACCGATCAATTTGATAACTCTGGACACCAACTGGACTACTACTTTCCGTCGTCCTATCTCTGAAGGTAAGAAAAAACAAGATCTTTTGAACGATTTTCAACTGAGCAATTCTGTATCCGACCTGCCATCAAAGCTTACGCAGACCTTACGCAGAATTGCTCCCCAAGAATAGAGAATCGGTGAGAGAAATTGTCGCAAAATTTAAATGTCTAAAATGAGAGTAAGTGGATTGCAGAAATCTTAGAGGACCGCTGATGAATTTTTTTTTTTAGCTTTGAACCAAGGATTTCAGGTGGAATACCTATTCAGTCAAGTCTGCCTTGGTTCGAAATAGGGTGATAGTTTAGTGGGAAGGAAAGGGCAATCAAGTGAAACATGTGTAGAATGTTCTAAGCGTGGTGGAAAGCCAAAGAACCATGTGAATTTGTAAGTGGTGGGTACAGCAGCTGTCAAACATAAGAAGAGCATAAAAAAGAAAAAAAAAAACAGCGAATAGAAAACTGTTTGCTTTTATTCGTAAACATATGATTTCGACAGGTACTGTACCCACCACAAGAGAGAATTTCAACTACTAACACTACCTTGTTGATTCTTTCATAAGCACAATTGTTGTTTCAATTGTTTTTTTTTTGTTTTTTGAATTTGGTCTAATATTGAATGGTAGCACGCATTGATTTTTTTTCTCTTTTTGCTGACAATTAACTGAAAATGAAATTTTTGCCGATTTATAAAATCTGTCAACTGAAAATTTATTAGGGGTATTCACGATGTGGTGTATTTGTAGTATATTTTTTAAAATATATACAACATATTTTCTAGACTGATTAGATTCGTAGAAATTTGTTGCATTTTTAATATTTTTATGATCGCGAAATATGCCAGGGAAAGCTTCTTGTTTAAAAAAAATATTTGTATAGAATATATATTTTTTTTTTTCACATGCAACAAAATTTCTTATAAATACAATAGGGTTGATTTGAAGTGTATTTGATAAAGTGTTGTGTTTAAAAATCAATAGGGGTATTCACGATCCGGAACTCTTTATAGAGCTCTTGTGCAAAAGAGCAAAATTGTAACGAAAAAGAGCTCTAAAATAACAAAATACACGTGCTGTCAAAATTGTGATTTTTTGCTCAAGCGCACTGGCGATACCCTGTAGTTCTTTTGTAGTGCTCTTGAGCTCTTGAGCTCTTGAGTTCATTTTGTGAGTTTTTGACAGTAAACAAATAGTGATGGTGATTGTGGTAGACACTTATAGGTTCTAACTTCATTAATATCATAATTTCACATCACTAACTTTCAAAGCTGACTGAACTTAACTTCAATTGTTAGGTCTGGGTATGGGGTGTGTTCACAGTTTGTTACGCTTTTTTGCTCTTTTGCACAAGAGCTCTACAAAGAGCTCCGGATCGTGAATACCCCTCATGTGTTTTGTTTTTATGACTGTCAAAAATTTACTACAAATAGCAAATTTATCACAAATACATAATTGAAGACCACATTTTATTATTTTTAATGAAATTAAATTTTTTAATTATTTTTAGTGTCTTCAAATTTTAAACTAAAAAAATTATGTCTGAACTTTATCCCATACCTTCTGCATCTTCAAATCTTCCACAACAAAGGGACCAAATTGTATCATTACAATTACATAACTGCTATCATTGTTCATTGAATGTAATTATCTTTTAACAGTGTGAGTATTACATGTTCGGTTATTAAAAGAAAGATAAAGTAAAATACACATTGTATTATGTTTGGAAGTTATTATTTATTCAAATTAGATTCCATTAGAGTGAATACAACGTTTGGCACGATCAACTAATGCATGCATAGATTTTTTATATCGAATTCCGGGATGTTCTTTAGTATTTTCGTCACGGTTGCTAGTCACACGGAGATAGATCATGCCAATACCGAGGGAGGTCGATGGCAGAGATCTGTTTTTTCATCAAAAATTCATTCAATTCTTTGGTCTTGTGAGGAGGTGCATTACCGTGCAATAAGAGTAAAAACAGCTGTTTTCCCACTGGATATTCTGGTCTAACACGTACAATTCTCGGCCACAAACGATGTTAAACTTTTAAATAATACTCGTAATCACCATTGACAGTTTGACCTAGAACAAATTTCTGTTCCATTTCAATTTAAATTGATGTCTTTACATTGCTCTACACGAGCGTTTTTTTGGTTCTCATTCAATTCGTGTGGAACAAATAGCGCACAGACTTTTTTCTTACCCAAATCTTTAGTTAGAATTTGACGAACAGTCTCTCTATTTGTTCATTACTCCTCAGCCATAATTCTCACAGTAAAATTTCCATCAATAGGAATAATTTGACGAATTTTTTACACCAGTTCTTCTTCGATTTTTGTTCTCTGGACGTCATCCTCTGTGAACGTCGTTCAAGTCTTCACCGCCACCTCTAAATAATTGAAATATTTGCTCTTTGTTCCACCATGGTGTAATAATAATAAGGTGTTAGTGAATTTTTGACAACACCAAGAATAGCTTTCTTTCTGTCAAAAAATTGAGAGCGAAGGAGAGGAGCCGTTGATAGTTGTTTAATTATGTTATTTGTTTGAGTTGCTAGATGATGATGTGTTATAGTTTTTATAGGTTATTGTGCGAATAAAGTTTAAATAAATATTTAATTCAATTAATTGTGTCGTGTTCTGTTGACAAAAAGATATTGCAGTTGTCTTCGCCCATTCGCCAAGTTCGCCATTGAATGGTTTTGTCATTTTATCAAAAACGTGCGCTGGAAGGTGCCACCGACATAAAGCTTTGGCCAGCATGCAAATTATCTTGCATTCACATCGACTGCTTTAAGAATATCGAATGCCATGAAAGAATGTTCAATACCTCAACTGATAATAGCCATCAAAAGAAGTGGACATGGCATTGAGCTTCGACCGACTGCACGTTAGCTGATTTATTTTCATTCCAATCCACCATCAGCTGTTTTTGACAGGAGCGGGGCGAAAAAATTTATCATTTTGAGAGAGAAGTGTCAAATCCACTAACACCTTATTATTATTACACCATTTGTTCCACTATGTTTTTGCGACTAAACCTAAAAAACTATTGTCATTAAAACGCGCGTAATTTTATAACCTGTCAAACGATTTGCATGAACTTGGGTGCGTTTGAAAGAGGATAGATGTATTTTTCTAACAACGTACATATATGCACAATAGATGGCGCTACGTTTTCTTTGATTTAAATTCAAAGTTCAGTTATTTAGTTGTCACACTGTGTACGTATTCATCTGATCTCTGCTACCTTTTCTTAGTTGGAGTGAACAAAAGTAAGATGACGCAATTAAAAAATTGGTTGTTGGAGTGAACAAAAGGTCAATAAAAAATTAGTTGTTTCAGAAGATTTGTTGAAATTTTTCAAATATTCCCATTGTTCTTTTATTTCATGAGTTTCAAAGTTTCTTTCAAGATAATTTCCTATGCTTCGCATTTATTTATTTCTCTCCTTTAGGGAGTTAGGACTTTAATAATGACGAAATTTCGCATGCAACCTATTTTTTCCAAGTGTTCCAAGTTAATTTATGCTGTCTTCATTTGTTGAACTCCATGCTAAATTTTAATGATTTACAATTACAACTCCAACAACATAAATAGTGGTCAACAACATGTCGTCTTAAATTAAAATAAATGATCATTTATTTTATCCTTGTTTCATTAGCTAAGAGAGAGGTTGTGTAATGTTTTTTTTTTTGTTTTGTTTTGTTGGTAATAAATCACGACCTGGGTGATCCAAGGCGGCGAAATGTGACTTATTCGCGGTCTTACTATGACAATTGATATCGCCCCAAACAACCATAGCTATTGCTGCTGTCCTTTCGTCCTTTCCTTCTGCTTCATCTGCGTTATCTTTGTCATATCGTCTTCTGGTTAAACATCATGTTAAAATAATTGTTGTTGTTTTTTTATGTCATTTTATTAAAGCTGTTGCTGACAGTCCGAATTTTAAATTATTAAAGGTCGCTGAGAAAAAAACAAAAAAAAAAAAAGAAAACAACAAAATGCGGGCAATTAATTTGCATTTCTTGCCAATTTGCAACCAAGTTTCGTTTTGATTTTCGATAAGAACTTTTTATAACACGTATTTTTATTTTTTATTTCGGAATGATTTCGCATAAATTATTTGACTAAAAAGTGATGTGATGCCATAGTTATTTGATCCTAACATCAATTTTTTAATTTGTTTTTTTAAATAGATATGATATAATTTGAAGCTATTTTATCACTTAAGAGTGTGATTTTTTTTTGTTTTGTTACATTTAAACAAACTGCAGCCTTAATGGATCATTTCATTTGCATAACTTTGCAATTTAAGCATTTCGCTTGGATTCAGCAATTATGGCATATCTTGGCCATTCACACTGACCATTTCATGTAAATAAGAGTTGAAATCACAACTTTAACGTGCCAAAATATGTTGTTTAAACAACGCCATCGATGTTCGATGTTGCGATGCAGTCAACAAATGCTTGCCTGTGACAAATGCTTGGTTTTGACCTTCTATTTTACTGGTCTAGACGTGTTGTAACTGCATTTAATGAAGTTTATTGACTCGAGTTGTTAATGATTTCTTGACATTGGGCATTAATTAAAATGGAATTAAGACTTGACAATTCTGATCTAACGAATCAATCGGTGGCTCAAAAATTGAACATTTTCAAATTTATGCTAACCATTTCATCACCGAAAGTGAACTGGAATCGTTTTTAAATTTTATTTTCTCGCTGAAATCGAAGCATATGTATAACCCGCCAAAGGCTCAATTCAATTTTTATGCAACAATTGTGACTTTTTGGCACTTTTGACCTATTTAACATTTAACTGTTGCCTCGCCATTGAGCTTTCAATAATAATTAATAGTAATAATAAGCTTCACTTTCGCTGAGTTAAGCTTTGAACAATGAAATATATATAAAAATGTATTTTAAATAATCACAGCTATACGTTGAAAACGTATGAAAGATTTAAGATATAACGCTACTTCAAGCTGTCATTGATAACTCCGAAACTCATCAAGTGTTTAACAAAATCACTACAAAAAGTTATAAATACTATAGGAATAACCAGCACAAACACCTAAGGAGGGGGGAAAAATGAAACAAGTTTAAATTTTGCTGTTGTGAATGACTTTTGTTATTAACTGTTTTAACACAAGGCAAGAGATAGTCAATATTTTGCACAAAAGCTGAGCTTCAAGAAGCCTGCCTCTACACTCTGGCAACGCCTGTAAGTTCGCTGCTTGATACCGATCATGTCAACGATTATGGTATCGATTTTTTTCTCCTGAAGATCAATAATTGTCTTTTTCGTTGTTGTTGCTGTTGTTGTTGTTTTTGTTGCTCTTCAACGTCGTTAATTGTTTTCGCCAAATTGCGAAATCGTGCTGAAGTGAGCTTCATGTTTCTGTGTGTTATATAATATGCGATAAAATGTTTATTAATCGATTTTGCTTTATCATCAAACACTCTAGTTTAGATGATAGCTGTTTTGGACAATGAGTCAAAAGGAAAGAAATATTGTATGAGTCTTTCTAAGTGTTAAATGAAAGTATCAAATGGGTTAAAAATTATCAAAATACATCAAATTTAAAAAAAATTTATTTGCTTACTATTTATAAATATAATAATAATATAATAATAAATATATATAAATACTATTATTCTCTGCCAAATTTCCATTCATCATATAAAGGGTGTTTTTCTTTAGAAGTTATATTTTTCGATAAGGACTAAACTGTTATACGGTGGCCAGATATGGGAACTCTATTATCATTTGTTGCCAGTTTGGTTTGCCATTTTTCAAAAAAAATGTTTGTCGTTTGCGCCGTACGTTCGGTCAAAGGACTGAAAATGAAATTAAAGTCAACCCGATGTTTTATCGCATTCTTCTGTTTAGTGATTAGGCTCATTTTCGGCTGAACGGGCATGTCAAAAATCAAAATGAGAACATTTGCTTTGCAGAAAATCCACAAGAGATTCTCGAGGCACCATTTTATCCAAAAAAAAAATACTTTTTGGCGCTTTTTATAGGCCAATGGAATCATTGGTACTTGCTTCTTTAAAAATTAGGCCGGCGAGGGCGTTATCATCAGGGGGAGCGCTATAGAACCATCATTGCGGAGTATTTCGTACCCCAATAGAAGGAAAGTTTTTCCTACAGGACGGCCCAACATGCCATACAGCAAGTCTAACAATGGACTTAATGAAGAAAACATTTGAACAACTATTTGACCTCTAATAAAATCAATTTTAAGTTTAAAATTCCGTAATCTCAGTATTTTTTTTCAATTCAAAATTCTACACCCTATATTTTCCCATACTTACGAGTACCTTCGGCTTGACATCGATGCACATCTATATATTAATACGCAAACAAAAAAGCTTGTGTTCCCTGTTTTTCTGTGTTACCTTCAACATAATACTTATATCGATGGATAGGTATTTTCGAGTAGATTTGCACAATATAATTTTTATTCGAATATGTTGTCATTAAGATAGGTAAAACTGAGCAAATGTAAAACGTTTTTTTTTACCAATGGGACAATGAGAAACTGCAAAGCGACAAAGCTCTGTTGAACATCGCTGCTGTAGCTTACAAAAGCAAGAGAAGAATGAGGGAGTGACGCAAACATTTAAAAAGAGCGGAGTAGCATTATTGTTGTTGTGGTTGTTGCTTTCTCTTAATTTCCCTTAGCGTTAAAAAAACAGTTAAACTGCTGCTTCTATTATCTTGAGAATTAACATTTATCTCGATTTATTTGTTATACTTTTCTACCGTTTATTTACTTACTTTACTTTTAATTTATTTATTTACTTTAAATGAATATTATATGTTGAATAAATTTTTGTTACTGACGTATATGCTTCCTTTTTTGACCTTTACCACTATTTTTTTCATAGCGTCAAGGTAAGTATTAAGAATTTACATAAAAATTAATAACAATTCATTATGTGAAAAACAACTTGAGTTTCGTTATCTTATAGAAACAGATGGTCGAATTTCGGCCACAGGCGATACTAGTAGGGATTATTTGTCAAATTAAGTTGGCCAAAAGTCAACTCATCAAACTCCAATTTGACTACAACTCTATTTTTGCAAGTTTTACTATCCTGCGAATAACTGATCAGAAGAAGTTAAGAAAAATCAAAAAATTGTACAGCTTTTTAAACTTGAAAATTTTTAGCTCACCTTGAACCAAAAAAGTACTTAATAGGGGTATTCACACCGAACTTGTTAGTTAGTTATTTGTTTAGTTGTTACTTCGTTAAATTTGTTAACTGTGAACACACCCTTTTGATAGCCTGGTAATTATAGTTGAATAAGAGCTGATTTTGCTTTTCGTAAATTACAATTGCTGAAAATTTATAAGTAAAAAGTGGAAAGAAAAGAGAAAAAACATTAATTTATTTATGAAATAATTACTTTTCAACAAAAACTTCAATTTAATATGCCTTGGGTTTTATTTTTAATGCATTTAAATTTCATGCAATTAAAAATATGGAACAGCTGTTCGTATTTTGCCAACTAACGAAAAAAATTATCAGTGTTGCTAAGTTGTTACTTTGTTACTAGGTAGTACGATATTTTGATAATTTTACAAAAAAAAAGTGCATGTAAAAAAATAACAAGTAACAACTAACAAACTACCGAGTCCGGTGTGAATACCCCTATTATGAAAACTTTATAATAATAATAATAATAATAATGAATTTCATTATAAAATACTTATATAATAAGTTCTAATTATTTATGAAACGTTTTACATAAAAAATATTTTCGTAGAATAGAAGAAACAGCCAAAATCCTAGCGTGCTAAGCGTTCATTAGGCCCTTTTTACATTAGTCAAGAGTTGAAAGGAGTTTTTCGAGTTTGTAGGCAAATTGCGGCGCATTCGTGGCGAAAAGTGCACTTGCGATTTTGATGGGTCAAAATGAATATCAGAGTTTGAAAGCAGAGAGGTTTTCATTGAAATAACAAGGGTGATCTAATATTTTGTTTTTCCCTAGGGAACCCTGTTTTCAATTCATTAAAAAATAGTCGATTGTGCGTTAATCGGTTTATATGGTGGAAGAAAAAAATAATTAATATATGATGCATAGTTTTCCTAATCCTAGTTCACTTCAAATTAGCATTCATTGATATCAGTTTTTGTTAGATATTTATACTATAACTAGCGCCAGATACGGAAGTGCCAATCAACTAATACAGATTTATATACTTTTGATTAGTCTTCAAGTCGAATCTATAGAGAAGTCATTAAAAGATATCGTTTTTAATCGCTTTCAAGAAAATCCAAAGCTACGTAAATCAAGCAGCTTAGCCGGATGACAGCCCAGTTCAACAATTTATTAAGACTGTGTAAACAGCAGAGTAATAAAAAATTAAAACAACCAACGTATTCATGTATTAATCAAATTTACGAAATAGTGTAGCTAGGAATAAAATGTAATTAAATTAAAATAAATCATCAAAAAGTATCTACATTTGCATCTATGTATCTACAGGAAATCGAATGTAAATGTGAAGAAAATCATATATCAACGATTTAGGTTGACATTGAAAGCTTTTTGAAAGCTTGAGTGGGTCTTGGCAAGAAGCAACTGTGCATTCAGCTAAAAATTTTTTTGGCAGCTTTGTTTTTTTTTTGTTTTTTGTTTTGTCTTTGCTGTTTAAAATTCACACTTTGGCGATGATTAAGCGATGTGTTTAATTAATGAACGTGAACTACGACGGCGTCTGGCGAATGCGTGGCTTCAACGTAGATTTGCCCCAGTGCGCAGCCGCAGCAGCAATTGACAAAAACGATGCTAATATTTGTTTCCAATGCGAGTCTGTAAATGGTCGAAAATAAATATTGGATTTTTAGTTAATTTTGACACATGCCGCTGAGCTATACAAAATAATGGGTTCAGTATCAGCCAAAATTCGTGGCCGCAACTGGTTCCATCAATGTTTTAATTAATCAAAATTTAAATATTTTACATTGAATTGTTAAACGCTGGAGACAAATTCATGTTCATAGATAAGTAAACATATAAATATTTAAAAGGTTAGATCAAAGATTTATAGGGTTTTTTAAAAACTTTCAGCAACATTGAAAGCATTTTTCGTTAGATTTTAAATGTATCTAGTGCGGCATGAGTGTCAATCGTTTGCGCGCTAGAAAAAAAATTTAGAATATCTTTGACAGATAACCTGCTTTACTCGAAAGGACCCCACCTTTTGCAAATTGTATAAATTTACGCTCTTGTCAAGAGTGTGGGTAATAGCTCTAAAAAGCCACTTAAATAAAAAAAAATACTTCATTAAATTTCCGTACTTCCTCATTTTCAATTAAGTGGACTGCCTTTGATATTGTGACCACATTAAAATTTCTCAGCTTGAATTGAACATTGGAAAAAAAATATAAAAATTATTTTAATTTGTGTGTTGATGTGGATGTATAAATATGTATTTTTATGAAAATGTGACATGAATCCTTAGCTTGGATTTTGAAAAAAGCGTAGTTTTAACGATATCATTAGTATTCAAATTTAAACTGAATATTTTAATCAAATTAAGCCAGAACATAAACAAGTTTAGCAGAAAATGATTTTGATCACCTTTTGATCATTCCCATTGAAATCGTCGACCAATATTGAAAATTGGTTAAAACGTTGAGTTGACGCAGTTTTTTTACATGATATACGCAAAAGAATTTTCATTTTTACAACGTAATAATAAAAAAAAAAAAAATAAATAAATAACTGGTCATTTCAGCCCTTGAAAGGACTTTGACCTAGCTTCTTATGATCAATTGTGTTGTGCGTGTTATTAAGTTTGTACACAATTTGACTGAGAACCGGACGGTCACCGAACGGTGATGAACGTAATGTTCTTGTTCTCAAGAAGCTTTACATGGCATTTTGATTACTCTCTGAGGTTTGTCATTGTCTGCAGAGAGGTGGCGGCCGTACAGAAAAATTATTTTAATTCAAATCATTTTCTGTCGCTGCTGGGGTTCGAACCCGGGTCTCCAGGTTCGTTGACATAGAGGCCACGCACTTTAACCAACTACGCCACGTACGCCACAACGTAATAATGCCAAGCATAAAAAACAACACTTAAAATTCATTAATTTTGTTAACCATTTTGAAAATTTACACAAACAGACACACACACAGCTACGGACTGAGAATTAAAATTATAAAATTTATTGCAAATAATCGTAAATAGCTCCTATACAAGTTACTAAGCATCTATTACTAAGTTCTATAAAGTTTGTAGGTACCTCAATAAATTACTGAATGTCTGGGTTATTTGATAACGCAATAGACTAAGGGCCTTATTGTTCACCGATGTTTGTTTTCTGAAACTACTGAATCTAGTACTTTATCGACTGGTTAAAGATATTCGGAGGTGAACAATACGGCCCTAAGTAAGATTGATTTCTCCCTATACAATGGAACAAAAAGTTAGTTTTGCAAAAAACAAGAAAAACAACAAGTGTGCATAGGAGTGAAATATATTTACATAAATATATTTATGTATAGAGTTTAAGTATATAGAGTACTTTTCCATTTCTCGAATAGAATTAAGTGGTCAACTGTAGTCAGAGCTGACAGCTCTATTATAATTTGTGATCTGTTTGGTTTTCGGGCTTATAATGAACTAGCTGAACTCCCGACCTCTTCAATAGGGAAATAAAAAAAGCTTTTTCGAACAATTTGTATAAAATTAAAACATTTACTGTAAGGCTTTTAGATAAACACCATTCTTGGTATTTTATACTATCGCTCGTGAAAAAAGTGCTTTCAATAGAGAAATTTTCCTACAAAAATGAACATTTCATCAGCGAATTCGTGAAAAAAATTAAGTGGCAACCCTATGATAAAAAATTACAGAATTTTTAAATTCTGACTACGGATGCGGTTTCCCATTCTTACCTAGATTCCGCCCCAGACCGAATTCGTAAAAGTAAAAAATTCATAATTTTTAAATTCAAACAATGGGTTCGGATTCTGCGACTAATTTTTATCTAGTTTTCGCCAGCACCAAATTAGTAAAAATGAAAACATTTTACATGGCAATGGTTGCCTACACTTTTACCTACAGTTCGCCTTAGCACCGAATTCGTAAAAAGAAAACAGTCTTAGATGGCAACTCTATGAAAAAAATTACGTTACTCTTAAATTCTGACGACGGATACGGATTCAGCGACCCATTTTTAGCTTATGTTCGCCAAGCACCGAATTCGTAAATATTTAAAAATTTAGATGGCAACCCTATGGTAACAAAATTACATAATTTTTGAAATTCTGACAACGTATTCGAATGCAGCGACCTATTTTTATTTTATGTTCGCCCACCACCAAATTCGTAAAAATTAAGATGGCAACCCTATGGTAACAAAATAACATTTTTTGAAATTCTGACAACGTATTCGGATTCAACGACCCATTTTTAGCATATGTTAGCACAGCACCGATTTCGTAAAAATTTAAAAATTTTGGTGGCAACCCTATGGTAACAAAATTACATAATTTTTGAAATTGTAGCAACGTATTCGGATTCAGTGAGTCATTTTTAGCTAGTGTTCACCCCAGCACTCAATTCGTAAAAATAAGAAACATTTAGGTGGCAACCCTCTTTTTTTATGCCTATAAGCTTCGTACCATAATAATCTACATTTAAAAAAAATCAACTAAATTGGTTGAAAATTACGGAGAGCAGAGAGAAACAGACGCTTTTTTCCATTGTGTTTTTTATAAATAGAAAGATTTACGCCAGAACATCGCTTGTAAATTGCGCAAGTTTATTTCGAAAATCGTGGTTCAACCCGTGAATATTACCGAACGCTATATCCATTTTAGGGTCGACATAATCGTCCATCCAAGCGCCTTATTGGATTAAGCAAAGCTCTTTAGTGCACTACGCATGCTCTTAGTGCTAATTCGCAACCGCAAAGACGTCGTACAGTGCCCACCGAAGAAGCAATTACTTTTGTATTCGTATCGTATTTGGAGTCGTATTTGACTTCGAAAATTGGACTTCCAGAATACGCCAAATCCAAGCCAGTCGTAGCGACCACATGTCCATAATCATATTTAAACATGAATGGTATACAGTAATCTTGCCAATAAAACTAATTTTTAGTTTGAAACTTTGTCATCTCAGTGTTTGATTTCAATTCAAAGCTACACCTTTAAAAGAACATCCTATACATGCTTCAGCTTTGTTAAAAAAAGTATAAAATCTGTTAATAGATGTAAATTCTTTGAAATGATATTATGTTCAAAATTTCAAAAATTTTTTTTTTCAGAAATAACTATGACATTAATCTCGAGTTATACTGGATGAAACATATTAGCAGAAAAATTAGTCTAAATCAGCATTGATAACCGATTAAATGGTTTTCAAGACTTGACAAATAACCTTGTCGAAAATCTTAAATTCATAGATCATTAAGAACATGAAACTTCTCAATGAAATCTCTTCCCAATCATTGAGAACATAACATAGCGAAAAAATATTCAATTCACCTCATAGGGTAACCGAACTGAATGTCTCTTGTCTTCTGTGAAATATGTCAGACGAATAGAACCTAGCAGAATATAAGTCTTACATATGTATGCCACTCATCAATGATCAAGTATTTTACTTGACGTAAGCCAAAAAATAAGTATCAACATAAAGCCATTTCCTTGTCTTCAAAGGAAATTACACCTAAACCAAGCAATTCATTCTGAAATGAAAATTTCAAATAAACATTAAACAAATTTATGAGAACTCAACCTTCAACTTTAATTTTATTACTTATTGGATAGAAAAAAACAACAACTATTTTTGTGCTCACCAATAAACAAACTAAAGTAGGGAGTTTAAATCGTATCCGGACCTGCTGTTGACCATTTTTTTTTTCCAAGCAATTAAATGTCAAATTTGAGACTATTTGAAATTTAAATTTCGATATTTGCTTCATAATAAGGCTGAATGTCAAGTTTTAAGTATATTTTAAGAAAAAAAAAAAAAAACCTGACTGGGCTCGCTCGTGCTGGTACTGTTCTATTATAAAACTAAACTTGTGAAATAAAATAAAATTTTAAAATAATTTAAACTAGTATAAATAACATTCCACAAAAAAAAAAGAAAAGACGAAGCAACTTAAAAACAATAAAATGAAAAAAATTAATTAAAAATTTAAATAACTAAAAAGCGTTGTCAAAATAGAATCAAAGATATAAATGTTTAATATTGACATATGTTTCTGCTATTCAGTAGATAATCCTAAATATCTTAGTTTGCCGAAATCTTAGGCAATATAGAGCTTTAGATAAGCTCCAAATATTGCAAATTAAAAATAAATATAAAAAAAACTTTAGTTGCGTCAATGGATAACAAAAAATTCTTCAATATTCAAAAGAATTTAATTTCAAGTTGAACAGGAAAGACTTGATTTTCGAAATGAACGAACATTTTTGTTTCAAACTTAATGAGCTTTAAAATATTCAAGCGAGCTTTTATTAGAGCAAAATTGTTTAATGTTTTCCTTGTTGCGCTTTTAACCCGGCGTTAGTGTTAGTGTGGTGAAAAAGTTACAGCAGTGGTGTGTTGTGCTATTTAGTATCATAAGACAAGAATAACTTTGCAAAAATGTTACAAAAAAATATTTTTAGTCGATTTAATGGTATATTTGCCTACATTTTAAAGTTAATTACTATGGTTAAGGAAGACAGTAACAGCTCCTCAAAACAAGCACTTTTTGAAGATCTATCAGATGATGATGTTTCTTTCAGGAGTTGAAATAATGGTTATTGCAAAAAAAATTATTGTTCAAAAAAGTTTTACTCACAACCAGAAAAAAAAAAAAAAAAATGGAATGAAACAAATTTTGTTCTGGGTTTTAAAAAAATATATGGATTAAGTTTTTTTTTGTTCACATAACAATGTTTTAAAAACATTTGCCAAATTAAAAAAAAAACACTACTATGTGTGTGTAAGGCTGCGAGCTGAATATTTTTTTTCTTCTTTGAATGAAATTTATACCCACTGAACCAAAAGTGAAGGTTTTGCGAAAGGTGAGAGTTTTGCGAAGGTTTTTGGGTAGCATTTTTTTTTTCATTTTGTCGCTTAAAAGTGCTTGCTATAGAAAATGAAATTCCTGAAAACTTTTCCCATAAATAAAAACTGTACTTTTGCGAATTTCATAAAAAACTTATTTTGAATTGGACAAGAATCATTGTTTATGATTTTAGTAGTAAAAATTTCTCGTAAATGAACCATTTTTGTTTATAAATTAGTTCAGAAATGATTCCTAAATGTTTCGTTTTTGCATTCTTTGATGAGTTCAAAAATAATAATTTTTTCATCATATCAGTAGAAACGATTTCTCATAAACGAAACATTTTTTCTTCATAAATGAGTTCAGAAATGAATCATAAATAAAACTTTTTTATATATTAAAATGAGTTAAAAGAGAAGAATTGTAACCTTTGTTGATTTTTTTTTATAATAGTAAATTAAAATGTTAACCTTCATACAAACGTCATATAAACTTTGTCACCAGTGAAAGAAAATTATTTTTTTTTATACAAATTATCCATATGCAATAATAAAATTTATAATGCAAAAATGGTAATTTTTTAACAAAAAATGTTCGTTTACCAGAAGCTTGATACAAAAAGAGTTCATTTCCGAGTGCCGAAAGAGAACTTTTCTATGGTTCATTTTTCAACTCATTTCCGAAGAAAAATAGTTAATTTCTGAGAGGTATTTTCGTGGGGTGATTGATTAAAAGGAGTTCATTTCCAAGTGCCGAAGAATAACTTTTCTATGGTTTTTCTTTTTTAACTCATTTTCGAACAAAAAAGTTTAATTTATGGTTCTTATTTAACTCATTTCCGAACAATAAGGTTAATTTTTTAGTGGCATTTTAGTCCGACGAATGATACAAAAGGGTTCATATATGAGTGCCGAAAATGAACGTTTCTACCCGAAAAGGTTCATAAATGAATTCGAAAACGGTAGTTTTGTTTCACTGGGTATCTGAACAAAATTTGTTTAGTTCCAGGATAAAAAAATATTTGTGAAACAAAATCATTTTACAAGAATTTAAAAAAAAAACAAAAAATTAATTAAAAAAAAAATACCTATATCGACCGACGGTGTTTACGAAAAAAATCTTCCGACAGAAAATTGCGGCGAAGAAAATCTTTTTTTTCAAAATGCGGCGGAAAAAGCACTTTTATCAAAATGCGGCGAAAAAAATCACTTTTATCAAGTGCGGTGAAAAAAAATCACTTTTATCAAAATGCGGCGAAAAAAATCTTTTTATGTTATGATTACTTTTTTCGTGTTAGTATTTAATTCGTGGTAGAGTTCACTTCAAATACATATATACTTGTTATATTATTTGTTAGTGAAAAATAATTGTAGTGATTTCTAGGAGAAAATTATAAATTTCGAAAATTCTCATTGATTTATTGAAAAAGTTTTTATGTAAAATTTCGAAACAATCATATGAAATACATCATTGTGTTACATTATTTGTTGATAAAAATAATTTTATACAGTACTGTTAGGAATTATAAAGATGAAATTATAAATAGAAATAATTATTTGAAAACATAATTTTTTTCAGAAAAATTGTTTCCGCTCTTTAAAAAATACAGCGTTGTTAACGTCACACTCTGAAAAGAGATTTTCTTCGCCGAATTTTAAAAAAACGGATTTTCTTCGCCGCACTTTTTTGATATGGATTTTTTTCGCCGCATTTTGCAAAAACGATATATATCGACGGTTCCTACGAAGACTATCTCTTCTTTAAACGCGATCAAGAAAATCCTGTTTTTTTAAACTGCGGCGACAAAAAATCTGTTTTTACAAAATGCGGCGAAAAAAATCCATATCAAAAAATGCGGCGAAGAAAATCCGTTTTTTTAAAATTCGGCTAAGAAAATCTCTTTTTATGAAATGCGGCGAAGAAAATCTCTTTTCAGAGTGTGACGTTAACAACGCTGTATTTTTTAAGGAGTGGGAACAATTTTTCTGAAAAAAATTATATTTTCAAATAATTATTTCTATTTATTATTTTATCTTTATAATTCCTTACAGTACTCTATAAAATGATTTTTATTTAAAAGTGATTTTTTTCGCTGCATTTTGATAAAAGTGATTTTTTTCGCCGCATTTTGATAAAAGTGATTTTTTTTCGCCGAATTTGATAAATGGGATTTTTTCCGCCGCATTTTGAGTACAGAGATTTTCTTCGCCGTAATTTTCTGTCGGAAGATTTTTTTCGTAAGCACCGCCGATATATATTTTTTTTGGGGATTTGGTGCGTTTTTAGATTCAACACCTGGTTTCTTTTATTAAAGCTTTGAACAGAATTCATGAAAAATCAATTGTAACGGCTGTTCATGGTCCGTCTTGAATTATAGAAAACGTTAATTTTGTTTGCACCTTTTTAATTGATGGTAAAAAATTTAACTTAATTTCATTTGATAAGCCTTTGCATAAATGCTATACCGAGAACCTATTGCATATATTAACAACTTTTCGAAAATTTTCGAAAATTTATGAAAAAGCGATCAAAATGAGAATGTTGAGTTTTTTAAAGAAGACAAAATTCTTTAGTAAATGTCAATATGGGTTTCGTGAAGGTATGTCAACAGAAGATGCTCTCATTGATTTTTGTAATGTAGTCTATGCTGGTTTGAATCATAACAAAGCCTCCGCAGCACTCTTTGTGGACATAACTAAAGCGTTCGACACAGTTGATCACGATATACTTCTGAACAAGCTATTTAAATGTGGATTCAGAGGATATATACATGATTGGTTTAAGTCTTACTTATCCAATAGAAGGCAAAAAGTAAAATTGGGAAATGTGCATAGTTTGTTTCTTAATATTAATAGAGGTGTTCCGCAAGGTTCAGTACTTGTACCTTTACTGTTCCTTATCTTTCTTAACTCAATTTTTTCACTTAATTTCTCTAGCAAAGTAATAGCATTTGCTGATGACATGGCTTGCATCTACACTAGTGACTCTCTTCAAAACCTAGCTGTAGAAATTTATCATGATCTAAGCACTCTAAGACACTGGTTTTCAGCTCACAAGCTAGTTTTAAGTGATAAAACAAAGTTAATGTACTTTAATATATCAGGCATCGAACGTCATTTCGACAATTTCACTTTCCACAGCTCTGAATGTGAAAAATATTTTATAGACAGGGTAACTTGTAGCTCTTCTGTCGTACCTCAGACCTATTATGAGCATAACTTGTGTTCAAATAAATGTTTTTCCATTGACTGGGTGAAGACATTTAAATATCTAGGTTTGCTTCTGGATTGGAAATTGTGCTGGATCAATCATACTAACTCTTTGAAAAAATATCTGATGGCAAACAGACAGCTCTACCACTTAAAAAACTTGTGCAATAAAAATTTATTAACTTGCATCTATTATGGATTATTCCACTCGAAACTGCAATATGGCCTGGTATGTTGGGGAGGAACTAACTTAAACAAGTTAAGTCCGTTGTTAATAAATCAGAAACATGCTATTCGCAATATTTATAATAAAGATCGTCTTGAAAGAAGCCTTCCACTGTTTCAATCTTCACAAATACTTCCGTTGAAACATTTATATTTTTTTAAAGTCTTAAAAGTGTTCTTTATCAGAAGTGGCAATCTAGAAAATAGAATATATTCTGCCTACAATTTGAGGATCAATAGTCGAAATCTTGTCCCTATACCAGTTCACAACTCTCAGCATTTTCTTAATTACTATATACAGTATGTCAAGAATTGCATTACACATTAAAATATAAAATGAATTTTTTAACTCACTTAGCAAAAAATTTTATTTTTCGTTAATGCACATACAATTTTTTTATCAGTTATGGTTATTTACAGTATTTACTAAGTAATAATAAAAAAAAAGTACTAATATAAAGCAAAAGAATTAAAAAACATAACATAAACATAATCTACTCCCTTTTGCAAGTGTCAAGAAATGTATTACACAAAATTTAAAAAAAGGGCTTTAGCAACTCAAACTTAAAGTTTGGGACATTTAATATTTAGTGTGGCCACCTCTGGCGTCAATCACATGTTGTAGCCGTTTTTTCATTGAATTTACCAACTTTTTCATATCATAATTACTTGGTATTTTTTGCCATTCTTCAAGTATTGCAGTTTTAAGCGCTGGTTTGTTTTTTGGATGCCTTTTGGCCACCTGCTTTTTTAAAAGGGCCCACACATTTTCTATGGGATTTAGATCCGGACTTTGGGCTGGTGTTTCCATAACTTTTCGGCAGTTATATAGCAGCCACATCCGTACTTTATTCGCCTTATGTTTCGGATCGTTGTCTTGGTAAAATTTGAAATTTGGTTTGTTACCGCTCATCAAACCAAATTTTTCAGCACTACTGGTCAAATGGGCTCTTAAAATCCCTAAATATTGTTGGGCATCCATTGTATTTTCGATAAATGCCAAGTCTCCCACTCCTCTGCTGGATATGCATCCCCAAATCATAACAGACAATTTTCCGAATTTTACTGTTGGAATGATGTTGCGATTTTCTAATGCTGTCAACGGCTTTCGCCACACTCTAGTCGGTCCATCATTGTAGTAAAGCATCATTTTTGTTTCGTCGCAGAATATGACGTCATCCCAATATTCTACAGGTTCAGAAATATGCATTGATGCGAAGGAGAATCGCTTTTCAATATTCTGTGCAGAAAGTAGTGGCTTTTTACGAGCAGCTCTTGATGAATACTTGTTGCGAAGCATGGCCTGTCGTACTGTTTCATGGGAAACAATTAAACCACATTCTTCCTTGAGTTCTCTAGCAAGTATTCTCGTCGAAGCAGTCGGATTTTTTTCAAGTTTTCTTACCAATGCGCGCTCTCCACGTTTAGTTATTTTCCGCTTACGGCCACCTCCTAGCTTTGGTTCGAATGTACCTTCGTTTTCAATTCGATTTAAAATATTATAAATAGTTTTTCTTGTTTTAGAAAACATGTCCGATAACTCCTGCACACTTTTTCCCAATTGGCGATTATAGTATATCAACTGAACCACATCAGACGATGTTTTTTGACCCACCATTTTTTTAACACACAAGCTTGAAACAAGGATGAAAACAAAACTAAAATCTAGCACCTAATATATAAAACGATCAACCAAAAATATCAATGCAACGAGATGATGAGAAAAAAATAACGGGAAATGTACTGTACAGTGTTGAATTGCTGCAAAAAGGCATTGGAAAAATTAGTGTAATGCATTTCTTGACACTTGCAAAAGGGAGTAGATTATGTTTATGTTATGTTTTTTAATTCTTTTGCTTTATATTAGAACTTTTTTTTTATTATTACTTAGTAAATACTGTAAATAACCATAACTGATACAAAAATTGTATGTGCATCAACAAAATATAAAATTTTTTGCTAAATGAGTTAAAAAATTCATTTCATATTTCAATGTGTAATGCAATTCTTGACATACTGTATGTACCTCTACAAGAATTTATAATTGCCTTCCAGAATCTATAAGAAATCTTCGAAATCAACGTTTATTTCTGAAAAAGGTGAAATCATGGCTCTTTACTTTTAATTATCAAGAAATTAATAGTCTTCTCAATGTTCTGCAATAAATAGATAACTCTCCATTATGCTATTATAATAACAAATTTGTTCTTTTTTTATTATGTTTCAACTCCAAATTGCTTTACTTATATTTCTTTTTTCATAACCTAATTAGATGCCATTAATCTTAATTAATATTACCGTGTTTTTGGGCCCCACGCTCTATTTTTTAATGTATTTTCTAGTTAAGAACTAATCTCAACTGTATTCGTCACTTATTCTCTGAAATAACAGAATGCAGTTTTATTTTTATTTTGTTTGTCAATATTTTTTAAAACTTATTACTTGTGTTATGAATGTATAATTGATATTTTAAATTTGTACCTTATATTGATAAAAAAAAAAAATAATATAAAAAAATTTGCTCTCACAACGTTGCAAATGCTCTTACTTCACTATTAAATAAGAATTCTACACGCTATGTATTGTTAAAGCACTTCGTCAATAAAAATTATTTCAAAGCTAAGAACTAGAGCCAATACTATTTTGAAAATTAAATAATAAACAGAACGAAGTGGGAAAAATTAAAAAGAGAAATATTTTCTGATGATTTTAGAGAAATTGTTGAGGTAAGTAAGATCTCTGCTACAGAACTAGAGGTGGCGACTCATATAGGTGCCCAATGTTAATTGTGCTTATTTCCAGTACTGAAAAGTATATCTGAATAAGTGTATTTACAGTCGATGGCAAATAAATGCAATTGCATTAACTTGGTAGCTCATTTGCAGCGGATCCTGAACAGACCCATATTCTTTTCTTGGAACTTTACCACTGTGAAGATTTGGTCAATATTTTCTTTTGGTTCCAATAGGTTTCAAACTCATAATGAGTCAATACACAGTGTTAAATATGCTTTTGACATAGCTTTCGGATCGGATGTTTGAGACGAGCAGTTTTTGAATGCGTTTCACGATAATTAAATGGAAATCTGCAAGTTTGGTTTGTACAGAGCCTGCTTTCGAATGCTAATGGTGGTGAGTTTCAAATGTTCCACGAAATTTGTTTTATTGGATTTGAATTAAAAAATGTGCGAAAAATCTTAGTTTTTATTTTTATAAAAAGAAAAATATTTTTCTTTTTATCATGACCGTTTTTTATGAATTACGTATTCAAAATGAACGGTGTGTATTGTCCTTTGAAGCTATACAAAATACCGGATTGTTGGGAAAGGTATGTTCTGAATTGTAGTAAGCAATATGAGCTTTGGTGTATGAC
Organism: Pherbina coryleti; assembly: GCA_943735915.1. Lineage (NCBI taxonomy): Eukaryota > Metazoa > Arthropoda > Insecta > Diptera > Sciomyzidae > Pherbina > Pherbina coryleti. The sequence goes on from OX030952.1 coordinate 130,500,247, forward strand.
ATACCCCAGCACACCAATGACGGGTTAAAACTGCAAAATGCATCTCTAGAGGAGTTCACTAAGAATACGTGATACGTTAAGATTTAGAGCCAAGGACACAGTATCAAAAAACAAAATGTATTTATGTATGAAGTAACTCGCGATCAGCGGCAGCGAAAGTGAATGGGATTGAGATAGAAAGAAGGAGAAGGAGTAAGAGATATAAAGTGATAGATCGGGTGAGCGAAATCTAAGCGAGGGCGGCATAATTTTACGCAAGCAGTGAGAGTAAAAATTGTGCTTTAATAAGCTTTGATTGCAGCTTATTGGCTTAGCTGCAAATAAACTTCTCGGAAAAAGCGGCTTTAACTGTTGCTGCGTCTTGGATCGCCTTAACAGCTGCTTCCTCTCACTTGTATATTACTTTTGGCTGTGATCAAGAACAACGACAACAACAACATTATCGACAATAATTAATATGTTGCGTTGGCTTAAAGCTCGTCTTACGCGTCGCGTGAGATGTTAGTGCCAATTGTTGTTGTTGTTAGTAAACTTGACTTTAAGCAGAAGATGCTCGTGCTCACAGGTAGTTGTTTTTGTTATTTTTGTTTTTGCTTAACTTGCCCTCTCGTTCAGTTGCTGGTTTGGCATGTTTTTGAAGCTCCTATGTTTTATTTTTTTTTTTTTTTCTTCCGAACGCAGATCTGAACTTCGCATGTTTTTTATTTCGCAGCCACTTGTTTATATTGCAAAGTTTGAGACAGCCCATCTTCAGTTCTCACAGATCGCTTCCAATGGTACGGTCTCAAACAGTAAATTGTAAATTTTGATAAATTTTTTTTGTTATTTTCTAAAAACAGTTTTTATACAAAAGTATTTATAAATATTTGCATAACTAAAATCAAGGCAAAGTTTTAAAAAAGTAAAAACACAAACAATATTAAGACAGTTACAAAATGTTCTCGAGAAAAGGAGCAAATAAAAGGATATCAATATCAGCCAAACGGATACACTGCAAACAATCAATGGATTTAAAAAAAAAAAAAAAAAACAAAAAACAGAACAATTAAGAACATTTATTATTTGCCTTGAAAAATAGTGTTTCTTGCAAGTGCTTTTATTTAATCGATACGATTTGAATTTCTTTTGCTAATTATAATTTTTTTCTCTTTCCTCTTTTTATGTTTTGAAGATTTTTTAAAGATCTGAAGAACCTTTACGTAAAATAATTCAGAACTATCTGCTGTGATTTTTTGTGTCATTGTTCAATAAAATTGTTGTTTCAAAATGGTGCGTGCAGTTTTTTGCATGGTGAGTGTTGAAAAAAAATATGTATTTAAAATATTTTACTATTAGTTATAGTCTATAAAATTCCTTTCTTTTTGAAATCATATTAAAAAATGATAATAATAGTAAAATATTAAAATGATGCCAAAGTTTTAAAGGTGTTTTAGGAAAGATGTTAATTTATTCGAAATAGTTTCGAAATTTATTGAAACTAATTTTTATTAATAGGTATTTAATAGCCTTATTTTTTTTAAAGTTGAAAATTTGCTGTACGATTTATATAAATTCGTTAAAGTAAGTTTATTTTTCCATAACGTCGATAATATTTCAATATCGTTAAAAATGATTTATTTGATTTAATTTTTTGTTGGTTAAAAAATGTCAAAGTTCTTTTTTTATTGTAGTTGTTTTGTATAGAATATGCCTTATCAGAGGATTATGTTTTTAAAATAAAATTTCAAGTTTTTATAAAAAATTTTCCATGATCTCTTTAAGACTAATATTATCACTTTTAAGAAAATGGTTTGTAATGCAAAAATTAGGAAATATTAACTTTTTTATAAAAGTAAATACATTTTTTCATAAATTTTGACCAAATTGGTTATTTTTTCAAGCTTGATAATTGATTCATATCATATAATTGAAAAATATCAATATTAAAACAAAAATCTCGATATTTGCCCTTTGAAGATCATCGGGTAATTTTACTATCGTCTGACATTGTAAATGATCGACTTAGTGATCGTTTAAAAATATACCCTTTTATTCATTAAATTTAATCCATACATGTTGTAAAATTATCGATACTGTTTATCGAATGTTTTTAAAACAAAAATGGTAAGAAAGTTTTTCATTCAACATTATAATAAAATTACATAGTTGGCTTTTTGGTTTGACTTATATTTCGATAAAAATTATTCGAAAAGACTAAAGAGTAAATTCACTCAACTTAAGACATGAAAGTTTTTTCCCATAGCCTGCTTAAAGAACAGCTCAGATGTATAGCCAATACTCTGATATATTTAATACGGGTTGACTCTTATAAAGATCCAAAATTTTATGTAAAAACTATATTAAAGGGTGTATCAACAAGAGGTGTTAGATTTGTTTTTTTCACTAAAATGAACAATATTTTTAGATATTTCTAAAAATTTTTAATGGATTCTAAAGTAAACACGTGGAGATTATGTATAAAATAAAAATTTTTCAAATGGCTGCCACGGCCTAGATTGCAGACCTAAATAGTTTTATCGAAATTTTCGAACACTCTTTCGCATAATTGGAGCTCTATGTCGGGAATGGTGACCTCAATGTTCGCTTTGAAAGTTGGAATTATTTGTGGTTGGTAAGCATTGATCTTACTCTGAACATAATTCCAAAAGAAGAAGCCTGACGGTGTTAAATTGCAAGATCTTTGTGTTCAAATGGGGTCTCAAAAACGTGAAATTACGTGACCAGGGATCTTAGTGCGCAATAACTCGATTGCTTCGCAACTTGTATGGCACGTGGCAGCATTCTGTTGAAAATACAGGTCGTCTGTGTCCACATATTCCCTCTCCGAGCACAAACAATTGTTTATTCGGTCTCTGTAACGAACTTCATAGACTGTAACGGCTCTTCTGTGGTCATTTTAGAAAAAATAAGGCCCTATGACGCCGCCGTTCGTTGTGATTGCATCGTAGTTGTCTGAATCATTGGCGGGTTTTCGAAATCTAAAATGCGGCAATTTACTCCATTAATGCGAAATGTAACTGCGATTGAACGCGAATTTTCACAATAAAATTCAACAAATTCTATTCTTTTTTCCCTTTATTAATTAAAAAATTCAACATTTGACAACTGCCATGCTACCCTGATGTTAAATAGTGCAACCGTACAACCCTGTATCTCTTGTTGAAACATTCTTTATTAAAAAGCTTCATAAAATAAAAAACATAAATAAAATAAAAAAAAAAAAAAAATAAAACAACAATAAATTTCACAATAAAATCAAACTTCTTGAAATGAGTTAGTTATTATTTCATTATTCATACCTTCTGATCAAAAAATACCCGAAATTTCAAATTCAAACAAGTCGCGTTTGAGATACTGTCAAAATCTGTTTCTTTCTGGGTTGGTACATCTGTCATCTGGCGCTCAGATATATGTTTGAGCGCCATTTGTCGACAATTTGTGCATGATAGCTTTCTGCGAATTTAATTGGGCAAAGAGCAAAGAGTCTGAAATTTTGTGTTTCTTTCAAAATATCATGTTTAAGTTCCTATTCACCTGACATTGTTCCTTGTGAGTTTTTTCTATTCCCGCGATTCAAGTTACCACTTCGCCGAAAGTGTTTTGAGACAATTGAGGTGTTAAAGGAGAACTCGCAGAAGGACTTGAAGGCGAAAATTAGTCTATGAAAAGTGTTTTCAAGATTGAACAGAGCGTTGCAATACGTGTATTGCTTGTAGTGAAGATTACTTTGAAGGAAATTAAATGTTTTGTTGACAGGGTAATTTATTCTTTATTTTGAGTTAATTTGGTTGCCAGCTCAGTTTAAAGTCAAAGCTTGGATAGCATTCTTCTAAGAGGTGAAAAAAGCTTAGTATAATTTGTTCACCTTAGACAAATTATGCCACTATTAACACGTTATTCTTTATAGACATATATAAACGGCATTATTTTTATGAAACGACTCACTCTAGAAATAATTTTAATAAAGTTTTCAAAAGCTTTTAAAAGTTTTTGTTTTCTATTTTATCGTCATAATTCACAAGCAATCAATGACATAAGATGCGTAGCTATTAAAATGCAAAAATTTTAATGCTTTATTAATAAAATATCTATAAAAATATCATATTTTTAATTGATTTCCAAAGAACTTAAACCATTTCAGCTTTTAAAGAGCTTTTTGCAAATTGTAGCTTAGAACATGTTTATGCATTTTGTTTTTTAATGTCATAATAAACCAATTAGAATGGCGTTGAAAAAGCTCTGCCAAATAAGCTAAACATTTTTAATTTGCCTTAAGCCAGACAGCGATTATTTATTTGGCTAAATCAATTTTAGCGTTTATCACCTGCTGCATACTAATTACTAAGCCATGTACGTAATGCAAATAAAATCTGTTTAAGCAAATTTTTTCCTTTTTTTTTATAGTTGTATAAATTTAAACCTATTTTAATGGAGGATTAACCGGATTTAACAGTTTCAAACTTTTGTTTTAGAAATTGAATTGGCTACAAGTTTTCAAAATATATGCTTTCAGGGTGTCAAGCAAGAGTGCAATTGCTTTCACAACCAGTTATTTGCATTTTTAAAAGCTTTTTGCATATATATTAACTACTTAAACTTTTGATTATTGCATCAAAAGAAAAAAAGATAGCTTTTTATCTATTCATATAATTGAGTAAGCGAATTTCACGTTTCAAGGTCGTTCGAAAAAAAAAAACAAACCAAAAATGTCGGTGCAGCCCCGATAAATGTGTTAAATATTTCAGCAACTTTGTTTTTTCGCTACCAAATTCACTTACCAAGCCTCTAACTTGATTTCTGCTCTTCAAAGCATTGGCAGCTCGTCTAGCGCTTCGTGGAAATATATGAATAAAATTCATCAACAGGTTCTGCTAAGCTTAGAAAAAAAGTAGTTTTCATGTTTGAATGTTTTTATAAAAAGCTCTGACAAAATAAATGTTTGGTATTAGTTGTTTTTTTTTTTTTATATTTGACAAATCTATTAACACTTTTGTGCTGTTATTGGTTTTTTGTGGCTTCAGCGCGTGAGCTTTTTGGCTTGGTTAAGTTTTAAGCTTGGCTAAGCGGCAACTATTTGGTTAAGAATTTAAAATGAAGAAAAAAACATGTGGAATCACTGCCATATTTAATGATCAGATGATTTTTGCAAGGAATTGTTATTGAAATGAGCTCACAAGCTTATATTATTGACTGAAAACATTCTTGGCAAAATTTGCAAAAAAGCTCTTTGTAAAATATTGCAAAAAATCCCAAGATTCGCTTGTATACTTTTCCATTTTTTTTCGAAGTCGCAATATTCTTGTTTATTAAGTTTAATTAAGAAGCACAATGAAAGCTTATAATACTTTATCTATACTATCTAGTTTAAAGCTCATGTATTTAGAGTATGACGCTTGAAAGTGGAAGTTCATATAAATATTATTTGTCAATAAATGAATTGATTAAGAGCGTTCGTGCTTTAAAACATTTCTTAGATGGACTGTTTAAGAAAAGCTTTATATAAAAAGCTTTTAGCAAAAAAAGCTCTAATTTCAAGTTTCAGAGATTCGTTTTTTTATAGCATGTTCAAACCGATTTCATTTAAAGTGTTATAGCATGTTTAAACCGAACATTTAATTATATTAAATCAATTTAATGAAGTTAAATCGAAAAACGAGTTCTCAAATGAAGCTATATGCGTATAATTGTTGTTGGAAATTTAACGTGTTAAATGCTTTAACACGTTTCGAAACTCGTTAAATCACTGGTTTGTGTTCTTGCTAACATCAGAAAAGCTTTTTTTGCTTTTTAAACGCAGCCAAATCTGAAAAAACCTTTTTAATTTGAAGTTTCTAATGTAAACAAATAAATTCTTTGACAAATTTTTGAATTTATTTGAATTTCTTGTTAATTTTTTTTATTTTGTTTTTATATTTTTTAATAAACAATTTTTTTATTTCTTTCAAAATATAAACAAATGAACTGACATTTTGAAACTAGTTAAAGCAGTATGAACGATGATGTTAAAAAGAAGCTTTTTTCGAATAACACGTTAAATGAAGTCAGTTTGAACATGCTATTACTCGAAAAAAAGTTTTTTTTAACATGATCGTTCATACCGCCTTAACTAGTTTCAAAATGTCAGTTTGTTTGTTTATATTTTGAAAGAAATAAAAAATTGTTTTTTGAAAAATATAAAAAAAATCAAAAAAAAAAAAAATTAAAAAATTCAAATAAATTCAAGAATTTGTCAAAGAATTTATTTGTTTACATTGAAAACTTCAAATTAAAAAGCTCTTTTTAGATGTGGCTGCGTTTAAAAAGCAAAAACAGCTTTTCTGGCGTTAGCAAGAACACAAACCAGTGATTTAATGAGTTTCGAAACGTGTTAAAGCATTTAACACGTTAAATTTCCAACAACAATTATACGCATATAACTTCATTAGAACTTAATTTAAGAACTCGTTTTTCGATTAAACTTCATTAAATTGATTTAACATAATTAAATGCTCGGTATGAACATGCTATTAAATATTTTAACACATAGCTTTCAAGAAGTTTCGCATATCAAAGCTCGAATATGCATTGAAGCACACACGAGCTGAAAAAAGCTATACTTTTTCCAACTGTTAAAAGGCATTTGATTAATGCTTTTATAATTATAGCAGTAAATTAAAACATAGCAATTTTTTTGTATTAAAGCTCCGAAAAGCTTTAAATTTGTGATTTTGTAAATAATTATATATTTCCGATTAATGTTTAATTTGCCAACTTTCAAACTTTATAAAAAGCTGATTTTAAGAAAAGCTTTAGAGCTCTGCAAGGGCCAAATTTTTTGAAAAAAAACAATTTTTAAAAAAGCTTTTATGGGCTTTCTTGTATATATGTTTATTTTTAATAAATTTTGAATTTTCCGTTTTCAAACAGCTTCCAAAAAAACTGAAGCTTTTTTGAGCTTTCTGTTTTAGAATAACTTCCAAAACGAATAAAAATTTTGTTTAAAAAGCTTTTTTCAGCAGTCTGGTATAGGATTGACATAGCGTTAATTTGCTTTAAATTTTTTTTAATTATAAATTCTGTTTATATTCTACTGCTGCAAAAAACATTTATATCTTAAAAGTTCTTCAAGCGAGGTATAAAGCAATCTTAAAAGAGCTGTGCAGATATCTGCTATCTGACCTTTTTTTAAAGGTGCATTCATTAGCTTCAGAAATACGGCTAAGCAAAAGAATCACTCAAGCTTTACAAGGTCATTCAAGTGATAGATCACCCAAAGACAAAGCAAGAGGTCAAAGTTGATGTCAACATAAAATAAGTTGTCATTAAAATAAACTGAAAGTGATTGAAAGCTTCACACACCTGCTTTATCTTGCCCTTCTACCAAGCCAATGACAAATTTGAAAGGCACAAATCTACAGAATTTTTTCGGAATAAATCCACGGCTAAACAGCCTCAACTAAACAAGTTAATATGCAAATAAAGCATAACATCAATAAAAAACTTGCTCTCTAGTTTTCATTAGCAATGCATGCCTCACATATTCTTTAGCAATAATTTTTTGCATCTAATTCGACGCATTTACAAGATGCAAACTTTAAAGCTTTTATCAATTTCTAACCCAATTCGCATTATTCAAAAATTAAATTTATTTTTAAATGCTTTGGATCGATTAACTATGCAAATTAACGGTAACAGTGAGATAATTCAACGCATTGACAAAACTTTGCATAAGCGTTGCATAAGCGTTGTTGTTTTTTTCAAATATGTATTCATGAAGCTTCATCATTTTCTATAAACAATCAAAATAAAATCGAAAACATTTTGACACTTGTGCCTTTCGATTCTGCTATTAAATCAAGCTAGATTAAAAGCTCATAAAATCACACAATGCACGATTTTATCGCAAATGAGCTGCCAAAAAAACACTTAGTGACGCTTTAAGAGGCGTTAGATGCAAATCTAAGATCTGCTTTTTTTGGCGTAGAAAACGCTTAAAAGCAAAACAATGTATAAAGTGTGGCACTTAATGGACTGAACGAACTCAAGCTTAAGAGAATAACTTAAAAAATGCAAACACGCACTTAACGAGTTTTTTGACCTTTTTGTTTTTAATTTGCTCGTGGTGGTTTTTGCAACATTAGCAAGATCTTAGATTTGGTGACAAATTCTTCAATCACGACGTGGCAATTGCACAGAGTTCAGAGACACGTTTACGCGCGCTTTCATATTTAATTTACAGCGTGCCTTTATGACCGTTCTTGTTGTTGACTTAGTTGAATGTGGCAACATTGGTTTTCTTATTTCTGGTATTTTGGCCCAGTTTAATGTGGCTGTTAATGTTGTGTTCGTGTTAGCTAGTTGTCGCTGGCTCTTATCGACTATTAAAAATCTTGGTTTTTGTTCATTGGCTAAGTTAGCAGAGTGAAGAATTTACACGCACGTCTCACCAACGTCTGCTGAGGTATAAATTGATGCTATATCTGTTTTTTTTTTATATTGCAGGCAATTTACATAGTTTGCAAAGCTCTTCAAAATGATGCGCAAATTTTTAAACATGCTGTCCACGTTCTTGATGACATTGTCTTCTGAAAACTGATCCAATAACTGTTTGGCTATTTTGTTTTTGTGAGGTGTAGATTGCCGCTTGAGATAAGGACTCAAGTTGAGCTAGAAGGCATTAAGATAATGTTCTAGAGACTTGAAGAAAAACTTTTGAACTCAAGCTGTAGCGAGGCTAGGCTATGTAAGTGTGATAAGGAGAAAAGTAGCTTAAAGAGGTGATAGATTCAAGAATGTAATATATTTAAGACAAAGTTACTCCTTAGTTCACAATGATATCGCATTAAAATTGGGCAAAACGTGTTTTTCGAATATTTTAAATATCTCTGTAAGACGCGAAGAAAATCGTACTCGGGTTACGGAAACCGCGAGTGATGAAGGTCACATTATAAAATTATCTTAATCAATATGTTTTTTGAGGAAAATAAGAGCATTGGCAGAATGTTTTTTTTATTTTTAATCAACTTTTCTGTACAACTTTTGTCATAGTTGTAAGTTGAGTACAAAAAGTTAAGATATTTGAATACAAATTGGTAAGTTGAAAAGATATCGCATTGAAATTTGGCACAACAGTTGTTTTAAGCACAATAAATGTTTCTGCAAAATATGACAAAAATCGTGATCAAGTTACGTAAACGGCTGGGATGCCACATGGGCTAATTTAAGAAATATGCGTTAAAAATGCAATATACCGCTCTCAAACTCTGGTTTAAGCACAGAAAATAATTTGACGCTTATTTTGGATTATGTAAGACCTGTCTTTTATCTATAACTGCTTTGGCACAAAACTTTTTCTTGCCATTGTACATATTCACACAAAAAATGATGAAAATCTGGCACAATTCACGCCATTTCTTAGCATGACTCATAGGTAACTATAACAAATGCGTATCAGAAAATCCAATTATCAAACATAGACTCTCTTAACTAAAGAAAAGCAAAAGTGTTGGCAACATTTATTTCAAATTTTTATGCCTTCGTAATCAGTTTTACTTTCGTACAAAACTTTTTTAAAGCAGTCCATTATTTAAACTTGAATTCTTCTGCATAATATCGTTTATCTTTCTCAAAATATATGACATCAACTTCTAACTTGCCGTTCTTGATTTTATATGAGACAGTTAAAGCCATAAAGTTGGGGGAAAAAAAAAACAGTTTTATGACATAAATTAACATATTCACAACCTATGTTCAAATGTTAATTATTACCTTTAATGATTTCGTTTGTTCTCAAGAATATTCTTTTTCAGTTTAAAATATTTCGCTTGTTTCCGATATTAAGCAGTTTTTTCCTGCCAAAGCTGCGACAAGCTTCTCGCGACAGAAATTGCTGACATTTAAATTAAGTTAATTGTTGTTATAGCATTTGTTTTTTAAGTGCCAAATATTTTGTTATAGCCAAGTTTTGTTGGTCCAGAATTGTTTTCATTGTCTTTGTTGAATAAGGAAACAAAACCGTTATATTTCAGTCGCTTTAACGCTCTTTTATTTCCACGCTCAACTTTGGCATTTCAATGGCATCCTCATACAATCTAAGCACTTTGAAGTTGTTTAAATTACGAAATTTCTTCCCTCACACTTACGTCAGCGTTATGCCGCCCACGTTTTCCCACCAAAAACGCTTCCAACTTGTGGTCAATTTGTAGCAAAAATATGTGCTACTATTTAAATTTATTGCTTGACATTTTAAATTTTATCCCATTTGGTTGGCTTATTTATATGTTTTTCATACAAATTCACTCGAGCTGAGCTTAATTAAGACGGTTTTTTCACAAAGGATTTGCTCTAACCAACAACAAAAAAAAAAAAAAAAAATTGCCAATAGTTGTTGTTTTAAAAGGGCGTTTGTGTGTGGCTTAATTATGTTGGGTCGCTTTTTAGGCTGAAATTAAATTTAATGATTTATTTAAAATTAACGTTTTGTGAACGCTTTTTTTAGCGCTGTTTTTTCAGTTTTACTAGCTCACAATTTGAATCTTATTAATATTTAATGCGTATTGTTTTAAATTCTATGTTAAACTGGTTTGTTTGGTTTCCTTTAAATAGCCAAGAGTTCATGAAACGACTTTTTTGTTTTTATTAAAATAGCCGCTTGACCTTCAAGATTGAAGGTAATTAAAATATTTGCGAATGGCAAATAAAAAACAAAAATTAGAGAATAAGATGTCGTAAAAAATTCATTGGATATCAGTTCTAAACGAAAATTAATATTCGTCCGATTAAATAGCTTTAAAAAGCTTTGTCGTGTAGACTTAGCTGTATGTCTCAGTTGTAGGAAATCAGCAGATAAATATAAATTTACAAACCTATTGATTAAGAAGCTTTTTGCTACTAGGCTATCAATGCTTCTTAAGAGGGAATCAATTAACAGCCAATCGACAATTGTTTCATAGCTTTTTTAAGTCACATACTCTCTCTGAGTGTTTGGTTAATGGCGGTTGTAGAAGCGGTTTTTCTTTCACACATAAGAACATGTAAGCTTTCTTTATATTATGCTTAACTTCAGCCTTAGGTTGCTTAACCGAATTCAAACTGAAAGCGTCACATATTACAGTTTTATAGGCTGTATTTTATTTATGAGCCTTTACAAGCCATGCCTATTTTTTAAACATGTTTCTTTCGTCATGCTTTTGTAAGATAAGCTACTTGCCAAATTAAGTATTTTTCTCAAATCTAGTTATTTTCTAAAAACAGCTAAAAAAACTTTCGTTGGAATATAAGCTCTGTTGTCTGAAACTTTTAGTCATGAAATAAGTTACCTATAAATCGGCTTAATTGAAAATAGCTAAAAAGGCTTTCGTTGAAAAAATTTTGAACTTTCAGTTCTCTGTTAGGACATACTATACAGCTATGGATTGAAAATTAAATTGGCTTTTTGCTGCTTTGAGCTTTCGGGTAGTAAGCAGTCATTTGCTATCAATTTCGTAAAATTTGTTACCGTTTTGTTTTCTTGTGAGGTGAGCTCTTAGATTGAAAGTTAAAATCGTTCTTAAAAAAAAAAGCTTTTTGGAGCTTTTGTGCGAATGATGATTTCACCAAAGTTTGAAATTTCTGATTTTCTGTTAGATCATACCGATCATAAATTGAAAATAAAATTTGCTTTTTAAAAAGCTTTTTCGAGCTTTTGAGTAGTTAGCAATTGTTTGCTATTAACTTCATAAAATGTTTAACTGTTTTGTATTTTGTGAGGCAGCTCCTGGATTGAAAATTAAAATAATTTTTTGAGCTTTTGCACTAATAAATATGTTTATTTCTGCTTTCTGTCAGGTTAGATAGATCATGGATTGAAAATTAAATTGGCTTTTTACTGCTTTGAGCTTTCGAGTAGTAAGCAGTCATTTGCTATCAATTTCATAAAATTTGTAACAGATTTTTTTGATTTTTTGTGAGATTAGCTCAAAGATTAGAAATTAAAATCGTTCTTATAAAAAGCTTTTCTGAGCCTTTGCGCAAATGATAAGTTCATTAAAGTTTGAACTTTCTGATTTTCTGTTAGGTCATACTGATCATAAATTGAAAATAAAATTTGCCCTTTAAAAAGCTTTCTGGAGCTTTCAAGAAGTTAGCAGTAAATATTAATTAACTTCATAAAATGTTTTGTCTGTTTATTCAAAGTATTTGTATTTTAGTAAATTCCATTTTGTGGAATGTACAAAAATATTATATTATATACAATACATCGTACTGTAGTTTAATAGTAAAAAGCTCTTCTTATTTCTTATTCATATTGAAAATACTCATTTTTCAGAAAAGTACATATATCAGAGCTCTGGAGTACGACATTTTTTTTTTCAAATAAAATACGCTGAAAAGTATCTACGATTGAAATAAGCTTTTAAAAGCTTACAGTGAAATATTAGAATTCAATGAAAGAACTTTCAAAATATTTCATAATTTTGTTATTCTACTGTTAATATTGAGTTTTAAAATCGAGTTTTAAGCTATTTGAAAACCTAAAAGCTAAATCAAACGCTAAAGCTTTTTCAAATGATTGCTTAGCTTTCACCATAGATGGTCAATAAACAACTTTAATTAAGCTCTTTAATTTATTTAATTTTAATTTATTTTGCAGAAATAACACTTTCGAAAATTGCTTGAATCGTAAACTTCTTTTGTAAAGCTTTTAACTAATGATGCATCTTAACAGTTAATTTTTATATTGAGCACAACAGTAAAATAAAATTTATAAGTAAAAGAATTAGCCTCTTTGTGTGTATATTTTTACTTGGTTCTTTCTTTTCCACCTTTTGCCGTCTCGTTTTAGGTGAGTCTTTTTTCAAATTGCGTCCTTTTTGTTTTGCGCTTATGTCGTTTATATTTCAGGTATTTCTACAAAATTTAAAAAACTCAAAATATTGACTGAAACCGAAAAACTGATGCAGCCTTCAGCTTGCATCCACTGCTTGGCCTAGAAACAAAAATAGTCCTAAACAGGATTATATAAAAAAACGTGCAAGAAGAACACCCGCAGCGTAAAATAATAAAAAAAAAAAATTCGGAACTAAAAACAAAAAATTTCCTCTCAGCTGCAGTGTGCTTTAAGCGCATTAAAAATATGCCTCATAAAAAACACGACAGTTGCAGACTGTTTTGTCTGACCTTCGCAATGCATATTTTTACCACTTTATTGCTCTGAGCCATTTAAAGGCGTAGCCATTGCAGACAGCGTGCAGTCAGTGCCACTTTTTGGTTATTTTTAAACCAACTTTTTTTTTGCGCCAAAACCAGTCTTGAAGCTGCTTTGGGCGCTGCCCCAACTCTGTTCATCTCCTGTAGTTATTATAGTTTCCATGCTGCGTTAATATTGGCAAAAATATTTGCTGTGACCTGCTTTGGTGCAGCGTTTAATTTAATGCAACTGCATTTAAATTGAAATTATTTACATGGCTTAAAGGTATCAGCGGGTTTTGACCTTGTTGCCTGTTTGTCCAGTCAGCCAAAAAAAAACAACGTAAATTGCATCTACAGCGTGCGTTTCTGAGAATTTTTATAAAAAATTTAATCGTTGATTAAAGCTTAATTTAAAAGCATTCATTCAGAAGCACAAGAAATAAAAAAAAAAAATTATAAAAAAAAAAATGTAAATAAATGCAACTAAATATTTTCTGCAATTAAATTTTTAAAGTGCGTTATTTTGCCGCTTGTCTGACATGGAGAGCCATGGTAGCCATGCTGCACAAACAAATATGTTAGGCTATAAAAGCTCTCTGCTCATTCGGAAAGTTTTACTAATTTCAGTGTCATAAATTATCTGATCTTTTCGCTGTGTTGAAAACATTGCATTTTGCTAGGTGTTTTTTTTTTTTTTTTTTTTTTTGTATTTTCAATACTTTTTTAAAAGCTCTGACAATTAACATATTTGTTAGATGTTAAATGTTAACGCTTATGTTTTTTTTTTCGATTTTGACCTAGTTGCATATTTACTGAATGGGCTATTATTATAAAAAAATTTTAAGAATTTTGACAGCTTTTAAAATTGAAGAGACGTAGCAGTTAAAACCTTTTAAATGGTAGGTTTGCTTGGCGAGCATGGCAATTACAGCGCAATAGATCTGGACACTTTTGAAAAGCCGTATGGATGCAAAACAATAAGCTTAATAGTAAAACGTCTTGAAAGACAATAAAAATCAGAAAGCTTTCAGTACTTTATATCTTTGTTTTTTTTTTATTTTGAGTTTTATTATCAGTTTTCAAGCCCAATGCAAAAGCATTAGCATAGAATAGCCCTCAATGTGTGTGATATTAAGTTTAATGCAAAAGCATGTTTAATACAAGAGCCTAACTGACCCAATGTACCACGATCTGTCTTCAACTGCTAAGTGCAAGTCTCTAGCTTTTAAGCGCTATAATCAGCAGCTTAATGTGTGGCCTCAAGTACAGGCACTGCAACAATTTAACTTGTGGTCTATTCATTCAGAGGGGAGTGTGACACAATCATGAAGAACTTCTTCACTGACGGTCACACAACCTCAAAAGAATGCTTGACAAATACTTGAACATCAAAATACAATCGAGATCAGCATAAAATAGAAAAATTATTAATAGTGATGGGCAAGTTTAGCTAAGTCATCATTGAAAAAAAAGCAAAGCTCAATGGCTGCAAAAAAGCAAGTGCATATAAAAATTAAGCTCTGTCATTCATGGCGTTAGAGCATTAATGATAGTAAGCTTCTTTTTTATAGCATCATGCTCGTTATTGAAAATCAGCAAGTTGTCTCTGCTTTGGCTGTCTAAAAAGGCGCAGGCGTTATGTTGGATTGAGTTGTAAAAAGTCAAAGTTATAGAATTTCCTTGAAGCTTTAACGCACCTCTACAGTAAAGCCCTGAGTGGTGTTGCGATTTTCTGATGTTTTCAGTTGATTAATGATTTTTATGAGCTTAATTTTTTTAACTATATCGTAAATCAATTGCAAAGTTCAAAAAGCTCTTGATGACTGTGAGTTATATAAGCAATACAACTGGTGGTAACGACTCACAATTTATAACATGACGCATGTCACTAAAATTATAACTGTTTGTTAGCTTAAATAAAATTGATCGTTAAAGAGTTTTTTAATGGTTAAGCTTATGAGCTGTTTTGCGGTTTATTTTGTTTGCATTTTTGCTTTGTTATGTTGTGTAGTATTAGGTAAGTTTGGTATTTATGCGGTTTTTGCGTATTGTTCTCAAACTTCTCAATCTTCTCAAACAAAAAGCTTATTCACTGTATCAATTTAGAAAAAGTTGATTGAATACTTTTCCTCTGAGCTTAAATGTTGCTTTTTCAACACTTGCATAACAAAGCTCGGTGTTACCGAAAGATTTGCCAAAGATGTGTCATTATGTTAGTCATAAAATTAATTCACATGAGCTTGATTTTTGTTCATAAAAAACATAGAAACAATCAGAACTTCGTAGGGAATTTGTCAAAAGCTCTCATTAAAAGCTTTATTTATTTTGTTGCCATGATAGTTCAATGTTGTTGCCTTCCAAAATCAGTCGTGAAAATTACAGACATCAACGCGTAAAAAAACTTTTCAAGTTCGTCCCACTGATGATTACAATAAATACTACGAATAGAGGCATGACAAGAGCAACAAGAATTTAACGTTCGTTTTTTTATTAAATTTGAATTTTAAATTTATTTCAAATGTCACCGATTTATTCAGTTAATGTTTGTGCGTCCATCTTGTCAATAAAGCATCCGCAAAATGTGCGTCGCTAGGCAGAGCGCAGCGAAAAGTATGTCAATGCGTGTTGCTTTGGAGCTTTTATTTTTGTTGTTTATTGATGTAAATTTCTTCTAAAAAAAATTAATTAACTGAATGCCTTATTATTTATTTTTTAATGAGCTGGCAATTTTTTTTTATCAATATGCTATTGACTATAATTTGTACAAGTCGATTTGGCTTGAGGAACGCATCATTATTTGCGTTGAGCTTTCACAGATTGTTGTCTAATTATTTGTTTTTAGCATAAATTAAAAATATTACATTAAAAAATAATTTATCAACTTATGCAGAGTTGGCGTTAAGTTCACGTCGACATCCGAAACCTTGGACAACGTTGACGAAACGACGGTTGCACTGATTCCTTCTCTTCGTAAGACTAACGGTCTTCTTCTTCTTCTTTTTCTCTTGCTTCTCCCAAACCTTTGGGGTCTGACCCTTACCCTTAACGGCACGCGCCAATGAACCGTGCACCTTGCCACCAAGCTCCACGGATTCCAAGGAGCTGACTGACATATTGTTGGTCAAAGCAATGCCAGCGCAATTCAATGTGATATCCTTGCAGGCAAAGCCATGAGCCATGGAAACTTTAGCCTTAAGAGCGACGATGGTATGCATCTAGTTGAACCTCTAGAGTTTTGACGGTTTGCAAACAATGTACGAACAGTTGCATGTTTGCTTGCTTGCCACTTGAGGATTTATGAAAAAAAAGTAATATATAAAAGGATTTACGAAGGCTTTAATATCGAGAGAAATGAAAAAAAATTACATTTTCATTTTAGAAGACTTGATAAATGGCATTGCTTTCAATAAAATGTATTCAAAATAAAAAATTTATACTTTTTTACAGCAAAGCACAAATACCGTTACTCACAACGCTTCGACACACAGCAGAGTGGCGCAGTGGAAGCGTGCTGGGCCCATAACCCAGAGGTCCGAGGATCGAAACCTTGCTCTGCTAGAACAGTTGAAGCTTTAACTTCTTTTTTTTTTTAATTTTTCAAAAACTATTTTTTTGTGCGAGCGCAAATGTGGGAGAGCTATTTTAAAATGAATAAACAATAAAGAGAAATCGTTTCTATTGAAAAGCTTTGCTCACAAAACAGACAACAATACAATGCTAAACAACATAAGAATGTTAAAACTGTTATTTGCGAAGTTAAAAGTTGCAACATTTTGTGAGTTGAAGTTTCAATAATGAAGAGCTTTATAGAAATATGGCTCTTTAATATTAAAAATAAATAATTTTAATTTCAAAAGCTGCCGATAGTCTTTAAAAATTTGTAGTTTCGGAGACTTTGATTTGGTTGAAGGTTCATAAACTGTAAAGCTTATAGTAAGTAATGATTTTAATATTTTAAAATCTTAAAAGCTATGAATAGCTTAAAAGCCTTAGAAAATTAGAAAGCTTTTATATAAAACTAATAGTATGTTCAAACTGAGCATTTAATTATGTTAAATCAATTTAATGAAGTTAAATCGAAAAACGAGTTCTAAAATAAAGTTCTATTGAAGTTATATGCGTACAATTCTTGTTGGAAATTTAGCGTGTTAAATGATTTAACACGTTTCGAAACTCGTTAAATTACTGGTTTGAGTTCTTGCTAACGTCAGAAAAGCTTTTTTTGCTTTTTAAACGCAGCCAAATCAGAAAAGAGCTTATTAATTTAAAGTTTTTAATGTAATAGCATGTTCAAACCGACTTCATTTAACGTGTTATTCGAAAAAAGCTTTTTTTTTAACATCATCGTTCATACTGCTTTAACTTGTTTCAAAATGTCAGTTTATTTGTTTATATTTTGAAAGAAATAAAAAATTGTTTATTCAAAACTATAAAAAAAAAATAAAAAAAAATAAAAAAAATAACAAAAAATTCAAATAAATTCAAAAATTTGTCAAATAGTAAAGAAAAATTTGTCAAAGAATTTATTTGTTTACATTAAAAACTTCAAATTAAAAAGCTCTTTTCAGATTTGGCTGCGTTTAAAAAGCAAAAAAAGCTTTTCTGACGTTAGCAAGAACACAAACCAGTGATTTAACGAGTTTCGAAACGTGTTAAAGCATTTAACACGTTAAATTTCCAACAACAATTGTACGCATATAACTTCATTAGAACTTCATTTGAGAACTCGTTTTTCGATTTAACTTCATTAAATTGATTTAACATAATTAACTGCTCGGTTTGAACATGCTATAAACAAATAAATTCTTTGACAAATTCTTGATTTTATTTGAATTGTTTGTTATTTTTTTTTAATTTTTTTATTATTTTTTAATCAACAATTTTTTATTTCTTTCAAAATATAAACAAATAAACTGACATTTTGAAACTAGTTAAATCAGTGTGAACGATGATGTTAAAAAAAGCTTTTTTTCGAATAACACGTTAAATAAAGTCGGTTTGAACATGCTAAAAAAACAAAAAATGAAATAAGTTTTTAAGTGTTGTAAATCTAAAATAGCTTGGAGAGTTTTAAAACTTTTTGAAACATAAAAAAGTTTCAAAAAATTTTTAAACTGTAAAAAAAAAAAGCTTAACAAAACTGAAAATAAGCTGCTCAGATGTGAACAATGTTAAATGATCAAGAAATATTGCTTGTCTGAAAGTACAGCCTATAAAAAATGGATTAAAAATTATATTTTCAAAAAATTTGCTTAATAAAGCTTTCATGACAATCATAAGATTGCACTTTATAGAAGCTAGCGCTGCTCTGAACTTATATCAGATGGTCATTAATAAAAACAGCAGCGAGCCCAAAGAAGATGAATAAATGAGGCACGCTTTAAACAAAGCCATAATAAAAAACCAAACACCTCAAAATCAATGTGTTAAAAACAAATAAATTTTATTTCATTTATTTATGGAAGCTGCCTTGCAAACAATTTTGTCTTTATATCTTGGCCTTAACAAACCCAAGCTAATGATGATGAAAGATGAGAAATTTGAAAAAAAAACCAATTTTTACTTAAGCTTTAATAGACTGAATGGATACGTCAAAGTTTTAATTGTGAAGCTCTTGTATGAAAAAATATTCAAGGTCATTCATATAAGACTTTTTGTTGTTATTTTTTTTATTGCCAAAGACAAGTTTGGAAAATATGCAGAACAGGCATTTAGCTACAAATTATTTATTTAAATTTGTAGCAGTTAATCTGCCTAGCTTTGGATAAACTTGCTATTAACTACTGCTTAAAGGTATTAAGTTAGCCAGATACCTGATTGCTTTTGTGTTTTTTTTGTTTTTGCTAAACATAAAAACATGGCTGCGACAAAATAAAATAACCAGAATAAAATAATACTATGCATAAATTTAAGAGATAAAAAAGAATATATTGTTTTGAGCTTCTAAAATTTCAATGTTATGTAAACTGAAATTTAAAAGCTTTTGAAAAAATAACACCGGAATTGTTGCTTTAAATTGTGAACAATTTGAAGTTTGAAGCAAAGCAGAAATAAAATAGAGCAACAAATACTCGGAAGAACTTTTGTTACAATAGAATTTGATAACTTCAACGAAGCAGCTTCAGTTGCCAATGACACCGTTTACATTTATACGTTGTTAAGTGTTTAATGAATACACATTAAATAGCCAACAATTATAAATTTATATTTTAAGACTTTGTAATGAATGCAGCTTAAGTTATTAATGAAAAGCTTTCGTTGTTTTTGTTTCTCACAGATTTTGTAGCATCGTTCAAATGGTGTCGCGTCTATTAGAGCGAATTTTATTGAGCTTTTCATTAAGTGTTGTCTTAAAATCAGTTCAAAACGCTATTAAAATTGATTTATCTTTTTAATTGCGAAAAGATTTGAAACAAGTTAAATAAATTAATTTTTATGAGAGTTCCAATTCACAACAAAAAAAAAAAAAAAAAACAAAATCTATGGTAGCGAAAATGATAAGCTTTTTGTGTTCAGTTCGTTACCAAGCAATTTACTAAAGCAGGATTTCATTTCAAAAAAGTTATTATGCAATTTTTTGCTGTTCATCAACATTTACAGTAGAAAGTTTTATACATATTCACAGACTTCGAAAAGTATGTAAAATAAAATTAAAACTTTTCTGTTAATACTGTGACTGCTGCGAGCCAACTAATGTGAATGCAAAAATTAGTAAAGCTCGTCATTTATACCCATTCATACCCACAGTAAAAACACATTCATTACAATGCTTTGGAAAATGTTGAAAGCTTTTCTTTTTTCAAACATGTTAAGCAAAAGTTTCTGACAATTTTCCATTCATTACAATTGTCATGCATTTTAAGAGCTCGTTCCACGTAAAGCTCTTTAAAAGTTTTGGAATTACTCTCAACGGCAAAGCACAAGAAAGCGTAAAGAACCCTTAGAAGATATAATATTTTTAAATTTTAATAATAATAAAAATTCAATGAATTAAATACAGGAAATCAGCTCTGCTGCTTGACAACAAATCTTTTTTTTTTTTTTTTTGGTTTTTTTTTAACGCCAAAACCATTTCGAACAGCAATTCATGATTATATGTAAATTTCAAAGTTCTGCAACTACCCACAAGTCGCAGTTCTGAATGTTAACATTGAAAATTTATTTGATTTTTAGTAGAACTTTGACATTTAGACTGCCGCACAACCGGACTTGATTAATAAACGATATAAAAATAAATGTTTTTATCAGTAATGATCTTAAAAATGCAAAAAACTTGATTAAAAAACGCTGTTAAAATAAGAAATGATTCAAAATTAAGGCGATGCCGTTTAGCCTTTAAAGCAGAAATTAATTTATAGCTTTTTGTACCGTTGTTTTTAATAACAAGAACAGCTAGGAGAAGAGCAAACCAGTAGCCTTACTCTTCCCCTCTTTCCTCCTCTGCTAAGCAGTGAATGGCAACCATTTTTTTTATTATAAAAATGCAACACCTTCACCCGCTAGCTCGTCAGTCTTAAAGTCTTCTCTGACACCAACGTTTGCCAAGAATAACACAGCCAATAAACTTAACTTGCCGTCGATTAGAGGTCAATAAAGAAATGGCTGCCAACATTTGGATGATTTTGGTAAGAAATATTTACAAAATTCTTACTGACAACTTTGCAAAAGTTGAATAAACTGCAAAGCTTTAAAGCAATTTGAATGCCGTTTGCATGGATCATGCTGAAGAAGCTTGACATGTAATAAAGCTCTGTTATAACTAAGACTGAAGTGTATATAGTGTAAAGTTTTATAGTTTAAAGCAAATTTCCTTTTTCCAAATTTCATAGCCATATGCTAATGTTTAAAAATGTGTATGAAAACTGGAATAAATTCTGAAAGCTTTATTGGCTAAAGCATAGCTGGCAAACAAAAAGCTTAAGGCGGTCTACTCCTTCAAAACCCGTTTTTTGGACCCTTTTTAAAAAAATTCTTATTTGAAAACGCAAAGAATAATTGAAAACTCTTTTTATTTATTGTATTACAAAAAGTTCAAAGTAAATAAAAAAATTTTTTTTGCCTCGATACGTGGGCTGTTCAAAAAGTAATGAGACTTCAAAGTTGGTGGTGAAAAAAAAGGTGTCGTCACGGCGGCCACGATTCCGGGTCTCCGGAGCGTCCGAAATGAAAAAAAAAACGGGGTTATAATCAGTATAGATGTAATTCTCGGGTGAACCTCAAGCTTAATTTTGTGATTTTTTTTGACAAAATGGCGGCCATTCAAAAAAAAAATGTCAATTTCTGGTTTTTTTTTTGTAGTTTAGTGTAAAAAAAAATTGTAAAAAATTTTTTAAAATTATGGTCGAGGTTCACCCGAGAATGGTGACAATTCTGCGTGGATCCACTTTGTTTCATGAAAATCGGTTCAGTTGAACTGAAGATATCATGGCCGCCAGTTCGAAAAACGTGGGTTCGAGATAAACGCGTTTAAAGTTTGAAGTAAAGTTTGAAATAGCTCATTTTGACGAAGACCTTGCTTCACAAAAAAGGCTGTATCTTCTAAAGTATTTCGAATTTCTAAAAATCCTTTTAGGGGCATATTCACAACTACCCAAGCTATAAATAAATGCAAAAACAAAAGTCGAAAAAAAAAAGTTGCTCAATGAGAAGACCGCCTTAAAATAAAGCAGAGCTTTATAGTAGCTTAGGCTGAGGTCAATAGTTGGGCTCAATTTTAAAAAACTAGGCTCTGCAATGCTGTACAAAAAGTGCAATGGTGAACAAATAGCTCTATATAAATTGGCTCAATTAACTCACTTGGCTCAATTGGCCCCATGGATAAAAAGGATGTTTTTCAAAATCGCAGGTGATGATGTAGATAATTCCGTCTTTATTGTACACACCCAAGGATTGTTTGGCTTAATTAGCTCAGGTGGCTTAAATTGCTCTTTGAAGAACACGAAAAATAATTGTTTGCCTCAACTAACTCATATGGCTTGATTGGCTCCATGAAATTAATGGAATCTTTTCAAAGCTTTTTTGAGTGAATGCACAATATTGCTTGACTCAATTCGATTACATGGCTCAATTGGGGCTATGGACTTAGTTTTCAAAGCCACATTCGATTCACAAGGATTGCTTGGCTCAATTGGTACTTAAGACTCAATTGGTACTTAAGACTCAATTGGTTCAATGGACTCAATGTACAAAGTAACACTCGACGATGTAAATAGTTTCGTTTCTGGAGTAAATGCACATGGATTGTTTAGCCCATTAGGCACACGTGGCTCAATTGGGCTAAATTTACAAAGTAACACTCCACGATGCAGATATTTCCGTTTCTTGAGTACACGGATAGCGATGGTTTGGCTAAATGGTCAATTGGCTCCATGGACTCAATGAAATCTTTTCAAAGTCACACTCGATGATGTAGATAGTTCCGTTGTCTATTCGCTCAAGGATTATTTTTGTTTGTGTCATTTTTTATTGGAAAATAAAATCAGTCAAGTCTTACTTTGCTTATTTTACTCTTATTGATACATTTCAAATGTTTCTCGTGTATTTTTTTTTTTTTTTGTTTTAAAAGCTTTGGCTCGTTCATTTTAAAAGACATACACGCAAAGAAAAAAAACGTTTGTTGCCAGTTTGCTGCAAACGAACTTCGTTTGTCGTGCTTGGGATCGTTATGTGCAAACGTTTCGACAGTTGTCATAATAATAGATCAGTTGCGAGAATCGCGTCATTTAGTTGCAGGTAATTAATTTTGTTTGTCATATACGCGAAAGATTTTTAAATTGCAGCAATTGAAAAATTGTTTTTCGCATCTGAAAACTTCCTTTGTTTTTCCCATTGTTGTATACACACAACGCTTATAACTCAGAGTTACTTTATGGGCAAACTGTTCTAATATAAGCAAATTGTTAATTGCGGACGGAGATAGCAACAGAGGTGCAATGAGTATAATCCATAAGAAGACGGAAGGACAAAAGGGGAAAGAAAATTTATATAATTAATGACCGAAATAGCTTGCGGTATATATATATAAGATATATTTTTAAGTTGAAAACTGAATATTCGTTTGTGGCAAATACAACTCGCAAACGAAGTTTAGTTGGCTAATTTTTCAGTTGCGGTGAACGAAAAATTTGTACGCGTGTACTTTTCCACTGTTATTAACGAAGTTTCTATTTAAGATCTTTTGCTGATAATAGATCCTAGGTTTCTTTTTTTTATTTTTCCTAAAATTTCAATATCATTAATTTAACATATTTTTTACAAACATCTTTTCTCTCTCTTTCCTCACAGGCCGTCGCTTGCATTTTTGTGCAATGCGCTATCTCTGCCAAATACGATACAGAGAATCGTCGTCTTATTCTCGACATAAATGATAAGAAAACAACAAATCAACAATATTACTCGTCAAACTTTGACACAAGTAAGTAAAAAGCTGATCTTAAAACTAATCTCTCATTCACACATATTCTCAACTTAACAAACTTTTCTTCAGTAGCTCTCTGTCTCTCTCTTTCTCTTTCTCTCTCTCTCCCCTTTTATTTGAATATCAATTTCTCTACCTTTCAAACTTTCTTTTGCTCATTCTATATATCACTGTCCTGTATTACTCGTTCATCTACTTAATTGTAACTGTTTTGTTGCTACCTAGTTTTTTCCAAACTTCATTTCAATCCGTCAACTCCATGTAGAATTTGTTTAGTTTGAAATATGTTTAAATATCCACGGCTGTGATGAGCAAAAAATTCGACATCTGAGTTGTTTTTTTTTGCCAAACAGTTCCTAGGATCTAGTATGCATACTTAGTTTGTTTGAATCCTGTACAAAATAAATACATCTATTTTAATATCTACATAAAAAAAGCATTTTCTATGTTTAGCTTAATTCTAACTAATTCATAAGTAGTTTGCCAGACATGTTTTTGTTTGTTGTCTCTTTCCAAATATTTTTAATTTATTATGTATAAAATTATTAATTAATTTATAAAATGCGTAGAGCGTAGAATTTTATGTCGCAGCCTCATTCTCAATAAAAACAAAAGGTATCTTAGAAAAAAAAAATCATAGTTAATATTTTTATACAGAGCTAAAAATAGTTTCTTAGTTAAGAAATAAGCTCTACCAATAATTTGTATCTTTTTGTTTTCTACTCTCTCTCTCTCTCACACACTCTGTCTCTCTTTTTCACTTTCTTTTGAAATTGTAAATATTTTCCAATTAAAATTCAAAATAGTAATTAAATTATTTTTTTTTGTAATTGTAATTGTATTAGTGGAAATAGTTACATAAAAGCTTCGCATACTCATCCCCTCACCATTATCCAACAATAGCTACAACAAAAACAAAAACCATCCTCGTTAAAATTAAAAAAAAAAAAATAAATAAAATATGCTCTTACTCGATTCATCTACTATAGCTCCCGCAGTAAGTCGGTGTATATCTGTGTTTATTGATCCCAAACATTTTTAAAAGGTCCTTATTGTTCCTTATAAATGTATGAAGTTGAAGTCCCTTTCGTAAAAATATTCGTGATTTTTGTTTTCTTTTCTACCAATATCCTCAAAGAAAAAGGATTTTTTTTCTGCCGAGATGGCTCACTTTTGCTCTTAAATGAGAAAAATACCTTTTGACATTAGGTAGCACAGCCTCAAGATACTTTTTCTTCCGCTCTTCTAGAGCACTAGACCCGATTTTATTCTTTGTCTATCACTGTTTCTTTCCATTATATATATTAATATTATATAAGACAACAAAATTTATATAAAACAACAAATCAAAACAACAACTATTTCAACTTTACTCCGCTACTCCCTGAAAACAACACAAATACACTATGCAACAAATTTCTGAAACAACAACAAACATAATCTTGAAACACAGGCGCATATCGATACGGTTATGATATTGGAAAAACCGGTAATTTTCACCATGAGACCCGAGGTCCAGATGGTGTTACATATGGCTGTTATGGCCACATAGATCCATATAATTTATTACGCGCCACACATTATGTGGCTGATTCACACGGCTATCGCACAGTCGAGCCAACGAAGCCCGTCGAGGTATACGCCGTACCTAACGATGCCGATGGCACGAGCCACGGTCAAATGCTGCAGTGGAATGAATTATATTTCCCCATAGGATGCGGCAAATTCGAAGGCGTTACATATCCTGATATACCATATATAAGTGTGGACGAAGTATGTTAGAGCCGGGTGCTAAGAGCCATAGCTTGAAGTTATCAATTAAATGAGAAAATATTTGTGTTTTTGTAGAGAATAAAGCTGCCGTCTCCAGGAATCTCAATGTCTACCAAAATTAAACCCATCAAGGGATCAGACCAAAGTGTTCTGCCCATACAGTATGGAACTCAAACGAATAAGGACCGCGGAAAAGGCGGTACAGGCCTTTTTGATTTCGGCCACGATGATCGTACACCCGGTGTGGGTGCTCCTTCATCACATTTAGTAGCTGCGCTAAGACCAGCAAATAATGGAAATAATAATAGTGAGCATAGCTGACCACTACATGTCGAAAACATTTGAGATGCTCTTGTACGTCATTTACATTTGATTGTGTTTCAGATTATAACTCCAGAAAGAACCAACCAAATGTTGCGCAACATAATGCTCCATACGATCAAGTTGTTGGGTTGCAGGGTGCGGCTGGCGGTCGAGGCGGTACTGGTGGGGTCGGATCTAATGGCAGAAATCCGGGCTCGAATGGAGGTTCGGGTGGCTCAGGTGGTTTCGGAAATAAAGGCGGAGATAATCAGGGATTTCGAGGGGGTTCGGGGGGTTTCGGACCTAATGGTAGTAATCAAGGATCTCGGGGTGCTTCTGGTAGTTTCGGTCCAAATGTCAGTAATCAAGGATCTCAAGGTAGTGTAGGTAGTTCTGGTGGCTTTGGTCCAAATGGAAGTAAGCAAGGTTCACAAGGAGGTATCGGAGGAGTTGGACCAAACAATTATAGTCGGGGACCCAATGGTGTTATTGGCGGCAGTGGTAGTAATGGTGGTTTCGGCACTGGAGGTTCATTTGGTTCTAGTGGACCAAACGGATTACCGGGATCTAAAGGAAAAATTGGACGCGATGGCCCGATTGGACCTAATGGTCCAAATGGACCTAGTGGACCAAATGGACCTAATGGACCAAATGGACCTAGCGGTCCAAATGGACCAAATGGTCCAAATGGACCTAGCGGTCCAAATGGACCAAATGGTCCAAATGGCCCTTCAGGCCCATCAAATAAAGGCCCTAGTGGGCCATTTGGTCCTCTAGGTCCAAGTGGTCCATTAGGAACAAGCCGTCCAGGTCCAGATGGTTTATTGGGTCCTTTAGGACTACCCGGCCCTCAAGGAACCACAAGCCCAGGTGGATTTGGTCCCCCAGGGCCACCCGGACTAGATGCGGGTGGAACGTTTGGACCACCAGGTCCATTTGGACCCCCAGGTCCATTAGGACCTGATGCAGGTGGAAAATATGGGCCTTCAGGACCTGCAGGTCCAGGAAGCTTTGGACCATCAGGACCAGACAAGTATGGAAAATATGGACCACAAGGGCCGTTAGGACCTGATGCAGGTGGCAAGTATGGATCAGCAGGACTAATACAGCTTAATACAGGTGGGAAATTGGGACCCATTGGAGTTCCTGGACCATCTGGCATTGGTGCGGGTTTCGGTTATGGTCCTGGGGCTGGTTCTGGCTCTGGTGCTGGTTCTCGAATTGGATCTGGTTCAGGATCTGGTTTAGGATCTGGTTCAGGATCTGGTATAGGATCTGGTTTAGGATCTGGTTCAGGATCTGGATTTGGTTCTAGCTTTGGTCCAGGATCTGGATCTGGTGCTGGTTTAGGAAAAAAATCAGACTCCGGTGCTGGCTCTGGTTCTGGCTCTGGTATTGGTTCTCGAATTGGGTCCGGCTCAGGATCTGGACCTGGTTCTAACTTTGGTCCTGGTTCTGGGTCTGATATTGGTTTTGGTTCAAAACTTGGTTTCGGTGCTGGATCTGGTTATGGCCCTGGTGCTGGTTCTAACTCTGGTGCTGGTTCTCGAATTGGCTCTGGTTCAGGATATCGTTCAGGATCTGGATCTGGTTCTAGCATTGGTCCTGGTTCTGGATCTGGAGTTGGTTCTGGTTCAAAACCTGGATCCGGTGCTGGATCTGGTTATGGCTCTGGTGCTGGTTCTGGCTCTGGTGCTGGTTCTGACTCTGGTGCTGGTTCTCGAATTGGGTCTGGTACAGGATATGGCTCAGGATTTGATTCAGGACCTGGTTCAGGACCAGGCTCGAGATTTGGTTTAGGATCTGAACCTGGTTCTAATCTTGGCCCTGGTTCTGGAGTTGGTTCTGGTTCAAAATCTGGCTCAGGTGGTTCTGACTCTAGTTCTGGTTCTCGTATTGGGTATGGTTCTGGATCTGGTTCAGGATTTGGATCAGGTTCAAATCTTGGCCCTGGTTCTGGATCTGGTGCTGGTTTTGGTTCTGGATCTGGATCTGGTAATCAAGGGTCGCAAGGAGGCTCTGGGGGTCCTGGTGGTTTTGTACCAAATAATAATGTTATAGGGCCTTATGGCCCTGCCGGTAGTAATCAAGGATCTCAAGGTGGCTCAGGAGGTACTGGTGGTTTCGGATCAAATAATAATGATCGAGGCCTTAACGGCCCCAATGGTGGCCGTGGTGGTAATGGTGGCTTCGGCTCTGGTGGTCCTTCAGGTCCTAGTGGATCAACTGGATTACCAGGACCGAAAGGACCATCAGGACCAATTGGGCCTCTTGGACCTTACGGTCCAAGTGGACCCTCAAACCAAGGTCCTAGTGGGCCATTTGGTCCTTTAGGCTCAAATGGTCCATTAGGAACGAGTCCACCAGGGCCACCAGGCCCAGATGCTGGAGGAAAATTTGAACCAAATGTTAATATTCTAAAACCATACGGCCCTAATGGCAGTGGTTTTATATTAAATCAAAATAATGGTCGAGGACCTAGCGGCTCTAATGGAAATAATAAAAGTCCGCAGGGCAGTTCCGGTAATTTTGGGTCAAATAATAATGTTGGCAGCAACCAAGGATCGCAAGGTGGTTCTGGTGGTGTTGGTGGTATTGGATCAACAAATTATAATAATCGAGTACCTAACGGCGGAAGTGCTGGTAGTTTTGGACTAAATGATAAGGCTCAAGGACCTAACAAACCTAATGAAAGTACTCAAGGATTGCAAGGTGGTTCAAGTGGTGCTGGTAATTATGGTCAAAATAATATTGGAGGACCTAATGGTCCAAATGGCAATAATCAAGGATTGAAAGGAAGTTCTGGAGGTGCTAGTGGTTTTGGAACAAATAATAATAATAATAACTATCGTGGACCCAACGGCGTCGGTTCTGGTAGTGTTGGTGCTTCTGGTTCAAATAATAATGATCAAGGACCAAACGGCCCTAATGGTAGCATCCAAGGACCGCAAGGTGGTTCCAGTGGTGCTGGTAATAATGGTCCAAGTAATGTTGGAGGACCTAATGGTCCAAATGGTAATAATCAAGGATTGCAAGGAAGTTCTGGAGGTACTAGTGGTGTTGGAACAAATAATAATAATAATTATCGTGGACCAAGCGGCGGCGGTACAAATAGTGTTGGTAGTTTTGGTCCCAATAATAATGTTCGTGG
This sequence comes from Pherbina coryleti, assembly GCA_943735915.1. Classification (NCBI taxonomy): domain Eukaryota; kingdom Metazoa; phylum Arthropoda; class Insecta; order Diptera; family Sciomyzidae; genus Pherbina; species Pherbina coryleti. The sequence goes on from OX030952.1 coordinate 130,529,040, forward strand.
ACCTTACGGTCCTAATGTGAGTAATCAGGGATCACAAGGTGGTTCCGGTGCCGGTGGATCAAATAATAATGCTGTTGGTGGTTCTGGACTAAATAATAACGTTGGAGGACCTAACGGCCGTAATAATTATAATCAAGGATCGCAAGGTGGTTCCGGTGGTGCTGGCGGTTTTGGGCCAAATAATAATGTTCGCGAATCCAACGGTCCTAATGGTGGTCAAGGTGGTAATGGCGGTTTCGGACCTGGTGGTTCCTTTGGGCCTAGTGGTCCAAATGGATTACCTGGACCCAAAGGACCACCAGGACCAACTGGACCAACTGGGCTCGTTGGCCCTTATGGTCCAAGTGGTCCTCTTGGACCTACAAGCCAAGGTCCTGGTGGACCATTTGGTCCTTTGGGTCCGAGTGGTCCATTGGGTTTAAGCCGTCCAGGCCCAGTTGGTCCATTTGGTCCACCAGGCCCTAAAGGACCTGCAAGTCCTGGTAGCTTTGGCCCACCAGGGCCTCCGGGTCCTGATGCAGGTGGAAAATTAGGACCATTTGGACCAACAGGCCCTAAGGGACCTGCAAGCCCTGGATCCATCGGGCCACCAGGACCTCCCGGTCCTGATGCCGGTGGGAAATTAGGACCATTTGGACCAACAGGCCCGTCTGCAGCTGGTTCCGGTTTTGGCTCTGGAAATGGTTCTGGTTCTGGTTCTGGAGCTGGTTCGCGTTTTGGTTCAGGTTCTGGCTCTAGTTTCGGTGCTGGTTCAGGAGGTGGCTCAGGTGCTGGTTCAGGATCAGGTGGCAAACCTGGTTCATTTGGATCAGGTGAACGTAATACAAACGACAAATTTGGATCTAAATCATCAAGCCTCCCAGGCACTGATTACAAATATTTACCACCAAACAATAAATATGGACCACAAGGATCGTCGGGTCCAAGTACTGGTGGTAAAAGTGGCCAATCAGGATCGCGTCTTGAGTCTAATGGCAAAAATGGCCCATCAGGACTAACTAGCAATGATGTTAGTAATAAATTTGGGTCACAAGGATCATCTCGTACTGGTGTTGATAGCAAATATGGAGTTTCAAGCTCGTTAGGATTAAATGGTGGTAGTGGTAGTGTAAGTTCTATTAGCAGTATTCAGGGAACAAATGGGCCAAATGGGGGCAATGGCGGGATAGGTGGAAATGGGGGTTTAGGGTCTGTTGGCCCAATTGGTTCCAATGGCCTTAACGGGCCATCTGGAACTATTGGACCAACTGGTTCTCGTGGACCTTTAGGTCCTAATGGTTCTTATGGAACACTACAGGCTGGTCCTGGTGGTCCAACGGGCCCATCAGGACTATTAGGTTCAGGTAAATTAAGTTCGGTAGGATCATTTGACCAAACCAATTCTCAAAAGTTTCAGGGTCAAACAAGTTCAGGTAGTTTCGGGTCACCTGGATCATCTGGACCTAGTGCCAGTGGTAAATATGAGCAAACAAAATTATCGGTTACTGATACTTATGGCAAAAATGGACCATCAGTATTAGTAAGTACAGATTCTGCCAACAAATTTGGCCCACCAGGACCAACTAGACTTAATGCAGTTGGCAAATATGGGTCAACAGTATCATCTGGATCTGGTGCTGGTGTAAGCAATAAACAACCAGGATCAGCCGGACCTGATGCTGGTGGCAAATATGCACCAGCAAGCGCACCTGCACCTAATAATAATGATAATAAATATGGATCATATCGTCCTAATCAAAGCAATAACAACGCAACACCCACAACAAACAACAACAAAAATAATGGGCCTCTAGCGAACAATGCTGGCGTTAAATTCGGATCACCCACAACTGCTGCTGGCGGCAAAGATGGCTCTTCCGGAAATAGTGCTAGTGGCGTACAAGCAGCACCCGGACCATTTGGTTCGGGCTCCCCAGGAAAGCCGGGATCATCCTCAGAGGGATCAAGAGTAACCCAAGAAACATCGCATTCCGGTTTTCCTGGGGCCATCGGATACATCCCAGGTTAGCGATTGAAGGCTATCTAAAGGCGCAAATCAAACCATGCTACAAAAATATCAACTGTTCGAACGAGTTTGGCTGAAGGCGGCTGTGATTATGCTGCTGCTGTTGTTGTTGTCACTGCGGTCTTATGCCCCATACGTTGTCTTCGTTGATTTCTTGTTTCGGAGAATGTAATCGCGTACATGTAGGGGAAGCGTTTTGAAAATTATCATCAATCACCTTTAAATTATCTTTTCCCCACACTCTCTCTTATACTCCCCATATGCCGACGGTCAGAGACAGAGAGCTGCTCTTTAAATTGCTTTGTTTCGTTCATAAAGCTCTTTTCTGACTGCTTGGCCGAGCTTCATTAGAATACGCTACGCTCCAAATTGAGCTTACTTCTTCATACCGCTAACATTTTGGAACTTTCCAGTAGTTACTTGCATATCTTCTAACCTTATCTAATTACTTAATTACTGTCATTACTTGCTTTGAGCTGTAACAATAAATTAATTATTTGATTATTTAACTAAAATTAATACTCAGTTCGTATTTAAGTCCATGTGTAGTAAATTTTTATGGAGTTTGTCCAATGAATTTGACTGTTGAAGTGATTTCAAACATAAGCTTTAATTGTATATGATGCAAGAAGCTTTTTTATAATAAAACGTAAACAAATTCCAAACTTAAGCTTCACAGAACTGTGTAAAGATTCGAATAAATCAAATTTTTGCAGGATAAACTTTTGGACATGTTTAACTCGCACATGAATATTTCATGAAATAAAAATATTGTTATGACAGAACGCAAAACTAAAACAATAACATAATTTCAGGTGAATGCAGAACCAAACGAAAAAAGCTTTTATTGAAAAACACTTTAAAATGCCTGATTTTGAAAAATATAGAAGACTTGGTATCTAATTTTTCAGTAATTTTTTACTTTTTAAAATACGTTCTTTATTGATCTTCTGGAAGGTCCTTTCAATAATTTAGAACATGGCTGACGTTTTCTCTATTTCCTCTCTTTTAAAATTAATTTCCTACCATTTCTATGAAAATCTAGCCCAACTAGGTTTCATGCTCACTTAAGCGTAAAGCTCTGGAAGTTCAAAAGCCTGTAACTTTCCTGTATCCTCTCCCAGCTTTTAAGAAAATCCTTTAAATTTTCAACTTTTTCGTAACGAACGCTCTCCGACATCATATCGACGACGTTACGGGGCAACGTATGTTTAAGCTGTTCGTGAGCTTCAAAAACAGTGCAGCAGAATTGAAAGCTTTAAGCTAAAATCAGTTTGTAACCATGTTTTTTTTTGTGGTGTTTTTAATCTTATACCAAAATATATATATATATACTTCACACACACTCTATATATACTCGTATATGCACAAAAATATGTTCTTTCACGCAAGCACACGCACACAGCTAAATGTGCACACACACAGAGGCGTGTCATCATCATCAAGTGCATTGTGAGCGCACGTCTGTGTGTGTGTGTGCATTCTAACCACTGAATTGCAATTAATACCAACAACACAATCTATGTACATTAATAATTTAAGCCACTCTATATAATACCTAAGAAGTATTTAAGTTTTCTTTATTAATTTTTTTCAGCCAGTGTCTAAACATAACTGTCTAAGTTTTCTTTCAATTGTTCTGCAAAAATTACACCTATGAATGAACCTTTTATGGTCTACCTTTTTGTCTACTAAAAAGGACATTTTTTTTCAAATAAAAAAATTAAAATAAATGTTCGCATCTGCACTTCTTGCTGAACCACCCCGCACCACACAATATATGTTTTTATGTCTCTCTCTCTCTCTCTCTTTGTCTTTTTGTTTTATTTTTTGTCATAAGTCACAAAGTTGTCCCATAGAACAACCACATGCACTCATCAAAATCACGCTCATCTGCCTTGTATGGGTTAATAAGCCATATATTTTAATCAATATCGTCTCATAAATGCTTTTGGCCAATAAATATCAGTAAGTCTAGTGTTTGTATTAAAACAAAACAACAATATTTAAATCAATTTTTTATTTGAGAAAATATATAAGTTTCACTTACTAAATCATGATTTGTGATGGAAACTGGAAGGTACTTCCTTGGAAACATCGCTTTAGTGGTAAGCTTGGAGCTTTAAAGCTTTTTACTTAACTTAAGCTGGTTACTGTTGATAAATAAGAGCTGAATTTAGAATTATTTGCGTTTAGATTATGACTAATATATTCTATGTGCTTTCTTTTTGCAGAATACGGTAAGAATAGTAATAAAAAAGATGCCAGTGGTCGTTATAACGGTAAGTTTTATCTTCGAAAGCAATCTCTGTAGGTATTTTACTGATTGAGAATTATTTTGGTACAGCTGCTGGTGATGGTAAATATCATCCTGATGAATCTGGCAAATATGTTCATATTGAAGGACCTACTGGACCACCAGCACCACCATATGAGCACATTATTGGACCCGAAGGCGGTGAAGGCGGTGAAGGTGGTGATGGTGATGGTGGTGGCGTTGGACCCGGCGGCCCCAATGGCCCTGGAGGCCCCAATGGCCCTGGCGGACCAAAAGGACCCGGCGGACCAAAAGGACCACCCGGACCTCCTGGCCCACCCGGCCCACCCGGTAAGTTAAAGCCATATACAAATAGTTTTTTTTTCTTGTGCCATATATCTCTAATATGAAATTTTTATCCACTCAGGCCCTAAAGGACCCACTAAGCCCGGCCCATTCGGTCCACCAGGACCACCAGGACCACCAGCACCAGGCCCAAAACCAAAGGATCCAAGAGAGTCAAACATGAAGACACCCGGCTATCTTCCACCCTTAAACACTGGTAAACCTCCAACACCTGACACATCAATACCTAAAACACCACCACCACCAAAAGACACTCCAACCACTAAGAAACCAATAACCATTGTTCCTCCTTCTTTCCCTGTAATTCCACCAAAACAGGTCATTACCACTCCTCCAATTCCCTCCATCCCCAATAAAAATTGTAACTGCCAACCCGGAACATCCAACTCTATCTTCACCTCTACATCGACCATCAATAATCAATGCATCGATGGTCCGGTTGACTTCAGCAGCATCAAGACCTCAATGTCATTGTTAGGAGAACTGCCCGTGTTTCCACAACTGCCTGGTCGCCCAGCGACCCTTCCAGCAACAAAGCTTCCCAAAGGCGCTTCCATTGTCTTTATGCCAGTGATAGTTCTGCCCGAAGCTAACGACAAGTGCGATGCACCGAAATCTGGTCTAGGTGTGCAACCAGCATCCATTTCATCAAGTTTCGATGTGAACTCTCTCTTCGGCAAGAAATCGGACCAATGCATGTGTCCCTGCTCATGCTCTCAAAGCCTTTCCGATAAACAGATAAAGAAACGCAGTGCTGATGCAAACGATCAACCAATCAACGAGACCGAGACCAAGACTGAAACAGTGTCAGCGGACGAAGTCCCTGCCGCCGTCGAAGCAGTAGCTAGTGAGAACGTAGAAAAAACCACAAAACTGCAACCAGCAACAGAAGAGCACAGTTTGACGGGAGAGGCCAAAAAGCTTGCATCGCGCAGACGTAGAGCACATGCAAGAAAGCTCGCTGCTGAGAACTGAAACGATTAACAAAAACAAAACGAAAATTGTACGGTACTCTATTCCCATAGCTAAAAAGCGACTCCCTTATTCCTGATCTTCTGACCTCGAACTATCCTCGAACCCTCTAAAGAGCATCTAGTCCTTAACCTCCAGCACTTAGCTACTCGCTCATTTGCAACGAGTTTCTCAGTCGGTCTCTGCTAGTAGATCGCATGTGCTTTTGATCCCGATCCCAGCTTTATCTCAATATACTAAGTTTGCACTTAAACTTTTCAAAGCTTGTAACACCTAAATCTCTGAATTGGTCTTACTGCTGATCTTATTATTGTCATTTATAAAAAAAGGAACAAATCGAAATTATGTAAAAATTATTGTAAAAATATTTCTTAAATTATTTTATTGGATTTGTATATTTCTGTGTCTGTAGTGTCTATTTTTATTTGTAGTTGTTTCATATTCTTTGTTATAAAGTGCCGTATAATACTCATCCCACGAACCAATAATTGTTTGTTTGTTTAAGTTTAAGCTCATTGGTGTAAACAAATTTCTGAATTGTTAGTATCTTCATAACAAAACTAAACTTAACTAGAAAAAACTTGAATTTTTGTTGTAGAAAAGGGTCCTTATGATACCACCATATTTAATTTCGTCTAGCAGTTGTGACACGAGGTTCATTAGCTAACCTTTTTAATTTTTCCAATTAATTGTAAAATGTATTTTGTTATTATTTTATTTTGTTTTCTTTTTTTAATTTAAGCTACTAGTTTTTATAAAATATATTTTAATATTAAATAAAAAAATGATGTTGAAACGGAAATTTGTAACAAACCTAAGGAAATTAATATTTTCTGCTTTTAAATAAAACGAATCAATCAAAAAACCTGTATAAAAAAATGTTGATGTCTTTTTATTGTATGTTACTCTGTCAGGTTGGCTAGCAAGGTAAAGTATTAAGGGTATGATAAATAGAGAAATAAGAATTGATTAGAGATGGAGAAATCTAACTCACGAACCACGCCAAGCTCTCAATGAGACTCTGATTGAAGATAGATCGTCAATGCCCTAAAAGAAGAAAGAGTTTAAAAATACAAGATATCGCCAAGAAGAAAAATGATTTTGCAACCTGGAGACAGCTCGCATTTTAATAAAACATCTCCAAGACAAGCAAATTCAAGACTCAAAAAGCTTTTTAGCTGCAATAAGAAAAGCCATATAGCTGCAGATCTCTTTCAGTTATTCATTTGTAAACCTTCTCTTCTGTTAAGATCATTGGATTAGTAAGCGGGCAAAGCTCTTTTTGAGTTTACATACGAATATAAGACCACGAAAGATGGATGATTCGAACTTAAGCAAGTGGTTCTCTGTCCACCGTATAGCTTTAAAAAAAAAAATAAAGCAACTAGTTCTATAAAATAAGATTTGACTTTTTCTTTTAATTATTTATTATGTTAGATGGTGTTTTTCAATTTGCTGTAGTTTTTCTAATAGATATATCTGGTGTTGACAGATCGAAGATTTTTTTTTGGTTTATTTAATTTAGTAAGACCGTGTGCTATTCGGAAACTTTTCACTCGTGGTAGGAAAGAAATTACTGGGTTGAATACAATTTCTGTCTGTTGAAATAAAATTGTCATTTTTGCTGTGCCAAAAGGACTATGAGATTTTAACAACTAGAAATTTTGACGTTTTAGATTTCGGTAGTGTATTGGCGCAAGAATTGAATTTGATTTGCAAAATTGTTAATATACACTGAAAATTAACAGTATATTCCACTTCTGGTTTCTATGCTGTCGAAGCACAAAATTTTTAACTTCTTTACGACTCACGAGCTCACAAGTGTTTTTTTTTTCTATTTTTGCTTGTGTCGAAAATTCTTTTGCCGATTCTCAAAATGTATACTAGACCCTGGGGCTACATGAATTTTTAATAATTATATTCACCTCACAAGTGCCAAATATTCTCCTTTAGACTGTCAAAATTTCATCATCCGAGTGAAAAGTTTCCGAATAGCACACGGCCTTAAAATAGTGGTGATCAATGCACGCTTCAAACAACAACAAAGAACGATTTCCGAGTGCACAGCTTTACACTGAAACAAGATGTGAGAAAAGCTTTCAGAACATTTAGTGCAATTGTAGAGTGTTGGATTTTCAATATAACTTTTTCTTTTTTATTTTTGTGTTTGTTTTTCGCTATTTTAATATAGAATAGATAAAAAAAACTAAAAGTTAATTGAATAGAAATAATAGAATAGATTATTATTAATAATAGAAAATAGAATAGAAATTTAAAGCAGAGCAGAATGAACAAACTTTTAGCAGTGTACAAACACAGCGAGCCGATTGTGCAAAGACACTATAACACACGACCGATTTTTGTGATAGTTCTCGATGTTTAAGGTATAGAAAAGTACAGAAAATAGGAGTTTGCAAATTTAAGACAAGTGGGCGTGGCAGCTGCCATACAATTTAAATATATTTTGCACTTTATTTTAGAAATGAGATAAACAACGATAACAAAATCAAACATAGACGTGAAGAATATGATTTTAAAAAAATATAAAAATTTTGGAGCGATTCAACAAGTGGGCGTGGCAGCTACCATACAACTTAAATACATTTTGCGCTATATCTAAGAAATGAGACAAACTATGATAACAAAATCAAACGTATACGTTTTATATGTGATTTACAAAAATATAAAAAAATTTTGGAGTGATTGGACAAGTGGGCGTGGAAGCTGCCATATACCTTAAACATATTCTGCGCTGTAATTTAACGCTTTATGTTAACAGCAACGCTTATAGAACTATCGGTGGATAAATAATATGTGATCTTTAAAATTCTTGCAAAAATTCGGTGGGATTGGACAAGTAGGCGTGTACTCACATACACAACTATATGTGAAATATATTCAGACCCATAAAATTTTAAGTTAAGTTAGTAAGTTTGTAACGCCCATAAGGAGGCGTTGTAGGTATGGAAAAGTATATTCATTTCTGATCAGCATAATCACCCGATTAAATTTAGCCGTACCCGTCTGTCTGTAACCACGTTTATACCGTAATTTTCAAGCTATCATCACGATATTTCCATATTTAAGCTTGCATCTAAAAAGAAAAGATCAAGTTAAGAAATGAGCCAAATCGGATGAAAACCACGCCTACCTCCCATACAAAGTGAATTTATCAGAACGGTAAAATCACTTAGAATTCCACAAAAATTAATATATGGACTTTAAATTTTGCATATAAGCTTTGATATTTAATATGTACTCTGAGTATGAAATTCAACTAAATCGGATGAAAACTACGCCTACCTCCCATACAAACTGACTTTTTGAAAACGGTAAAATCTCTCGAAATCCCACAAAAATGTATTTAATTACTTAAATACTGGGCAAAATTAACACTCTCATTAGATCTCACAGATCTCAAATTATTTCAATATCAATTTCTCAATATAACAATTATAAAAACCAGTTGAAACCGGTTTTGAAATATAAATATATGTATGACCATCAAACAGGCTAAAAAACAAGGCAACCGGAAGTTTGCTCACCTTGGCACTCTTAGAGCTTAAAGTAGACATAATAATAGTTAAATAACAAAAAAATTTTGCAAAAGGTGCCCCTTTTTTGTTATTTTCCAAAATATTTTACCAAATTTTCCGTTTTTACGCATTTATATCCTTAAATACCATTTTATAGCGCCAACATTTAAAAAGATACGTTATTAAATTTATTTTATTTGAAAAGATCATGACTTTATCATAAAGAACGACAATTTTTAACTCTTTTGGATATTGGAAAATATTTAAAAAAAATAATCAAATATAACAACAAAACTCATGAATAAAAATTCAAATATATCACTTTTTGTGTCAACTTTCAAGAATTTTTGTATTTTCTGTAGAAAGCGGAGGTAAGTAAAAAAAAAAAATACCTGAGATAAGTGGATATTTTTTAACAGTTCTAAATATTCAGAATGCAAAAATTCGAATTTCTTCCGTCTAGCATGCCCTTTCGCATCACTGTGCAAAGCCCGCGGGCTATAGGAAACCATGTAGTGATAGTGTAGTTGCCTTAAAAGCATTAAAATGATTGCATTTTAAGTAGAGTAGAGTTACAAGTAAAGCATCTTCTACAAATTATTAGGTTGAGTATATTTATGCCTAAAAATATGCCACACTTTACTTTGAAACATTGAAAGCATTTTATAGCACAGTGGAATTATAAAAAACAAGCTGTTTGAGTGCAACTTTAAACTCAACCCTAAGCTTTTAACAAAACAAAGCTATCAAAACTGAGTTAGTAGTCATTACATGTTAATTGAATTTAATGCTTTACCACAGCAAAATTTTGAGTTTTAAAAATAGAATTCCTTTAAGAATGAAGCAATTTAACTAACTCTACAAATGTGTAAGATATATTGAATGCAGAGTGAGGCGGTATTAAAAAAAAATTACTCATTGACTCATGGCACAGAAAAGAGACAATGTAGCTTAGTTGCTTGTGTCACTCAAACGCAGACAACTCACACATTGTCTGCATGAGAAACATGTTTCTCTGCAAGCACGCAAAAAGGAAATCCATTCTGAGCACCGTATCGGAAGCTAAGCTCAGAAAATTCACTACATAGCCAAGGAATTATTTAGTATAGGATGCTTTTCACTGCTTGCATGTTAATTTTATCATTTACGAAAAATCTGTGTTTTACACCAAACAAATTGATTTGATTTTTGAATTTTGTTGTAGTTTGCATGACTTTGGCCTCAGCTGGACTTTTACTGATTTTGACAGAAGTTCGATTAAATTTCTAAAAACACTTACGTTACACAACTGTGAGAGGGACAAGAAATATGCGTGCTAAAATCTTTTAAGAATTAATTGATATTATAACATCCTATACATATGTACATGAACCAAGAAATAAAGATCATGCAAAGAAAAGAGCCGCCATATTGTAAACAAAACTAAGCTGGTAGGTCTGACGTCATCGGTCACAAATTGTTTTGTTTACGTGTAGCGATTATATGTGAGAAATTATTTCTTCAAGTTTAAAAGAATTATTAGTGTTTATAATTCAGTAATTTTTTGTGAATGAAGTGTACTGTAGCGACGCGCAATAATTGCAACTACAAAAAAAAATTACTTTAAATTTCGTTACTGCATGGAAATTTAAACAAACAAAGTATTCAAACACTTTTTTCACGAATAAAACTTGTTAATTTTATAATTTTCCACTTTTATTTAAGTTTTCACATGTTTTGCATGAAAAACGTATGCAATATAGCTTTTGTTGTGACCGATGACGTGGCACGAAAAAAATACTTTTTTCTCGCACTGCTGATTGCTTGATCTTGTCTTGTTGGTTCATGACATATGTATACGTATGCTGTTCGAAAGTAGTTTTCTAGAGTAATGACAGAGATTTTAATTTTCAACTTGTGATTGATACATAAATTAAAATTCACATGATAAAGAAGTTGAAATCAAAATGCGAATGATGAAAAATACATGAGTATAGACATGGCAGAGTAATGTCCAAATGAATGCTTAACCACAACGATTTTGGTTGAAGGTTGAACTTAGTCTATAAGCTTTGAAAAAGCACTGGCTCTTACTTTTCGTCACATATGAGTTGGAAATTTATTTGCTCTACCCAATTAACCAGGCAAATTGGTTGCTTATTTATATGACAAATTCTAAAAATAACTCATGTAAAAATTAAATATTTTCTAATAGTTTTATTATTTAGACATTTAATTGAAAGAAAAACCAAAAATAATGTGTTCACCATAAAAATTAATTTGCTCTAATGTTTGTCAAATGCTTAATTAGACACAGGTACATTTGAACTTATTATTCATAATTAATCTCACATTTTTTGTCATGCATAAAAGAAAATGAGAAGTGTTTAAAAAATTTATTGAATGAAGGGAATTTATTTTACATTTAGGAACAAACAGATTTCAGTTTGCATTTGCGGTAGTTCCACAGCAAACATCCAACGTAACAGAGGAAATAACTCTGTCTCACTGGAGTTGATAAAGTAAAGTGCAATATCAGGAACAGCTATTTTTAAGCCATAAAGCCAACGATTGTCATTAAAGTTTATCGATCTATTGATTTTTATTTTAAAATTTTCGTCAAATTTCTCAAAATTGAATAAACTGAGCCAACTCCGTGCTGTTGTGACATGTTTTTAGTTTCCGTATTTGCCGATTAAATGTGCTATAAAAAACATATTTTTGAAAGCTCATTTGAAACAAGTTTTTTTTTTTTTTGTTTTTATTGCTAGAAATAATAAGAAAACTTTTCCAAAAAAATACTTTATTTATTTAATATTCATAGTTGTGCATTTTATCAGAAGAATCACCGTAGAGTTCTTTGGACTCAAAGTTGTTCTTATTAAAATTTAATAAGCGTATTCACTCTTGGTTGTAGTTAGTGTGAAACTCTACAAGGGCAAAAGTGAGCAGCGTTCTATAAAAAATCCGCTACAATTTGTCTTAAGTTTCGATCCTTGTCTTCTCCAACAATATGCCGATGGTGCCTATTAAAGGAAAGTTAAATTTTTTTCTGTACAAAACATTTAAAACAAAATTATCTATGATCTTTAGGACTTCATAATCGGTCCATGCCTTGTTTGGTTTTGCATTTTTTTACTTTTTTTTTTAACAGTATTTCAATCGAACATTTTAATTTGTTTTCAACCAATTTCAGTTGAATTTATCAAAGTTGTCAAAAATTACAATTTCAAAAAAGCAAACATCTGCTATTCAACAATAGATTTAGGTCTAGCATGGTTGTAAAAAAGAGATATTTGATTACAGTGCATTTTGTTGTTGTGATAGTAATCTCATATCAATTTGTGTAACTTTTTGACAGTTTCACAAGGATTTCACATCAATTCACTTAAGAGTGAATAGAATTAATATTTTAAAGTCGTAATGTAATTTATAAAGGATGATTTTTTAAGCGTTTGGTTTTTGAAAATTAAAGAAAACACAAGAAATTTGCAAAAGTGAATGAAATATTTATTTGGATCAAAAAAGCAATGCCTACCATTTACTTTTTAAAGGTTATTTCATGCGAATGAAATAATAGCCGAAGGCAACCGGCTAAGATTCAGGTGGTCCATTATGAAAGACCAATTTTGACACAGTTTTTCCAACATTTCGGGCGGTATCACACCAATGACACGTTTAAGTTTCTCTTCCAAGTCAACAATCGTGGTTGGCTTGTCCCATAAGGCGAGAGACTTGATGTACCCTCACAAAAATAGTCTAGTAGGGGCAAATCACACGATCTTGTCGCCCTAGTGAATGCGCCAAAACGAGGGATAAACTGCTCCCCAAACTCGCCTCTCTATTAGTTCATGGTGTCGCGTGCAGGGTTGCATGTGGCATCATCCTATTGAAACCACATGTCAACCAAGTCCAGTTTTTCCATTTTGGGCAAAAAAAAAAGTTCGAAATTATTAAACGGTACCTTGCTCCATTGACCATAAGGTTGCGATCATCATTACCTCTGAAAAAAAACGGTCCAAAGATTCCGTCGGCCCATAAACCGCACCAAAAAGCTCTTTAACTGTCTCTGGGTATTCTTCGGTCCAAATTCGTATATTCTGCTTATTCAGGTACCCGTTGAGCGAGAGGTGACTATTTTTCGTTAAAAAAGTGGACCTACATTCAGCTTTTCGCTTTTCGCTTTTCTAAGGTCCATTCACCCAAAATTTGGCGCTGTGGCAAGTCACCAGGCTTCAATTCTTGCACCAGCTATAATTTGTAAGCCTTTAAACTAAACATGCCCACGTAGTGGCCCATATGGCCCGCGTGGCCCTTCATACAAATTTTTTTCTATCTTAATTTTGTCCTTGCGATGAGCCAAATTCAAAGAACGCATGCAAAAAACAACAACACAAACCTCACTCGTTCATTGTTCAGCACATTTTCCAGCGAACTTTACAAAAACAAATACATGCAAAGCCAAAATAAAAAACGCACACTCGATGATGTCGATGCTGAAGCTGATTGTCCCATTACTTGTGGGTCGAGTAATTTTTCATACAAGCATTGTTATTGTAATAAATAGAAATTAAGACTGGCAGTCTACCTCATGATATGTAATGTTTTTGCATTGTAATTGTTTTTGTTTTGTTTTGCTTGATTTTTTGTCAAAACCAACGATGAGCAGTATTTTGTGTTTTTTTTGTTTTTTTTAAGCATTGGCCCGCGCTTAAAATTTCTTGGGCCCCACTGCTTTAAACCAAAATCCTTACGTTAAATTCTCTAGGCAGTTAAATAACACAGCCCCAATTACAGTGATCGGTACTGGATGGACATATCATGATCTTCATTAACACCAACGGATACAGCAGCAATGTTCTCCTCGGTACGCACTCTACATAAACGGGTTGGTGGATTGATGCCAAATATAGTAAAACTGGTGCGATATTTGGGCACAATGGCTTAGATAGCCCGCTCGGTCGGTCGATTATAACGACTATAAAATGGACGCAACTTGCGAAACACATTTCTTACACAGCACAAATGTTGATATTAAATTTCAATAATTTGCAATCCTTCTTCGAATGTGAGTCCATTCATAATGAAATGGCAAGCTGAACTGAGCACATTTCTGATTTTGAAATATGTCCCGATTCACACGTCAGCTGTAAAAAACAATTACTTCAAAAACCAAAAGGCTAAAAAATCACCCTTTACATATTCAATACGGTTTTTAAGTCGTTTGTTTTTATCTGTGAATAACCAATGTACAAAAAGCTTTTTATTTATTTAAAGCTTATTACTTATTATGGGGACAAAAGTTAATAGAATAAATCACGTAAAATATATATAATTTATGATGATCCAATAAATATTTCACCGACTTGCTATTTTTGAATTTCACCGACAGTATAGCATGAGTTCAGGCATAAAGTGGTTAATTTGAATCTTAAGTTGAAATCAATCATTTTCATAATAATGGCTCCTCCTTAAAGTACCATTAAGTGCCCCTACATAAGCTCGCACCCTCGAGCAATGTAGCAGTCTTATCCAATTGATACAATGTCGCCGGTTATGACGTTTAATATTGTTTCATAAATAAACAAATTTCTTTCTATTTTCGCAATATTACAGCTGAAAACACAAGAAATTGCAAAACACTTGACAGGCACACCTTGCGGCTAGCCAGTTAAACCCATCAAAGTTTTTATGAATGAATGAAAACGTCATTCAAGGGCAACTCCTGACATACAAGGCAAGACATTCAAAAAGTAACACACAAATGCGTAGACATAAAAAAGTACGGAAAAAAGCAAAAATACGAAATCGATATTTCCAAGAGCAATCAGCCACCATTTGTGGCAAATAAGGCACTAAAAAGCAACAACAACAAAAACAAGAACCAGCTGCGAACAGACAATAATAACTGCTGCGAGACATCGCAATATTTATGAACAAACATAGTTTGAGCCAGCAATTTTGAGCTCATTGTGTGTGGCCCAAGTTATTTGTTTTTGGCGGTAACTTTTGTTTGTCACCCTGCCAAGAATTGAAATTGTTTGCCCAGCAAATACGCGAAAAAAAACCACAATTGCAAACATAAACTTGAAAGCTTTAAAGTAGTAGTCAAAAGCGAGCAGCTTTTGCCAATTGTTTCAAAGTGTGAGTTGTTTTGCATTCTTGGGGCTGAAATTGAAACCATTTTTCTACTTAATAAATTTTCGAATTTAATTTTTCACATGCTTAAAACTTGCACGAAAGCTTAATCTCTGACGAGCTAAGCTTACAATATCATGCAGCTTCGGCTTGGCGTAAAGTAATTTTTCGTTTTGTTTATTTTTTTTTTATTTTTGTTTCACAGCAAAACTTTAAGCATGAGTAATATTAAGTATTTTAACTTGGCTTCTAGTGGAGTAACTCATCCGGAAAATAAACTATATAAATTGACTTGTTTTGTGGGAGATTGAGTTATAAGACGTTGAAACATTGGTACGACAAGTTGTTAGTTTGGATTTTGTAAAAATTAAAAAAAAGAAAAAAATCAAGCTGTATAAAAGAATTCAAGTCATTCACAAAAAAACAAAAATTTAAAGGACATTAATTTTTAGTTTCATAAAGCTAAGAATATTGTTGTGAAAATTGTGTCACTTGCTGCTGGAGGAAAAATGGCACATTTTGGCCAAGTGTTTTTGATAGTGGTTAGTGTGGTTTATTAAGATGTATAAAAACAGAAAAAAACAACAAATATACAGTCTTTCAAGTTTAACTTGCATATAACACGTTTCTTAAAAAGTGCCTATTTAATTCATGTTTTTCTTTTTAAACTTCCTCTTCAGAGTTTGGTTTGCTTTGCATTCGTTGCGGCAGTTGAACAAAATGTCGAAAATGCCTTGAGCAAGGACCAAGATTTGGATACTGCAGCCACATCAGCAAAATGTAAGTTATAAAATGTTGCCTAACTGCTGTTTCATTTTGCATAAATATAAAGTTATATTTTCAAGCGGAAATTTTAATAGCTACCCATTATTTTTAAATCCACTGCTTTTTTGGGAGTATCATGTATTGCATAAGGAGCTAAATTTTAGGGGTATTGTCTGGTAGAATCATAATAAGAGTGGGAGGTATTTTATTTTTTGGCGAAAACGCGTTTCATATATTTATTAATAATACAATGTATGCAAGCTTAAAAATATTTTTATTTGTAACATAATATATACAGGGTGTTTTTTTAGAGGCATAGAACTTCGAATTGAAATAAAACACAAGATAAACGTTTTAATGTCCATCAATTTGGCTTTATTGGAAGGATAATTTTATGCCATTAATGTTTAAATATGATTTCGGGCATATGGCCGCCGTGGCTGGCTCGAATAAAGCCAATTCTACAGGTCCAATTTTCGACCACTTTTTCGAGCATATGGGGCCGTATGTCGGCAATAACGCCACGAATGTTGGCCTCCAAGTCCCCTAACGTTTCTGGTTTGTTGGCGTAGACGAGCGACTTCACATATCCCCAAAGAAAGTAATCCAATGGTGTCAAATCACACGATCTTGGTGGCCAATTGAGAGGTCCATTCCGCGAAATTATGCGCTCATCGAATGTTTCCTTCAATAAATCGATTGTGACGTGCGCTGTGTGGCATGTAGCGCCGTCTTGTTGGAACCACAACTCATCCACATTCATGCCATCCAATTCGGGAACAAAATAGTCGGTTATCATTGCTCTATACCGGTCTCCATTAACGGTAACTGACTCTCCAGCATTATTTCGGAAGAAGTATGGCCCAATGACTCCACCAGCCCATAGAGCACACCAAACAGTCAGTTTTTGTGGATGTAATGGCGTCTCAAGGATCTCATGTGGATTCTCTTCACTCCAAATGCTGCAATTTTGCTTGTTGACGTAGCCATTCAAGCAAAAATGAGCCTCATCACTGAACAAAATTTTGCGATGAAAATCAGAATCGAGATCAATCTCACTTTCGGCCCATACACCAAACTCATGACGCATTGCATGGTCTCGCGGCTTTAATTCTTGCACAAGCTGGATCTTGTAAGGTCGCAAGCCAAGATCTTTGCGCAAAATCTTCCATAAAGTTGATGGACAAAGCTCCAATTGCTGTGCACGGTGGCGAATCGATTCATTCGGGTCCTCTTCAACATTTTGCTCTACAGCGGCAATTGTTTCTTCGGTGCGCACTGTTTGACGTCTCTGCGGATGCGTATTATCACATAGAGTAAACGTAGTGCGAAAACGACCCATGGTTAACCGAATTAATTGCTCTGATGGACGATTATGTCGACCATAAAATAGACGGAGCTTGCGGTAAACTTCGCGAACTGAACCATTATTTTCGAAATAAATTTGCACGATTTGCAAGCGTTGTTCTTTTGTCAACCTGTTCATGATGAAATGGCAAACCAAACTGAACATAAAAGACATTAGAGTTGCCAGATTTGACCACAAAATACCAGTTTTATCTCTATTCGAGAAACAAACCCCTAAAAAAACACCCATTATAATAAAATGGCGATGTAAAGTACTGCAGACAAGTTCTTGCTTTCCTAAGGTTACCCGCGGCACGCAGTATAACTGATCCACATCGGCATCTGGAATGAAATAAAAACTATTTTCATTATAAGTGTGAATTTTCGATATAAAAAATCAACTTTAAAATATTTATAAAAATTAAGAGAGTTAGGATGCTTCTATACACTCTTGGTTCCAAACCTGCGCAACATTTGAAGTATTTTGCTTCGAGTATTCCACAAAAACGAATCGGCCATTTCAGCCCTTGAAACAACTTTGACCGATCATTAAATTGTGTTGTGCTGAGAGAGAGAATTACATCTTCCCAGTCGGAAGATAAGTGAACACCTTTTCTTATTGCCTCAAGTATTAGAAGAAGGCACTAATACGTTAGGAGATGAACACGGAAGCTGCAAAGCGATGTGTTGGAAAGAAAATGCAAAAAATGCAAAAGTAAAAAGCAAAAAAAATCGACATTCATATCGTTCCTTAATTGCCAAAAGATGGTACTCGGATTCTTGACTAATCCCTTCTTACGTGCTCGAAGATGTGACGAAGAGATTAATACCCCTTACGTAGCAGCTCCATACAAAAAAAGATATGGCATTTGTTAATGAAGGGGTGTGATCACCGAGTCTTAAAGGATGTGCCAAGAAGCTTTCTTTGGATGATCGCTTTTCCTACTGGGTTTATATGAAATTTTTTACTCTCTGAGGCTTGCCATTGTCTGCAGAGAAATTGAGAAAAATTAGTTTCAGTTGAAAAAAATTTCTGAATCAGCTGGGGGTTAGAACCTGGTCTTGAATTGACATCGAGTGGTTCACGCACTGTTTAACACATTCGGCCACGGTCGCCACACTGAGGAAATAGTTTCCGAAAATTTAACTTATATTATTTTGTATATAAGAACCCTACATTTGTATCCTTTGCGGCCAGATATGTTATTTTAAATATAGCCATTTTTTAATGAAGGATATTTTGGAGGTTTTCAAGAGAGTTCTTTATTTTTATATATGTCTGGTTTCATTTCATCTGATATAAGTAAAGATTGTTTAATAAATGTTCCGCTTTAATTAGATTAAGAACTTAGTGAAAATTGTTTAAGTAGCAGCATCAGAGCGTAGTAATTTATAAAACTATAATTTTATAATTATATATTAATTATATATTAATTATATAATTTTTAGAAAGAAGCGTTTGAAAATAGAAAATACAAAAAAATATATCTCTAAATATAAATCGGTCATTTCAAAAACAGAGTCTACCACACATCTATAAAATAAGTTATTTCCAATTACTTTGAAGATAATTAAGAGCCAACTGGTCAAAATGGATGCCAGATTCGTGTTTAGCGGGTCAAATTACATGGGAATATGTGGGTCTGCCTTCTTGCATTCAAACGTTCTTTTTTGTGTCGGTTTAAATATAAAATGTAAAATATGTCTAGTAGAACTCAGTTGTGTATAAAAAAATGGACGTGATCCACTCATGCAAACGTCCATCTTCAGTTATATCCACATTGGCTTCTCCACTATTGTGCTACCGACTTAAAATTGAATACTTATGTTTGTAACAGCAAAACTAAGATTTATATATAAAATGCGAGTTACAGTACACGAATATGTCCATCTCCCATATAACCCAAAAGGGTCAATCGCTATTAAGTGCTCCACATTTTAGTTAAAGAGATACAATTTGGAATGTAGATATATGGGGGGATCTGATCATTTATGGAGTATTTCATAAATTCAACATCACTCTCGTGTACTCTTTGTATACCATAATATTCGGTAGGGCAGTTAATACAGTAAAATAGTCAAAAAAACCATACACAAAGATATAATTTCCTTTTTTTTTCGGTATCAACAACAACTTTAAGTTTACTTCTTCAAAGCGTTTCATATTGAGAACTATTCCCCTCTTTTGTTGTAAACACTTTATTTAGTGGCTCCAGTACGTAACGAAATCTTAACGGTTTTCCGGCTTCCCTTGTTCAAAATTGCTTCTCTATACCAACTAATAGAGACATTTTTATTTTAACTATATTGACAGTCGGTACACTAAGGGAAATAACGCATATTAGCATTATCCACGCCTCAGTATAAAATTTATTTAAATATTTACGTGGATAAATCAAATGTTTTCCTTACAACTCGTTTTTTTCCCGTATTTGAATTTTATTTATACCACACACATTCCATACAGCTGAAATAGCCGACAAGCAGCAACAGCATCGCACTCTATTCTTGCAGTTATTTCTTGCAGTTGCAGGATTCTTATAATTCTCGTTTAGTTTGCTTTGCAACGGTAATATAGCATGCATGTTTGGTCAATATGATTTGTGAGTGCTATGGGTGATGTATGCGATGGTGAATTTATGTAGCGTGGAGTGACAACTCGATATTTTCTCAAAAATATCTTGCAACGGTTGTCACTTACCTGTATATTTGCTTTATACTTTTTCTTCCTCTTTTCTTCCTCGTTTCTTCCTCCTCTTCAACTTAAATATGTTGTTTTTTAAATTCAATATTTTTACATAAATTTTCTTTAAATGCGATAGTTTTATTTTCAAATAGTAAATATTTGAAAGATATTTAAATATATTCGTACATAATTTTAATATATTTTTTATTTATTTTATTTTAAATATTTTAATATTTATTTAATTAAAAAAGTATTTAAATAAATTTTAAATATTTACGTAGTCGATTTAAGTAAATGCGTTATTGGTGCAAAAATGACTCGCTTTTTGGATAAATTAAAAAAGTTTTTGGTCCCTTAGTGTAGGTAGGTATATGGACGCAAACAAAACAAAAATTTAGAAAGTTTGCAATAACAACAGGCTGATATTAATACTTCGGAGAAATTAGAGGCGTTACAGAAAATCAGCTTTTACAAGGGTTTAAAAATTTTTTCATCAAAAAATGTTATGAAATGCTTTTCTTGGATTATTTTAAAGTCATTAAAGCCAATAATAAAAAAATAAAAACAAAAGGGAAAAACAAATTTTAAGTAGATAATACCCCTTAAAAATCAAAAAATTGTTTTTTGTTAAAAGATGACTTTTTCATTAGATGCTTATAATTTATTATAACATTTTAAGTAAGTGAGTATTTTTTAAGAAATTTTACAATCACATAATTTTTTGTCAACATAACTAATCGTAATCGTTTTTTTCGAAATCGCGATTTTAATATATTCTGGTAGACTATTCACAAATATACCTCCCTTAAAAAAATGAATGCACTTTTTTGTTGTTGTTGGTGGCTATATATTAAAACACACAGCACTAAAAAAGTTTTTATATCCAAAGTTTTCCCAGCTTTTATTAAGGGGACATATAGGTTACAAATTTAAAAAAAAAATGTATTTTCGGGAATTTTTTTTTCATAGAAGAAAAAAAGATATCGTTTTCAAATTTTGCACATATATTTATTATTATTTAAAAAAAAACAAAAAAAAATTTCAGAATTTTTGAAGCGGTTTTTGATTTTATTTAATTTTTTTTAAAAAAATGCCAAAAAATTGACGGTGTGCAGGATATCACCAGTCTGGAACATCTGAGGAAAAAAATTATTCCCGAAAAATAATTTTTTTCTTAATATTTGTAACCTATATGTCCCTTAAGTTCTTTTCTTTTCCTGTAAAGTAATATAAACACGAGTTACGCCTTTTCTATATTAAGCCATCGTAATATAGTATTATAAAGAAGTATAAAAAAAATTTGATTTTTATATCAAGCAATTGTTTGATCAGGGCATTGTAAAGAGTTCTAGATAGATAACTTTATAAAAATCACCGTTTCTGTTCTGCTGAGCCTTTTGTTTTGGATTGTTTGCAGTTATAATAAAAAATGGCTGAAATATTTCAGTGAACAGAGTATTATTCTATTAGTAATGATAAGAGAGTAGTTGTCATTACATCGTAATATACTCTTCTGATATTTGGAATGTGCTCCTTCCATAGCATACTCCACTGCTTCCAATGGAAAACAAAATAATTTTTATTTTTTAAATACTGGCATGTCATATCTCAAATTTTTTTATAATAGCATTTTAAACTTTGCCCAATGTTTACGTAAAATATTGTCACAGTTCCGATGGAATTAATAGGCTGTATATGCCTTTTGCACTTTCACAGTGCGTGGTGGCGCTTATATGTCGAACATACTGTTCTTAGCCTCAACCAACATACTAATGAAGTACAATAGTTCACAGGAAAACTTCCTTATTCCTGCAACATTGTAAAATAAATTGTGAAATAAGTGATGCTACCCACTTAATTTTCTACCCAGCAAAGCTGGGTAACCAACTCTCGGCAGTTAAATGAAGAGAAGTAATTTCGAGATCGAAATGTTATCTAATTTCAAAAAATCTTGACATTATTTTCAATACAAACTTCACAAAACGCCGTTTTTAGCTCTACCCAAGTGTAACCATGATATAATAATGTTTTTCTTAAATAAAAATTTCAGGTTTTCAGGTTTTGTAGAGACATTAAACTTTTAGATACTGACTGATGCATAACTATTTCCTACAGTGGACTTGAAAACTTTTCTTCTTCTCTTGTAGTCTCTATTGTTTGTCAAAGAAATATAATTTGCAATGTGATTTATTAACATTAAACCTTTCACTCCTCACCAGCACTGTGTTGTCTGCTGTTGAATGCTTTGAAATGTGGAGAGATGTATACAAACTTGAATTCCTATCTCTCTCCTTTTTATAAAAAATATGTAGGGTCTAGTTATACGAAATTATTTTGATATAATAAAAATATAAAGAAAGCTAATCAACATGCAAACTAGATTAAATTTTAGAAAAGTTAAGCTACAATTTTTGCAAGGCTTTGGATAAACGATGTATAGTCGACAATAATAGCCAAAGGTAGAATTCTTCATTATTGCAATCAAACTATTGATCAATGGTGCTAAGTGAGTTTTGATGTTGAAAAGCGTAAACATATTGCAGGCGACAGCCACACAGCAACATGTTGTAGAGATAAGAATTTAGCTATAGCGTCGAGTTCTTGAATATTCCGAACGCGGCAGGGAAAAATGAGAGCATTTCTGGCGACAGCAACAATTGTTGCAAACAAACCATGTCGTTGTATGATTACGACGATAAATGAACACAAATGTCGTTGTATGGTTGTCGCTTGCAATGTGTGCAAGCTAAAAGAGAGAATAAAGACGTGACATAGCAATAGTTTTAAGACATTTTTATGCGTAGCATTTGGGCAAAATTGAAAGATCATTAAAGTCTTTTGTCGAATTTTAAAATTATAATTTTAATAATTTTTGATTACTTTTGCTTGCAGTGTTAAATCTAGGCAGTCTTTTTGGACAGTACCCCAACTATGGCTATGGCTACGGCAGTAATTCATACTATCCAAGCAGCAACGGCTATAGGCCAAGTGGCTATCGACCGACCAACTATTATCCCACAACAGGCAGTGGCAGCTATTATCCCTCAACAGGCTACTATCCTTCATCAGGCTACTATCCGAGCACAAGTTGGACCGGCAGTCAATACCCCAGCACTGGCTACTATCCTAGCACAAGCTCCGGCTACTATCCAAACACTGGCACCAACATACTAGGCAGCAATGGAGGCTATGGTGGCTATAGTGGTTATAATCGCTACGGCGGTGGTGGTGGCTACGACACTGGCAACACTGGCTATGGCAGCTATGCTGGTTATGGTGGCTACGGAGGTAATGGTGGGTTACATCAATATTCGGGCTACTGGAATCCCGACTATACGGGTCAACGCAATCGCGGTTACGGCTACATGTCCGGCACAGATCGTTACGGCTTGCCGCAACGTGATCGTGACCGTAACTACGACAGCAGCCGTGATCGTGATCGTGATCGCGATCATATTTCTGTTGGTTATCGTGGCTATGATTGATTAGATTAACTTTTTTGTGCCTTTATCTGTGTGTGTTAAATGTTGTTTGTTGATCTTAATTCATGTTATTAAATGTAAATTGTTATATAATCTGGTAATTTGCATGTTCTAATTAATAATTGTATCACGAGCTATGAGTAGTTTTTCACGAACTATTCTCGAATGACATCACGTTGACACATTGATGACGCATTGTGGACAAATCAATTCTGCTGGCTATGCTGTTGCATGCTTTGTTGCACGCTAATTTTGCGTGTCATGGAAATCAGAGAGAGCAAATTAAAAAAAAAAAAAAATAATTTTATGTGACGATGCTGCCTGACATCGTGAACGACCGAGAACTGGGCGCATGTTTATGAATATGAGTGATGTCTGTGACTAACGTGGGAAAACTGATAAACGTCATGATTAGATAAACGTCTGGTTGACTGATGCCGCCAACGCCGCCGCCCAGAACTAATTGTTATTGTTGAAGTGAGGGGGTGAATTTGAATTTGCTGATTAAAGGCGAATGATTGCAAGAGCACCTGTACAAATTATAGTAATTGTTGTTTGCTGGGTTGTTGGCTGTGGAAATTGCTTGTATATATGTATGTATGTATTATATATTTCTGTCTAGTTGCTTAAGTTATTCTAGTCTATATTGATTGGCAATTATTACAGCACGGAATTGGAAGAAAATCTCATGTTTCGAGATGATTTTAGGCGGAACTACAAACTAACAAAAGACAAGTGATGCCTTAACTGAAAGCAATTCAAATGGCGATTTATGCAAGTCCACTCTGGACATGCACATGAACACGAGTTATTTGTTGGCTTATTTAATGCTTATGGCATGAATTAGCTTCTCAACAAAACCTACACTTTTTAGGAATATTTCCTCGTAATTGAACTGAATGGATATAAAACGATGGTATTTGTTTTAGGCGTTGAAGCTTTTGATGTTGAAAATTTATTACACAGTGTGACAATTTTTGGCCAGCAAAAGATGTCTAAATGGTTACAACGTGAAATGAAAGAAGGTGGGACTTGACATTATTAACTTGTGAGTTTTATAAACTCCTTAATGTAGGATATTTTAAGGCAAACTCCTTAGAGTTTTTAAAGAATTTTTTTAAGAATTAAATGAACCCTGTATAAGTCATTCAAAATAAGGCGTTTTCAACGGCTCAGTGAATAAAGGCCTAACGAACTAATGCCTAATTTTTCAAAATGAAAGAATGCCTAAACAAGAACGGCTAAGAAGAAAGTGAAAGAACGTCTAACTTTAAAAATGAAGGAAAGTCTAATTTTAAAAATGAAAAAAAGTCTAAATTGTTAGGGTTTCTTTCATTATGAATTAACACCTAATGAAAGAAAACCTAACAACTGGAATTAAAATGCTGAAAATATATTTTGAAAGAAAAAAATGTATTTTTAAATTATATTTAACTATAAGTTATATAAATATAGTTAAATTTTCAACAACTATAGCTCTACACAGCGGACATTTGAAAAAATTTTCACCTGCGTTAGCTTTTAGTTCATTACAACAGTTCAAGCAAATTTTTAAATGCCGTCATGGCAAAAGTAATATATTTGGCTTTGAAACCAAACACACTATGCACATCGCAGTATCAGTTTCGCCAAAATAATGACTTGGTATGTTTGGATCAACAGTATCGTCGCCATCATCATTTTCATCTTCGCTATCATTATCGTCCTCGTTATCACTGTTATGCCCATTTGTTTCAAATATGTCCTCATCTGGTTCTAGGTCAACACAAATTTTACTTTTTCCGAAAACCATTCTTTGCATAAATTCTTTGGGAGTAATTTTTCCCTCCAAGAGTTTATGACTGGCTTCTTCAATGTAACTTGATTTTTGCTCATAGACGGTCTTCTTTTTTTTTGAAGTGCCATGGGATCCACCACTGCATATAAGAAGCTCAAAATCTTTACTCTTATTAAACTCTTCATCAATAAGAGCTTTAACAAATTTGAAAAAATTTCCATTTTTTTGAATGATGCGGCCAATAACGCCGTTATAAGCCTCGACAGCTGATGTAGTCCGTGTTCTTTTTAAGAAACCGAAAATACTAAGGGTGTCACCTTAAAAAAAAAAAAACAAACAATAACAAATTAAAAATCAATTACTTTTATAACTTTAAAACTAATAATTTTCTATTTAACGGAATGTTTACAAGGTAGTGTATGCATTTTGTAAAAGGGAAAATCAATTGTTTTTATAATTTTAAAAACTAATAATTTTCCCTTTTACAGAATGTTTACAAGATAGTGTATGCATTTTGTAAAAGGGAAAATTAATACCATTATTTTAACATTTTGTAAAAGGGAACTTACCTTTCGTAACCATTGCTTTTCATAATAAATCATGAATGGCGTAAATAATTCTTGCATATTTGTATTCATCAATTCCTTTTTTATGTTCCCAAAAACCGCATTTATTTGTGTAGCTGGTAACAGGGGTAGAGCAAGGATTTTATGGTATATCGTAGAGGCATTTTGATTGTTTCTTATTGAAGATGCCAATTGTTTCCTCTTATACGAAATATTTCTCCTTATTGCTTGGCAATAATGAAACCAACAACCATAGATTTCACCATAGGCGAGTTTTTTTCTTATTGCCATTCCAAGACCGACTTCGAAATCAGTTAAAAAACTTTTGGCGCTTAATTTTAATACATTTTCATTAATGTATGAAAATATATCTTCATAGTTTTTTTGCGATTTCTTATCCATAAGTATAAAAAATAATGGAAAGATCTGAAAAAAAAGAATACAAATAACAATAGAATTTTATTTATAATGTAAAATGTCTATAATTTATATTTTATTTTATACCTTTCCGAAGTATTCAATATGAATTATTAAAAGCTGCTTGAAACAGCCATTTGGAACAACTGAAAATGTTCCATCTACTATATATGTCCTATTCATAGGAAGAATATTTTCTTCAATTTGTAGCATAATTTTCTTTGAAGCAAATATGCAAAATGAGCCGTTATTCCCTTGGATGCAAGCAATAAAAAATTGATGTTTCGGATCTCTATGCTTCGTCAAACCAAAGTTCGTATAAATGGATTCCAACTGAAATGCCTCCACTACCTCTTGCGCACATGTCGGAGATTTCACAAATGTTTTTGCTACCAATAATTGTAAACCTCTTTGCATCCTGTGAAAATCTAATTGTTTAGATTCCTCGGGGTTGCTGCAATAATATCGCATTTAAATAAATTTAGATATTATCAAACTAAATAAATATAGTCTCACCTTGCAAAAACATCGTAGAAACTTTTTTTGATTGTACTTAGCGCATTCATATCACTTAAAACTGAGGACGAATTCAAACATTCACTTTTAATTTTATTTACACACTTTAATTCATTTGCCAGGTTTTCCGATTCACCATGATTATGTTCAATGATTTTTTTTTGGTTTTTGACACACGTCATTCACTAATTCAACCTTTGCCTTGCATTTTTTATTTAAACATACATAATACTTTTTATTTCTTATTAATGTTTTAAATTTATACAATGGTTTTTCTGATATTACATAAAGTAATTTTGAATTAATCCTCTTTCCAGAAATAATTTCGTAATCCATTTTTAATTATAATATAATTTTTAATGTCCAACACTTATGAATGACTTGCTCGTAGTGATAGAAGTTTAACGAATGACGACAACTGATAACAAATTGCAAAAACATTTGTCTAACCGTAAATACAACTGTTAGTTTTCAATGAATTCACGCATAATAGTAATAAAAATCACACTTTTAGCAAAATGAAAAATCGCCTAACATTAATGAAAGAAAGCCTAACAATCAAAAATGAATAAATATCTAATTAGGCGTTTTTTCATTTTTGATTCTTAGGCTTTCTTTCATTATGAAAAATCACCTAACAATTTTAATGAAGGAATGCCTAAAATATTAGACATTCTTTCATAATGAACAACCGCCTAATTCCTATATAATTTTTTGTTGCAATTTTTAGGCATTATTTCATTTTTTTTTTAGGCGTTAGTTCGTTAGGCCTTTATTCACTGAGCCGTTTTCAACTATATTGTGCTTAAGCAAATTAAGAAAAAATCCAATTTATAAGGCCTAAGACATTTCAAAGTGCCCCTTAAAGTCCACTTAAAGTCCTTATAAATAAATTTATAAGGCCTAAGACATTTCAAAGTGCCCCTTAAAGTCCTTTTTGGTACTTATTATTTGAAATTTTAACAAAATTTCGAACAAAAAATCAAAATTTATCCGCTTTATTGAAAAGTTCAAATTCGAAGGCAAACATTTTTTTCGTCATCCTACGATTTCCATGGTATCGTAACGGTACAAAAAACAACGATAAATGGCATTATTTTGTTCTCTTATGCTACAATTGTGGCTTCTTCACTTTAGTATAAAAAAAATATTTTCCTAAAAATAACATTTTCAGTTCACTTATAGACTTATAGACTAATAAATTAGGATACTCACCGTGCCGTTTTGTGTTCCATATAAAATTCATTGAAATTGCACAATTAAAAAAAGTTTTCATTAAAACCAACCAAGCAATGCCAATTTTAGGAGTTCATTAAATACAAACGAGAAGTAATATTACAAAACCCTGCAAGGGTCTTATTAGTCTATTGGCCTACTTTCATCTTGCATAGGAATAACTGGGACATTTTTTGGGTGTTACACTGTGTCATTTGAAAGACAGAAGTTGAATAATGCTGTTGTTAGCTGTGGGTGGTGTTTGGTGGGGTATGTGTTAGCACGTAACGAACGGAGTTTAGTCAAAAACGCTTAAATAAACCGAGACGGACAACACTTATTGCCTTCTTATGGCCATTATCAAAGAAGAGGCAGCTGTAGAGAAATATGCAAAGATGGAATTTTACGAAAGAAATTCTTCATGAAATTTGCCTTGCGGCTGTGGTTGAACCCAAACATCTTTTGTAGTCTTTAAATACATGACAAATAAATTTTTGTCAGATTTTTCAAGTGTTATGACTCAAATAGCAGTGAACGTATACCTCGTAGAATCTTAGTTGAAACATTTTTAATCCAATTCTTGCAAATCACTGAATAGAATCAAATTTCAGAAAACTTAATTTCTGGAAGTAAGAGTATCAAATTTTTCGAAAAAATTGCTGTTGAAACTTTTCAGCAGTGGTCGTAGGGTTTATGAAGTGAGGCAGATGACTAAGGAACAACATTTTGGCAATATTTTTGTTTTACAAAAGAGAGGAGAGTTTACTAAGAAAATAACATAAATTATAATTTTTGAAATTTCAGACGATACTGAAAAATTCTTCGAAATTCAAAGAAGCATATAAGAAATATAAGGCCATGCTTTCTCTCAGCATAAGAAGAAATACTTTCTCTCTCTCTGAAGCATAAATATATAAAATAAAAGCTTTCAATTGCAATTGATAGTTGAGAAGTTTAAGAGATAAAACTGGGGAGAGTTTTCAATGAAGTCCAAAGAGTTCTGTATGGGAAGTTAGAAATTAACTTTCTTAACTTTTTGCAGCGATTTTTACAGCAGTTGTATTGTTTGTTTTCTCCTTTTCATTGTCAAAATTCGGATCTCCTTAATATGGCAAAACATTGGAGGTTACATCTGATCAATTAATGATCCGGTTACATTTAGCAGTTCGTGCCTGCTTATTAACAGTCCTAGTGGTTTTATGCTACCTAACTTTATTAGTTTTTTTCAAGTCAAGATTTTTTTTTTAAGTCAACTTTTTCTACTTTCCACATAAAGTAACCTCATCCATACTTGGGTTACTACATAAATAGCGTGGGCCTTGATAACTGTCGCACATAATGTTTTAAATAAAAAAACAAACGAGTTTTGAATTTTGAGCCCCAAAAACCATATTTTCTTTATTTGTTGCAATGTTGGCTAACATTAGTCGTATTTAAGTTCAAATCTTTCTCCTTTCATTTTCTTCACAAGCTTTAAACGTTTTGGGAAACTTGAACAGGTGGCACGGATGACTTCTTCTGGGTTTTGGTTCCAAATTCCTTGCAAACGGCGTTTGAATTGTTCTATTTTTTTATTCTTTAAATTTGTCAGTTTGCTCAACATGTAACCCCATATGCAAAAATGCAGTGGACTCAGATCCGGGGATGATGGAGACGATTCGTCCACCGGAATAAAACAGGGAATATTTTCTTTGCGCCAATTCTGAACAGTTCTTGCTTTGTGAGCCGGTGAAGAATCTTGTTGGAAGCAATATCTTCCAATAGAATCTTGTTGAAGAATATTGTTGCCAGATAGGTTGAGCTTCTTTCCCCTAAATCTGAAAAAATTTGCTGAATTTTCCCCTAAAAATAAAAAAAACCCCTAAATTTTTTTTAAATTAATATATTGAATACTTTGTTTAATAGATGTAAATAAATACAAATTCAAATTAAATTTTTGGACTAAAAAAAATCATATTAGTTTTTCCACTTAAAATGGTAATTTTTGACACATACATATTGATGACAATCCCGTACGACTTTGTACGAGTCCCGTACAAACAAAAGTATCCCGTACAAACGATTTCATTTTTATTTTTTTATTCTCATTTTAATAGATATTTTTTCGAACTTGTAGTATTTCATCATACCATGATCGACGAAGTCTACATAAGTATATTTTTAATTTTACAGAGATAATTAATTTTGCTAAAATTCTCCAATAATGTCAAAAAATAAAAAGTATGGTGGACTGCGATTGTCCCGTACAAACAAACATCTTTTCATACTTATTACTGCCTATTTATGAATATTTTCAGGAACAAATAATTGATTTTGAAAAGCCTCCGATACACTAAGTGAATGTACTAGATGCTTTGTACAGTAACATTTCGGTTTATTTTTAATTTAAGATCTTAACTTATCAAATGCGTACGATTTGTCCCGTACCAACAGTGGAATGCTCCAGTAATTCATTGAGGAACTTAAAAACACAAACTCAAGTAATAAAGAAATAACATATTTTGAATTTCATTAAGATCGCTTCAATATAAGAGCTATAATCGCCATAACAGACGGGCAGACAGACAATCGGACAGACGGAAACATGGCAATACGCGAGAGAAAACAAAAATATATCTTACTAATTTTAAGTACCTTTGTGAATTAACACAAACACATCTTTCACAAACATCTTTTAGTTTGACAGAATTTGTCTTGAAAATTAGTGCGTTTTGAGGAAAACTAGTTTTTTAAGCGTTTTTTTAAATTCAGTGTTTTATCTTATGCGCAACTTTGCGCAGCCAATTTTTTAAGAAACATAAGGCACATATACTATATTTTATGAAAGTATTATTTTTGATTGTGGTTAGGTTGAACTATTTAGATTTTTTCTACTAAATTTTAGTAAAATAAAAACTGCTTAATAAATCTAGAGACATACTTTCACGTTTTTTCTAATTTTTTTTTTTTTTTTTTTTTTTTTTTTTTTTTTTTTATTGGTTACAAATTCAATGGTATTTATGTCATTAAAAAATACAAAAAAAAAATAAAAAGAAATTTAAATATATGCTTTCTCGTCGTCAGAATTTAAAACAACCCCTCATATCACACATATTCTGGTGCTATTTCGCTCATTCGACAAACAATCAGCTGCGAAGCAGTATTGTTTCGATGGCACGCAATTGTTTTGACTATCTTTGACAAAATAAATCTTGTAAGGCCGTGTGCTATTCGGAAACTTTTCACTCGTGGTAGGAGAGAATTTACTGAGTTGAATACAATTTCTGTCTGTTGAAATAAAATTGTAATTTTTGCTGTGCCAAAAGGACGATGAAATTTTGACAACTAGAAATGTTGATGTTTTAGATTTTGGTAGTGCATTAGCACAAGAATTTAATTTAATTTGCGAAATTGTTGATATATATTGAAAATTAGGGATTCTGGTTGCTATGCTGTCGGAAACACAAAATTTTTAACTGCTTTACGACTCACAAACTCACAAGTGTTTTTTTTTTCATTTTTGCTTGTGTCAAAAATTCTCTTTCCGATTGTCAAAAATTATACTAGCCCCTAGGGCTACATGAATTTTTGACAATCATATTCACCTCACAAGTGCCAAATATTCTCTTTCAGACTGTCAAAATTTCATCATCCGAGTGAAAAGTTTCCGAATAGCACACGGCCTAAGAGCTAAAACAAATTGAAAAAGAGAACAAAAAAGGCTGCATCAAATCCAAAAAAAATACAGTTTATAGTTGATGTTGCCACCCACTTCTTTTAGAAACCACTAAAAATTCTGAAAAAACACTAACAGAAAAATAAAATCCCCTAAAGTTTTCCCCTAAACATTTTTGACCCCTAAATTTTGTACTAAACCGAAAAAAACCATTAAATCTAGGGGAAAATCCCCTAATCTGGGAACACTGAATGAACTTCCCACTTAAGGCTGTGTTCAATATTACAAAGTAGCGAGTTCTAAGGATTAATTATACCCTACGTATAAAAAGCTTGAATATGATAAAGTAGAAGGTATTTCATACGTTATCGTAAATTTAAAACAGAATTCAAATATATACAATGAAATACATGAATATAATATCTAGCATAGTATTCTTTAAAGTTACAATTCAAAATAAGGAATTCAAAATAGGATACGCTTTCTTTTGGTGTTCCGTAAGGCAGTGAATTCTTTATTTTTTGCAAGGTTTTATCTTTAAATTTGTTTTTGAGAATATTTCGAATGGCTTTGCGACTGACATTCAGGTCTTTGGTTAGTTTTCTTCCAGAAACAGCACAATTTCTCGTTATTCGTTCACGAACATTCTTCAGATTTTTTGGATATTTTCACACTGCTAGTTGTCTTAAGTCGAGCCACAGTGTTTTGTACAAATCTGCGGTTAATATCTATGTTTTCCAGCGACTTAACAACCTCACTTGCTTTTTTTTACCCTACATATGCAATTCTCTGTAAAATATAAGTTCTTGTTTTTGCTTCCATCGCTCAAAATTTTTTATTTTAAGATTATTGAAATAACAAACCACTCCTTCAATTTCACAATTGATGTAAGAATGCCAATTTGTAGCGGAAGAAAGTTTATGCTTGCTTAGTTCGACACAACGGCACTTAAAAAAAAATATTATACAGTTATTGGGGCCCACACTGTATTTCGAAAACTCATAAAAAACCGAATTTGTTTTTCATTTCCAAAAAAAAAAAAACAAAAAAAAAAACAAAAAGACAAATAATGAGACACGTGGAAAAATAAGAAATATTCCGTGAAATAAGAAAAACAAATAACATTACAGTGCTAATTTGGCACCCAACGAATTGTTTTTGTTCTTGATTTTGGAGGAATTATGTCTTGGAGTTGTCTCAAGTGGAATGGGATAATTGTTATGACAAAAGGTTCGCATGCATGCAAAAATGTATTAATTATAAAGGGAAATATTTCGAAAAACAATTTTCCACAAAAATGATTCCATTGACTTAATATTTTATGCATAACATTTAGAGTCAAAATTAGTTTTGAGTTTGAAATTTTAAGAAATTAGATGAAAACCACACCCATCCCCCCATACAAAGTGACGGCATTAAAATAAAAAACCCTAATAACTTGGGAAATACTTAAAAATAGCTGAACTAAAAACAAATTCTTACTTCGTACACAGGACAATAACCTATGATTTTATGGCAAATAGGTTCGTTCCCCTTGAATAATACATAATAAGTTAAGCCATTGAACTTTGTTGTGGTTGTGTTGACTTTTCTATGGCTAATATGTTCCACTAAGGTTATCTATGCAACTAGTAGGATCATTACATCTTTTTTTAATTTCGAGAAGTTCTTGGAAAAATTTCTATGATTATAAGTTAAGTATGCTCCACTGGGACTATTTATGGAACTAGTTGGACTATTGGAATTTTTTGAGTTTTGTGAACTATTTGTATAAAAATCCATTCATTTCAGTAGATAATCCTTGTGGAACATATTGACCTAAGAAACAGGATTGTTGTCAAAAAAATCTAGAAATCCCATACTTGCCCAAGTACTCTATAGAACCCACTCAAATTAATATGTTGCATCTAGCCTTTTATAACCGCAGTGAAACAAATTTGTCAGAAAAATATTGTTTTTTATCGAAGAAATCCAAAGAACGCATACACATGCCTGTGATTCATTAGTGAGCTCTACTAAGCCCTCTTTTTATTCTTGTATAGTCTCAATCGTCTCATTTGCCTACTGAACGTGTATGCACAAAATATTTTTAAGCATTCTTGTACATACGTCAGCATGATTGCTATTAAAATGTGGCTTTTGTACGTGAGCATGACACCTTATAAAAATGTATATGAGCGCGTACTTGAATGATCTATGTGCGAGCTCATGAGCGTATGTATGTACGTGAGCAAACCTTTCCGTTCCCTGATATTTACACATTATATATTATGAAATGCTTCCTTGTGGAATATCACAAGCAAGCTTTAAATTTTTTGATGTAATTTTCCAAACTCTTCTTCACTGTATAAACGAAGTTTCAAATACAAATAAAAAAAAACCTATAAAACAACCCGAAAAGTTTCGCAAACATTCAATCATGGTATAATAATACAAGGTAGTATTGACAGTTGCTTGGGAAATCATATACTGTCAAAAAATATACTCAAAAAGAGAGCGCTCACAATCCGCCATTGAAAACACAAGCAATGTTGAAAACGTTGAAGTGAAAAAAAACAACAACCACAGCAGCTGCTGATGTATTTCCACAAAAAGCTGTTTTTGACAATTTATGTTTTCCTGTTGAAGAGAAAATAAGCAGTTGTCAATGCTACCATGTATTATTATACCATGCATTCAATGAAAACACACGCCAATCCTTCGCTTGTGGTTAAATGCTTAAATTTTCACCGTCCAAAACCTATTGAAAAAGCTTTAACTTGAACTTCCGTACTCAAGCATCGCTCACCGTCAAGAGCAGTAAATTCGGTTGTTTTAAGCAGGAGAATTTAAGCAATAATAACAAAAGAAAACAACGTTAACTTTACACTTAAAAAAATAGTCCACAAAATCTTTCTCAAAAGTAACCAAAAATATTTTATAAGAGTTTTAAAGAACTGTTGCTCTTTTCAACTCTTATGTCTATTTAAATTTAACTTAAGCTTACTTCCTATTATTTCTCAAAAATGTGCTTTAAGAATTTATTACTTTTGTTTATTTCTAAATGTTTAAACCACCCATCATTCATACGGTATCACGAAGTAAGTTACGAACGATAGCACAGAAACAAACTTCCTTTGTCTTGCTTATCGCGAGAGTGCTTTCGCGTGATACCGCATGAAAGAGTAAAGCTTTTATTATGGCACCTTTAAATAAGTTCACACAAAATCGCTGTCATTTTCTCTACTTAACGCTGTAAATATTATTGTTTATGTACGCTTATGTTGTGTGTTTATAATGCCTAAGCCTAAAAGTATGTGCGAAAACAATTGCGTGCCGCCTATCGCAGCAGTGTTACCACTTTGCTAATCTGTTAAGTACACCTTTTTAATCAACTACATGCAATTTTCTTGTAAATACTCATTGTAAGTTGTGTAAAATTTTAACTTTTGTAAAATTTTTAATACTTTTTCAGTTAATATTAATTTTTTAAAATTATGTACATCTTTTTCTCTCATGCTTCTGCCAATGCTTTGCAAGTAAAGGTCTTAGATCAGCATACAATGGATACAGCTATTAATATAAATATACACCGACAACCACCGACAACCAGCAGCCAGATAGGCTTAACTATAAATACAAAAACAACATCTTAACTCGAACCGTCTGCTTTCATTGATCCACAATTCTTATGTTTGCGGAAGAATATATCAACATTTACACAACGTACTGCTGCACTCAAGCGTGCTATAGTTTTGTTCTGGTTGTCTTCGAAGTTTGAACTACAAACAATCCATGCTGCTAACTGACGTCATTATTAAGTTGCCTTCATTGCTTTTTGCTTTTTGCTTCTTGCTCAGTATCTTTATAATTTAGTATCTACGAACTTGTGTAGCTTTAAGTTGATAAATGTTTAGCTACGTGTGGGTATTAAGCTTCTTTTGATTTTCATCTCTAGCTGTGAATTGTTGAGCTGTCTGCATATTGATGGAAGCGGAGGAAGTGGAAAGCACATCAACAATCATAACCATAAAATCCACAATGTTCGTAAGCAGCGCAGCAGCGACAGCCACAAAGAATGATTTTCAACCAAGTTAGCAGTTCAACTCAATGTCAAGCAATAATTTGAACTTCATCAAAAGTTCAGGTTGTTTGACTTAAATAGAATCATTAAATTAAAGCATTTTTTGTATATTTTTAAATATTTTATTTCTCAAATAATGGCATTTATTGTTATTAGTTGTAAGTGGCTAATATGTCTCCTCAGCCACTGACTGTTTTTTTTTTTTTGCTTAAATATAATAATAATAAAAATAAAAATATAACTTAAATTAAATTTTTTTTCTACATTCATATTATGAGAAATCCGAGTCAGATACTTTTTTAGCGACTTTTTTAGACAGGAAAGGAGAAGAAATAGCGAGAAACATCCGGCGTTGCCAGCTCTCTTAACAGCATTTTATTCAATGAAAAATTATGTGTTTCCGAGTGTCAACATTCACTCATACCTGGCAACTCTGTTTTTTTTCTCGCTAACTCTAATATTTCTACAACCTTGTGTGTTTTGTGCTGAATCAAAAAGATTTTTTTTTTAAAATGTTTTCTCATAAATTCTCAAGTCGAGAAAAGCTTTTCGTTGTTTAAAGATTTGCCGGAACTTCTTAATTTATACTGAAAAAAAGTGAGTAAATAATTAAATTTCAATTCAGCTTGTCAGACAAAATTCACAATATATTTATTTACAATAAGGTCAGATCATTATACATATTTATAATAGCGTCTTATAAAGGAGAACGATAGAATAAAAAATGATATGAACATATTTTTCCAGAGTATGTTATTTTAAATGTACAAAAAAAAATTTCATTGGAATTAAATTGTTAAAAAGGAAGAGAGATTTTCATTTTTGATATAAAACTTGACCTTTGCCGATAAAAAATATGAAATGAAGTGATCACAAAAGAGAGTTTATCCAAAACCAATTTATTTTCAGTATATATAACATGATATTGACATCTTTAAAACTGCTGAATTGATTTATTTTTAAAGTTTTCCAAGCCGTTTCAGTGATTTTGATTCCCGAAATCAGTCTCTTAGCTCAACCCTGATAAGACGCGTCAATAATGATTGCTGATGCTGGTGCTGGATTGCATTTGAAGCTGGAAGCAACTTTATTGAGCTGCTTATGATTATTTCGCATGCTTGATGCTTGAAGCTTTATTAAGCAGCTTTATTAAGCTGGCTGTATTTATAGAGCAGTGGTGATCAACGCACAGTTCAAACAACAACAAAAAGAGCTTTCCTAGTGCACATCTTTACACTGAAACAAGAAGTTGTTAAAAGCTCTCACAGCATTCGGTGCAAGGAACTCTTGTCGGGTGTTGGATTTTCAATATAATAATTTCTTTTTTATTTTTTTGTTTGTCTTTCGCTATTTTAAGTCAGAAAACATCGAGCAAAAATGTATTGATGCTATGCACATAAATGCATTCCAATATATTTACGTATATTCATAAATAAAACAGCGGGCGACACCCCACCATGTGAACGCTCAAAGCATGCTGACTTGAAATTTAAAGCACAGCAGAAAAAACAAACCTTTACGCAGTGTACAAACACGCAAGCCGATTGCTACTTCGTGTGCAAAAGCTCAACAACACACGATGTCCGCTGGCTATGGGAAACCATGTAGTGGGCATTCTTGCACTGCTGTAATCTTGGTGTTTATGTGTATTTGTGCATTCAAAAGCTTTCCAATGTTAAAAAAGTGTGTAAAAAGCTTTAACAGCGTATGTGTGAAGCTCTAGCAGCGTACGTGTGGCGGAAGAGAAAGCTCTTTGCCCGCGAGCGACAGAATGCCCGACATTGTTATAGAGCGAGCTTTTTAAGCGAAGTTTTTTACACATCGTTTTGTGATTTGCTTGATTGAAATCTTAAAAATTACACTTTTTTCCGACACAGTTTTTCTTAGAATTGATGTTGCTTTTTGCTTGCGTCTACTACAAAAAGAATATGTAAAATTTAAAATAATTTACTTGTCTGCTGTGGGAATTGAACTCACATCTCATTGATTTAGAGTTCTATGTTCTAACCACCAAACCAAAAGCCTTCGTTATAAAACGTCCCTGATTGAATATTAAGCATAGCTTTAAGCTATGTTGCAGTAGATGACAATAATTTATTAGAAGGATTGTGTATTGGCTATATCCTACAATATCTATGAAGAGGATTGTATATTGGCTATCCAAATAACAGAAGTAGCAAAAAACAAAATCATTACACTATCAAATCTATGATACTTGAAAAAGGCTTGTTTCTCTTGGCTGTCAAACGAACCATCTGTTTTTTTTTTTTTTTTTTTTTTTTTGGGAAATAAAGTCGTCAATAGCGTTTTAAATGATTAATAAATTCAAACTTGCATTGAGTTGCTTGTTGTTTTGTTGCTGTTTAAATTTTTGTAACTGATCTTTATCATGTGTGTGGACAATTATGCTAGCAAAAACCTACCAATACTGAAAAGCTGGAAACCATCTTGCAGGTAGTTTCAAGCTTAAAATAAGCCTGTGCTATAAATACTTTGAGCTTTTTCCATCAGATTATACATAACATGTT